>CM072545.1:13650833-15015000 GCA_036898215.1 Platycarya strobilacea
AACTGATTTTGCTTTCTCATATATCTCTTTCTCAAAGTGCATTTGTGCCATGTAGACTTATTTCTGACCATATTATAATGGCCTATGAAACCATGCATTTCATGAAGCATAGGATGCAGGGTGAAAAGGCGGGATACAAGGCACTCAAGTTGGATATAAGTAAGGCCTATGATAGAATATAATGAAAGTTTCTAGAAGGTGTTATGCACAAATTGGGGTTTGAAAAAGAATGGATTGTATCTTATTATGATGTGTGTCAACATTGTCAAATATTCTACCTCAATAGTTGTCCGGAACAAGAATTCCTTCCCTCTAGGGGATTGAGGTAAGGGGATTCGCTTTATCCTTACCTCTTTCTTCTTTGTTCAAAAGTTCTTGGATGTATGTTGGATAAATCTGAAGCTAAGGGAGTCAAAAACACATCTCAAGCTTTCCTTTTGCAAGAGGAACTTTGACTACTAACCATCTCTTCTTTGTAGATGATTCTCTATTATTTTGCAAATCCAATGTGTTGGAATGTAGCAAGTTTCCAGGCTCCTCAAGTTGCATGAATTTGCCTCAAGACAAAGATGAATATGGATAAGACATCCTTGTTTTTTAGTAGCAAAACTTTAGTAGACATAAAAGAAGCAATATTATTCTCAGCTAATTTGAGAGAGGCAAGATGTTATGAGAAATATCTTGGATTACCCTCTAATGTAAGTAAACACAAGATGACAAACTTCAAACCAATTCTTGACAGAATTCAAAAAAGGATGGATAACTGGACAATAAAACTCCAATCACATCCTGGTAAAGAAGTATTTCTCAAATCTGTTGTGTAGGCTATTGCAACTTATTGTATGTACGTTTTTAAGTTGCCTAAAGCCATTTTGAGTGCTATCAATCGTTTCATGCAAAGATTCTAGTGGGGAACTATGGGAGAGAGATGGAAAACACATTGGCTACCTTGGAAGCAGTTTGGGAAATCTAAAGTGGGGGGTGTTTTGGCTATAGAGCTTTTGATAATTTTAACATTGCTCTCTTAGTCAATTAAGGATGGAGATTAGTACAAGAACCCCAATCATTAGCATTAAAGACTCTAAAGGCAAAATATTTCTTCAAATCTGACTTTATGCATGACAAGTTGGATAATAACTCTTCTTACCTTTGGAGAAGTTTCTTAGCAACTAGACCTATTCTAGCATAAGGTTTGTTTTAGAACATTGGCAATGGAGAGTCCATGCAGATATGAAAAGATAAGTGGATCCCAAAACCCACCTCTTTTGTATCCAATCATCAAGGAGACCCATGGATCATAGTGCAATGGTTAGTTGTTTAATTAAAAAGTATAACTGTTCTTGGAAAACCTCACCAGTAAGAGAGCTCTTTAATCAAGAGGAGGCAGATTTGATTTGCAAAATATCAATCAATTTCAACAACTCTTTAGACAAACTTATATGAAGGCCCTCTTAAGATGACAAATTCTCTGTCAAGAGCGCATATGGTCTATTATTAAAGATTGATAAAAGGTTTGAGGGGCAATCTTTAATAGTTTGAGTAAGGTGCAAATCTGGTCCAAGTTGTTGAAAATGAGAGTCGCAAATGCCAATATGATGCTACTATAGAAGGCTTGGCATGAGTCTCCTCCAACAAGGAAAAACATGTTTAAGAGGAGTATCGTGGAGCCTCCTCAATGTCCAATATGCTTAACTGAGGAACATTCCATACTTCGTGCTATATGGACATGGAGACCTGTTCAGGATGTATGGGGATCGTGTTCAAGAAGGTTCCAAAAAATTTAGGTTTTGGAGGTTCCTTTCCAAAAGCTATTGTCCAGGTTGTTTCCATCTTTAACAGAGGAGGAATTTAATGACTTTGTTGCAATAGTTTATTGAATCTGGAGGAGGAGAAACTCTTTTGTCTTTGAGGAAATCCTCTAGAGTTCAGACAAGGTGATTAATATGGCAAAAAATGAAATGGCTGAGTACAAGATAGCAAACCAAAAAAGCTCAGAGGTGGAAAGAATCACCTCATAATGTTCTTAAAATCAATTGGAATGCAGCTATTGAAAGTGCTCAATGCAGAATTGGTATTGGTGTTGTGATTTGACACTGGACAAGGAAGACTATGGCAACATTAGGATCTCAAAGGGACCATATAGCAGAATCAATTGCTCAGCTCAAAGCTCTCATGCATTTTCTATCATCAACTGGGGTTAAGACACATAATGTTAGAAGGAGATGCAAAGCAACTGGTAGAAGAGATAAAGGACAATACTTATATCTTATTAGGAAGGATCCTCAAAGATGCCAAAGAGTTATTGTCAAAGGTGCAGGCAGTGGTCCATTCATTTTGGTCCAAAAATTTATAACAATGTGGCTCTTAATTAGCAAAAGATACATTAAAACCATCTGAGGAGAGCATAACATTGGAATCCTCTTTTTATTCATCTGTTGTTAGGAAAATATAAGTAAAAATAGGAAAATACTTGATTTGCATGTAAAGTTTATATAAAAATAAATATACTTATACAACTCGAAGAGTAAAGTGATAATAGAGTCTCGAGTTTTAAGGAATCAAAAATACTTTTATTGAACTTAAAACTTATATCACACAGTAACATGGTATTTATAATTGTCCTCCTCAAGATGAATGGTATATGTTAATTACATTCATCTTGGACAGCAACGAATGAAAAAGCACAGAACCCAATGGCTTTGTTTATATGTCAACAAGCTGATTAGAAGAGACAACATGCAAGGTTCGAAGCACTCCAGCTTGAAGTTTTTGCTCAAATAAGATGATAATCCAATTCAATATGCTTTGTTCTTTCATGAAACACTGGATTAGCTGTAATATAAAGACCAGCTTGGTTGTCACAAAAGAGCAAAGATTGACTTGGATTGTGGGGATGAAAATCAGACATCAAGGATTGAAACAAGGTAAGCTCACAAATAGCCATGGCCATAGACCTATACTCAGCTTCTGTAGAAGATCTTGAAACTGTGATTTGTTTCTTAGACTTGAAATGAGAAAATCACCAAGAAAAACACAAAATCCTAAAATGGACCTTTTTGTATCTGGGTAACTAGTCCAATAAGAATCGGCAAAGGCCTTTAATTGAATTTTACTAGATGCTGAAAAGAATAGACCTTGACCAGGAGCCATTTTAATGTATCTCAAAACTCCTAAAGTAGCTTGCAAGTGAGGAACTTGAGGGGAATCAAGAAACTGACTTAAGATATGTACTGAAAATGTAATGGTAGGCCGTGTATGAGTCAAATAAAGCAACCTACCAATAAGCCTTCTATTGTTGGTTGCATCAGTTATCAACTCACCATCATTTTTGGACAATTTTGAGTGAGAGTCCATGAGAAAATTTACTAGTTTATAGCCACTTAAACCAGTTTCTGAAATCAAATCCAAAGCACATTTTCTCTGACAAAGAGAAATTTACTGCTTTTCTCTAGCAATTTTCATACCTAGAAAATATTTTGCTGGACCTAAGTCCTTTAACTTAAAATGTGCAGCCAAAGATTCTTTGAACATCTTGTAAATCAATGCTAGCTAGAAGTATATCATCAACATATACTAGTAAGGTTATAAAGAAATTATCTTGTCTTCTTGTAAATAAGGAATAATAGGATTTGGACTAAATAAAACCCAAATTTAGTAATGCAGTAGTAAACTTAAAATCCCATTGGCAAGAGGCCTGTTTAAGATCGTATAGGAATTTTTCCAATTTACACACCCTAGTATCCCCTTTTCTAAAATATCCGAGAGGAGGCTTCATGTAAACAACTTCATTTAAATCCCCATAAAGAAAGGCATTATTTACATCTAAATGTACTAAATGCCACTGCTGAATGGCTTCCAATGATAAAAAAAAACAGCGAATTGTGACCATCTTTTCAAAGGGAGAAAAAGTCTCAAAAAAATCAAGACCCTCCCTTTAAGTATACCCATTGACAACTAATTTTGTCTTATGTCTCTCAATAGAGCCATTAGCATTAAATTTGGTTTTGTAAACTCATTTACAACCAATTGCGATTGTATTGGGTGGCGGGTCTGTCAATGTCCAAGTATAATTAGACTCAAGAGCAACCAATTCTAGGGACATAGCATCTCTTCAATGAGAGTACTTAACAACTTGATGATAAAACTCAAGGTTAATATATGTTGAAATAGAGATACTGAAAATACTATGAGAAGGAGATAAATGTTTATAAGATAAGACATCAGATATATTATATTGTTTACCTAAGTGAGAAGATTGGCTTGTAGAAGATGAAGGGGAAGAAGCAGTAGAAGCTACCAAGTTATAAGGATAATTCTACAGATAACCATGAATCTTTTATGTTCTTGTGATTCTTCTGAGTGGAGGAAAATGAATGGTATCTTGTAAGGAAGGAATAGGTGAATTTGATTGAGAAGATGTGTGAGAAATGTCATTAGTTGATGAAGAGTTTGAAACTATAATTATATAAGTGGAATCTGGAAATTGAATTTCAGAGTCTGAAATTGGATTTGGAATGACAATATCAGAAGAAAAAGATGAGGAAATGGGGGTGAAGAGGTTTGTTGAAATGGAAAATTGGATTCATGAAAAATGACATCTCAAGAAACAAAAAATGTTTGAGGATTAATATCAAACAATTTGTAACCCTTCATTCCAAATGGATAACCAACAAACACACATTTTCTGATACGAGGTGAATATTTGAACCTGTTTTGACTAAGTGTCGAAGTACAACAAAGACATCCAAAAACCTTTAAATGAGAATTTGAAGGAACATCACCATAAAAAATTTGATGAGGTGATTTTTCATGAAGAATATGTGAAGGAATGAGATTGATGATATGAGTGGCAACTAGAATGCATTCACCCCAAAATTTCATTGGAGCATTGATTGAAATTTAAGAGCTCTTGCAACATTAAGAAGATACTAATGCTTTCTTTCTAAAATAGAGTTTATTTTAGGAGTTTCAACACAAGAAGTTTCACGTATGATGTCTTTGGAAGAAAAAAGTTCAGGCATCTTGAATTCAGGACCATTATCAGTTCTAACACATTGAATTTTCTATTTGAACTATGTAAGAACCATATTATAAAAGGAGATAAACAGAGATAGAACTTCAAACTTATTTCTCATGAAATAGACCCAAGTAGATCGAGAATGATCATCACCAATAATTAAAAAATATTTAAAACCATCATGAGTTGGTAATGAGAAAGGACCCCAAATGTCACAATGAACCAAATGAAAAAGAGAGCTAGGTTTGTATGCATGAACAAGAAATGACAAGTGTTTCTATTTTGCTAAAGGACAATTGGTACAATGATCTTCGTGTACATTTTTATTGAAGACAAAACTAGGAAGTGTCTTGGCAAGAACTAACAATCTAGATGGAGAACGGTGACCTAATCTACTATGCCACAACTTGAACTAGAAATAGAAACTGAATGAAAAAATTAAGAAACAGATGGATTACAAATTTCACTCACAGGTTGTTGTAGAAAATATAATCCAGCCATCTGTCTACCCTTTCCAATCATCTTCCATGGGATAAGGTCTTGTATATAACAAATATTAGGCATGAAAACAAAACAACACTTCTGATCAGCATTCAGTTTAGTCATAGAAAGAAGATTATGTGAAAATTTAGGTATACATAAAACATCATTCAAAACTGAACTTTCTGATAAATGAACAGTCCCAACGTGTGTATCTGTAACATTATCTCCATTTGGAAATTTGACATAGGTGTTTAGAATTTGAGTGATGGTTGCAAACAATGTGATAGAGTGAATGATATGATCTGTGGCACTTATATCGATGATCCAGGTGTCTGAAGATATTTGTGTAAATGTATTTGTGTGTTAAGAAAAAACCGAATGACAAATCAAAGAATTATGAAGGTTATTTCTACCTAAAGAATAAGGTAGATCAATATTAATCGAGATGACATGAGATGCTTGATGAGGTATTGTTTGTGGAATTGTTAACTGTGGACGAATCATGGCAAGAAGCTTTTGGTACTCTTCTTGAGAGAAAGACATAGAGTTATTAAACTCAAGAGGTGCACTCGTAGGTTAAGCCATGATCTGATTAGCTGAGGAGACTTTTCCTCTTGGTTTGTAATTTGGGGGATATCCATGAAGCTTTAGTACTTATCCATAGTGTGGTTGGTCATTCCACAGTGAGTGCATAAAACCTTTTCCCTTCTATATTGTGACTTTCCTGAAGTAGACTTTGGTTGCTCAGTTCTCTTGTTCATAAAAGATATTATGTTCTCAATAACAATACGTCCCATAGATCCAACCTCTCTATTTTTCTTCTTGATCTATTAGATAAAAAAACCTTAGTAATAGACGATAAAGGATCTATCAGTAAGATTTGACCTCTAATATGTGAAAACTCTTCATTAAGTCCCATAAGGAACATGATAACCTGCTGACATTGCTAACAAACAAAGAACAAACATGCAGCACCACATGAACAAGTTTGATAAGCACCACATGTGCAATTAGGCATTTTATTATAATTGAGCAATTCGTCCCAAAGACTCTTAAATTTTTGTTAATAAACGCTCATTGAAGCTTGATCTTGAGATAAAGAAGCTAATTCCTTTTGTAATTGAAAAATTTGCGGACCATTACCTTGTCGAAAATGATTGCGCAATTCTTCCCACATCTCGCTTGCAGTTTGTGCATAGACAATCGTTTCCCCAATATCTCTGGATGATAAGTTCAAAATCCAGGATAGAACCATGTTGTTACTCCTCTCCCATGCAGTAAACAATGGATATTTATCATTTGGTTGAGATATGGCTCCATTAATGAAATCGATCTTATTTTTTGTCTTGAGTGCCATTTCTATAGATCGACACCAACTATGGTAGTTATCACCGATAAGCAAAGAAGAAACTAGGATAGAACCTGGTGAATCACCATTTTGCAGCTAATTAGGATTTAGATCTTCCTTATTAGCTAAATCAGAGGTTACACTCGACATCACGACAAAGATTCACAAGAAAAAAACCTCAAAGAAGGAAGGAATGAGGTAGCGAAAATGAAGATCGAACCAGAGACAAAAAAAACTCTAGGTTATTCTTTCTCCTGATACCATGATACAACTCGAAGAGTAAAATGATAACAAAGTCTCAATTTCTGAGAAATCAAAAATATTTTTGTTGAACTTAAAACTTACATCACATAGTAACATGGTATATACCATGTTACATCTGAACTAAAATGAATTAAAAAATCCAGCTATTAAGCAACCTGCTATTGTTACTTTAATAACAACTTATTTACATCACAGTCAATTATAAAAAATAGTAAAAATATTTATTCATTACAATATACAATACATGCATGTACTAATTATGTTATTAATGGGATTTTTCATATTATAAAACTCTTTTCATTCTAAAATAGATGTAACATATTATATTAATTAATGCATGTTAGTGTACGAAATTTCTTGCGTAAAATTCGCTTATAGAGCTAAAAAAAAGTGTTAAAAGGAAACTTAGATTAAAAAATTAGTAAATTTTCAAAGGTGCCCATTTACATCGACTAGTAATTCAAAGTTGAAAAGATCAATGGAAAGGGCAGAATAATTAAAAAAAAATGATAATGTACACACTACACAGGATATATAATAGGAGACATGCTAGGGAGAACTCACATTCAAGAGCAATCATTCACATAAACAATAACATGAACAGTAAATATTACTGTTCATGTGATATTTACTGTTCATAAGTAAATGATTTTGGATGTGGTTTCTCTCCATCATTTTTGATATAGTAGATTGCTCCATATCTTGTTCAGTAGTACAAGATGTACGTTTGACTAACATTCCTTCAATACATTGGCATTAACATTAGGGAGACGCTAGGGTGCGGTCAGGCTGCACCCCAACGTGAATGCAGCCCATCCCCTAAACTCTTATAATTTTATAAAAATAAAATAAAAAATATTAAAAAATATAATAAAAAAATAAAATTTAGAAAACACAATAAAAAATATAATAAAATAATAAAATGAAGAAAATATAATAAAAAATATAATAAAAAACACAATAAAAAAATAAAATGAAGATAATTTTTTAAGGAAAATTCAGTCTCACCCAGCCCCTGCCTTCGCTGGCGGCGATGGGCACTGCCCACCCTATTGAGACCGGAAGGAGCCGGCGATCCCACCCCTACGACGGCAAGCCCCAGCGAACTCCGCTGTGCACCTAGCGGCCTTAAATCTGAAAATGGCAACCTTCGGGTTTAAGGCCATCGGGGTTCGCTGTCGCAAGGGTGGGGTAGTCGGCTTCCTCCGATTCCGATGGGGTGGGCGGTGTCGTCACTGCCACCAGAGATGATAGGGGCTGCAATAAGGGGTTCGGTTGGATCGAACTCCAGGTTATCTCTTAACATTATTACTTAGAAATAGGTGTTAAAAGGCTGATAATGACTCAAATATAAACAAATAAAATATAACTTATTGTCATTAGGGCTAATTTAAGGTTTTTCGGTTTGATCCGAGAGTTGTGTGAAAATAAATCGAATATAAATAATGAAAAATATCATTTATTGTCAATTCAATTAATTAATATAAAAAATGTAACGTTAGATGCAATTGTAAGGTGTGCATGTCTCACGCGTATGCAAATCTAAGGTGTGCATCATGACACATCCATGGAAATTGGGTCAGAGAGGGAGCTCGTTGAAGGTTCACAATAAGGCAAAGGGCTCAAAGCAGGTTACAAGCTATCAAGCACAAAAAGTGTAGGTTGAGACAAAGACCTAGAATGGAAAATCCCTAGGCTTAAATTTTGGGATTCCCAATTCCCAGAAGCCGCTGAGGATCCGATAAACTACAAGTATTGAAGCAGGACTAATTGGGTGTCAGGTTGGTATACCATGAGGTCTATCGTTACAATTCTCACTGCCTCTAGGACTAAGTTTGGTTTGGATTTAAAGATGAGCTTAATTTGTTTCAATTTATCTCAATTTTATTATTAAAATTTTCTCAAATCCTAGCATAAAAATAATAAATAATTAACTTTTTTATATCTCAATTTAGTTTTTTTTTAAATTCTAAAAAAAATAATAATATTAAAGAATCGAACATGAAAGTTAGCTTTGATTTAAAAAATAATATTTTATTCAACTTTTATAATTTATCTCACCTCTGAATTCAAATGAAGCCTCAAACTTTCCGATTAGTTGACGAACAAGAAACTCTATTTGAGATGCATTGAAATTTTGCATATCCGATTGTTTATGAGATTTCACCTAAAAGCATATTGAAGCCCCGCTTGCCTAGCAGTTCCACTTTCATCAGCGCATCCCATCTTTCACTATTATACTAAAATTGTGTTTCGATAGTGAGAAATATTGAGAAGCGTAGAAGAGTTATGAAAAAATAATAATAAAATAATTAATAATAATGGAGTAACGAATAATAGTTGTGAGGTATTCTTACTTGCCAAACCTAAGCCCTTTAACAAAGATACAAAACCCTAAAACCACTTTACCACTTTACATTGTAATCAATCCAAACCTTCAAATCTCACATATTCAACAACTCTACAAATTTACTGATACCCAGATGAGCGGAGACAAACGAAGAAAAAAGAATTGTTTCCAATGTAGAGATGAGAGAATAGGTTTTGAGCTCACTTCAAAGAGCTTAGAGTTGACGCTTGGGAGTTGGGACAAAAAGCTCCCCTATTTTTTTGGCTGATGTGGTGTGAACGACTTCCCAACGCTTGCACGTAACAACTATACATAGAAGAATTGCACGGGATAATATTTTGCTCTATAACTTGTTCAACAGTACAACATGTACTGACAACTAACTTATCATCTATAGCTTGTTCATAGAGGTGTTCATCCGGATTTCGGATTTGGAAATTCGGAACCCGGTTTCAAAATTTCCTTAAACTTTGTTTAAAAAAATTTCAAAAGTATTAATAAATAAATAAAATTTTAAACTGGGCCGAGTACAATTTGGCCCAGATGAACAGTCCTAGTTGTTCACTTAAAACGTGAGTTTTAAAAGGCTGAAAATAACTCAAATTATATAAATAAGTAAAAATATACCTTATCATCTATTGGGCTAACTTTTAAAGTTTTCAGTTTGATACAAGAGTTGAGCAAAAATGACTCGAATATAAATTATTATAAATATAGTTTATTGTCAATTCAACTAAATAACATTTAAAAAGTTAATGTTAAATATAATAGTAGGGTATGTAAATTTTGCATATTTTTTAATAAAAAATAGAGTCTATTATCAAAAAAAAAATTTAGATAGTGTGAAGGGAAAAGTCAATAAAGACAAGATGTGACAAGTGAGAAGAAGAGAGGTCTAACAGGCAGCATCTAATAGGAATGGGGAAAGTGAAAAAACAGGAAGATTGCATGTGATAAGAATTGAGCAGGCAAAAAAGCAAGAAGACACATGAAAAAGAGAAAAAGAAGAAGAGACAGGAAGGAAAAGGCATGCGCAAATAGAAAAGGGATAGCAGGTCGACACACGTAACCCATGGAGCCTATAAAAAAACCTCCAGAGGACCACTCAAGGGATCTCCTTCGCTCGGCTTCTTCTCTCCTTCAACCTCGCCCTAAACTTTGACTTCTCCCTGGGGACACTTCAGATCTTCTTAGAGCATGATTTTCTTCATAGCAAATTAAAAAAATTTCTTCTATAGTAAGATTTGAGAGATTATAAAATATTTATTATAGTGGATTCTTCTCCCCAAATACTTGTAGACGTAGACATTATGTCGAATCACGTAAATTGCATGTCTATTTTCTATTTATTTCATTTGTTATCAATGTATGCGCTATCATCATACAGCCGCACCAGAACACCATCGGGGCTCCAAACGATATCAAACGAAACCCAAATCGCGTTAATGGGCAAAGAATAACCTTTTTTTCGTCCCTACCATTTTTCATGATTTTTGTAGTGACAATAGTGGAGTCATCCATGGGATCTGAAAACTTTTTAAGTCAAAGGTGGGAAAAGGATGACTTTCCGACACACTGGTTAAATTACCGGACAAGCTAACAACACTCATAGGTGAATATTTTTATCTCGCCGGTGACCACCATATGGATCGCCATCAGTTTCTATCTGGGGCTGAGTTGTCTCACCCGGCAGTAGATGCTCAACTGAGCCACCGTACACTTATGTCCGCATGTCTTGCATAAAGAGACTTGCGACTCGCCACCACGAGGTCTCGCCATTGCAAGGTCCCATAACTAGTCGATGGCCATGATGTCAAGTGTTGGTGGTTTATGTCCAACCCGCGATAACTCCCCTCCCGGGGGGTTGTGTCTAGCAATCGAGCCGTGCATCACATTGCACAACCCAAAATGCCCAAATCATAGGCCACCATAGGGGGCAATGCCAGCGGGCACTAATGCACTGGCAGCACCAACTATCACCATGAAGGTGGTCCCTGGCCTTCTCAATAGCACAGATAAAGCCCAGCTTCCATGGGCTTGGCACCATGGGTTCTCAACACCATGGGAGATCGGGACTATCACTATAGGCTCAGTACCATGGGACAACTCGAACGAGATTCAATGAGCTCGTCTCCCTCTTCCCAGTTGTAGAGCTCGAAATCCACTCAAGGATCACTCACCCACTTGGGATCGTCACTCGGTCGCATCACACACTCAAGACTCACTCTCGAGCCTAGGACTACTTGAAAGACTCCACCCATGCATTGGGCTCAGAACACCCTCGCACACGAGCTCGAAACTCGCCCTCTTATGCTCTCGGATCGAACACAGTAACTCAGGTGGCAAGTAGATCGGAAACTTCCCGAACCCTCCCCTCACAGTTTGTCTAGCCCCTTTGCATATACTAACTCTAAACTCACTCATGGAGCTTAGAACACACATGCATGGCCTCGGATGGCTCCTCGCAACTTGGACCCTACCTTTAGGCTCAGGACCCAGCGTATGGACTTATCACCTTGACTCAGCATGCATGAAGCATGGACCAACTACAACACCTCACGTCTTTCATAAAAAAATCCCCCATAAACAATAGATTCGAATGTACATGGGCTTGAAGGTTTACCAAGCCCCACCCTCTCCATGCCTCACCACCATGGGCTTGGTCTTGAGAATTTTGCACTCGATTTGGATTTATCCTACGCATGGACTAGAAACACATGCAAACTTAGACTATGTGTGTGCGGACTATGCATGCACATGCTCTAACTAGCATCAGGCTCGACTAAAACTCAGCATGCACAATCGCAGAAACAACCACAATGGATTTACAAAAATCGACTATGGCAACTAAAAATCTCTGATTCGTCTTACTCACAATGTGTGAATTCATTTTCTACTAACAAAATTATTTTTTGTAGCATGGAACGTTGGCCACATGGCCCTCCATCCTGGAAAACTAACACGGTGCAAAAAGCATCCTCACCAACAAAGTCGAGTCCTTACGACTCATTGCGGGATTAAGGATGGTCATAATTGCGAGCCCTTAATAAACTCTCGCCACACTGGAGCTACAGGGTTAAGGATCGGCACAGTCTAAGCCCTCAGTAAAATTTATCCACACTAGAGTTGTGGGGTTAAGAATGGTCATAGTCCTGAGCTTTCAGTAAACCCTCGCCGTGTTGGAGTCCCGCGGTTAAAGACAGATGTTAGTCCAAGCCCTCAGCAAACTCCCGCATCGCCAAAGTCTCGTGGGGTCAAGACCGTATGTCAGTCCAAGTCCTCAGCAAACCCCCACATTGCCAATGACTCACGGGATCAAGGCCGGACTTTAGTCCGAGCCTTTAGTAAACGCTCGCATCACCAAAGTCTCACGAGGTCAAGGCTGAACGTTAGTCTGAAGCCTCAACAAACCCTCGAATCACCAACGACTCATAGGGTCAAAGTCGGACGTTAGTCCAAGCTCTCAGTAAACCCTCCTATTGCTAACGACTTGCAGAGTCAAGGCCAAACGTAAGTTCAACCTCAATAAGCCCTCGCATCGCCAACGACTTGCGGGGTGAGCCGGGACTTTAGTCTGAGCCCTCAGTAAACCCTCACATTACCAACGATTTGTAGGATCAAGGCTAGACATCAATCCCGAATCCTCAATAAACTCTCGTCGCGTTGGAGCTTTAGGGTCTAGGAAGGGCACAATCTCGAACCCTTAATAAACCCTCGCAATCCGTGAAGTCAAGTCCTTAGATCCAATCACTAAAACTCAAAAACAAAGAAACCAAAAAAGTTGTATGCAGTCGAGTCTACTTCCACCACACTTAAGCTCTTTGCTCCCATGAACGCAGTCAAGTCAATCTCCCACCTTAGCCGATCTCCATGCTCGCACTCTACGTGATGGAAAGCTCTTGAACATTAGCACATTAATGCATTTTCTTGATAATGGCTTTTGTTGCATGTTTTTACTTTAAAGATTCTCAATGTCTTTAAATTGGGACGTACGAACCTTAAGAGTCACAAGGTACTGTGAAGGAAAAAGTCAAAAAGGACAAGATGTAAAAAGTGAGGGGAAGAGAGGTCTGACAGGTAGCATGTGATAGGAATACGGCAAGTGGAAAAGCAGGTTGTCGAGGGGAAATCGAAAAAGAAGAAGTGATAGGTAGGGATAGGCACGCGCAAATAGAAAGGGGACAACTGGTTGACACACGCAACCTGAGAGGCCTATAAAAAGACCTCCAGAGAACCACTAAAAGAATCTCCTTTGCTCGGCTTCTTCTCTCCTCCAAGCTCGCCCTCAACTTCGACTTCTCCTCGAAATTCCTTACAGCAAGATTTTCTTCATAGCAGATTAAACTTTTCTCTTGTACAGTGAGATACAAGAAATTGTAAAATATTTATTATAATAGATTCTCCTATCCAAATGCTTCTGGACATAAACATTATGCTGAACCACGTAAATCGCGTATCTATTTTCTATTTATTTCATCTGTTATCAATGTACTCACCATAACGATAAAGCCACATCAAAACACCACCGAGGTCCTAAATGACACTGAACGAAATCCAAATTGTCTTAGTGGACTAGAAATGACTCTTTCTCTTGTCCCAATCTGTTAACCGATTTTTGTAGTGACAACAAATAGATCTTATATTTATCTTCTTTTTGGTCAAAATGAATGTGAGGGACTTGTAAACCTTAAAACTAATAATAATAATAATAATAATAATAGAAAACGAATAGAAAATGAGCAATGATACACTTACATTTAAACAAAAAGTCAAACTTAAATTAAAGAAATTATATTATTTTAATTCGCAATTGTAAACCAATTGTTAAAAACTAATAGGTCTATCATTTTTCTTAGAAAATTGATCTACGAAACTTCTCCACCAAGTGAGGTGCTAAAATGAGATGGGACTGAAAGAAGGCAAGAAAGACTCAAGAATAGGTGGAGTAATCACTTGAGATGAGGGGAAAAAAAGGAGGGTATTGGAGACTCGATCTCTATAAATTTATATGAATTTTGCTATTTAAATGTTATGTTTTTTATCATTAAATTAAGTAGTTTAATTTGGATAAAATAAGTTTAAAACTTAAAGAAGCTCTCAATTTGTCTGATTTGGTCTCAAACGTGTTAAAAAAGAGAAAACTTCAGAACCAAACCATCTGATCTATTCTAAAGACCAGCCCGCCAATAGGAACATGACATGTCAACTCCACTAGCCTGACTTCTTCCATTTATCATACACCTAACCTCCCCGTAATCGAAACCTTAGAACCCCCACCCGCAAGACCCCCTTCCCTCCCCAAAATCGAAACTAACCCAAGCAAACCATTCCTCTCTTCAACTTCTCCACTGTTTACTCATACTTCTCAACTCCACCCAAAACTATATAATGGCTTATGATGATCCCAGCATTGTTGGTCGAGGATGCTACATTCCTGGTATGCTTTAGATCTCATTTCGCGTTCATTGTAATATGGGCTATGGAAATTATCTTGGAATATGGATTGATAACTCATCTAACTCCATGAATACCAACTGTTTGTAAAAACGCCTCAAAGGCCCTTCTGCCACTGTTCAAACTAGAAAAGCTTCTATTATTTAATTCGATGTGTCAAACGAGTGATGGGTGTATCATTGGCTTGCAAATAGAATTCTTTTTTACAAAACACACTTGCTTCACCCTCTCTAGGTACTTCTTTTCTCCATGTTCCCTTAGAATTAATACTAGATTTGCTCCTTTTATTGATTCTAGTTACCATGTTTGAATGTTGATTCTGTTTGCCTACCGTAAATGGCTTATTATGTATATTGGCTAAGATTTCGGTTCAGGGTTCAGAACAAAGGGATCGCATGGGAGAGTTTCAAGTTTTACTCGTGCGTAGCAGTTTTGGAGGAGAAGAACTCATATAATCGTGTGTGGAATTTGCTGATATATTTTTTTATTGGAGGGCTGATGTTGCCTAAAGACTAGATAGACTGGCCCAAGGCGTTTCACGTTAGAAAAGGGTTGGACAGTGACAAAATGTACGTCATCGGGAAAATCCACAAGGTGGTATACTTCCAAAATAATTAACTCAAAGTTGTGACTAGATTTGTCTGTCTGGTTCCCACACCAAACACATGCGAAGTAACGTAGGTGTGTACCTGAAATTGAATAGCTTAATAAAGGGCTTTGTTCAGTTTTATTATTACTATTATTTTAATTTTTAATTTGATTTTCTTATTCTTAAAAGTTAACTCGTATTTTTTTTTAATTTTTCATTTGATTATATATTACTTATTCTTCCAAAATCAAGGGGAGAAGAGCTTATATGCATTATTTCTGTAAAAAAAAAAATTATTTTATTATTACTTTTGATAAATAATTGATGGATTAGTTTATTGAAGAGAGATATCACATTATTTTTAACACCATGAAAGAGAATGATTTATAGCCATTTCTTGCGATAATTTATATTGACGATTATTATATTTATAGAAAGATATCGTAAAAATAAATTCATAATTGATGTAATTTATTTGATGCGTTGAGTAATAAATCTAACATATCAAATCAAAATATCAATTTATAAATTTATTTTTATGAGATTTTTATGTGAATAAAAGCATTCTTTTCATTATATTCATATTAATATGTTATGGAAAAGAAAGTGAGATAAGAAAACAAACACTTTTTCACTATTTTATCCAATATTTACAATTTTAAAGTGAAAAACAGCTAACGAAATAAAACTAGACATCACCTTAAACCTTATTATTGTTATAAAGTGGAAGAAAAAGGATGCTTATTTCAAAGTCACACTAGCACACTTTCTGCATTTGTTATTATTATTATTATTTTATCATATTGTCATTACTAAGATAGGTTTAGTTTTAGTCTAGTCTAGGGCGCAACCTAATTATCAGAGGATTAGCCATCTCGCAAGAGAGCTTCAGTACCTCTGATAGGTCAACCTTATTATTATCGGACGGTAGCCATTCATACACGTGTAAAAGTGAGGCTACCCAAAAGCTAACCGTGGTCAAGCCTAGGGTCTTTCCGGGGCAAGTCCGCCTTCCTGACCCAAATGGTGCTAGCCTAAGATCCGACCCGGACACCGAGAATTCCACCTCACCTTCATTATCATTAGCCACAAACCTCTCAGGCTTAAATTCCAGTGGGTCCCTCCACACGTGCAGATCCCTTGATATGGCCCACATGTTTACCATTGCGGTGGTCCCTTTGGGCACGTGATAGCCATCAATCATTGTGTCATCGACGGCTAAGCGAGCCCATGATAAAAGTGGGCCCGGTGGGTGTAGCCTTAGCACTTCCTTCACTACAGCCGTTAGATACCCCAACATAGCCATGTCAGCTTGGACAACGGCTCTTGATCTTCCAACAACCTTATCGAGCTCCTCCTGGACCTTTGACTGGATGTCTGGGTGAAGCACCATCCTCGCCAGTATCCACTCCATTAGAACTGCCACCGTGTCTGTACCTCTGAAAATCATTTCCTACACATATTAATAAAGAAAAATGATATCAGTTCCTACAGATATTAATAAAGAAAAATGATATCGGTATGCTTTTTTAAGAACCATCCTTTCTCACTTTTGGTGTGACACAACATAATTAATTTATAAATAAATTTCGTATTATGTCATAATGATTCTTAAAACTATATAATAAAAAATTATGAATGGAAGACTTGTAAATATCATATGTCATCAACGAAAAGTCTGGACATTTTTCAAATTTAGGATGATTTAAATAGTGAAAAGTGTTTTATCTTTATTTTATTTTATTTTATTTTATCATTATAGTTTTTTTTTAAATTTTTATATAAAATATAATAAATAATTAAAAATTCTAAAATAATAATAATGTTAAAATTAATATTTTCATAATAATTTTTAAAATTTTTAATTTTCATATAAAATCTACACAGGTCATCTTACTATCTAAACTATACTTACAGCTAAGCGTTGAGAGAATGCAACCAAGCATAACCAATAATTAAAAAAAAAAATCAACACACATAAAATATAATAAATAATTTAAAATTTAAAATTTTAAAATAATAATAATATTAAAATTAATATTTTAATAATAATTTTTTTAATTTTTAATTTTCATATAATATCAACACATCTCATCTTTCTATCTAAACTACACTTAAAGTTAAGCGTTGAGAGAATGCAACCAAGCAAACCAATGATATAAATAAATAAATAAACCAATCAATAAATATAATATTTTTTTTTATCTTGATATTAAATACTCAATCAGTTTACTAAATCAAATAATTACTCTTAATTTATATACACAATAATTAAATATCTAGTTGTTTTAATTCCGCCATAGTTCAGGATTAAACTTTCGTTGATGATGTCATGCATGTACGTGCTATCGATCCTCTTTCGGATGCTTTGTATTTTGATCAGAGACGAAAAAAGAAACAGATGGATAATTAGATAATTTAGATTCATTGATATACATGCATGTACGATATTGATAAACAAATGGTACTGACAGAGTAGAAGAATTTTTTTTTACCCAAAGAACGGCGATCATGTCGGAGTCCGATAGCCTTTCCGGGCCATGAAGAGAGAGCAAAACGTCTACAAAATCCCTGTTGCTGTCACTTTCACTTTCGCTGTTTCGAGTCCGGTGTTCGGCGATGATTCGGCCGACAAACTGGTTCACTTCTGGAACGAGTTTGGAGCATCTGAGGCGGATTCTTTGGCAATCAAAATCGGCCAACCATGGCAGGTGGTCGGACCAATTCAGAAGACCCAAAAGCTCGTACCCTTCACCCACCATCCTCTGTAGCTCTTCCACTTCACTGTTTGAGGTATCCAATCTGTATTTGCATCCAAACACTGAGCACATCATGTTGTTTAGCGCAGCACGTTTAAACACTTCACGCACACTGAAGGAGCTCTTTCCTTTGTCCCCAAAGTTTGCCACCATTTGAGAAGCGATTTCAAACCTCTGCGTCTCAGAAGCTTTGATTTGTTTTGGGGAGAAAAGGTGCGTGGCCGCGAGTCTACGAAGTGTTCGCCAGTATACCCCAGAAGGAGCGAACCCGATTGCTCTGTTGAACATCAATCTGTAGGCGGACTCCTTTACGGGACGATCAGCAAACACAGAGCTGTTCAGGATTTCTCTGGCCACGTCCGGGTTACAAGTGACGATGACGCGAGTATTGCCGAGGCTAAAGGCCATGAGACGCTTGGCACCGCATGCCTCCGCCGCCTCAGCAATCCTGTGGTGGGCGAGGGAGGCCATCAGGCTCATGCTGCCAACTAGAGGCAACCCTCTTGGACCCGGAATTATTGGCAGCTTTTTGACTGCTGCTTCAGATTTTCCATTCCTCCAAACGTAGGTACCCCATGCCGGGCCACCAGGGTGAGCCCAGAAAATAAGGGTCATGGCTAGCCAAGTCAGTATAGACATGACTAGAATTGGCCATGCAATGCTTGCTTGTATCAAGGCTTGGTATTTGGAGGTGATCAGAGCAAATAGCCAAAGGCTTTCTACTTCTGCTTTCATGGTAGAGAGGGGAATTTAAGATTGGTGGCAGAAAGAAAGTACGTAGAAATTAAAGGAGAGTTGCTTTTGCTTTACTTTGGGGCAAAAACAATTGGGGTGGGTTTCTGTATATATAGGGAAAGCTTGAACCTTAGCTTAAGAAAAAAGAAAATTATTTTTTCCATGAATTCAGAGTATGGTTGAATTTTACGTTTTTATGGGTGCGCCGCCATGGATTCATGGCATCCTGTGGAAAAAAAAAATAATAAAACTGGAATACATGGGGAAGTGTATGGAGCAAGCAAGCTCTAGTCACTTCCGATTATATGTATAATGCTTTTACATAGTTACATGCTGACGTTTACGTTAATGTCGAGACGTTAATGTCGAGGACAGACTACGGTGATCACCACTTCCACGAATGTCGCAAGCTACTTCACTACAAAATAATGTTTTTTTTTTTTAAAGGAATTTCAGTAATTTATTCATCAAAGTAGGGACCAAATGGCCAATACAACTAGGAATGTCTTCAAGCTCTACGAGGACATCATCAGCAACATGAGCAGATTTAGGCTAAGTTTGACTATTAAGAATATCATTCTTGTAATGAACGAACGAAATCATCAGCCGTCTTCTGTCCTACCACTAAATTATGTGAATGACCCCACCACTATTATTTTAAATTTTACATAGTAACTTGCATAGTAATTTCAAAACCTATAAATAGGGGTTTCAGTTATAATGAAATTCATAAAAAAATATATAGAGAGAAAAAAAGTTTCAGTTCTTAAGAGTTTCAGAGAGAATTTCTTATTTCTCTTTTGCAATAGTAGTTTCTTTCTTTAAGTTTCATAACACGTTATCAGCACGACTGTTCTACCAATTCTGAAGCTAGTGGCCTTATTTCTCTGTAAGTTTTTCAATATATTATTTGAAGTTTTTAATATATTTTATTGATGATTATTTGTGTGAATTTATAAATATGAGATATACATATTTATTTCATTATTTATATGTGTAGAAAATGACAAATCTTACAAAATTAGAATTTGTTGCTCTTGATATATCTGGAAAAAATTATTTATCCTGGATACTTGATGCTGAAATACATCTTGATGCAATGAACCTGGGAGAAACTATTAACGAAGGAAATCAAGCATCCTTGCAGGAACGTGCTAAATCAATGATTTTCTTTCGCCACCATCTTCATGAAGAATTGAAAACTGAATATCTCACAGTAAAAGATCCCTATATTTTGTGGAACAATTTAAGGGAGAGGTATGAACACCAGAAGACTGTCATCCTCCCAAGAACTCGTTCTCAATGGATGCACTTGAGGTTGCAAGATTTTAAAAGTGTTAGTGAGTATAATTCTGTACTTTTTAAAATAAGCTCAGTATTAAAATTATGCGGTGAGAAAATCACCGATGATGATATGCTAGAGAAGACTTTTACTACATTTCATGCCTCGAATGTGCTCCTGCAGCAGCAGTATCGAAAGAGAAAGTTCAAGAAATATTCTGAACTTATATCATGTCTTCTAGTAGCTGAGCAGAATAATGAGCTCTTATTAGAAAGCCACCAGTCACGCCCTACTAGCTCAATATCATTCCCTGAAGTGAATGGTAATAGGTTTACATCATTCCCTTGCATCATTCCCAGAAGTGAATGGTGCATCCTTTAGAAGAAATCGGAGGCGTGGACGTGGTAGGAGAAATTATAGAAATGTTGGTCCCAGGAGTGACAACATTAAAAGGGATTATAATATACTATATCACCAGAAGTGGTACAATTCAGAAAGGGATAAAAATCCTCAGAATAATTCTTCAAAGAGAAGTGAAGAGGTGTGCCATAGATGTGGAATGACTGGACATTGGTCACGTACCTGTCGTACGGCCAGGCACTTAGCTGATTTATATCAAGCTTCTATTAAAGGAAAGAATAAAGTGCATGAAACAAATTTAGTAGAACCATCAGATGATTTATTAGATTCAGTAGATGTAGACGTTACTCATCTTGATGTATCTGATTTCTTTAATCATCCTGATAGTAGTATTGAACACTTAATTGGAGATGGAAGTGTTCCACTCAATTAATGTATTTTCTTTCTATCAGTAATAAAAGTTTTGTATATTTTGTAGAATCATGGATCACATTGATGAGCTTTTTATCTCTGAGTTGAATGATAAAGATATATGTCTGACTGATAGTGCTACAACTCACACAATTCTCAAAGAAAAGAAATATTTTCAAAATCTAACACTAAGTAAAGCCTATGTCCATACCATATCAAGTTCATCGGATTTAATTGAGGGTTCCGGAAGAGCTTATATTGTGTTGCCTAATGGCACCAAGTTTTGTATTGATGATGCTCTATTCTCTTCACAATCCAGAAGAAATTTATTGAGTTTCAAAGATATACGTCATAATGATTACCATATTGAAACGACCAATGAAGGCAGTAAAGAGCATCTCCTTATTACTAAAACAATATCGGGCCAGAAGCTCGTATTAGAAAAACTGTCTGCTCTATGTTCTGGATTGTATTATACAAAAATGAGAACAATTGAATCATATGTGGTAATGCACCAGAAGTACATTGACCCTAAAGTATTTATGACTTGGCATGATCGCCTTGGAAATCTGGGTTCTATAATGATGAGACGAATTATTGAAAATTCGCATGGGCATCCCTTAAAGAATCAAAAGATATTTCTACCCAATAAATTTTCGTGCTCTGCATATTCTCAAAGTAAGTTAATTATTAGACCATCTCCCTCAAAAGTCATTGTTGAATCTCCATCCTTTTTACAAAGGATTCATGGAGATATATGTGGGCCTATTCATCCATCAAATGGACCATTTAGATATTTTATGATTCTAATTGATGCATCTAGTCGATGGTCACATGTTTGTCTTCTTTCCACTAGAAATGTTGCATTTGCTAGACTTCTTGCTCAGATAATTAAACTACGAGCACAATTTCCTGAGTATCCAATTAAGACCATTCGATTGAATAATGCAGGTGAATTTTCATCTCAAGTTTTTGATGATTATTGTATGTCAATAGGAATAGATGTTGAACATCCTGTTGCCCATACACACACACAAAACGGTTTAGCTGAGTCTTTGATCAAAAGACTTCAACTAATCGCTAGACTTTTACTTATAAAATCAAGACTACCTATTTCTGTTTGGGGACATGCTATACTTCATGCAGCATCTCTAATTCGCATTAGACCATCTGCATATCATAAATATTCTCCATTACAGCTTGCATTTGGTCAATAACCAAATATTTCTCATCTTCGTACTTTTGGATGTGCTATATATGTTCCAATTTCACCTCCACAACGTACAAAAATGGGCCCTCAATGTAGACTTGGGATATATGTTGGTTTTGATTCTCCATCCATTATTAGATACCTTGAACCCCTTACAGGGGATATGTTTAAAGCATGTTTTGAGGATTGTCATTTTGACGAATCAAATTTTCCGTTAATGGGTAAAGAAAAGTTGGTGCCTGAAGCACGACAAGATATTACTTGGGATAATAAGACCCTGTCTCATTTTGATCCTCCTACAAATGAATGTAAACGGGAAGTTCAAAGGATTATTCATTTGTAAAATTTACAAATCAGTTACCGGATGTATTTACTGACATTAAAGGTGTAGTGAAATCTTATATTCCTGCTGTTAATACTCTAGCAAGGATTGAAGTCCCTGAAGGACAATTGTCAAAGCAGCAATAGGTGAATCTAAAATACGCCTGAAGCGTGGAAGACTTATTGGTGCAAAAGACAAAATTTCCAGAAGGAAAAGAATACAAAATGAATTTGGTGTTCCTGTAGAACACGTACCCACAATACAGGCCACAAATATAATTGGTGCTCCTAAAGAGCTTAAATCTTCTATTCCAAAACCTCTTGAAGAGGAAACTCTTGAAGAGTATAAATCTCCTAAAAAGGGACCTCCTGAAGAGGTGTGTCACGAAATGTTTTCCCCTAAAGAGGAACAGGTACCTGAAAATAATGAGATCTCAATACATTTCATGAAAACTGGAGAAATTCTGGATAGAAATAAAACTATTGTCGACAACATATTTTCATATAAAATGGCCCTTGATATTACCAGAAGTAATGAAGAAAGTGAGCCAAAAAGCGTCGAAAAATGTCGACGTAGAAATGATTGGCCAAAATGGAAAACAGCTATTGAAGCTGAATTAAATTCGCTAGCAAAACGAGAAGTATTTGGACTTGTTGTCCAAACACCAAAGGGTGTAATGCCTGTTGGATATAAGTGGGTATTTGTACAAAAACGTAATGAGAAAAATGAAATTGTGCGATACAAAGCACGGCTTGTCGCACAAGGTTTCCTACAGAAACCCGGGATTGATTATGAAGAAACATACTCTCCCGTTATGGATGCAATCACATTTAGAGTTTTGATTAGTCTAGTTGTTACAAAAGGATTAGAAATGCGGTTGATGGATGTGGTCACTGCATATTTATATGGATCCTTAGACCATGACATATATATGAAAATCTCTGAAGGATATAAGATGCCTGAAGCATCTACAAGCACATCTAGAAATATGTACTCAATCAGACTACAAAGATCTTTATATGGGTTGAAGCAATCCGGACGCATGTGGTATAATCGTTTAAGCGAATATCTATTGAAAGAAGGATTTGAGAATAATCTTATATGCCCATGTGTTTTTATTAAGAAATCAGAATCCGGATTTGTCATTATTACGGTTTATGTTGATGATTTAAATATTGTGGGAACTCCTGAAAAGATCTCAAAAACCGCTATATATTTAAAGAATGAATTTGAAATGAAAGATCTTGGCAAAACAAAATTTTGTCTCGGCCTGCAGTTTGAGCACTTGCCAAATGGAATTTTTATTCATCAGTCCATGTATACTGAGAAAGTCCTAAAGCATTTTTATATGGACAAATCTCATCCCCTGAGTACTCCAATGATTGTTCGAACACTTGATGTGAAGAAAGATCAATTCCGTCCTTGTGATGACGATGAAGAAATTCTTGGTCCTGAAGTACCATATCTCAGTGCAATTGGAGTTTTGATGTATCTTGTAAATTGCACTCGACCAGATATTACATTCTCAGTTAATTTGCTTGCAAGATATAGTTCTGCACCAACTCGAAGGCATTGGAATGGCATTAAACATGTCCTTCGTTACCTTCATGGTATGGTTGATATGGGATTATTTTATCAACGTGGTTCAAGTCCAGAATTGATTGAGTATGCAGATGCAGGTTATCTTTTAAACTCACACAGAGGTAGATCTCAAACTGGATATTTATTTACTTATGGAGATCTGTTAAGCAGACACTATCTGCTACTTCTTCAAATCACTCAGAGATCATTGCTATTCATGAAGCAAGTCGAGAGTGTATTTGGTTGAGATCAGTTATTCAACATATCCAAGAAAAGTGTGGACTTCCCATGATCGATAATAGCCCAACAATCTTATATGAAGATAATACTGCTTATATCACTCAAATCAGAGGAGGATATATCAAAGGTGACAGAACCAAACATATTTCACCGAAATTCTTTTATACTCATGAACTTCAAGAAAAATGTGAAATTGATGTCAAGCAAATACGATCTAGTGATAATCTGGCAGATTTATTCACAAAGGCGTTACCAACTTCCACATTCAAGAAGATTGTGCATAACATTGGAATGCGAAGACTCAAAGATCTTTTGTCATGCACTTTTCAGGGGGAGTAAATGTGCTCATTGTACTCTTTTTCTTTCGCTGAGGTTTTATCCCACTGGGTTTTCCTTTGCAAGGTTTTAATGAGACAATCTTAAAGCACTTGTGGATATATAAGAAGACTGTACTCTTTTTCCTTCACCATTGGTTTTTCTTCCCACTGGGTTTTTACTTGGCACGGTTTTAACGAGGCAGATTCCTTATTGGCGGTCATTCAAGGGGGAGTGTAATGAACGAACGAAATCATCAGCCGCCCCCTATCCCACCACTAAATTATGTGAATGGCCCCACCACTATTATTTTAAATTCTGCATAGTAACTTGCATAGTGACTTGTATAGTAATTTCAAAACTTATAAATAGGGGCTTCAGTTGTAATAAAATTCATAAGAAAATATAGAGAGAGAAAGAAAGTTTCAGTTCTTAAGAGTTTCAGAGAGAATTTCTTATTTCTCTTTTGTAATAGTAGTTTCTTTCTTTAAGTTTCATAACAATTCTCAGAATATTTTATTATTATTTATTATTTATTATTATTATTATTATTATTTATATATATATATATATTTTTATTTATTACTTTTCACTATTATTCAATATTTTATTATTATTTTTTTACTATTATTCATAACTCTTCTCAATATTTCTCACTACCCAAACGTAGATTAGCTAAAACATGAGCAATCTCATTAGATGGTCTCTTTACATGTTAGACAGACCATGATTGAAATCTATTTAGGAGGAGCCTAGTATCCACAGATAGTAGACCAGCACAGGACCAATTTTCACTTGACCCTTTGATTTTTCACCACTTACAAGCATCTCCCAAGGATGATCTTTGTAAGCCCAAAATTTGTAGCTAGAAGGATAGTCTGTTGAGCAATATAGGATTCAACAAAATGGATATCCCAATATAAGTATCTTTGCATCCTCATTATTGCTATAAAGTTGCATTCTCAATCTCTGATAGCCATTCCAATTCCACTTATGCAATTTTGCTTTTGAAGACCAGCATCTCAATTTATCTTGTAAATACCAAATGGAGGTGCCTCCCATTGAGAGACGTGATTCTCTTTTGTTTTGACTGATGTGTTAAAGATATAGGATCTCTGAAAACCGTTTTGAAAATTAATTCATTTCTCCTCTTCCAAATCTTTCAAATTACCACTAGAAATATAACTAGCAATTCCTCCTCCCTTTCAACAAGCATTGCAAGAACCATGGCTATGAACGAGACGTGAGGAGTTTTCTTCTTCTGAAATTGCATTGAATAGAAGCTCCAAACATCATTGGCTAAGGGGCATTCCAAAAAGCGTGCTCGACAGATTCATCAACTTGATAGCATATGGGGCAAAGTGAATCTCCGATAACTCTCCTCCTTTTCAGATTGAGCTTTGTGGGTAAGACATTGTGAGAAGCTTTCCAAAGAAAGAGTTTTTCAGCACTAGTCATGGGTAGGTTCCAAATCCTCTCCCATTCTTCTGTTGAGCAATTTTGAGAAGAGGATTGACCTTGAGAAGATAGATAAATCGAAACCTGCAATTTGTATGCACTTTTCACCAAAGAAAAAACTTCATTCTTGGTTCCATTCCATATCATCTTATTAGGACTATGGCATAGGCCAAGTGGGATATGCATCATTGTACTGAATTTTTCTTTATAGAAAAGTGTTTTCAAAGTATTAACTTTCCAAGATAATGATGGTTGATCAATTAGTGATTCTACCACTGCCTCAGGATCTGAATCCTTGATTGGACTTTGAATCATGTATGTAATGGGACATAGGATTCATTTAGCCTTCCAAATTCTGATCATTTTTTCATTTCCAATACGCCATATCAAACCTGCTTCCAATAGTGGCTTTGCTGAAGTGATGCTTTTCCAAATGAATGGTACGTGTTGCTCAGATGACTAATACAAGAGGGGGGTGAATTGAGTTGTATTTAAAAAAATAACAATTATAAATCAAATATAAAATATAAAATATAAACAAAATATGAAACAACAATAAATATAAATAATAAGGGTAAGAGAGAAGCAAACTCAGTATGTTAACGAGGTTCGGCCCCACTGCTTACATCCTCGCCTCAAGCTACCCCTTGAGGATCCCCGAATTCACTATTCAATCTCTTTCAGGTGGAGATAGAAACCTATTACACTTTTGAGCAGCACCGTTCCAAAGAATCCATGTAGAACACCCTCTACACTTCTAATCACCTCATACTTGATGATTTAACTATTCTCGGTGTAGAACACCTTCTACACACACAAGGGTTATACACACCCTTTTACTGATACAAGAATTGATAGTGGGTAGGCTATCAGAAAACACTCCTCAATGAGTGAAATAAAAACAATACAGCGCAAACTATATCTCTCAAAATGAACAAGGGTTAAGGCTCAATGCTTAGAGAAGAGAGAATGAAAGTTTTGAATGAATGCTGTATGCTCTTGGTGTTGTGAATGTGAAATTCTCAAATGATCTATTTATAGGCATATGAGACTTCATATTCAAATTTAAAAAGATTCATATGTCAAAGATATCATCATTCACTTTTCAAAAATTTCAAATCTAATCTTTTTACTTTTTGCATGTGACAAAAGGAGCACATTTTACTTTTCAAAAATTTCAAATCTAATCTTTTACTTTTTGCATATGACAAAAGGAGTACACTTTACTTTTCAAGATTTCAAATAAAGACATTTATCTTTTGCATAAGTTAAGAAAAGCATCCATCACTTTTGAAAATATTCAAATAAAACATGCACATGTGAAAGATGACAATCAATCATCTTAATATTTTCAAAATTTAAACCTTTAATCATGTCATGTACATATGAAAGATGATAATCAATCATCTTAATATTTTCAAAATTCAAATCTTTAATAATGTCATGCACATGTGAAAGATGACAATCAATCATCTTTCAAAATTTTCAAATTTAATTTTCAAAATATTCATGCACATGTGGAAAATGTATTTTAATGCTTTATGATAAAATTTTATTTTTGAGTCTTAATCCTAATTTCGAATTTTTAAGATATTTACAATATTACTCTATGACTTTAATGTGAACTTGTTCCCTTCTTGCTCATGCTTGGTTCCTTGATGTGCTTGATTGTATTGTGTGGACAACTTGAGCTTGAGACTCCTTTATTCTTTGAATTCATTTGTTATCATCAAAATCCATGTGTAGATTTATAATTATACGAAATTTGAAACCTTGGGTTCAACAATCTCCCCCTTTTTGATGATGACAAATGCTTGATAGAATCTGAAGCCTATATTAATACTTAAGCTCCTCCTGAAAATGTGCGTTAGTTTTTCAAGCAAAAATATAAATATAATTCCAAGCATATATAACAAGTTTAGTAATTTAAACAATATTAATGTTCTAGTCTAAAAGTTCTCCCCATTTTGGCATCATTAAAAAGAAATCATAATTAGCTCAATAAGATATATTCCTACAATAACCAATAGACAAATAAAACGCTGCTTCAATAGAGACTGTAGAGAATTCGGTGTGTAGCCACACGTGTTCGACAAAACCTGCAAAGGCTAGAGGTCTAGTTCCGGTGCCCGACAAAACCTGCAAAAGCTGGAGGCGTAGCTCTGGTAATTCGGTGTAGAGATTTGATCCGCTTGATATTTCTGAAAAATGAGATATTATCATGATTTGTAAGTTTGTCTTGTTCTTATTTCCGTTTCTATAGAGCAATCTTTAGTTTTATGTATTTTGCATCAAGTTTTCTTCTCATCTTTACAATTTGCTTGCATTCTCATTCTACAAATTTTCAATGGCTCGTAGATTTTCCTTCAGTGTTTCTCTTGATCAAGATTTTAGGTATCTTTCACCTCAGTCTCAATCTATTTCTACATCTGTCGTGGGTGCCATGAAGTAACAAGAGACTGATTTAGCTAATAAATCAGATCATGATGCCATTTACGAGCTTGTGGGTCTCGAAACTCGATACTCATCATCTATCGTTGCGTTTTCTACTCGGTTGCAGTCCAAAACTCGCGAAATTGAAAAGCTTAGCGAGACTGTTTCTGTACTTCAACGACTTGTTTATGAGTCAAACAAAAAAATAGTAGAGTTAAAACAACAGAATAAGGATTTGAAATCCTTGCTTATCTCTTCATTTCGATTGCCTAATCCTTTAGACAATGATGGCATGATGATTTATGAAGAGCAAATGCATTTGAATGATGAGGCTAAATGTCTCAAGTTTCTGTAGGTCATTTAAGATAATGAAATAAAAGTATCTAGCAGATATTCATGGCATACATCATTCCTATTTCCCTTCTAATCATGCATTGTCTATCTTCTGGTAAGGGTTTTGTGAAAATGTCTGCCAATTGATCATGTGTACTGATGAATCTTAATACAATATCGCCCTTCTACACATGTTCTCTAAGAAAATGATATCTAATTTCAATATGTTTGGTCCAAGAATGTTGTATTGGATTCTTTGAAAGATTTATAGCACTTGTATTATCACATTTAATTGGAATGTGATTGTATATAAGTTTAAAATCCTCAAGTTGTTGCTTCATGTAAAGAATTTGAGCACAACAACTACCCGCAGCAACATATTCTGCCTCAACAGTAGATAGTGCAACAGAATTTTATTTTTTACTAAACTAGGAAACTAGTGCACGACCTAAGAAGTGACATGCTCTACTAGTACTTTTTCGATCTATTTTACAGCCAACATAATCTGCATCTGTGTAGCTGATTAGATCGAAAGATGTGTGCTTAGGGTACCATAACCCTAAGTTAATTGTACCACTAAGATATCTAAGAATGCGCTTAACTGCAATTAAATGTGATTCTTTTGGAGATGATTGAAAGCATGCACATAAGCACACACTAAACATAATATCTGGTCTACTGGCTGTCAAATATAATAAGCTACCAATCATACCTCGATATACTTTCGAGTCAACTGGTTTGCCGGATTCATCTTTATCAAGTTTAGTGGATGGGCTCATTGGTGTTCCAGTTTCCTTAGCACTTTCCATCCCAAACTTTTTCCGCAATTCCTTAATATATTTTAATTGATTGATGAATGTCCCACTCTTTGCTTGCTTAATTTGCAATCCGAGAAAGAATGTAAATTCTCCCATCATGCTCATTTCAAATTCTTCCTGCATAGTCTTAACAAAAACTTGGCACATATTTTCATTAGTAGCACCGAATATTATATCATCAATATAAATCTGAATCAAAAGAATATCATCATTTTAGTATTTAATGAAAAGAGTTGTATCAATTTTTTCTCTTGAAAAGCCTTTTTCAATCAAGAAACCATTGAGTCTCTCGTACCATGCTCTAGGAGCTTGTTTGAGTCCATATAGTGTTTTTGTGAGTTTGAAAACATGATTTGGAGAAATATGATTTTCAAAACTTGGAGGTTGCTCAACATATACCTGTTCATTTATAAAACTGTTAAAGAAAGCACTTTTAACATCCATTTGAAAAAGTTTGAAATCTTTATAACAAGCATATGCAAGTAGCATTCAAATAGTTTCTAATCTTGCGACTGGTGCATATGTCTCATCATAATCGATTCCTTCTTCTTGATTGAAACATTGGGTTACAAGTCGAGTCTTATTTCTAGTATTGACTCCGGACTCATCTTTCTTGTTTCTAAAAACTCATTTTGTTCCAATAATAGTATGATTTTTGGGTCTAAAAACAAGTGTCCAAACATCATTCTTTCAAATTGATTAAACTCTTCTTGCATGGCTAGAATCTAAAATTCATCAAGAAGTACTTCATCAATATTTTTAGGTTCAATCTGAGATAGAAAAACAGTATGATTGCAAATATTTTTAAGAGATGATTGAGTGCTTACACCTCGTAAAGGTTCTCCCAAAATTTGTTCCATTAGATGATCTTTCATAAATTTCCACTATTTGGTTGCATTTTGTATTAAATTTTGATGATTTTTCCTGATGTCTCCATGTTAGACTTCTTCTATTGTGTTCTCTTTGTTGAGATTGAGACTTTCTGTATTATTTATACCTCATATTTCTTCATCAATAGATTTCTTGGAGAGTAGAGAATTAGATTCATCAAATACTACATGCATAGATTATTGTACAGTTATTGAATACTCTATAAGCTTTACTATTAGTAGAATACCCGAGAAAGATACATTCATCAGATTTTGCATCAAACTTGCCTAAATTATCCCTATCATTTAAAATAAAACATTTACATTCAAATACATGAAAGTAACTAATGTTGAATTTTTTCTCATTCCAAAGCTCATAAGGGGTTTTATCTAATTTGGACCTTAGTATAACTCTATTTATAACATAACATACAATACTTACCGCTTCGGCCCAAAAATAACTAGACAAGTTATTCTCATTGAGCATTGTTCTTGCCATCTCTTGAAGAGATCTATTTTTCCTCTCTACTACTCCATTTTGTTGAGGAGTTCGAGGAGCAGAAAAATTATGCACAAAACCATTTTCATCACAAAATGTTTCAATATTTTTTTTAACAAATTATTTTCCCCTATCACTTCGGATACTTGAAATAGTATAACCCTTTTCATTTTGAATTCTCTTGCATAACTTGGTAAATGCATTATGTGCCTCATCTTTATGAGTAAGAAATATGACTCAAGTATATTTAGAGAAATTATCAACAATAACAAATGTATAATATTTTCCACCTAAACTTGCAATTCTATTTGGTCCAAAAAGATCCATGTGTATCAGTTGCAGTGGTCTAGTAGTGGAAATATGTTTCTTGGTTTTAAAAGAAATTTTTGTTTGTTTACCAAATTGGCATGCATCACAAATTTTGTCTTTAAGAAAATTTGCCTTTGGTAAACCTCTCACAAGATTATTTTTTGAAAGTTTGAAAATAAGTTCTATGTTGGCATGACCTAATCTTCTATGCCATAACCAATTAGTTTCATTTTGAACTGAAAAACAAATAGCATCTTGTGAGATAATTTCTTCAAAATCAATTGTATAAAAATTGTTGCTTCTAAAAGTAATAAAACAAATATTACAATTATGATCATTCAAAATAATGCACTTATCCATTTTGAAAGTAACTGTAAATCTTTTATCACATAATTGACTTATACTCAAAAGATTATATTTTAGACCTTCAACAAGTAGAATATCTTCAATTATGAGAGAAGACTCATTACCAATTTTACTTATTCCCACGATCTTCCCTTTCGAGTTGTCTCCAAATGTCACGTGTCTTTTTTCTTTAGATCTAAGATTAAAGAACTTAGTTTTGTCTCCAGTCATGTGTCTTGAACATCCACTATCTAAAAACCATTTATTTTTATTTGTGGAAGATTTCATGCACACCTATAAAAACAATTAAAATGATTTTTCTTGGTATCCAAGTTCTTTGGGTCATTTATTTATTAGTATTAGAATAAATAAAAATTTTAGGTACCCATATGGCCCTAATAGTCATTATATGCTTTCTTCTAATAGGACGAACAAAATAATTATGACCATTTCTATTACAAAAATTGTAAATAGCATGTGACATATATGAAGAATTTGAGTGATTATAATAGTATCATTTTTTAACAAAATTATTTTTATGAAAAAAATTTTGAATATTGGACTTTGATGTAGAAGGATTATCAAAAAAGTTTTTATAAGGTTTGTATTTTTGTTTTGGCATATATCCCAAATCTGCCTTGTCAAAAACACATCTTTGACTACCAAGAAGTTTTTCAAAATTTCTTTTTCCATTCGGAAAGTTTTCAATATTATTTTTTAAATCAGTTTTCTTTTTTTTCAACTCAAGATTTTCATCTTTCAAAACAATACTTTCTTTTCTTAAAATATCAATTTCGTTTGTTAAAAAGGAATTTTTCTTTTTCAAAACAGTATACTTGATACCCAATTTTTCAAATTCCTCATATACTTCTTCTAAATTATTTTGCAATTTTTCATATGAAAGTTCTTTAATATTATCAAGATTTGTTACCTCAATATCATCTTTAGCCATAAGACAAAGATTTGTCGATTCTCCATTGCTTACTTCACTATCTGAGTTACTTGAATTATCATCTCATGTAACTTTTATTGCTTTTTTGCCTTTGTTTCGATCTTTCTTTAACAGAGGACAATCTGACTTGATATGACCAGACTTATTGCATTTATAACAAATTAAAGTGTCATTTTTACCTGAATCTTTATTGGAAAACTTTTTGAAAGATTTTCTTGGAGGAGTTTTATTTTTCTTTAAGAACCTCTGAATTCTTCTTGTTATCATCGCAACTTCTTCATCTTTATCGTCATTTTCCTCATCTTCATCACTTTCACTTTCATATGGAACAGCTTTAAGTGCCAAACTCTTCTTTGGCTTTCCTTCTTCTTCTCCTCTTTTCAATGTGTACTCATGGGTGATAAGTGACCCGATGAGTTCATTCACTTCGAGTTTCTTGAAATCTCTAACTTCAAGAATCGCTGTCACTTTTGATTCCCAACATTTTGGTAGAGAGTTGAGAATTTTTCTTACTATCTCATCTCCACTTTGGAATAAACTTTGTCAAGAGCTGTCAAGCTGTTTATGATGTTAGTAAAATGAGTGTGTATACTAGAAATAGATTCATCATCATTCATCTTAAACATTTCATATTCATGAGTAAGAATATAAATTTTTGATTCCTTGACTTGAGAAGTTCCTTCATAAGTAACTTCCAAGTTATCCCAAATTTCATTTACTATAGCGTAAATCATTACTCTATTAAACTCATTACCATTGAGAGCATTATATAATAAATTCATAACAGTTAAATTCAAAGTATAAAGTTCGTCGTCTTCACGATCAAACTCTTCTTCTTCCTTTTTGGCCTTTACTCCATCAACCACTTTTGTTGGAATATAAGATCCATTTACAATACATTTCCAGATTTCTCGACCTTCAACGTAAAGGAACATTCTCATTCTAACTTTCCAGAATGAGTAATTGTCTCCGCAAAAAAGTGGAGCCCGACTGCTAGATTGACCTTCACCAAATGAAACTACAATGTTAGTCATAAGATCTTAACTCAAAAGATAATTAATCTTATAACAGAACTCTAACTCCGATACCAATTGTTGCCCAGATGACTAATACAAGAGGGAGGTGAATTGAGTTGTATTTAAAAAAAAACAATTATAAATCAAATATATAATATAAAATATAAACAAAATATGAAACAGTAATAAATATAAAGAGTAAGGGTAAGAGAGAAGTAAATTCAGTATGTTAGCGAGGTTCGGCCTCATTGCCTACGTCCTCGCCTCAAGCTACCCCTTGAGGATCCCCGAATTCACTATCAATCTCCTTCAGGTGGAGATAGAAACCTATTACACTTTTGAGCAGCACCGCTCTAAAGAATCCGTGTAGAACACCCTCTACACTTCTAATCACCTCACACTTAGTGATTTATCAATTTTCCGTGTAGAACACCTTCTACACATACAAGGGTTATACACACATTTTACTGATACAAGAATTAATAGTGGGTAGGCTATTAGAAAACACTCCTCAATGAGTGAAATAAAAACAATATAGCGCAAACTATATCTCTCAAAATGAATAAGGGTTAAAACTCAATGCTTAGAGAAGAGATAATGAAAACTTTGAATGAATGTTGTATGCTCTTGGTGTTGTGAATATGAAACTCTCAAATGATCTATTTATAGGCATATGAGACTTCATATTCAAATTTAAAAAGATTCACATGTCAAAGACATCATCATTCACTTTTCAAAAATTTCAAATCTAATCTTTTTACTTTTTGTATGTGACAAAAGGAGCACACTTTACTTTTCAAAAATTTCAAATCTAATCTTTTACTTCTTGCATATGACAAAAAGAACACACTTTACTTTTCAAAATTTTCAAACAAAGACATCTACATTTTGCATAAGTCAAGAAAAGCATCCATCACTTTTGAAAATATTCAAATAAAACATGCACATGTGAAAAATGACAATCAATCATCTTAATATTTTTAAAGTTCAAACCTTTAATCATGTCATGCACATGTGAAAGATGACAATCAATCATCTTAATATTTTCAAAATTCAAACATTTAATCATGTCATGCACATGTGAAAGATGACAATTAATTATCTTTCAAAATTTTCAAATTTAATTTTCAAAATATTCATTTACATGTTAAAAATGTATTTTAATACTTTATGATAAAATGTTAATTTTGAGCCTTAATCCTAATTTCAAATTTTTAAAAGATTTACAATATTACTCTATGACTTTAATGTGAACTTATTCCCTTCTTGCTCATACTTGGTTCCTTGATGTGCTTGATTGTATTGTATGGACAACTTGAGCTTGAGACTCCTTTATTCTTTGAATTCATTTGTTATCATCAAAATCCATGTGTAGATTTATAATTATACGAAATTTGAAACATTGGGTTCAACAGTACGATTCTTTTGACTTTTGCTTGCAGGAAATTCCTATTGAGATAGCATTTACAAAGAGAGTCTTAGCAGCTAGTGAATTAGAATTCTGAACCAACCTCAACCCTGCTTTGCTAGCATAGCTAGATTAAAGAACTCCAAGTCCCTAAATCGTGGACCACCTGTTGCTTTAGACTTCCTCATATAGTCTTAAGAACACCAATTGATCCTTTCTTTTTTCTCTTTTTTTGCCCACCAATATTGTCTAATCAATCTATTTAGCTCCTCCACTATGAATTTTGGTAGCTTGAAAATTCTCATGATTTAAGTACGAATTTCTTGAAGGATTACCTTGATTAGAATTTCTTGAAGGATTACTTTGATTAGAATTTTTTTCCCAACTTGACTCAAGTGCTTCATCTTCTAATTGCTAATCTTGCCCCTCACTCGATCGAGAATACTCTAAAAGTCTTAAATCCTATCTCTTCAAATCTGAGTTGTTAAACCAAGGTACCTATTATAAGATTGAGAAGATTTGATGCCTGCAACTGACGTGATCAACTCCTTAGCTTCCTTCCTTGTGTTTTTGCTGAAGAAAATAGAAATTTTGTCCTTGTTGAGTCTTTGATCAGAGCTTTGTTCCTATGATTCCAATAGAAAAAGTAATATGCTCCATTCCATAAGACTTGTCTTGCAAAACAAGAAGCAATCATTTGTAAAAAAATAGGCGGCTGTTACACTACCATAAGAATTTTGAATTAATTTGCTTAGAACCTCAGCATAAAAGACGAACAAGTAGAGAAAGAGGGGTTCTCCTTATCTTACACCTTTAGATGGAGAGAATTGAATAGGAAACTGAACTCACACGTCTCATGATAATGGTAATCCATTTTGTAGTACACCCTATCTTTGTCATTACAACAGCTAAGAAAGACTATTCAAGCCTATAATAGGCTTTATTCATATCCAATTTCAATATCATAAACCCTTTTCTACCCTTCAATTGATTATTCATTGTATGCATGGTTTCAAAGGCCACAATGGAGTTTTCAGTTATTAATCTGTTTGGGAAAAATGCACTCTGAGAAGAGGAGATAAGCTGTGAGAGGATATGTTTCAACCTATTTGCTAGAACCTTAGCCAAAATCTTGTACAAAACACTACAAAGAGAGATGGACCTGTATTTTTAGATTTTTGAGGGGTTCTTAGTCTTTGTAATTAATGTAATATGGGTTGCATTAAACTCTTTAGGCCAAGAGCCAAAATTGAAAGCTTCATGCACTGCTGAGCATACACCCTAATGCTTTTAATACAAGAAAACAGGAAAACCATCAAAACTAGAAGACCTTGGTCGATTTATACTGAAAATAGCTTGCCTAACTTCAACCATGGAAATCTTCCTAGTAAGATAAATATTCATTTCATCTATGATAGTGTTCTTCAAAGCATCTATGCAATCATCAATGCGTCTAGGATGAGACGCAGTGAAAGGATCTTTAAAGAAAGTTTGAAACAAGCCATTTACTTCCTCAAGCTTGTCAATAGTAGAAATTGAGTCATTGGAGATCTGCTTGATGGTATTCTATTTTTTCCTTTGATTTGCGCACAAATGATTAAACTTTGTATTCTTGTCTCCTTCCTTTAACCAAGTTTGCTTTGCTCTTTATTTACATCTCATATCCTCTTCTTCTAGCATCTTGTTTAAACTATGAGGTTATTGATTCCCTCATTACGATCCACTTGGTTAAGCACTTGATGTTCTTTAATTTGATTTAGTTTTGAGTTGATAATTCTCATTTAATTCTTGAAAGAGTTCTTGCTCCATTGTTGTAGGTATTCTTTGCACCTGTTAAGACCTTCTGTGGTTTCTTTTAATTTTGAACTCTAATGTAAGTAGTTGTCCCAAGCCTATCTTACCAACATACAACATTCTTCTCGAGAGTCCCAATTAGCTTCATAGCGAAAAGGTCTTTGTTTCTTATCACCATTGGCATACTTGTATCAGCATTAAGAGAGATTGGGCAGTGATTTGGGCATTGGGCACTTAGGACTGTAACACTGCAATCTAAAAGTAAATCAAACTAGGTCAAATTGCCTAAAACCTTGTCCAATTTTTCTGTAGTAAACTAACCTCCTTCTCTTCTGTTACTCCAAGTAAAATAATGACCCTCAAAAGAAATTCATTTATGTTGCATTTGGATGTCGAACTGAGTTGAGTTCACATGAGTTCTTTATGAATAATATTGAATTGAGATAGTTGATTGATTTTGTGGACCTAATTAAATGAGTTTAAAATGTGTTTTGATATTATGATGAATTTAGATATATCTATGGAAAGTTGTAAAATTGGTGAGGTCCGATACTATTCATTTCACAATTTTATTCCCACGCTCATTAACCTATAGACAATTTATGAAGAAAAATTTTTATCGGCCCCACTTGCTGGCATAGAGAGAGAGGTAAAAAAAAAAACAAAGCTGTGAGTCTATGACCAAAGGTCCGAAACCCAAAAACAAAAAGTGCAACTCTTTCCCATCAACTCTAGTAGTAAATTTCACCGAGTTTTCTTTTAATTGAGTTAAATTAATGTAATTGTATGATGAAATAAGTTTAGAGTAGAGCGTACTTAGTGTTGTTTGAGTTCCTAATGGGGCCTTAAACCACTATCTTCAATAACTAATTTGAATTTTTCCAACATTCTAAAAGGTCTCTCAACTGTACCCATTGTATCATACTGGAAACATATTTCATTGATTACAAAACAATATTGAACTAACATAATGATAAATTTATTTAATTTATCGAGGCTTTGAATTTATTCATTGGGATTTTGGAATTTAATATGCTTGAAAATAATCTAAAAATTATAAATATCATGAATTATTTTTATGGACACATGTTTTTATTTTTTATTTGTACATACTATAAATATTGTACTTCTCTTTATTTTTGTACTACAACTTTTAGGCAATTCACTTTAATAAAATTGAATTTCTATTTTTCCCAAGATTCTAGACACTTCTTTTTCTAAGATTTTCTCTCATTTCATCTGCTAGGGTTCAAGCTTTACATGATATGAGATGCACTTTTATTGGTGTTGTCTTACAAGTTTGTCTCTGAGGATGCTACATCTCATTTTTCTCTTTATCCTAGTGACAGTCCCGGTGTTCTTTTGGTCACTCAAACCCTTGTTGGAGATAACTATCATGCGTGGTTATTCGGTGTCCAAGGGTCTCTCAATAAAGAACAAAAATATTTTCTTAATTTAGAAGTGGCTGAATCTCCTAGTAATATTTCTCCATATCAAAGCATATTTTCTTTAAAACTTCTTCAATATGCTTGTTATCTTGCTTCTAAACCAGTTTTTTTTCATATGAGCAAAATGTCAAGTTAAGTAAAGAAGCAAAAGATTTATTGCTTGATCCAATTGTTTATCATAGACTTGTTGGTAAACTCGTTTACCTCACATTGACATGGCTAGATTTTTCGTACTCTGCGCATATACTAAGTTAATATATGGCTCAATCAAGACAATGAGATTTACAAACAACTTGCATAATTCTATAGTACATAAACGGTACTCCTGGACATAGCGTTTTTTTTTTCCAATTGCCAATTCTCTATCCTTTAAGGCCTTTGCAGATTTAGATTGGGATTCTTTCTCTAACAATTGTCGATCTACTAGTAGTTATTATATTTTTCTTGGGAATTCTTTCATTTCTTTGAAGACAAAGAAACAATCGACTATTTTCATATCCTTAGCAAAAGTAGAGTACAGATCTATGACTTCTACTATTTGTGAAATTATTTAGTTCCTCGTCTTTTGTCTGATTTTGGCATTTCACATACTAATAGTGCTCAACTTCTCCGTGATATTCAATATGCACTGCATTGCAGCTAATCTAATTTTTTATAAAAGAACAAAGCACATTGAATTAGATTTCCACTTCATTTGGAACAAGTTTCAGGTTGACATTACCAAGACCTTTCACTTAGCTTCACATCATCAACATGCCTATGTGTTTTCTATACCTCTTGGCCATCAGCAATTTCATCACTTATTAACCAAGATGGAGAGTAGATTAGAAGATGGGAGTTTATCTCATCTACTCTCCATCTTGAAGGGGGTATCATGAATTATTTTTAAGTACTCATGTCTCTATTTATTTATTTGTTCATACTATAAATATTGTACTTCACTTTAATCTTGTACTACACTTTTTATGGAATACACTTTAATAAAATGGAGCTTTTATTTTTCCCAAGATGCCAAACTCATGCTCTATTAGGGTTTCCTCTTATTTCCTCTACTAGGGTTCAAGTTTTACAATAATTGAAAAGTAGTTATTTTTAGAAAATTGTACTTAATACTAGAAATTATTTCACATTTTCATCTTGATTCTAGAATATATGAATTTTAATATTTGAAATTCAACTTATTACTATTAAACCATGATGTATCAAAACCGATTAACCAAAAAATTAAATGTCTACGATATATGACTTATAAGAAACAAACCACGTCTTTTTTTTTTCAAAGGACAAACCACATCTTCTAATTCATAGAATATATATATATATATATATATATATAGATTTCACACCTTTATACTAGAGGAAAATGAGGAAGCCTATTGTTTTGTTTTTTTTTCTTTAATTATTTTGATCTTGGATATTGAAGTACATTTACACTAATATTTAAACATTCTTAGACAATGTAGATTAATTTTATATACTGGGTGGACGTTGGCCTTAGTCGACAAGAGAACAAAAACCACATAAAGTAAAGCTACAAATATAATGTGCCACAAATTTTAACGTGGTTATATATATAAAGGTTATGAGTTAAATCCATAACCAATCAGGCGAGGATAAATTCACTATAAAAGTAAAAAATTAAAACATATAAATAGAGCTTTATAGAGTTCACCACGTCAACTAATAGCAATGGTACTCTCCCCAAGTTTCCAAAGTATTACAATTTTCTCTCTCCTCTCCTCTCGTGTATTTGTCCCTCCTTTTATCATGAAAGTCTTCCTATTGCTTGTTCTCGTCTCTATCTTCATTGTTGGGAGGTGTAATTAAGTATTGTACTAGTCATCATCCAACATCCTTATTTTGTAAGGCATAAGCTAATTTGTCTCGTTTGTTTTCGCAAAAGAAATGAGCTAAATTGAGTTGAGTTGAGATTAAAATTAAAAGTTGAGTAAAATATTATTTTAATATACTTTCTAATATTATATTTATTTTGGAGTTTGAGAAAGTTGAACTTTTAATTTATTTTATATGAAAATTTGAAAATATTATAATATTAGATTGTATGAGATGAGATGAATTGAAATGATTTGTATAATCAAATGAGTCCTAATGTGGTAGATGGAAGCCATTTATTTATCTAGGTATCCATGGAGCTATTTTGTGGTGTGATAGAGAACGTATTTTCAAGATATAACAGTTGCCCCATTGCTTAGTAGGGTATTGAGTCTTTTCATGTGTTGTGTAAAAGGGGTAGTCTACTAGATTATTTGGTTACATTATGTTTGTCGTCAACATTGAGGATTATTGTAAAAGCCTATCAAAAATTCAAGGATGGATTTTTTTAGGTTTTAGAAATCACATGAAAAAAAAATTCACAAATTGAATCAATCACATTGGTATTATTCTATTAGCATAGCTAGTAGTGACACTCACTATAATACTAGAAGTACAATTTTATTTATTTGAGGTACCTAAAAGTATCAAAATGAGATACTGTTTGCACCATCACTTTCGTTTGAATATTTAAGATTTTATGGCACAATAAACCCCTACAGTTTCAGACAAAATGCTTATTCGAAAATGTGTTTGATTATTTCGAGACACTTTGGAGAAAAAAATTTATAAAAGATTTGTACTCTATGGTTAGAAAGATTATTTATGATTTTACAATACAAAGTTATTTTTCATGTTTTTGGAGTGAATAATAACCTTGATAGTAGCATCAAGTGCATGCATAATGTTCTCAAAATTATAATGTGGGATGTCCAAATTAGGTTAGAAAAGTTTTATTTGGACACTTGATAAGATCTTAGTCACACTTGGAAAATAATATTGGACATTTAACACCAAGAGGAACCATGAGATGAAAATGTGAAGGAAATCAAATATTAAGTTCAGGCCACCTAAACAAGACATTATTCTATCAACTATCTAATTTGTATCAAACCAAAGAGGGTCTCCACCCTAGAAAAATCATAAACACTTGGAATCCAATTGAAATATCAAAAATTTGATTAAAAACAAAATCGTAAAAGGCTTTCCAAATATCAAATTTGCTTTTAAACCTTAAATGGATTTGATATCTAGCTTAATTTTTAATCATTTGATTAAATCAGTTTCACATTCTATTAACAGCTCACATTCATGTTATGACATTATTTTTCAATCCTTTGAATTTTAAAAATTTTATTGGAAAAAAAAAAATCAGATTTGTACTTGATAGCAACCCAAAATCTTACCAAACTCTCTTTAAACTATAAGTTAAGGCTCATTCAGTTAAGTCTCAAGAAATTGAGCCACCTTTAAAAGGCTGAGCAAACATTGCCCAGAGTAATCCCAAGTTGTGCTTGATGTGAAGACCAAGGCAACCTCTTCACCAACTCACTGGATAGTCCAAGGGTAGAAAATCATAGGCTAGTTTTGCCTATTGTTTTGGCTGACACAACCATCACTCAAGTGTCATTCACAACCCTCTCATCACCCCTCAAATATGTAACAAGGCTTCCAAGTCCATTCCTTTTCATATCATTCCTTTCCAATAATTTTATTGGAGAAAAACCTAAAGGTTCTCTTGTATCGTCTTCCTCAATCACTTTGCATGCCTTTTCGAAAATTTTGTAAGTGTTTTCTCTTGAGTTTTCCTTCAAAATATGTATTCATGTTATGACATTATTAACAACTCACATTCTATCAACAACTTACATTCATGTTATGACATTATCCAATCCTTTAAACCTTAAGAATTTTATTGGGAAAAAAAAATAAAATTTGGACTTGATAGCAACCCAAACTCTTACCAAACTCTCTTTAAACTCTAAGTTACGGCTCATTCAGTTAAATCCCAAGAAATTGAGCCACCTTTAAAAGGCTTAGCAAACATTGCCAGAGTAACCCCAAGTTGTGCTTGATGTGAAGGCCAAGGCAACCTCTTCACCAACTCACTTGATAGTCCAAGGGTAGAAAATCATAGGCTAGTTTTGCCCCTTATTTTGGCTAACACAGCCATCACTCAAGTGTCATTCACAACCCTCTCATCACCCCTCAAATATGTAACAAGGCTTCCAAGTCCATTCCTTTTCACACCATCCCTTTTCAATACTTTTATTGGCGAAAAACCTAAAGGTTCTCTTGGGTCGTCTTCCTCAGTCACTTTGCATGCCTTTTCGAAGATTTTGCAAGTGTTTTCTCTTGAATTTTCCTTCAAAATAGTTATTCATGTTATGACATTAGTAACAGCACACATTCTATTAACAGCTGACATTCATGTTATGATATTATTATTGAATCCTTTAAACCTTAAAAATGTTATTGGAAAAAAATCAGATTTGGACTTGATAGTAACCCAAACTCTTACCAAACTCTCTTTAAACTCTAAATTATGGCTCATTCAGTTAAGTTCCAAGAAATTGAGCCACCTTTTAAAGGCTGAGCAAACATTGCCCAGAGTAACCCTAAGTTATAGTAACCCTAAGTTGTGCTTGATGTGAAGGCCAAGGCAACCTCTTCACCAACACACTTGATAGTCCAAGGATAGAAAACCATAGGATAGGTTTGCCCCTTGTTTTGGTTGACCCAGCCATCACTCAAGTGTCATTCACAACCCTCTCATCACCCCTCAAATATGTAACAGGGCTTTCAAGTCCATTCCTTTTCACATCATCCATTTCCAATGCTTTTATTGGAGAAAAACCTAAAGGTTCTCTTGGATTGTCTTCTTCAGTCACTTTGCATGCCTTTTCGAAGATTTTGTAAGTGTTTTCTCTTAAATCTTCCTTCAAAATAGTTACTCATATTTGAGTCTAGTTCTTGTGGATATCTTTTGTGTTGATTTTTATGGTTATTTGATTCATCAAAAATATTTTAATTTTGGAAAGGTCATTCTGAGTGGTATACTGGATAGTGCTTGTTATTTTGGTATTTTTTACCAAGCTATTAGAAAGATATCAGTATTATTTTTCTAAGGAGTCTAGTTAACCGGTTTATATGAATTTTGTTTTATGAGGATTCATTGCATGTTATAAGGTTTTGGTGAAAGTTTTTTTCAAATCTAAAAAGTTTGAAACAGGAATGAGTATAACAATTTCTGTTTTGTAAAAGTTTATATCTTTTGTGGTAAAATCATAGTTGAATGGCTTTGATATTTTTATATTATAATCATAAATCTTTGATCATAATGTTAGGATGTAAGTTTGAAGATTTTTTGTATTAGCTTTGAAAAGATTATTTTTTATATAGGTAAAGGTTCAATTAAGTCACAAATTTGAGGTTTTTAGATAGATCTATATTTTGATTTAATTATGGCTTTGTGATCTTGAGGTTAATGCTTGTTTCTACACTAGTCATGATTCTAAACCATATGATGTTGTTGGTTTCATAAAATATTTTAGATCAAGTATTTTGATCAAAACCAAACCTTTAGGAAATTGGTTTACACGCAGGTATTGAATTTTTGGAACTTTTGTAATGCTTGCTTGATTATTCAAAGTATGATGATTCATAGAAGTGTGTTCTTAATATGTGGAATTGTATTTTCAAACCTTAGAATTCTTGGAAATGTTTTTAAAAGAGGCAATCCCTTGAGAATCAAAGGTTATGTTTTTAGTTAAAACTTGAACTTTTGTTTTAAAAAGATTTTTATGATTTTTTTTGTATAGTGGATTTTGTTGGTTGATCTTCTATAAATTTAAACAAACGATGTGACCATCTATGCTGCAATATTTTGATGTTTAGCATGAGGGATGAGGTTGATAGAATTACAACAAAAATCAAGAGTTTTTGCCTTTGAAAGTTTTGGCTTTAATGTATTTGTGATAGTTGTCATGTGTTTTAAATTTTCTATTTAGAAATTTAAACTTAGGATAAAATTTACATGAGTAATATAATTTTGGTAAGTTTTAGAGTTAGGATGTACTCCTTAAGTTAGGGATGAAATAATCATTTTTTTACATATAGAGGGTAAAATGGTCATATTACTCTAAATTGATATTTCATTTTTTTAAGTTATTAGCAATGAAGTTTATAACATTTAGAAACATTTACTTATAGTTTCTCATGTTTCACGCATTTTTTTTCATAATGCGAGAATCACTATAAGTTAACTTCTAACTTATTATCAGATTATTTTGTTTATATGTTGGTAAAGAACTATTGTTTATGTATTTATGCTATAGATTAATCTGCTTGCAAGTGTGAACTTTTCTTTGATGTCATTGATCAATTGAATAATCGAGCATAAAATTATATAAATATTTTCTCAATGGGTTTTGCTTAAACGAGATGTGGTAGGATTTATTTTTGTGTTTTTGGGGTGCAGATTTGTTTTGGATTTTTTTTTTCAAATGTTGCCTATTTGGTTTGGCTTGTGTAAATCTTTGAAAGAAGTATTAATGTGATTAAATATAACCTACTTGTAGAAAAGCTAGGCTAAATGTGGCCCATATGTTCTACAAAATTTTCGAACTACTAGTATTTGCTATGAGATGGCAATTATTAAGTGTTTGTTAGTATTGTGTTTTTTCTCGTTGTGGTTGGCATTGGTATCAAGGGAGTTATGTTCGATTTTTTAGAGGGTTTTCCATAGATTCAATCATTGGAAAAGTTCTATGTTAATTAATATATGGCTGCGTTTGGATGTTGAGTTGAGCAGATAAATAATAATGAGTTGAAATGATAGAGAGAGTTTTATGAGTTTCACCTAAGATGAGTTTAAATATTTTTTGATATTAAGGTGAGTTTAAATATATTTATGGGAAGTTTAAAATAAGTAATGGGTTTCATGTGTAAAGAAATGTTGAATTGAAAAAAGTTGTGGGACATATGTTTAAAGAGGGTTTGAGTTAAAATGAGGTTAGTAACTTGATAGTTGAGTGTTTGGATGTTATATTATGTTGGGTCATATGCCATTTTGTTTCATTTCATTTTATCTCTTGAGTACAGTTTGTATAACTCAATAACATGTTTTCCAAGACAAGTAAAGTCTGTTTATGTTAATCACGACCTAAAGTGTTATGATGGAGTAATATCCTAGAGGATATCTTTTGTTTATGCCAAAGTATCTAAACTAGTATGAAAGTTTTTGAGTTAACAAGGTAAAGATCAACGGACTTCGAATGGGGCCTAATTCACTAGTAACTAAACAAAGTTAGGCACTAAGGCCGATGGTACTATCTACATTACACGTTCCACAACAAATGCAGACGCTTGTGAACTAGCACATATGTTAATGCACTTGCAGCTGATGCACAGACTTGCGTTGTGATATGATAATCAGTAGGGACATATGGATCAAGGGAAGCATATAGCACCCATGTATTCACATTTACTAATCATGTCTATTTATTGAACAAGATTTTAAGTTCATGTTCACATTATTCAATGTTCAATTCAGTTCATGTTCAGTTTTAATCAATTTACATTCAATTCAAGTTCATGTTGAATCAATTTCATGTTCAAGTTAGTTCACGTTCAAGTTCGCAATCATGTCAACTTCTATCTCAAGTCCAATCCATGCTCAAACTCAATTCATATTAGTTAAGTTACATCATTCTTATTTGTGATTATAATGATTCATTCATGTCTTCACTCGCATTCATGCATCTCTAATGTGGTAGTCCAACTACCATCCCTCTCCAATGATAGGCGATGTGCCAGGATCAAGAGATGGAGCGAAACTTGGCTGATTGGAGGAAGTTGATTAGGTAACGGCTACGTGACATGGATCTCATGGTCTCCACGATTAGATTTATAGGCAGAATTATGACCTCCCTAATCAAGTTAAGAGAGTTGCTCGACAAAGTATCGCAATAGCTTTATATTGGTGAATGTAATTATGGAGATCTGTCTCCATTACCTTTGACATTATAGACATTTTGTACTTGCACTATAATCATGAATAGGTATCACTTTTATATTTTATGTAATATGTTTCATAATCATTCGAGATGTTATTAGTTTGGTGCATAGTATTTTTCAAAGAAAAAAAATTATCCGTTGTGAATATTATATATTCTTAAAAGCATGCTGTGTATAGCATCCTTAACTATCATGAATGGGAACATGTAACATTTTGTTGCATGTCCCAACATTTAAGATCTCCATCTAATTCCAAGCGAATTCTGGGGTCATCACACTTAAAGTTATGAAAATCAATCATGTTAATCTTCTTGCAACTAGAAGCATGAACTTTTCTTTGACATCTTTGATCAATTGAATAATGGAACACAAAATTATATAAATATTTTCTCAATGGGTTTTGCTTCAACGGGACGTGGTAAGATTAGTTTTTAGGGTGCAGATTTGTTTCGGATTTTTTTTTCAAAGGTTGCCTATTTGGTTTGGCTTGTGTAAATCTTTAAAAGAGGTATTAATGTAATTAAATGTAATCTACTTGTAGAAAAACTATGTATTAATTTGGTTAAATGTAATCTACTTGTAGAAAAACTATGTAACCCATATGTTCTACAAACCTTTTGCATTAACATTAATGATATAGTGCTTCTATATTAATTCCCCTTAGTTTACGTAGCTCAAATCATTGTTTAAATCTCCACCGTTGGATATAGATTAGGGAGTCCTAGATGAAGGGCCTTTAAATAGCATAAAAGGGAAACTCTAATCCCATTTTCCTCCTCTCTCTCATTCCACACGCACGCAACATTTTTCCCCCTTAGGGGATTCCCTCTCTCAGCTTACCCAACCATCAACGACACCCAATATGCCTCATCACTGGCCACCATTGAGCTCCCTTGTCCTCCAACATTTACCCCCATGGACCCCAACCCATGCGTAACTCCTATCTCCCATCTCTCTCACGCAAGCAACTATCCTCTACACAAGTTCTCTCTCTAGCCACCTCCCACCGCTAGTGCTAGCCACCACCACCGAGCTCTTGACCTCCTCTAGCCGCCACGAAGCCACCCTCACTTCCCTATTCCCGATCTACTCTCACGTAGCCTCTCACTCACACGGCTTCTCTCTCACATGCGGCTAAATCTACGGCCACCACACACCTTCCCAATGCTACAATAGCTCCTCAAGCACCCCCTTAGCCCTCTTTGCCCAGTCATGGCCTCCTCTAACTCTCCTTTTCCGTTTCCAAATTTAACCATGCATGGCCCAAGTTTCTCCATGAGCCACCATGTGCCACCTCGGCACCACCATGAAACCATCACCCCAAGACCTCGACCCAACACCTAATAGCCCAACCCAATGCCCAAACAGGCCCCAACCACCCGAAATAGCCACGGTACACAGTTTAGCCACCACATACAACTCTTCTGCCATCACCCACGAACTCTCCATGCTATCATAAAAAATAAAAATGAGTATTTATGAACATTTTTTTTTTGTAGATATGATGTCTATTTACAACAAAAACATACTCATTTTGACCAAAAATTGCTAGCCACAAATAATCAGTTTTCTTATAATGAAATCTTTTATATAATATAACTTTTTGGATATCGATTATGATAGGATCAAATGATTAAAAAAATATTTTCTTAATTCTCACTTATCTTTCAACTATCACTTAATTAGACATCATGGAATGACGTTAAAGAAAAATGATTTAAAGACTTATGAATAGCGTTTCTCAGCCGTACTATAATTACTAATGTAAAATTGATTAAAAGGTATATTCACTATAAGACTATTTTTGTCATAAATAGTTCTTTTAATTATAATTAAAACATCATAAATATACATTTTTCTTATAGTGATTATTAGCAAACATGAAGTGTAATAGATTTTGTGAAATATCACATCAAAATGTAACGACCTAAACAAGATTCTTGCTTAATTTCTCTTAAAAGATTGGATAGTTTGAGAATATTTTAAATTAATGTTAATTGTTTGCTTGCAGTACTTTTGTCTTTATAAAGCCAAAATATTTATTTTGCTAAAATTAAACCTTCTAATTCTTTTAAAAATTACAATTTTTCTCATTCATTACAATGGCATGGATTGATTACAATGGCATCCATATACATTCATCATTCTTGTATAGAGCATCTAAACTATTATAAAGGAAAAGCATTTAAATTAGGACAAAGAAGAACACTTCTAATTTGTTAAAAATAATAATAAATAAATACATGCAGTTATTCATTGGCATATATCAGTGGTGGTACTGAATCTTTGAGATCGATCTAATTAAGAAGATTACAAAATATATCAAATTATATAGATATTAATGTTCATATAAATCAAAATATAGTTGACTCAGAGGTACTGTACATGGAATAAGAAAATTGTTAGAACATTATTTGCCTTGATAATAATTTGTTTCTGATAATCAAGAATAAATAAAGAAAATAATATAATTATATGAATGAATGAATTGTATAAGATTGAACAACACCAAATTAAATAAACCAAACGAAATGGCTAGGCCAATTGTTGCTCTCGGGTACTCTCGAATATTGCACCCCGGGGGAGGCGCGCACCAAGCACCGTTAAGGAAGTTTCTAGGATTATAATATCGTAATTAATGATCAATTAATATTGGATGATGACAGAGAAATTTTCCATTAATATTTTAATTAATTAATTAAGATATTATATAGATTATTAGTTGCAATAACGTACTAGTACTACTTATAAACAAATAATAATCATCGTAACGATCATCCACACATCTCTCTCAGAGCAGCTGTCCCATACATATATAGGCTAGCTCCTTATAATAATCACTGTTGCATTCATGCAGATGATCGCGAAGGACACAGATATATCCTATGAATGCAAGAGAAGTAAGCAGCGGGATATTTATCCAACAAAAAAAAAAATTAAAAAAAAAAACAGCAGGATAAATCCATGCCACCCAAGGTCGTTACTGGCCCAATAGATTAGAAGATTTAATATTAAAATTTTAATAAATTTTATGGCACCTCGCAGTTGGAGCTTCTTTGCACCCCCACAATTTTTTTTAATTAAAACAAAATTTAATATACTTTATCGGTACACTCTCTTTTATCACTTCTGGAGAAAAAATTAAACTATAAAAAAGTGTAAAATAAATTATACTTACCGAAACACGGTAAAGGGGTCCCAATCGCGGGGCCCTATATATATATCATTTTGAGGTTTTTTTTTAAAATAAAATTAAATAAAATTCTTTTAATTTTAATTTTTACATTAGATTTATATTTAAAAATAATTCTTATCATTTGTCAAATAAATTACTGCTTAAGATTTTATACTACATTTTTAACTAATATTTGTAATTAGTAATGACATATCATATCATATCTATTATTTAAAAATTTAATGAAAATTACAAGTTTGATAGAAAGCCAATACCTCCATATTCATAATTATCACATTGAATTTATTACTGGATTTATCAAAATAATAATATAATATACAATTTATAAAATCAATAAACACATCTATAATTTATTCATCTAATAAATATATTAAAAAGGAATAAAAAATTATTTTAATGGGTGAATACTAAACTTTCATATTTGAATAATAAAATGAAGTTGTTGTAATTCAAAACTTTCTATGATTTTATTTGATGAATCTAATGCAAGAATATTTTAAATAAGAGCAATGCTATTTATCAGTCTATTTTTCATCATCCTCTTATTATTTTATAATGTGACATTAAATGATTGAAAATTATTTATTATATTTTATTTATTAATTTATTATAAATTTTATATGATGGGATGATGAGAGGATGATGAGAAAAATAACGAAGAATAGATTTATTCTTTAAATAAATATATCAAATTTATATTTACGTACATTGACTTTTAGAGGAATCAATGCTAATGATCTTGAGAAGAAGAGCCGGCACTGGTTACGTGTAAAATGCATACTTAAAAAAATAAAATAAAAAAACACTCCATGGCCAGGTTGGGACATTATGAGAGAGACGAGTTAATTTAATGCATGAGACCATGAGAGAGACGAGTTTTAAGTTTTCACGGTTTTTCTAACCTATTTTTTGAAAAAGGGTTGATTAATTTGGGATGGATTTCGCTTTTAAATATTAAAATAAAAACTTGTCCCAATTCTTTGTGCAATATATATATATATATATATATATATGTGTGTGTGTGGGTGTGTGTGTGTGTCTGTATTTGCATATGCAGCTGCATTCCAGCTGAATAATTTATATATTGCTATTTGTGATGAGATTTTCTAGACAGATCGATCTTTGGTCAAATTTAATATGTGGAGTGTTCAATTTCTGTGGCCGAGACTAGCTAGAGCATGCATGTTGTTAATCAAATAGCATCACTTAGGAAGTATTACTAACGATTATCTCTTGAATTTGACACAGCTTTCAACTCCCAGCAGCTTGCAACATTTAGAGAACTGGGAATATATATATATTAATTATTAATATATATATATATATAGGATCTTTTTCGTCTTTAAAAGGTGATCATTCTGATTTTTGCGATAAAAATGATATTTTTTATATAATTGAGACGAAACTTTTTGAAAAATTACACATTTATGTTTATAAAGAAAGTTTTTAAAAATGAGACGTTGATCGAATCCTTATAATTAACCTCAGTTGTCAGTAGGGCCAGCTCAATGATAAGGCCATTTAGGCCATTATCTAAGATCTCATCCTATGTAAGAGCCTCTAAAATAAAAGTATTGAGATATTTTCTCTTTTAAGTTTTTTTAAGATAAAAATAAAAATAATTAAATTAAATAAAATATTAAATAATTTAATATTTTTTAATGTGTTCAAGGCCCCATAATATTAAATTTATTATTTAATAAAAAAATTATTTCTATTTTTTAATAACTTTTTTAAAATATTGTTAAATTGAGATACAAAATTTACATTGAGAATTCATTTTAAGTTGTATTTAATATAAATTCAAAAGGATTTTAAATAAAATCTCATTTTATTGAATGTTTTGAAAATATTCCATATACTAATTTATATTTTATGATATTATAATTACAAATAACTCACTTCAATTTCGTCTTCAACCTTAATTCATATTGAGCCGGCCTTAATTGTCAGAAAGTTATAAATAAAATAAAAAGAATATTAGACTATAGTTGTGACTTTCATTACCTTAATTTCGAAGGTCTGATTGAAGTATAATCTAATATTTTATTGGGCTGGCTATACATATACAACCTAATTAACCTATGCACTTGGATTAAACAACTAAGATGATTCAATTCGACAGGCCTGGGATGAATATCAGACTTTCCGAGTGGCTTTGGCATGGTGGGGTGCAGGCCGGGAGATAGAAAGATTCTTGATTTCTTTCTATTTTTTTTTTTTATATTTTTTTTTCAAACTCATGTGAACTTTGATTATCAGGAACCTGCCCTCTTTGTATCCGCTCTCCTCTTTTTCTGGGTTCTTCAGGCAATGCAGACACCTACAGATAATATATTGGTGATGACCACCTTTAATTGTACGATATGCTAACTACTTTTTTTTTCTTAAAATAATAATAATAATAAAGATAATCTTATATTCTTTTTACTATCTTCTATTACTCTTTTTAATTTTTAAAAACAAGTTTTTTTACTTAATAATTAAAGAAAAAAGTGATTACTATTAATAAAATTATATATATATATTTTAATGATTAAGAATGTTAAAAAAAATCTTTAAAAAAATAAAAACATTATAAATAATAAAATAATAATAAAATAGTAATAAGCCTATTATGACCCTTCTTTCTAACTAGAAAATGTATGAATAGGACTCTAGGAGCAATATTTGGGAATCAAACTAAACTGGGTCCTACGTATAATGTAGATCTGCCTGCTGGCACTCATGATCTCTCACTTTTGAAAATTCCAACTCTTCAATATTTGTATGATCGATCGACCATTTACGTACCAAAAGAAAACAACACATTTGTATAATATACATTACAAAAAATACAAGCATTTATGACAAATTATTTTTAACAACACTACAAGAAAAAAAGCTTTACGCGGTGATTTATTAACTGACGCTAAAGTAATTGTCGCAATAGATGTGTTTTAGCAGTGAATTTATAATCGTCGCTTACTACTAAGACGTAATCCACGGAAGGCTCATTAAGTTACATTTGCCGACGATTATATGGGTATTCGCAACGACTAAAAGCGCTGCAAAAGAAACCCACATTTAGCGTCGAATAAAATACGCTGCTAATCGATATAGCGCCAATTTCCCAAAATTTTCCCCCCTTTCAGAATTCATCTGTCTAATTAGAAACAGTTTCGAGTACTCTTCGACCCAACTCCCGGAACGAGCTTTTCCATTTTCAGCCTACACCAAGAAATCAATCCTTCCATCCCGAAGAAGATTTCTCCCTACAGCAACGAAAATCGATCGCCGAACTCCATACCTAATTCGTAGAAACCCAAGGCTTGTTTGCGCTGAAACGTTATTGATGCGAGGTTCCGTCTCCTTTGCGCATTCTGGATAACCCGCGACCTGAGAAACCAGAGAGAAAGGCGAAGGCTTTTGGCTTAAGGGTTGTTTCGGGAGGATAGGGTTTAGCCCGCCCTTCAAAAGGTATGCCATTGTTGTCCCAACTAGCTTGCTCGAATTGATCGCTTGCATTATTTAGCTTCTGATTTTGTATCTATGCTAATCTCGATGTGTTTGTGGATCTTGTTCATGCATTTAACTAGTTAGTGATGCGCTTCATCTATCTCCCCCCCCCCCCCGACAGTTAACTTGCCGCTTTCCAGAAATTGGGCATTCCGTGTGTTATCTAAATTTCATTCTCAATGTTACCTTTGCAAGTTGTTTGTGTGTAATTTGGCCTTCAATCTCTGTCTTTTGTGGTTGTGGTGCTATAATTATAAACATAATACCAAAACCAACAGTGAAAATAACGAATATATGCACGGAGATTCACTTATTTATGTACATAAAGCTTGTGCATTATTATCTGTAAGATGGATATTCTTAATGATGACGAAAATTACACACAAAAATATATATGGGAAAATGTTATCTTTAGCAACCTCCCCTGCCACAGCAAAATCAATCTCCAAAAACTGATATGTGGTTTTTTTTCCTTCTTACTCTGCTGATCTATGTCAAAGTTGTCTGTTGTATTTTTCATGTTTTTTTGCTTCTAGAATTAGAATGTCTCTTGAATGCTCTTGTATTCAAGAGCATTCAAATTAGCACCTTATATTTCTGTTTGCAGTTAGAACTAGTACCCAAATTAGCACCATATGTATCTATTATTGAGGGAAAAAAAGGAATATAATATACACATATATTACATATTTCTTCAAAAGACTAATTGTGAGAAGTTTACCAAAAAATCAACAATTCTAATACAATGCACATGAAATGAACATGTTGTCACTAAAAATGAAAAAATAACACCCCCTCCCTTCCCTTCAACTGGAATGGGAAAAAGAATAAGTATCCATGAGAGAGAGAGAGAGAGGGGAGAGAGACAACCATATGGGAGAGTTTCAAGAGATTTGAAACGTTTTTTGAAGCCATTGATAATTGTGAGATAGGGGTCAGGCATGGAGATGTAAGCATGGAGGCCATAATGTTCCCTTTGCTATCAAGTCTCTGTCAGCTCCTAGTAGTTGGAGTTTGTAATCTAAGAACCCATCTTATCACACCCCCATCCCATCTCTTACATATATTTTCTCAAAGACAAATCTCTAACATGTTGGAACCTTTAAAAGTTCTGCCTATTTCCACTTTTTTTTTTTACCCCACACAAGTAAAAGAGCTGAGTGTCATTATATTTTGGCCAGTGTGGGCCAAAATATACTAGTGAATACATATTTACAGTCTTAATTCCTATTTTCATGAGTGCATAATGTAACCATTTGCACTCTAATTGTTCACCTCCTATGATTACCTTGCATCTTTTTTTTTTTCCCTTTTTTAGTGAAGTATAAAATTTATATATAAGATGTGGGATGACTCATATCACATTAACCCTTACTATTCCTTGTTTGGGTTTCATAGCATTTTGTTTCCCTTCTTATTTAATCATGATATGCCTTGTGCATATAGTCCGCACTAGAGTTCACTACTAAAACGTTAGAGGTATAAAGTATCCTTAAATGAATATCTAAGCCTATAAAATTATTGGATCTATATAAGTAGAAAGTTCATATCCAAGATTATCAAAACCCATAAAAGGCGGTTTCCAAGCTATCATCTGGTTAATCTGAGAATTTATTGTATCCAATATCTGAATTTGATACAACCATATGAACCACCCATTAAATTTTGAAGAATAAGTTTTTCAAATATGAACATTAGAAAATTCTAAAGTGCCCAAGTACATTTCAAAATATATTCATGGTGAACTCTTTGGAAACCATTTTATTATTTCCATTCCCACACGTATGTTGTCGCAACAAATAATGTGGTGAGACCATTCATTTAATCACATGCAACAAAAAATATTCAACCTTCATTTCCATTAAATGTGACTTGATCAATGTGTTGAAAATTGTCGCATAACTCAGGTTATTTAATAAAATTTTCCAATTATGTGTTTTCTCTAGATGGATAAAAGTTGGATGAACGAGCCCGATAGACTTTTATCACTTGCATACGCTGATGGGGTTAACAATTTCCTCACACAAGCAAGGAACCATGCAGGTGGAAGGGATCGCATTCGGTGTCCATGTCGTACATGTCTTAACAATCTATGGTTGCCTATATTTGAGGTGGAAACTCATTTGTATATCAAAGGGATCAATCCAAATTACACTCAATGGGTATTTCATGGAGAGGATGAGACATTTAATGTCAGTGACGACGATATTCAGGACGAGGTTATACCAGAAGATGATTACATCGACGACATGCAGCAAATGTTGGATGACATTCAGGCAGGCACCTTTGTTGATGTGCCTCAAGACAACACTCATTTGCCAAATAGGCCACCAATACCTGAAGCCACACAAGCGTCATCTTTTGACCAGATACTGGAGGATGCTCGACGTCCTCTTTTTGACGGGTGTACAAAATTTTCAAAGTTGTCATTCATTGTCAAGTTATTACACATCAAATCAATCGGTGGATGGTCAATTAAGTCATTCAGCATGCTCCTTGACCTGATGAGGTCTGCCTTCCCAGATGTGCTCTTGCCACAATCATATGAGGAGTCTAAGTCGTTGGAGCGCGGTTTGGGATTCAAATACAACAAAATACATGCATGTGTCAACGACTGCATCTTATTCTGGAAAGAAAATGAATCTCTTAATGAGTGCCCTGTATGCAAGGCCTCGAGGTGGATGCCAAATACACATGGGTCATGAGTGATACCTCAAAAAGTGTTGCGACATTTTCCTTTGAAACCGAGATTACAGCGTCTCTTTATGACTGCAAAGATAGCTGGTGATATGAGATGGCATGCAGAACAACAGACAATAGAAGATTCCAGTATGAGACATCCGGCCAATTCTGAGTCCTGGAAGAAATTTGATGAGGAACATAATTGGTTCGCTGCAGATCCTCGCAATGTAAGGCTCGGTCTGTCAAGTGATGGCTTCTGTCCCTTCAACAATTTGGCTAAACCTCATAGCATTTGGCCAGTGATCCTTGTTCCGTATAACTTGCCGCCATGGTTATACATGAAAGACCAGTTCTTCATGACATCTTTAATTATTCCTGGTCCAAGGTCACCAGGAAATGACATCGATGTTTACTTACAGCCGCTGCTCGATGAACTACTTGAATTTTGGGAACATGGGATACCTACATATGATGCATCGAGTAGGGAAACATTTATGTTACATGCTGCCTTATTGTGGACAATTAGTGACTTTCCTGCTTACGGGAATCTTTCTGGCTGGTCAACAAAAGGAAAATTGGCTTGTCCATCTTGTAATGCCGACACAGACTCCAATTGGTTGAAATATGGCCGAAAGCATTGTTATATGGGACATCGACGTTTCTTACCACCTGATCACGTATGGAGAACGAGAAAATGGTTATTTAATGGTAAAGAAGATCGCCGCATGCCACCGAGAGATCTAGGAGGAGACGATATTCAAACGCAATTGCGTATGATTGGGGATGTTCAATTTGGTAAATCTCATAAGAAGAGAAAACGCACTGCTGAAGAGCTGAAATGGACAAAGTGTAGCATATTTTTCAAGTTACCTTATTGGTCAACACTTCGACTTCGGCATAATCTAGATGTTATGCATATTGAGAAGAATATTGCCGATAACATTTTATCCACTTTAATGAACATTCCAGGTAAAACTAAGGATAACATCAACTCTCGGCGTGACTTGGAGATTTTGGGCTACAGAAAAGAATTACATTTAAGGCGTGAAGATGAACGTGTAACAATGCCGCATGCACTTTACACATTACACGGAAATGAAAAGAATAAATTTTGTGAGTGGTTGACCAATATCAAATTCCCTGATGGGTTCGCTTCTAATATTGCTAAATGTGTTTCTCTACGTGAGTGCAAAATCTCAGGGTTGAAAAGTCACGATTGTCATGTTTTCCTTCAACGCCTACTCCCCATTGCTGTTGGGGGGTACTTAAGAAGTAACATTGCTTTGGCATTGACTGAACTTAGCACTTTTTTCAAAGAGTTATGTTCGAGAACTTTGGATGTGAATCGTTTAATCCAGCTTCAAACTGATATCATCACCATTTTATGCAAACTGGAGATGATATTCCCTCCTTCTTTTTTTGATATTATGGTTCACCTAACTGTTCATTTACCCCGTGAAGCTATTCTTGGGGGTCCAGTACAATATAGGTGGATGTATCCATTTGAGAGATATCTCGAGAAATTCAAGAGGTATGTTAAGAATAAAGCCCGTCCAGAAGGTTCAATAGCAGAAGCTTACATTCACATCGAATGTCTGACATTTTGCTCCATGTACCTCCATGATGTTGAGACGAAGTTTAGTCGAGCGGATCGCAACGTTGATGCTGACGAAGAGGAAACTATAGATGGATTCAAAATTTTCAACCAATAAGTTCGTGCATTGGGTATAGCTTCTAATGTGCAATTAGAAGATAAAGTCTTTAAAGCAGCCATCTGGTACGTGCTTAACAACTGTGCGGAGATTAGATCCTATATAGAGTAAGCATCAATGGCTTTACTTATACATATATACTTCCATTTGAACTTAACAAGTTCTTATCGACCCACACTAGTTAACTTGAATATTTTGCTTGGCGATTCCGTGCTCCAAATGCAGGGAGCACTACGAGAAATGTAAGGTGCAACACCCAAATTGCATTGATCGCACGCATCAAAATGAGTTCCCCACTTGGTTCAAGCAACATGTAAGTTATTCTCTGAGTCATATCTACTTTAAATATGGAATGATTTTGTTATGTTTTGGACATATCTAAAATTTATGTTGTGCTTGTTTAACAATTTTGGTGTAGATCCAGGAACAACGTATGTCCAATCCACATTCAGTGACCTCTGATTTGTATGCGTTAGCTTGTGGGCCTGATCGTTGGGTGGCATCATATACTGCTTGCATTATAAATGGAAAAAGGTTTCATACAAAGCAGCGTGAACTTCGCAGGCGTACACAAAATTCTGGGGTGTTGGTAATTGGTGACGAGGCTACAAATAATTTAGATTTCTACGGTGTTATTAATAATATCGTAGAGTTACGATACATGGAATGGCGTCGGGTGTACCTATTTGAATGTGATTGGTTTAATGTGGGTGATCGAAAAAGAGGGGTGCAGGTGGATGACCATATGATTAGTCTCAACATGGACATGAAGTGGTATAAGGATGAACCGTTCGTGTTGGCGAGTCAGGCTTCTCAATGTTTCTACATCAAAGATTTAAGGGCGAAAGGGAATTGGGGTGTTGTGCAGAACTATACAAATAGGAATGTATACAACATTCCTCCAGTTCCGAGGGTTTTGGAAGATATTAATGGCGAATCAAGTGACGATGATGCCGATCAAGAAGATGAGTCATCATATTATTATGCACCAGTACAATGTGATGCGGATCCAATGCCAACTCAACTGAGTAGGATGGATATACTACCTAGACATATTGATGTACGAGATATCACGAATCAGGATGGTCAATGCATAGATTCAACTGTATTAATCAATGATGACATTATGGCTTCTGGGTCTGGAGATGCGTATGGTGATGTGGAATATTCAGATGAGGGAGATCTATCCACAGAGGAAGAGTCTGGGTCAGATGAATAATTACATCAAAAACAAAGAAAAACAGATCGCCGAGATTGCACAAGATAACACAATAGATTAACTCTTTGAAATTGAATTGTATACATAGGTAGTTGATTATTATGTCATATAAAAATCTTACTTTGATTTATTTATTAAAATTAACATATTTATTATTGAATGTCATTGGACTGGACTAATATGCACAAGATGGTATTTATGTTTTCATATATATATATATATATATATATATAAAGGGATAAAAAAAGAATGATAGTTTATTTATTTTCCAACCAAGGTACAATTTACTTGCTTCAGTCTCGGCCTATTTAATTATGCAAATGACAAACATGCGAGTGTCAGAAGTTTTCATCTTTACTACCTTAATACCTGTTGAAACAAAGCCTAACGTGCGATACTTATTTCCTTTAGGGTTCTGGAAATTGGGTACATAACATAACTATAGCCGGTACGCCTTATCAACATGTCATCGCAATCACATCTTCAATCTAGAGGCACGAGGAGAAATATCAACCAGCAAGGTATATAATTCGACAATTTAATTATTTGCCTATATGTTGTGCTCATAACATAGGCTACTATCTAAGTGCATTAAATGACATTACAGTTGAAAATTCTAATTTGCAAAAATATAAGCCTTATAAAATGTAAGAATTATTCTACTAACAATTTATTGCAAAATGGGCGACATATGATCTTTTCATTGTATTTGTCTTTGACTTTGAGACAATTATGTGGAATCGAATGTTATATGTCTCAAACAATTAACTCGTACACATGCAGGTAATCGATTGGGAGGAAGTTCAAAAAGTATAGGGAGACTCCGAGGTACTCGTGGAAGAGGTCCTGTACCGTACTCATGTCGATTTGGCCGACCGCGTGGAGCGCGTCTCTTTTCACCCCATAACTCTGAGGAGGCAGAGCAACCCAGCTCAGATGATTCCACGCAGCCCCCGAGCCAGCCCTAGGTACCTCCATGCCCCAACCCAGTTCCCCCACCGGATCCTATACGAGAACCCACACCAGTTAGAGAACAATCACCTCCTAGAGAACCTACACGCATTGAAGATCTCGGTAAACCAGAAATTGTCATGTTTCTTCCTAGATATAGAGATGACTTTGAGACTATTTATACATGTGAATTGAGTCTACAGATTAACTCCAGTTTCAAACACTAATGTTGTGATGATTGTAAATTATTGTTGCAGATGCCCCCATGGAGGCCGTAGCAAACCAGCAAGAGAGGAAACGTAAGCGTGGTCCCGCGAAAGGCACCCTGTTTGAGAAACTGAGGAAGAACGGGAAAGTAATTTTGAAGATAAATGATGATGAGACTGCCCCGTGTTGTGAGAATGCGGCCATGTTCACATCTCGTGTATCATGGATTATTAAACAATATTGTGACATGAGTCATGCACAATGGTCTGATGTCCCGCAAGCCCAAAAAGAAGAGCTCATTAGTCGTGTCAAGGTATGATCCTTGTTAATTAATATTGATTGCTAGAAAGTGTTGTCATAGTATAATGTGTTGCATAAATGACATGATGACACTTTTCTTGTAGAGTGACTTTGAGTTGGATTGGGAACGCGAAAACCACCGATTGACAGTAACCAAGCAATTGCGTAAGCGCTTCAATGCATTTCACCATGAATTGCACAAGATATATCTATCATATGGAAGCCATGAAGAGGCGTTGGCTAACGGGACTAGTTTGGTCGACCCGCTTATATGGGTTAAGTTGTGTGGGAGGTGGGGCAGCAACGCCTTTAAGGTATGTATTGTATACAATATTGAACATATTATTTATCCATTTAGGCTCCAAAAATTGTTGTGTCAAGTTTGTTTATTATAGATAACGTTGGGAATTTTCGTGACAGAAAATGTCAGCTCAAAATCGAGAGAATCGAAAGAAGCTCGTGATTAATCACACATCAGGACGTAAATCATTTGTCCGGATCCTTGCGCAAAAGGTATAGCTTTAAAATAACTTCTTCTAACCGAGGTTACACTGGTACCAAATATAAACTCATATCCCAAACAATAAGTAACATAATGACTCATAATGTATTAAATCAAAAGCCCGAATAAGTAACACAACGATAGATGGGTATTTTGTTGTCAAGTTATTATATTAGGAATATGCTTTTTAGTGTTGTTTTAGATACTATTTTTGAGTTGAATAATATATTCTTTATTTTTGTGTTCGTGGTAAATTATTGTTGTGAATGGTTACTCTAGCTGTTTGGGCTTAGAATGCACATGTCCACTTTCATGAAAGTTCTCTCCGGGGAAAATATATTCTTATATTGTACACATTGCTGACTCATGTAGCGGGCTGAAAATTCCAAGAATATGATTGACTATTACAAGGAGACGCGTTGGTCGAAGAAGAAGAATGCGTTTGTGACACCAGCGGCAGAAGAAACTTATGTGAGTAGTGCAATTAAATGCCTTGGGATCTATGCTTCTTTTCAAATGTGATAAATGCATAAATAGCACAGGATGTATATACATTTTTAATAATTTGAAGCATTGTCAATGTACAGAGGACTATCCAAGGTAGGATGGATAGCCTAGCACCAGAGCAGCGTACTGATGAGGCATCAGCAACTGTCTTCATAGAGGTTCTTGGCCATAGACCTGGCTATGCACGGGGACTCGAAGAGATGGTCATCCCTGAGTCAAGTAGACAACGTGACCAGCTTAAAATGCAACAGTATTTGGCCGAGATTAAGAGACAAAGGCAGGATGCTGAACAATATAAGAAAGATGCTGAACAATATAAGAAAGATGCTGAACAGTACAAGGGTCAACTCCAAGAAATGAGAGAAGAGGTGCGGGATCTTAGGGAGCAGCAGATGCAGAATAACAGGATGCTCCAGACTTTAATGAGGGGTTTGCCTAGATTCACTGAGTCATTCCAACAGAATCAGAGTTGGAGTAATTCCTCCGATACTTAAGGGGACTGTATGTTTAGACAATTTTGGGTGCTTTTTGTGGGCCAACATGGCAATTGGGCTATATATATATAATATATATATATATCATGACAAAGGGGTCTGAACCCAGCTTAATGGGTTTTTGATTTTTGAGAAGCTTTTGGGCAAGGAGTACAGTTACATCATAGGTTGTGTTTCTTATATCAAACAAACTTTTCTCTCTCTTATCCACAAATAGTTGTTGACACATTTTTCCTATGGTTATTCTAGGTACCTGAAGAGTATACTGACATGAATGGCTCTTGCAATGATTCCTCAACCTTGAAAAGTCTTCGTGAGTTCCCCAAACAGTTCACGTTGTTCTAGCTGAATTTTTGGGTGAGTATCGACCATGTCGTGTATTCTTATATTTCTGCATGAATGTGACCAAACCTTCGTAATCTCATTCGAGGTTATATTTTATTATATATTGCAGTTAGTGCTCGAGGATGAATTTCTTGATCAACCTCATTCTGGTATGGATATTTTCCCTTATGTCTTCCTTGCTAAATTAGTACCACCTGTTAAGATTAATTTTATTATATTTATACATATGTCATTAGACCATTAACCACACATATCTTTCTATTGACAAGTGAGAATTTGTGCATATATGGGAGAAGAATATGTTTAATGATTATTGTAGCCAACCAGTTTGGTTTTGATAGACTTTGGCCATTCATTTAAGGGTGAAATATTTAGGCTTAGTGTATTTCGTTTTGATTCTCAAAACGAAATCAATGATATGCCTTTGAGTTATGCAAATAACTTATATGGATGCACTATGTAGTTTAAATACCATATCCCCATTGTAACATCAATGCGCAAAAGGCATATTTGATCGTTGATTTAGTCCAGGTATTGTTTTTGATGTCTTTTACATTGGAATGTTGCGAAAGTTTAAAATAAAATTGACGACCATCTATTTGAAGATCTCGGTAGCCCAACTAGGTCCATGACTCAGTTTTTGCGTTTACTATAGGTCTTGTTTACATAAAGCAAGTTCTTTGCACGCTTAATATTTATTTTTCTGTCTCTAAACCAGCACAATTTGTTAAACATACACCATATTTTGTTTTTCTAGATTTCATGTTTTTCCTGAATTTTGTTCTGCCAATATATTGGGTTTGCGACATTCGGAAATACTTTTCCTGTTTTCTTTAAAGGAAATTTTTGGAGAAAGAGATAGTTATAATGCTTGGTGAGAAATCGTGACGAGAAAAATTAGAATTCTCTCTTTTAATAACCAATGATATAATAAACTCGTTAAGATTGTCTTGAAGAGGAAAAAATACTAAAGATAGATACTTTGCTATTACTTTATATTAATGATAGTCAACTTCATATGGAGAAACATAATGAATTACGAGATGTACCTGCAACTAGGATAGCTATTTCCTTTGTTGATGTTGCATTTCATTTTCAAGCAAGTATGTCTCATATGAGTCAGTTTTAGTGTTAGATATATGTTACATACGTTTTGTCTATTATAAATCTACTTTGTACCTTGTTAATTCTATTTGACTCTTTGATATGTCTTCTTTTTTCCTAGTAGTTCATCGGTTTTGTTATTTGTTATTTAATGGTGACTGGTGATGACTTGGATGCATTGGATGCAATCATCTGATAGATTTATGTTTGTGAAAACTAAAAACCCTTTGATATAGTAGTTGAGTTAGTTTTTGTTACATAATAAGTAATAGTGAGATGTATGCATTGGGTATATTTGCAATGGTTTTTCTTATAAGTGAAGTATAGTTAGCAAGTCACAAGTCAGCTGGTGTTGCTCACATTATGGTTTTTCATTTCATCTTAATGTCAGGCATAGCAAATATGGATGTAGTGGCTTGTGTGAAAGAGAAAAGCTTTTGAACCATATATGGTCTAATGTGCAATTCATACAGATTGGGTTGATGAGTAGCGGCAACGTGAGCATGAAGCCAAGATTTGCTACATTATTTTAGTGGTAGCAGTCCTGTTAAATCTATTGTAGTAGTCATATGTGACTTATTTATTAAATGCCCACCTTGTACTTGTCTTGGTATAATGCACCATCTCAATGTATAAAATATCAAATGTTGGATGTCATTTGTGAAAATATTTATGAATGTCATTTGTTAATTGAAACAAAGATTGTATGGTATTTAGTGATCTGAGAGAAAGAAACAACTGAGCAGGAATATGTAACAGGAAAATCAATTGTGGCACAACCAAAATAAATTGGGCCAGTTCTCCATTTTCCCGGCGAAAAAAAGTCGCCGGTAGTCATAAAAACACGCTGCCTAAAATCCTTTAGCAGCGTTTTAAAACCGTCTCAAATATCAGTCAATAACTAGAATCAAATTGCGGCGTCATAAAAACACGCTGCGTAAAGTGCTTTAGCAGCGTTTTAAAACCGCCGCAAATATCAGTCAATAACCAGAATCAAATCGCGGCGTCATAAAAACACGCTGCTTAAAATACTTTAGCAGCGTTTTAAAACCGCCGCAAATATCAGTAAAATATCAGAATCTAATAGCGACGTCATAAAAACTCGCTGCTTAAAATTCTTTAGCAGCGTTTTAAAACCGCCGCAAATAGCAGTAAAATAACTAGAAAAATATTAGCGGCGATAATATATCGCTGCAATTGATGCTTCTGTCTGCTGTTATTGATCTATCGCAACGATATGTAACTGAAGGCTGGAAGCAGGTTTGCGGCGGCTGGAAACTTATAGCGACGAAAAAAAAACGCCGTTAAATATAATACTTTTAGCGGCGACTTTTATATTCCGCTGCAGAAATACAGAAGTGAAGAATTTGTACCGGCGATTCAGCAGCGAAGTTAAGTAGCCGCTAAAAGGAATTTACCGCGAAAGGTGAGCTTTTTGCAACGAAATATTTCGCTGGGATAGGTCATTTCTGTTGTAGTGCGAGAATAATAATTTATGATGAAAATAGACTTATTTCGATAAAAAAAAAAATTAATAGTCATTTTTGTAGAAATAACCAGCCATAAATAAATAAGTTTCTTATAATTAACCAAGAATATTTTCAGTATGAAGTATACTTAACTCACCATAATGAAAATAGACTTATTTTGATAAAAAAAAAAAATTAATAGTCATTTTTGTAGAAATAACCAGCCATAAATAAATAAGTTTCTTATAATTAACCAAGAATATTTTCAGTATGAAGTATACTTAACTCACCATATGTTAGTTACCTTTGAAGACTGCTTAGAACTGTATATATAGTAGTGTGGCGAGTCAAAAATCTCAAATTTCTGCCCTTACTGTCTTAGTTGAAAATGATAAAGTCATGGAAAATTAATTAGTTCTTGAACAGATGATCACCAAAGTGGTTTAAACCAATTAATTCTTGAGTAAGTACCATATCCATTACAACGTAAATGGTTACAGGAATATTAATTGATTCTGCATTACACCAACACATTTAGACAATTAAAAACAAAAAGATGGAAAATATTAGAGACAGCATACTAATTACTTTAAAGGAGAACCCTAATTTGTTTATCTTACATTACTTTAGGAAGTGCTAGCTGATCATGGGATCGACCTGAGCAAAGGGCCAACATCTGGATATATATTATTAAACAATGAAACATAATCTGATCTCATATTCTTATGAAGATTTGCAATAAATATATATTTTTTATTATAATAAATGACTAGCTAACGGTTACTCAATGAATTTTCCTTTTTTTTTATTAAATTTTCTTTTTTTTTTCTGTTAAACTTAACTTCCCATCTATTTGAATCTTGAAATGATATAATTCTTAAAATTTAGTCTTTTGATTCAAACTCTTAAATTGAATATGTCAAATTTAAATTTAACCAAATTCGAAACTCTTATCCTCTCTAGATTAAAGACAATACTCAATTTCAAATTCAAATCAATATCCTTGTAATCGATCTTATCATTCTCCTATCATTTATAAAACTCATCCAATACTCAAATTAAACAGCAAAAATTATATAATTTATATAACATGCAAATTATAAATTATTAATATTTTATTACTAATATTTTATTAATAATAATTTATATGACATGTAAATTATAATATGAAATTATTTTATATAAATTATAAATTATATTATATATAAATTTATATATATGATTTAAAATTTCTACTCATTCTTTATAAATAAAAAAATGTAAAATAATTAAGTTTAAATCTATTTATCAATTATAGTTGTGAATACAATTATTTAAAAAAATATATTATATATGTCTCAATTTAAATTCATTATAAAACATAATTCAAATAATAATATTTTATAAATGAAATTATAATATTTATTAGATATTTATTTCATCACTTTAGATCAGTTTATGATTTACTTTTATATAATTATTTCGTTATTAAGATATTTTCCTTTATTACTGGTCAAATAGTTGTTAGAACTTACATTTTTTTTTTATTTATGCATTACATTATTAAACGAATTTTTTTTTTTTATAAAAATCATATCATTTCTTAAAAACAACTATTTCAATAAATTAAAAAAAAAAAGGTATTTTGCATATTACTCATTCCTAATATATATATATATATATAATATCATATATATTGCATGCAGCTTTCATATTCGTAAGTATCAAGTGCATAAGATCATTTTAGTTTCGTTTTCCATTTTCTTATTCTTCTCATGCTTTCATATCCAACAGTACTGTATATATATATATATATATATATATATATATATATTAATGATGCCGCCTGCACATTCTGCGCAAAATTCCATATGATCCGGCACCAATCATATATATAATATATATTGTGCAGATAATCCTATAATCAACATTGTTATAATTTAATTAGATCATGTTAATCCATGTACGCACGTTCGTGAGGATATATATATATATATATATATATATATATTATATGTCACAGATATGATTAGTGAGGATTAGAGGAGCTTAGTCTTAATTGGCTGCAATATTGGAATCTTATTCAGTATTGCATTCAATAGTCCTGTTATATATTCCTTGTTAACCTTTTTCTTAGTTTTTTTTTTAATTATTTGTTTTAGTAGTTCACTTGATCGTGATGACATATAAGATCACCCATGCATCATCGATCATGTCAAATATTCGTGAATTATATGGTTCCTAGATTTTATTCCTATATTTATTAGATTTCCTTTAATTGCGGCCTGTCTGGGGTAGTTCTTGTACGGTTTCATAGTTTTTCTGTGCAACCAAACCACAAATGGAAGGAAGGTCACTGAATTTATCTCTGAATTTTAGTCCATTCGAAACAGCAATTGGGTTCAGGGAAAAATAAAGTAATAATATCTAAAAAATGGGAAAAAAAATTAAAAATAGCATCACCATCATAATTGACTGGCTATAAGCTGCTTTCACCATATATATTACACACACACACACACACACACACACACACACACATATATATATATATAGTGACCTATTCAGTACGAAAATGAATTCATACAATGACCCAATTAATATGATATGAATGTTTTAATTGTTATATCACATGCATACCACGGTTTAGCTTAACAAAGGAGCAACCGACAAAAATGTCACACCATATGTTACTGGACTGGTCTTCATGCTTTTTTTTTTTTTCCCCATAAACTACCTGGAAGTTCCCGCAGCATCAAATTATTGCGGTATTATAATATCAGATATTGCTGAATCTTCTTCCTGCCCAGCAGGAAATTAGGTAGACAGAGACCGCGTCGTCTTGACTGAGGATAGTTGCTTTTTTAAAAGAAAAAAGAAAAAAGAAAAAAGGAAAAGGAAAGATGAAACGAAGGACTCCTTGTTAGAAACAACGGTTTGTTCAAATATTTCTGTCTGTCTTCCACGCAAGCAGGCAGGAAATCTGCAAGTCGTGAGGTCTTTTAGAATTATTTGTTTATCTAAATAAGATGAATTAAAATAAAATATAAAAATTGAATAAAATATGAGTCCTGCTATGTCATTCGAAAAGTTGACGATTTAAAGTTGAATAAAAATTCATTCATTTTTTTTTTAGTATTCTTAAATATTTTTTAAAATAAATTTGATCGTTAAGAATTCGAACTCTCCTCAACTCACTTTATATTATTATTACATTTTTTTCAAATTTTCATATTTTCTCAAATTTTTATATAAAATATAATTAATTTTTTAATTTTTTCAAATCTTAAAACATTCATAATATTAAAAAATAATATTCTAATAATATTTTATTTAACTTAACTCATTTTAACTCAGTTCAGTTTGACATTCAAATAAGTAAATAAATACTTATTTAAACATTATAAAAAAATATATATAATAAAATAAAATTTTCTAACATTTGGGATAAATATTCAGGACTTTTTTTTGGGAGAAATAGTATTATTCATAAAATATTATTAGAATATAAATTTATTTTTATTATTTTTGTTTTGAAATTTGAAAAAAAATAAAATTAGTTTATTTTGTATGAAAATTTTAAAAAAATTATAATAAATAGATAAGATGAGAATAATTGTAATAATTGTAAAAACAAATGAGGCTGCTCTTCGGTCAATATTTATTCAAAAATTCTTAGTTTATTGTTGTAATTTCCAGTAGCCAAACCCTTTTATATTACATGCCCGACAAGTAAAGTAGCAACAGATCAAGCCCTAATTCATCAGATTTAAACACGTGGTCTTCACATGACCATAAGATCTTCTATTTACAAAATAGGATACATATATTAAAATGGTTGACACACTTATGACATTTATAAAGAAATATTATACAATAAATTTATAAAGTGATTCAATTTGGTTATACTCAAATTGTAAAATTCCTCTTAAGTAAAATAATGCGATTGTAAAATTCCTCTTATTATAAAGCATATATGACGCCTCGGGTTCTATAAGAAATCTTTTGTAAATATAACAATTCTGATCATTAAGGCATGCACCTGACCGAAATGAGACCAATCAAATCTCTGGATTAGAGAGTACCCACTACAATATATTTGGACCTTAATGATATTTTGAAATTTGTGACCGTTTTCAAATCATCGTCAAAAACTTATTTTTTTTTGTGGTAGTTTCTTAAAATTATTATTAAAGACAACTGCTAGATTTTTATATATTCGAACGAAGTCAATTTTTTATTCAAACGCTAAGTATACGTTTGAACTATGTGATCAATGACGGTCGAATATGATTTTTTCTTGTGCCAATATTTGAACTATATGAAATAACATTCAAATGTTTACATTAAATTTAAAAAATAATTACTTTGACACATTTAGTATTTTAATACATTTTAAATTTTTTTCATTTACTTAATAGTATAGGATTTGATTATTGGACTGAATTAATATTTATTTATTTTTAATATTTTAAAATGATTAAAATATGAATAAAAATATATAAAAAAATTAAAATAAGATTTTACTCTAATAGGTCCTGTTAATATTATATAAATTTTGTACTCTATTGAATTATAAAATAATTGAATTTCTGAAAGATATGAAGTGCGATAATTTAAAATTAAATTTAGATAAGTTAATATTAAAAGAAATTGAGAATAGAAATTTAAAAATATATATATTATATGAGCAGTTGGTCTATTATATAAATTAAAAATAAAATACAAAAATACTTAAAAAAATAAAATAAAATCACTAACTAGATGAGATTTTTTATGCCTGAACCTCGTCAGACAACGTTGAGACGCAAGGTTTCTATATCAGTGGACAGGTGCCCCAATGCCCAATCCACATGCACAGTGATCAAGGCATTATGTGTAGTAAGCTGCCTCTCCATGTGCGACTGTAGTTGTCCGATCCAAGTAAGTGGCACGTCCTCATCCATAGTCTGTCTTGCTTGAGGTTGTCAACTGGTGCCAGTCATGTCAGCTAGATTAGGGTGGATAGTCTGATGCTAGGGTGGTGGCACTAGATCTGCTGTAGGAGAAAGCACACGCCTCCTCTGACCCTGATTTTAGTTATAAGTGCTAATGTCGATGAGGCAAAGCTGTTGTTGCATTGGCTCGGAGACTCAAGATTGCACTCCATGTGCCATGAGTAGATAGGTGATGATGACTCCGTAGAGAAGGTTACCCATCGATATGGTGCATACCTCGTAGCGAATCCTCTCGAAGATCACCCACGGCAGGTCGATTGAGTCTTCATGCCCCAACTTGATATGAAACTGAGCATGTGACGGCTGAAGGTTGCAATGTGTGCCAGTAGATCCACATTTGTTACAACGATCAAATGCAACATGCGGAAGAAATCGTCGAGCACACTCTGGTGGAACGTGTCTGACATCTCGTGCACCTCCTGGTCATTGCCTGTGAAGATTTAGAAATCCTTATTCCGCTGAGGACCCTCCTGCTCGGATCCAACATCATCATCTAAGTCCACGTGATGATTGCCCATAGAGGGAACTGGGTCAGTCTGGGACTCCATCATGCCAACATCAGCATCTAGCGACGAAGTTGGTGCAACAGCACCCTCCTCTACCTATTGCGTGACTACCAGGTGATGAGCCTGCTGATGAGGTATCTGCAGCAGCTCGGTGATAACATTCACAGAGATGGTCAACTGCACCCCACGAACCTCGATGATGTGGGAGTCGGCGTTGTGCGGCAATGAAGACATCGCTGCGTAGAACTCATGGACCATACTGGTATACACAATCCCCCTCAGTGCGCAGATTGATGTCCAACCCCAATCCACGAACACTGACCAGAGGCTCTTCCACTGCCAATATAACGAGTCAAACTCATTAATCAGTACCTCCCGTTCTAGTGTAATCATGCGAGCCTTTACACGATAAGCCTCCCATGTGGCTTCTTCCCGACCCCTCTTTTTTGTGATCCAAGGTTGTTGTGCCATTACATATATCTACATAAATGAGAAAGGGATTAGTGGAAATAAAAAATAAAAGGCTCAAACAGTAAAGTTCAAACTTACCTCGGTACGTTCGAACGTAAACATTAACTTGCAAACATTGGTCTATACACGTTCGAACGTAAAATCATTACGTTCGAACGTGCTCATTCGTATTCTAACATTTAAGTATTTACATTCCAACGTTTAATATTTACGTTAGAACGTGACCGTTGGTCTTCCAACATTCTCGAAACTACAGTTTCTTACCTTTTGGTGATGCTTGTGGTGACTTTGGAGATAGTTGCGGTGGTGAAGTGGCGGAGAGAGCTTAAGAGATCACCAGACGGTTTTTCAAGAAATGAGGAGTTTGTCGTCGGGTTACTATATATATAGATGTAACATTCGAACGTTCTTTAATGAATGTTCAAACATTACATGTAATCCGTCCATACGTTCGAACGTAAAGGCCAAACATGTGAAGGTAATCTAGATTTAGTTCAAACGTTTAGCTAAGTATTTTGTTGCCTAAGTATTCCCTACATTCAAACATTCCAAATGAACATTTTAACGTTGAGCAAAAACATTCAAATGTTAAGATAACACATTCGAACGTAGTTTTGTATTTTTAAGTTAAACCCTAAATTAAAATATAATATATTATAACATAGTTAAATATATTATATTATATACTATAAAGCATCACCAAAATTCTTTTGTGCCAATATTATATAATACTATAGTATTAATTATTATATAATGTATTGTATAGTATCACAATAGTCTACTATCAATATTGCTATATCACTTAGTATTGTATAATGTAACTATAGTAGATCAATTTTTTACTCATTGATGTTTAAAATATGATTATTTAGCACAATAAAATACTATGGTGTTTAGTATCATATTATGTTGTCCATATTGTTACAACATTAAGTTATACTAATATGCAACACCATATAATACTTAACACTATAGTATTATATAGTATTAATTATATAATTGCTATGGTATACAAAAGATCACTACAATATAATATTATATTACTATCGTTAAATGTAACAATATGGTTCTATTTTTTATATTTACTATATTTTTATTACAAAAATTTTTAATATCTTTTAATTTAATAAATATAGCAATCTACGGATTTAATAAAAAATAAAGTAAAAAAAAAACGTTTGAACGTCATATTGTTACATTTCAACATTCGAAAAAAAGTATGGGAAATTATCTGAACCTTGTCTATTGTTCGAACGTTACTCTATGATGTTTGAAAATTTGTGCCTCAATTTAGAAATTTTTTAGCATTTTAATAAACGTTCAAACAAAAATTTGAGACATTCGAATGTCACAAGGGCACATTCGAACGTGTTAAGGTGAATTTAAGTACGTTTGAATGTTATAATCTTAATGTTGAACGTTCTTAAAAATTCAAACAGATTCAAATATATGCACCATCCTATGCGTGAGAGAGAGAGATAGGGAGAGAGAGAGCATGAGAGAGAGAAAGAGTAAGAGAGAGTGAGTGAGGTAGAGAGGAAGAGTGAGAGAGGGGGAGAGCTCAAGAAAATCTCTTCTCAAAGGTAAAGGAAATTTGTCATTTTGTATAAATTTTTTTATTATGTTAATGATTTTTGTATGAATTTAATGGAGTATTGTGTATTTTTGTAGAGCTTGGTGATGTGAAAGTTGAAGTTCAAAGAGGGAATTTGAGTATTTTTGTATAGATTTTTTTTATTATGCTATTGATTTTTGTGTGAATTTAATAGAGTATTGTGTATTTTTGTAGAGCTTGGTGGTGTGAAAGTTGAAGTTCAGAGGGCGTATTTGAGTATTTGTGAAGAAATTTTATTGATTTTTCTAGGTATATTTCTTATTTACTTATTGTATATTTTAAAATTTGTTTATAGTTGTGTATATTATATTTGTCCAATTTTTTACTTTGTTTAATTTTACAAGTATGAAGTCTTGGATTTTTTTTTGTGTGTTTATTCTATGTTGGGATTTGAGAATATTTTATTTTTCATATTATTTTAATAGTAGGAGTTTGCAAACATATTAGGTGATTATTTGAATGTGTTTAATGATTTTTTTAAGTGGATATATTTTTTGGGTTAATTTTTCTAAGCATATATATATATATACATATATATATATATATTAATGAAAATATTGGGTATTTATTTATTGTTTATTTTAGGAATAATATTATTGTTGGATATGTTATATTTGTGCAATTTGTTAGTTTGTTTAGGGTTTTGAAGCATGAAGTCTTCGATTTATTTAGTTTTCTTGACATTTTTCTATGTTGAGATTTGAGCATATTGTATTTTTTGTATTATTGAATATGTTATATTTGAGCATATTGGGTATGTTATATTTGTGCGTATTAGTTGCATGAAAATGTTAGTTAATATTAATAGCATGAAGAATATGTTTTATAATCTTTTGAACGTGGATATATTAGTTTGTTTCAATTTTTTTTTCTATGTTGGCTATGACAATTTGTGCCTCTTTTCCAAGAATGTGGGTTTTAAAATTGTCCAAGAATGTGACAATTTTTTTCTAAACGTAAATCATAAACTCTAAACCATAAATCCTAAATCCTAGATCCTAAATTCTAGACCCAATACCCTAAATCTTTAATGTGGCATTGAATTTGTAAGGTAAAGCAATAAAAAAAACTAAATCAAGAAATAACGTGGCATTGAATTTGTGAGGCAAAGCAATAAAAAAAAGGCCAAACTAAATCAATTAATCAAAACATTAGGCCTGGTATGGATTTGAAGTTGAGATAAGTTCATATCAACATTTAAATCTCATTATTACAATTTTTTTAAATTTCTACACAAAATATAATAAACAATTCAATTTTTTCAAATTCTAATTTAATTTTTTTAATTTTTAAAATAATAATAATATTAAAAAATAATATTCTAATAATATTTTATTCAACTTTCAAAATTTATCTCAACTCATCTCATCTCTCAATCCAAATATGACCTAAATGAGAAAACAACAATTTCCCCGCAAGATGAAAAAACAAAACATCTTCCTCAAATGATCCAAAAATCCAATATCTATGTATACTCTTCGCTTTGTCAAAAACCAAACAACAGCCTAGGTTTACCGTTAATGAAAAAAGCTCAAATTATAAACTCAACCAACAAATACAATAATGCTCACCAAACAGAGCCAATGTGAAATCCTAAGTTTGAGCATTGGTCAAGAAGACAAATACCAATCAAAAAGTAGGAATTTTTTAACTTTTCTAGTACTCGAAAGTAGTTTTTGAATTTTTGAAATAGGAGGTAGGGCTTTATATTGCCACAAATTCTAAACATTTTTTGTGTATGCGGAAACGTTGGACTGTCACATAGGTGATTATACTTTCTTTGGAAGCGAGAAAGTTTGGACAATTAGACTCTATTCTCAATCAAGACCGTCCATTGGGGTGGATATTTTCAATCAAGAAATTGAATTGGGTTTGGATAAGCTTTGTTTATATGCCGGCCAGTAGTGTCACAGTGTGGAACTTTTTTTTAATAAGCAATAATCTTTATTGATCAAATACAACTAGACGAAATCCATATACACAAGAAATATACAAAAGAGGCACTTAATCACAGTCTATGAAGCTGAAATGCAAGCAAAAATTCATGGACATTCTCACCCTTTAGTACAATAGCAAAAAATCATTTGACCAAAAAATATACAAAATCATATAAATTAAATTTTCAATATTATATTATTAAACAATTTCATTCTAATTACTTCTTTTTTAAACATTTGTTTTCAAGGATGCCGACAAAAAGAGCACGGAGAAATATGCCATATGTTTCAAATCCTAAACCCGTTCTGGACTCCCCCGTTGAGGAATGTGCCACATGTTGTTTGTATTTCAATTAATTTTGTTCCTTAATGTGTATTTTCTTTCTAATTGTAAAACAGAATGTTGGAGATGCATTCAGCTTTTAGGGAATTCTCACCTAGTGATATAAACATTTTTAAGGAAGTGCTCAAGACCAAGTTTGGCATGGTCAGAGGATTGAGACGTTCACTCAAACATTCGGCTAGTTCATCATCCTCCATAAGCTTCTCGACTTCAAGGATTAATAATCTCTCCATGGATTTAGAAGTAGCACAACAAGAGAACGAGATTATTAGGTCGAGATAATAGGAGTTTGAGTCTCTCTTAAAGCGACATTTTGATCTAGAGACGCGCATGTAGGAGAAGCAAAGAGAAGGAGAAAAGAATGCACACTGCAGTCCAAGAATAAGTGCAAAGAAAGATGGCGACCCAGATGGAGCGTGTTATGTCACTATAACAGGATCGCAGTAGACGAGGAAAAAAGAAGAGATAAATTTTATCCTTTTTTTATTATTTTTAATTTTAGTATCCAACTTTGATATGTCATAAGACATGGTATGCTTTTAAATATGTAACATTGTATAATTTTATATACTTTAAAAATCTATATAATTTGTAAAATGATACAATTGGTATGGTTTTTAATTTTATTAAAATTTACCAATTCTGACTAGTACATTCGAATTACACAGTAAACGTTCAGACCTTTATTCTAAGTAAGTTCAAATGAACTGACCAAAATGTTCAAATGTTCATCAAATTAACGTTCTAACTTTGTCATATGTAACGCGTTCGAACATTGTGCAAGAAACGTTTAAACATCAACGACAAAATAAACGTTCGAGCGTCTGATAAACGAACGAACTAGTGTGTTGTTCGAATGTTAGCTAGATGGGTTTACGTTTGAACGTCATATTATACATTAGAATGTGACTTTTTGTGACACATTTGAACCGTCACTATAGATTCTAACGTTTGAACGTTACATCGAATGGAAAGACACCAACCATTTTTTGTGATGGTTGAACAGTAAACTGTTACTAATACTTATCTATAACGTACTTACTGTGAAGATTGCCATAACAATTCCAAACTGTCACTAAAAATCTTTCGTGACGTTTTAGTCATTTTTTATGACCTTTTTGTCTGTCACAAAAGCCCCAATGTATTGTAGTGGCGTTATATTTGCTCATGACCGGCTAGCTTATTCAACCTTGACCACACTATTATAAATTGAATTGCAAGAATAATGGTGATCATTTGCCGTGGTCTTTGGGTGAAAGATAAATCATTATTCGTTTATTTTAATTTTTTTAAATGGGATATCCAGCAATATGCTGGGCGGCCCTTAGCATTGTCCTCGCACAAACATTTTTAAATGGAATATTTATGGGCTGAATTCTTATGAAACCTAAAAATCACTTTTTGAGTTCTTCGATCCAAGTCAACTACGTATATACAAGTTCAAGCTGGAAGAATGAAAAGATGTGCTCGTCGTGTCCCAGAACAAGTTCAACCTTGTACTACTGGGTTTAATCCAAATCGTACTTCTGTTTGTAAAAACGAATGGATTTGAAGTATAATGTACAAAATTGGAATTAATCATGGAATATATATTATATCAATACTTTGAGATAAATATTTGTTAAATATTGGAAAAACTTCATGATTCTTTGTTGTCTTATATATTTACCTTTTTTCGACAAGAGATTCTTCTACTCTTCTTTCTGGAGGAGAAAACAATTATTTTTTTAAAAAGAGAGAAAGAATAAATCAATAATAATTAGTTTAAAAACTAGTACTAAACATCAGAAAATTAGCTGTATAAAGTTGTCTTGGAAAGTGGTTATTGAGCATAATTTTAATTGAGGTTTGTTAGGACGTTAATGTCCCATTAGTTAGTGCCAGGCAGAGCCATCTTTTACCCCTAATATCTTATAAAGGAGAGTATTAATTGAAGATCTATGCCCTACACACTCATTTCATTAGCTAAATTAAAACATTTAGTTTGCTTTCATTTATTTACAGGCATTGCATGGACAAGAGGTTTCTTAAGTGAAGTCTGCGTGACACATGACCAAATAAATAAATTAAGGACTCGGCATTTACCATTGTATATTCTGTACGTTACCGTCAAGAAGCAATTTTTAGATTTTAAAATATATTAAAAATCTAGAAAATATAATTATTGAAAACAAAATAGAAATCCCATCTACTTGCCTATTTTTGCAACTACTTTTTTAGAGGCGATGGTTTTGGTAAGTAAAAGCCCATATATACTCAATAAGGGATAAGCAAATATTTAAGCCACCTAACAAACAGTAATGATGCCCCCCAAACTGTTACACGACTATGCAGACGTCTACGCTCAAAGTACATGGGCCGGATCCAAAACCAAATTGGACTCCTAAGTACCAAATCCATGTCAGCTCTAGTCTAATGTTTCTGGTCACATTTTTATTATGCATAATAATGGTGTAAAATGTCACATGTTGCAACTCTTACGTGGCTTACGGTCATTAGTGGGTGTAAGGCTTGTGGCTACACTCTTTACAAACAACAATGTTATATACAGTGCGTATACACCTTGCAATCACTTTGAAAAAATGAAGTTCCCTATTAAAAAAGTTTTTTTTTTTTTTTTTTTTTTTTGTGGAGCCTACATTTACTCTCTTTTTTCAAAGTGATTGTATAGCATTTGTGCATTTCACAACTACAAATATTATTTTTCCTTTACAAATAGAGTTATGTAATAAGCTTCCATTCTTTATATTCCATAGTTTCTACAGTATGTTTTGCCAGAAATTTAAAACAATACGAGCACCTAATTATCTCATATGTCACGCATCTAATACGTTTATGTTTGGCCTAATCCCTTAGTCAACTATCTGTAATGGGAAAAAAAGATTCTCTTCACTTCACAAAGATCAGAGCTATCTGTAACTCTCTTTCAATTTGAGATGATGTAAAATATCAGGAGTCCCTAATTATCTGAATTGTTAGGCATTACCAGTCTGGTTGGTGCACTGACTCTTGGTTTGTCACAAGCTGGCCATTTGAGGCACCTGTAGTATCAACCCATCAATGTCAACTGGGAGAAGAAGCTTTTGGTGGAGACATCCTGAGGAGATGATCTCTGGTGGTTGCATAATCATTACTATGTCATTATTTCGCTGCAACATTCCAATCACAGTCATTAAACTGCCTTCCTGAATGTACCTGCCAAATTTTAAGGGAATTTGCCAGCTTAATTATCAGTTCTAAAGAACAATGCCCACAACCAGAAGTAAATTTAAGGTTCCAGTTAAACAAACATGTTACCCCTCTTCAAGACGTAGTAAACGGACTTCTTCTGAGAGGTTTCTGTCTCTTAACCATTTCTTCAGGTCAGGAGATAAAGTTCTGCATCTTCTGGTAGTATTCACGAGTTTGCTCTCGGTGACCAGTGGCATAACTTTACATCCAGAACCGGCTTTCACCAAAGCTCTGACACCAGACTTTCTATCAGTTATGTAAAAGTCAGTGGCGGCCCTCTGTCATGACGAAATGCAAAGCCAAAAAATGTTAAAATTCCATAATGATATCAAACTTTCCACATAAATAGAGGCCACAATGATTTTTATATCCTGAACAACAAATTATAAGGGCGCTAATCTACATCTAAGATCAATATATAATCATGAAAGCATTAGCAATTTGTAAACTTTGTTCCTGTTCATCCATGCAATCTTCTTCCTTCTAATGAAGGATAACTGTCTACCTTCTAGAACATTAACAGTCTTTTGCTTTTCCTAAAGCATGCCCTTTGGTTTTCTCAACCCATGCCGTTTTAGCATTGTGACCAATTAATTTATAAGGTTATTGAATTCTAGAAGTGAAGGGCTTGTAAGTTATAACTCTTAATGCAAAGTGACATTGACGCAGTATAAAAGACTCTTTGTCCCACTATCCATTCATGCAAACATAAAAATGTTAAGGAAAGAAGAATTGCAACCAAATTTTCGAAATCAATGTGATTGACTCTCTCTTAAAGGTTTTATATAATGGTTCAATGTGTATTAACTTAATTAAATATATTAAGAATCTCAACTATTTTCATGCATCATGTAGGTTTGCCACTCATTTTATAAATTATGTCTTACAGCTGCTGCTTGAATATTTTGGTGCTGATTGACTTTAAGTTCTGGTTCGACATAGAAGGGACGTAAGGGACAAAAAGGGGAAAAAAAACCTCTTTTGGCCTAATGGGTCTTGTGTAGAAATAGGAAAAGTTGCCTTAATGAGGACAGCTTCCCAATCAGAAATTGAGGACTCAACAGAACCTAAAAACAAGGCCGTCATGTCTTACATATAAGCTAAGCTGTTGCCTTTACGGATACCAGAACTAGGAAAAGTTCCAAGAAGCCCCAAGTCTGCCATGTCTACCAAAATTCTTGCTTTGACTGAAAATCCACAATAAAAGCTTCTAGGAATGGACATTGTGTCAAGATTCTACAGACCATTAGGGCTGGCTGTCACCCAGATTCTATTCCATATAATAACTAGCATTGGTGCCAGAAATTCCAACCCTTCTTTTCCACTGCCAGCCTCCTCCTCTCAGCCTTCTTCTACTAATGTTTCATCAAGAACAGTGTCAGCCCTAAGAAACCCTTTTCTAGGTCTGCCACAGCCCATTGCTGAGAAAAGTCTTGAAATCTCGACACTTGGTCATGAATTTAGCAAAAAACTGCTGCTGACTTCCCTTTAATGTGTTTGTAGATTAGAAGCTTCAAAATTTGAAGCCCTACTTTGCTACACTCTTTTCCTCTTGCCCCCACCACTGGTAGGTGAGTAAATTCAATGTTTTTCTTCACCTTTGAATGAAATAATATCTGATTCTCTTAAAGCAGTGAAATAAGTACACTAACCTTATGTCCTCCATTACTTTAACACCTTAACGGCACCTTCTTTCAAGCCGTAAAGGTCCCATTGCCTATTGTCCATGTTGTTCCCTATTGCCTCAATCTGACACTTACATACAGCATTTTGAGGCTGGAGAAGACGAGGAAACAAAAGACTTTCAAAGAAACTCAAGTGGACAGGTTGTCACTTGGCGTTCTTCATAAATAGATCACATGATACAACATGGTCATTGGTAAATTGTACCTTAGCTATGTGGGTGGAATCGATGTAAACACACCATGATCGGAAGAATATAAAAACACTTCAGTTTGTTAGACAATGACAGCCCTAGGGTTCATGTTTAGACCGCCCTAAAGGAATGCTTTGAGTTTTGACACCATGAGTTTAACCCCTACTGAGTCATCTTAATGATGACTCCCAATTTTCCATAACCATTGCAACACACTTTGGAGTAACACGAGGGGAACTACACAATCAAAGAGCTGATTACATAGCCCACATAAACACACACAGCACAAATAAATACTTCAAAAATACTTCACATACAATTAAGGGTTCTAGAGAAATCCCTGGTGCAAGCAAAAACAATTATATGCACGCTAAAGTAATAAAGCCAGTGAACAGTAGCCTAAACATCCTGAATTTCATGCTTTTGACACCTGCTCGGCCAAGGGGCTGAATAAGAGGAGTAATTACAGCAGGCTATAGTGTTAAACAGGCATACTAAAGACCATCAAGGACACACAACAACCGTAAAAGCTAGGTTTCGTTGAGATTAAGTTTAGTCTACCATATATACTTCTAGTGTACTTGGGCTATGCCTATTTACTTCCATTGATAAAATGTTTTGTCTTATGAAAAAAAAAATTTAGCATTTGCACCTAGTGTATGAGTATCCTTATCAACACAACTGTCTAATGTTTTTCTTCAGGAATAACAAGATTTTACAAGTAACAAGGCAAAGCCAAGTATACATGAAGTATACAAGTCAGGAACTAGAAAAATAAACAATAAAATCATGGACACTAGTTCTATTAACCACAATAGCCAAAGCCCACTGAAATAAGGTATTAAAGAGAAAATGTTTAAGTTCTTCCACAGAGCATTCCTTATCTTCAAAACATCAACCATTCCCTTCAACCCAAATATACTACACAAGGCATAAAGGGATCATATTCTGTTTCTTTTTATAGGTAAAATATATTTATATTAAAAAGAATAGGCATAGCCTGAGTACACGGGGTATACAAGGGTTTACACCTAGCGAAGAAGAAAAAATAGAAACAAGATAATCATGAAAATTTAAGCCGTTACAATCTACAAAACTAGCCCATAGGAACAAAGTTTTAATAAAGAACAATCTAGTCTCCTCCAATGGTCACTCCTTATCTTCAAAAGTCTGATCATTTCGTTCCTTCCATAGGCACCCAAAAATACATATAGGAAGAATCTTCCACACTACTAAGACTTGGGGAATTCTGCCCAAATTCTTCCAACAAGCCCGGAGCTCAACCACCGTAGCAGGCCTAACCTAGGCTAATTCCATTTTGGTAAAGACATCACCCTGTAGTGATCTAGCGACCTTACAATGCAGTAGAAGATGATCCATAATCTCACCGTTCTTTCTGCATATACAACACTAGTCCATGACAACCACCCGGCATTTTAGTAGTAGATTGTCCATAGTCAAAATCTTGCCAAAAGAAGCTTTCCAAGAAAAAATGTTCAGCTTTAAGGGCACCTTGTTTCACCAAATACTTCTCCATGGAAAGTTATAATGTTGCAAATTGGTGAGGATATCGTAAAAGGAGCAAATAGAAAAACACCTTTGCTAGCAAGCATCCACCTCAACTTATCAATTTCCTAAGTGTTCATTCTCATGGCAACAAGGTTCTGAAAAAAAAGAGCAAAGCTATCAGCTTCCCAATCATGCGCCCCCTCATAAAATTCACATTCCATTGGATTGAGCCACCAGACATCTCCATGAGATCTGCCACTGATGCTTCCTATTCACACGAAATCTTGAAAACTCTAGGGACTGTGTCCTTAGGAGCTTGATCTCCACACCATAAGTCATGCTAGAATTTTATTTTGGATCCATCATCCATCACAATTTTAGTGTGTTGAGCAAACATCCCCTAACCTTGTTGTATGTTCTTCCAAACTCCCACTCCATACACCCCTTGTACCTCCCTAGTTCTCCCCCCCCCCCCCCCACCCCACACACACAACAAAACATACACGTGCTTAAAATCAATCACCAATTTTAATGAAGTTTCTCTCTCCATGTTATATCGCCACAATCATTTCCCAAGAATAGCATGATTGAATATGCTCAAGTTTCAGATTCCTTATATCCCATTTGACCAGGTGAAACTTAAACTCATCCCCCAACACACTCCAAAGGAAATCACACTAGAGTTTTTCAATGTGGATTGCCACTCTAGCCAGAACTGGAGATAAGAAGTGAGTTGGTAAATTGGACATCATACTCTTGATCAAGGTGGTCTTACCACCTTTTGACAAATACAATCTCTTCTAGCCTGCCGATCTGCATTCAATCTTTTCTATTAGTTCACCCCATATAGATTTAGCCTTGAAGGAGGCTCCCAAATGAAGTCCAAGGTATTTCATGGGAAGTGAGGAGACCTTGCATCAAAGAATGTTGGCCAGCCACCACTGGTTTCGAACATTTCCAACTAGGACCAACCCCGACTTGGATAGATTCATCTTCAATCTAGACACGAGTTCAAAACAAAGTAGAAGGCATTTTGGGGTCTCAAATAATCCTTCCCAACACCTCACCCAAGTAGTTTGCTAAAACCATGAAAATAATCTTACATGCCTCTCACAAGACTAATAGGGGGGGAAATCTTTGACATTCACAACCCCGACCTTCTTGGGAATTATCGCAATAAAAGTGGCATTGAGACTTTTCTCGAACTTACCCAATGAGAAAAATTCCTGAAAAACCTTCATCAAATCATCCTTCACTACCTCCTAACAGGTTGGGAAGATCCCATAGAGAGACCGTCAAGGCTACATGCTTTATCTTTGACCATCTTTCTCACCACTTCATAAGCCTTTGTCTCATTGAAAGGCCTCTCCAGCCAGGTAACACTTTGTTGCTCAATGGTCACAAATTCTAATACATCTAATTTTGGCTGGCACACTACTTGCCTAGTACATAATTGTTTAAAAAAACAAGCAACATGCTCCTAAATCTTAAAAGTTTCATTGACACAACATCAATTTAACATCTCAATGTTTCTAATACTATGTAAATTGACCACTACATGAAAAAATTTGGTGCTTCTATCTCCTTGTTTTAACCACAATGCTCGAGACTTTTTACACTGAAATCTCTTCCAATAAGATAACACTCTCAAGATCTGGAGCTAACTCTATCTCCGTGAGAGTGCCTCCATCGATAGTGCCCGACCCTCCTCTACCCTCTCCCATCTTCTGTAGTTATTCCATTAGAGACTTATTTTGATCACCTACATCTCCAAAAACTTGTGCATTCCGTATCTTTAGGTCTCTTTTTAAAGCTTTTGGCTTATCTGCAAAAACAAAACTTGAAGTGTCATATATTAGATAGGAGGAACACCATTTTCTAACCCTTTACACAGAACCCTCACTTTTCAGCTACATAATCTCGAATTTGAAATACCTATGCCCTCCATAAATACCATCACAATCTAACAAGATAGCCTATAGGAAAATGATCTGGACAGAGGCGAGTTGGTCATTTCTTACATTACTCCTGATAATGGGTTTCCCAATCTGTGGAAACTAGAAACCTGTCCAATCTAGACCACATGTATGTTCCACCCAAAAGAGGAATGTCCATCAAACTCAACTCAAATCTAAAATCCAAGAACTCCTTTGTTGTAAATTGAAGCCTATCCCCCGGTCTCTCACTTGAGAACCTAATAACATTAAATCTATTAGGCATTGTTGTTGGCCTAAACACTGCCTCAGAAGTTTGGCATACCCTAGTACATGCCTTTGCCCGAGCCTCCTCTGATAGAAGTCTTGCTCTTAAGCAGAGACTTACGTCAATCACAAAATGAAATGATTCCTTACGTGAATATCTGAGGAAATTCAAAACTGTGTGTGATGAACTTGCTGCCATTGGCAAACCAGTTGCAGAACACAAGAAATCGTGGTGGCTACTTAATGGACTTGGCAAAGATTTTGAAGTTTTCACTGCAACCATGCTCAGGCCTCCTGTTCCACCCTACTCAGAAGTTGTAACCCTCTTGGAGAGTTACACAGACATGTATAAAATTGATGTTAACAATGCTTCTATGGTGTTTTATGTACAGAAGAACAACAAGAACAATAAATGAAATGCCAATTCTGGACCCTTCACATCCAAGGGTCGAGGCTTTCTACAAGGGTCCTCTGCAAATTCTAAACCAGGTGCTCCAAATAAAGCACAGAATGCCAATAACAACAACTCTCGTGGATCTTCCTCCAATAATAAATCTGCCAACAAATCAGACATCATTTGCCAGATTTGTAACAAAAAGTACCACTCTGCTATAAGGTGCTTTGAAAGGTTTAATCATGTATTCACACATGACAATCTTCCTCAAGGCTTTGCAGCAATCAAGATGGAGGATAATCAAGACACCACTTCCTGGCTTCCAGTCACTGGGGCCACTGACCACATGACTGCCAATGAAGGTATACTTCAATCTAAAACTCCATACAAATGCTTTTTAGAGAATGGTGCATGGGCTTCTTTATGGTATCAGAGACAAGTTTCGATCTTGTGACCTGTGGGTTATGACCCCCTATGCACCAAGGCATGTCCCACCAACTTTGAAACCCAGCAATCTCCTCCCATAGATGCCTTCTTTGGCTGTTTAGATTCGGCCCATACACTCCAACAAAGGCCCACATAGTATCATCTTCCACATGTTTAAAAGAACATGCCACTTTATACTCCCTAATGTAATTTTCTATTTTATTCACAACCCTTTAGTCCCACATAACTAATCTTCCACCCGAGGCCCTAAGAGATGCGAGATACACCCAATCAACATATGAACAAGCACAAGCTACGAACAGTGCTTGTTGAAATAATTTCCATCTTAGTTTCTTACAAGCAAACGATATCCATCCTCCACTCCTATAGCAGATCTTTTATCCTAAGTCATTTTCCTCATTAAGCCCTTTGAAATTCCAAGATACAATTTTCGGCTTCATAAAGAAATTTTCAGCAACTTCGTTTGGATTTTCCTTTGCTTGAGTTGCCCTCATAATTAATAGTCTATTTAGCTCCCTTTGTTTTTTGGAGCCTGACTTCTTAGCTCCCTCTATTTAGCTCCTTCTATGTTTTGGAATAGACCATATCAGTCTAGTGCAAACAGCAACAATTTGCACATTACCCCTTAAATCTCCGGCAAGCAAAAATATCCACCACCCACCTAGTCATCACCCAAGTCATTTCACTCCTATTGAACACTTCATACCATAACAGCCTAGTCACTTCACAATGTAATAATAAATGATCTACCGATTCACCAGATTTCTTGCATAAGAAACACCAATCCAAAAAATTATAATCCACCCTTCCTAAGATTATCCAATGTCAGAATCCTCCCTAAAGAAGCAAACCAACTGCAACCTTTGAAGGCACCTTACTCTTCCAAATACTCTTCCAAGGAAAAGAGCGAACCCCATTCAGCCAAGACAGCATCTCAACTGTCTAATGTGATCATCCACAAACAAAAAGTGTTAACTAAAGGAAACCAAATCTTATTTTATTAGGAAAGCACGTATAGAAAGGGATTAATCAACCATAGCATGAGTAAAAAGAGTTTGATGGTAATGGAGTAAAAAGAGTGATGAGGACATCCTCCATTTATGTTTTATTTACTTATGTATTATTTATTTTATTTTATTTTATTTAAACTTGTATTAATGGGCTTAGGCCATCCTCTATTTATGTGTTTTTATTTTACTTGAACTTGTAATGATGGGCTTGGATTATTTCAGCCCATTGGCTTTTAGGGTTTACCTAGGGTTTGTTGTTTTACTATTTAAGAGATGTAATGAGACTAGAAGAGGCAGACTATGATAATATTGAATTGAATAGCTATTGCAGCCATCACCTCCCAACTCCTTTCTTCTTCTCCTTCTTCCTCTTGGTTTCTCCCTCTTCTCAGTTCCTTCTTCCTCCTTTTCTATCAAATATTATTCTATTTCTTATTATTTCTGTACTATCCTACATCAAAGAGTTTGATTGTAATGGGATAACAAACACAAAGGAAAGCCTAAACCATATTTGGGCTTATACACAAATATGACTAGTCATTGTTACAATTGGAGTCCATTAAAATAATAATAACGGGTGGGACTTCCCTCTCAAGCAATGTGGCATCTAATTCACCACATTCCTATACTCAAACCGGGGATTCAAATGTATTACCTAAGTTGCAAAGGAAGTTTTGATATGAGCTGCTAAGCAAGTTAAGAAACACAGTAGTATGGTTGTGCCTTTAACAATTATTGCAAAAATGTTACATTTTGAAAAGAGTTCTCCAAGTAATGTGGTGTGATACTGACCTTTCATGGAAGCGCTTTTTTATTCACCTTCTTATATGTTATGAAAATAAAGTTTGCAAATGATCTAATCTTATTTGAAAGTAATGAACATATTCATGTTACGAAAATTACACCAATGCTTTACATGTGAACATTATGTGAGTCATGATGATTTTTTTATGCCATAGAAGTTACAATATTATAATTATTTTTTTTTATGTCGAGGAACCACTCCAAGGCAAGGCCCTTCGGACCCACCCCTACAAAGTAAATCTCAGTCCCGTGCACCACACCATCAGAAGTTTCCCTATACATAATTGGTTAAATCGCTGGCTTTTCCCTAGGAAATGTGGCCCCAAATGATTGTTTCTATCCACGAGTGTTGAACCTTAGACTTTGAAGGGAGTGATACCCCAAGACCAAGGCATTCACGACTTGGGCCAATCCCTTGGGGTTTTACAATATCATAATGATATGAAGATTTTTTTTTTTTGTTTTATTGTTGGCACCAGGTGTCCAAAAACAACGTCCCAAATACTCTCAAGTGTGTACAGGCCCTTGGCAAGGAGTTTCTCGCAAGTGCATCCTAACTAACTCAAGGGGAAAATATGAATATTATGAAAAGCTTATGGTATACCATGAAAATAGGCAATGATGAATGAATGCCATGTTATGAATGTTTTACCTTGGCCATATGATGATGCGTGGTGCTAATGCAATATTATTGGTGGATATGCCACACTAAAGGACATTGAGAATGTGTGATCTACCACACGTTGCACCCCTTATGGCTATAGACTATAGACTGATACACAACTTTGCACACAAGTGTACATTGGAGTTGGCCACTTTGTACGTAAAGGTTTAGTGATAAATGCCATATAATATGTAAGAAAATCTTTCATTGTATTTAAAAATGTTTTTGAAGGTAAAACCTTACTCAGATTTTACTGCATGATGTACTATCTGCTGAGTATTCAACTCATCGTTGTTTTGATATATATTAGATGTCCCAAGTGCAAACATGAAGAAGAGTTATCAGGCCAGAATCAGTAGGACTGTGGACAAGTCAAGTTCAAGTGTTGACCATAGTGTTAGTTTTTGGGGTTCTGATGGACATAGTGACATCAAGAATATTGTTTAGTTTCAGTTATTGAGTTTTTTTTTTTAACATTTTGCAGTATTGTTTCATATTACTTAAGTTATGGTTTTTGAGGTATTAAGTCACCTTAATAGCTTTCCTGTTCGTCTATCTTTTTTTTTAGATAAGTCTTTCCCGTTCATCTATCTTCACACTCTACCTTGCCTTCGAGGACTTATACTAATTTGTAGGGATCTCATATGTCTGGTACTATGTATGAATGTATAAATGTTGATGTGGCATTCACAAGCCAACGGCAATGGGGTGTTACATACAATGATCGTGGGTATACTTGCCTATATACTGCACAAGAGCAAGGGGAGATCACTAAACTTCTAAATAGCCATAGCCATTATTAAGTGTCTCGTCGATATAAAGTAGATACTATCTGAATAATAGAACAATTACCATGGCTCAAAAAAGTAGTTAAAGTAGATCCTATCTGAATATGTGATCTATACATTGAAGGGAGATAAGCATCATCACAAATTCTGGTAGATGCATGGGTGCAGTTAACTCATGTGCTCTTTATACATTGAAGGGAGATAAGTCACACCCATGCATATATTAGCATCATCACAAATTCTATATTATGAACATGGTATACAGTAACATGTTGATGTTCCACACAATAATAAAGAAGCAATCCAACGTAAAAATATGAGCAGAGACCATGTTTCCAAATCATTCCATACTTCATAATACATGATGCTAGGCAGATGGAAAAAAATATGCACAAACAAGCAGAGCAAATATGGATGTCAATATAATGCCAGCACTTAGAAGTACTCCCAATTCTAAAAAAAAGAGCAATAATCAGCTAAAATCATTTTAGCTTAGGTAATGCAAATGTTCACTATCAAGTTACTGTTTCAAGTTGAATGTGAAAAACAAAAGTGAGAGAATGTAAAAAGTATGGAGGTGTTTGGGTGAGCTACTGTTTATGAAATTTTAGAGGACAAGGAAGACCGAAGTTTTGGAGTCAATAGAGGTAGGTTGTCTTGAGATAGGTTGAAAACATATTGTTATAATGGAATGCTTCTGCATCAGAAGAAGTTAGTTGAAATGAAATATTCAAATTAACCTTAATTTAATGCATAAAATTGGCACCAGGTCTCGAACAGACATGAAAATGATACCAGTTATCAACCTTCATAGTGATTAACATCTCTATTCAATCCAATCAGGACAGCCAACAGCTTTTTAATAATGGGAATCGAAAATTACATATAAAAAATGAATACTCAGAATGGCTGAATGGCTTAGGAGAAGTTATGCACCTCACAATATGATAAACTCCACCGAAAGCATGATCTCTTGATATTCACTGGTGTGAAATCAAAACCTCTGTACTCGTACAAAAGAGTAGATGCGTAGACACATCTGGTAGCTTTTTCATAGGAAGATTCTAGAGCGACACTCCCACATGATGCAATCTGAAATCATAAGAATTACAAACGAATTGGTTTTCTACCAGGTAGAAGGAAAATATAATCTGCTAATAGAATACATGCACATACTTATAAAAAAATAGAATACAAGCATAAAAAGACCACATATAAGAATAAAAAGGAAATGTCCAGAAGATAAACAGGGCAGCATGTCAAATGATATTAATCTGCCAATCAAAACGTAGCATGACATAAAGCAAATATAGTTTATCAAGAAGTTCCTGAAAAGACCTATCTTCTTCCTAGGAACTATAAAGCTTATTTGATTGGCAATTTCCCAATCACATCAAAAGTCATGACTGTGAAGAAGTCCAGGTTCTAAACAAAAAAATCGTGTTCACAAAATAAATGCACTGGTTTGCAAAATACCAAACTCAAACGTGCAATGTGTATGACCAAAACAAGAAAATGAAAAAATAAAAAAATGGAGAAAATAAAAAAATTCTACCAACATTATTTAATGTTTCTATTAAATCATGAATAGAAACCACAAAGTAAACCAAGGACATCAACACCAGTAGTTAATACACTAGTATGATATGGCAGAGACCAATAGCTATATTATTATTCTATAGCTTCATAATTACGAAGCTCGAAGTAATTCACTCTGAAACCCAAAAATAATGGTTAACAGTTCTCAAACACATCCTCTGACTTTAAAATTCTTCAGGATAAGAATAGGAAAAAGAATCTAACCCGCCAATACTAATTGATTTATCTTGCTAGGGATGTTGATTTTTTTTTTTTCCTTAGATTTTTTTAAACAATATTGCAGTAAGTATTAGTCTATTAGACTATAGCTCCATTTCCGCATAGCTGTGTTCCACTAATTTAATGCTGTTTCTTTCCACATAAAAGATCACAAGACTAAATAGTTTCAATTGAGACACAGAGAGAGAGAGAGAGAGAGAGAACCTAGTAAAAATAACTCAACTTTTTAAGAATACCCATGACTGGTTAGAAGGAAATGCGTTATTTTCCTCTCCATTTTGAATAGGAGTTTCCACACTGATGGTTTTTACTTCTTTTTTTATGAAACGAAACCAAAAGTTACCTAAACACTGCCAATTTCATATTAATCCTCCTTCCGCCTTATTTTCTCAGCAACCAAACACAAACCAAAACTACTCCGCCAAAACTAGAAAGGTGCCACACGAAAAATCCTAATGAAGCCAGCAAAAGGACAGAATAAAGATAAAGAAAGAGAGAAATGGTTGGTACCCCAGTGATCTTAACGAGCTGTCCCTCACGAGCCACCCTAAGGTCAGACTCAGGAAGAGAGCGAAGATAGAAAAGGATTGCCCTTTTAGTCTTCCAGTGATGGGTATTCCAAACAATGAAGGCGAGGACGAGAGCCGAGAGCACAAGAAAAGAGGCAAAGAAGAAGGCGTTGTGGACAACAATGAGTATGAAAATGGAGACAAAGAGACCCAGAAAAAAGAGGGGTATGACAATGTAGAAGAATAGAGGAGGAAAGGGATTGCAAGAACAACAATGCTGGTCTCTCGGAGCTGCGCTAGAGAGCTCATTCATCACTATCTCTGTGACCGTGCGGCTTTCCTTGCACGCAGTGGGACAAACATTCAAGAGGAGTCTGCAGAGGTTTGGGCATTTGTTGGGGAATGGGCGAGCGATATGGGGAATGGTGAGACGCTGGTACTTGCAAGTTGTAAAGCATTCGGTTTAGTACGAGCACGACGACGCTCTTCTTGCATTTTTCAAACATTTGAGAACCCCACAACGGTGTGACACAGCTACATTGTCATTTTATTTTATATTTAAGAAACGCGTTATATACGGCATTCTTATTTTATTTTGATGCTATTAAATAAGTTGTGATATATTTATTATTATTAAATAATAATAAAAATAATCATTCAATATTTGTAAATATATCTTATCTTATTTAATAAGATAAAAATAAAGTCATAATATTGTGTATAAAATTTTCAAAAAAAAAATGATATGCAAAGGCTTAAAAATTAAGGAGATGTTTGGTGGAATGAAAAAAGATGACAAATATAATAATATAGGAATTGGAGTGAAATACTTTTTAAATAATAATGAAGTATTTAAATTATGATGTTTTATGAAATTTTAGAGAATGAGAAAAAAAATTGAATAAAAATATTATAAAATTAAAATATTATTAGAATATAATTTTTTAAATATTATGTTTGTTTTAGGATTTGAAAAAATTAAATTATTTTTTTAATTTGTTGAAAAGTTTGAAAAAATTTTAATTATTAGTTTGAATATTTTATAATTATTAATTTAAAAATATTTATATTGGAGTGATATTTAAAAAAGAAATGAGAAAAAAAAATACACACGTTGCCATGTAAAAAAAAAAAATACACTATAATTTTAATAGACTCTACTACAGGCTATCATTTCTTTCGTTTTCCCTACCACCTTCTCTTCATCTTCAATTTCTCTGATTTCCTCTCGCTCTCTCTCCTCTCAAAAGCTTCAGCCAAAATCCACATCCTCATCAAGACAGCAGTGTACAGAAGCCACCCTCCATGGACCATAGCCAACTCTGATGAGAGATTTACGACTCCTCTTTGTTTCACAGTCGAGAAGGAGTCTTCGTCAAACTGAGCTTCGTCGTCCAGAGGCCATAAAAAAAAATCACAGTATATATGAAAATTTGATTTGTTTACTGCTATATTTTACTACTTCACATTTCCCTTTTTTTTCCTAGCAACCAAACGGTTTATTTTATGAGTTAGACGATGATCGAGAAAAGAATCAAATAAATGTTCCCGATTGTCCAATCTCCAGACTTTGCTTTCGGATCCTTTCCGATTAATGATCGAGAAAAGAATTTTAAGAGCATCAACATTGAATTAATTAAAAAAAATTAAAAAATATAAATTTGTATACATATTAAAATTATTTATTATATTTAATCAAAAGTAGAGAAAAACAAATAAAAATAAAAATATTTTTATTCTACAAATTTTTTTTTTATTATTCACTTTTAAAAAATAAAAGTATTTTCTTTTTCTTTTTCTATGTTCTTCTCTTCACTTTTGATCAAATAAAATATTTTTAATATATATATAAATATATACTTTAAAAAAAAATAGTCAATCTAATACTAATACTCTTAACACTGAATTCTCCTTCTCTAACCCCATGCAGAGGCCAAAAGAAAAAAAAAATTCAAAGGGGGCTACGCTGTATGGTTGAAGATATTAGAAACAGATCAATTATAAGGGCATTCATAATCTATTAGTTAAATAACTCGTTTTATCAAAATTTGACTAAAAAATATTAAAAATATGTTTAAATAAATTTAATAAAATTAAAATAAATTTAATTTTTCTCTCCTTGCTCTCTATAAATTTATTTTAATTTTATTGAGTGTATTGAAACTTGTTTTTATATCTTTTAATCAAATTTTGATTAAACAAGTGAGATAATTAGTAAGTTATGAGTGTTCTAACAAATTAATATTCAAATTATAACTAAAATTAAAATAAATAAAAAGTTGAAAATTAATATTTTAATATAAGAATTTTTGATTGAATAGTGCTAGAGATTCTTGGGAGGAATCCCCACTACGGCTACGTAGTATAAATTATTTTTACATTTTTTTTTTCATTTCATTTTTTTTAACAAAAATAATAAAATAATATGTAGAGATAAAAAAAAATATGTATTTTTTAAAATCTTTAAATTTTTTTTATTTAAAAACTTTCATGTGCGGAGGTATAAAATTTTTTCCTTTTGATTTCTTGTACTTATTATTTAATTATTTGATGTAATAAAAAGTAATTAGTTCAAATTTATAAAGTAATATTTTAAATTAAAATTTAGTTAAATTTTAATTAATGAGTTGTGAATATTTTAATACAGTTTCATTCTATTTCTATTAAAATATTTAGGTGACATTAGATTATTGGAGGGCTGTTTTTTGAAGTGAACGTCGGATAGTTGAAAGAGAAAGATTTTTAAATTAAATAATAATTGCAAAATCTTAACAAGAACACCAAGGATATTATGTCACCCCTTGAAATTAGCCCATCATGTCGATTTGAAAAGCAAGATGCTCCTTTTTGAACAAAAACCTAGAATACATTTTCAATGAATTTAACTTTAATTCATCTTTCATGTCGACTTGCCCTTTTATCTCATGATCTATTTTCAAAGCTAGAGCTGTTGGATTCTCGCTTAATTTGAAAGGTTGAAACTTATGGCTCATTTAGATTTTATTAAGATTATTGATATTTGTCTTATCAAATAATTTATTAAATATAAATTTGATAATTTATATTAAAAATAATCATACATTAGTCTTATTAAATTTCAAATATTTGATTTTAAGTTACAGTAAAATTAATTCCAACTTTTAAAGGGTCACTATTCATTTTCTATAATTTTTATTAAGTATATTTTATTTTCTCATTTTTTTATATGATTTTTTTTAAATAAAATATTATTATATTATTATTTTGACGAGTCTTATGATAAGTTTAATATAAAATTATAAATATGAAAGTTAATCGCTTTGTGTGCAGTACCACACATTTGGGGATATTTGTTTTGACAGGCTTTGAAGGTTGTCCACTTTGTTGACATAAAAGTGATTCCTTATATATATATATATATATATTATGAAAAAACGGATAAGAACAGCAAAATTACAAATATATTTCAAATTGTGGTTAGATGAAAGTTGGAGGGAGTAAAAATCGGATACTAGAGTGTACATAAGAGACTATGTTCCGGCTTGGTTAGATTAACCTCTCAAACACAGAGGATACATGCTTTGATAGAGACTAGAGAGGTCAGATTTGGTAAAGCAAGTTTTAGATCAGGTATAAGCTATATTTGGATAATGAGTTGATCTCAAATAACTAATAAATTGTAGTACAAAAGTGATGAAAGGATAATAATAACATAATGATAATAAAAGTAGTAAAAAAATGCATGTGAAAAATAATATTAAAATATTAAATAATAAAAGTAGTAATCTCATATCACTCTATTATCCAAATATAACTTAAGACTTCTAGATAAGTTTTGAGGCTTCTCAATTTAGCGTTCTTTCATTAAGTGGTAAATAAATTATAGTTAACGAAATACTAATTAATAATTTAGTTTAGAAAGTCGAGTCTTTAAGCATAGGATGGTATCCATTCTTTATAAATAAAAGGAGAATTGAAGCTTATATAGGAAGAAAAGAGAGATAGAGAACTCTCTAATTTCTCTCTAGAGTTTATTTCGAAAGGTTTAGAGAAAGACTCTTTCTTATCTCTAAAAATCTCCATCTCTATAAGGGTTGTCGCCAAAGAGAAGGGTAGAGTTATGGCTCTCACCCTGATCTCCTTTTCCTTTCCATTTTCGCACTGTGTATACATTTTCAAGATAATTTTTTTTCTCCTCCCTTTACTTGTGCGATTTTGATTAGATTTGTTGCTTTCCAATTATCATTTACTTATATGCACCCCACCATCACATTCTACAGCCGCCGATCTACCGAAACAAAGCAAAGTTGCACCAAAAAGCTTGGCAAGTGGCTCTCACATGCAACTTGTTGTCATACATAGTCTTCATATGCCGCCGCATCCCAGCACCTCTGAAGGCTATACGTGTCATACTAACAGTTTCGCCTCGCCGAGACATTTCAAATTTGGGCCACTCCATTTTCATCTTAATGGTGTGTGGATGCCACGCGCCATCATAGGAGGACGAGAATGCAAATGACTGAGCATATAGATCAATCCACCCTCAAAGTCGTGTTTTCACTATGTTTGTTTTTCCTAACTAGTGATCTCAAAAATGGAATTGCAAATCTTTCCTAAAATCCTTTCAAGACAACAAACAACAATTCTTCCACCACTTTCACTGCTTTCAGCAAAAACTCTACTACCTCTAACAGTAGTTCTATTGGTTGCAAAAATTCATTTTTTTATTCTTTTTTTTTTCCACTACTTTGCACTATTGTTATTGTTCTAGGGCTTTTTGATAAACCTCACCCCTCCTCATGTATTATCTTTTTTACTTCTAATAAAAGTTTACTTGCTTGCTTAGAACCAAAAAAAAGGGAGAGTTGATGCTAGATTCTCAACACTTATTAGACGAAATTGTCCTCCAATATATTTTCTGGAATAGATGAGATAGCCATCTAAGGGGTTGTGTTAGGTGCAACTTATCTGGTGTTTGTTTTGGTAAATTTGCACTTGACAAAATGTCCATACTTTTTCTTTTGCCAACTAATAGCTATGTCCTTTATGGTCATTTCATTGGTGTTCTCATTCTGCCCCTCTGATCATGTCCAGCCATTCTCACTTGAACATGGATGAGAACCCGATTTTTCCCATGTGGTTTTTGCAAGATTTCACCAAAATCAATTTATCCTATGCGGTTTCTACAGTTGATTTCACCCATTGACTGATTTGGCCCTCTAATCAACTAATTCTATCTTATGATTCTGCTAGTGAATGAATTTGTAAATGATGTATGCTACTCTTTTCTTAAGAAAAATTGGTAATCATCTGTTCATTGCATCTATATTGATGATATTGTGTTCGGAGCCACTCTTGACAATCTTGCTCATGATTTTGCTTAAGCAATGAAATCTGAATTTAAAATGAGTATGATTGGTGAATTAAATTTCTTTCTCGGTATTCAAATTAAACAAACTAAAGAAGGAATTTTTATTTCACAATCTAAGTATGTTAAAAATCTTGTTAAGAAATTTGGAATGAAAGGAAAGAGTCACGCTCGGACCCCTATGTGCACATCTATTAAAATCAATTCGGATTCCATAGGTAAGAGTATTGATTCTACTTTGTATAAAAGTATGATAGGAAGTTTTTTTTACATTACTACCAGTAGGCCTGATATTGCCTTTAGTGTAAGTGTATATACATGATTCCAATCAAACCCTAAAAAATCACACCTTATAATAGTAAAACAAATCTTAAAATACCTAAGTACTATAGTTGAACATGGTGTATTGTATTCAAAAAATTCAAACATAGGTTCTATCAGCTTGTCCTCTTATAAAATCATTTTCAAGCAAATATTTAATTAACATTTCATACCATGCTTGAGGTGTTTGCTTTAGTCTGTAAAAAGCCTTTTTCAACTTGTAGACATGGTCAAGAAATAAATGGTTAGTGAATCCTTTAGACTGTTCTACATACATTTCTTCATGAAGAATGCCATTTAAAAATACATTTTTAACATCCATTTAGTATGATTTAAAATTTAAATGACAAGCTATTGTTAGCAGTATGCGAATAGATTCCAAACGAATTACTAGTATAAATGTTTCATCGAAATCAATCCCTTCGACTTGTGTGTATCCTTGTGCCATCAGCCTTGCTTTATTTCGGACAATGGTCCTATGCTCGTCCAACTTGTTTTTAAAGATCCACTTGGTTCCTATTATGTTGTGGTCCTCAAGTCGTGGGACGAGTTCTCATACTTCCTTCTGAGTGAGCTAGTGCAATTCCTTAAGTATGGCGTTGACCCAACTTTCATCTTTTAGTGCTTCTTTGTCTTTCTTAGGTTCAACATGAGACAAATAACATACAAATAAGACTTAATTTAAAACTCTTTTTCTCAATCTCATACTTTCATCTAGTTCTTCAAGGTTATTCTCCTTTAGATGATTGTGACTGATCTTAGTGGAAGGCTCTTTTTCACGATGTTGAATAGAAAGTGGTGTGGCAAGTTCTACTTGATCTGACTCTTCTTGTTCTGATGAATTATCTCCAGCCAATTTGAAGAAATTGTCGAGCTCCTTCTTGATAATTTATTTAGAATTATCATTCACAATCATATTGATTGACTCCATAACTATTTGAGTATGTAGGTTGTAAACTTTAATGCTTTATTATTTGATGAGTATCCAAGAAAAGTTTCTTCGTCACTTTTGCTGTCAAACTTATGTGTGTTTTCTCTATCTCACAAGATATAGCATGCATTCCTGAACAATTTAAAGTACTTGACCGTAGGTTTCTTGTCATTCCACATCTGGTAAGGTTTGAGTCTTGTTCTCAATCAAAATATAACTCAGTTTAGGATGTATACAGTAGTGTTTAACAGTTTTCCCCATAAGTATAGTGCCAACTTTTTATTCCTCAGAATGGTATGAGTCATTTTTGGAATTTCTCTATTCTTCATTTTCACTATCTCGTTTTGTTGAGGCGTGGTAGGGGCAAAGAATTCTTGATGTATGCTTTATTCATCACAAGAGACAAAAAGTTAAAACTTCCAACTCTTTACCATGATCACTACGAATACGAGAGATTGGTGAATCTTTTATTTTTAGTTGTCGAAACAGTTTCTTCGCAAGGTCAAATGTTTCTCACTTGTCTCTTAATATGATAGTCCACGTATATCTTGAATAGTCATCTACTATGATCATAATGTACTTCTTTCCACTGAGACTCTTAGTATGAGTAGGCCCATTAGATCGATATGTAGAAGTTTGAGTGGCCTCAAGGTCAGACTGTCAGCAATCTTCTTGTTATGTGCTTTGGTTTGCTTTCCTTCCCGACAGGCTCCACACACCATCTTGTTATTTTTAACAGCTTTGGCAGTCCATGCATTGCTCATTCTTAGAGATTTTTACATCTCTCTATAGTTGAGGTGGCCAAGTTGGTGGTGCCATAGTTTAGTTTCATCCAATATCACTTTGTAACAACACAGTATTCATGGGTGAAACGCTTTAGTAGTTGTCAGCAGTTATAGTACTCTTCATGATCCATTTTCCAGCATGGTTATAAACATTGCATTCGTCCTTCGAGAAATGCACAGAAATATTGTTGTCATAAAATTGACTTATACTAAGCAGATTTGCCTTAAGATCATTACAAAGAGAACATTATGAAGAGTAAGTAAACCAATAATGTCAATACTTCCCTTTCCTTCTATAGTTATTATGCTTCCACTACCAAAAGTTGTGGACCCTCCATCTGTGGACTCAAATTTTTTGAATAGTCCTATATCACCTGACATATGCCTAGAACATGTATTATCCAAACACCACATACTACTATCCATTGCCTTGATTACTGTGTGAGCCACTAGACATACGACATTTTCCTTGACAACTCACTTTGTTTTAGTATTTGTCTTGTCCATATTTTTAGAAGCAAGTTTTCTTTTATTAGGAAGATAAAATTTAGTTAATTTGACAAGTTTTTTACTTATGATAATTATTTGATTGCTCAACTTATGTAACTTATTCTCTAGGTTATTACCCTTGTAAGCAAATATGTTACTATTTTCTTTTTCTTGTCCATTCCTTAGACTATAATAGTTTATTTTTGCTTGACCATTTATTCTATAAAAATAACAAGTAGGAACAAATTTATCTTTGAATTTACCTAGATAGAATATGGTTGTCTTGCCTTTGCTCACGACTTTCTTTTGGACATTCTCCACTTGACTTTCTTTCACAAAAGTGATATATTTTGATGAGAAGGCAGGGGATGCATTTTACTTAGGATCTTTGGAAATCGTGTATCCCAAACTTGTGCAATCAAAATTATCTCTTTGAACTTTTAGTAATTCATTGAGTTTTTGAGTTGCTATCTTTTCTTTTGGCTTTCTAACATGCTATTAGCTCCATTTCAAGTACTCATTGGTGAGTGTGCAATCTTGACATTTCTATTTTTGATAGTTTCAATGCCTCAACCATATTGTTTTTCTCATTCTCTACCATGGTTAGTTTGTCGTACAGCTTTTTATTTAGTTTTTTAACTTTCACAACCTATTCACACAAATCATTATAAGTTTTTTGCAGACTTAATTCATGATCAGTAACAATTATAGAAACATTAGAATCATTGCCACCACTATTAATTTTGCTATTGTCAGCACCTTCATTCACAGATATAGAGAAAGTAACAAAAACAGTTTCATTATGAGATGATGTACTAATTTTCAGAGTCAGAATCACTCAGTATGACGTTCAATGTTTTCCTCTGGTGCATCCAATTTGTTTTTGCTAGCTGCATCCAATTTTTTCCTCTGGTGCAAGATTTTATTAAAATCACCTGCATACAACCAGGCCATGGGAGTGGAAGCTTTTAACATCTTGAGTAGTTACCAGTTACTACTTCTCTTGGCAAGTTCTAGGTTGCCATAAAACTTGATGAATTGCCAGATAGGTCCATTATCTTCCTTCTTTATCAAAACACTGATGTGCCATCTGAGTATAGTTAAGCATTTTAACATGCCAATCTTCTTTTCATAATAGAGCAATCCCTCCACTAAGCCCCACACTATCTACTACAAATCAGCCATCAAGAGCGAAGGTCCTCATTAGCTCCTCCATTCTTTTGTTTCTACAAGGAAAATTAAGTGGGGGCATTTTTTTTTAGTTAGTTGCCTAAGAATCCTAACTGTACGATAGTTCTCAAGACCATTTCCAAACTAGGATGCTCATTGGAGTTGGTAAGGCTGGGGACATGCCACTTCCATTGAGTTGTAGTTTTCATTGCTCTCTTCCTACCTCTTGAACCTCTTTGAATCCGTAATACTTTCCTTATTACTCCTTTTGCAGCCCCTCTTACTAGTTCTCTGAGAATAGTTAAAAATATCAGCCAATACCTCACTTCCATTGCCTCCTAGATGAGAACCCCTTCCTCGAGCTTGTCTTTTCCATTTCCTATTGTTAGGCTCCACATAACCATGACAGGTTTCTTGGATGCTCCTCCTCCAAATAAGTTACATGTCATCTTAATATTAGTGTCACCCTTTGTGTTTGGGCCTACGTAGACAGCATGTGGTGCCTATCCAATCCCTCAAGAGCTCTAGATGAGGTGTTCAGAGTTGCTTGTTGGGCAACATGAGCCAGAGTTGTCGTGTCGGGGTCTAATTCTATTCTTGTGTTAATCATCAGGGAGTCTTAGACTCCAGGATTAGCTTAAAAAATGAGCACCTCATGCAAGTACAATGTTTGCTTAAGATCTGGGGGTTGACTTTCAAGCTAAGCTTTATTGGGAGTCCTAAGGGTAAAACCTGTTTTGTTTCCTTTGTCTGGGGTCGCCTCTGTTGCGGTTATTTTTTGCCACTTTGAGTGTTTTTTTTTTCAGTTTTCCCATGATAGACACTTCCTACAATTCTGCTAAAAGTTCTTGTCTGACAGCTTGGTTGCCTGGCCTTGAGATCTTCCCTATCAACTCTCCCCCTTTCTCCTTACTGCCTCCTTGTCGATGGTTACTACCAGTGGAACCACCATATTTATGGCTGTCAAAGGAAGATGTTAGTGTTCATTGGTTAGGCTTCAAGCCAAGAGCCAAATTGTTGTGGGGCCTGCTTGTCACCCTGTTGTTTATAGCACAGTTCTTCCCCATATGATAAAGCACACTGTTGCCCAGATGACTAACACAAAAGAGGGGGTGGATTGGGTTATATCATAAAAATTAACACTTATTAATCAAATACATAATATAAAAGCAGTAAGAAATGTAAAGAGTAGGGTAAGAAAAGAAAACTCAATATTTTTACGAGATTCAGCCCCACTGCCTACGTCCTCGTCTTAAGCTACTCCTTGAGGGTCCCAAATTCACTAGTCAATCTCCTTTAGGTGGAGATAGAAACCTATTACACTTTTGAGCAGTACCGCTCCAAAGAATTCGTGTATAGTATCCTCTACACTTTCAATCACCTCACATTTGGTGATTTAACTATTCTCCGTGTAGAACACTTTCTACACACACAAGAGTTATACGCACCCTCTTATAAATACAAGAGTTCATAGTGGGTAGACTATCAAAGTATACTCATCAATGAGTGAGATAGAAATAATACAGCTCAACCTATATCTCTTTAAAAAAGAATAAGAATTAAGGTTCAAAAATTTAGAAAAGAGAGAATAAGAGTTTTGAAATAATGATGCAAAATTTAACAATAGATGTGTAAGCTCTTGTTATGATTTTTGCAAAACTCAAGTAAGCTATTTATAGGCAAATGGGTTTTCAATTTCAAATTTGAAAAGATTCATATGTCAAATAAAAGTACTATTCACTTTTTAAAAAAATCAAATAAAAACATTTCCTTTTTGCATTTGTCAAAGACAACTCCATTCATTTTTCAAAGAAATCAAACCTAATCTTTTACTTTTCATACATGACAAAATGAGCATGATTTATTTTTCAAATTAAATCATCTTCTTTTTGCATATGTCAAAAAAACACACAACCACCCTTTAAAAATTTCAAATAAAATTATCTACCTTTTGTATTTGTCAAAAAAATATACAACCACCCTTTAAGATTCTCAAACAAAATCATCTATTTTTTACATTTGTCAAAAAAATACACCACCTCCCTTCAAGACTTTCAAACAAAATATGCACATGTCAAATACGATAATCAATCATCTTATAAATTCAAGTTTTTATAAAAATTATATATATATAATTTTTGAAATTATTTTGTTTGATGATGTTATACATATGTGAAAAACATAATTTTCAAAACTAAGACATTTAAAAATATCTTGCATATGTGAAAAAAGTAATTTGATGTTTTATGAGAAAAAAGAATAATTTGGAACCTTAATCCAATTTTTATTTTTATCAAGAGATGTACAAAAATAATTTATGAGCTTCATTTGTAGACTTGATCTCTTTCTTACTCATGCTTGATTTCTTGATGTGTTTAGCTTTCTTCATGTAAAGACAACTTGAGTTTGAGTTTTCAATATTATTTGTTATCATCAAAATTTATACATAAATACAAGACTTGAAACCTTGGGTTCAACAATCTTCCTCTTTTTGATAATGACAAATACTTAGTAAAAATTTACGACCTGCAGTAATATTTAAACTCTCCTTGAAAATATGCGTTAGTATTTCAAAAAAAATATAAACATGATTCTAACATATATAACAGGGTAGTATAATACTAGTATAAGACTTCTCCCCCTTTTGGCATCATTAAAAAGGAACCGCAATTAGTTTAAATAAGATCTTTTTTTTCGCAATAAGCAATAACTAAATAAAACGATTCATTAATAGAAGCTGTAGAAAGTTGAATATTTGGAACCAGCCGTGCCTGACCAAACCTGTAAAGGCTGAAGGCCTAGCTCTGGCAATTCGGTGTAGAAGAAGATTTTGTAAAGAGTTGAATAATTGGAAACATCCGTGCCTGACAAAACCTGCAAAGGCTGGAGGCCTAGTTTTGGCAATTCGGTGCAGAGATTTGATCTGCTTGATGTTGCTGAAAAATGAGATATTATCAAGATTTGTAAACTTGTCTTGTTCTTATTTCTATTTCTATAAGAGCAATCTTTAGTTTTATCTATTTCGCATCAATTCTTCTTCTCATCTTTGCAATTTGCTTGCATTCTTATTCTATAAATTTTTAATGGCTTGTCGATTTCCTTTCAGTACTTTTTTTGTCAAGATTTGAGGTATTCTTCACCCCAGTCTCAATCTATTTCTGCATCTGTCGTGGGTGCTATGAAACAACAAGAGACTAATTTGGGTAATAAATCAGATCATGACGCCATTTACGAGTTTGTGGGTCTCGAAACTCGATACTCATCATCTATCGTCGTATTTTCTGCTCGGTTGCAGTCCAAAACTCGTGAAATTGAGAAGTTTAGCAAGACTGTCTCTGTACTTCAACAACTTGTTTATGAGTCAAATAAAAAGATAGTAGAGTTAAAGTAACAGAATAAGGATTTAAAATCCTTACTTGCATTTTCATTTAGATTGCCTAATCCTTTAGACAAAGATGTCATGATGATTTATGAGAAGCAAATGTATTTAAATGATGAGGCTAAACGTCTCAAATTTCTATAGGTCATTTGAGATAATGGAATAAAGTATCTAGCAGATATTCATGACATGCATCATTCCTATTTCTTTTCTAATCATACATAGTTTATCTTCTGGTAGGGGTTTTGTGAAAATGTCTGCCAATTGATCATGTGTGCTAGTGAATTCTAATACAATATCGCCCTTCAGCATATGATCTCTAAGAAAATGATATCTAATTTCAATATGTTTCGTCCTAGAATATTGTATTGGATTCTTTGAAAGATTTATAGCACTAGTATTATCACATTTAATAGGAATATGATTATACATAAATTTAAAATCCTCAAGTTGTTGCTTCATGTAAAGAACTTGAGCATAACAACTACCTGCAGCAACATATTCTGCCTCAGCAGTAGATAATGCAACAGAATTTTGCTTTTTACTAAACCATGAAATAAGTGCATGACCTAAAAAATGACATGTTCCACTAGTACATTTTCGATCAACTTTGCAACCAGCATAATCCGCATCTGAATAACTAATAAAATCGAATGAAGTGTGCTTAGGATATCATAACCTTAGGTCAATAGTATCGGTAAGATATCTAAAAATACACTTGACTGCAATCAAATGAGATTGCTTTGGAGATAATTGAAAACGTGCGCATAAATATACACTGAACATAATATCAGGTCTACTAGCTGTCAAATATAATAAACTACCAATCATACCTCGATATACTTTTGAGTCAACTGGCTTACTGCTTTCATCTTTATCAAGTTTGGTAGTTGGATTCATTGGTGTTTCAATTACCTTTGCACTTTTCATCTCAAACTTTTTGAGTAACTCTTTGATATATTTTGACTGATTAATGAATGTTCCACTTTTTGCTTGCTTGATTTGCAATCTAAGAAAGAAATTAAGTTCTCTCATCATGCTCATTTCAAATTCTTTCTGCATGCTCTTAGAAAAATCTTGGCACATATTTTCATTAGTAGCACCAAATATTATATCATCAACATAAATTTAAACTAGAAGAATATCATCCTGTTCATATTTGATGAAAAGAGTTGTATCGATCTTTCCTCTTGAAAAATATTTTTCAATCAAGAAACTACTAAATCTCTCATACCAAGCTCTAGGAGCTTGTTTGAGTCCATCTAATACTTTTGCGAGCTTAAAAACATGATTAGGAGAAATATGATTTTCAAAACCTGAAAGTTGCTCAACATATACCTCTTCATTTATAAAACCATTTAAGAGAGTATTTTTAACATCCATTTGAAAAGGTTTGAAATTTTTATAACATGCATATGCAAATAACATTCGAATAGCTTCTAATCTTGTGACAGGTGCATACGTTTCATCATAATTGGTTCCTTCCTCTTGATTGAAACCTTGGGCTACAAGTCGAGCCTTGTTTCTAGTGATGATTCCAGACTCGTCTTTCTTATTTCTAAAAACCCATTTTGTTCCAATAACAACATGATTTTTTGGTCTAGGAACAAGTGTCCATATATTATTTCTTTCAAATTGATTTAGCTCTTCTTGCATAGCTAGAAACCATGATTCATCAATAAGTATTTCATCAATATCTTTAGATTCAATTTGGGATAAAAAAGTAGTGTAACTACAAATATTTCTAAGAGATGATCGAGTACTTACACCTTGCGAAAGTTCTCCTAAAATTTATTCCACTGGATGATCTTTCGCATGTTTCTACTGTTTGGTTGCATCTTGTACTAAGTCTTGATAATCTTTTTTGATGTTTCCATGTTGGATTTCTTCCATTGTATTCTCTTTGTTGAGATTGAGACTATTTTTGTTATTTGTACCTTCTGATTCTTCATCAATAGATTTCTTGGAAAGTAGAGGGTTAGATTCATCAAATATTACATGCATAGATTCTTGTATAGTCAAAATCTTTTTATTGAATACTCTATAAACTTTACTATTTGTTGAATACCCAAGAAAAATACCTTCATCAGATTTTGTATTAAAATTTCTTAAATTATCTCTGTCATTGAGTATAAAACATTTACATCCAAATACATGAAAGTAACCAATGTTGGACTTTTTCTCATTCCAAAACTCATAAGGGGTTTTATCTAATTTAGAGCTTAACATAACTCTATTTATAACATAACATGCAGTACTTACCGCTTCGGCCCAAAAATAACTAGGTAAACTATTTTCATTAAGCATTGTTCTTGCCATTTCTTGAAGAGATCTATTTTTTCTCTCTACTACTTCATTTTATTGAGGAGTTCAAAGAGTAGAGAAATTATGCAGAAAACCATTTTTTATCACAAAAAGACTTAATATTTTTATTGACAAACTCTTTTCCCCTGTCACTTCGGATGTTTGAAATAGTATAACTCTTTTCATTTTGAATTCTCTTGCATAACTTGGTAAAGGCATTATGTACCTCATCTTTATGAGCGAGAAAGATGATCTAAGTATATCTAGAGAAGTCATCAACAATAACAAATGCATAACATTTTCCTCTCAGACTTGCAACTCTGTTTGGTCCAAAAAGGTCCATGTTGTATTAGTTACAAAAGTCTAGTAGTGGAAATATGTTTTTTGATTTTGAAAAATGTTTTTGTTTGTTTACCAAACTAGCATGCATCACAGATTTTATCTTTAAAAAAGTTTACTTTTGGCAAACCTCTCACAAGATCATTTTTTGAAAGTTTGGAAATAAGTTCTATATTTGCATGACCTAACCTTGTATGCCATAACCAACTATTTTCATATTGAGCTGATAAACAAATAGTATCTTGTGAGTCAATTTCTTCAAATTCAATTGTATAAACATTATTATTTCTAAGAGTAATAAAATAAACATTGCAATCATGATTATTCAAAATAATGCACTTATCCTTTTTGAAGGTAACTGTAAATTCTTTTTCACATAATTGACTCATACTTAAAAGATTATGTTTTAAACTTTCAACAAGTAAAACATCTTCAATTATGAGAGAAAACTTATTACCAACTTTACCTAGTCCCACGATCTTCCCTTTTGAATTGTCTCCAAATGTCACGCGTCTTTCTTCTTTAGGAGTGAGATCAATGAACTTAGTTTTATCTTCTGTCATGTGTCTTGAGCATCCGCTATCTAAAAACCATCTTGTTTTACTTACGAAAGACTTCATACATACCTACAAAAACAATTAAAATAATTTTTCTTGGTACCCATATTCTTTAGGTCCTTTATTTATTAGTATTAGAATAAATAAGATTCTTTGGTACCCATATGACCCTAATAGTCATTGTATGTTTTCTTTTAATAGGACAAGCATGATAATTATGACCATTTCCATTGCAGAAATTACAAATAACATGTAACATACTTGAAGAACTTGAGTGATTGTAATAATGTCTTTTTTTGACAAATCTATTTTTAGGAAAAGAATTTTGAAAGTTTAGTTTTGATTTAATGAGTTTATCAAAAAAAATTTATAGGGTTTGAGTTTTTCTTTTGACATGTATCCCAAGCCTACCTTATCAAAAACACATATTTGATTACTAAGAAATTTTTCGAATTTTTTTTTTCCGTTTGTGAAATTTTCAACAGTCTTTTCTAAATCAGCTACTTTTTTTTTTCAGTTCATCATTGTCATCTTTTGAAACTATATTTTCTTTTCTTAAAACATCAATTTCATTTATTAAAGAAGAATTTTCTTTTTCAAAGCAGTATACTTAATACTCAATTTTTCAAATTCCTCATATACCTCTTCCAAAACATTTTGCAATTCTTTATAAAAGGGATTTTCAAGATTTGTTACCTCAAGATCATCTTTAGCCATAAGACAAAGATTTGCAGATTTTTCATTATTTGTGTCGCTATCTGAGTTACTTGAATCATCATCACATGTAACTTTCATTGCTTTCTTACCTGTGTATTGATCTTTCTTTAGTAGGGAACAATCTACCTTGATATGTCTTGACTTTTTACATTTATAACAAATTAATGAATCATTTTTACCTGTATTTTTGTTGGAAAATTTTTTGAAAAGTTTCCTTAGAGAAGCTTTATTTTTCAAGAATCTCTTAAATTTTCTTGTGATTATTGCAATCTCTTTGTCATCGCTTTTACTTTCATGAGGAACGGCTTTGAGTGCCAAGCTTTTCTTTTGCTTTCATTCTTCTTCTCCTCTTTTCAACGTGTACTCATGGGTAATAAGTGACCCGATGAGTTTATTTACTTCGAATTTTTTAAGATCCTTAACTTCAAGAATCGCCATTACTTTTGATTCCCAACGTTTTGGCAAGGAGTTGAGAATTTTCCTTACTATCTCTAAGCCGGAATAAACTTTACCAAGAGATGTCAAACTTTTTATAATATTAATAAAACGAGTATACATATAAGAGATAGATTCATCATCATTCATTTTGAACATTTCATATTCATGCGTAAGAATATAAATTTTTGATTTTTTGACTTTCGAAATTCCTTAATAGGTTACTTTCAAGTTCTCCCAAATTTCCTTTGCTGTCCTACAAGTCATTATTCTGTTAAATTCATTACTATTGAGATTATTATATAGAAAATTCATAGCCATTACATTCACAGTACAAAATCTATCGTTTTCGCGATCAAATTCTTCCTCTTCCTTTTTAACCTTTCTCCATCAATAGTTTTTGTTAAAATATAATGACTATTTACAATACATTTCCAGATTTCTCGACCTTGAGATTGAAGAAATATTCTCATTTTAGCTTTTCAGAAAATATAATTATCTCCACAAAATAGCGGGGGTCAACTACTGGATTGACCTTCAGCAAAAGTAGCTGCAATGTTAGCCATATGATTTTAACTCAACCGATAGTTAATCTTATCACAGAGTCCTTACTGTGATGCCAATTGTTGCCCAGATGACTAACGCAAGAGGGGGGTGAATTGAGTTATATTATAAAAATTAACACTTATTAATCAAATACACAATATAAAATATAAATAGAATATAAAGCAGTAAGAAATGTAAAGAGTAGGGTATGAAAAGTAAATTCAGTATTTTTACGAGGTTCAGCCCCACTGCCTACGTCCTCGGCTCAAGTTATCCCTTGAGGATCCCGAATTCACTAGTCAATCTTCTTTAGATGAAGATAGAAACCTATTATACTTTTGAGCATCACCGCTCCAAAGAATCCGTGTAAAACACCCTCTACACTTTCAATTACCTCACACTTGGTGATTTAACTATTCCCCGTGTAGGACACATTCTACACACACAAGAGTTATACGCACCCTCTTATAAATACAAGAGTTGATAATGGGTAGACTATCAAAGTACACTCCTTAATGAGTGAGATAAAAACAATACAGCTCAACATATATCTCTATCTAAAAAAAAAACAAGAATTAAGGTTTAAAACTTTAGAAAAGAGAGAATAAAAGTTTTGAAAGAATGATGCAAAACTTAACAATAGATGTGTAAGCTCTTATTATGATTTTTGTAAAACTCAAGTGAGCTATTTATAGGCAAATGAGTTTTCAATTTCAAATTTGAAAAGATTCATATGTCAAATAAGAGCACTATTTACTTTTCAAAAAATCCAAATAAAAATATTTCCTTTTTGCATTTGTCAAAGACAATTCCATTCATTTTCAAAAAAATCAAACCTAATCTTTTACTTTTCATACATGACAAAATGAGCATGATTTATTTTTCAAATCAAATCATCTTCTTTTTACATATGTCAAAAAAACACACAACCATCCTTTAAGATTCTCAAATAAAATCATCTATTTTTTACATTTGTAAAAAAAAATACACCACCTCCCTTCAAAACTTTCAAACAAAATATGCACATGTTAAATATGATAATCAATCATCTTATAAATTCAGGTTTTTATAATATATATATATATATAATTTTCGAAATTATTTTATTTGATGATATTATGCACATGTGAAAAACATAATTTTCAAAACTAAGACATTTAAAAATGTCTTGCATATGTAAAAAAAAAAAAATTTGATGTTTTATGAGAAAAAAAAGTAATTTGGAGTCTTAATCCAATTTCTAATTTTATCAAGAGATGTACAAAAATAATCTATGAGCTTCATTTGTAGACTTGATCTCTTTCTTACTCATACTTGATTTCTTGATGTGTTTAGCTCCCTTCATGCGTAGACAACTTGGGCTTGAGTTTTTAATATTATTTGTTATCATCAAAATTTATACGTAAATATGAGACTTGAAACTTTGGGTTCAATACACACTACATTGAAAATAGAAATCTTATAGTCTCTCAAACTCGAAAGAGATCCAGTATTGTTGTTCGTCGACCGTCAACCATTTTCCTCTCAACAGGGGTTTTTGACGATCCACAACCACCCTAACTCGGAAGACATCTAACCCATGCTCGTCCATCTACCTCAACTTCCACCCTGATGACATAACCAATAGAAGTAGGGAATTATTCACCTAAATCTTCTGTCATGGTGGCTTGTGGGAGGTTGTGGAGTTGAACCTAAAGAGGTTCGTAACCAAGCTGTAATGCATTCATGGATATAGTTTCATCAACCTCTAGCAAGTTAATGTTAAAAATTAATGTCAAGTACCTTATGTGGACACAAATTAAGTGGCAAGTTTGGTGCAAAGCATCTTGTGTAGACACAAATTAAGTAGCAAGTTTGGTAGCACTTTGTGTGGACATAAATTAAGTGGCAAGTTTGGTGCAAAGCACCTTGTGTAAGATACAAATTAAGTGGCTTTTTATTATTTGTGTGGTAGGGAATTAATTAGTTTAAATAAATGTGTGGTGTGTATCTCATATAGTTTGCTATAAATATCCAAGTCCTCAAGCCTTGTAAATCATCAAGAAGTGAAGAAGCAAATAAGACTACAAGTCTTATATATAGTTTAGAGTGTTGAGTGTTTGTGAAAGTAGAGAGATTTCTTTGTAATATTTTTAGTTTAATAAAGTCTCTTGTGTGTCTCTAATTTTGAGTGAATTTCTTCTTGGAGATATAAAATTTAGAGTTGAATATCTTAAATTTTTCTCAACAGTTAACAGACTCCTATAGAAGAACTAAGGTCATCCACTAATGACCTTCTCTTTGTCTACCAATTTATGAAATTCAATCAGAAAACATTGGTCACCTAGTTTCATGAACCTTACCCAATCCTCGAACCTCCAGACTTGAGACATGGTGACTCTGAATGCCTCACTATTAACACCTTTCTCAACGACACAATACTTCCCATGTCTATTCCCTTTCTTAAACCCCTCCAGCTTGACACGGAAGAAAGATCTTTCTTCCTTTGACAAGTGTAACTTCTCCCAACGTTTGGCCAATTTCTCAGCCTCCATCACAAAACAACACCGAAGACACAAACTCACAGGATGTGAGACCTAAAGCCTATGATACCACAAAGACACTGAAGACTCACTATGACTGACTCACGAGAGAAAAGACGGCCGTCCAACCTCTGCAACAAAATTTGTTGTTTATTCACTTGACCTTCAATAAAGGTAAAGTTAGTTCCACCTTTTGCTTTCAACTCATTTTTTGTTAGATTGGAATGTCAAAAGCGTATAGTTACCATAGGGAATGGACTTGGGGTCCAACTATATACTAATTTTCCTTGGCAATCAAAATAAATACCCACGAGGCTCTTGAAAAATTTCCTAATGTTTTCCTCAAAGTTATGGAAAGAGATTATTGGCATGGTGTTCGGCCCACTGGGCCACAATTATCAACGTGAATAAGGGGATCTTTATTTAGTTAAGAAATATACATCTTTGTAATGAACGAACGTCAGCAGCCGCCCCCTGTCCCACCACTAAAATTATGTGAATGACCCCACCACTATTATTTTAAATTCTGCATAGTGACTTGCATGGTGACTTGCATAGTAACTTGCATAGTAATTTCAAAGCCTATAAATAGGGGCTTCAGTTGTAATGAAATTCATAAGAAAATATAGAGAGAGAAAGAAAGTTTCAGTTTTTAAGAGTTTCAGAGAGAATTTCTTATTTCTCTTTTGCAATAGTAGTTTTTTTCTTTAGGTTTCATAACACGTTATCAGCACGACGGTTCTACCAATTCTAAAGCTAGTAGCCTTATTCTTCTGTAAGTTTTTCAATATATTATTTGAAATTTTTGATATATTTTATTGATGATTATCTGTGTGAATTTATAAATATGTGATACACATATTTATTTCATTATTTATATGTGTAGAAAATGGCAAATCTTACAAAATTGGAATTTGTTGCTCTTGATATATCTGAGAAAAATTATTTATCTTGGATACTTGATGCTGAAATACATATTGATGCAATGAACTTGGGAGAAACTATTAAAGAAGGAAATCAAGCATCCCTGCAGGAACGTGCTAAAGTAATGATTTTCCTTCGCCACCATCTTCATGAAGAATTGAAAACTGAATATCTCACAGTAAAAGATCCCTATATTTTGTGGAACAATTTAAGGGAGAGGTATGAACACCAAAAGATTGTCATCCTCCCAAGAGCTCGTTCTCAATGGATGCACCTGAGGTTGCAAGATTTTAAAAGTGTTAGTGAGTATAATTCTGCACTTTTTAAAATAAGCTCAGTATTAAAATTATGCGGTGAGAAAATCACCGATGATGATATGCTAGAGAAGACTTTTACTACATTTCATGCCTCGAATGTGCTCCTGCAGCAGCAGTATCGAGAGAGAAAGTTCAAGAAATATTATGAACTTATATCATGTCTTCTGGTAGCTGAGCAGAATAATGAGCTCTTATTAGAAAGCCACCAGTTACGCCCTACTGGCTCAATATCATTCCCTGAAGTGAATGGTAATAAGTTTGCATCATTCCCATAAGTGAATGGTGCATCCTTTAGAAGAAATCGGAGGCGTGGACGTGGTAGGAGAAATTATAGAAATGTTGGTCCCAGGAATGATAACATTAAAAGGGATTATAATATATCATATCACCAAAAGTGGTACAATTCAGAAATGGGTAAAAATCCTCAGAATAATTCTTCAAAGAAAAGTGAAGAGGTATGCCATAGATGTGGAATGACTAGACATTGATCATGTACTTGTTGTACGGCCAGGCACTTAGCTAATTTATATCAAGCTTCTATTAAAGGAAAGAATAAAGTGCATGAAATAAATTTAGTAGAATCATCAGATGATTTATTAGATTTAGTAGATATAGACGTTACTCATCTTGATGTATCTGATTTCTTTAATCATCCTGATGGTAGTATTGAACACTTAATTGGAGATGGAAGTGTTCCACTCAATTAATGTATTTTCTTTCTATCAGTAATAAAAGTTTTGTATATTTTGTAGAATCATGGATCACATTGATGAGTTTTTTATCTCTGAGTTGAATGATAAATATATATGTCTGGCTGACAGTGCTACAACTCACACAATTCTCAAAGAAAAGAAATATTTTCAAAATCTAATACTAAGTAAAACCTATGTCCATACCATATCATGTTCATCAGATTTAATTGAGGGCTCCGGAAGAGCTTATATTGTGTTGCCTAATGGCACCAAATTTTGTATTGATGATGCTCTATTCTCTTCACAATCCAGAAGAAATTATTGAGTTTCAAAGATATACGTCATAATGATTACCATATTGAAACGACCAATGAAGGCAGTAAAGAGCATCTTCTTATTACTAAAATAATATCGGGCCAAAAGCTCGTATTAGAAAAACTGTCTGCTCTATGTTCTGGATTGTATTATACAAAAATGAGAACAATTGAATCATATGTGGTAATGCACCAGAAGTGCATTGACCCTAAAATATTTATGACTTGGCATGATCGCCTTGGACATCCGGGTTCTATAATGTTGAGACGAATTATTGAAAATTCGCATGAGCATCCCTTAAAGAATCAAAAGATATTTCTACCCAATGAATCTCCGTGTGCTGCATGTTCTCAAGGTAAGTTAATTATTAGACCATCTCCCTCAAAAATCATTGTTGAATCTCCATCCTTTTTACAAAGGATTCACGGAGATATATGTGGGCCTATTCATCCATCAAGTGGACCATTTAGATATTTTATGGTTCTAATTGATGCATCTAGTCGATAGTCACATGTTTGTCTTCTTTCCACTAGAAATGTTGTATTTGCTAGACTTCTTGCTCAGATAATTAAACCACGAGCACAATTTCCTGAGTATCTAATTAAGACCATTCGATTGGATAATGCAGGTGAATTTTCATCTCAAGTTTTTGATGATTATTGCATGTCAATAGGAATAGATGTTGAACATCATGTTGCCCATACACACACACAAAACGGTTTAGCTGAGTCTTTGAGCAAAAGGTTTCAACTAATCGCTAGACCTTTACTTATGAAATCAAGACTACATGTTTCTGCTTGGGGACATGCTATACTTCATGCAGCATCTCTAATTCGTATTAGACCATCTGCATATCATAAATATTCTCCATTACAGCTTGCATTTGGTCAACAATCAAATATTTCTCATCTTCGTACTTTTGGATGTGTTGTATATGTTCTAATTGCACCTCCACAACGTACAAAAATGGGCCCTCAACGTAAACTTGGGATATATGTTGGTTTTGATTCTCCATCTATTATTAGATACCTTGAACCCCTTACAGGAGATATGTTTAAAGCACATTTTGAGGATTGTCATTTTGATGAATCAAATTTTCCGTTAATGGGTAAAGAAAAGTTGGTGCCTGAAACACGACAAGATATTACTTGGGATAATAAGACCCTGTCTCATTTTGATCCTCCTACAAATGAATGTAAACGGGAAGTTCAAAGGATTATTCATTTGCAAAATGTTGCAAATCAGTTACCGGATGTATTTACTGACACTAAAGGTGTAGTAAAATCTTATATTCCTGCTGTTAATACTCCAGCAAGGATTGAAGTCCCTGAAAGACAAATTGTCAAAGTAGCAATAGGTGAATCTAAAATACACCTGAAGCGTGGAAGAACTATTGGTGCAAAAGATAAAATTCCCAGAAGGAAAAGAATACAAAATGAATTTGGTGTTCCTGAAGAACACGTACCCATAATACAAGCCACAAATATAATTGGTGCTCCTAAAAAGCTTAAATCTTCTATTCCAGAACATCCTGAAGAGGAAACTCTTGAAGAGTATAAATCTCCTAAAAAGGGACCTCCTGAAGAGGTGTGTCATGAAATGTTTTCCCCTGAAGAGGAACAGGTACCTGAAAATAATGAGATCTCAATACATTTCATGAAAACTGGAGAAATTCTGGATAGAAATAAAACTGTTGTCGACAACATATTTTCATATAAAATGGCCCTTGACATTACGAGAAGTAATGAAGAAAGTGAGTCAAAAAGCGTCGAAGAATGTTGACGTAGAAATGATTAGCCAAAATGGAAAACAGCTATTGAAACTGAATTAAATTCACTAGCAAAACGAGAAGTATTTGGACCTGTTGTCCAAACACCAAAGGGTGTGATGCCTGTTGGATATAAGTGGGTATTTGTACGAAAACGTAATGAGAAAAATGAAATTGTGCGATACAAAGCACGGCTTGTTGCACAAGGTTTCCTGCAGAAACCCGGGATTGATTATGAAGAAACATACTCTCCCGTTATGGATGCAATCACATTTAGATTTTTGATTAGTCTGGTTGTTACAAAAGGATTGGAAATGTGATTGATGGATGTGGTCACTGCATATTTATATAGATCCTTAGACCATGACATATATATGAAAATCCCTGAAGGATACAAGATGCCTGAAGCATCTACAAGTACGTCTAGAAATATGTACTCAATCAGACTACAAAGATCTTTATATGGGTTGAAGCAATCCGGACGCATGTGGTATAATCGCTTAAGCGAATATCTATTGAAAGAAGGATTTGAGAATAATCCTATATGCCCATGTGTTTTTATTAAGAAATCAGAATCCGGATTTGTCATTATTGCAATTTATGTTGATGATTTAAATATTGTGGGAACTCCTGAAGAGATCTCAAAAACCGCTATATATTTAAAGAATGAATTTGAAATGAAAGATCTTGGCAAAACAAAACTTTGTCTCGGCCTGCAGCTTGAGCACTTGCCAAATGAAATTTTTATTCATCAGTCCATGTACACTGAGAAAGTCCTAAAGCATTTTTATATGGACAAATCTCATCCCCTTAGTACTCCAATGATTGTTCGAACACTTGATGTGAAGAAAGATCCATTCCGTCCTTGTGATGACGATGAAGAAATTCTTGGTCCTGAAGTACCATATCTCAGCGCAATTGGAGCTTTGATGTATCTTGCAAATTGCACTCGACCAGATATTACATTCTCAGTTAATCTGCTTGCAAGATATAGTTCTGCACCAACTCGAAGGCATTGAAATGGCATTAAACATGTCTTTCGTTACCTTCATGGTACGGTTGATATGGGATTATTTTATCAACGTGGTTGAAGTCCAGAATTGATTGGGTATGCAGATGCAGGTTATCTTTCAGACCCACACAGAGGTAGATCTCAAACTGGATATTTATTTACTTATGGAGATACTGCCATATCATGGAGATCTGTTAAGCAGACACTATCTGCTACTTCTTCAAATCACTCAGAGATCATTTCTATTCATGAAACAAGTCGAGAGTGTATTTGATTGAGATCAGTTATTCAACATATCCAGGAAAAGTGTGGACTTCCCATGATCAATAATAGCCCAACAATCTTATATGAAGATAATACTGCTTGTATCACTCAAATCAGATGAGGATATATCAAAAGTGACAGAACCAAACATATTTCACCTAAATTCTTTTATACTCATGAACTTCAGTAGAAAGGTGAAATTAATGTCAAGCAGATACGATCTAGTGATAATCTGGCAGATTTATTCACAAAGGCGTTACCAACTTCCACATTCAAGAAGATTGTGCATAACATTGGAATGCGAAAACTCAAAAATCTTTTGTCATGCACTTTTTAGGGGGAGTAAATGTGCTGATTGTACTCTTTTTCCTTCGCTGAGGTTTTGTCCCACTAGGCTTTCCTCTGCAAGGTTTTAATGAGGCAATCTTAAAACACTTGTGGATACATAAGAAGACTGTACTCTTTTTCCTTTGCCATTGGTTTTTCTTCCCACTGGGTTTTTACTTGGAAAGGTTTTAATAAGGCAGATTTTTTATGGGTGGTCATTCAAGGGGGAGTGTAATGAACGAACGTCGGCAGCCGCCCCCTGTCTTACCACTAAAATTATGTGAATGACCCCACCACTATTATTTTAAATTCTGCATAGTGACTTGCATAGTAACTTGCATAGTAATTTCAAAACCTATAAATAGGGATTTCAGTTGTAATGAAATTCATAAGAAAATATAGAGAGAGAAAGAAAGTTTCAGTTCTTAAGAGTTTCAGAGAGAATTTCTTATTTCTCTTTTACAATAGTAGTTTCTTTCTTTAAGTTTTATAACAATCTTTTGTTTCTTGACGAGTCATTTGAGCATCCTTTCTTCTTCATTTTTTTTTTCATTATGTATCTTTTATATTAAATTGACTCCATCATCTTTTGTCGGAGGATGGAATTTGCAGGAATCTGCTTGAGTAATTGCCATACTTCCCATGTAAAGACTTTGAACTGAGAGTTGTTGGGCTGGGATTTTGCGTACTAAGGGCTTTAAATGGGATTTCTATCAGAAGCAATGATTTTTCATTCTAAAGGTATGCTAGATGAGTAAGTTCTTGCTTTCAGCCAAAGTTGTGGATTGACCGCAGCATAGTAAAACGTATATGGCTACTTATTCTTCAGATTTATGCTTCTGATTTCAAGTAGTATATGTTTTGTTGATCGTTTGCAGAGAGGCATATGTGGATTCCGATTGTGAAAAAGAGCAACCAATCTTGTTTCTTCTGAAACATGGTAAAAATGGTAATAGTTTAGCCACCCAAATTTTGGCCAATTGTAATGCAGGACCACTAAATTTTATTCAACACTCTGATAGGAAGAATAACTTATTTGTTAATGAAATTGAGGATTCCATGAACAGCTTTGGGTTTTTGAAAGTTGAATTACTTAATAAGCTTCTAAAGGAGTCCATGCTGAATATCAAACCACAATGCCAAGGAAGATCTGGTTGATTCCAAATTCCATGTCCCAACTCTCCATTCCAACACTTCAAAACTCTAATTATAAGTCGATGAATATATCAGAACTTTGAATGTTAAAAGTTCCTTTCATCAGCTGAATCATTTAAAGCACATGATCCAGTTTGGATGCTGTACGATCTGATATTCTGTAAGATTTAATCACATGGAGTTCTCTCAAAAGTTTGGCAGGAAACAAACGAAAATTAAAGATGCAAAAGAATAGGCCACTGAAGCTTAGTACCAACTTGAAGATGAAAGGGACACATAAGGAAAACTGAAAATAAGCTCCAACCAGACATTTTATCATTTTTGCAGAAATGGTCTTCTTCGATGAAGAGGTTGCACCTAACTTAAACTGATATTCTGAAATTAGTAATTTCTGTATGTAAAGGTGGGGGCACTGGTTGCAAGTAAGAAAATTTTAGAGTGATCCACTTGACTTTTCTGAAGCAGAGCATATGTTGGCAAAAGAGGTTTTTTGTAGTTGGAAATCCATTTCCTGTGTTGCAACGATGTTGGTTGAGAATATATGGGTGCACTTTTCTGAATTCATTGATCTCACTTTATGATTGAAAGGATACAAAATGTTAGACAAGTGAACTTAAGAATGGTTGAATAATAAATGGCCAAGACAAGGCATGTATGTGAACATGAACCTAATCATAGAGAAAATTGGATGGTAAAACTTTGATAACCGACATTATAGTCCAAAACTAAATTAGTTCTTGGACAAGGTTCGTGAGTCTCACAGTAACTGTGCTAGTTCATGCTGGTCTTTTACTGATTCAGTTATTCTAGTGTATTCAAATGCATATTGGTGAATTGATTAGATTATCAATTGAGATTTTAAGTTTTCTGTTGATATTCCAAGGACGATGAAATGTGAAAATTTGTGTCTGGAAGAAGGAAAGTTAGTGAATCAGTTGTCTTGCTGCATGCAAAAGGTTAATGAGCACTCAATGACAATGAAGATCTGAATACTGAGGCTGTGAAATTTTTTGCATATGTCTCATCAAGCTTATTACTCTTTAAAGCCCTCAAGTAATTTGGTCTTTAATTTTTGCTCTATTATACTATTCCCAATAATTTCACATTATTTCAAATATATGAATCATTTTTAAAAGTAGAAATTCATGTGCATAAGTTTTTGAGTGTACATTATCCTCTAATTTTTTCCCAAGGAAAAAAAAAAAAAAAAAAAAACAAACAAGGAGTTGATGTACTGGCAGTCCCGACTCCCAGGCAGCCAGTTTTCTGGTGCCTATTTCAATTATAATAGTTCTTCCCTTATCTATTCAATGCTTGCACTTGTATTGCACTTGGAAGTAGATGGTAAACAACTGGCATCACATCAACTCTGATGACAAATCACATCTAATGTGAAGGTCTTGACTCTATTGATTTTCTCGACGACATGTTTCTCTGAGGTGCCTTACAGAAAATAAGGTTTTTTCTTAGAATGATAAATCCAAGAAGAAAATCTAGCTGGCTGAGGATCTAAAAGCAAAAGTAAATGAAACTGTGACAAAGATACCATTACCATATATCTTTCTGGGTTCTTAGATCCCTTGGGACTTAAATTAATTCAACTTTCTCAGGGGCTTTTGATTTCTTAAAAAAGAAAAATCCTCTCTCAACTGGGTAAGTTTATTGAAAGCCCATTGAGATTAATTCCTGGGAAACTACAGAGGATCCAAACTAACAACAGATTTTGAGTGAGTGTTGCTTGTTGTATTTTCTCTTACTCCAGATTATTTAGTGCCCTTTGCTCAGGATCCTTAATCCTTATTCCTTACGGGTTTTGCACCATTTAGGCTTTGCATTGACAGCTATGGTGATAATGGTACTTATCTGTCATTTGGAATACCTTTAATGCTCTTTAGTATCACCTACTGAGGGAAAACAAGGAACGGTCCTTGGTGAAGTACTATTCCCTATAATTTGTGGGCTATCAAAGGTGCTACTAAAAGGAGATTTGGTGTACCTTATTTTCTACATTATCTTAAAAGGAAAGTCGATAAATGTAAAATTTTAGTCCCGTCATTCTAAAACCAAGTAGTTTTCATGTCTGTACTTTGAAATCTCCCGTCTTTCTTGGTAGTATTTCTCATTATCTTTATTTAGTTTCGAGTCACTTAATTGTTTATGCATTCATTTGCAAGTAATTTTACATTTTTCTAGCGGCTCAAACATATGCGGAAAAGCTGCTTGATCATATGCATCATGAAACTTCTTTTGCTTTTGAGCAAGAATGCACTACCATTTTAAAGGATGAATGATTGAAAACCACTACTGAAATCTTTTTCTTAAAACCTTGATACCAACTCCATTGAAATTCTAATTGAACCAGTACATTCGTTATTTTGGAGCCCACAAGCTGTGCATCTCTCTCTCTTTCTCTCTCCTCTCTCTGTGCATATGATCTCTTTGGAGCCACCCCACAGTACCTTTTATATTTTCGAGGTCCAAACAATGGGGGACAGAAACTTTGAAACATATTGGGCCAAGTGAGATCAATATTAGCAGCTTTTGCAATCACATAAAGTGGGTGGATGTAATTTCTTTATGTGGAGTGCCAACGATCACAAAAAGCTACATTCATAGTTTCTAAACCCATTGCTGCACTGAAAGATGCTTCTCCCCTCTCCTTCTCCAAAATTAGAATCTTTGAACCCAAGGAAAATGAAGAACATTTTCCTTCATTCATGACCAGAAGTCCCACCACTGAGAATTACCATTAGACTGGTCGAAGAGACCCTCAGAGTTCAAATTGCCCCAATCATCAGGTGATGCCACGGGACTATCAGTAATATTCAGAAGACTGGGTTCATCTTCCAGTTCGAAGTACTCTGGCTTTGTACTGCCATCTTCATCTGTCAACACACCTAATCCATGTTCTGATATCTCCGTTGACAAGCTTGGCTTCATTTCATTGTCCGATTCACCTCGGATGCCGTTTGCAGCTGGTTCTTGCCTCCAACACTGCCTTTCCTCCTGTGGCCTTTGCATCAGATCATTCAGCTTCTGCAACTGTTAAAAAGAAGCCATCTAGTTTGTAAGCCTCTGTGTCAATTCTTAAATGGGTCTGTTGCAATTAAATCATTTCTTCAATATGGAAATATATTTATGTATATGTGACTATATATATATATATATATATATATATATTTACCTGTACAACTAAGGACTGTTTTTCTTTCTTCAGAGATTCAAACATGGAAACGAGGTTGTTGTAATTGGATCGAAGTATGTTGTATTCTCGTTCGAGTTGCTTGGACTTCCATCGAGCTCTCTTATTCTGAAACCATATGGCAACCTGGCGTGGCTGCAACCCAAGCTCTGTTGCCAACTGCATCTTCTTCCTTGGTTCAAGCCTCGACTCTGACTCGAACAGAGTTTCCAATGATCTGATTTGTTCATCACTGAATCTTCTTTTATTTTTGCTGTTCTTCTTTCTCATGGTGGTGGAGATGGAGTCCATGCAGGGGAAGGGCTCTGGTTCTGCATACTCAGCGTGATCTAACATCTTGTTGGGATTTTGAAAATGTTTTTTGAGAGTATTGTGTTTTGTGATAAGAAGGTATTACTAATATATATGGGCAGTGAAAGGGAGAAAATGTTAGTGAGAGTGTTCATCATGATTTCGGGTCTTACTGGCTTTCTTGATCGCTCTTTTATATCCAAAACCTTATATTGGGACTTGGGAGTCTGATAGCTTATTAATAAAAAATTCTGCTAAAATAAATTTTTTTGAAAACATTAAATATTTAATAATTTTAAAATTAATTTTCTTTTAAAGTAGATATAATATTTTATATAAAATTATGGTAATTTATAAATTTATTTTTATAAAATTTTTTATGATTATGATATTCATCTATATTTTTGTTAATACCATCCATTATTTTATAGTGGTGTTGGATTAAAGAAAATGTTTTGTGCACCGTTAATGGTGCACACCGCTTCCTTTAAAAAAAAAAATTATATAATGATTAAATAAATATTATTTAATAATATTTTTATTTTTTTTAAATGTTTATATATATTTAAAAATAAAAATAAAAAAATAAAAAAAAAAATGTTTTTATAATAATAGTGTAAATAAAGGGGATGTTACAGCGATGGCTGTATCACTGCCCGTTGGATTAATTATAGATGAAGTTCTAGCATTGAGGCAAACTGACAAAGACGTCGCCAGGCGCCGGCCTAGTCGGAGCCGTTTTGTATGCGCTTAGCCTTGTGGCTTGCTTTACGAACGCAACCCAGCATTTGGGATTTCATACATTTTATTTCTTCATGATATATTTGCTGAAATAAGATGTCTCGTCGTTGTCATTTGGCATCATCGTCCCTGTCCAGACCCTGCCTTGTCGTTCACTACATAACGTCGGCGTTGCGATTCACGTTGTGTCGTTTAAGTACCACTTCTTTTCTTTGCAATACAAAGAAAAGAGCTATTCTGTGTATAAAAACGGTATGAGGTGTCTTCCCAATTCTTATAGCTAAAAATAATATTTTTATTTTCATGAGAGGGAGATGAGATATCTGGAACACCAGAGAAAGATGGGATGGGAGATGGTATCACTCTATCGAAGAGGGAGATGAGACTTGAAAGGGACTCCAACTCTGTAAAAATGATGCCGAGATGGAAAAATGTCGAAATAAAGAGGGGAACGAGGGTTGGGGGGCTAGGATTGAAGCCCTAATCCAAAATGGTGTCGTTTGGTATATTAAAGCAAACGTCATCATTTCATATTTAATTTTTTTCAAAATTGGGACTTAAAACAATGCCATTTCACTTATTTAAACAAAATGACGTTGTTTTGTATACACACACCACACATATATATAATCAGCCGATTCTGGTTTAAATCAAGTTCAAACCGAACTGGCCAATCACGGTTTGAACATATTTCTACAATTGGTTGACCAGTTCTCTGTCGGTTTCAAACTCTGGCAGCCAGTCCGCATCGGTTTTAGTCTATGTTTAAGGTTTTTGTACACCAATAGAAACTATCAAGTGATCTTTAGAATGTCATCTGTCATTCTAATATTTAAGCTAGTTTATCAAGTTTCATATAAAATTTGATTATTTTCATGTCATATTAAGTATATAATGCTATAATTGAGACCTTAAATAATTTTTTTCAGTCAATAAAATCTAGAGGATAAAACCTCTCAATTATTTTTCATGTAAATTATTAATTTTAAATGATTTTTCTTATATTTTCAAGTTGGATTCCATATTAAGAAGTCTAATAATGTATAACAAAAAACTTTGAGATCCATATTAATGATTATAGTATTTTTCCTAAACTTAGTTTTAATTTAATTTTGATGATACCACATTCTTGAAAATAAATATTATATAGGGAAAAAAATTAAAGAAAGATATTTCTAGATATATTGAAATCTTAGAGAATCTTTAATCAAGAGACAATAAGACGGAGGCTCTAGCGGTTCAGGAAACAGTTACAAAAGTGGTTACTTGTCAAAAATTTTCTTCTCTCTTTGGTGAGGTGCAGGTTTATCTTCTTATTTGTTTTATCAGATAAGGTATTTTTTCCTTTAGGAAGGGTGCTATTATGGAGGAACTACAAGAGGCTTGGAAGCAGATCACACTAAATGATGAAGAAAGCAATGAGATCAAGGGGAGATGATGATCTTGAGGAAATAAGGACATGTGCTTGTAGAAGTCCGATGGGCAGAGTCTACATGGATCACAAAGTTGGCATGGAAGTAATTCGAAACACAATGCTGAAAGTGTGGAATGTTGGGTCTTTGGTTATTTTCATAAATATAAAGGATAATATGTTTGCCATCACATTTGCTACTAATGATGGTCATGGTAAAGTTTTGATGAGGTGCCCATGAATGTTTGATAATATTGTGTTCATTTTATGCCCTATTGATATGCATGTTTAACCTCACTTATTGGATTTCTCTACTGAAGTCTTATGACTACAACTCCATGATGTTCCAATGGCATGTATGACTAAACGAGTTGAAAAGCAGTTAGGTGATTTGGTTAGGAAGTTTATCAGGGTTGATGAACCTAGTAACAGAATTGAACGGGGCAGAGTTTTAAAGGTGCAAGTGGAACTTGATTTGAGTAAACCAATCATAAGGAGTCGAACAATTCAGAACAACAATGCTCGTATGTGGATACCTATTTAGTATGAAAAGTTGCCGAAGATTTGTTTTAAATTTAGAAGAATGATACATGGTTTGAATGGTTGCTTTGGAACTTTTGGGATTGATTCTCAAGGCATTGATCAATATGACTCTTGGTTATGGGCTTTTTCTATGGGAACGCGTAGGGATAGTGGATTATTTGTGGATAATCTTGCTTCTTCTTAGGCATTTACCAAGCCACATCGTGATGATCCTGAGTCACAAAATTCTCTGACGAAGGGGAAGGACATCGCTAATGCCATTGGGTGTTCGGATTTGGTGGATACAAAGAAGCCAATGACGGTTACTTCTGGATGCATCTTGGAGGGATTTGCAGGTTCTAATTCAAGAGCCCATGGGGATGAAATTGAGACCAGTCCAGGCCTTTATGGGCTAAGGCCCAGGTGCAATCAGAAGTTAAACCCAACTCTATCTAGTTTATTAGAAGTCTGTGGGCCGTTTATTGAAGACCCAAAAGAAGCAAGGGCTTCAATTGATCTTTCCAAAAGTAGATGCTTCATGAAGGTTGTTGAGGAAGAGGTGAAATCGAAGACCCTTTCCAAGAAATGGAAGCCTGCGACGGAGAGGCACTGGAAGCGGTGTGCTTGTCAGATTATCACTTGAGGTCAATTTGATTTTGTTACTTTAAAAAAACTCTAGTTTGTTGCTTTGTGATGAGAATGGTGAGGAATTTCCAAAGAAACCGAAAATGAGCGTGGAATAAGATGATGGTTTTCAAGATAGATTATCAGTAATGGCTGTTACATAGCCCTACCAAACACCATGAATCTCTTATGCTAGAACTACTGAGAGTTCAGAAACCCTTTGACAGTTCAAGGTCTTTACTTAATTGGAAGGAAAAAGTCTCCCAAGATAGTGTTTCTGATAGAGACACTATTGAGATCTGAGAAATTGGATGTTTTAAAGCGTAGATTGGGATTTGTGAATTGTCTCTATGTCAATCCAGTAGGTCAAATTGGGTGTCTTCTTTTTTTATGGAAAGATGATGTGGACCTAGAAATAAATAATTACTTTGTTAACCACATTAGTGCATGGATAACAAACTTTAGGATAGGAAACAAATTTTTATTAACCAACTTTTATGGGATTGCTGAGACTAGTAAAAGGAGTTACTCATGGGATCTCATTAATTAGATGAACCTTAGACGTCACCCTTGGCTATTAATGAGTAATTTTAATGAAATAATGCATTCCTCTAAGAAGGTTGGGGGAAAAGCTGCTGCACACCAGATGAAGGGCTTCAGACAAGTGGCTGCAAACAATAGTTTGATGGATGTGGGCTACAAAGGTGATCATTTCACATGGTCCAATAGGCACTTAAATCAGACCTTCACGAAGTAAAGACTTCATAGATTTTGTATCAATAGATTATGGTCCCCAAAGTGTGGATGGGAGGAGGTAGAAAGTTTAGTGGCTAGAAGTTCTTACCACCATACACTATTTGCCCCTATATCCAATAAGTTTGGTAAGAATGCTAGGAAAAGAAAGCCTTTCAAGTATGAAGCAGAGTGGTCTCTATACAATGATTGTCAAAGAATAATTGATGGCCTTTGGGGTCAAGCCTCTAGAGCTTCTAATCAAGAGACTCTTCAGAATATTTTGCATAATATTCTTTATAGTAGATCTTACTGTTTAGGAGGTGATAAGTTAATTGCTAAAAAGTTAGACCTTTTAAAAGTTTTGCAAGCCCAAGAATGTCCGAAGAATGGGGAGAAAATCAAATTTCTTCAGCAGGAAGTGGGTCTTCTTTTGGAGCAAGAAGATCTTAAGTGGAAGCAACATGCTAAAGTTAATTGGTACAAAGGTGGAGACATAAATACAAGGTACTTTCACTTATTTGCCTCATAGAGAAGAAGAAAGAATTAGATTCTATAGATAAAGTACTTGGATTCTATTATGAGGACTAGTCAATTTGCAATCCAAAATACTTTTGTTAGTCAGTTCCAACAGATATTCTCTTCAAGTTCTCCCTTTGATCAAGTTGTAAATTCATGTCTGGCAACTTTGGAGAGAAGGGTATCAGAGGATATGCAAATAGTTCTGGATAAAACTTTTCTTAAAGAAGAGCTTGATGTAGCTTTATCATAAATGGCCTTTAAAAGCCCTTAGGTTTGATAGTTTTGGTCCATGCTTTTCTCAACAGAATTAGAAGGTGATGGGGGATTGAGTTGCTGCCACAATATTGTCTTTTCTCAATGAAGGTTAGTTTGAAGAGAATTTGAATAAAACCAGTGTTGTTTTGATCCCTAAACTTGATAATCCCTCAATTGTAAGTGTTTTTAGACCCATAAGCTTATATAATGTGATGTATACGCTTATGGCCAAAACCCTTGCTTATAGATTGAAGCTTTTGTTACCAAAGTTGATTTCTTTCAACCAAACTACTGCCATACCTGGGCAGCTAATTTCAAATAATATCATCATAGCCTAAGAGGCTCTTCACTCTATGAAATACAAGACTAAGGATAAAAGGGGCTACGTAGCTATTAAATTGGATCTTTTCAAAGCTTATGACCGAGCGGACTTTTTTAAGAAAGGTCATGTCAAAACTTGGTTTTAGCTCTTCATGGATTTGGAAGATTATGCAATGTATATCAACAGTCTAATATAGTATTTTGATAAATGGTGAACATAGTGATGCTTTTTAACCTTTTAGAGGATTAAGGTAAGGAGATCCACTATCCATTTACCTGTTCCTACCATGCATGGAGGGCTTTTCAACTATGTTAAATGCTGCAGAAAATCAAGGGAAGTTGCATGGCGTGAAATTCAGTAAGGGTGGTACCAATATAAATCATTTTCTATTTGTAAATGATTGCATTCTCTTCTATGATTCTGATGTCCATTAATGAGAGATTTTGAAGGGTATTTTACATACTTATGGCAGGGCCTCAAGTCAACAGGTTAATATGCATAAAAGTTCCATTTTTTTCCAGTGCTAATATAATATAGGCAATAAAGAATATTCTTTCTCGAGTTATTAGAGCCAGATTCTCAGATGATTCAGAAAATACTTGGGTTTACCCTCAATGGTTGGAAGAATTAAAAGTATAGGTTTCCAAAATATAAAAGAGAGAGTGAGAAAAAGGATCAATAGTTGGAAAAACAAGACTTTATCTCATGTAGGGAAGGAGATCTTTTTAAAGTAAGTTATTCATGCCATCCCAACTTATGCTATGTTTGTGTTCAGATTACCAAAGCAATTTTGTAGAGAATACAAAAAAAGTACATTAGAAACAATGGACTGGTATGGGATTTGCCTAAGGGTCAAGGGGGGGCTGGGTTTAGGGACATGGATGCTTTTAATCAAGCTTTGTTGGCCAAACAACTGTGGAGACTTATAATTAATCCTAATGCTCTTGTGACTAGGGTCATAATGGAGAAATATTGTAAAAAAAAAAAAGTGATTTGTTGACTGTGAGACTTAGTTATTCTTCTTCTATGATCTAGAAAAGCATTTGAGGATCAAGAGACTTAGTAAAAGCAAGCTTGAGATGGCATCTAGGGAATGGGGCATCAATTAGAATATGGGAGGATCCTTGGTTGCCTATTCCTATTTCTCACAAAGTTTAGTCTCAAGTTTCAGTGTTCCCTAAAGAGGCATGTGTTAAAGAGTTGCTTAATAACTCTGGACAGTGGGAAATCTCTTTGATTGATAGTATTTTCATTGAGGAGGAAGCTTTAGTGATTAAATGCTTGCCTGCTAGCATAAGGGACTCAAACGATAACTTGTTTTGGGGACTCATCAGACATGATTTTTTTCACTGTGAAGTCAGCCTATCATCTTCAAAGCCAATTGAAAGAGATAAATATGGGGGAAGGCTCACTCTAGAATACCCTTTTCTGAATGTTGGCAGTCCTTATGAAATTTACAAGTCCCTAATAATCTAAAGGTGTTCATGTGGAGGGCATTTTAGGAGGCTCTTTCCACAAGGGATAATCTGTTCAGTAGAAGAATTTGTAAAGATGACACTTGTCCTCCATGTCTCCAAGTTGAAGAATCCAGTGGTCATGTCCTCTGGAATTATATGGCAACTCAGAACATTTGGTCAGACATCAATATCCCTTTACATGAGGCTGCAGTAAGTGATATGCCTTTCTCTCTGATCTGGTCTATTATTACAGTAATATTCAAAAGATGTTCTAGAGTGAGTGTCCAACCATGGTTTGGGGTGTCGCCAAGAAAGAGATTTTGGAGTTTCAAGCTGTTCAACAACTTGTTGGTATGCATGACAAATCACACAATGCTGTAAGCTTAATGTCAATGAAATGGAAGAAGCCCCCATATAATTGATACAAGATAAACTGTGATGCTGCTTATGATGCTACACTATTGAAAATGGGAGCAAGTATTGTCATATGGAATTGGTCTAGGGATAGTGTAGTGGCTGCAAGATGGTCAAGGTAGTTTGTTTCAAGCCCATTACAAGCTGAAGCTTTTGCCTTGGAAAGAGCAACTATGCTAGTTTTAGAGTTGGATTTTCATCATACTGTTTTTGAAGGGGACTGCCCAGTTCTAGTTAAGGAAGTTAAGAGCACAGTGTTGAACTAAAGTTGATATGGACAAATGGTTGAAGATATAAAAGTTTTCTTTGTTGATTATTCCTTTAGAAAGCTTCAACATGCGTCAAGAAAAGAGAATTGTGCATCTCATATTATGGCCAAGCAAGCAATGAGTTTTGAGGAAGAATTGGTGTGTATTTATGAGGGTCCTATCGATGTATTACATTATAGTGAATTGGAAAAGCTATAATGCTTGATTTATTATCAATAAATAATGTTTATCTGATAAAAATAATCTTACAAAACTTTAAAAAATATATGGGGATTGTAATTTAATTTTTTGGAGGGGTCTCTCTTAGTGATTGTTGAGGAATAAATTCTATATTATCAGTGGACAAGGTCTTGGGCATACTTATAAATAATGTGCAAACATTTCTTATTGAACTCATTTTATAAGATGAGTTAAGTTATGCCTATGAATTTATACATGATATCACAACCTAGCATAGGATAAATGGAAGCCTACACTACTTATTCCGCGACAAATATCAGAAAAAATACTGACCTGGACATGAAATATTGAGGAATAAATTCTACATTGTCCGTGGATAAGGCCTTTTGCATGCTTATAAGTAATGTGTAAATTTCTCTTATTAAACTGGTTTTATAAGATGAGTTAGACTCATAAATTTCTATAGTCATAATGTAGGTCATCTGTTGGTAGTCATCTTTATTTTAATTATCAAGAATTTAATACAAATAAAAACTCTTTTAAAATAACATAACATATAATTTATTTTATCCGGCTAACCACTAGGCCAAGTTCCCTAAAAGAAATCCTTAACTTTCTCTAATGGTTGATTACATTTCTTTGATAGCTTGTATAATATCTTAAAACAAACACACATTATTTAAAAACACTCCTTTCCTTGCCTATTGAAAACTCAATTGTGGACTTTTAGTCAAAACAAAAAGTTAGGATAAATTTGAACCATTAACTATTGATTGCGAAGATGTGTTCTACAATGACGACATCAAAGTTGATTCTTGTGAAATTCGAGGGGAGAGTAACTCATAAATGTCCACTTGAATGATGAAGTTTTATAGACAAACAATGCTCTTGATTGGTGAAATGCATTGTTTGTGAATATATACTGGATAAGCTAAATGGCAAGCAGGGTGCAAATAAGTTTAATCCCGTCAGAATTGGTGAAATGCTCGAATACATGAAGATTGAGGGGTTCGAGCAGACATTTTCCATTCAATTCATATGTGGGGACATGGTAGAAAAAGAATGCTTAATGATTTAAATTTCATGATTGAGAGGACAGAATTAATAGGCTTCTTCATTGAATGTCACGAGTTTGAATTGCTATTAGCAATAATAAAATTAGGAATAAGAATAATAATTACATGTATTGACAATATTTGTTTAGCCATGACTTGAAAATAAAACTCAAATCATCTCTCTTATTTATACATTTTTTCGTCTGCTAAGGGGATGGAAAAAGAACGGTTAAAAGCAACTGATTCAATATTGATTAGGTGCTGCAAACAGAAAGTATCCCAAGTAGAACCCAACTTAGGGTTTGTTTGGACGCTTATGTTTCTTTTGGAAACACAATTATTCTTAAAAATTCTCAGATATTCTCAAATATTTTATTCTCAATTTAAAAATTACTCAAACATAAAACATATTCAATTTCAAATCTGCAACATTTTATCTAATTATTACTTAAATATTATAACTTTTTCAAATTTTTAAATAAAATGCAAAAAAAAGTACTAGTTTTTCAAGTTTCAAAATAAAATTAATATTCAAAATCTTTTTTAACTTTATAATATTCTTATTCAAATTCTTCTCCATTCTTTCTCATAAACTTGATATAATATCTTAATTCAAATTATTGTACTACTATTAAGAGATATTCTAAGATATTCCAATTAACCAAACGGGTCCTTAGAATATCTGGGCATAATGTCATATAGATTCAATTATTGTTTTTATTGAGTTTTGAAAAATGAAAGTGAAAAATCTGAACAAAAATATTATAAAATTATAAAATTACATAATTTTTTACTATTATTTTTAAAATCGTAGATATAAATGTTGCAAGTTGAAAAACTAGAGTTTTGCTAGGGTGGCAATTGTTTTTGAATCGTATCAAATCATAAATATCCAATTATATAGGTCAAGTTGAATCCAATCTATTAACCTAAACATGTAAAAATTTTAAACACTAATCCGATCCAATGGATCATGTCATGTTACCTATTTAAACCCGTTTAGTAATTAATTAAGAATAAATCAACCCATCACGACTTATTTAAACACGTTTCATGTAAATAGATTGAATTGATTAATATAATTTCACATAAAAACTAAAATATATATATATATATTTTAACAGTCACCACATCTTAAAAAATAAGACTACTTACTAACAACAATACCCATATTTTCTAAATCTTTACATATAATAAAATTAATATTATAAACCCAAAAATAATAAATATAAGCATAGGTCCAAAATAATAATCTCAACAATAAAAATATAAACATATTAAAAGATACTAATATTTTAACTCAATAATAATAAAATTATAATTTTGAAATAAAATAAGAATACATTAATTGCCATTAAGCAGATAACTTCGTTTGTAAATGGTATCTTAATGAATTAATCTATTTTAATCAAAATCCATCGACATCAAATTCAAACATATTGATTTTGTACGGTAAACTACCGTATTCCTATCTAATTTGCGGATGTCGGATAAGTGAAAATATCGACTTCCTGCTTTTTAAGAACCTTTTTTTTTAAGCAAGTATAATACATTAAATTAAGAAAAATGATACGTAAAGAGGAGGTGAGGTTCACCAATAAATACTCAAAAACAATAAATTATAATGTGAAATAAGTGTCAAAAAAAAGGAAAAAAAACGAATTTATTTGAGATTAATAATGATCCCTATTCAAATCTTATGAGAGGATACCGTCTTATCTAAAAATGGATTTAAAGTGTTCGTTAAAAGTAAATTAACATCACTTTAGATAGTGATTATTCTGCTCGAAGCAAATATAATGGCGGATGTATTATTGCTTATTGTTTGGAGTCAGTTTTTAGAGAAGTTTTCGAGCCTCTATTCAAGATCACGATTTAAAAGTAATAAAAATTGTCGAAAAATGTCTAAATTTCCAGCGAGAGACCAACCGAGGTGGTGGTCTACAATTAATATTAGATTTGCAATTAATATAAGGGTAATTTTATGGGGTTCCGGCATTTGGGTCCTTTTGCGCTTATGTAGTGTAAAATTTTTTAAAATTTTTTTGTATTTTATTTATTTTTTTATAAAATTAATAAAAAAATGTATGGAGATAAAATATATGTTTTTTTTTTTTCTATTTAAAAATTTTCATGAGAGTATAAGGGGATCTCAATGTCGATCCCATCTATTTACCCTTAATATAAATTAAAATCAAAAGTGAAAAAGGCTGGACCAAGCCAAGGTCTTGGCTTGAGCTAGTTGGCTATAAGCACAGCCGCGAACGTAGACGTAATTGATTAGACTGGTTAGGTTGAGTCACTGTCATGGGCACAGTGTCAACGTGCCCAATTTCAATGCTAAAAAAAAAAAACTCTCAGAAGCCTGAAAAAAAAAAAATTCCATAATTCTCGGTCATTATTTCCTTTACAAAAAAGAAGCGATATTTAAGCCAATAAATTCAGTTGCAAGACGACAAGTATCTGTCACCTTTTCTACTAAGCCAGTAGTCTCATGCCACCTGCTCTTGGTCAAACCACAGAATCCCATTCAATTGTGTTTTTCCCTCATGACGTGTCAAAAACTCATGGTTGTACACTGAAAAACTTGTTGAATATTGAGGACACGTCCCCATTTGGATGAGAGAGTCGTGTTGTGGGGACAACTTTAAAAGCTTACAGGTGTCAATCTTATTACTAACTTTTCTTTTTGATAAGCTCTGTCTGCTTCCTTCCTCGAATTTTTTAAAATTCTTTCAACATCACTTCCATGTGATGGAAACTTTGGATTTTGTTAGGGTATGGCTTCCAATAAGAGTGTGCCATCTAAGTTTTCCAACACGAATAAATTAGGCCATTTGTATTTAGACATCATTTTATTTTATTTTATTATTTCAATTTTTTTTAATTTTTATATAATATATAATAAATAATTTATAATTTATATTTTTCAGTTTTAAAATAATAATAATAAATAATTTTTTATTAATTTTTATTTAAAATTATTTTTATCTTATTTTATTATACAAATAAAACATTAATATTGAGAAAGCCCAAATTTTTTTATGTAAAAAGAAAAAAACATCAAGCATGTGGTGGGGCTGATGTAGATATAACGAATGTCTTTGTGTTCATGTTTTTCTCACTTAGGTTTTTTTTATTGAGATATAATTTTTTTATTGAGATGTATTAGGGGGCAATTCAGTACATTGACAGTACCTTCATTTGAATAGTATAGTTACAGTATAATTGTACTATTCATATGAGAAGACTGTCGAATATGTTGGACTGTCCCTTATAATTTTTATTTTTTATTATTGTTGTTATTAAAATTTGTTTAAATCTGTCTTTTATGTAAACCTGATTGAGCCAACAAATGAACGGTCCAAATGATATTTGAGATTGACTATTTTGTTATGTATAAATTTTTTCTCATTAAACTTCAATCTAAATATCTTCAAACCTTAGATAAATTATAATTTTTCAAAAACTTTGATCTAATTATTTGTCTAAATCTCCTTGAGAAATAACAAACATTACAAAAAGATGTTTTTTTTAAAAAAAAAAAAATTGAGGAATGCTATTTTTGGTTTTGGCTCCTAAAACAAATAAGGTCTTAGTTTTATCTTGTTTGTTAATTCTATTTTATAATAAAAATAATTTTATAATCAGATAGATTACACTAAATTACATTAATTTATAGAATTATTTTTATGAAATCACTTTATGATTAAAATATTTTCCATTTACATTTACAAACCCAATATACAACTTATCTAAAAAAACCACTCTCAAAATCTCATTGGGAAAAAAAATCTTAAAAAATTATTAAATATGCTCAAAATTTCTCTTATTTAAAAAGAAAAAATTTTTACAACTTTTTATTATTTACACAATCTCTACATATCATATTTTTTTAATTTTATTTTTTATTAAATATTTGATAAATAGATAATAAATAAAAAAATTAAATTAATTTAAAACGAACAAATTTAAAATAAAAAATAAAAAATAATAATATATAGCGATTATAAAGATGGTATAGAACTATCTAAAAAATTTTAGATATGCAGTCGGTCTAAATAAGAGAGAGAGAAGGTAAAAAAAAAAAAAAGAAGAAGGCCGTACGTAAGTGATGAAGTGCAGGTGGGCGGTTGAAATGACACCAATTTATATATATTTGAAACAGTATATATATATGATCGGTTAGCAATTTCTTACGTTTTGGCAAGCAATTAATTAGTAGAAAAGCTTAATTAGGACCAATCTATAAGGGACAGAGAGCAAATTAATTAAGGAGATCATGATGAATATGATGTAATGTATCGAGGGAAAGTACGACAATGTTTGATGCACACTTTGTGTCGCATTAGATGAACAAGATGGATGTACCCATGCCAGCACAACGTACGTTATTGGAGCAAGGGTCTGGGAAGATAGATAGGTATGAAAAACGAGATAAGCATTGGTCTTGACTTTGTCGGATTAAACAGGATGGCTGTTTTCCACTGGAGGTTGGAATCAGAAGACCAAGCTACTACAAGATTTTGAGTTTTTTGTAGTGACAAAAAGTACATATTTAATGAAAAATATTTTTTTTCCACCAAATTTATTGGTGGGAGGTTGGTGGCATATAATCTATAAATAAAAATAATTTTCCACCAAAATTTTACTTCATGGCAAATGTGAACTTTTTTCCACCACCTGACATTGTGGGTATAATATATAAAATTCGTAACAAATAATTTTACCAAAGACTCTATTATAGTGCAAAGATGATGCTATCTATGGAAACAGTACGCTGGAAAAAGACTTTACCTACAAACCATTTCGTGAAAAGAGATTATTTTCCACCAACATATTTGCTTGCAAATAGGTATTAGCTATCAAGTGGATTGTAGGTAAAAAGTATTTGTCACAAATTACATTCATGGTAAATGCTAACAAATTTAAGAAAAAAAAATCTGGAAAATAAATGAGACGAGAGCTAAAAAAAATTATAACAAATAGGCTAACATACATAAATCCTAATATTAGAGATTGAAATTGACACTTAGGAAGATTTACATTTGTATTTATAAACTTAACTTATATCCAATACATTTAAAATATAGAAAACAATATCAATATCATGTTTTTACAAACTCATTATTACTTCATTACTTAATCCCAATAATCATAATGTAATATTGACGTGTTCTCCATACAATAAACATAATGTAATTGTCTTCATGTGACACGTATATAATTACCTCTCATTGAGTTACCTGTTAGATCACAATCAATAAAAAACTAAAAAAATTTCCTAAAACAAAGTCATAAGAATAATTTCTCCAACATAACCAATCATTTCAAGAAGTCACCCAAAATTACAGCAAGTGTGTCTACAAAAAGCCCAACCATTTTAAATATCCAAAATAGAACACTATAGTGTCTATCTTCAACATACACAGCTATATATAAAAAAAAAATCTGAAAAATACATGGCATGCAAGGCATCAACTAAATAAATTCTACAATGACATTAAAAGAGGTAAAATCTGAAAAAGACAAAAGCTTTTAATTAAAAAAATGGTCCATTTTTGCATCAACCCTCTATATTTCGAAATACACTTTATAACATAGCAAAACAACCACTTAATGATGGTTTGGGAAACCAAAAATAGAACATTTCGAATTTATAGCACATAATAATTTTAACATGAAAAAAGGTGCAATACAGTTGAGGCATTAATTTCTAAATAAAAACTTGGTCCCTTCACAAAATTTTGAAAATATAGGGTCCCTACAGTTGATAAAAAAAAAAAAATCCAAACCCAACAACTAAGCCCTTAATTTCTAACATAAAAGCTAGCACATAGATTGTGGCTATAGTGGAACACAAGTATACATGTATTGAAACCATAAACTACACTAAGAATTGAACTACCGTTGTTCCAGACTTGTTAAAAGGGAACAAAATTCAATTACCAATAACAAATGTGAGAAAGCAGCCCATTGGTACAATTATCAGCAAAAGAGTAGGTGCAGCACATCAAAGTATAAAATTCTATACTTGGAGGGAACTATATACCTTGAATAAATGTTAGCAACTACCACTTTCATTCTTTTATGGGAGATTTCTTACTTCTTATAGAAACAATAGCATTCTCATGATAATCTTCTAAGTGCAGCATCTGCAAAGTCAAAAAAGAATGCATTAAAATAGATAAATATATTATACGTTCCCAAATTTGTAAGGGCCCATGAGATGAAAACAAAGGACAATGCACACAATCATTATTCTTATAATTAAAAAGATTGGCTTAGCATAAAGTGGGAAAAGGAAAAGAATGATATAGTGTATGTAAAGGTTCTAGAAGTAAGTTGAGATGATATCGTGTATGATACAACCATCCACACACACACACACACACATATATATATAGCCATAGATCGAACAAATATTGGACCTAAACTTCGACTTATCCCAAAGCTTCAGTATGTTCCATATAAAAAAAACCATTGAACTTCAAAAAGTGTGTATCTGCACAATCTAAAAAATTATGTAATTTTTCAGAGAATTAAAAATAACTAAAGGAGCCAAACTTAGTAATCTGCCAACACAAGTATACTGGAATAGACCTTTCACTTCCATGTTTTAAACCAAACTACCTTTTTTTGCAACACTGCCAAAACATGGACAGATATGTGAGACACGATACTTCTATGCACATTAGTTGATAAAGCCTGGTCAAAACATTCCGTGTACTTGGGTTATGCCTCCTAAATGTATGAATAAAAACCCTTTACTACCTATTAAAATTTTGATAAATGCATCCCCAATTTCTCCCTAGATTTTTAAATCCTACCTCTTGCATTCATGCTATTGCTTGAATCTTCAACTATCCAGAATGCTGTTCAGTTGTACTTATCAAAAAAAAAAAAGAATGATGTTCAGTTGTGGCAATTTTTTTCTTTTTTGTAAGTCTACTAGCATTCAATCTTCAACCTTCCATCAATGGCTAACATTCCTATGTAATTAGAATTCAAAGCAATAAACTGAGCACAAAAGTTTGCTAGTATGAGTTTGTCACATAACAGGAGTCTTCTTGCTACCTTACATAATAGTTGACAAGAATAAGTTACGGGTAGAAAATCATTGGGCTTTGAAAAACTAGATCTGAGCTAATATGCATTTACTGTTAAATAATCCTTTCAATGTATTGAACAGAATTCCGAGACTTTTTGTTCTTGAACATTCATGTTGATTATATAATTAATGACCAAAAATATTTTCAAGCATGCATTCAGTATATATATATATATATATATATATATATATGGTCTATGAAAAAACCATGAAAGAAAGACAGAAAGAAACACACACACAAATGGTCAAAGTGTCAAGAAAGCTAACAAATCATTTTTTTTATATAAGTAAAGTTAACAAAACATATGAAAGGTAATACCTAAAACTAATACCCTGAAAAAGCAACACAAGAATCCTGCTTAAAGTGTTTCATAAAATTAAACATAACATAGATCAAAGCAGAACAAATCCATTTTAAAAAAACACAACAGTTCAATAGAGTAAATATAAAAATTGAATTCCTAATTTGCAATCAGCAAACCAACCCATCACCAAACGCTTGTGATCAGCAAGATCGAGGTTGAACTAAAAAATATTAAATGCATTTCTAGCATTCAAAAGATATCAATAACAAAAAAACATATGTATAAGAAACAAATTCATATTGAGATACTAGAACTACATGGTACATAAGAAAGCATATATTGAGATATCACCCACGCAGACAGTTCCACCTTGTTGTGTTGTTGCATGTACCTCTAAAAAAAAAGAAAAAGAATTAGAGACATGAATAGGCAAGTGAGCTCTTAATAATATATAGGCCCTTAGAGAATTTAAAAGCAAAATGGAATATTAGTACATTTAAATCATGCCCATAATGCCTAATCATGCACCTATTCATGAATAAGAAATGATAAAAAAAAAAATAGGATAGCTGAAAGATGAAACATGAACGATGATGATATGCTCCTTTATTATAACCTATAAAAAAAATATGTTCTTCTATTATATGTTCTTCTTGCACTCATATGTACTGATAAAAAAATATTCAATTCAAATGGTTCCACAAATAAGTGATCCAACCAACTCAATTACCTAAACTTCTAATAAGTGTAACTATTAGCAATCGATGGAACATCCAATTAAGAAAAGTTTAATGACAAGAGAAGGAAAGCACAATCAATTAAATTGATTATTGAGAAGCAGGAAAATAAAGAACCATATGAAAATATATTGCTATGAACAAAAAATAAAAGAAGGAAAAGCAACATGAGACAGAGTCCAACTCAAGTTGATGATGAGACCCAGCAAATAAAGAACCATTTTAGCCTTGATGATCATAAAACAGGAAACATTTTTTTTTAAAAACTATAAAACATGATACACTTAGATTAACATGCTTACTTGAATGACTAGAACATGATAGTTGGGCAGTGGGATTTTGTCAATATTCTGCACTCAAAACGTCATTGATTTTACAGCAACCTACAATTTCTAGCTAACACTATATATGTATCATCCAGAAATAACTCCATTAATTTGTAACCAAATGCCATTAATTTACAGCTAATATAACTAAACCCTAGAGGAAAAAAGAGATATTGTAAACACAAAGGAAAAAATAAATGAATGCCAAAACCCTAGAATCACAGATAAATACATGCAATTTTTTATGTTTTATTTACAAGAAACGATACATTACCCTTCCCGCAGATTTGAGGGCTTCACATCAGTGGACTGAGGGCTTTGCGTCGGTGGGCTGCGTGCTTCTTGTAAACCTGAGTGTGTCGAACTCGTAGTGAAGAAGAAATCCCAGAGAAGAGCAAGAAATCTTAAAGAAGAAGAAATTAGAGTAAGTTGTTAGAATCACCTGTAAAAAAAGTCGAAATCACATCCTAAACACGAAATCGTAGTGCCAAAGGGGTTGGGGGCTTCCCGGGGGGTGGGGGCTAGGGAACTCGAAAATGCAATAGAGGGGATGGGGTCTCGGCTTCAAGAAATCGAATCATAGCAAACAGTGTCGTCGACGATGAACGACAGTGGCTTGAGTGCGGGTTGTGACGGCGACACAGAGAAGCTCAGAGGGCAGGAGGCTTGTCTCGCGGAAGGAGGGGAGGGAGGGAGAGAGAAGCATCGTGCAAGGGTTGGGTTCAGCGAGTGGTTGTCGCCGGTGAGGTGGTGGTGGCACGGCGCTGTACTCAATGGCCGGCGGTAGGGCTAGCTGTGGCCTAGGGTATTGAGGTAGGACTCGGTATAAATAGGGGAAGACGGAAGTAATTTGAAATGTAGGGATTCGACTGATTAGAAGTATTGAGGCCGAAGGGAACTCTGATTTTGTGTTTTTATATAACTAGTTTTTGCCGCAAGACCCGGTTGTGGCAATTACTAAAAGAAGTTGCCGCAAATAATAAAAAGCCACATGAGTAGGGATTTATTAATTAATAACTTTTGCAGCAAGTGAGACTTGTGGCAAAAGAAGTTTAACTCGCAGAAAAAATATTTTGTCAAGAAACATCATAATATTTGTATCTTTTTATTCCACGAAATTAACTTTGTGGCAATAATTTTTTTTTTGTGATAAATAATTTTTTCTTACCACTTTTTATCCACCACTAAAAATTCGTAGCAACAACTAAGATTTTATACCCACCAAAATTTTTGGTGTGAACAAATCACTTTTTACCACAAAAGTATATTGTGGAAAAGAAATTGGTGGCAAAAGCTCCAATTTCTTGTAGTGAGCGGATTAACCCGCATTCATAGTCATGGAATTTCTCAATCTGGAGTACTTCTTCAGAATTTACTCGGTAAATTAAATTAATTAAGCTTTTATATATGGTCCTCATAACAATAACTAGTGTCCAATGAGTTATATCGTGAAGATTATTTTTGAATGTGACGTGAAAATAATCGATGATCACCGGATTTTTGCTGATCTCCTTGTAACGGCTCCTTAACGTATTCCAAATATCAATATTCCTTTGGGGGTGCCGAAGATGATGGATGGGCATGTTTGTGTTTTTTTTTTTAAGGAAGAAATTAGTAAATTGGCTGAGCCGTTTAGGTTTTCTTTGAGGTTGAAATTCTTGAGGCAAAGACCATCTTTGAATGATATCAGATTATTTATCAAGAATAGATGGGATCTTGCTGGGATTGCTGTTGTTTCGGCTATGAGAAAGCAGAGGAACGTTTTAGTTTGACTCACTTTGGAAGAGGATTTCAGAAAAATCAAACGGTCACTAAAAATGTGATTTTTGGCATGAGTGGTTTAACCGATGTTGTTTTGTGTAAATTATAAAGAAGAGGTATTTTGGTCTTTTTGCACTATTGTTGTTCTTGTTGTCGAATGTCTCGTGTTGGAAATGCTTGATTGTGGATAGTGTTATTCTTGCTGAGATTGCAAAATCTCATGTGATGTTTTTGTGTGCAGTTTCGTTTTATAGAATCATGGATTTCGATGAAGAGGACGGGTTTAAGTTTCGAGGAATCAAAAACACGAGGAGTGAATACTTGGAGTAGTTATAGTGGTGATTTGAGAGTCTTACTTTTAGTTTACTTTATCAATTGGATAATTGTAATAATTTTGTGAAAATTATTCAATTGGGTTGTAGACTTTAACTTTCTGGTACTTATCTTGGAACTGCTTTTAAATTTTTTCGCTGCGTATATTTATCATGTACACTTATTGCATGTTACACACACTTGCACTTTCGATGGGGTGTGTGACCCAAGTGGCCATCACCCTGATGTTGTGACCCAAGTAGTTCAATTCTTGGTAAAACCTTAGGCGCAATACCTAGAATTTAGGTTTTAATCTCTAATATGTTTATTTTTAAGATTTAGCAAGTGGGGTGGATGCTTACTTGATTCAAGTGGTGGCTAAGCCAATGGAAAGGAAGTCTATAATGGGGTTTCCAATTGACAGAGTTTCTAGATGTTTTTATAGACAACATCCTTGTGTACTCTTATGATTTAGAGGATCACGTTGGTCAACCGGATTGTATATTTAGTTTGGTCTTGGCTTACTTATTTGAATAAATACTTTACCATTTTGAAAATATATGAACTTCTATAGTACTCTTTATAGAGATCAAATATATAATTAGTGAAATCAAGTTGGCTCTAGTTAGATGATATCTTTTAATTACTTATACTAGATTATACTAGCTATGCTTGCAACTTGGTATGAGATCTCTTATAGATTTTGTAAGTTACATTAAATCTTTGTTTTCCCCAAAAACAATATGGTCCCTCCCCAATACATGTTATCATCATTTCCACCATAACGTTGAAATGGTTGTTATAAGAGTGAGAGTACTACTAGACTGAGCAATGCTTTAAAAATGGGCCTTTCTTCTGATCTCCAGCCAAAATTTGCAATCTAATATTAGACAACTCCAACGACATTATACCTTGTCATTCTCTTTTAAAATTATGAGTGGTAAAAATGTGAAATTTATCTTCTTTGTGTGTTCAAGAGCTAGAATGTATCTTTTTATCTATGTAGGCATATGCATGCACCTAAACTGGCAATAAATTTTTTGCATGGCAATGAACTGACGTTAGTTATGATGTAATAGGAAGCAATATGCTCATGTGATAATCAATGGGCCATGAAAATAGTCATGGACCTATCCTTTGGACTAGAAATTCAACCACTTGATTTAGCCCTAAATTAAACTTTGTTGAAATTTTTTATGCTAATTCAAATAATATTTTGAGATGGAAAGGTTACTTAAATGAGTAAGAATAAGATTAATCATATACAATTCAAACTCGAGTTGAATATGTAGATATGTAATTGGCTTATACAATGAAAATACGATCCCAACTTTATCTATAATTTAGTTTCTACCAACAAGCTAGAGGTATTGCCAATCTCTTGGTCTCATCTATATATTCATGTCTAGTGGAGTCTTATAGAATCTAGTGCTACTATACCTATGTTGAGATTTGAATCAATCTATGTTGTGATTCATTTGGATGACTCTCTGCCTCCAAGTTTGGAAGAAGTATCCACGAAAAATCCTAAAACTAGTCCTCGTGTTCGCCCTCTTATAAAACATAGAAAATCTTGGGGTAAATTAGAAATATGGCTGCATTTTACTAGGATGAAGGATAAGGATCCCGATGAACTCATATAAGATTATACTATACCATTCTAAAAAAATGTACTTTATCCTTGAAATAACATATTAACAAATATAAAACCTTTCTTGATAGTGGGATTAGAAAGGATAACCGCCAACAGAAAATAATTGGAGCAAGTAAGAAAGAGTAGATGATGGTACAACCATCAGTTCTAGTATTGCACTCATCAAATTTAATGATAGGAGATAAGGTTGGTTGTAGTTAAGACAATAATTTTGGATAACTTTCCATTAGATTTGTCGAGGTTTAGAGATTTTGTAGCCACGATTGAACCTTGATTTTCGATCACTTCTTGCAAACTATTGTTCGAGACTGTTTGAAGCTATAAATATTAGAAAATGACAAGTTAAGAGACATTTTTATAACATCAAGTTATAAGATTGCATCACCATTGATTTATGGACATCGATTGAAAACCTTTGTTATATATGCATAATAGTTCATTTTATTGATTTTGATTGAAACTTGCATAGGAAAATATTAAATTTTATGAAAATTTTATGATCATTAAGGGAAGACAATAGGAGGAGAGATCAAGCTAGTCATACTTCGTTGGGGTGTAAAAAATGATATTTATCATCATTGTCAATAATGTATCTTCCAATTTGATTATTTAATGAAAAATGGTCATAGTGGGAGATTGTACGGTATTAGATAATGATTTTTTGCACATGGATGTTGTGAACATATTTTAAACCTCATTGCTAATGAAGGGTTGAAAGAAATTGATGAATTGATTGTGAATATATTAAATGCACTAAAGTAAGTGAAGTCTTTACCTGCAAGACCCAATAAACTCAAGTTATGTGGAGAAAAACAAATATATTTGGTGGTGGAATACGTTTTTTGATATTCTAACCAGGTGGAGCTCCATATATATGATGCTGTGTGTGGCTTTAAGTATCATGTGGTGTTTGACCTAAAGTAAAATGAAGACAATTAATTTGTACCACATTTCTTGGATGTTGGAGAAGGACAACCAACTTCTAAGAATTGGGATACCATTGAGGCCATTGTATGATTTTTGAAGACTTTCTATAATGTTACCTTGTGGATTTCACACTCAACTTATGTAACTTCCAATTTGTTCATTAAAGAGATTACAACACTACATAGATACTTGAACAAATTTTCAAAAAATGTTGATATTAAGTTGACAACTATGTCGGAGAGCATGATGAAAATATGATAGATACTAGAGGAATTTTGAGAAAATGAACAAAATTTGGTTTATTATAAATATGCTGACTCATGCTACAAGTTGTAAGTTTTTGACTTTTGGTTTATTGATTTTCTTGGCTTGAGTGAGTGTCAAAGCTTGTGACATGACTAAGGAGACTCATTGAGTGGTCATAAAAACAATATTCAAGTAGGTCTCAATCCAGTGTTGATGAGATCTAAAGTAACCATCTTATGATGATGAGTATCTTTAAACTAGATATCGCTAATATCAAGCATCAAAAGGTGTTGTAACGTGCAACTAAAATTTAGATAAGTATTTCATAGGGTATCTTGAAAGATTGAAACTAGACCTTGCTAGTCTAATATGGTGGAAGGTGAACTGAACGAAAATTCTAATTCATGCCAAAACAGCATGAGATGTGTTGGTTATTCCCATCTCTATTGTTTGTTCTAACTTAGCATTTCAATGTTGGGGATCATGTGTTAGATTCATTTCAAAGTTCATTTTGTCCCCCAAAATAGTTGAAGCTCATATTTATAAACAATATCGGTTGAAAGCTCCTTTCATATTTAACTATAACTCCCAAGACTAAATTGAATATAACAAAAGATATAAGCTGGAAACTGGTTAAATTCATTTTGAAGCACAATAAATTTTCATCTAGTCTTTTATAATAACTATATTTTTAACACAGATTCTTTTATGTAGAGATACCCATGAGTAATATTTTGAAGGAGGAGGCGATTGAAGAATATTTGATTTTTCCCTTCTTAGATTTATGATTGATTAAGAAGTTTCTTTTGGCGTTTCAAAAGTTCATTTAACTTCATCACTAGCTAACTTATTTAACTTGATATTCTTTTAAGGGAAATATAGACCCCTTCTTTGCTTGGCTTGTATGGAGAGTATTATAAGTTTTTGGGGTATTGTCACTGGATGGTGTAGTTAAAGTGTGTGTGTGTATATCAAAATTGAAAGTGAGTCGGATTGGAAAAGTATCATTTTTTTCAAAATAGTATTCGGGTTAGGAATTTGGCCATACCATTTTGGAATAGAAAGTCATATATAATGGAAAGTGGTTGAACTCATTTAGGAATAATACATGGTCAATCATAGAAGGTGTGGATAACATATATGACTATTTTTTTTTTCTTGTCACAATAAGAATATGACAAAAGCAAAGCTATGGTTAAAGTTGAACTGTTTTTATCAAGAGTATTATTTTTCCTCTAAACTCAATAGAATGTTCGTTTAAGATCCCTGATTCTTTATTTTCCCCTCTCTCCTTTTGGGATCCTCTCTACACTCTAAAAGAAGTACTATAGATGTGATTGTCGTCAGTTTTCTCCTCATTTTCTCTCTCATTCCTTTATTTATTAATTTATTTTCTTCTTTCATGGTTGAAAAAGTCAAATCTATTACTTTCAACAACTCTTGAGAGAGACGCATAGTACAAGAAGACTCTTAGGTCGTAAATCGTTTGGATGATAGTAGTGGTTTTGCAGAAGCCACTGTGTTTGGTTTTCATGCACTGCTTACAGTTGTGCGTGGTCCTTATGCGCCATCCGTTTCAACAACTCTTCTATACACACCGAATCATCAAAATTGCCATTTCCATATGTTTCATTTATGGCTAAAAAGAAACAATCTAGCATGTTGTCTTTCATTCACTATCAAAGTCTACCGAACTTGATCTGAATTGTAATACATCATTTGTTGTCTTGTTACCCTTATTGTGTAGTAAAAATAAAAAAGGAGTTCGTTTCTTGGATGATTGTATATGTAGAGGTTGAGTCCTTCCTTTTTATGAAGGATGAGGTTGAGTCTCTCTTTAAGCATAGTGTTGTATCTTAGATACCATTTATCTATAGAAAGTATCAATAGCAGTGAAGTCCAAATCAGTCCAATAGTGTGCTGGTGGAGCTCCAAATAGTTGATATGAGGATATCCTAATATGTATCTGATGATGAATGTAAATTTTTTATGATAAATAAATGAATGATGACATTTTTATTCAAAAACAATGTTAAAAGTTGAACTAGATTTTACTCAATATCGATTTAGAATGAAGCCAAATAAGTACGAACACTATATGATCATGAGCCTTAAGTCCTTGTCGAGAAACGACTTGTGTGATTTTATTCTCGCAAATAGTTTGTTCTTGTTCCAAGTGATAAAATATATATATATATATATAATATAAAATGAGATGGAAAAGTGATAGAATTTTTTCGAGAAAATGGTAGCCCATGGAATTCCAATGGGCTCATTTGATCTCATAATTAGTAAGTAACCATTTCACAAGTTAATGGCCACTTGGATTTGAAGGCCACAAACAGGCTATAGAGTAATTGATTGACATCTTACAATAAAATCAATAGGTCGTTGTGTTTTTTCGGTGGTCACAGACAGGAAATATTAACGATGCTACACTTTAACATTGAGGAAAAACAAATCGTTTTGGAATATGTTGATCCTATAGCCATCATTTTATTTTGTACTTTATTTACCCAATCCATTTAAGCCAAAACATGATTACTTGCCTAACACAATCCACCCTATTAAAGTTCCCTTTCTAATTAAAATGGTTTAATTCAACTATAAATTTTTATAATTTATTTTATAATTTATCTTACAATAAGTCAATATAATAAGATAAATATTTTAACCACAAAGAGATTTTACTTTATTAAAATCAAATTCTAATTTTACAAAACTCCACTCTATATAATTTACATAAAGTTATATATAAATTAACTAATTATAAAAGGGCGTTATAAATTAATATTTTTCTAAATATTTGTATTCTTTATTTAATGACACAATATATGCCATTAAATCATATCATATTCCACTCTAGTATTTGGTGTCAAATGTCATTTGCCAAGTAAGTAGATATTTTGGACAGAAGTATTAGTAGTACTATTATAAAACAAATTATATAGGCATAAACAACACGATTAGGTAGAGTAGTTTGACCAAAACTTATTGCAGGTCGACAGCAATAAGTTTGATCCTATTCATATTTCTACTTATATGACTTCATTATATTTCTTAATTATTTTATTTATAAAAGTAATAATTATATGGTTATAACCTACGTGGGAAGAAATAAACACCACTTTGAAGTGGGGGCATCCAAAAAAAATTACAGAACCACATTCACTAGTTTTGATTCATACAAAGTTCTTGTTAGCTCACAGCTAAATTTGAATCTCCCTTATGAGTCACAAAAAATATGTCTAAGCTTGGCTTGGATTAAGAGGGGTTTTCAACCCATCTCATTTTATAATTATTTTTTACAAAATTTTAAATAATTTAATAAATAATTTAAAATTTTCAAATTCAAAAACAATAATAATATTATCAAAATAATATTTTATTATCTAACTCAACTCACTATCCAAACTTAACTTTAAATATCTAATTTTATATTAAAAATATATATTTTGATTTTGAGCATGTGAAAATTCAAAATTTAGCCCCAAAATATTGTGAAGCAGTATTTGAACCTAAATATCTTGATGCTAAAAAGTTTTTCGTTTGACAACTGTATGTGCTTCCTAAAAAAGAAGTCACAACTTGTAACGTTTTTCAATTCTGTAAGCCTTTTGTTATTTTTAACTACGTTATTCTTGTATGCTTTCTTTATACTCCATTAAATTCCGTCAACAATTTTCTGTAATCGATCTAATTTGTTTTTTGTCTTATCCGCATCCACAGCTTATAAGGAAAAATATGAATTTAGTTTGTAGTTTTCGCAACCCATAGAATACTCGCAAACAAACAAGATATGATTACACCATAGAGCCAGTCTTGAGCAAGCTTTCATTTTCCTACCTGATGAAATATGGGAGGCAGGGGTGCAGCAAGAATACGACTAAGCAGTTGAATGTGAGATGACTGATATATATATGTATATATTGTGACTTTTTAATCATGATGATTACACTTATAATAATATGATCAGTACAATTAAGAATCTTGATATCAGTATGTGTAATGATCAAAGAATGTTTCGTCAACATATGAAGAATGATAAAAAAGTCAAATATGAAATGGAAAACTTTTGTAAACGATTTGGCTTTCCTCCTATTGCTTCATCGAGACAACATAAAAAAGATGTGTTATAACAAAAGAAAGATATGTTGGGAATAACAGAAGAAAATGTTGAGGCCATCTACTATAACAAATGACTAAAGATATGTGTAGAGATATGACTACTAATCTTCTGGTTCTTGCCAACACTTGGATGGAAGGAAGAAGGAATTTTCTCTCTAGATTAAAGAATTGTAGAAGCTCTGAAAAACTTACCAGATATGTGTATTCTCATTCATCAAATATAGATAAAGTTGTTACAAGGATAAGAGGAAATCTAAGTGTTGTTACAAGAGATAAGATTTACAAATAATTTACAACAAGATACAAGATTTAAATTATCAGTACAAAATCAGCAACTGAAGGATCACACCAATTGCACTTGTTACAATATATCATTTTGAACTTCATTTGTAACCGAATGATTTTGAGGATCTTTATCCTAACATCCCACAAACTAATGAGGAGATCTGACATAGAGAGCTTTTCATGAAGAAAACAAAATCGTTCAGCCGTGTGTCTCTTGGTAAACATATCTGCAGGTTGCATAGAGGTGAGAATGTGTTGTAGAAGTATGTCTCGGTTAACCACTTTTTCATGGACAAAGTGGTAATCCACTTTGATGTGTTTAGATCAAGCATGAAAAATCAGATTGGAGGCAAGAGCTAAGACATTAATATTGTTACACTACGCAATGGGGGAAGAATCAAGTGAAACCTTCAGCTCACACAAGAGCATGTGCAGCCAATATACTTCACCTATAACAAGAGTTAAACACCGGTATTCAGCCTTAATACTAGATTTGGAGACCATGGGTTGTTTCTTGGCTAACCAGAAATGAGGTTAGGACTAACAAAAATGTCATAGCCACACATTGATCATCTATCATCAGAGTCACCTACCCAATCAGATCATAGTAGGCATTAATAGAGAAGGAAGCGGGTTTGTAAAAGAGACCGTAATCGCGTATATTCTTTAAATATCACAGCACACGTTTGGTGACTGTCCAATTAACAATAGTAGGAACTTACATGTGTTGACAAAATTGATTTATGGAGTAAGTTATGTTAGGGCATGTCAAGGTGATGTACTGCAAAGTCCCAATTGTTTGTCGATATTTAGATAGATCTTAAAGAAGCTCACCATCATATTGGGACAGCTTGGAACCCGAGACACAAGGAGCTCAATAGGGTCGTATGCCAAGGAGTTTTACATAATCCAAGAGATCAATAATGCATCGTGTGTGGCAAAGATGCAACCCAGAAGAGTTGCGTAAGGCTTCAATACCTAGAAAATATGTCAATTAGCCGAGATCCTTCATGGCAAACTCAAGTTGCAATTTAGAAATAAATGATGTAATGAAAGTCTGATCATTGGAGGTGACAAGAATATCATCCACATACACTGATTAAAATACATGAACTGAGTCATGATGATAAGTAAATAATGAGAGGTCAACTTGTGAACTGTGAAAACCTAGAGACAAAAGAATAGTGGATAATCGATTAAACCAAGCCCGATGAGCTTGCTTCAATCCATATATAGATTGATGAAGCTTAAAAAAATTGAGGGTGCACCAAATCCTCAAAGCCTTTCAGTTGTGTCATATAGACATTTTCTTCTAAAATGCCATGAAGAAAGGCGTTGGAGACGTCAAGTTGCTGAATATCCCAGTTGAAAGAGACTGCAAGTGCAAGGACCATACAGACAGTGGAAGCTTTAATAACTAGGCTGAAGGTGTCATGAAAATCAATGCCACTTCTTTGAATGTAACCAGCAGCAACTAGGCTCACCTTGTAAAGTTCAATATTGCCTTCAGGACGGTGTTTGAGCTTACACACTCATTTGTATGGCACCATATTTTTACTAGGGGAATGGGAACAAAGAGACCATGTTTCATTCTTCAATAATGCCTAAAACTCACTATGTATTGCCTCATACCACTCAGGTATAGATGCTACTTGAGCATAGGAACGAGGCTTAGAAAAGACCACACTTGCATGCAATGCTTGAAGAAGATGATGAGTAGAGTAATATAACTAAAAATCGGGAAAGCTATGGGGCTAAAGTTACCTATATGTGATCGAGTGACTATATAGGAGGAAGTGTTATGAGTAAGAGGTTTAGTACCTCGATGGTCAGGAGCTTCATTGGCTTGGTTTGCAGGGAGATGGCTAAGAGAATGTGTAGTGGAAGAGGGAGAGGCTAGAGAGGTTTCAAGTTGGCCAAAATTTGGAGATGGTGGAGTGGAGTGAAGGGATGGTTCGAGTAAGGAAATATCATGAGAAGTGAAGGGTGAAGGTGGGTCGGTATTGGTGGAAAGTGCAGGGGAAGGGTCGGTATTAGTGGAAATGAATATATTTGTGGGAGGAGATAAGAACAAACCGTGAGAATTACTTGAGGAGTGCAAGCAACTGGTTGAGTTAGTGAATGTGGATTGTACACAAGCAGGAAATTTGTTCTCGTCAAAGATCACATTCCGTGAGATATACACACGCCGAGTTGAGGGATCAAAGTACCCAAAGCCTTTACGATTAGAGCAATATCCTATGAAAATATAGGGTATGCTACGATAGGATAATTTGTCATTGGTATAAGGATGAAGATAAGGAAAACATTGACAACCAAAGGTCCAAAAATATGTGAAGTCAGGAGGATGATGAAAGAGACATTCATAGGGTGAGGAATAATTAAGAACCTTGGTAGGCAAACAATTAATGGTGAAAATAGATGTTAGAAAAGCATCGACCCAGGATTTTTAAGATAGGTCGAATTGGACAAGAAAAGTGAGTCTCATTTTCATAATATAGCAATGTTTCCTATGGCGAGGTCATTTTGTTGTGAAGTATGAAGACATGAGAGGCAAATAAAAACTCCATTGGCATTCACAAATTGCTTAAAAATGATATAACAATATTCACCACCATTATCACTTTGGAATTGTTTAATGGTGTAATTAAATTGTTTTTCCGCTAAAAACTTGAATTTAACAAACATAGAATAAACATCAAATTTATTAAAAATGGGAAACATCCAACAAAAGTGAGTAAACTCATCAATAAAATTTACATAATAACGACAATCACTCAAAGAATGAGGGGAGGTGGACCAAATATTGAAATGAATTATTTCTAGAGGAGCAGTGGATTCTCTTGAAAAATCAAAGAATGGCAACTGCTTAGACTTTTCTAGTTGACAAGACACACAAATAGACTGTTTATTTATCAAACCACAAATGGGAAGGGAAAAATTAGAAATAACCCGTTGAAGAGTTGCTACGGAGGGGTGTCCCAAATGAAAATGCCAAGTAGAGGTAGGAGCCTTGATGCCAACAGTCATGGTGAGTGCATAAAATTTTGAGGAAGAAAGTTGACAAAGGTTGATCGGGTACAATACAGTATCACTTGGCCCTGTCAGGATGTCCTTCATAGAAAAATTAGAACTAGTGAGCTCAAAGAGGACATTATTATCTTTGCAAAATTTATTTATAGAGAGAGGATGAGCGGAAGCTTGAGGACAATAAGCAACATCTTTTAATGCTAGAGTAGAAGAATATGTTTCAATGGAAGCATTGCCAGTGCGAGAAGTAGTTAACATGTCCCATTACCTACACCCATAGAGTCATCACCTTCATATGGTTGAAATGTTACCAAATTAGTAATATCTGAGGTAACATGAACATCAACACCGTTGTCCTCATACCATTGATGTTGATTTAGATAAGTGATATTAGCCTTAGCGACCATAGCATCTAATTCGGTTGGAGGGTGATGTCCCTAAAAAGAATAATTCATGCGGTTAAAGTAATCAAGTGTCTGATGTTTCTCTCGCTTGTAGATTTGACATAGAGATTGAGAGCGAGACTCAGACAAAGCAGGTGCAACTGAAGAAGAGGGTGGCAGATGAGCTAGGGGTTGCCGAAAATAAGAAATGGTGGTACTCGAGCCTTTAGATGCTCCTATGAAATGAGACTTGTTGTTATTGTTGCGAGATCCCGGCTTACACCAGGGTTTGTGCGATAATAGAGCAAATGAACTAGCTTTGGGTTGAATAAACTAATTGTGAGATTTTTGCATAAGATCATAATTTAGCAACTCTGCACAAAAATTCGAAAATGGCATAGATTTCTCCTTAGCAAGGAGTATATATGTTGTGACAAAAGAATGAAAAGAAGAGTTGAGGCCATTGAGAATAGAGGGAATTAAATTAGAATCATCAATGGGTTTCCCAACAGCAAATAACTCATCAACAAGAGACTTAACTTCATCCAAAAAACTTTGGCAAGACATAGAGCCTTGCTGTAAAGATTGTAATTTTCTCTTGATAAGATAAATATGAGATTTTAAGGGTGCAGCAAAATGTGTGCCAAGAGCTTGCCAAGCAAGCCGAGAAGTCTCAAGGCCATAAATGGTGGAAACCACCACTGGAGACAAAGAAGAGATAATCCAACCAAGTATTGTTTGGTCCTTATACTTCCAAACCACATAAGAAGAGTTAAGAATACCTTGGACCTTTTGTTCATTGCTGAAAAATTGAGGATGCTGTTTGGAACCATCAACGATTCCCATGAGACCATAGCTCCAAAATAGAGGAAGCAATTGAACACTCCAAGCAATGAATTTAGTTCCATCAAGTTTGATGGAGATAACTTGAGCTGGAAGATAAAAGCAGCGAAAAAAGATGAAGAATTTGTAGTAGCAACCATAGGATCGATAGTAGCATTAGCTATAGAGAAGTTTGATACCATGAAAGAATTGTGGAAGCTCTAGAAAACTTACCAGAGACGTGTATTCTCATTCATCAAATATAGATAAAGTTGTTACATGGATAAGAGGAAATCTAAGTGTGTTACAAGAGATAATATTTACAAATATTTAAAACAAGATACAAGATTTAAATTGTCACTATCAGATCAGCAATTGAAGGATCGCACCAATCACATTTGCTGCAAACTATCATTTTGAACTTCATTTATATCTGAATGATTTTGAGAATCTTTATCCTTAACATGGATTTAGGTGTGATTTCTCTAAATGTGATTTTCTCCCTAGATGTAAGGAAGAAGGGAGAATGCATTCCTTTTAGAAATTGGATGCAATTGGCATGGAATCCTTGTTTGGCTCAAATGAGAAATGTGATAGAAGCAAAAGTAACCAACATGAATAGTAAAATGCCCAAAAGAATGGTGATGGATAGCAAGTGCAAAGTTGGAGAAAATCTCCCGATTTGATTTTGAGCAAAAAGTGACTACAATACTGCACTGATTAGTTCTTTGATTTTATTATCGTTTTGAAATGTGAAAAAATTGAATTATTTATTATATTTAGTATAAAACTTTGATAAAGTTGTAACGATGTAATAAAATAAGATTAAATTTTCTCTATATCCAAATAGGACCTAAATCCTCATTCAAATGCGCGCTAGTGTGCCACTCATGTGTGTGTGTGTGTGTGTAAGTTGTAAAAAAGGCATTTAAGTAAAGTTGAAATTATTGGATTGTTTATATCTTTAGGTAAGGTTAAAACATATCATATAAATAATGATCAGCATTAATCAAGACTCATCTAGATTACAATTACGGGCAGAACTAAGATATTTTGGGGGCACTTTGGCCCCCCTAAAATTTTAAAATATGGTGAAAAATAAATTTTGAAAGGTGTTTTTATAAATTATACTATATTAAAAATTAGTATTTGGCTCTCCTTTTTTGTAACTTGTCCCTCCAAACCAAATTTGCAGATTCTATCCCTAATCACAATGCTACCAACCAGCATAAATATAACATACTGGACAATATATATATATATACCGAAGACCCGGTAGCCCCACTTATATAACCCTGTCTCAAGTTTATTAATAAATCTCTCACTTTTAGCGGAGGAATACCGTGATAACAATATTACATTTGGAGGTTACAAAAAACCCAAAACCTAAGTATGTAAAATCATTACCTTATAACCTAGCAAACCAACAAATCAGTTATTGGAGATACAAACTTATAGAATGAAAAACTAAACCCCAATAACTAATAATAAAAGACAAGACCGAAACCACCAACAATAACCAATCCAAAAGAAAAAAAAAACTAAGAATAACGCAAATGAGGTAAATAAAGCTTATCTAGCACACAAGTCTCTTGAGAAATTTTGGAGCAGTGGAAAGAAACCTCTAAACATGCGTTACTTTTTTAGCACCTATCTTGGAAAGTCAACTGGCATATTACCTTCATAAAAGACAAGTTGAACAGAGAAAGAACCACTATTAAAGCAATATATAACTTCCTCCCAAAAGTCTTCCAAATACCAAACACCACATCTGCGACGATGGACCCAATTAACACATATCTTAGAGTCCGACTCAATCACTACATTATTCAGTCCAAGAGACTTTCAATACTTCAGCCCAATCAATAAGGCCTTTAATTCAGCCATATTATTCGTACCCTCACCCTAAAAACTGCAATAAGCTAAAACAAGGTTCCCCTGGTCATTTTGAATAAGGCCACCAACACCCATTCTCTCAGAATTTCCTAAACAACACCTATCAATATTCATCTTATAGAACCCATAATCCGATTTAATCCAAGACACTGACGTCATTCTTGGAGCCTTAATAGGCATAATAGGTAAGCCTAATTCCCTCAATCTTCCTTCATTAGCAAAATTAATTTTTGAGAACGTATTGAAATTCCCTTCAACTTTGAATAACCAAACACATATTGATCTCCAAATCTCTTCCAATGACAACTTCTTCCCCTCCATTCTAGCTTTACACCTTCTTTGCCACAACTTCCAAGAGATAATACATGGAAGCTACCCCAAAATATTACCAATCTAAGAAGATTTGGATGCACGACGAAACCAAGACAACATTAACTCTCTCCAACCACGGCTTGGCACATAAGGAACTCCCAACACAATCGAAACTTTAGTCCAGATTTTCAAGACTACTTTATCGGAAGTTAGAACATGGTTTAAATCTTCAACATCACCATTAACACAACAATCACATTTAGAAGGAATAGGAATTACAACTCTTCTCAGCCTTTCATCTACACTTAGGCCACAGTGAAAAACATTCCACAAAATATAGAATTTTTTTTTGGGAGGGCACTATGCCAAACCTAAGAATCCCAAGGAACTCTAGGAGCAGTCACTCGAATGCATTGCCAAGAAGTTTTTGTAGAAAAAGAATCATCTTTATTATGAACCCACACAAGAATGTCACCACTAGATTTCAAACTCGTCAAAGCATTACAAATTTCTACAGTTTTTTCCAGACCAACCAACCTCTCAAGTTCAACTATATCCCAACTATTTAGCATTGTAATCTCTGCTATAGTCAACAAAGGAGAATCAACATAGGCATGGTATCTGCTAAAAGGCCAGAGTACAACAGTGATCTCTCCAAAAAGAAATATTTTCATCCCTCACATTCCATTTCGAATTATCAAAACAATAGGAATACATTTAACAACCATATGCCAAAACTTAGACCCGTTTTTTGGATCTACAAGAGAGATGTGTTTAGTACCAACATACTTGGCACGAAAAAACTGAGACCAAATAGCATTACTAGTCAACAATTTCCATGCAAACTTCATATACAAAGATGTTTGAATCTCAGAAAAATCTCTAAGAGCCAACCCCTCCTCCTCATATGACTTACACAGTCTTCCAAGCAATCCATTTCTTCTTCAACTTCCTATCATTTTCTCTCCAGAAAAAAAAGAACTACAAAGACTATTAATAATATTTAACACCGACCGAGAGAGATTAAGAATAGACATAAGATGAATAGGTAAACCGGATAAAATATGCTTCAACAAAACAACCTTACCCTCTGCTGAAAGACATCTTAATTTCCAACCGCCAAGCTTGTTTTTAATTTTTTGGAGAAGAGGTTCCAAATGTTGTTTAGAGAATTTACCTGTCACAATAGGCACTCCTAAGCACTTAAAAGGAAAACTTCCTTCACTAAACCCTATACAAGAAAGTAGATCTCTTTTTTTCCCGATTAAAAATGTTTAGGAAACAAAACAACAATTTTTTCTTTGCTAACTCTTTAGGTCGACCACAACTCATACATATCAATTACTTTCATCAGCTCCTGAGTAGATTTCTTCCCTCCATTTGTAAAAATCACCACATCATCTGCATAGAGAAGATGAGAAACCAAAGGATTTCCTCTAGGATGAGAGAAGCTCTTAATTTTACCTTCCGGAAATTTCTTCTTCAAGAGTCTAGAAAAAACTTCCTTCAAAATAATAAAAAATATAGAGAAAGTGGATCCCCTTGTCGCAACCCCTTTTTTCCTTTAAAAAAATCCCCCGAAGTACCGTTCATCATAATAGAGTACCAAGGAGAGCAAATACAAGTTTTAATCAGCTCACAAATCAAATAAGAAAACCCAAAAGCTTTCAATACATGCAACAAAAATCCCCACTCCACCCTATCATAGGCCTTGACCATATCAAGCTTAAAAATCATATTTCCACCCACCACCTTTTTATTGATAGCAGTCACCATCTCCTAAGTTAATAATATATTATCAAATATAGATCTACCAGAAACAAAGGCACTTTGTTCTAGCGAAATTAAAGAATTTAATGAAGGAGCCATCCGAGCCACAAGAACCTTTGAGCATATTTTTTAAAACACTGAGTAGAGACTAATAGGACGGAATTTGAAATCTCATAGGTTGATCCATTTTTGGAATGAGCAGGACAAAAGAAGTTGAAAAAAATCTCAGGAGTGGGCAACCTCTAAAAAATTCTCGAATAGCTTCCACAAGCTCTAATTGAATTAAATCCCAGCAAGAATGATAAGATCTCGAGCCAAACCCATCAAGACCTGAACTACTATCAATGGGGATGCTAAACACCACTTGTTTAATCTCTTCAATAGTCGGTTCAAAGGACATAAAAGCATTGTCTACATTTGAAATAAAATGAAGCAGTAACTCACTTAAATCTAGTAGACAAATATTAAAGGACTGACCCAAAAATTTCTGAAAATATTCAATTGCACCCTCATGAATATCCTAAGGAGAACTCAAAACAGTACCGTTATCAAACTTCATCTTGGTCACTTTAGCTTGTTTTCTTTTATTAAGCAACGTATGAAAATAACGAGAATTATTATCTCCGTAATGCCACCATCTAACTTTAGCACATTGTGCCAATTGGACCACCTCCCTATGAAGCCACACATCCAATTCAGCTTTAGTAGCAATAAGATCCAGTTCCACATCATCAACAAACTGCTCTTGCAACTTTTCTTCAAGAAAATCAATTCGACCCTCCAGCTCTTGAATATGTTTGCTTGTCCAGCCAAAAACTTCTCTATTCCAACCTTTTAAACATCTTTTGAGTCTTTTTAATATCAATTCCAACTTAAAAAAACCAAACCTGCAACCTCTTGATGCCAAGAATTCCGAACACAATTAAAGAACTCTGCATGATCAACCCACATTTGCTAAAATCAAAAAGGCAAGGGACCATAAACTTCAACGGTTCTTTTTAGAAAAATCACCATTGGCTCATGATCCGACGAAGTACGTGGTAATTATCTTAATAAGGACTCTGGTTAAGCATCTAAGAAAAGCGAATCCACTAATACATGATCCAATCGAGCCCAACTCCTAGAAGAACCAGCTTGCCTATTACACCATGAGAATTGCTTTCCCAAGAATTTCAACTCCAACAAACCAAAAGACACTACAAGATTTTCAAGTTTTTGCCACGACTTCTTTTTCCATCATATACGATTGTGACATATAGTATGCTAATGATACGAAAAGTGTTTGTGGAAAAAGAAATAAATTTTTTACCACGAAAGAATGCTAATAAGTAAAATTTTGTGGGAAAAAATATTTTGTCACTGCAAACAACAATTTTTGCTGCAAAATTGTATCATGGGAAAAAAATGTAGCCTTTGTTGATTCTTATTTTTGCTACGAGAAAAGAATTTTGTGGGAAAAAGGTTTTTGGGCCATAAAAACCCTTTTCCCATGACCCTGTGTCATCACTAATAAATTTACAAATGATATGATTTTTTTGAAAGATATTTGTTTTGGCAGCAAAGAAAAACTTGAAGGAAAAATCATTTTGCCACGAAATCAAATTTTTTGCAGTGAGTTGTTGTCATCCAAAATAAGTTTGAGTTAAAATCTTTCCCATAAAGAAACAATGCCGTGTTTTCAAAATTGTATAGTTTAAGAAAATCATTTTATTTAAGTAATTTTTAAATTTTAAAAAAATATTATATAATATTAACTATTTTAATTCATGTTCAAGATTCTATTTACATAGATAATTTTTTTTAAATATTTAGTAAAATTAATATTATTTTATTTTATGATGAAATAATATTATTTTTAGTATTTAAAGTTGATTTAAAATTAATTACATTGTATTTACAATTTTAAGTATCAATATTAACTTAATTTCTTTATAGATTTAATATTTACCGTTAGATCAAAAACCTAAGTCTAGTGATAGAATTTAATACTAATACAAGGATTCACTTGCTCTTCGTCCTCTGGCCAATACTCGCATTCTCCCTCCCCTCCGTGCCTTTCAAGTCTCGACTTCCTCAAGCAGACAAACCACCGCGTGCTACTGTCGTGACCACGAAGTCGCCGCTTTAGTTCTACCGGGGCTATCACATCTTCTTATCCTAGCCCGACGCCGAACCCCAAGGTCTCTCCCTACCCACAGCTCTCTTCCCTTCTCAGACATCCCCTACACACCACCTAGCTCCACCTTAGCCCAACCTCGCGTCACCTCCCAAGAGCATGCTGGACCTCCTCCTCCGAACCTCCCTAGCTCCATCACGATCTTCCTTTCTCCTTCCCGAATCCTAGGTCTCTCCCTAACGGCTTCTGTGCCGCTGGCGTGTTCTCTGCCGCTATCCAAGACCTATCGTCGTGAGCCACCATCACCTCTTCCAGACACGTTGCCGCATCACCACGAGCAACCCAAGGACACAGCAACACCTCATGCACGCTCTCATTCCCTATCACAGCCCTTAAGCATGGTAAAACCCTACCTCTATGTCTTAAGTGCTTTATTTGGCAATTGCATACATAGTGACCATGCATGCAGGGTAGTGAATTTCACTAGATATTATGACTTTGAGCAAACAGAGTATGCCAATTTGGATTTGCAAAAAGTGAGTCTTATTATGAGAAAACAATGAACATTTGGGTAACTGACTTAGAGGGTCAAAGGGAGTCTTATCAGGAGACTCACCAAGATGCCCAGACATCTTGGGATGGTGTTTTTTTATTTTTATTTTTTTGTGAAGGGGTTTTTTCAAGGTACATGCAGCCACATCAAGATAGGGATGATGGTATTTTAACCACTTTTGTTGATGTTATTAGAATGTGGCTTGGTTAGGACTAGGGGAAGTGCATACAACACTTGGGTAGGACGTATGGACATGTGCAAACTAGAAATTCCTGTTGCTATTAGCAGATTGTGAAGTGACTAGTAATTGTTTTCACAAATGAATGTGTTGGTTTTGTGTCACTTAACCAGGTAAACTTGTTAGTTCTATATATAACTACATATTTATATATATATATATATATGAACAATCTGCAACCATAAATTCTGCTTCTATACTGTACTAACTTCTAAGTTGGAAACAAATTCTTGTTTTCCATGCAAATGAGTCCAAATAGTTAGCATGAAATGGATGAAAGTCGTTTGTGGCTAGTATCTAGATTTTTTTCCACTATTCAATGCAAATTTATGTGACACCAATAATTCCTGGTTGGTAGATAATTATATATATGTAGATAATGATACCTATATATATACACTTTATATAGATTATATTTGTATGAATGAATTGAAACTTGCACTACAATATGACTTTATAGATGTTCAATTGAATACACACCCTAGTATTTCCAGGAAATGAGTTCAGGAAAACCATTACTATGGCAGAAAGTTTGTTTGTAGATCTGAATGGATAATTTATCCATTGGAGATGAATGCATTTTATTTGTCACTTCCAATGGTTGGTTATTTTTGGTGCAATGTATATCCACAATATATATATATATAGATACATATATATGTGGATGTTAATTGGTTGGTTATTGTTCCTGCCATTCACATTATACTGTGAATATTCTCTTGGATGCATTAGACTAGTAATTGATGCAAGTGAGTCCAGGCACCATGATCGATTTGAAATTTGCTTTAAGAAGTTGTTAACAATTTTTTTACACTAGAGCAGGAAATTTATGTTGCACTTAAAAAGGACTGGTTTGCTTTGAGGAGTTGTTAACAATTTTTCAACCTCTAAGCTGTTACTAGCAAAGATATAGTTGATTGCATTAGTTCCATTGGATGCATACCCAAGTAACCATCACCAATAAATATGTTCAGGCATCATCCATGAAGGAATAAATTTCTTTGTTATGTGTGATATTTTCCTGTCTTTGGTTGATATGTTTTATATTTTTGTTTCAAAAGTATATGCAGGTTGTGGTTAATGAAAGATGCATTATATATATGCAGGTTTGTATAACTAGCAGCTCCACTATCTATTTGATGGATCAATTTGGGGTTGAAACCATAGTGAGTCGAGCTGAAACAACATTATTGAGGATTGTTTGGAGGTTTGTTTTTTATTCAAGCCCACAGATAGACTATTTTAGCCAGGGAAGACTAGAATTAGTTTATTATGTTGTAAACTTGAAACCAAGTGTTTGAACATTACTTCTAGAAGTTGCCATATTCCTTAGAAAATTTTTGAAGTTATGTTGTTTAAGTTGGTTGCAGCTAGATGTATAAACTATATGTGGACCATGTATTATGAACAAATCAAGTAATATATAAGATTGATGTGTATGTGTTTATATGGTTATGTGCTGTCTTAGAGTTTATTTAATGCATAATCCCTAAAGCTAGATTACAGGGTATAGACTATGTGTAGATGACAAATACTTGTTTTCCTGATGGTTCATGACCATGTAACTGTCATATTCTTCATGATCAGGGCCAATGAAACAAATTGGTGAATGATGTGAATTGGTACTAACTATTGAAGTGATATGTTGGTTGAGATTGTTGTTAGTGTGTACTCAATATTAAAGTTTGTTTTTATACATCTGTAGTTTTTAAGGGTATTTTTTTTTGATAAGTAGTTCTTAAGAGTAAAATACTTGCTATGTTGCTCTCTTCCATAGATTTGGATAAATCCTGGAGCTAGTCTAACTCATTTAGTTACTTTAATTTGAAGTGCTACTTGTTGGATGTATAGAATGGTTATTGAAATACCCAAAAGTTACTAGCATTCTTAGCTCAGATTGGCTTATTACCAAATATATAATCAATCAGAGATTGTTTGGTAGGAGAAAGGGAGGTTGCTCAATATTTCTTGGTCTTGGATTTTCATTAAGATTTTTTTCTTGTAAATATATTAGCACAATTTTAGTTATTGGCTTTTGAAATTGTTAGTGTCAATTTGAATGTCCAAGGTTTGTATATACATTTTTAGCTTATATTAGAAATTTTTTTTAATGGTTTCTAAAATTATTATTATTATTATTTTTTCTAAAATCTTTTGGTTTTTGCCACGAAGACAAATCGTGGTAGATATATTTTTCCCATAAGAAATCTACTTTTTGCCATGAAACTCCCCCTGGGCAAACATGGTATTTCTTGTAGTTGTGGGCATATACATATAGTGACAAGCAGCAATGGTGGGCATAAAGAAATGCATACGATTAGATTTGGTGGTAAAAGAGTATTTGTCACAAGTTGATAGGAGAGAACACACTGCTAGAAACAATTTTACCACAATCTGTTTCGTAGTGAAAACTTATTAGCCACGATAGGATTTTGTCGGAAATTGATAGTAGCCACGAGGTCATAACATTTTTAAATTTTATTCTCGTGAACAAAATTGTCTATTACCACGAAAAATGTTGTGGGAAAAAGCATCTATTTGTCACGGAAGTATTAAGTTGTGGTAAATGTTACTGTTTGCGGAGAGTTATATGCCACAGACGTCCCATGAGCCAATTTGGTGGCAAAAATACTTTAGCCATGAAAATCATATTTTTAGCCACAAGAATCCTTCTTAGCAAAAACTCGAAAATCTTATAGTGAGAATTGATCCATGAATTAAAATCATCCATAGCCACCATTGGCCTAGGTCTTCCTCCTTTATGTTCTGAATCAATAGCGATAATATTAAAATCCCCTACAACTAACCAAGGAATCCTGAAATTACAATCCCTTTCCAATTTCAGACCATAAATTCTTTATTTTCATATACAAACATTTAGCATACACAAATGAAGTCTTACAAGAAAATCTCCTCTCTAAAATTAAAACAGAAATATGTTGATTACTATCACTTATCCAAATAACAACAACCTCCTTAAACCAAAATAACCATAACTTTCCTCCAGACCTCTCATTCAAAAAACCATAATCAAAACCAAGTCTTCTCTTAAACAACTCCAACTGATCATCACCTAAAAAAGGCTCCGCAATTATCGTGACTTTAGACTTATGCCTCATTATCACATCTTTTAATCGAAGATTTTAACCCTCGAACATTCCAATATAAAATTGGACTAATCATAAATTAAGTTTAGAAATATGGGTAATACCCCGTTTGCTACTCCTACATTGAACCATCACCTCCTTTCTCTTATTCTTCCCAAGAACTTGCATCTCAAAATCGGAAACTGCCTCCTATGACAAATCTTCAAATACAGTAGACTATTCCTAATCTGACACACTATCATGGACTTCCACTGAACAATTAGTATTTTGATTTAATCCTTCATCGAGACTCTGAGCACAAGGAAGAGACTCTGAGCACAAGGAAAATCCTCCACCCCAACCTCATTTTCCTCTGGAACCTCCATTGCCTGACAATTAATAATGCAAGTCATCCTCAGAAGCATCCCTAACCTGTATGAGTTCTGTAATCTAGCCCTCTTCAACCTCCTACACATTAGAAACCTCAATCCCAACACAATCATCTTCATTCAATACCAACTGATTCTGCATTCGATCTGACTTGAGCTTAGAACCTTCCACACTAGGATTCTACACTGTCACCTCTGTAACAGAGGGTAAAGCAACCCTCACCAATTCAATCATAGGTTCCTCCACACTTGGCAATTGCACAACTCCTTCCTCTATTATAATTAGAGCAGCCCTTTTCTTACTCGATTGCCCTTTCTCAACAACCTTTACATCATTCGAATCCAACTGCTCAAAAACAAAATTATTCTTTTTAATTTCTCTTTATTCCATCTGATCCTACGGCTTCTCTTTGATGTATACAACCTTTCTTTTTTTTATAAGTCAAAAGATTATGTCCCTATTGCTTACAGTGAATACAATAAGTGGGTAATGTCTCATAGACCACCTCTTGTAACCTGCTACCAGGGGCAAAAGGGGTGCCAACCCATAACGAATGCACTTGGGGTTTAGCAGCATCTACTTCAACGCAGACTTTGGCCCCATTAGTATGAGTAGCACATCTTGTTGCATTGTCACAACGAATATAAGTTCCAATAGGTGTCGTGATAGATAAATGCATCGAAGGGTTATAGTAATTCAAAGCCAAACTTGGTAAGAAAACCCACACAGGTACTGTTGATGGTTCCTCTTCTTCTACAAAGTCAGGGCTCCAATGAAAAAGCCTATAACTAATGCCATTAATTTCATAAACTTCTCTAAAAAAAGCCAAGGTATGCATCATGATCTTCCCTAAAGACCATCCATGTGCTTTGGCTCCTTTCATCATACTATGGGTGACGATCGTACTTGTAATTTCATAGCGAGCGATGTCTAGCTTTGCATCTCGTGTGTATGTGATCAGGCATTCTCTAACCCTTACCAGTAGAGAGGTTACGGAGTCTGTAATAGAGCGTTATCGTCTTTTCCAAGTCCGTTGTGGCCTGATGACAACTTAAGGGATGTCACTCACTTTTACATATTCCTGTATGACCAAAAGAGCTCTACCGAAATAATGCCCAATATTGAGTTGGGGTAGTGATATGCACGCATTCACAAAATAATTTCTTAACACTTTTACACTAAGATAGAGTTTTTCCAAATTTCACAAGACAATCAAATAGTAGAACATTTATTAATAATAAGTACAATGTAGACATAGAGCAGAGCACATTTAATAAAATAAAGATAAATAATGCAAATTAAAATGCAATAGTGACTCCACCAAATCTCCCTTAAAATAAACACGGGAATCAAAGCGTCGGGATGATGACAACACGGGTTACACATCCCAACGACAAGTGCCAAACGTGTGTGCACACGGAACTTACATAAAATATAAGTCGCAGCAGATAATAAAATCATTATCTAAGTACCAGAATTTTTAGAAATATATACAAACCAAGCCAAAGTAAATTCTCTAACGGGAGATTTAATACAGTCATTCAAGATCCAAATAAAAATAATACACAACCATCAGAATTAACTGAATGTCATCCAAGGAACTAACTACACTAATTCATTCTAGCGGTGGAGCTGCCTCCTCAGGCTTAGCCTTCTCGTTTTCTGCATCAAAATCTACGATACCAAAATGGTACTGCAGGTAAGTAAAATCCCGAACAAACCCAAGATAATAAATACATTAATGCAACAACAACAACCATGAATAAATTACCATATACATGAGACTTAAAATTATCTTCCTGAAAATCAATAAAATAACCACACACGCCAAAATCTCATTTTAGTCCAAATAAAACTCCAGTAAAATCACCCATCATTTTCCAGAAATAATATCTGTAAATCCAATCATACCTGGCGTTACGTATCGCTGTCCCTGATATGATTTACACAAATCACCAATCAAAATGGGCGTTATGTATCGCCGTTCCCAGTATGACCGACACACACAATGATCATAATGGGCATTACGTATCGCCGTCTCCATTATGTCATCCACACACACACGCTGATCATAACGGGTGTTACGTATCGCTGTCCCTGTTATGACTCAGCCAAAAATCATTAAAATTCATAAACTCAATAAAAACCCAATTTCCATAAACTCAATAAAAACCCAAATTTCCATTTCCAACACATGAATATCTGAAATCATGCAAAAATCCAATTTTCAAATATTTCCATGAGCATGCGAGTAAATACACAATACAGACAACCATCCACCAAATATCCAACATTTAAATAATCCAATCAACCAACAAATACCAGCATCAACCAAACACATAGATGTTAATGCAAAAATATATTTAAATCTTAAAATTTATTTGGAAAATACTTACAGTACGCTCGCTAATAATTTCCGAAGTTACCAAAAATGCCGAACAGCGATTCCGCACTTCCACCCGTGTACTCGCTGTTATAATCACGCCCAAAGCGCCAACGTATATAAATCAATACAAGTAAATAAATATTAATATCGGAAACAACTAAAATAATTAAAAATCAACTTAATTAAAACACCAATAAATTATAGTAACATCAATAAAACCAATAAATAAACATAACAATTTAATTAAACAATTAACCTAAATAAAACAATATTTATATATATCTAACCAACTCAAATAATTATTCCGAATATTATAGCTAATTAAATTAATCATCTCAATGCAAATAAATAAATAAAAACAATTATCATCCAACTAAATTAAACACTTAATCATTAACAAAATCATACCACAAAATAAATTAAAATTAACACCAAAACAATTTAATCAATTAAATTAGAGAAAAAACTTACCGAGAGTGTCGTAAACATTGATTTACGAAAATTTTACGGCGTGAAATACCAATAAAACACCTATATAATTTTTGGATTTCAAAGGGTTTTGAAGAGGCTAACTCAAACTTGAGTTGAGAAGAAGAAACGAGCTAAAATAAATGATTAAACCCATGGTTTCAGACCTCAGATAGAGCTCGGTATAGGGGACTTTTGACGTGGTTTTTCGCATGGTTAGATAGGTTTTTTATAAGCCTACAACCGACTACATATCCTGGATTTTGGACAGGATAAACCACAAGATTCTCTGGAAGGGGATCTCAAATTTTTAGATGCAAACAAAGGGAGTAAAATAATTTGAAACTCACGACTTTGCTAGAAATCCGAGCACGTGAAGAATTGATCTGTGAAGAAAATATAGGACAAATGATCTACAATATGCTAGGGTTCTAATGATGTAATGCGTGAAGACAAGATGAAGGAGAGTTGCAAAATCTTGGGCTGAAACTCACGTATACAGCGACGAAAAAATAGGGGAAACGAAAAAGAAAAGAAGTAGAATGAAGCCTATGCGTGAAGAAGAAGAAGAAGAAGAAGCAGCTAGTCCATTTAAATCATGAACCCAAACGATCCCGTTTTACTGTAAAGCGTTACTTTAGGCGATCAACATGCTAGACTAACACAATGAGCTGCAAAGCTATACGGGTTTGGGCTTACAAACTCTTTTCACCAACTGTACACACACACACACACACGCACACACACACACACACACACACACACACACACACACACACACACACACACACACACATATATAAGCCCAAAACTGAAAACACATAACATAAATTAATTAAACACATTAAATTATAATAAAATAATTTGCAACACTTTAATTTAAATGCCAACATAATAAAATAATAATATTAAATTCAAGCATTAAATCAAATACATCATAATAATATAACAAGAAAATTAATTAACTCACAATTAAATCATAGAAGTAGTATCTTCAAATAAAAAAAATAAGAAATATATTCAAATATTTAAACACAAACACAGTAAAATAATATTAATATCCACTAACTCAAAACACATAATATCCATATTAACAACAATACATATTTAATATTAAAATAATATATTACAAAGGTAGTAAAATTACGGGTTCTCACATCTTGCCCCCTTTAAAAAGAATTTCGTCCCCAAAATTTGTATAAGTGACTCGAAAAGAGAAAACATCTGCTAGTTTTCAAATAAATACGAGTAACGCTCCCTCATATTCGCTTCTTTCTCCCAAGAGAAATCTTGGGCCAGAGGATCTCCTCACGACGCCTTAAGTAAAGGTATCATCCTGGACCTCAGTTATTGCTCTTTCCAATCTATGATTTGAGTCGATGCAATTTCAAAAGTTAAATCTGGCTGAAGTTGAATACTCTTAGGGTTGACGAAGCGCGGTTCCTGCTGATTGAAACTCTTCTTCAGCGACGACACGTGGAAAACATCATGAACATCTAAAAAGTAGTCTGGTAGAGCAATCCGATAGGCAACAGGTCCAATCTTCTCGAGAATCTGATAGGGACCGACGTATCTCGGACAAAGTTTCCCTTTCTTCCCAAAATGCTTGACACCCTTCATAGGAGATACCTTGAGGTAAACCCAATCTCCTTCTTCAAAGGACAAATCTCTTCTTCTCGTGTCAGCATAACTCTTTTGATGACTCTGCGCTGCTGCCATCTTGTCTCTGATAATCCGGACTTGGTCTTTCATTTCTTGCACGATCTCAGGTCCAAGCAATCGACTCTCGCCAACTTCATCCCAAAACAGAGGTGATCTACATTTTCTTCCATATAAGGCTTCATACGGGGCCATTTAGATGGAAGCGTGAAAGCTATTATTATAGGCAAACTCTATCAACGGCAAGTAGTACTTCCAGCTACCCTTGAACTCCAAGACGCAAGCTCGTAACATATTTTCAAGAGTCTGAATAGTGCGCTCTGACTGACCATCTGTCTGAGGATGATATGCGCTATTGAACTTCAATCTGGTGCCCAAAGCTGAATGTAAGCTCTTCCAAAATTAAGACGTAAATCGAGGGTCTCGATCCGACACTATAGTCCTAGGTACTCCTTGAAGACGCACGATCTCCTTAACATATAACCGAGTTAACTTTCCCAAGGTGTCGGTATTTGTAACTGGTAGAAAATGAACACTCTTAGTCAAGTGATCAATAATCACCCAGACTGATTTCTTCTCGCTAGGTGTCCTTGGTAAACCAACTATGAAATCCATGGAAATGTTGTCCCACTTCCACACAGGGATAGGAAGTGGTTGAAGAGTACCAATAGGTCTCTGATGTTCGGCTTTAACTAGACGACAAGTGGAACACTTTGCAACAAACAAAGCAATATCTCTCTTCATCCCTTCCCACCAGTAGCTTTTCTTCAAGTCCTAATACATTTTCGTGCTACCAGGATGAACTGAGTAAGGAGCAGCATGGGCTTTCGCTAAAATTCTTTCTTTAAATTTTGATTTTGATGGTATTACCCGTTGATTCTGAAATCGGAGAATTCCCTCTCCATCCAAACTGAAATGTGCGGGTCCTCTATCTTTCCTAACTCTACTTCGGATGTTGAGTAGCTTCGGATCCTTCATTTCAAGAGTCTTTAATTCTGCAAAATCATCGACACGAACACTAAGAGTTGCAACCAAAACTTCCTCATCTTGCTGCGAACTCTCCACCAGCAATTTCCTCATACTATAAAGAAGAGAACCCAACTCCATCGACTCAAACTCATCTACCAAATAAGACTTTCGACTTAAAGCATCAGCGACTTGATTTGCCTTACCAGGATGGTACTTGATCTCACACTGATAATCACTGATCAACTCCAACCATCTTCTCTGTCTCATATTAAAATTCTTCTGCGAAAAAGATGCTTCAAACTCTTGTGATCAGTGTAAACTTCACAAACTTCTCCATACAAATAATGTCGCCAAATCTTAAGAGCAAAGACTACCACTGCCAATTCCAAGTCGTGCGTAGGATAATTCTTTTTATGATCCTTCAACTAACGAGACGCATAGGCAACGACTCGCCCCTCTTGCATAAGGACACATACCAACCCAAACTTGGATGCATCACTAAAAACCACATAAGGCTTGTGATGTTGGGGAAGTGCTAAGACAAGTGTTGAAGTCAACCTCCGCTTCAACTCCTGAAAGTGCCTTTCACACTTGTTAAACCAAACAAATGCGGCGCCCTTTCTTATTAAAGCGGTAAGGGGTGCAGACAAGTGAGAAAATTATTCCACAAACTTTTGGTAATAACCAGCTAAACCCAAGAAATTTCTAATTTCGTGCACCGAGGAAGGACGTGGCCATGCTAACACAGCTTCCACTTTGCTAGGATCAACCGCTACTCCTGCCTGAGAAATAACATGACCAAGAAACTTGACCTGTTCCAACCAAAACTCACACTTACTGAACTTCGCATACAACTGATGCTCTCTTAGCTTCTCTAAAACTAGGCAAAGATGATAAGCGTGCTCTTCAATACTTTGAGAGTAAACTAAGATGTCGTCGATAAAGACAACAACAAAAGAATCCAAATAGGGTCGAAACACCCTATTCATCATATCCATAAAAGCTGCTGGAGCATTAGCTAATCCAAATGGCATTACTTTGAATTCATAATGCCTATATCTCGATCTGAAAGCTCTCTTCTGTATGTCCTTATCTTTAATCCTCAACTGGTAATACCCTGATCTTAAATCAATCTTTGAAAATGCTGCGGCACCCTGAAGCTGATCAAATAGGTCATCAATCCAAGGTAGATGGTACTTATTCTTGATAGTCACTTTATTAAGCTCTCGATAATTTATACACATCTTGAGGGTTCCATCATTCTTCTTTACGAATAACACCGGCGCTTCCCAAGGTGACGAACTGGATTGAATAAATTCTTTATCCATAAAATCTTGCAACTGAGTCTTCAATTCCTTCAACTCAGTAGGTGCCATAGGATAAGAAGCCTTATGCACTGCAGCTATTCCAGGTTCCAAGTCGATAGTGAATTCCACATCACGAATAGGCGGTAACCCAGGTAAGTCATCTGCAAGCACGTCGGGGAATTCTTGTACTTTTGGAATGCCATCTATCGATGCCTTCACTGATGGGAGAGACTAATTGGACTAAAAAGGCATCTGTCCCGAAAGATATATCCTTCTTTACTTGAATAGCAGACACAACTGCAGGTCTCTCTTTTAGTTTGCTGCCTGCAAATTCCATGCAATCACCTCCAGGAAGTTGAAAACTGACAACTCTACTCCGTCAATTTATACTAGCAAAATGTCAATACAACCAATCCATTCCAAGGATAATATCGAAGCCAAGCAACTTAAATATAATCAAATCTGCATCAAGTGTCCAATCTCCGAGACCCAAAGGACAACCCAAAGTGACCTTAGAGCAATACACCGTCTCACCATTTGGTAGAGCCACCACAATAGACTGAGATAAAGACTCTATAGCAAGATTACAAATCCGAGCAAACGTAGCCGACACAAAAGATTGTGACGCACCCGAATCAAACAAAGTGCAAGCATGAAATTCATACAAATGAATCCTTCTTGAAAAAATCAGGATTTACCAACTTGATAACTAAAATTAAACCAATCAATGCAGCAAACCCAAAAATGAGATCAAGACATACCTGTGACAACTCCTGCATCCTGTACCTCGGGAGCTTCCTCGTCATAAAAACCATGCTTCAAAGCGAAAACTCGGGCTTGCACTGGTTGCTTCTATATAGCTTTGCCACCACGATGTCCTCCACGACTTCCTTGACCTGTGCTTTGGCATTCACAAGCATAATGTCCCGCCTGGCCACAACTGTAACACCGATAATCTCCGTGACCACACATGCCCTCATGAGCTCTGTTGCATCTTCCACAAACTGGGACTCGCCTCCTATACGGACTCCGGTAGATGTTTGAGGACGGGCTCCGGTCCTTGACACAAACTTCTGAGGCGATCCCGAACTGCCCTCTACAAAGCTTCTTCTCTTCTAACTTGGGGGAGAACCAATGGGAATAGCGAACTCTCGCTCAACAATAGACACAATGTCGACTAGCTGTTGAAAGGTGGTCACCTGATGACAAGCTACATGTCGACGAATCTCCATGCGCAAACTTTCTTGGAAATGTTCCACTCGCAACTCTTCAATAGCTATAAGGTGATTAGAAAATCTCCCAAGCGCCATAAACTTGCGAGCATACTCCTCCATTGTCATACTCCCTTGAATCAGATTGGTAAATTCTCAAGCCTTCTGGCGCCGTGCTGATCTTGGAAATTATCAAATTCCTTCTTAAATCGCTCCCAAGTCACATTAGCAAATGACTCAAGTTCTTTTACCAGAAGTTCTCGCTTTATTTCTCACCAAGATGCCACCTCGCCCTGAAATAAATAACTTGCGTAAAGAACTTTCTGAGCTTCCGTACAGCCACAAATCTCAAATGTCCTCTTGATATCTTTAATCCATCTATCGGCTCTCAGTGGATCCTCCTCGCCTGAAAAATGAGGGGTACGATGTGCCAAAAATCGCTCATAAGAGTATCCCTCCTGTTCGACCCTAGGTTGCGATCGGGAATCCTGCCGTAGAAAGTCAGTCATCTGGTTCAAAGCTCTAGCCAAGGCAAAATTTCCATCGCTTCTTGGTAATTCATCATCTGGAACAGTTTGAAGTACCGGTGGTCTCACCATTGTCCTGCCAAAATGAACCTTCAACCCCGCTTTTCCGAATTTAAACGAATAGAACAAAACCACAAATAATCAAAACAAATAAAATTATATGGTACTGTCCCTAGGTACATATGGATTTACCCAGAGCCGAACTACTCTGATACCACCTGTGACGCCCCCAAATCCTCCTTAAAATAAACACAGGAATCGAGCTGTCAGGATGATGACAACACGGGTCACACATCCCAATGACAAGTGCAAAACGTGTGTGCACACGTGACATACATAAAATATAAGTTGTAGCAGATAATAAAATCATTATCCAAGTACCAGAATTTTTAGAAATATATACAAACCAAGCCAAAGTAAATTCTCCAACCGGAGATTTAATACAGTCATCCAAGATCCAAATAAAAATAATACACAACCATCAGAATTAACTGAATGTCATCCAAGGAACTAGCTACACTAATTCATTCCAGCGGTGGAGCCGCCTCCTTAGGCTCAATCTCCTCATTCTCTCCATCAAAATCTACGATACCAAAATGGTACTGCAGGTAAGTAAAATTCCAAACAAACCCAAGATAATAAATACATTAATACAACAACAACAACCATGAACAAATTACCAAATACATGAGGCTTAAAATTATCTTACTCAAAATCAATAAAATAACCACACATGCAAAAATCTCATTTTAGCCCAAATAAAACTCCAGTAAAATCACCCATCACTTTCCAGAAATAATATCTGTAAATCCAATCATACCGGGCGTTACGTATTGCCATCCCCGATATGATTTACACAAATCACAAATCATAATGGGCGTTACATATCGCCGTCCCTATTATGACTAACACACACAATGACCATAATGGGCATTACATATCGCCGTCCCCATTATGTCATTCACACACATACGCTAATTACAACGGGCGTTACGTATCGCCGTCCCCGTTATGACTCAGGCAAAAACCATTAAAATCCATAAATTCAATAAAAACCTAATTTCCATAAACTCAACAAAAACCTAAATTTCTATTTCCAACACATGAATATATGAAATCATGCAAAAATCCAATTTCTAAATATTTCCATGAGTATGCGCGTAAATACACAATGCAGACAACCATGCACCAAATATCTAACATTTGAATAATCCAATCAACCAACAAATACCAGTATCAACCAACACATAGATGTTAATGCAAAAATATATTTAAATTTTAAAATTTATTTGGAAAATATTTACAGTACGCTCGCTAATAATTTTCGAAGTTACTGAAAATGCCGAACAGTGATTCCGCACTTCCACCCGTGTACTCGCCGCTATAATCACGCTCAAAGCGCCAACGTATATAAATCAATACAAGTAAATAAATATTAATGTCGGAAACAACTAAAATAATAAAAAACCAACTTAATTGAAACACCAATAAATTATAGTAACATCAATAAAACCAATAAATAAACCTAACAATTGAATTAAACAAATAACCTAAATAAAACAATATTTATATATATCTAGTCAACTCAAATAATTATTTAGAATATTATAGCTAATTAAATTAATCATCCCAATGCAAATAAATAAATAAAAACAATTATCATCCAACTAAATTAAACACTTAATCATTAATAAAATCATACCATAAAATAAATTAAAATTAACACCAAAACAATTTAATCAATTAAATTAAAGAAAAAGCTTATCGAGAGTTTCGTAAACGTTGATTTATGGAAATTTTACGGCGAGAAATATCAATTAAAACACCTATATAATTTTCGGACTTCAAAGGGTTTTGAAGAGGCTAACTCAAACTTGAGTTGAGAAGAAGAAACGAGCTAAAATAAATGATTAAACCCATGGTTTTAGATCTCAGATAGAGCTCGGTATAGAGGGCTTTTGACGTGGTTTTTCGCATGGTCAGATAGGTATTTTATAAGCCTACAACTGACTACAAATCATGGATTTTATAAAGGATAAACCACAAGATTCTATGGAAGAGGATCAAATTTTTAGATGCAAACAAAGGGGATAAAATAATTTGAAACTCACGACTTTGCTAGAAATCCGAGCACGTGAAGCATTGATCTGTGAAGAAAATATAGGGGAAATGATCTACAATATGCTAGGATTCTAATGATGTAATGTGTGAAGACAAGATGAAGGAGAGTTGCAAAATCTTAGGCTGAAACTCACGTATACAGCGACGAAAAAATAGGGGAAACAAAAAAGAATAAAAGCAAAACGAAGTGTACGCGTGAAGAAGAAAAAGTAGAAGCAGCTAGTCCATTTAAATCATGAACCCAAACGATCCCGTTTTACTGTAAAGGGTTGCTTTAGGTGATCAACATGTTAGACTAACACAATGGGCTGCAAAGCTATATGGGTTTGGGCTTACAAACTCTCTTCACCAACTGTACACACCCCCCTCCCCCCCCCCCCCCCCAAACACAGAAGCTCAAAACTGAAAACACATAAAACAAATTAATTAAACACATTAAATTATAATAAAATAATTTGCAACACTTTAATTTAAATGCCAACATAATAAAATAATAATATTAAATTCAAGCATTAAATCAAATACATCATAATAATATAACAAGAAAATTAATTAACTCACAATTAAATCATAGAAGTAGTATCTTCAAATTAAAAAAAATAAGAAATATATTCAAATATTTAAATACAAGCACAGTAAAATAATATTAATATCCACTAACTCAAAACACATAATATCCATATTAACAACAATACATATTTAATATTAAAATAATATATTACAAAAGTAATAAAATTACGAGTTCTCACAAGACAGATATTGGATGCTATGGTAATTTACAACCAACTTCACAAATAAATAACACCATTGCCACAAATCCAACCAATACACATTTTTCCAACAACAAATCTGTCACCAAGTACCATATCATTTGGTAACGTTTCCTTAGGTACTCAACCCATGATTCCAACACAACTCGACTACACAAGACAATTTATAATGACGAGATCCCTTGTTTGAGCATTTTTAATACTTTTTTATTTAGTATTATTGGATCTCTTATCTCAAATTATTAATATTTTGATTGCTTAATTTACTTTATTTTGTGCTTAAGTTGTTATGCTTTTTTATTTCTGTGCTTTTTCTTGTTTTATTTTCTATTTGCAATTCGGTTTGAGGCTTTATGGATTTGGATTGTCCCTTTTTTTTTCCTTGCAGGCTGTGTGTGTTTTAAGAGAGGGCCCAACTCGAGTACCTAAATGGGAGCCTAGCCCCTTGTTTCGAAAACAACGGCATTTTGGGCCTTTTTGAAGTGAAGCCTAGGGCTTCATTGTTAAGACCATGGCCCTACACCACTCTTCCCTTTTCTTCTTCTCCCATTTGTTTTTCTTCTTTCTTTTCATTCATCTCCGAAAATATCGTGCGCACACTCATTCATTTTTGTCGCTGTCGCGTTCCAGGTAGTGCCATGCATCCATCGTTGCGGCTTCTCTTCCCCATCGCCTGCACCACTGCCTTTTCCTCCCCATTTTTGCGAGCCACGCATTGCATGCGACCTTTCTCACCTCTAAAATCTGCTACCAACCCACCTTGGCTGCTCACCGTTGCACATGGCTTGTTGTTGGGTGCCACACGGTGGCCCTTGCCAAGTCTTGCACCTCCATTTACCACCATTCCTTGCGTAGGCTAAGAAATGTGAGTGACTCAACTTGGCCTATAAATTGGCTGAGCTCCACCCTCCTCAAACCACCCCTCAAAGAACGTCCTGCCATCCATTTATGATTTGAAAGCTTCCTTCACCCTTAGAAAACTTCCCACAGCTATTACGAGAACTTTTCTCTGTCTATTACCGTGCATCACCATCCACCCCCACCACTTGGCATCACAACCCATTCCAAGCGACCATACTTGAAAACTCATAGACCCTAAACCCAAAAAATCACTCAAATTCATGGGTTTGATACATCAAACTGCCGCTATCCCCTTTGTCAACACCTCGGTGAGCTAATATGACTATTTAGTTGTATTTAAATTATATTTCATTTTAATAAATTGCTAAAATTTGTATGTTCATCCACGGCGTAGTGCTACACTCATTTGATGTTATGCGGAACTGTAGACCGATGTTCATGCGACCTTCCAAAAATTCACGTGATTGCGTTGTAAATTAACTTCTGACATGACTTTGAAGCTTTAAAATATTACTTTTGCACTAACGTTTTCCATAGCCTGATTGGTTGGACTGGGCCTAGGGCCCAATGGAGTATTGGGATATGTTTATGTAGCTTATGGTTGGTTTGGACTTAAGGTCAGTAATGGAGGATGCAAAAATGCTTGTAGTTTGGTTGGTCTGTGAAACTGTATTTGTGAAATTGTGGTTATAAAACTATGTTTGTGATTGCTGTGGTGTTGTGTATTTGCCTGTTGAATGATCTACCATGTCATCAAATACCTGTCTATCATGCATATGCACATTTATTTAATTGCATTAATTACTTAATTGCACTGTGATGCATATGCGTGCATATTATGACCTCAAGCTGAGATGAGATATTATCTCAGTAGAGCTCTTCTGGTTACTTAGGAGAGTAATAAATCGATGTGATGTCCCTTGGGCTATCATCAAGTGACAGTTGGCAAGAGCTAGAGGATGCGTAGTTATGCTACGTACTAGGTGCGGAGTTAGGTATTACTCCTATGAAATTACATGCACGATCAGTATCCGTGGTGTGGGAAAAGGAGCCAGGATGTATGGATAGCCCCAAGGGGAGATCATGGTGTACACTTAGTAAACGGTTCATGTTGGGGGTCAAAAATAAAGTTTTTGGCATGCATGGGTAAATGTGTTCTTTTCGGAGAAAATAATAGATTTGTTCTTGCATGTTCTATTGTGTGGCTATGGACGTGTTGGTTACTTAAATATGTTTTTTTTAACTCTTGGATGTCGATTGGTTGTTTACTTGCTGAGATTTCGATAATCTCACTGTCGTTCTTTTACCTACAATTTTGTCTTAGAAAATCGTAGACTTTGACGTAGAGAAAGAGTATGAGCCCGATGGGCCAGCTCTGTCGGAGGAGTGATCTACTAGTGCTGCTTGTCGATTGTGGAATTTGTTTCCTCTATTCTTTGTATTTTTTTCCTTCCATTTATTTTTCTATCAGATGAAAGTGTAACCTCTATTAGCATTGTTTGATTGGGTTGTAGACTTTAAACTTTCTGGTATTTAGTTGAATGCATTTTCTTTTATCGTTCCATTGTGATTATATTTGCACATTGGTTGCATGTTACGCACACCCTGTGCACTTGGCGAAGAGGTGCGTGATCTGTGTGGTCATCCTCCCAATATACGACTTCCACCAATTCACATATGGAGGTCGAGGGCTCCATATAGAAACCCATGGTCAGTCTATAAATTCACTTACTATGCTTAAATAAATATCAAAATGATTGAGCGCGTGTTGACAAAACAATCCCATGAGAGTGCGTGCGTGAGGGTTGAATGGTGGCAGTGACAACGATGGCAAGGCAAAGACAACAACAGTTCATAGGGACAAGGGATTGAGGGGAAGCTTGACCAAAAACCCTTGGAAGAACTTGATGCAAGGCAAGGATTAGGGAATGAAAAGGTGATGACAAATGGTGGCAGGAGAATGGAATCCAGAAAAGCATGAGCTAAGGGTGTGGTGGTTGTGGGCAACACTAAAGCTACCACGACGAAAGCCTCACAGATCAACAGTCCTGGCACGCCGAGGGTTGGGCTAGAGGAACAGTGGTGACAGCTAGAGGAGAGACTATGTCGGGCTCACATGAGGTGGTGGGGTGCTGATAAGTGCGCGAAAGTACACTCTAAATATCCTAATATTTGATTAAATTACAAATAATGAAAATAGAAATGATTGGATTTCACTTATTTTATTTAATTAGGTTTCTATTTACATTGAGATGTTTTTAAGCATTATTTGTATTTTTATTTATTTATTTTATTTGTATTTTATTTATTTATTTATTTCTTTTTTTAGACGAAGAGGGAGAAAAGCACAAGAAGTTTAATTCATCACAAAGGCTATCAATTGAATTGAAACAAGGCAACGTATAAGAGTCTTAAAGCAACACGGCAACTTATATATAAATATATATATATATATATGTTTGTACGTAAACGAAAAAGAAGGGAATTAAGCCGCATGACTCAGCATATATATATATATACATTTATATTCATACGTGGGACGAAAGGAGAACGTACAACAAAGAAGCCGCAGCGTGAACGTGAGCGGAAACGTGAACGTGAGCAGACGTGGAACGAGAAGCGGACGTACGAACGTGAACGCAGATGAAGATTTTCTTCTTGAGATTTTTATTGTCTATTCTATTTATGGATAACTAAATTCTCAAGTAGGGTTAGGGATGAACTTGCACACTAGATGGTATTTTTAATTTAATTTTAATTCATGTATTTGATTTTCACTTATTAAAATTCTTTGTTTTATCATTCTCAAAATATTGTTAGTGTTTTTTTTTTCCGAATAATTTTGGAATTTATTTCATTTATAGATTCAATCATGCTTTTTTTATTGAATGAATTTATTCTTTGATTATTTTTGGATCCATTGATTATTTATATTGATTTAATTATCTGCTGCAATATCGCTCCCTGGGTATGTTGTCGTCGTTGGATTTTCTCAATGTGAATAACAATTTGTGTGATTTAAAGTGATGAATAATTTTTCAAAGAATTACATTTGATTTAATTTTTGGTTTATAATTTTATATCTTCCGATTGAGAATTACGGAATTGAATTCTCAATTGAGTTATCAGTGAATTGAAAATAATTAAAAATATCGGATATATGTAAGGGATTCCCGACACTCTACTGTTCGTCAACTTTAATTACTTTTTCATTATTTACTTTGTTTAATTTTAAATTTCATTTAAAGTCAATTTTTCTTCCCTCATTAATCATTTAATTTTTTAGTTTTTTTTGCTATTTTACTTTTCTTTTAATTGTCTCCCTGTGGAATCGACACCCCAAAGCTGAACTACAATTACCGCGTTATTCTTTGGGCGTTATCAAATTTTGGCGCCGTTGCCGGGGAGACGGTAGAAGAATTGTTGGATAGTTTTTTTTTTTCCTTTTCAGCAGTTTGTAAAGGCGGTAATTTCGTTCCCTCTTTTTACTTGCTGCATTATTTTTTTTTTATTTTTATTTTTGCATGCATAATAGGTATAGAGACACATTAGGTCGATTTGCTTGTAGGCCTGGGATAGAGTCAAATTCAGTGTCTAATTTTTCTAATCCTTTGTTTGATACTTCTTCTGTTTCTGAAAATATGAGTGAACACGAGGATCAACCCATTAAGACCCTTCAGGATTATCTCCACCCTACACGTACAGCCACACCATCATGCATAATGTTTCCACCCAATACGCGTCAACTTGATGTTAAAACGGGAGTGATACAGTTACTCCCCACTTTTCATGGGTTGGAAAATGAAAATCCATATGTGCATATTAGGGAATTTGAAGAGGTAGTTGCGGCTTTTCATAGTCACAATGCAACTGATGACATTGTGAAACTTAAGTTCTTTCTTTTTTCTTTAAAGGATAGAGCTAAGAGTTGGTTATACTCGTTGAGACCACGATCCATTGGGTCGTGGAATGAGATGACTCAGGCTTTCTTTAATAAATATTTTCCCCAATATAAGACCAATGCTTTAAAAAGACAGATCTCCACCTTTGCACAGAAGGACAGTGAGACTTTATATATGTCTTGGGAGAGATTTAAGGAGCTATTGAGTATGTGCCCTCACCATGGGTATGAGAGTTGGCGTCTGGTGAGTTACTTCTATGAGGGGCTTACACCTAGAGAGCGCCAATTTGTGGAGATGATGTGTAATTGTGAGTTCTTGCAGAAAAATCCTGATGAGACCATAGAGTACCTCAATGAGCTCGATGAAAAAGCTCACACTTGGACTAGACCTAGTGCGACTGAGAGCACCAATAGGTCACGACCTATAGGGAACCCAAACGGTGGTGGAATTTACCATCTTAGGGAGGAAGATAACTTGAAGGTTAAGGTTGAGGTGCTTACTAGGGAGCTACAATTGCTAAAGGCCAAGGACTTGAAGCCAGCACACTTGGCTAATCATGCAAAGTCTTCTGGGCCATGTTTTGTGTGTGGAGGGGTAGATCACCTCGTCCAAGAGTGTCCCACATTTGCTGAGATGAGAGGGTTGTATGAGGAACAATGTAATGGCTTAGGCATGTACAAGAAGTCTTTTACACCTTTCTCTGAGACTTACAATCCGGGGTGGCGTAATCACCCCAATTTTAGCTGGAAGTCCGAAAACCAGCCACTTGCATTACCTGCACCATATCATGCACCTACATCGTCTAGGAGTCCTTTAGAAGACACTTTGCATGCTTTTATTGAAGCACAGGGTAAGACTAACCAAAAGTTTGAATCTTTGATTACGCAGGTTGTGGAAGAAAATAAAGAGATAAAGAATCAAGTATCAAAACTGATGAGCTCCTTGAGTGTGACTGAGCGAGGTAAGTTTCCTTCTCAAGCTCAGTCTACTCCCTATGGTCAACACATGGCACAAGAGAATTTCAAGGATATGAATGCCATTGTGACTCGTAGTGGTAACTCATCACACATCCCAACAATGGATAAATCAGAGGATGTGGAGAAGGATCAATATAGTAGTACTCCCGAGCTACCCAAGGAACCAGAGGTGACAAAGAGCCATGTTAAGGTACCATTCCCTCAAGCTCTGAAATCAAGCAAGCTAACTATGGATCCTAACAATGATATCCTGGAGAATCTCAAACAGGTAAAAGTCAATCTCCCTCTTTTGCATGTAATTAAACAAGTTCCTACTTACGCAAAAGTTTTCAAGGATTTGTGTACAGTCAAGAGGAGATACCACGTGAAGAAGACAGCGTTCTTGACAGAGCAAGTTAGTGCTCTGATTGAGCAACGGATTCCTCCCAAGTACAAGGATCCCAGGTGCCCAACCATTGCATGCAGCATCGGAAATCAGGAGTTTGGACAAGCTTTGCTAGATTTAGGAGCCAGTGTGAATCTTATGCCTTATTCTATTTATTTGCAGCTAGGACTAGGAGAAATCAAACCAACCACTGTGGTATTGCAACTGGCTGACTGTTCAGTTAAAGTACCCCGGGGGGTGGTAGAGGATGTTTTGATTCAAATTGATAAATTTTATTATCCTGTTGATATTTTGATTTTAGATACCACCTCTGTTGTTGATACTATTTCTAAAATTCCTCTAATTTTAGGTAGGCCTTTCCTTGCCACTGCTAATGCTCTTATCAATTGCAGGAATGGGCTCATGAAGCTATCTTTTGGAAACATGACTCTGGAGGTGAATGTCTTCCATATTGCAAAACAACCGGAGGAGGATCATGAGTGCCACCAGACATATATGATTGATTCACTGATGGATAGGGGAGTTTTGGAAACTCATGATTTTGATCCCCTTGAGCATTTTTTGGTTAATTCTTAGTTTGATTCCATTACTGATTCATTTGATATAGTTGATATTTGTTCTATTTTCAACAGAACTCAAGATTACGGCACACAAAAATGGCAACCGAAGTTCGAGGAATTGCCCGAGAAGAGTGAAAGACAGATTCCTTCAAGTATGGAAGCACCCAAAGTTGAATTGAAGCCTTTGCCTAAGGGTTTGAAGTATGTTTTCTTTGGTCCAGGTGATACCTTTCCTGTTATTATCTCATCTGAATTGTCTGAGTCTCAAGGTGAGAAATTAATTCGGGTTCTCAGTGAGCATAAGTCAGCTTTAGGTTGGAGCATTGCTGATATAAAAGGTATTAGTCCCTTGATTTGTTCACATAAAATTAATTTGGAGGAAGGAGCTAGCCTTCGTAGAGACCCACAACGTAGGCTTAATCCCACTATGAAAGAAGTAGTGAAAAATGAAGTATTAAAACTGTTAGACGCAGGAATCATATATCCTATTGCTGATAGTAAATGGGTTAGTCCGACACAGGTTGTTCCTAAAAAGTCTGGTGTTACTGTAGTGAAGAATGACCTGGGAGAGTTAGTCCCCACCAAGCTTGTGACTAGGTGGCGGATGTGCATTGATTATAGAAAATTGAATGCCGCCACCCGGAAAGACCATTTTCCTCTCCCTTTTGTTGATCAGATTCTTGAGCGTGTGGCTGGTCATCCTTTCTACTGTTTCTTGGATGGTTATTCTGGCTATTATCAAATTGAAATTGCATTAGAAGATCAGGACAAAACCACTTTTACTTGTCCTTTTGGTACTTATGTTTTTCGTAGAATGCCATTTGGATTGTGTAATGCACCTACCACTTTTCAACGTTGCATGATGAGTATCTTTAGTGACATGATTGAAAATAGCATGGAAGTTTTTATGGATGACTTGACTGTTTTTGGATCCTCTTTTGACGCATGTTTATTGAATTTAGAGAAAGTGTTGACTCGTTGTGAGGAGAAGAAACTGGTTTTAAATTGGGAAAAATGCCACTTTATGGTACCTTCAGGTATTGTTTTAGGGCATATTATTTCTTCCAGAGGGATAGAGGTTGATCAATCCAAGATTGAATTAATTTCTAAACTGCCTACGCCTAAGACAGTAAAGGATGTGAGATCATTTCTTGGTCATGCGTTATAGGAGGTTCATACAGAATTTCTCCACTATATCCAGACCACTATGTGACCTCCTAGCTAAAGATGCCCCATTTGAGTGGACACAAACTTGTCAAGAGGCATTTAAAATGCTAATTGGCAAGCTTACCTCAGCACCTATAATGCAGCCACCGGATTGGACCTTGCCTTTTGAGATTATGTGTGATGCTAGTGATTATGCTGTAGGTGCTGTTCTTGGACAGCGAAGGGAGGGGAAGCCCTTTGTTGTTTACTATGCTAGTAGGACTCTAAATAGTGCTCAGATGAATTACTCAACCACTGAAAAAGAGTTGCTAGCTGTAGTGTTTGCTTTGGATAAATTTCACTCTTATTTGATTGGTTCTCCTATTATTATTTTCATAGATCATGCAGCCCTTAAGTACCTTCTCACAAAGAAGGATGCTAAGGCACGACTAATACGGTGGATTTTACTTTTGCAGGAATTTGACATCACCATCAAAGACAAGAAAGGAGTGGAGAACGTAGTGGCCGACCATCTCTCGAGACTCACATTTGAGGAAACCTCTGACCATCTGCCAATTAGGGATGATTTTCCCGATGAGCATTTACTTTCTATTACTTCTCTACCATGGTTTGCTCATATTGCGAATTATTTGGCTACAGGTGAGATATCGGTGGATTGGAACGCTCAGGATAAGAGGAAATTCATGACTGAGGTACGTAATTTCTATTGGGATGACTCTCTTCTTTTTAAATACTACCCTGACCAAATTTTGAGGCGTTGCATTCCTGATGAAGAGATTGCTAGCGTCTTGGAATTTTGTCACTCCCAAGCTTGTGGAGGCCACTTTTTAATGAAGAAAACCGCTGCAAAAATTTTGCAGTGTGGATTTTATTGGCCCACATTGTTTAAGGATGCAAACATCTATTGTTGTTCATGTGAAAGGTGTCAAAAATTAGGAGCCATGTCCCATCATAATATGATGCCTTTGAACCCAATTTTAGTGATTGAAATTTTTGATTGTTGGGGTATTGATTTTATGGGACCATTTCCTCCTTCTTTTGGATATCAATATATTATTGTGGCAGTGGATTATGTGTCGAAATGGGTTGAAGCAGCAGCTTGCAGGAACAATGATAATAAGATGGTAATTAAATTTCTTAAAGAGAATGTGTTATCTCGGTTTGGTACACCACGTGCTATTATTAGTGATCGGGGTACACATTTTTGCAACCGTTCCTTTGAGGCTTTGATGAAAAAATATGAGATATACCACCCCCAGACAAGTGGACAAGTAGAACTTGCAAACAGGGAAATTAAGCAGATTGGTCTTTGAGACTAGTTGATGCACTTTGGGCCTACCGTACAGATTTTAAAACTCCCTTAGGCATGTCACCTTATAGACTTGTTTTTGGAAAGGCTTACCATTTACCTGTGGAGCTCGAGCATCGAGCCTATTGGACTATCAAGCATTTCAATTTTGACATAGGAGAAGCAAGTAAATTCAGAAAATTTCAATTGACCGAGTTAGAGGAGTTGAGGAATGATGCCTATGAGAACTCTAAAATTTATAAGGCTAAAATGAAAGCGTTTCATGATAAAAATATTTTGAGAAAAAAATTTAAGCCTAATGATCGAGTGTTTTTATATGACTCTAGACTCCATAAGCACCCAGGAAAACTTCGGTCTAGGTGGACCGGCCCTTTTGTAGTGAAGAATGTTTTTGAAAATGGGGCGATAGAAATAGAGGATCCTAAAGATGGTAGGATTTTTAAAGTAAATGGTCAGCGCCTTAAAATATTAATTGATAGGGAAGTTCCGGAAGTGGAAGAGATTCCATTTGCAGACCTGGTCTATCAACCTTGACCACACCACGCATGTATGTTTTCTTTTTATTTGTTCTGTTTGTTTTTGTTTTTTTTTGTTTTTTTTTTCCTTTTCTTTTTCTTTTTGGTTGCTGTTGGTTTTCTTTGTTTTTGTTTGCAGGTCAGTGTCAGTTTGTCATTTTAGTTTGTCATTTCTAGTGCTTAGTGAGTCATCCCACGTCCTACATCAGGTGTATTCTACCCTTTTTAGTACCTTCTAATTAGTTTTAATTGTTAAACATTGAGGACGATGTTTCATTTAAGTTGGGAGGTGAGAATGATGTTTGTTGGAACTCTGTGGCATATTTTCCAAATTAAAAAAAAAAAATCACACAGGCACATTTTTACATGTGTATTCATGCTCATTCATGACTATCTTGGTGAATTCATCAAACCCATCTTAATCATTTTGCTGAGGCAGTCACAGAATTTTTTAATGCACGTATCCAAACTTTGTGGTAAGATGGTGGTTTGACACATGTAGCCAGAAAACTCTTTCGCTTAAGTATTCTTGTGAATTTTGGAAGAGGTTGAGAGCCTACAAATGCAGAAAATTGTGATAAGCGTTTATTGATCTGTTGAATTAAACACTTTTTTTGAGAATATCATTACATGGTTGGTGGTAAGATGGTGGATATACTTGGGATATGATGAACGTCAACTTAGAATTAACGTTTGAGCCTTTCAAGCTAACCCTTCTCATCATAGACTCTTAGTAGCCAATTTTGATCCAACAAACACATGTAGACTTTTTCTTTTCATATGCCCACATCATTCATACCTCTCCACATTGGAGTATAGCCTATACACTAATTTTTCTTACCGTTATTGCTTCCAAGTGTGTGCTAAGTGTGGAATTTGCATATTTTCTTTTATTGAAAAAAAATAAATAAATAAATAGAGAGCGACTGAAGAAAAAAAAAAGAAAAGAAAAAGAAAGAAAAAGAAAAATGGAAGAGTACAAGTGCAAAATGTTCAATTGATTGAGTTTCAAATTTAAAAAAAAAAAAAGAAGTTGAAGAAGAAGAAAAAGTATTATTTGATGATCTGAAAAGTAGACGAGTGCATCAGATGAAAAGTGTAGTCTATTGAGATATTTAATAAGATTCCTGTGGTATGTACTTGGAAGTTTTTGAATCCATTTTATCATTTTCTTCATTTAGCCCCTAACCCGAGCCACGCTACAACTTTTTGTGTTGATCGTTCTGATCCTAAGTATGCTTGTGGAATGAGTGGTGGAAATTCTCAATTGTTAGTGTTCCTATCATAAGGTCAATATTTGCTTATTTCTTGTACATAATTGCCTAATTCCCTATGAGAGTGTGTGTACACCCCTTGTCAACTCCATAGAGAGAACCCCTACACGAAACACTGTTATACCCGTAAGTTATGGGGTTGAAACTTTTGCTTAAAATGTTCTTGATGTTGCATGCGTTACGGTTTGTGGTTGGATGGATATAGTTTGGATCATACACACACACACTCTGTGGATTGCTATATGTGGATTAATTGTGATTGGGTTATTGGATTTCTAAGATTGTTTTGATATGTGATTTTGAAAAGTGTGACTTGGTAACTTCTGTGTGTGATCTGTCTTTGGTCTCTTTCATCATTTTTGCATGGAAATTGTTAGGGACTAGCAATGAGTAAGTTGGGGGCTGTGATGAGTGCGCGAAAGTACACTCTAAATATCCTAATATTTGATTAAATTGTAAATAATGAAAATAGAAATGATTGGATTTCACTTATTTTTTTTAATTAGGTTTCTATTTACATTGAGATGCTTTTAAGCATTATTTATATATATTTTTATTTATTTTAGGTGCACCGCAAAAGGAGGCAAATGTGAGAGAGAGAGAGAGAGAGAGAGTGTGTGTGTGACCATCAGCGATGGCTCGATGAAGAAGATGGGCGGCAACGTATGCTATCAATAGGAGAGAAAACGAGAAAATAAGTAAGAAAAGAAAAACAGAGGGGAAAGGGTGGGAAGGGTGCGGCCATCTGAAGGGGAGAGTGGAAGAGATGAAACCCTAAGGGTTTCTCACTTCTTGAACCAAAACGCAACTGTTTATTAAAAATGCGTGGGGATGGGCTGGGCCAACAACTGCATAGGTTGGGCCCAAATTCACTTACTTAAACACCCTTTTAAGTCTAATACTAAACAATATATAAGGCCCACTAACAAAAGCTCAATAAAAATTTGGGCCCTCACAAAGAACTTTTCCTTTCCACCAATGTGAGGTCCCATATACTACCCATCCTTATTCTCTTACCATATAGGGTATTACAAACTTGTACTAAAATGACTTAACTTTTGACAAAAAGGCTCTACATTCAGTTGACTATTCTTTCGAGAACTTTAACATTTGAAGAATAGATCCTATACATGGGGAGTGACTATACATCTCTAAATCATTTTTTAGAAATATTTTATTTGACGAATGAAACAAACTTATCTACATCCAACCATCTACACTTTCTAATCTTATGTTCATATTGGTTATAGTTAAGATTTGACAAAAAATGTTGTTACCATCAAAATTATCAATTTTTTTCTCTAAAAATTGACCATTTGGGAAAAAAGATCATTCTTAAAAATAATTTTATTGTTACGAAAGTACTAATGACATTACCGTTTCGAGGAATAAATAATTTTAATTTTTTTGTTAACGTACATATGGAAAGTAGAAAATATGGCCAGCACATAAAATAATTAAATAATTACAACATTTGAAAAGAAATAGCTTAAAAAATTTTATTTGCTCTTTCCTTGGAAGGTAAAAAATCGAATAGTTAAGACTAATGAAATGAGTAAAAATAATAATAAAGAAACAATAGAGAAAGATCATTTTAATAGAACAGGAAAAAAAAATAAAAAAGAAAAATAAAAAAGAATAGAGGGTTTTATTTTAGAAAGATGAGTTGTTAAAAGAGAAAAACATGATTTTCAAGGAAATTTTGGCAAATAATTTGTTTTGCCCGATGTAATTGCTCTAAAATAGGTTTGTTTAACCAACCTGACCTGAAAACTTCCTTCTTCTGATAACCCATTACCCATTAACCGATTACTCATTTCTAGTGTTGCGAATTTTGTTATTTGGGATGAGATTTCTACCCAGTTCGGCAGATCACTCAATAGGAAATAAAAGATCACTCGCAACACTAGATTCGCAACAAAAGTTCAAAATTTCCACATAGTTCGGCAGATCACTCAACAGGAAATAAAAGATCATTTGCAACACTAGATTCGCAACAAAAGTTCAAAATTTATAACCAGTTCGGCAGATCACTCAATAGGAAACAAAAGATCATTCGCAACACTAGATTCGCAACAAAAGTTTATAACAAGAACACCCTAGAACCCTAGATTCTCCTCTCTAGTTTTGACTTCGTTATTGACATCACCTCCACAACTCTTCTTCCTTCCTCTTCTACTAAATTCGGCGCCAGAGAACCCCAGCACCTCCACCAGAATCCTATTATCAGGCCAGATACCAATGACTTTGTACTTGTTGTCACGTTTTGACAGGTCCTCCTTGGGAAAAGTTGACTGAAAAGATTGAGATCTGGCTTCGTTCAAATCTATTGCCTTGGTTCATAGGAAACTGACAATGTTGAGTGTGTGTGAGAGAGAGAGAGAGAGAGAGGCCTCGTTGTTATCGTTAGGGAGACATGGGTATGAAAGGAGAGAAGAGAAGAGGTGTTAACGTGACACCCTTATATTTTGCTTGGGATTGGACATACATTTGAAGCGTTGAGACATACAACACAAGGCTACCTACTCTCGTTCATAGAAAATAAATATGCAATGCACCTAGCGTGCATCTAACAGTAATATTTGCAACAATTTTTTTTTCTTTAGCAATACTATGTACCAAACAAAAAAATCTCAAATATTTAAAACATCATTCATACAAAATGACATAACAAATAACTTAGATTATAATACTATTCCAAAATAGCTATGATCAAAGAGTACTGGAGATGTAACTCCATAGTACAAGTAGTAACTTAAACTAACTACTATATTAACATTGATGTCGCACCGTCGCTCAGTCGACCGTGTCTAATTAGTCGAATCCCAGTTCTCCTTTGAGTCCTGCAATAAGATCTACCATTTGAGGCGAATGGTAGTGAGACTATCACAGTAATATTTGATTACAAATCTCGACAAGTTAATAAAAAAAATTTCACGCAAGTTAATAATGCATGCATGACAGTAAAAGCATGTATACATAATCAAAGTTATAAATAATCATAGCATAACTTGACATATAGTATGACATAATTGACATAACTTAAACTAAAAAGTGAATTGAATTTGACTTGACATGACGTGAACTTGAATTTGAAACAACGTAAACCTAAACATAACATAAACTTAAACTTGAACATAGCATGAACGTAGACTTAAACATACATGGGCTTGAAAAATAATATAAATGTGAACTTGAAACATAGTATTAACATAACTTGAACATAACATGCTCTTAAAATATAGCATGAACGTAAACTTGAAATATAGCATGAACGTGAACTTGAATATAACATGAACGTGAATTTAAATATAACATAAATGTGAACTTAAAAATAGTATGAACATGAACTTGAACATACATAAACTTGAAACATAACCTGAATGTAAACTTAAAACGTACTCTTATCTCATAGAGTCACCACGATATTCTTATCTCACGGGTTTACAACGATAGCATAGTCTTATCTTATAGGGTTATCATGATAGCGTATCCTTATCTCGTGGGGTTATCACGATAGCATATATTTATCTCGTGGGGTTTCCACGATAGTATATCCTTATCTCATGGGATTACCACGATAGTGTATCCTTATCTTGTGGGATTACCACAATAACGTATTCTTATCTCATGAAATTATTATGACAGCATATTCTTATCTTATGGGGCTACCACGATAGCGTGTCATTATCTCGTGAGGTCCACGATAACCTATTCTTATCTCATGGGATTACCATGATAGCGTGTCCTTATCTCGTAGGGTTACCACGATAGCATATTCTTATCTTGTGGAGTTACCAGGACATCATAATAATCATAAACTGAACAATAACTTAATTACACGAGAACATACATGAACATGAACTTAACATGACATACCTGATAAGAACCATTTTATAATATGATATGATAGGTAACAAACAATATTTCATAACATAGCATACATATAACAATAATTATTTTGTGATATGGTATAGATGTAACTTATGACATAACGTGACATGACATACTTGTAACATATAATAGTATATGATAGAATATATTGTATAACAGGCAAGTACTTCGTGATAGAATAAATCATGTGTAACAAATATACATATAATTACATAGCATGACATGACATATATGATAACACTTAACATAAATCATAGTTCCTTTACTCATTACACATATACAGTAAACTAATAGTAAGTTAAAAACTAACTCACATCGATTGTCACGTTCTATAGGAATAAAGGGTGAAATATGAGAAATTATAGTAAGGTATTCTAAAAGTTAAAAATTTAATTACCAACAATTAGAAATATGAAGAAGAGACTACTTAAAGTAAAATTATCATTTTACCCTCTATATATAAAAAAATGATCATTTTACCCTTAACTTAAGGATTTCACATCCTAATTCTAAAAATTACCAAAATTTACATTCAACGTGTAAATCTTATTCTAAACTCAAAAACCAATTCAGGAAAATTTAAAACTAAACACAACCATGAAAAAATGTATAGGAGCTGAAAACATGCATAGGGTTTTTTTTCCCTTCATTTTTGATACAATTGTTTCAATTTCAAAACTCATAATCAAACTAAATTTTTGCAACAATGATCTTCACATCCTATATTATAAACATACTTAAGATATCCGTTATAAATATGCTAGTTATCAATACCAAAATTTTTAGAAAAAGATCCAACATTTTTAACTAAAAAGAATAACTCTTGAATCAAATGATTTGATCTATTTTTAAATATCTCCAATTACTTCAAAAATCCAAATCTTACCTCTAACATATTCATAACATATTCCTAAGAACAATAATTCTATGAATCATCAAATAAAAGTCATCAAAATCACCGAAACAACATTTGAAGTTATTGGCTTTCCACTAAGTCCAAAAATAGATTTTCATTTCTATCATATTTTGATCAACCTCTTGATCCATAACTTGTATAAAAGTCATTTTCAAACCTAAACATCACATATTTTAAAAAGATATTCTAAAATTGATTCAAGATTCAAACTCAAGATCACATGGTTAAAAATCAACTAAAACATAAATTTAGTCAAGAACGTCAACACTTTGACCTATCTGAATATCTCCTTATATACAATTTCATATATTTGAAAATAACATTAAATATCTATAAAATGACATTCTAACATGTATATAAGAGACTTAGAGTTGTTCAATTAAATTATCAAAACCATTTAAATATGATTAAATCATGAAATATTCAAACTTACTCAAAACAGAAACTATTTTTCCACTTTCAGATTTCAAGTTTTTAGATCCAAGAAAACCAATCATCAAAAGCTTTAGTCATGCAACAATACCTCAATGATGATTCATAAAAATATATTAACAATACTCCATAAAATTTTCGGACCAAAATATTTCCATTAGTTTGGTCAAAACTCCAAAATATAACTCTCTCTCTAGTTTAACGCCCAGAATGACCTATTCATGGTTAAAACTACTTTTGACCAGTCAAATTACCATGAAATGAAATGAAATATATATCCACAGAACCTAGAATCAAAGACTAACAAGTTTCATGAAGGAGTTAAAACAAGAAAATACTTACAAAAGGTCCAAAATCACCATGCAAGAATAGACAGAAATCTGTTCAAAAACCTGTTTTGGGTTTCTGTTTAAGAGTGGGGTGAAGTGGTGATAAAATGATATTAGGGAGTCTTACACAACTATAGAATTCTGGAGGGAAAATTTATGGTCTTGAATAACCTTCGATTGAAGGTGATTAGATTACATAAAGTAATAAATGGTAAGGAATATGGCTGGCTGCTACAGCTGTGAAGCATGGAGAGAGGTAAGGTGGATTTGTACTTCACATCATGACATTATTGAATGTAGCCAAGAGCAGGGGACAGACTTCCATGTGGGGGAAGGAAATTTCCTCAAGAAATTTTGCCAAGGTTGTGAGATCCTAGATTACGTGTATTTTTACGTATTGTCTTTATTCTTATAGTTGATTGTTTAAATTTATTTTAATAATATTATTGTTTGTGTTTTATTTGTTTAAAATCATTATTTGAACTATTAATTAGTTAATATTAGTTTTACGTTATTTTTATGTTTAAATGTTGAGTTATGTTATTTTCCTTATTAATTTTAATGTGTGGTAATTATTTTAATTATTGGAATTAAATTGCTTTACTTTATTATATGATTTTAATTGATGTGCTTTCTTTATATAAATTATTGTTTTGTAATTAAATTGTGCTTTAATTTAATTTATTTTATTGGTGGGCTTTAAGTATTTTATTGAATTGTAGCATTTTTAGTTGACTTTTATTTAATTTATTGTACTCTATTTCTAGTTGGATTTTATTTCTTTTTCCCCTCTTTTTTTCTTCTTCTTTTTTTTTTTTATTCTTTCCCCTACCTTGTCTCCCCCCCAGCTCGTGCGACCCCCTCCCCTGTTCTTCTTCTCTTTCACCATTCTTTTCCTCTCCACCCAGCGCTGCCCTGCGCCATCGTTCGGCGACACCACCTAACCCACAACCTCCCTGCATGCCGGCGAGTCTTCTTTATCGTCGGTATGCTTCACAGCGGCTTTACCTTCTATACACGGCCTAAAACCCGAATAGGTGTTGTGATACTCATTCGTAGTGGTTTTTCGACCACTGCCTGCCACCCAGCTGCACTGCCAACTTCCACCACCTCCCAGTGACCTTCAGCATCACCCCCAATCGCCGGCACCATCCACGACAGCCATAAATGGTCCCAACCCGAAATGGGTATTCCAAAAACTCATGCGGTTTTCTCTACCTAGCGCCGCCATTCGGCCACCATGAGTCTCACCTCCACTTCCAAAATGTTCCCGCACCTCAGCCAACGACCCCTCTAGTTTTCTCATCCACGACCCCACCTTCCTTGTACATCCTCAAACTCGAAAATGGGTTTCCACCATTTTGAGCCCGCTACCTTCCGATGGTTGCATTGCCTCACCACTACCTTTATGAGATTTCTCACATTTCAATGAGTATTTTCCTAAAATTTTGTATCAAACCGAGCATCTTAGCCAACGTACAAAGTGACCGCTATGAGCGAGGCAGATTGGCGTGTGTTCAAAGATCTTTACTTTTACTCGCTATAAGTATTTTCCAAATAAATTTTAAGATTTAAATATATTTTTACCTTAACAACTCTGTGTTTGGTTGATGTTAGGATTTGTTGGTTGTTGGATATTCTTATGTATTGTCGTAAATATTGCATTGTGTAATTGTACGTATGTTCATGTGTTGGATTTGAAAATTAGGTTTTCACATGTGTTAATGGTTTTTGGGTGCATGTGTATCACGACCCTAAGCCAAAATGGGGCATTATCCTGGTGGAGCTCCTCTGGTCACTTGTGAGCAGAATATATTGAGTAATGCCCCCAGGTTGTACTTTCGTGTCGACTCCGTGGCTCCTCTGTTGGTGGGACCTAGGGGATGCCTGGTCATGGTACGTGCTGGGCGCGGTTAGCTAGGCATCGCCTATTCTAAAATCACATGCGTGGTCGTTACCTACGGTGTAATGATGAGAGTCAGGGTGTGCGAATGGTCCTTAGGAGAGACCATGGTGCATACAGTTAATAAAATAGATATTTAGGTCATTTTTTGAGAAAATGGCGGGTTTTGATTATTGGTTTTACATGGACTATTTTCTGAGAAAATGGTTGTGGTTTTAATGGATTTACATGTATCATTTTCTGGGAAAATTATGGATGTTTTTATTGGAGGTTATCTTGGGCCAAAATTAAATTTTGGTGTGTGTGGTTATTTTATTTGTTTTGAGGAAGAGGATTTTAAACTTCATGCATATGGTGTGATGTTCATGCGTATTGTTGTTGTATGAATATATTTTATATCTTGTAATTTGTTTGGGTTGTATTTACCTGTGATACCATTTTTGGCGTTGTAGATTTTGGATACAGATGTTGAGGAGGATAGCCTGAGGCGGCGGCTTCGCTGTTGAAGTTTGGTATATAATTTATTATCTTAGAAAATGTATTTTCTCCTTTTTATAAATGTATTTTTATGATTTGTCTTTGAGATAAATGTATTAAATCTCCTGTTAGAGAATTTGTGTTAAACTGTTTTATAAAATATTTCTAAAAATTTTGGTACTTAGATATTGACTTCAATTATTCGCTACTTTTATTTATGCATGTCACGTGTTCACACACTTAACACTTGACGTTGGGAGTGCGTGACCCGTGTTATCAGCATTCTAACACCTCGATTCCTGTCTTTCTATACGTGGGAGTTGGGGGCGTCATAGGTGGCATCAGAGCAGTTCAACTCTGGGTAAATCCACATATTACCTAGGGACAGTACCAGAAAATTTTGGTTTTAAAATTCGTTTGTTTTATTGTTTTTTTATTTTATTTTATTTCATTATTCTAATCGTTCTCTAAGTTTTTTTTTCTACTAACTTATATTGTAAGATTTTTTATATTTATTTCGTTGTGTGGTACTTTTTATTTTAATATGCGTTTTGTTATTCATTTTCATAGTTATTTTTGTTCTGATTGGTTGCGTTGCTTTAATTCATTTTAATATTTGTTCAATAATGTAATTGGGTAGTAGTTAAGATTTTAGTTAGTTGATTTTAATTATTTGATTTTATTTAGTTAAGTTGTTGAGCATTTATTTATTTTTATATATGCGTTTGTTTTATTTAAATTAAAATTTAGGTCTTTTGGATTAGATTTTTTATATATTTATATATCATTTTTTTTATTGAATCCTATTTTAAATAATTGTATTATGGAATCCCTTGTTTTAGAGTTTATTTTGTTGTGTGTTATTCTGTTGTATTGGTATTGTTTTAATTTCATTTCATAAGTTCCTACAACAAGGTTATGGATTTTATTTATTATCCTTTTATTTTAATTACGACTTTTGTCTTTTAAATATTTCTGAAACTTTACAATTCCTTAAGGCAAAGATTTAAGGAAAACTATTACTTTAGTAATCTCTTTAGGGACGTTTTTCAAGGTAAGCTTTTAAATTTATTATCTGTTAACCTTTTCGCTTGTTTTATTTTAAAAATTCACCTATTTTGACGACTGGGTTCGTTTTGGTGACTTGTGAGTATTTATTAACTTATTTATTTATTTTACTATGGTTTGTTTCTTTTAAAAGTTTTAAATCCTAGAGATTTCTGTAATAAACTTTTTAGAGTTGAACTTCAGGAGAATGTCAAAACTTTATTTGCCATTTCATTTCACGTTCTTCTTTTAATTCAATCTCCTTGTTCTATTTAATAAAAGCTTTTGGTGATTTTGTCTTTGCTAAGGGAACTGGACTTGTTTTGTTGAATGACTAGCATTTATGTATTTATTTATTTATTTGTTTATTAGATTTTTTCCCCTTTCTGCTTTTATATAATATTTAGGTGAATTACTTAAGTTTTATTTGGTATTTGGGTATATAATTATATCTTTGTGAGGTAGATTCGTTTTGATAATCATGGATATTTATGTAATTGTGCTTCTTTATTGATATTTTATATGCTATTTATGTGTATTACCTGGATCTCACTGAGTACTCGACTTTCTAAATTCTAATTTTATTTCTGGGAGATTGTTGAAATTGTACTCTATATGGACTCTCCTTGTGAGTATGGAATCCTTATCCATTAATATATTGTTATGAAATCTGTTTTAGTATGACAGTAGGCGATTATTTGTTTCTTTAGTGAAGTTTTAATTTTATTTGTGGATGCTTAAAGATTGAAGTGTAATAGTTATGGGTGTGTAAATTTTGGAGAGTACTTATCTTTGATTTGTGTTTGACTTGGAAGAAGTTTTGTTATGTGATAGATGTTGATTTGGTGTGATGGTATTACATTCAAGGGGTCTAAATTTTAGGCTTTTGGACGAATTAATTGGGGTGGACAATTTAAGCTTCATATTGGATGAATTTCATGGTTAACAGCATTTGTCGAGGTATCTTAAATAATTAGTTGTGACTTCATAGGATTTTGAATATTAGAGACTATTCTTTCTCTTGGGTATTGAATGTTTAGTTGAGTAGGAGAATTATGTGTATCATGGTTATCATGCTAATAAATTTAACTAGAGTTGATAAATTTTTTATATGATGTACGTTAGAGTTTAGGTGTCAACCATAGTAGTATATTCAGGATTATGAGATATTAAAAACTTTAGGATTTGGAAGTGTGGTAGCAGATTTCTTGTTAATAGGCGTTGAGCCAGCTTCTACTCAATGGTGATAATTTATGAGGAATTAATTTTATGCAATTAATGAGCTATTAAAGTGCGCGCGAAAGCGTGATATCTTGCGATGTAGTTAGAGGTTCAAGTCTTGTGCTGGTTTTGAGGGTTTAGTAGTGATTTGAAATTTGAGATGATATTTGTAAGTGGAGATTTATCTTTTGGTTGGGTAATTTATGCTTATTGATGATTAAGTGATGAAAATAAACTTGGGAGCTATTTGAGAGACACGAATTGTTGTATGGAGCTAGTGAACATTAGGATTTTGGGAGATTGTACTAAAATCTTTGTACATATGGAGATTTCGGACTATATACTGCTACCTTAAGAGTCCTAGAGATAGAATGTTATTTGGAGACTATATGATTATGATGGAATAATATTCATTTGTGTTTGACGAAAATATGTGACTGTGTAAATGCATGGAGTGAGTATAGAGCTATGTGGTAGGTAAGGTATTTAGTTTCTATTAGTTGCAGTCGAGCAAATTTCGAGGACAAAATTTATTTTAAGCGGATGAAAATATGATATCTCAGATTATGTGTATTTTTATGTATTGTCTTTATTTTTGTTGTTGATTGTTTTAATTTATTTTAATAATATTATTGGTTATGTTTTATTTGTTTAAAATTATTATTTGAACTATTAATTAGTTTATATTAGTTTTACATTGTTTTTATGTTTAAATGTTGAGTTAAACATTTAATGTGTGATAATTAGTTAATATTTGTGTTTTATGTTTATATTGTTTTTCTTATTAATTTTAATGTGTGGTAATTATTTTAATTATTGAAATTAAATTCCTTTATTTTATTATGTGATTTTAATTGATGTGATTTCTTTACATAAATTATTGTTTTGTAATTAAATTGCGTTTTGATTTAATTTATTTTATTGGTGGGCTTTAAGTATTTTATTTTATTGATATTGAATTATAGCATTTTCAATTAGTTTTTTTTTATTGTACTCTATTTCTAGTTGGATTTTTTTTCTTTTTTCCCTCTCTTTTTTCTCTTTTTTTCTTCTTTCCTTTTCTTTCTTTTTCTTTCTTTCCTCTACTTTTTCTCTCCTCCCCCCCCCAGCCCGTGCGACCCCCTCCCCTGTTCTTCTTCTCTTTCACCGTTCTTTTTCTCTCCACCCAGTGCCACCATGCATCATCGTCTGGCAACACCGCCTAGCCCATAACCTCCCCCGCATGCCGGCGAGTCTTTTTTACCGTCGGTATGCCTCACGGCAGCTTCACCTCCCCTACACGGCCTAAAATCCGAATGGGTGTTGTGATACCCATTCGCATGTTTTTCGATCACCGCCGGCCATCTAGCTGCACCGCTAACTTCCACCACCTCCCAGTGACCTTCGGCATCACCCCTAGCCGCCGGCACCATCCACGACAGCCATAAATGGTCCCAACTCGAAATGGGTATTCCAGACACCCATATGCGGTTTTCTCCACCTAGCGCCACCGTCCGGCCACCGTGAGTCTCACATCCACCAACAAAATGTTCCCCTACCTCAGCCGATAACCCCTCTATCTCAGTTTTTCCATCCACGGCCCCACCTTCCTTGTACAACCCAAAATTCTAAATTGGGTTTTCACCCATTTTGAACTCGATCCGCCACCTTCCAATAGTTGCACTATGTGATAACTCGGAGTTTTAGATATCCGCTTAATTTTCATATGTGGGATGATTATGTTTCTCCAAAACTATTTTTAGTAATATTTGGGCCATTGATCTAAGATGATTTTAGATATGGAAGAAGCATAGCCATAGGATGAAAATCATTTGAGATCATGAGAGATATGAATGATCATCGAACTATGCCAAGGCTGGACAGCACATACCTTTACACAGTTTGATTTAACCAATTGCCTTGATTTGTTTTCCTTCCCTTTTTCCCCAAGCCATCGATTCCTCCATATATATATATAGTCATTTTCAATCCATAAGGGATCTTTTGGGAGAAGAAACTCACGCCCAACACAAGGAAATAAGTCAAGAAAATAGCCTCTTAACCCTTGAACCTCCAAACATCACCTAAGTGAGCTAAGTGAGTGTTTTGAAGAGAAATATTGTAAGGACTAGTTTGATCATTCAACCAAGTTTTGGAGAAACTTGTAAGTATACAATTTAACTTAATCTTGGCATAGAATAAGGAGATTGTTGATGGAATTAAATTTGTTGTTAGTTGGAGCTTAAACTAGGCTTATATGATATGCTTGAAATCTATGGTGTTTTGGATATGATTTTGTCATGGTAAAATGTTAGCAAAATTATAAGGACATAGATTTATACTTTAATAAGTAAAAATAAGATTTATGTGAAAAAATTACTTGGTTTAGGTTGAAAAAACCCCATGAGCCGTGATCTCGCTTAACTGTCGCTTGACAGGTGGGTCGAGCGAAGGCAAATTATGAACCCTTGCTAGACTGTTGCTTGATACCCCGCTCGGGTGAGTTCCAACCCGTGACTTCGCTTGATTCTCGCTCGACACCCGCTCGAGCGAGATAGCCTATTTTGCTTAGACCCAGGGTTTTTACTAGAATAAAATTGATGTCTCAAATGAAATGAGTTCTAGGTGAAAAACTCATAAGAATAAGAAAATATATAGTATGGCTCGATCACGGGTAATAATAGCGGCATGACCCAACCACAGGTAACAATAGTGGCATGGCCCAATTACGGATAATAATAGTGAATATTAGTAAAGATTTGTGAGAACCAGGAGTTATAAGATAAGAATGAAAAGCATATGCATGTATAAGAATAAGTTAGTCACGTCGAGACGGGGACGGAGAGACGTAACGCCCGGATGACTGACGTGCCGACAGGGACGACGATACATAACGCCTGTTGTAAGAATAAGAATTATGTCATTACGGGGATGGCGATACGTAACGCCCGCTATGATTGAAATGACTAGCGGGGATGGTGATACGTAACGCCCGCTATGATAAAAATGTTTACATCATCACGGGGACGGCGATACGTAACGCATGGATGATTGATAAGTTGACGGGAACGGCTATCATATATGTTAAGTATGTTCCATGTCTTTCCGGGGACGGCGATACGTAATGTGATACCCCATATGAGAATGATAAGATAGATGGTGTATGAGATCCCACATTGCTTGGGAATGAGAAGTTCTAGCTCTTTGTAACGCCCCAATGGGATCCCATACGTATGCGAGATCGAATCTAGCCTAGGTCAAAATCCTTTTATTGTGATACCCCATATGAGAATGATAAGATAGGTAGTGTATGGGATCCCACATTGCTTGGGAAGGAGAAGTTCTAGCTCTTTATAAGATTCTAATGGGGCTCCAATTGTATCATTGACTAGTCATTTTGGAGTATAGGCCATGTAGTTTGGGCCTTCCATTGGGGCGTTACAAATGGTATCAGAGCCTATCTCGACCAGAAATGTGGGACTTGAGATGTGCCACCTACAATGGACAGACCCGACGAGGACGTCGAGCATTTAAGGGGGGTAGATTGTGATACCCCATATGAGAATGATAAGATAGGTGGTGTATGAGATCCCACATTACTTGGGAAGGAGAAGTTCTAGCTTTTTATAAGGTTCCAATGGGGCTCCAATTGTATCATTGACTAGTCATTTTGGAGCATAGGCCATGTAGTTTGGGCCTTCCATTGGGACGTTACACGTAATACCCGTAAGATTGACACAAGACTCATCATTATGGGGATGGCGATACGTAGTGCCTAGATGACTGATGAGTTATATGTGATGGGGACGACGATACGTAACGCCCATCGAATATAAGGAATAAGTAAGACCCAAAAGGGACGGTGATACGTAACGCCTATCGAGGTTATGCAATAAGTAGATCCCGATGGGGATGGCGATACGTAACGCCCATCGAGGATAAGAAATAAGGGAAACCTACAAGGTTAAGAAGTGAGGTGAAAAGTATTAAGTATGTGATTGTGGGTCTAGATAAGATCTAAGTTTGTATAGGAAGATGGGTATTTGATCTGTATAAGTCTCATAAAGCATTCTTATAAGTGATATGTTGGTAAATATGATTATGTATGATGATAGTTGATGTTATCTATGCCTTATTTCGTTAACTGTGTACTTATTGAGATTTCTTGTAAATCTTACTCTTTTATGTTTTGTGTATCATTCCTTATGGAATGATAAATGTTGTTGCAAGGATAGATAAATTGCATTGAGACTCGGTCAGCACTGGAGATTCTGAGGTACCCTGAGGGTTCTATAGAATGCTCCTCTTCGGTTGAGATGATCTTATGTATGTGATTAAGTAAAGAAGTAAAAGTACTGAATGATGATGGGATATGAGATTATGTTTTAAGAAAACTAACTGGGTTATGTAAGATTTAACACAGTATGTTTTTGTAAATACGATGTTATGAGAAGTGTAATTTTAGTATGCCATGTGATCTATTTATGTAAGAGTTAGATCTCTTTGCATATATTGGAAATTTATTTCTTCCAGCTGCGATCGGCGTTGCATTTAATTAGTAAGTTTAGATGCATGCATGCTACTTTTTATGTTTATGTAGGATAAATAGTCTTATATTACTTGTCCGGATGCATTGAATTACGTTGTAATCGATGCGAAAAATCGGGGCGTTACACACTGCCTTACCACCACTTTCATGAGATTCCCCACCATTCAATGAGTATTTTCCTAAATTTCGGTGTCAAACCGAGCATCTTAACCAACGTACGAAGTGATCGTTTTAAGCGAGGCGAATTGGCGCATGCTCAAAGGTCTTTGCTTTTATTCGCTGTAAGTATTTTCCAAATAAGTTTTAAGATTTAAATATATATTTGCATTAACAATTTTTTGTTTGGTTGATGTTGGGATTTGTTGGTTGTTGGATATTCTTATGTATTGTCGTAAATATTTCATTGTGTATTTACACGCATGTTCATGTGTTGGATTTGAAAACTGGATTTTCAAATGTGTTAACGGTTTTCAGGTGCGTGTATATTACGACCCCAAGCCGGGATATGGTAATATCCCGATGGAGCTCCTCTGGTCACTCGGGAGTGGAATATACTGAGTGATGTCCCCTAAGTTGTCGCCAGGTGACGACGGGATTAGACGGGATGATAATGCTCTAGTGCCGACTCCATGGCTCCTCTGCTAGCGGGGGCTAGGGATGCCTGGTCATAGTACGTGCTGGGTACAGTTAACTAGCCATTGCCTATTCCAAAGTCACATGTGTGGTCGTTACCTACGGTGTGATGATGACAGCCAATATGTGCAGATGATCCCTAGGGGAAACCATGATGCATACGGTTAATAAAATGGATATTTAGGTCATTTTTTAGAAAAATAACAGGTTTTGATTATTGGTTTTACATGAACCATTTTCTAAAAAATTGATTGTGGTTTTAATAGATTTACATGTATCATTTTCTGGGAAAATGATAGATTTTTTATTGGAGGTTATCTTAGGCCCAAAATTGGATTTTGGCATGTGTGATTATTTTATTTGTTTTGAGGAAGAAGATTTTAAGTTTCATGCATATGGTGTCATGTTCATGCGTATTGTTGTTGCATGAATATATTTTATATTTTGTGGTTTGTTTGGGTTGTACGTAACTGCGATGCCATTTTTTACGTTCGTAGATTTTGTATGCAGATGTCGAGAAGGCTAGCCTGAGGAGGCGACTTCGCTGTTGAAGTTTAATATATAATTTATTATCTTGGAAAATGTATTTTTTCCTGTTTATAAATGTATTTTTATGATTTTTCTTTGGAATGACTGTATTAAATCTCCTATTGGAGAATTTGTGTTAAACTGTTTTATAAAATATTTCTAAAAATTCGAGTACTTAGATGTTGACTTAAATTATTTGCTGTTTTTATTTATACATGTCATGTGTTTACACACTTAATACTCGACGTTGGGAGTGCGTGACCCATGTTGTCAGCATTTCAACGTCTCGATTCCTGTCTTTCTATATGTGGGAGTTGGAGGCGTCACAAAGGTGGTCAATTTCGTGGGCCTTAGTGGATTTGTACCAAGTAGGCTTTAATTTGAAGTTTAAAGGGGATTTGATAGTATTTGGGATGCTATTAAATCCAAATTCAATTTTTCTTGGCCTAATAAAATTTATAAGGTTTAAAACGTTGAATAATGATGTAATAAAAAGAATTTGAGGAACTAATATCATATGAAACTGATTTAATTAAGTGATTAAAGACAATGCTAGACATTGGCTTTAAAAAGTTTGGAGGCTAACTTTAAAATTTGGAGAAACCGTTTAGGATTTTGACTTCAACCAATATTTTTAGATTTCAATTAGATTCTCACCATTTAGGATTTTTCTAGGGTTGGAACCCTCTTTGGCTCGTCACAATTTGGACAGTCAAATGAAGAATAAGATTTTACCTAAGTGGCTCGATCTCACACCTTGATTCCTTCTCAAAACATCTCCTGGTTCCTCTTATTAAGTGTGGCTACTCATCAAGTGTGGCTAAAATTTTTACTAAGTATCCAAATAAAACTTTTCCAACCTAATTTAAACGTCCCACACTGTGATTCTGAAAAGACTGGATTAGGTACTATTAAGGAGGTTACTATTACTATAGAAAAATAAAAACTAAACTTTGCATTGAAAAATTCTAAATAATAATACTAAGCTAAAAGTGCAATTCGTCTAATGATATCAATATTTCAAATCTCAAAATAAAAATAATATTAAAATTTTTTATTATAACAATATTTTAATGTTCTAAAATTTTTATTAATTTTTGATCTCTCATTTCTAAAATTCCATAAAACATCTTCATTCAAACAATTTCACTACTATTTAGAAATAATTTTTTTTGTTATTTACAAATTTTTCATATAATCTAACATCCAAACTAGGAGGCCATGAATTGTTTGAAAGAAATCTTACTTCCCTAGATTTCATCAGGTTATAATAATACCTTACACGTGGTCTTTTATTACTGATGTATTATCTTTTTTTTTTTTTTTGCTATTTTGAATTTGAATTAAAAAGCTCTATACACGAACTTCTTGCATTATCTAGTAGAAAATAAATCCATTCAACCAACATAATCATGTAATCTATTAATTTTTTTTTTAATTTTATAGAATTTACCTCAAAGAGAAAAAGAATGCCCATTTTTTTATAATATTGAATTTATTTTTAATTAAATTATATAATTATACTAGTTGATTAAATTTATTTTCTACCAGATTATGCAAGAAGATAATGTTCTAAGATTTTTAGTCCAAATTCAAAAAGTTAAAAAAGAACTTGATAGTAAAATAATAAAAAAATAATTATAAGGATATCATTTACTAGAGAAACGCACTTTGGGCAGGTGACACCTACACACCCATGTTATCGGAGAGGAATAAGAAATTGCCATGTAAGGGATTCCTCAAAATATCAGGTCTCACGCATAACAGGGGATTCGAAATTCCATACCTGCCTCTTCGAATTCTTTCATTGTCTACTCTACTCTCTCAAAGTTTCGAACTCGATCTCCCTGCTCTCTTTCGTACTCTCTCTCTCTCTCCCTCTTCTTCGCGAAATTTTGAAGACAAAAAAATATGTTCAAACATAATCTACAGTATTGAAACCAGTTTTGATATTTTTCATCAAAATCTGATATGTGGCAACTCTGTCTCAAGAACAAGACCAAAAAAATGCCGACTTGAATCATCAAAAGCACCAAAATAATCATCTGAAACTATATTAATCATGAATTCATTTGTAAATGGGTGAAGGGACAAGATTCGCTTTTCCATACCAACAATAATCTAGTTCTTAAATTCTAACATATGCTTCTTATAAGTCTTGAAACTATTTCCAAACAAGACTACACATTTCAACAACCCTACTCCCCAATTTGCATGCAATAAATTGAATTTATTCTAATATATGTTGCCTTTGTAATCTCATTTCCTCGTTAAGCTTCTTGATGAATTAAATGCCTCCACTCACCAGTTTCACTCGTCTTGACCCAATGACGGTTCCTTCTGCAATCTCCTTGAGATAGGTGACAGACTTAAACCTGACAACCAAGCTTGGCAATGCTAAATTTCCAAATTTGTAACTATAGTAGGAGCTTGACTCCGTCAGATAGTGCATTTGTGAGGAGAGAAAAACTATTTTGAGAGGGACGATAGTATTTGTTTGTAACGAATATAGAAGATTCAACTGAGGGATGGTTATGGTTAGATTTCATGGAGGAGAGAGAGAGAGATCTGAGACGCAATGGAGTTTCGAGAGAGAGGGAGAGGAATAGGGAGAGAGAAGGAAACTAGGGAGAGAGGTTAGGGAAGAAATACATTATAAAAAAAATTACTTATTTGCTACCATTTTTTTTTATTTCAAATAGTCATTTTTAATTCCTATTAATCTGTTTTAATCCTAAATAATTTTTTTAATCACAAATATTTGGTCTGGCAATTCTCTTTACCATATAACCATGGTTCCATCTCGTAAAATGGGAATTTCCTAAATACAAAAGTTTGGAGAGGCATGCATGAGTGTCAGCTGGTTGGTACTTAAATTAGGTTTAAAAAGTTGATTAATTAATATTTAATAGCAACGTCCCGCGTAAGCTTTTACTTTTCCTTTTGTACGTTTGTTTTCTCTTTCACATAGTGCGCGTATCTCTCTTCCTTTCTGGATCCAGACACCAAATTGACTTGTGTGTCAAAAAGCTTCCTCGAAAGTTTCCTGCTTTTTAGCTAATAATACTATTCCCATTTCCCACCCTCTCAACTTTTCTTAAAAAAATCTCTCTCTCACACACACAACCACGAACCGGCACACACAGGACAGAGCACGTGAGCAAGCAGGAAAGTCTACGTATACCCAGGTGTGATGTTTGAGAGGACCAGAATTGAGAGAGAGAGAAAGAGATGAAGCAATCACAATGGGATGAGGAGCAAAGAGTACTGTTCTCTTAGTTTTGAGTTTTTTTTTTTTTTAATTTTTTTTTATATAGTTTATTTAAATATGTTGGTTAAGAATATATAATTCAATAATTATGATTCAATAATGGAAATGTCGACAACCTGGGTTGGAGTTGCAGGGATTTGACATTTACGTGTTGTTTCTTTCCCTCTCTCTCTCTCGCTTTAACACAATTCTCAAGATTATAAAAGCGTTGAAATCTGGAGCCAGTATCGTCCTCTCCTTTGTCACTCTGATGTATACTGCGTACAGATAGAGAGAGAGACAGAAACAGAGAAAGAAAAACTGTAGCATGGCAGCTCATGTTCCGGGAGTACCCTTAATTCAAAAACAAAACGAAGAGCATCATGTGTTGTTTATATGAATGAAATTAAGCTTTAATTACGAGCACATCTAATAGTACTTTTATAGGGTTTGTTTGCATCTGCTGGTTTTGGAACATTGTTCTTGAAAGAGTGCAATATCAGTATGTGTAAAAACCGTGAATAGGCTTTACTTACCCTAGAAAACTTGAATGTTGTGTTCATGTTTCAAGAGAATTTTAATATTTTTCTGCTTGTCATATAAAATATTATGGTTTTTCTTATATATTTGAAACCATGAGCACAATGAACAGCTAGCTTATTTCTAAGATGATTTTATTGACTTTTGACTATTGTTCTTGGACTAATATTCTTGTCCAGTACAATGATTATATATCAAGTTGTTTTAATGCATTGTTTGTGTTTATGATTGAAAGACTTGTCTTTGAATTATTAGCAAACCATCTGTTTGGCTTGTGGAATGGACCACCGGTACCTTTTTTTTTTTTTAAATCTGGAATAATGTTAAAAGTTCATGCTCGTCAACCAGATGTGCCTCCCATTACATGAATAAGGGTAGATAAGGTTTGTACTGATCTACTAAAGTGTGTAATGACAAGAGGTGAGTTGGAGATGCATTTATAAATGCCATCTTTCATTCATTTCTTCGTACAACTACTAATTGGCACAGAAAGGTAAAGAAAAGAAAAGAAAAATCTGAGTCATGACAAGAAAATACAACTGTCTCCTCAAGTGCAAATATTCAATTGCCCCTCCTTGAATTCCAAAACCAACATCTAAAATATACCACTCCTGCCTGCAATTTATTGGCAAATCATGTTAATTTATTGCCCAAGTCAAGTCTAGGCTCTCAGTTTTCCAGCAAAGAGATAAAGAGAGAGAAAGACCCAGGTCATAAATTAACCTAGCTACCAAGAAACATTGACAAAACAATGGGGAAATTGGACCCATAAAGTCTTGAAGCCACTTGAATTGTTTTGTTATGGAAGATGATGACAGTTGCTTTTGTTGAGTCTCCATCAGATTACCAAGAAAATAGGGAACTAAATATGAACGGATCTGTATCACATATTCACATATATGGTCACCATTTTATTTATTTTGGAGAAGGTAGTTTCGAAGTTGAGAAGTAGGCAATAGCAATTCCTTTTTATCCTTTTCACCTTTGAAACTTCTTTTCGCAAGCAATTAAACGGGTTTGAGGATTTTCTACTAGTACTTTTTGAACTTTCTACTTTCTGAAATCTGAATATATATGTATATATATATATATATATTTATTTGCATGCAATTATCTTAGTAAAATCAAATAATAGAATAATTGGATAGTATCTCATTACAAAAAAATTAAATGAGTATTCACACTATAAGAAAAACTAGTTTTTATGACCTTTTAATTGTGGTAAAAAAGATTATTTGTAATCAAATTTAGTTGTAATTAGTTATTTCGTTGAAATTAATTAGATGTAAATAAAAAATTTTCTTGTAATGTTGTAATAAATTATTTGTGATAAAAAAGATTTACTCTGAAAATAGACTCATTTTGATAAAAAATATTTATTTTGATAAAAAATATTTATTTTGACAGAAAATAACTGACTACGAATAGAATAAATAATTTTATCGGTCTCCAAATTTACTAAAGAAGTATTGGACCTGTAAGAAAAGATTATAAAAATAAATTTATAAATTAATGTGTAGTAATCATTTATATTTCATACCTACTTTGAAAAAAAAATTTATAATTCAATGCGTTACATCAAAAATAAAGATCCTAGCTATCAACTTATAATTACTTCTACAATATGCCGAAAGTATTAATTCTCATTCTACCAAATTCTAACCCACCATTCATTGTCAACTTTGAAGTGGGAAGCTTTTCTTCTTTTTCCAATCCAGAAACAGCTTTTGAGTTGCTTTATAAAAAATGTTTACCATAATTATATACTCGTTTGTGATATAGTCTGAAAGACGCAAAGCAGAAAAGTCGCCGAGGAATTGGGATATATGGCTGAATGAGTAAAAAGGCAAAGTGAAAAGCAAGAGTGGACCCGTGAGACCCATCTGTCGGTCATCGCCTCGATGTTTCCGCCCTGCCAAAAAGTGACACGCCAGACGAGGGTCCCCTCATTTTCACGTAGAAGAAAAAAAAAATTAATAAATATATAAAAATATAAAAAGTAATATATTATAGTTCTTTACTCCTAATGATTCAAATTCATAATATCATCTGCAATATACAAAAAGGTGCAAAATATTAAATAGGGCTTTCCATTATCGGGCAGATCAATAACCCCAACTACTCCTCTGACTCACTTCTAAACCCTCCTTTACTTTGATTCCTTTTCTATTCAATAATATATAGCATCATTTAAAGCTAGCTGGATCATTGTAAATTTATTTTAAAAAGAAAAAAAAAAGAAAAATTCTACGGTTCAAAAGGGGTCTCATTTCCAAGGCTACATGGGATAGGATAGTCATCGTAGACCATATGTTTGATGACACCATCAGCCATCATGTGTTCTAAAATCTAATGGTGGCTTTCACTTTTGTAGTACTAATTCATGTTACCATGGGTGCGTGTACGGGGTGTGGACCATCCAACGGTGGATGTTTATTATGATCAGTTTCATCTATGTATATGTATTTTTCTAGAGAGAGAGTGCATGGGGTCGTGGTCATTTCTGCTGGGGAGTGAGAACCCAGATGGTAGGGTAGAGCCTGCACCAATCTTTTGTCTTTTATAGCGTTGGCTTTGAGCTCTTTTTTACTCTTCTTATAATACTCCCATACCATATCGTTCTCATTCATTATCACCACCACCAATCCCCCATCTCTCTCTCTCTCTCTCTCTCTCTCTCTCTCTCTCACTCTGATCCCCCTTAAAGATAGGCGAGACTCTTGGGGGATTAGAAACTTACAACACTCTTTCTCAGAGTTGAAGATGATATGTGTGAGATATTGGCCGGAAGCCTTTTGTTTTGAGGGGAATGTTGTCTGGCTCGAGGACACTTTGTTTGATCCTTTTTTCTCTCCTCTCTCTGATAAATCTAATACCACCACCAATTGGGGATAGTTTTTTGGTCATGTTTTAGTGTCGTCGGACCAGGCTTCATTCCCCCCAATTTTACGCTTCCATGGAGCTATGCCAAGGCTTTGATCACGGGTTACATGCAGAGGTCTGGCTTCTTATTCTTTCTAAAATTTACTTCATTTTAGTAATTTTTTTTTGGAGTACTTTTACAGTTTTTAATCATGGAATTTGTTTTTAGAGCAATTAAGAAGGTTAGTTATGTGCAGATTGGTGTAATGATGGAGTATTTTGACTGTTAAAGTTTCATCATTACTCCTTTTTGTGTTCCTTTCTGATCACACGCAATGATGGTGTTCTTTGTCAGTCCAAGCTCTTTTTCTGATTTCATTAGACAGATTTTTCTCATGATGGGTTTCAGTATCTGATCTGTCTGTTTCTGCCATTTTTCAGATCTGGTTTTGAACTTTGGTAAACATTCCCCTCCTTTTCACGTTCCTTCTATTTTTCCCTCTGCCTCTCTCTCCTAGGGTTTTAGGGTTTAGATTTTCTCACTAATCTCAAAACGTTATATCTTCCATAAAAAGCATACGCTAAATCTAAAAGTTTAACAAGCTATTACTCGATACCCTTTCTGTCGATGACAAAAGTGTTCACTTTTTCTTTGTTTAAAACATATTGATGATAAAGTATTGGTATCCTGTGACAGTAGTCATTAATTTTTCCAGGTATAATTTCATCTTTATTTGATTGCGGTGGTAAGTATTTATGGAGAGCTTTATTTACAGTACTTGTGCTTTTGATTCGTGAAGAGTTTTGCTCGTTACAAGTCGTAGTTGGATATCAATATGAGTGAACAATTTCGGCTGTATTTACTGCTTTTTTCTTTCGTAATTAGATCGAAAAAGTACTCATTTTGTAGATTCCTTCTTTGTTATTATCATTCAAAAAAGTCTGCAAGTGCAGACATCTTCTATCTTTCCTTTCCTTTTCTCTGTAAAGGTACTGTTTAGACAGAGAAAGAGAGTTTTGGTTTGGACGTCTCTAAAACCCTTATATATTCATCACAGAGTTAGTACTGTTTAAACTTTGTCATTTGATTCTATCTGTCCCTTTAGTTATGTATTTCATATTACAAGAAAAAACTATTTGAGTACCAAAGAAAGCATTGCAAAGGATAAGCTTAGTTCTTCACAAGAGATTTCTGAAAGCAAATGCACGTGCTAGTATGAAAAGCCGCCATTTCCATTGTAATTCGCTTGACATGAAGGAGAAGCTTAGAGCATTGTGCAGGTGAAACAAAGGCCTATAACAAAGATATTATCCGTCGAGCGAGGTAGTAATAGGCTTGCAGGTACATAGAATGAAAGTTTACACTAAAAAAATTATTTATTTACCATTAGTTATTTTTATCAAAATGATTATTTTTTATTAAATTTATTTTTACCGAAAATATAATAATTTTTATTACAAATAATTAATTATAAATATCTATTTTTCTTTCTTGTAACGTGGATGCAGGGGTTGCATTTCGTATACTGAATGTTGCGTTTGTATATTTTTCTTTCACATGTCTCTCTTCTCTTCTAATCCTGCTTGTCTCATTGGAAGCTCAGGTATGGAAGAGGCCTTCACGTGATCAATACAAAGATAAAACAGTTGATTTGAAAGATTGGCAAAAGATCAGCTCTATTTATAGGTCACTAGCTAGGAAGATAGGGTAACACGTATTATATATCCTCTCTCCTTGATATACTCTCTCTCTCTCTCACATGATCATGATCTTCCACGGTTCCACCCATGACATAACTTCAAGACTCTTTATGTCTCTCTTCGAATGGTTTTATTATTATTGTTTCATTAATGTGCATTTTGATTGTCTAAAGTTCTCAACGTATTGCAAAGAAAGTCCAATTAATTTAACTAATACTTGCGCTGTCTTCAGTGATTTAAGCCAGTTTGTCTACTTTTAATTACAATGATCTGGTGGGTATTAGTAAATCCTTAATTTATACTTTTTCAGGTTTCACTGTCGTTGAAAAAGGGTTTGTATGATTGCTTTCTCTTAAAGAATAGCCTTTTTTTGGGAACTTGCGTCTTTTATTGCTTTGCGTTTTTAAACCTTTGCTCATCTTTTTCTGAGAGTTGCTTCCAATGATTTTCTAGAGAGAGAGAGAGGAGATCCGCTCATGTTTGATGATTTCTGATAAAAGCTTTGTTCCCACAACTTTTTATGAACCATGCGGGTGTGTAGTGTACCACTTGACCAAGCTGTTCAAAAAGCTTTCTGAAGATTTTGGACTATTTGATGGGAAGATGAGGACTTTAATTATGCATATATATATATTTATTTATATATTATATGTATTAGCTTCATAATATATATAGGTCGTACAATCTTTTAAAGTGATTACTCAAATAGGATAGTTAAATAATGGAGCCTTGCCAATTATTTCGGAATCCAAGGAAACTTTAATGTACGTCTACCTTTTTTCCCCCAAGTCTTGTGATTGAACCCCATTTCTGATCTCCTTTAACTGTCTTCTTTCTTTCTTTCTTTCTTTTCCCTTTCGTTTGTTTGGGATTTTGTGTTAATGCCGATGCTGAATGTTGATTGTCCCAATGGCAACTTGCATATGTTGTTTGAAGATAAGCTTTTTTCAGTTTAATTAATAAAGAACCGTTTGAAGGTGGGTAATTAAATATGTAGGTTTACTGTGATAAACAGGGTTGCAGCAGCCAATGCCAGGTTTGGAAGTTACTAATTTTTAACATGACTATCTATAGCTCAGGTACATGGTCGCAGTCAGATCAGTTGAAGGGATTAATATGCCATTGGTGAAGGTGAAAGATAGAGGAAAGAAGTTGAACTGAGGATGATGATTCCTTGAAATAACCAACCGCCTCCCAATTACAGGCATTGCGCGATCAAATTACATGTATGGTCTTCAATTAATGTATGCCTTGTACTTTTTTTTTTCAGATCTAAAAGAAATGAGAAATGCATTTTTAATCATGCGTTGACCATTTCATAATAGTGGGCGAAATTTCCAGTTTTTTAACGTGTGAAACTTGAGTTGTATCGATCATCATGTACGTAAGCAAGTTTCAATCAATAACTTTGATGGAATTAATACTAATTTATGGATATGTTGGATCTGAAATGGGCCTAAACTCCATCAAGAAAAGAAAAAAGCTCGATCTTTACTCAGCTGCCAAATGCCTTTCGATAAATTTTGGAACAGGCCGATTAATCAGCTAATTGAAAATTGAAGTCAGTATGTGATATAAACCCAAAATTGTGAAATTATCAATGACGGATCATTTAAAGCTTCCACGAAGGTTGAGGTTAATTATCTGACTAGCTAGAAAAACAACCTTAAAACTGACAAAGTCTAGTCCATGGTCTTTCTCTTGCAATCGAAATTATTGCCTTATAATTTAGTGGTATATATATATGTACAAATCAATCGAAACAAATCTTACAGCCCCAGATCAAGATGTAAGCTAGCAAATACATGCAGCGCCATGCTACGTACGAAGTAAAATCAATTCTTTAACAAATTGGCCAACATCATGCAGAAAATTAAGCTAAACTATATCAACCGGACTTTGTGAACAGAAGAGAAATGCTTAGCCGCAGCGACCATATCCGCCTCTGGTCCACTTATTATGGGCGGCTCGGCCTGTTTCGTCTCCATGTTTTCACCTTCACCATATGCGCATAAGAAGCGTAAATTAGCGAAATATCTCCAGATTGAAGTGTACCCTCGACGACTCTCTTTCTTATCTTTACTCATCTTGCTTACAGAGAAAGTAAAAGTGGAAGTATCAGATACTGAAAAGAAAAATTAATAGTGGGGATTCCAACACACTCTAATCGAAAGAATACTTGAAGAAAGCAGAACTCAATATATGGCAAGAGTATAAATTATCTTGCTTAAAGGGTACCCGAGTATTCCTAGAGATTTGGTTTGGATGTAGTTGCGCTCTTTGAATTTTATAAGCAAGCGGTTTCTTGATGATTAAGCTAACTTCGAGGGATTTCAGGCAGGAACGAAGAATCCCTGTAAGGAGCTGGGAACAACTTAGGACTTTATCATTTTTTATGACTTTGTCCTCGGAGACTAAGGAAGTTGACTTGACCTCAAACCGTTTTCCTTGTACTATTTTCGACTTTGCTTTGAGTATTCGATACGTGATATATATATATATATATATTATGGTTTTGGTTTGCTTTGATTCTTTGCCTTGAAGCCAAAGCCGAAGACCATTTGGACTGGATCTTAAATAAATATATATTTATATATATATATATGGTGTAAAATATTAATTTTGTTTAGATAAACTATAATAACCTTAATAACTTGAAGATATGTAGTTTCAAAATTTCAAATTCTTAAATCAATATAAATCTTACCTAATAATTCTGCATGTTATTTTGACTTTTTAAGGCTTATATTAATATTTATTTTTGAAAATAATTTATATATATAATTTATTTATTTATATATATTATCTTAAAATAGTATTGGTATCGAAATATCTTATACCAATTCTTTGATGACAATGTCCAACAGTACAAATATTCAAAAATTTGATATAAAGTAATGCTCACCTCAAATTTATTATGGCCCTTTATATGGTTTGTTGTGTGAGATTTATTTCCTCCCGTTGACTTTATTATTTACAGGTTTTATGGCATGAGAGACGAAGACTGTGAGGAAGTCTATGCTTTTTGTCTAGTGTCTTAGAGAGATGAGAGAGGAGCGCCACAACAGGCAACTCATTAAGCTTGACTGGCAAAGTGCTTCCTACTGATAAGCAATGGAGAAATGGGAGCACCATCACACTCACATCATGGACATTGACAGCCATGGGAAGGGTTACGAGAAGGCCACTTGAAAAGGCCCATGAAGAGCGATTTCCACCTCACCACCCCTCTTTGTGGATTGATAGAGATAGTTTCTACACAAGGAGGCCACTTGACGAGGCAGAGTCTAGCCCACCTGTCACTAATCCTAAGCACGAGACATCACGATCATTGATAATGTCTAAACATTGAGGACTTCTACTCATGCAAGGGCAATACTCAATAGTGACGATAATGAGGAGGATGAGTAGCATATATTTGAGAGCCCAAAAAGTAGTTTTTAAATTAATTATTTGTATTATTATTGTTTATTTTAAGAGATCAATGGGTTGGAAGGGCTTGTTTTATTTTGTAGTGGACAATTTTAGGTCGAAAAGGGTGTGGAAAAGGGCTGGCCCCACCTCAAAAATGGTGTCGTTTAGTAGTCTTAGTAGTGAATTTTTTCCCTCCTTGAACGACGTCGTATGGCCTTAAGGGTGAAAACCCTACCTTAATTTCATCCCCTTCCCCCGAGTGCCCCACGGCCCCTAGCGGGGCCTAGCCTATCTCTCCCATTTTCTTCTTCTAGCACTATGACCTTGTCGTTGCCACCATCTGGCCACCTAGCATCGCCAGTAAGCTCTCCCCCTCTGGTCGGTACCCTTTACCTAAACCTTAGCCCATCTAGAGCTGTGCTAGCTTGACTAGTCTTGATCACTTAAGGCTCTTGCCTACTTGGATAGTTTGACAGGGCCTTTCTCCCGTGCTTGAGACAAGGACCAATCCTTGCTTAGTCACGTATATGCATCCTTGCTTAGTCACGTATTTGCCCCTAGATGGGGAGTTTCTACCTTCGAAAGATTCAATTCTCACACTTATGCATGAATAAAAATAAAATCTTTTAAATTTGGGCTTTTGGATTTCATGAGATTGTCTATCCTTTTAAAATTCAGTCATCGAAATCTAGCAATATGTAACTAATCTCCACCAGGTTTTAACTTGATCACCTCTTATCAAAGTCATTTTCTCTGTTTCCTTCAGCTCTCGTTGTCCTTCCTTGGACTCAAAATTAACTCGTCTCCAAAAAAAAGTTATTCACTTTATGCACACTTGTATTTGAGATTTAAGTCTATAGCTGTAAATTCAAAGTTCAAGTAGTCTTTTTGTTTCTTACCACTTCAAGTCCAAACATCTTGATTTGAAAAACCAGAGTAGATATTCATGATCACGAGCACACCCATCATTAGAGCTGGGTAGCATTTTATAATCTCATACTTTATTCTATACTTTATGTAAGCTTGAGAATCCCATCACACGTTAGCTTTCTCAAATTGTGGCGGTGCCTCCTAAATTATTTTAAAATCATTTATTGCAAGTAAAATATTAAAATTATGCTTTCTATTTATAAAAGCAAATAAAGATGATCAATAGGATAGGATTGAGATTTATTCCGAAAATACCGAGTGTGTTTCAATACTCAAATATAGGTTATTGAACAATCATGACTCATGATCACTCGATCAACTATATATTTTACAAATGTTTTAACGCATGCTACAGTACTTTGTGAGTAGTCGGTTGAAAATGAATTGCTGCAATATGTGTAGCACTAATCCCGACTTGGGTCCCATGCAGGAGGCTATGCAAAGGCAAGAAAAACAAAACAGGAGAAGAAAAAGGGGGGGGGGGGGGGGGGGGTGTTTAGGTACATGGAACATATCTTTAAGGTGAAAGACGTGGACACTTTTGTCATTCTGTTTGCTATTTTATTCTCTATAGTTTCTACCATAATTTTGGTATGAGCTCTGGGAGAGATGGAAATTAGAGATGTGATACTCCATATGAAAATGATAAGGTAGGTGGTATATGAGATCCCATATTGTTTGGGAAGGAGGAGTTTTAACTCTTTATAAGGTGCAAATAGGACTCTAATTGTATCATTAACTAGTCTTTTTGAAATATAGGTCATATAGTTTAGGCTTTCTATTAGGACATTACAAGAGAGCTCTTGTAGATCTCTAAGCCTAATACAACAACGGTGATACGGTGATAGCACATTATAAGAAAATAGGTATTTGTTACAAATTATTTGCAGTAAAAATAACTATTTGTGACGAAATATACTTATTTTAGTTAAAAATAGTCATTTCGCTAGAAAATACAAAAATGAGTTCAGCCACAGTTGAATTGTTTCTCCCAAGTTTTGAACATCTTGACCATTAATTGGTTATCAAATTTAAGAAAATAGGTATTTGTTACAAATTATTTACAGTAAAAATAACTATTTGTAATGAAATATACTTATTTTAGTTGAAAATAATCATTTCGCTAGAAAATACAAAAATGAGTTCAGCCACAGTTGAATTGTTTCTCCCAAGTTTTGAACATCTTGACCATTAATTTGTTATCAAATTTATTGTTGAAGTTTGTCTTACGTACGTGCCGTTAAAAATTTACTTGATACATGATGTTTGGAAGGACGGACAAGATTGCTGTAAGTAACAAAATTATAAGTGGATTTTTCCATCAATCTTCCAATCTTGTTTATTCATTTTTCAATCAGAATCTATCTAGTGAACTTTTAGTAGTTTAATTGTAAGCCAATCATCCCGATTATATGTGATATGCTTTTTAGACTTAACTACAATGAATTAAGAAGGAAAATGATTTGTGGAGGCTGACAATCAATTTTTTTTTATTTTAAAAAATAGTGAATTTCATTATCAAAAAATTGAATATTGTACGTTTTTCTTAACTCTTTGTACGGAATTAGACTATTTTTCAAATAAACTACATAACTTAGGTCTACATCTAACATTATTCAATTAAAGATAAAACATCTAGTAGCATATTATAATGACAAAGAATTTGATTATGAAAATAATAATAATACTTGTACTGATGGGAATGGTAACATTAATACCTGAACAATGCTAGCTGCGTGCATTAATCCAAATATGCAATCCCAGATATGCACATCGGTCTAAATGATTTTTTTTTTCAACTTTTCAAAGTTTTTTTTTTAAAATATCTTTAACTATTTAAAAAAAAAAATTCACTAACACACCCTTCTTTAACTATTAAAGAACTAATATACAGCACTGTAAATTATATGCTCGAAGGGTACCAGAGACTTCCTAGAGTTTGGTTTGGATGTAGTTGCGTGCTCTGTGAATTTCATCTGCCTGCCATTTTATAATTAGCGAGCAGGTTTCTTGATGATCAAGCGAACTTCGAGGGATTTGAATGAGGCACAAAGGATCCCGGTAAGGAGCTGGGAACAACCTAGGACTTCAACCAGCTTTTTCATGACTTTGTCCAGACGAGGGAAGTTGACTTTTTTTTTGAAGAGGAAAGGCATTCATTGATAATAAGCATTACAATTGGATTGGAAATACATTATAAGCTAACTAATGATGATATGTAGTTCTCCAGTACACTAGAAGTGACTAACATAGTCTATCCCTAGACTATACAACATTTCCAGAACATAGTCTAAGATACAATCCACTCTATCCAGAAACAGATTCACAAAAAACATATAACCAAACAAAACAAACTAACCTCGTACATCCCTTTCTAAAATGGGTTAAGGACAGACTCTACGGACCAATGGTTCGAGAGACCAAACATTTTATTAAACTAAACAAACCACAAAAACCAAAAGTAGATATCAAGGAAAAATCGAAATATATCTCAGGGATATAGATCTAGTTTTCAACCTTGGAGAAAAATAAAAACAAACCTCAAAAGAACATCAATCTGCAATTGTGATAGGCTCGTGCAGAGCATGCGCCACCCCTGAGAGTAGACAGATGGTCGGTCTCACAAACGCAAGTGGTCTTGGGCCTCAGGGAGCAGTGCGTGGTAGTAGAGAGCTACTCCAGGAAGTGACACATGGGAGATAAGGACTCATGCACTATTCCATCTGGCGAGATTCTACCCCTGACTAATAGATCGATGTCTTGTGAGGTGTGTGGAGTGGCGCATTGGGGGATCTAACCACCGGAGGACTACGGACAACGCCGTTAGCAAGTCAGGCATCTCTGCCTTCCATCTTCAAAGTCTTGTCCGCCATCACCACCATCACCATCATTTGCTGCCAAGCTCAAAAAGCCAAAAAATGCCATTGCCAATGATTCTTGAAGAAAGAAAACAAAGCAGAAAACAAAACAGAAGAGAATAGAAAACAAGAAATAGAGGAGGAGAACAGAGAGAGGCGAGAGGGAGAGAATCGCGTGAAGAAGGGGGAAGAAGAAACAAAAGGAAAACAAATTGAAATGGGGAGGGGAGATGAAAGGAGGGAGGGAAGGGGGGATGGGAGTTTTTTTTTGTTTGGGAGGGGGCGGGGGGATGGGGCTCCCACCCCTAGTGGCGCAGACCACCAAGGTTTTCTTTAGGGTTTTTGAGATCGATGGGGGAGAGAGCGTTGATAGGGAAAAAAGATCACTTTCTTGATGAAGGAAGTTGACTTAACCTCAAACCATTTCTCCTTGTACTACTTTCGACTTTGCTTTGAGTATTTGACACGTAATATATCTTATGGTTTTGCTTTGCTTTAATCGTTGCCTTGAAGCCAAAGCCAAAGACAATTTTGACTACATCTCAAAAAATTAATTGAAGTTAAATGTGATACCCCATATTTACGTGTATTTTTATTAAAATATTATTTGAATTATTATAATTAATAGTTGTGTTGTTTTAAATTAAATGTGTTTTTCAGTGTTTTATTTATATTTATTTTAAGTTGTGGAATTTAAATTGACGTGCTTTATTTATATTAATTAAAGTTTCGTCTTTAAATTGTTCCTTAATTTAAATTAGTTTATTGTTAGACTTTAAATATTTTATTTTATTGATATTGAATTGTAGCCTTTTCAGTTGGCTTTTATTTATTCCATTGTGCTCTATTTCTAGTGGGATTTTATTTCTTTTTCTTTTCTTTTCATTTCTTTCTCTTTTTCTTATTTTCTTTCCTTGCTTTTTCTTTTTCTCCCCTGTATTCCCACAGCCCATGCAACCCCTCCCCCCTCCCCTATTCTTCCGTTCGGCCATTAGCCCAGCCTAGTCTCCACCGCTGGCCTCCCCACTCGTCGGCGAGTCTACCGATATCGAACTTATCATTTCCGATCACTCCACCGCCCTTGCACGGCCACAAACCCGAAATGAGTTTTGTGGTTTTTCTTGCATTTTCCAGTGCCACCATCGGCCACCTTGGCCTACCACCACCACTACTAGACTCCCCACCCTCCATAGTACAAAAGCCACCGCCGGTAGCCACTCTAGCTCCTCCCTTCCTCCTCTACCCGAAATAAGTCTCTAAATGGACCTATCTTCGCCACGCCGCTGTTCAGCCGTCGTAGGTCTCACCTCCACCACCAAAAGATCCCTCTTGCTCAGCTGACCATTCCTTTAGCTCAGTTTCCCCAACCGCAGCCTCACCTTCCTTGTATAATCCCAAATCCAAAAATGGGTTTCCACCCATTTTGAGCCGATCCGCCACCTTCCAGTGGTTGTACCGTCTCACCGGCATATTCACGAAATTCCTCATCCTTCAATGAATATTTTCCTAAATTTAGGTGTCAAACCAAGTACCCTAACCCAACGTACGAAATGACTGCTATGAGCGTTGTGGATTGGCGCTTGTTTGAAGATTTTTGCTTTTATCCACCGTAAGGATTTTCTCAGTAAACTTTGAAAATTAAATATATTTTGCATTAACGTTAATGATTAAACTTGCTGATTGTTGGATAATTGTTTATGATGGCATGCATTGGGTAATTGCACACTAGTTTATGGGTATAATTGGTGTTTTGAGGTTTCTATGTGAGATGTACTGTAGGGATGGTAGTAAGTAGGGATGGTAGTTTAGAATCACCTATGATTATCGGCTACAGTATTATTGAGATTATGAATTTTAACATTTTTTACGGAGTCATAATGGGGACGGCAATACGTAATGCCCGTAATGGTCCGTGTGTGTATTTCATATCAGGGACGGCGATACGTAACGCCTGCTATAAAAGGAATGTATGTAAGTCATATTGAGGACGGCGATTCGTAACGCTCATTATGATTGGTGGTGTGTGGATGCTATATTGGATTTTTGTGTATCATTTTCTAAGAAATGATGGATGTTTTTATTGGAGTTTATATCAGGCCAAAATGAGATTTTGGTTTGAGTGGTTTATTAGTTTATTTTGAGAACGATGATTTGTTGAGTTTCTTGCATATGGTGTCACATTCACGTATTGTGTTGGTGCACGAATATATTTTATATCTTGTGGTTTGTTTGAGTTGTACTTACCTGCGATGCCATTTTTGGCATCGTAGATTTTATATGCAGATGTCAAAGAGGCTAATCTGATGAGGCAGCTCCGCTGTTAAAATTTGGTATATAATTTATTATCTTGGAAAATGTATTTCCCATTTTTATAAATTTAATTTTATGTTTTGTCTTTAGGATGGCTGTATTAAATTTCCTATTGGAGAATTTATATTAAACTGGTTTGTAAAATGATTCTAAAAATTCTGATACTTAAATATTCACTTTTTTTATCCGTTACTTTTATTTATGTATGTCACGTATTCACACACTTAGCACTTGACGTTGGAAGTACGTGACCTCTGTTTCCATACGTGGAGGTTGTGGGCGTTACAAGTGGTATCAAAACAGTTCAATTCTGAATAAATTCACAAATTACCTAAAAACAATATCAGAAAAGTTTGTTGTTTTAAAATTTTTTTGATATATTATTTGTTTATTTTATTTTATTTTATTATTCTAATCGTTCTCTAAGTTTTTTGCTGCTAAGTTCTATTGTAAGATTTCGATATTCATTTCGTTGTATTGTACTTTTATTTTAATGTGCATTATGTTTATTATTTTCGGAGTTATTTTAGTTTTGATTGGTTGGTTTGCTTTGATTTATTTCATTTTAATATTTGTTCATTAATGTGATTTTGGGTAGTAGTTAAGATTTTAATTAATTGATTTAGATAAGTTGTTAAGCATTTATTTATATATATGCCTTTATTTTGTTTAATTTAAAATTTGTGTCTTTCGGATTAGATTATTATGTTATATCATTCATTTTATTAAATCCTTTATTTTAAATAATTGTATTATGGAATCCCTAGTTTTAAAGTTTATTATTTTTGTTATGGGTTATTTTGTTTTGTTAAGCTTTTGTGCATTTATCATATGGATGTATTTTCTTTTTTAATTTTTTATTATTTTAATTTTGTTACACGAGATTCCTACAAGATGATTTTAGTTTTTGTTTATTATCTTTTTGTTTTAACTATGACTTTTGTCTTTTAAATATTTCTGAAATTTTGATATTCATTGAGACAGATTTAAAAGAAATCCCTACTATATTTTCCTTTTAGAAACATGCCTAGAGGTAAGTTTTTAAATTTATTATCTTTTCACCTTTTCACTTGTTTTATTCTAAAAGTTTACTTATTTATTTTGACGAGTGAGTTTATTTTAGCGACTTGTTAATATTTATTCATTAACTTATTTATTTATTTATTTTACTATGGTATGTTTCTTTCAAAGGTTTTAAGTTCTGAAGATTTCTACAATAAATCTTGTTAGAGTTGAACTTCAGGAGAATTTTGAAACTTTATTTGTCATTTTATTTCTCCATTTTTCTTTTAATTCAATTTCCATGTTCTATTTAATAAAAGTGTTTGGTAACTTTGTATTTATTAAGGGAGGTGGTCTTGTTTCCTTGAATGACTGGCATTTATGTATTTAGTTGTTTATTACATCTTTTCCCTCTTTCTGTTTTCATACAATATTTATATGAATTATTTAAGTTTTATTTGGTGTTTGGGTATATTATTATTATATCTTTGTGAGATGGATTCGTTTTGATAATTATTGGTATTTATGTAATTGTGCTTCTTTATTGATGTTTTATATGCTATTTATGTGTATTACCTAGGACTTATTGATTGTTTGAGTTTTTAAGTTCTAATTTTATTTTTGGGAGACTGTTGGAATTGTATTTTAGATGGACTCTTTTTGTAAGTGTGGATTCCTTGCTATTGATATACTGTTATGGAATTTGTTTTAGAAATACTTATGATAGTAGACGATTATTTGTTTCTTTATTGAAGTTTTGATTTTATTTGTGGATACTTAGAGATTGAAATGTAATAGTTGTGTGTGTGTAAATTTTGGAGAGTACTTGTCTTTGATTTGTATTTGACTTGGAAAAAGTTCTGTTATGTAATAGATGTTGATTTGATGTGATGATATTAAATTCAATAGATCTAAATTTTAAGTATCTAGGCGAGTTGATTGGGGATGGACAATTTAAACTTGATATTTGATGAATTTAATAGTTGTCTTTATCGAGATATATTAAGAAATAGGATTTTAAATATTTGAGGTTATTCCATCTCTTGGGTATTGAATGTAACACTCGGCTCCAGCGCCACATTTCTTTATAAAATGTTTTCTTTAATTAATTTTGTTTTAAGTAAAAGATCCATTTTCGATATTCAAAAATTTGTTTTTAAAATTGACCATGGTGCAAAATTAATGTTTTAGTAAATTTTTTTTTTTTTTCATTTGATTTGATAATTATTAAAAAAAATTATTTTTATGAGTAGAGAAATTCTTTTTAGACAGATTGATTTTATTATTATTATTTTTATTATATATATATATATATATGAATTTAAAGACTTTATTCCGAATCACATAGCACGCATGTTTTCGTTCTATTTTCTTTTCTTTTCTTTTTCTTTTTATCACAAGGATCAAACTTATTTTTTTTTTATCTTAATTAATTGTTATCCATTTCAAATGGCTGGGTTACAATTCGAGAGTCCTTTATTTTAATTCTAAAACCCATGTTTTATAAATTTGTTACTATTATTATAATTCTTTTTAATTTAAATATATGTACAGCTCCGTATTGTGGAAAAATATTTTCTTAAAACCCTAGAATACAAAAGATCACTCTCTTGACGAAGGAAGTTGACTTGACCTCAAACCATTTCTCCTTGTACTACTTTCGACCTTGCTTTGAGTATTTGACACATAATATATCTTATGGTTTTGCTTTGCTTTAATCGTTGCCTTGAAGCCAAAGCCAAAGACAATTTTGACTACATCTCAAAAAATTAATTGAAGTCAAATGTGATACCCCATATTTACGTGTATTTTTATTAAAAGATTATTTAAATTATTATAATTAATGGTTATGTTGTTTTAAATTAAATGTGTTTTTCAGTGTTTTATTTATGTTTATTTTAAGTTGTGGAATTTAAATTAATGCGCTTTCTTTATATTAATTAATGTTTCGTATTTAAATTATTCCTTAATTTAAATTAGTTTATTGTTGGGTTTTAAATATTTTATTTTATTGATATTGAACTGTAGCCTTTTAAGTTGGTTTTTATTTATTTCATTGTGCTCTATTTCTATTGGGATTTTATTTCTTTTATTTCTCTTTTCCTTCTTTTCTTTTCTTTCTTTTTCTTTTTCTCCATTGCATTCCCTCAGCCCGTGCGACCCCTCCCCTATTCTTCCATTCAGCCATTAGCCCAACTCAGTCTCCACCTTCACCCGTCGGCAAGTCCATGGGGGTGTCATCTCCGGTCACTGTGAGATCCCGGATTTACGTGTATTTTTACACGTTATTTTATGCTTGGTGTTAATTATTTTAATTTATTTAAATAATATTATTGGTCATATTTTATTTGTTTAAGATATCTATTTGAACTATTAATTAGTTAATATCGAGTTACGTTGCCTTTCTTATTTATTTTAATGAGTTAATTATTTTAATGAGTGGAATTAAATTCTTCTATTTTATTATGTGAATTTATTTGATCTGCTTTCGTTATATTAATTATTGTTTTATTTTAATATTGTGTTTGGGTTTAATTTATTTATATTGTTGGGGCTTTAAATATTTTATTCTAATGATATTAGATTGTAGTATCTTGGCTGGCTTTTATTTTATTTGTTGTGTTTTTCTGGTTGGACCCTTTTTCCCTTCTTTTTCCTTTTTCTCCTTTTTCTTTTCCTTTTCTTTTCTTTTTTTCCTTTTTCTTTTTCTTTTCTTTTTCTCTTCTTCCTTCCCAGACCCCCCCCCCCCAGCCCGCGTCCCCTGCCTCCCCCCTCCCCTGTTTGGCCGTTCGGCCCTAGGCAGCCCAGCCCTCCACCGCCGCCCACCGCCCGTCACCGCCCATACCGCCGGCACCCTTACCTGCCGGCGAGTCTACCTGCACCGGTGGTGTCCCCTCCGGCCACCCCACCGCCCCTACACGGCCCCCTACCCGAAATGGGTATTTTTGCTTTCCTTCCATTTTCCGGCCACCTCCGACCACCCCTTGGCCTCCGACCACCACCACTAGACTCCCCAACCTCCGGCGAGCATAACCCACCGCCCAAAGCCACCCATCGCCGCCGGTTAGCCCCTCCACCCGAAATGGGCCTTAAACGGGTCGTTCTTCGCCACGCCGCCGTCCGGCCACCGTAGGTCTCACCTCCGCCACCATTCGACTCCCCTCGCCCAGCCGGTCAACCCCCTAGCTCAGTTTCCCCAACCGCGGCCTCACCTTCCCGGTACGAGCCCAAACCCGAAAATGGGTTTTCACCCCTTTTGGCCCCGATCCGCCACCTTCCGGTGGTTGTGCCGCCACACCACCACCTCCATGAGATTCCCCACCCTTTTATGAGTACCTCCCTAAATTTTGGGGTCAAACCGAGTGTTTTTGCCTAACGTACATGTGACCGCTACAAACGCTGCGGATTGGCGTTGTTCAAGGAAATGCGTTTTCACCGCTGTAAGTACTTTCCAAACAAGCTTTAAGATTTAAATATATTTTTGGCATCAACAGTTGTTGTATTTGATTATTGCTGATATGTGATGGTTGATGTTGGTATTTGTCGGTTGATTGGATTATTTAATTGTTGGATAAATGCTGCATAGTTGTGTGCATCGTGTATTTACGCGCATGCTCATGAAAATAATTGGAAAGTGGATTTTGACATGATTTTGGATATTCATGTGTTGAGAATGGAATCTGGGATTTAAAGTGAGTTTAATGGATTTTATTGGTTTTGGGCTGAGTCATAACGGGGACGGCGATACGTAACGCCCGTTGTGATCAGCGTGTGAGTGTGTGGGTGACATAATGGGGACGGCGATACGTAACGCCCATTATGGTCATCGGGTGTGCATTTCATATCGGGGACGGCGATACGTAACGCCCGGTATGAAATGAGTGTGTGTGGATCGTAATGGGGACGGCGATACGTAACGCCCATTATGATTTCGGGTGTGTGTGTAATCATAACGGGGACGGCGATACGTAACGCCCGGTATGATCGATTTTGAGGATATTATTTTATGGAAAATGATGGGTGATTTTATTGTGGATTAAATTGGGATTTTGACGAGTGGTTATTTCATCGATTTTGAGGAAGATGATTTTGAGCCTCATGCATATAGTAATTGTTCTTGGTTGTTGTTGTGGCATTAATGTATTTATTGTCTTAGGTTTGGTTGGGTTGTACTTACCTGCGATGCCATCTTGGCGTCGTAGTTTTGTTTGGATGCAGACTTTGGAGAGGCCGAGCCTGAGGAGACGGCTCCGCTATTGAGGTGATGTTATTAATTGATATCTCGGGAAATTTATTTTCCCCTTTTTTATAATTATGTATTTGTTTAAATTATATTTTTGGTTGACTGTATTAAATCTCCTGTTGGAGATTTTTTATTAATTTGGTTTGTAAAATATTTCTAAAAAATTCTGGTACTTAGATATTAAGTTATTATCCGCTGCGACCTATATTTTTATGTATGTCACGTGTGCACACACGTTTGACACGTGTTGTTGGGATGTGTGACCCGTGTTGTCATCATCCCGACGCCTCGATTCCCGTGTTATTTTAGGGGGAATTTGGGGGCGTCACAGTCACCCCACCGCCCTTGCACGGCCACAAACTCGAAATGAGTTTTGTTGTTTCTCTTGCATTTTTCGATGCCACCACCGACCACCTTGGCCCACCACTACCACCACTAGACTCCCTACCCTGTGGAGTACAAAACTCACCCCCGGTAGCTACCCTAGCTCCTCCCTTCCTCCTCCACTCGAAATAGGTCTCTAATTGAACCTATCTTCACCGTGCCGCCGTTCGGCCGTCGTGGGTCTCACCTCCACCACCAAAAAGTCCACCTTGCTCAGCCGACCACCCCTTAGCTCAGTTTCCCAAACCGTGGCCCCACCTTCCTTATACAACCCTAAATTCAAAAATAGGTTTCCACCCATTTTGAGCCAATTTGCCACCTTCCGGTGGTTGCACTGCCTCACCACCACCTTCACGAAATTCCTTATCTTCAATGAGTATTTTCCTAAATTTTGGTGTCAAACTAAGTACCCTAGCCCAATGTACAAAATGGCTGCTATGAGCACTATGGATTGGCACTTATTTCAAGATCTTTACATTTACCTACTGTAAGTATTTTCCAAATAAATTTTGAGAATTTAATATTTTTTGCATTAACAATTGTGTGTTTGGTTGATGATTAAACTTGTTGATTGTTGGATAATTGTTTATGATGGTACGCATTGTGTAATTGCACACTAGTTTATGGGTATAATTGGTGTTTTGAGGTTTCTATGTGAGACGTACTGTAAGGATGTTGGTAAGCAAAAATGGTGATTTAATCTCACTTGTGATTTTCAACTACAGTATTACTGAGATTATGGATTTTAACAGTTTTGACGGAATCATAACGGGGATGGCAATACGTAACGCCCGTTATGATCCCTGTGTGTATTTCATATCAGCGACGGCGATATATAATGCCCACTATGAAAGGAATGTGTGTAAGTCATATTAGGGATGGCAATACGTAACGGCCGTTATGATTGATGATGTGTGGATGTCATATTGGGGATGACAATACGTAACGCCCAATATGATTAGTGTGTAAGTCATATTAGAGACGGCGATACTCGTATGACTGGCATGAATATGAAAGTAAACAGGGATGGTGGTAGAGTCCCGCCTGCGATACCCGTCTATTGTGTTAATTGGTTTTATGTGGACCATTTTCTGGAAAACTTTTCTGGGAAAATGGTTGCGGTTTTTAATGGATTTTCATGTATCATTTTCTATGAAATGATGGATGTTTTTATTTGAGTTTATCTCGAACCAAAATGAGATTTTGGCATGAGTGATTTATTTGTTTATTTTGAGAATGATGATTTGTTGATTTTCATGCATATGGTGTCACATTCATGTGTTGTGTTAGTGTACGAATATATTTTATATCTTGCGGTTTGTTTGGGTTATATTTACCTGTGATGCCATTTTTGGCGTCGTAAATTTTGATTGCAGATGTCGAAGAGACTAACTTGAGAAGGCAGCTCCGTTGTTAAACTTTGGTATATAATTTATTATCTTGAAAAATGTGTTTCCTCTTTTTATAAATGTATTTTTGTGTTTTGTTTTTGGAATGACTGTATTAAATCTCCTATTGGAGAATTTATACTAAATTGGTTTATAAAATGATTCTAAAACTTTTGATATGTAGATATTGACTTTATTCATCCGCTGTTTTTATTTATGCATGTCACGTGTTCACACACTTATCACTTGACGTTGGGAGTGCGTGACCTATAATGTTAGCATTCCAATATCTCGATTCCTCTGTTTCTATACATAAAGGTTGTGGACGTCACATCAAATATATAGAATTTGTAAAGGGGTATGAATTTGAGTACAATTAGCATCCCCCATAGCTTAATAGAGTACTATTAATGTTGGATTATAATTTATGTTACTAAATTTATTTTTTTCACATGTTTAAAAGTTTAAAAGAGTTGGTAATTTAACATTATACTAAAGAAGAGTTTTTTTTTTTATTTCAAATTCTGGCTTCATAATTTGCATCATTTAACTAAATATTCTACATCTTTATGAACCCACTTACGAAGAAAATTCAGTACTTCTATCAACTTGACTTTCGAGGAAATTATGAGTTGATACTAGCCTAAATTGAAAGAAATTTGAATTATAATTAATAAACAAAAATATTTAGGGTTATAGTGAGTTTTCAAAGAACAACAGCTGGGAATAATACCATTTGGATAATAGTTGACTGTTTGACAAAAAGCATCAATTTAAAACCCATCAAGAATACTAATTCTTTGGAAAGATTACTCTGTTAGAGATCCTTAGATGGCAAGTAGTACCAAGAAAAATAGTGTCGGATAGAGACCCTCATTTTACATCTCGATTTTGGCAAAATTTGATGGGCACGAGTCTAAAATTCAACAGTACCTACTATTTCTAAACAGGTGAATAGACTGAGAGGAAGATTTGAACTCTGGAAGACATGCTCAGAGCCTTGTTATGGAGCATGAAAGGAGTTGGGAGAAGTAGCTTGCTTCGATATAATTTGCTTACAATAACAACCTCCAAGCAACTATCTAAATGGCGACCTATTAATCTTTGTATGACAAAAAGTGCATATCCCTTTTATATTGGGATAAAGTTGGGGAAAACAAGATGATTGGACCGAAAGTCTTGCAAGAGACAAATGTCCAAGTCCTAGTGATCAAGGAAAGGATGAAGACAACACAAAGTCAATAGAAGGGTTACATCGACAACAACTAAAGAATTCTAGATTTTAAAGTCTGAGACCGAGTCTATGTGAAAGTGTCTCCCATGATAAATATAATCCATCTTAGCATAAAGGGAAAGTTAAGCTCGAGATACATGGGACCATAGGAAATTTTATTTCACTAAACATACTTTGTACATTGAGAAATCGTTACATATATAGCCATTGAGGGCTTGTTGTGTATGAAAAGAATCAAAGAAATAAAATAATTACAAGAATTAAGGAACTAGTATCTAATTACAAAATTTATGGAGGTAATGGCAAGAATCATGGAATTCTTGATTTGAAATGATGTAAGAGTTCCCGTCCTAAAACTTTGGTGAAGATATCGACAACATAGGCGTGAGAAAGAATGTGAACGGTGGTAAGAAATTCGGGGTGAAGCTTATCCTGAATGATGTGACAATCAATCTTGATGTGCTTAGTGCGCTCATGAAACACATGATTATTGGGGATGTAGAGAGCATATTTATTGTCACACTGTAATGTGAAGGGTGTGAGATGTGGAATGACAATATCAGTAAGAAATTGCTTTAGCAAAGTGAGTTTGCAAGTGGTGATAGCCATGATGTGGTATTCGGCTACAATAGAGGAGCGTGCCATGGTTGTCTGTTTCTTTGCTAGGAGATGGGACTGAAGCCAAGCTGGATGAAGTAGTCGATGGTAGGACGGTGAGTAGTTAGGGAACTTATCCAGTCAGAGTCAGTATAGGCAATGACCTGAGTATTGCTGGAGGATGAGAAGAATATCCCTTGTCCTGGAGTGTCATTGATGTAATGAAGAACACGTGTGGCTACCATCATGTAGGGAACACAAGGAGCATCCATGAATTGGCTGATGATGTTGACTACAAAGACTATCAAGACCTGTAATAGTGAGGTGGATAAGGCATCCAACGATTCATCGATAGACAGAGGGATTAGATAAGAGTGTGCAACATGATTGGTGAGTTTTAAGTTTTGTTCTATTGGAAAAAGAGCAACCCAAGCACCAAGCTAGACATTATCAGAGAGGATGTCAAGAGCAGGCAACTTCGGGCCCAAGAAAATACTTGAGAGGCCCAAGATCTTTCATTTTGAAGTGACTAAAGAGGACAACCTTGAAAAGGTCAATCTGAGAAGAGTCACTGCTAGAGACGAGGATATCATCAACATAGAAAAAGACAATAGTAATGCTGGTAGGAGTGACCAAGGTGAATAAAAAATGATTTGCTTGTGATTGGTTGAAACCTGCATCACGAAACACAGTGGTTAGTTTAAAATATCAACTATGGGAGGCTTGTTTCAAGCCATAGAGGAATTTGCATTGGCAATAAACACGAGTCTCCCCTTCATGACAATATTCAAGAGGTGGTGTCATGTAGACCGCTTCGAGAAGATCACTGTGTAAGAAAGCATTATGAACATCCAGTTGATGAATGATCCATTGTTTGGTAGCTGTAACAGCCAACAAACAACGAATGACAGTCATTTTGGCAACAGGTACAAAAATCTCATTGTAGTCGAGATCTTTGACTTAAGTATATTCTTTGGCGAGCAGCCGAGTTTTGTACCTCTCAATGGAGCCATCTGTTTTGAACTTAGTTTTAAATACCTATTTACAACCAATGGGCTTGTTACCAAGGGGTAATAGCTCAAGTGTCCAAGTTGAATTGTCTTCAAGAGCACGAATCTCAACCGACATGAGTTCATGCCTATGAGGATGGTGAAGGGTAGTAGAGTAACAAGATGGTTCAATGAAAACAATGAGAGTATTTAAGAACATAATATGTGAAGGTGAGAAATGCGAATAAAAGAGAAAAGCAAATAAAGGATGGGTAGTACTTGAGTTCTGTGCAGCAGATGAAGATGACGTGAGCTCCATGTGTAAGGCCAGGCACACATAGTATTGAAGATAAGTGGACAAGTGATGGTGTGACGAAGGCGAAAAGAAGCAAGAAGTAGTGGAGGATCAGGAATATGAGGAGAAGAAGAGGAGGGCGGTGGAGATGGAAAAGATGGGGGAGATGGTGAAGATATGTGTTTGGGCTTGGGGAGAGGTATAATAGGAAGGGTGGGAATTGGAGAGAAATAAATAATTTTGAAAAGGAGATTGTTGTTCATGAAATGTGACATCGCGAGAATAGGAAATTGTATGAGTGTCGAGGTTGTACACTTTGTATTCTTTGTTAGTGCTAGAGTATCCAAGGAAAACACATTTAGATGCATGGGGGACAAATTTATCACAAGAAATAGAGAGAATTTGAGCATAGCCAACCAAACACACGAAAGTATCGCAACTTGGTGGTTTTGTAAAGAGAAGTTCAAAGGGAGGTTTGGAGAATATGACTGGATGTACAATTGATGAGATATGTAGTTGTTAAGACACATCCACACTATAATTTTAAAGGTAAGTGGGCCTAAAAATGGAGATTACGAGCGACATTCAAGATGTACCTATATTTATGTTCTGTAATACCATTTTATTGTGAAGTCTCAACACATGTACATTCATGAATTATGCCGTGATCATGGAGATGATTTTGAAATTTGCTGGAAACAAAATATTGGCCATTATCAGTTCGAATGACTATAATCATGGTGTTAAGCTGGTTTTGAACAAGATTAAAAAAATGTATGAGATGGGTGTAGCTTCAAATTTATGAAGCAATAAATAAATTCAAGTAGTGCGTGAAAAATAATCGATGATAGTAAGAAAATAATGGACACCACATACGATTGAAAGCAACGAAACTTTTGTTAGCATGAGAAGAAAAAGGTAGTATGGTGTGTTTAGAACAAGCACAAACATCACAATCAGAAATAGTACAAGATTTATTGAAGAGATTAGAAATAATGGAACTAGAGGGATGACCCAGGCATTGGTGCCACAAAGTTTTATTAACAGTAGTTTTAACGGAAAGAGTAGTGATGGAACTCGATCGGTACACATAAAACCCATTGCAAAAATCACCCACTCTAATCAACCTCATCAAGTATGAGTCATGAAAAGAATAATTGGTAAAGGAAAAAGAAACAATACAAGAGGTATTAGTTGTGACCCGAGGAGTGGAAAGTAATTAAAAACAAATAGAGGGACATAATAGAGATTGTGGAGTGTGAAAGTTGGGGATAAAGGGCAAGTGCCGATCCCTTCTATGCGAAGGGTCTAACTAGTGGGTAGTTTTCCTGAGATTTTAGAGGGGGGATAAATTGAAGAAAAGGCTGCGGTCATGGAACATGTGGTCACTAGCGCCACTATCCACGACCTAGTCATAGTGGTTATTGAAGGAATTAAGGGCGGTGAGAGTGTTACCAATGAAGTTTGCAGAGGGATTTGGGTTGAACAAATCAAGGAGCTTTTGGTAAAGGTCCGACGTCAATCTAAGTATCGGCGACATGATAGAGGAGGAGGAAGCTTGGAGTGCGACCGTCAATGGCTCAAACAGTGGTTTGTCTAGAAGAGATGGCCGGGAAGGCTAATTTCATGCATCTTGACCGGGTGGATACTCAATAATTTTCCAACAACGATCTCGGATATGGCCATTTTTCCTACATTTTGTGCAACGTAGAGGAGATTTGTGGTTGTTTGAGTGTTCGACTAGGACCAGGGAGTCAGATGGTGGTGTCCAAAGGTGGAGTAGCCATTATTGTTCTTCCTGAAAAAGAATAGAGAAAACTTTTGTGATGGGAGGAAGGGATTCCATGGCAAGTATATGAGTACGGAGTTGTGAGAATGAGTCGTTGAGCCTAAGTAAGAATTGAAAGACTCGCTCATCCTCGATTTGTTATTGAAGTTCCTTTAGATCAATGCTATTTTGAAGGTGACTTAGTTAATTCCAAAGTTGTTTGATTTGGTTGTAATAGTCATGAACTAAATGTGTTGTTTGTTACAGAATGGAGAGTCCACGCTTCAATTGGAAGATGCGTACTATGCGATCCAAGGCTTTGTATATTTTTAGGTATTGACTTTATTCTTGTTACTGATTGTTTTAATTTATTTTAATAATATTATTCATTGTGTTTTATTTTTTAAAATTTTTGTTTGAGCTATTGATTATTTAATATTAATTTTACGTTGTTTTTATGTTTATATGTTGAGTTACATCGTTTCTCAATTTGGAGATCCCAGAGTGTCAGGCCTATAAATAGTCGAAGAGGTAGTTCAAGTCAATCAAATTTCCTTTCTCTCTCTTTCTTTCTTCTTTTTCTCTCTCTTCTCTCTCTCTTCCATGTGATGGCTTCCCATGGCCGTTCGGCCTCAACTTCGCCCGACCTCCACGGCCGGCCGCCGGCCCTTACCACCCACTCCACTTGCACCCCCTCGCTTCGGCGAGTTCACCCATGCCGGTGGTGTCAACCACGGTAGCCCCACCTATAGTCAACAATCTAGAATCCGAAAATGGGTTTTCTCTCATTTGAGCCACCGCAGCGCCGCCGTCCACCACCCCATGGCGTCACCTCCCTCACTAGCAGACTCCACATCCCTCGGCGACCCTCCCCTACCGTCGACAGCCCCCAAGCACCACTATTTCTCCTCCTACCCGAACAAACTCGAAAATAGGTTTTGGCTTGCTTCCAAGTCACATCGCCGCTCCCGTAGGCCACCCTTGGTGCCAGCGACCTCCCTATAAGTTCCCCCTCCACTAATGACCAAAACCCACTCATGGAAGCTTCCCTTTGCTCTCACATGAGTGGCCCACGAAATGGGCTTTGTGGCTCACGGGTTTAGCTCGATCCGCCACCATCCGCTGCCGTCTGGCATCACAGCCATCGCCAATCTACTCCCCCACCTCTGGTGACCCTCCCCCTAGCTCAACTACTCAAATCACAACCCCACCTTCCTTGTTCAAACTCGAAATGAGTTTCTCCACCCTTTGAGCTAAACTTGCCACCTTCTGATGGTTGCACCCCCTCGCCACCATCTTCACGAGATTCTCCACCCTTCAATAATTATTTTCCTAAATTTTGATATCAAATCGAACATCCTAGCCCAACGTACGAAGTACCCGCTATGAGTGCTATGGATCGGTGCTTGTTCGAAGATCTATGTTTTTACTCGTTATAAATATTTTCCAAATAAACTTTTGAGATTTAAATATATTTTGCAATAAAAAATATTGAGATTAGTTGGTTGTTAAATATTCTGTGTATTGTCGCATGCATTGCATAATGTACGCATGTTCATGTTTGTAAAAGAAAATTGAGTTTTTGCATTATTGCATGCATGTTCATGTATTGGAAATGAAAATTGGGTTTTCAAGTGTTAATAGCTTTCGGGTGCGTGTGTATCACAACCTCAAGCCGAGATGGGATATTATTCCGGTGGAGTTCCTCTGGTCACTCAGGAGTGGAATATATTGAGTGACGTTCCTTGGGTTGTCGCTGGGCGACAAAGAGATCGGACGGAGTGGTAATGCTCTCGTGCCGACTCTATGGATCCTCTGCTGGCGGGGGCTAAGAGATGCGTAGTCATGGTACGTCCTGGGCGCGGTTAGCTAGGCATCATCCTTTTCGAAGTCACGTGTGTGGTCGTTACCTACGATGTGATGATGAGAGTCAGGATGTGCGGATGTTCCCTAGGGGAGACCATGGTGCATACAATTAATAAAATGGGTGTTGAGGCTATTTTCTGAGAAAAAAACAGGTTTTGATTATTGGTTTTACTTGGACCATTTTCTGGACAAAATATTTGTGATTTTAATGGATTTACGTGTATCATTTTCTGGGAAAATGATGAATGTTTTTATTGGAGTTTTATCTTGAGCCAAAATGAGATTTTAACATGTGTGATTATTTTATGTGTTTTGAGGAAGAGGATTTTAAGTTTCATGCATGCATTGTGTCATATTTATGTGTATTGTTATTGCATGAATATATTTTATATCTTGTAGTTTGTTTGGGTTGTACTTACCTGCGATGCCATTTTTGATGTCGTAGACTTTGGATGCAGATGTCAAAGAGGCTAAGTTTGAGGAAGCGGTTCTGCTGTTGAAGTATGGTATATAATTTATTATCTTGGAAAATATATTTCCCCTATAAATGTATTTTAATGATTTTTCTTTGGGATGATTGTATTAAATTTCCTATTAGAGAATTTGTGTTAAACTGGTTTGTAAAATAATTCTAAAAATTTTAGTACTTGGATATTGACTTCAATTATCCGCTACTTTTATTTAAGCGTGTCACGTGTTCACACACTTAGCATTTGACGTTGAGGGTGCGTAGTCCGTGTTGTCATCATCCTGACACCTCGACTCCCGTATTCTTTTAAGGAGAATTTGGGGGCGTCACACGTACACTGTTGCCATGATAGAACCGGGGATTGGAGATGAAGCCAAACTTCTCTTAGGTCGGTGTAGTATCCAATAACCATGTCCTTTGTTTGGCTCAATTGAGGATATTCGGGTGAAGTTTTTCTGGGGTTGGGAGGGTGTCATCTACAAAACATATTTTGTTTTTGGAATTGAGTACACGAGACATAACTTTTTGCCATTTAGGGAAGTTATCGCCTGTAAGAAGGCCAAAAACAAGGGTAAGATTGGGAGAATTGGATAGGTAAATGAGGTATGGGCTTGAAACTTAGGTGGTGGGAGGGATAGAAGATGCCATTGTGGTGGGGAGCTGGGAATCGAGTTAGGGTGATACCATGTCAAATTGAGCAATTTATTGAATTTTATTTCACTGAACATTTTTGTACATTTAGAAATCGTTACATATATAGCGATTGAAAGCTTGTTGTGTATGGAAAGAATCAAAGAAATAAACTAATTACAAGAACAAAGGACTAGCATCTAATTAAAAATTTTATGGAGGTAATGCCAAGAATCCTGGAATGCTTGATTTGGAAAGAATCTATCAATATATCATCATGAGTACACTAATCCCTTCTATACTTTATGTAAACTTCAGAATCCCATTACCTATTAGCTTTCTCAAATTGTGGTACTGTGACTTAAATATTTTCAATACATTTATTGCAAGTAATAAAATAAAATTATGCTTTCTATTTATAAAAGAAAATAAAGATGAATAGGATAGGATAGAGATTTATTCCGAAAATACCGAGTGTGTTTCAATACTCAAATATAGTTTATTGAACAATCATGACTCGAACAACTATTTTACAAATGTTTGTTAACGCATGCTACAGCCCATAGTTTGTGACTAGTTTGTTGAAAATGAAATTCAGCAATGTCACTACAACATATAAGGTTTTTTGCGGCATTTGATAAGTCGTCGCAAAAAGTTTTCAAATCGCCGCAAAAAGTCTCAAAATCGCTGCAAAAAGTTTCAAAATCGCTACAAAAGTCTCAAAATCATGACAAAAAGTCATTTGCCTCGTTTTAAAGATCACGGGTTAACTGCGACTATTTGGGCGTGATAATAAGCCTAATTTCTCGCCCCAAATACCTAATTTTTCGCCGCAATACTACTATTTACAGCTAGAAAACGCAGCAAATGTTATATTTGCGATAGAATTTAACTCTCAGCTAAACAAAACGTAACAAAAAAGTCCTATTTGTTGTAGTGTGTGTAGCACTAACCGAATCCAGGTATTAATCTCATGGATGAAGATCAGAAAGTGACTGAATTTACATTGGAAAATCCTAGAAGATGGAACACCTTGTCTCCACTCTATTCACTCAGGAAACAACTCAAGCTATCCTAAAAATTCCTTTATCCCAATTTAATTTCCACCTGAATCATGACAAGGTCAAATGGATTCATCACTACTCAGGGCAATTCTCAGTAAAATCAGCCTATGTAGCAATGACTATTCATTTAGGTTCTAATATTCAAGACTTCTCCTAGAAAGCTTTATGGAAAATGAACCTTCAGGATATACTCAAACTCCTCCTATTAAAAACTTCTCACAACATTCTCCCAACCAGATCCACACTAAAAGAATCACTTATCAGGAGAATGCTTCAGACCTCTGCCCTCTTTGTGATACCCAAACAGAAACTACACATCACCTTTTCTTCACGTGTCCCATTGCAAGAATCTTTTGGAAACACTCTAAATGGCCCCTAGACATCTCAATTGTTGATGCCTTTCCAAACACTCTAAATGTCATCATCAAACCTGACAAGTATCTATCCATTCCAAAAGAGGAAGTCCAACACTTTCAAAACTTTGTTTTTCTTGCAATGGATAATATATGGTCTCTCCGCAGCAAAGAGGTGCACAATGGCTCAAAAATTCCACCATTGGACCTAGTAAAATCAGTTAAAGCACAACTTACCAAGCATCAAGCAGCCTGGGCAATCAAACTAAACCATCCAAAGGATATAATTTTAATATGCAAGAACACCATTTCACTCTCCGTTGTGACGTGGCTACCAGACCTAAAGAAAGCACTGCGACAACTATTTGCACCTAAAAAATAGGTAACATTATCTTCATTCTAACAAGCTGCCTTAACAACACCAACCCAGCTGTGGGAGAAGCAATGGTTGTTCTAATAGGAATCTCTGAAACTGTTAAACGAGACTTGTTGAATATTCAAATACTAAGTGACTCACAAGTAGTCATAAATGCCATTCATCAGAACAACTTACCTTCGGACTGGGAAATGCAAGGTATCATTGAAGATACAATCCATCTTCTCCGCTCCTTCAAAAGTTGGTTAGCCAAAAAAAAAATACATCATTCTGAAAATTAATGCGCGCACGCGGTTGCGCAATGGGCTGCATGAAATCACTATTATGGATGCTTGCTCCTCTCTACAATTCTTTCTTGCCTACTCCTTTTTTATATTGAGAAAGACCCACCTAATTTGTAAATTAATATTTGTCTGTATGCTTGTCATGCTTTATTTATAATATTCCTAACTTGAAGATAAAAAAAAAAAAAAAAAACCTCAGATTGGATCTTGTGGAGGCTATGCCATGGCAAGAAAAAACAAAATAGGAAGGGTTACGTGGAACCTGTCTTTAAGGAGAAAGATGTTGATACTTTTGTCTTTCTGTTCGCGATTTTATTGTCTACACTGATTTTGGTGTGAGTTTTGAGACGGATGGGAATTAGAGAACTCCTATTGATCTCTGACCCTAATACAACAACAGCGATACGGTGGTCAAATGATTTTTTTTTTTTAAATATCTTTAACTATTAAACAATAAAGAATAGAAATTCTTTAATAATTATTTTCTTAATTATTAAAATAATAAAAAATATATTTATGAGGGGATATATTCAAAAATCATGCTATTATTTTTCATAATGGATACCTTTATTTAACTTGGACCATAATAAATATTTTAACTAGAAAAGGTTGACACTTTTAAGATGATAAAATAGAAATATTGACCATGGAAATACAAACCGCATATCTAAATTTCTCAACAAAAAGAAAAGATTTTTTTTTTCTTTTTTCTTTTTCCTTTTTGGGGAAATTAGATTTTGTAGTGCTTCTCCATGTTGTCTAGGCGTGTATCCTGTCCTACTATAGTTCTAGAGACACCTTTGCCATCTACTTGGACATGCTCAAGACCTGCTATTGGCTGTCCTTAGAATTTTCCCTCCTGTAAAGGACACCTCGTTATCGGCCACACCTTATGATTCCAGACCCACCTCCACCACGTGTCCTTCCTGATACCATTTGCTGTAAACGTGTCGTACTGCGTTAATAAAACTAAATTACACTCTTGTCACTGCTATCTTCATAAATTATTGAAATTTTTTTTTTTTGTCTCAATTTTAATTTTTTTTATTACATAATTTTTTAACATTTTAAAATATTTTTAAAAAATATAAAAGAATAAAGCTAGTCTGTCACTTGCTTATGACCGCTCCATCTAACCGCTCGACACGGTTGCTAATGTGTAACGCTTGATGTGGCATGACGAAAACCAAGAAATGAAAATTTTAACTCATCTCGCGTCTCCTCCTCAAACTTCTGCTCTGTTTCTCCAGTTGAATCCTAGCTTAGCTCGTGTCCACTTCTCCACCCCCCCCCACACACAAAACACAAAAACGACAAAAGTGCCCCCATCTCTCACGGCGCCTCCTACCGACATATTTGGTGTATCAATCTACGATTGGTTTGTATTCTCTTCACCCAAAAAATCAGTTGAATAAAAATACAAAGAAGTCGATTTGGTCCTTCATGGAAAACTCTGTTGAGTAGAAATCCACCATTAATTTTGACTGGTTCACGTTCCCTTCTCATTTTATCGAATATTTAATTTCCATATTTAAAACCATTAAAACCATTACGTTTGGTCCTTCACTCGTTCGTGTTCTCTAATATTTTATTGCTTATAAAAACAAATTCATTGTCTCACCAATTCTACCATGAGACAGTAAATTTTTCCCTTTAGTGTGCCTTTCTAGGTTTTTTGTTGCTATCACATTACAATCCAAACAGACCCAAGTTAATTTAACAAAATAAAATTTTTCATTTAGTATGATCTCTTTCACTTTTTGTAAAAGAACTTCGGTAATGCAGTTATTATTTCATCTAATAATTTAGAACGAATAACTTGAAAAATCAACAAGCGACTGAATATTTTGTTGTATAAAACAAATTAAATGAAACAACTAGCAAGCTAGAAGATTGAGTAGAAGGAGACTGGACGACGACAAGATGGACGATGCGTTGAAAGTTCTCACATGTTCTCTAGTTTCATTCAACACTTCTTTTATCTTTTTTAAATTAATTTATCTGATATGTGATGTGATGCCACATCAGACCGTAAGATGAAAAAATATTGTGCAAGCAACAAAGTAGCACCACCCAAAATAAATAAAAAATCACAATATTATTTAAAAACATTTATATAGAAATCATGTAAAAAAAATTAAATTCTGGATAAGTAAGGATTTCAAAAGTAAAGATCATTAGCATTATCCTAAATTATAATGATTGTTAAAAAAAATTTGAACTCTTTCAATCAAAGTATACAATATGCCATAGGGACGAACATATCTTGAATTCTTTCACAAATTTATAAGTAATATTATATATAACTTTAAAGTGTGTAAATATCGTATAATTAATTTTTTTTAAAGTAAAATTTGTTATTAAAAATTTATTTTTCAAATGAGTCTTATATTTACTTAAATTTTTAAAAATAATTATGTGACCTTTGCATAATTCACAAATACAAATATTATTTTTCTAAATTTAAAGACAGAGCCTGCTACCTCTTCCCATAAATACTTTTAAAAACTTTTTCTGACGGTATAATTTTTTTTATAAATATTTTTTAAACCTTCTTAACATTTTTTTTAAATCTAAAACTCGCTAAAAACATAATTTCTTAATTATTATATATAAAATTAATACAAATCTTCAATAGAATTTCTCGGTAGAAATTTTATTTCCCTAAAATGAAATAAACACATGATATATATACAATAATAAGTTATATGATCTTTTTTCTTTATTTAATACTTTTTAAAATATATATGATATCTTCACTTCATATATCCGTCTCTTAAAATTCTAAAAATTCGGACAAGAATTTATTAAAGTTTTCTAAAAAATACAAGTTGGTTAAGACGTTTATCTTATAAAAACTTTCTTATATAATGAGATTTTGATTCTTAAACTTATTATTATTAAACACGTGTGCATGAACCATGTACTTAATTTATTTATATATTTATTATTTAAATAGACAATTACTTAAGATTTATACACCTACAATCTAAGGGCCGGTTTTGATTTGTAGACTAGACGAGCTCATTTCAACTCATTTCAAACTTATCATTACACTTTTTTTAATTTTCATACAAAACACAAATCTCAATACAGTTTTTTCAACTTCCAATACACATTTTTTAAATCTTAATTCATTTTTTTTTTAAATTTCAAAATAATAATAATATTTAAAAATAAATTAAACTCAATTTTTAAATTGGACCTTAATATAAGAGGATGTTTGGACAAAAAGTTGAGACACAAGATTTTTAAAATTTTTAAACTTTTACAATATTTTTAATAGAAAATATTTTTCAAATTCAAATATTCAACTTTTACAAATCTTCAAATAAAAATAATATTAAAAATTCATAATCAAAAAATTGTTAAAGTTCAGAATATTTTTATTTAAGTGATACCAAATGTCCAAACCAGGCCTAAACTAAAATTAAAATGAAGAATTTCTAATATTTATTGCTTTACCTGAGACATGATGATGAAATGATGATCATCCTCTGGCCATTAAGATCCAATGGTCTACAAAATACAAAGAAACTCTAGTTCTTGATTCAGCGATATAAATATCCTTTCTTTGGCCTGTATACATTTTGTACTTGTGAGTTTATCACCCATGACCAACGTGCTTTGGTCACTGAGATACTATTCCCTAATCTTCAACAAGCTAGCCATCGGAGCCTCAGACTAGCCTTGGCCTCTTTCCCATGTTTTCTTATAAAAATATGGTTTTTCTCTGAAGATATATAACAGTAAAACCCGCAAAGGAAAAAGTACCGTTCTAGGGTCTTTCTTTTCTGCGGAATATGGGCAGTGGAGAGAAAAATCTGGGGATCTTTCACCTACACCTGCCTCATCTTCATCTTCATCATCATCACCAGGGGACGAAGAAACATGAGATGAGAGATGTGCCGAAAGGGTGTTTGGCGATAAAGGTGGGACAGGGAGAGAATCAGCAGAGATTTGTGGTGCCTGTCATGTATTTCAATCACCCACTGTTCATGCAGTTGCTGAAGGAGGCTGAGGAAGAGTATGGTTTTGATCAAAAGGGGACAATCACCATCCCTTGCCATGTTGAGGAGTTTTGGTACGTCCGGGGCATGATTGATAGGGAAAAGTCCCTCCATCATCATCATCACGGCCATCATCATAGTCATCACCATGTAATTAGATGTTTTAGGGTTTGATGATGATCATGATGATGATGGTGATCAAAGTTTGCGTTTAATCCTCAAATGCATGCATGAATGAATTTGATCATGTTATAGTTTTATCTTTTCAATTCTGGGTATGTCGGTATGTACATGATGAATATAATGATAGATCAGATGATCATGGTGACGAAAAAACGTTTGCAATTGTAATATTATTACTGTTATTTTGGTAGGAAGCGTAATGGAAAAGAGAACTCAATGCTTCTCTTTTTTGTTTTTTTTTTTTTTTTGTTTTTTTTTTTTGTTGTTTTTGTTTTTGTTTTTTTTTTTTTTTCCTTCCTTGCAGAAGAATATCTGCAAATTTATGGTGAGGAAACAATGTCAGCATTCGCAAAATCTGAGGAGAGAATAGACGAGTCCAAACGTTAAAGGAGTGGTCCCCGGCCAGTACAACCGGCCGCTTTGGGCTATTAAATTCTCAGTTATGCTAAACGCAATTGATCTTTCTTCAAAAGTTCTGTTTACAAATTTAATTTTTTTTAATTAAATCTAGTATATTAAATGAATTAATGAAAAATAGGATATAAGTTTGAGTAGGGTGTGAGTCTTATATAATTTTTCTAAAAAATTAATACATCATGCAACACAAAAAATTTTAAAAAACAAATAACCAAGGCCGAATGAATGGCATCCTCCCATATTCTCAAAAAGAGAAGACCGCATAGAGATAATTTGTAGTATAGTTTGATGGATAAACTATAAATTGCACTTGAAAGCCACAACGAAGAGGTGTGTACTGCACATTTTTAGTCTAGACTGACTGTGAGAAATTGTTACGTCCACTGTCACTCAATTCTCGATTAGAGAAACCAAAAACATAGTGGGAAGCCTAGCATCAAATGGCCAAATTTGTTGTAATTCATCACTATTGCGCATCCGTGATGATGCTTGGCAACCACGCTTCAATGGGGCAAGAAGGGTCAGATTTAAAAGGTCTCAGCATGAGCAATCCACTAGTACGATCCGTATAGTCGTTGGTGGCCTCAAGAGGTGATGGCACGTAAAGACCACATGCGAAAACTATTTGTGCATGTGAGCTACACATCAGGCAGTTTGGTGCAGCTTTGCATCTTCCTATTAGATTGGCAACATGCAAAGGTAGCGGTAGGGTGCGTGTCGACAGGCGACAAACGGAAAGCAACAAATCTAGTATAGTCCAAACTAGTGGTAGAAAGAGAAAGATAAAGAAGAAGAGGAAAATGAAATAGAGGAGGAGAGGGTGAGAGAGCCAGAGCTCCACCCTTCTCTTCGACGATAACAACCAATTGAGATAAAGTTATAGAAAGAAGGAAAACAATCTCTCTTCAAGAAAAGGGACCAAGGAAGACACTTTATCATTTACAAATTTAATTACTTGCACATCAAATAAAATATACTACTCATAACGGCCGATGTGATTCCACAATAAATGGTATTTATTCATTAAATTACATTAATTATAATAGGATTCTGATCAGTTCAATATTGCTTTCCTTAACTGAGAAAAATCAACATTTTACTTGCAAGGAAATATTATCATGTTGATCATATCCTCCTAAATTTTCCCTCTGTGGCTACTATTCTCAATCTTTGATGGCTACTCTGTGAGATCCCAGATTTACGTGTATTTTTACACGTTATTTTATTTTCGGTATTAATTATTTTAATGTATTTTAATAATATTATTAGTCGTGTTTTATTTATTTAAGATATTTATTTGAGTTATTAATTAGTTAATATTGAGTTACGTTACTTTTCTTATTTATTTTAATAAGTTAATTATTTTAATGATTGGAGTTTAATTCCTTTATTTTATTATGTGAATTTATTTGATCTGATTTCGTTATATTAATTATTATTTTACTTTTAATATTACGCTTAGGTCTAATTTATTTCTATTGGTGGGCTTTAAATCGCTTATTTTATTGATAGAGAAATTATAGTATTTAAAGTCAGTCTTTATTTAATTTATTGTATTTTTTTCTAGTAGTCTTCTTTTTCTTCTTTCTCTTTTTCTTTTCTTTTCTTTTTCCTTTTCTTCTTTCTTTTTCTTTTTCTTCTTCTCTTCCTCTGCTTCCCAGCCCCAACCCTGTTCTCCTCTCTGTCTGTCGCCGTTCCTCTCCCACAGCCCCAGGACCGCCACCAGCCACCCACCGGCGACACCGCCCAGCCCACTGCCTTCCCCACACGCCGGAGACCTCCCCTGTACCAGTGATGCACCTTCGGCAACCCCCTAGCCGGCGCGTGAGACTTAAACCCGAAATGGGTATTTTTGCTTCTCTTGCATTTTTTGGTCACCGCCAGGCACCCCTTGACCTCCGACCACCACCATTAGACTCCCCACCCTCTGGCGAGCATAACCCACCGTCGGTAGCCACCCATCGTCGCCGATTACCCCTCCACCCGAAATAGGTCTTAAACGGTTGTTTTTTGCCGCGCCGCCGTCCAGCCACCGTAGGCCTCACCACTGCCACCAAAAGACTCCCCTTGCCCAACTGGTCAACCCCCTAGCTCAGTTTTCCCAACCGCGCCCTCACCTTCCCGGTACAACCCCAAACTCGAAAATGGGTTTTCACCCCTTTTGACCCCGATCAGCCACCTTCCGGTGGTTGTGCCACCACACCACCACCTCCATGAGATTCCCCACCTTTCAATAAGTATCTCCCTAAATTTTGGTGTCAAACCGAGTATTTTAGGCTAAGGTACATGTGACCGCTACAAACGCTTCAGATTAGCATTGTTCAAAGAATTGCGTTTTTACCGCTGTAAGTACTTTCTAAACGAGTTTTAAAATTTAAATATATTTTTGGCATCAACAGTTATTGTGATTGATTATTGTTGCTATGTATTGGTTGATGTTGGTAATTGTTAGTTGATTAGATTAATTAAATGTTGGATAATTACTGCATGGTTGTCTACGTTATGTATTTACGCGCATGCCCATGAAAATTTTTAGAAAGTGAATTTTTGCATGATTTCGGATATTAATGTGCTGAAATTGGAAACCGGGATTTAAATTGAGTTTAACGGATTTTAATGGTTTTGGGCTGAAACATAACGGGGACGGCGATACGTAACGCCCGTTGTGATCAGCGTGTGAGTGTGTGGATGACATAATGGGGACGGCGATACGTAACGCCTATTATGGTCATTAGGTGTGCATTTCATATCGGGGACGGCGATACGTAACGCCCGATATGAAATGAGTGTGTGTGAATTGTAATGGGGACGACGATACGTAACGCCCGTTATGATTTCGGGTGTGTGTGTATATCATATCAGGGACAGCAATACGTAACGCCCGGTATGATTGATTTTGAGGATATTATTTTATGGAAAATGATGGGTAATTTTATTGGGATTTTATTGTGGATTAAAATGGGATTTTGGCATTTATGGTTATTTCATTGACTTTGAGGAAAATGTTTTTAAGCCTCATGCATGTGGTAATTATTTATGGTTGTTGTTGTGGCATTAATGTATTTTTGTCTTTTTGTTTGGTTGGGTTGTACTTACCTGCGATACCATCTTGGTGTCGTAGTTTTTTTGGATGCAGACTTTGGAGAGGCTGAGCCTGAGAAGACGGCCCTGCCGTTGAGGTGATATTAATATTAATTGTTATTTCGGGAAATTTATTTTTCCCTTTTTATAAATACGTATTTGTTTAATTTGTATTTCGGATGACTGTATTAAATCTTCTGTTGGAGAGTTTATATTAATTTGGTTTGTAAAATATTTCTAAAAAAATTCTGGTACTTAGATAATAATTTATTATCCGCTGCGACCTATATTTTTTTATGTATGTCACGTATGCACACACGTTTGACACTTGTCGTTGGGATGTGTGACCCGTGTTGTCATCATCCTGACGCCTCGATTCTCGTGTTATTTTAAGGGGGAATTTGGGGGCGTCACAGGTAGTATCAGAGCAGTTCGGCTCTGGGTAAATTTGCAAGTTACCTAGGGACAGTACCAGAAAAGTTTGTGGTTTTAAAAATTTATTTGTTTTATGATTTGGTTATTTTATTTTATTCTATTATTTTATTTGCTCTCTAAGTTTTCCTACTAAATTATATGGTAAGATTATCGATATTTACTTCGTTGTGTTGTGCTTTATATTTTAATGTTTGCGTTGTTTATTTATTTTCATAATTAACTTAGCTCTGATTGATTGGTTTGTTGGCTTTGTTTTATTTTATTTTAATATTTGTTAAATATTGTAAATGAGTAGTAATTCAGATTTTAGTTAGTTGATTTTATTTGGTTAAGTTGTCGAGTATTTATTTAATTATTTATTTATTTTATATGTATGCCTTTCTTTTTGTTTAAGTTAGAATTTGGACATTTCGGATTAGATTATTATTTTAAATCAATCTTTTTATTAATCTGATATTTTAAATAATTGTGTTATGGAATTCCTTATTTTAAAGTTAATTTCTTTTGTTGTGGGTTATTTTATTGTCTTAAACTTTTATTTAATTATCATCAAGATTTGATTTTAATTTTAGTTCATAAGTTTCTACAAGATAATTTTGAATTTGGTTTATTATTTGTTTATTTTAATTATGACTCTTGTATTTTAAATATTTCTAAAAAGTTGAAATTTATTTAGACAGATTTAAAAGCATCGCTGCCATGCTTCTTTTTAAGTTTATACTTTGAGATGGATTTAAATTAATTATCTTTTCTCATTTCCGTTGTTTTATTTTAGGGACATGTTTTGAAGTAAGTTTTATAATTTATTATCTTTTCACATTTCCATATGTTTTATTTTAAAAGTTTATCTATTTACTTTAACGAGTGGATTTTTTTTAGCAACTTGTTTGTATTTATTTTTTAATTAATTTATCGATTTAATTATTTTATTAGGGTTCGTTTCTTTTAACAGATTTTAAATTTTAGAAATTTCTACAATAAATCTTTTTAAGAGTTGGGTTTTGTAGAGAATTTTAAAGTTTTAATTATAATTTTGTTTATTGTTCTTATTTTAATTTAATCACCTTCCTTTATTTAATAAAAGTTTTTGGTGACTTTGTGTTTATTAAAGGATTCGGGTTTGTTTTCTTGAATGAGTGGCTTTTACTTTTTTGTTTATTAAATCTTTTCCCCCTTTTGTGTTTTTATTTAATATTTATGTGAATTACTTGAGTTTTATTTAGTGGGTGGATATGTTGTTATATCTTTGTGAGATTGATTCGTTTTGATAATTACTGGTATTTATGTAATCAGGTTTCTTTGTTAATATTTCCTATATTAATTATGTGCAGTACCTGGGTCTCACTGAGTGTTAGAGTTTTTAAGTTTTAATTTTATTTCTGGGAGATTGTTAGAGGTATATTTTAGATAATCTCTTCTTGTGAGTGTGAAATTGTTAGTCATTAATATATTGTTAAGAAATCTGTCTTAGTAATACTTATGATAGTAGGCGATCAATTATTGCCTTGATGAAGTTTTGATGTTGTTTGTGGATACTTAGAGATTGATGTATAATAATTAGGTGTGTAAATTTTTGGAGAGTACTTATTTTGTTTTGTATTTGATTTGGGAGAATTTGTTTGTTAAGTGATAGGGTTGAATTGATGTGATGGAAATAAATTTAACAGATATAAATTTTAGGCTTCTGGGCGAATTGTTTGGAGTAGATAATTTAAGTATAATATTTCGGAAAAATTTAATGGTTAGCAACATTTGTCGAGCTATCTTAACAAATTTAGTTGTGGCTTGAAGTCGCATAAGAATTTAAATATTTGAGGTTATTCCATCTCTTAGGTAATGAAGGTTCGATTGAGAGAATACGGATTTAGAAAATTAATTTATGATGAGAGTGAGGAGTTATATTGATGGAGAAGTATATTTGTGGTTTGGGAGTTAGAAAATTTTAGGTTTTAATATTGGGAGACATAATTTGAATTGTGAAATGACAAAGTATTAGGATTTGTAAATGTGACAAATGATTTCTTGTATTAGGTGTTGAGCTAGTTTTTGCTCAATGGTGATAATTTATGAGGACTTAAGTTTTATGAATTTAGCGAGTTATCAGAGTGCGCGCGAAAACGTGATGATGTACAATGTAGTTGGAGGTTCAATTCTTGTGTAAATTTTGAGGAATTAGTGATGACTTGAAAATTTGGATAATACGTGTAAGTAGAGATTTATTTTTTTGGTTGGATAAATTATGTTTATTAATGGTTAAGTTGGGAAGGTAAACTTGGAAGTTACTTTAAGATAACACAAATTGTTGTATGGAGTTAGTGAATATTAAAATTTTGGGAGATTGTACTGAAGTTCTTGTACATGTGGGGTTCAGATTGATTAGCTACCTCAGAAGTCTTAGAAATGAAATATTATTTGGAGACTATACGTTTATGATGAAATATAATTCATTTATGTTTGAAGAAAATAGATGATTGTACTAATACTTGGAGTGAGTATTAAGTGATGTAGTAGGTGCGTTATTGGAGTTTTATTAGTTGCAGCCGAGCAAATTTCGAGGACGAAATTATTTTTAAGGGGGGAGAATGTGAGATCCTAGATTTACGTGTATTTTTACACGTTATTTTATTCTCGGTATTAATTATTTTAATGTATTTTACTAATATTATTAGTCGTGTTTTATTTATTTAAAATATTTATTTGAGCTATTAATTAGTTAATATTGAGTTACGTTACTTTTCTTATATATTTTAATGAGTTAATTATTTTAATGATTGAAGTTTAATTCCTTTATTTTATTATGTGAATTTATTTGATTTGCTTTCGTTATATTAATTATTGTTTTAGTTTTAATATTGCGCTTGGGTCTAATTTATTTCTATTGGTGGGTTTTAAATCTCTTATTTTATTGATATTGAAATTATAGTATTTAAAGTCAGTTTTTATTTAATTTATTGTGTTTTTTTCTAGTAGTCTTTTTTTTCTTCTTTCTCTTTTTCTTTTCTTTTTCTTTTCCTTTTCTTCTTTCTTTTTCTTTTTTTTTCTTCTTCTCTTCCTCTGCTTCCCCAACCGCGACCCTGTTCTCCTCTCTATCTCTCGCCGTTCCTCTCCCTCAGCCCCAGGACCGCCGCCGGCCACCCACCGGCCACACCGCCCAGCTCACTGCCTTCCCCACACGCCGGCGACCTCCCCTGCACTGGTGGTGCACCTTCGGCAACCCCCAAGCCGGCACGTGAGGCTTAAACCCGAAATGAGTATTTTTGCTTCTCTTGCATTTTCCGGCCACCGCCGGCCACCCCTTGACCTCCGACCACTAGCATTAGACTCCCCACCCTCTGGCGAGTATAACCCACCATCAGTAGCCACCCATTGCCACCGGTTACCCCCTCCACCCGAAATGGGTCTTAAACGGGTTGTTTTTCGCCGCGCCGCCGTTCGGTCACCATAGGCCTCAGCACTGCCACCAAAAGACTCTCCTTGCCCAGCCGGTCAACCCCCTAACTCAGTTTCCCGAACCGCGCCCTTACCTTCCCGGTACAACCCCAAACCCGAAAATGGGTTTTCACCCCTTTTGATCCCGATCCGCCACCTTCCAGTGGTTGTGCCACCACACCACCACCTCCATGAGAATCCCCACCCTTCACTGAGTATCTCCCTAAATTTTGGTGTCAAACCGAGTATTTTAGCCTAATGTACATGTGACCACTACAAACGCTGCAGATTAGCGTTGTTCAAGGAATTGCGTTTTTATCGCTGTAAGTACTTTCTAAACGAGTTTTAAGATTTAAATATATTTTTGACATCAACAGTTATTGTGATTGATTATTGTTGCTATGTGTTGGTTGATGTTGGTAATTGTTGGTTGATTGGATTAATTAAATGTTGGATAATTGCTGCATGGTTGTCTACATTGTGTATTTACGCGCATGCTCATGAAAATATTTGGAAAGTGAATTTTTGCATGATTTCAGATATTAATGTGCTGGAATTGGAAACCGGGATTTAAATTGAGTTTAACAGATTTTAATGGTTTTGGGCTGAGACATAACGAGGACGGCGATACGTAACGCCCGTTGTGATCAGGGTGTGAGTGTGTGGATGACATAATAGGGACGGCGATACGTAAAGCCCAATATGGTCATTTTATGTGCATTTCATATCGAGGACGGCGATACGTAACGCCCGGTATGAAATGAGTGTGTGTAAATCGTAATGGGTACGGCGATACGTAACGCCCATTATGATTTCGGGTGTGTGTGTATATCATATCGGGGACGTCAATACGTAATGCCCAATATGATTGGTTTTGAGGATATTATTTTATGGAAAATGATGGATGATTTTATTGGGATTTTATTATGGATTAAAATAGGATTTTGGCATTTGTGGTTATTTCATTGACTTTGAGGAATATGTTTTTAAGCCTCATGCATATGGTAATTATTTATTGTTGTTGTTGTGGCATTAATGTATTTTTGTCTTTTGGTTTGGTTGGGTTGTACTTACCTGCGATACCATCTTAGCGTCATAGTTTTTTGGATACAGACTTTGGAGAGGCTGAACCTGAAGAGACGGCTCTGCCGTTGAGATGATATTAATATTAATTGTTATTTCGGGAAATTTATTTTTCCCTTTTTATAAATATGTATTTGTTTAATTTGTATTTTGGATGACTGTATTAAATCTCCTACTGGAGAGTTTATATTAATTTGGTTTGTAAAATATTTTTAAAAAAATTCTGGTACTTAGATAATAATTTATTATCCGCTGCGACCTATATTTTTTATGTATATCATGTGTGCACACACATTTGACACTTGTCGTTGGAATGTGTGACCCGTGTTGTCATCATCCTAACGCCTCGATTCCTATGTTATTTCAAGGGGAATTTGGGGGCGTCACATACTCTCTCTCTCTCTCTCTATATATATACTAGATAGAAGTAACATGTAAAATACGTTTATCTAGTTTAATTTCTATCAAAAATTTAAGAATTATTTATAATTAAATAGATGATAAATAATTACACGTTTTCATATATTATAAAAAAAGAGCATTAATGAAAACAATAAAACAGTCACATAAATAAACATAACCTATAATTTTATCAAATTTATATAAGATAATTTTGATTGAAACTTTAATAAAAGATTCATTCCAAATATTATATTTTTATAATTCCGAGACGATAATATAATATTTGCATCATTTTGCACAGTCTTAAAAGAGATGATATTAAAAAATATATATATTTTTAGTAATTGAATACTTCTAGATCTACATAAACTTGAATCATCTACAATTTTTTTAGTTATGTAATTATTTCTAAGAAATAATATGATCTTTTTAGTTTACATGGTATAATAGGCGAGCTGATAACTAACGTATTAGTGAAAGACTTGACAAATTCTTAATAATCAATGTATTAGTGAAGGAATTGATAGATTCTTGTTGATTTTGTTTGGTGGAATTGTTTTCCTAATGCAAAAAGCAACACATGGTTTATTGGCCTATTTTAATCATTTACCAATTTGGATTATTGCTTTGGGGGGAAAGGGAGGGGGGTGGGGGAAGTTGAGTCTCACAAATTTAAGAAATCTTTTAAATTTAAGGCTATGGGGGTGGGCAAAAAAGACTGGGGATATCATCAAAGGTGTTTGCAGTAGGCTTCGAGTCACTCTAATATGGGAAAGGTAGCTACAATGATTCAAGATAGTGGAGCCCAATTAGGGGTTTGGAATAAACATGTTTTGGGACATGTTCAGAAAGAGTTCAATAAAGCTCAGATGAGTATGCGCAGTCTGCATGAGAAGGATCCAACAAGGGTCAATATAGATACTATGAATTTGGCCAGAGAAAAGGTTCAACTTTTGATAGAAAAGAATGAGGTAATGTGACAACAAAGATTTAAGGCTTTATGACTAAAAGAAGGCGATAATAATATTAAGTATTTTTATATGAAAGCATCCCAAGGGTAAAAAGAAAAAAGAAGAAGAATAGAATTGTGAAGATTGAAGATGGCTATGAACAATGACAAGAATGGGCTGAAAGGAATAGAGTCATTCTTAATTATTTTCTAACCCTCTTTACAAGTTATAAGCCAACTAATTCTTTGGAGTTTTTAGAACCTTTAGTCGGCAAAGTTTTTGCTCAGATGAATATAAAGTTAATTAAAGAGTTTCATGATAATGAAGTTAATAAAGTTCTACAACAAATGAATCCTACAAAGGCCCCTGAACTAGATGGCATGTCACTAATATTTTTTCAAAAATATTAGGACGTGGTTGGCAACTCTATTACCTCAATAGTTCTTCAAGCTTTAAACTTAGGTGTCTTTCCTTCTTCTATGAACTATACACATATTACACTCATTTTTAAAAAGAAGTGTCTTATTAAAATAGGTGATTATAAGCCAATTAGCTTATGTAATGTGGCTTATAAACTCACTGTAAAGGTTCTTTCTAAAAGATTAAAAACTGTTTTATCCATTGTTATTAGTAAAAGTCAAAGTACTTTTGTTCCTAGACGTCTTATTTCTGATAATATATTAATCGCATATGAATTGGTACCTTATTTCAAACATAAAAAGGAAAGAAAAAAAGGGATTCATGTGCATAACATTAGATATGAGCTAGTAAGGCCTATGATAAAGTTAAGTGCGGGTTTATAAAATCTTTTATGGAGGTGATGGGCTTTCATCATAGTTTTATTGACTTGATCATGTGTTGTCTTAGGTCTATGCCCTTTTCTGTTTTGATTAATGGGGAACCTAAGAGTCTTATATTACCTAGTAGGGGTTTGAGACAATGGAACCCATTGTTCCCTTATTTTTTTCTCATTTTTACTGATTTGATTTTTCTTTTGAGAGGTGCTGGTTTGAGGAAGGATAATTCAGAAATAAAAAACTACAAATATAATGTACAAATAATTTATAAATCATCTGCTATTTACAGATGATAGTATTATTTTCTATAGAGCTGAAGTGGAGGAGAACAAAAGAGTGCAAGATTTGTTGGCAAGGTATGAATCTATTTCTAGGTAGAGAATCACTAAGGAGAAAACTACTATTGTTTTTAGTACAAATGTGAGTTTGGATACCAAGTTTGAGATAAAGAACCTGTGGAGTAATGTTGAATTTCAACAGTATGAGAAAGATCTTGGGCTTCCACTTGTTATTGGGAGGTCTAAGAATCAAGCTTTTCAGTCCATAAAACAAAGGGTGTGGCAAAAACTTCAATTTTGAAAAGAAAAATTATTGTCACAAGGTGGAAATGAAATTTTATTAAAAGTAGTAGTCTAGATTTTGGTAGGATCAAAAGGGTAGTGAGAGGAAGATTCGTTAGGTAAGCTGTGATAAAATGTGTCAAAGGAAATCTATCGAAGAGATGGGGTTTACAGATCTAAGCAATTCAAACTTAGCATTACTACCAAACCAAGGGTGGAGATTACCCCAAGACGAGAACTCTTTAATGCATAGATTATTAAAGGTAAAATATTTTCCACATAACAGTTTTTTTTGCAAGCAGGATTGAGTAAGTGTCCTTATACATGGAGAGGCATTTAGGAGGCATGTAAATGGCTAGTGACAAGTTGTAAGTGGAGAATAGGAGATGGCAAATTAGTAAATATTTGGCAAGATTAGTGGGTTCCAAGGCATCTTTCTTTAATGTCTAAAGGGGTTGTGATGAGGGAAGAAACAAGGTCTAATGCTGTGGCTTCTCTATTTGGGGATAGTGAGAAGATGTGGGATATTCACAAACTTAGATCTCTCTTCAATCGAACTATAGTAGATGATACTCTTAAAAGTGTTCGTGTGTCCTAGTGATGTGGAAGATATGATGATTTGGTCTCATGAGAGAAACAGCCAATTCAGTGTAAGAAGTTGCCATCGATACATTTATTCCCAGATTGAAACACAGTCTGTAGAGGCATCAAATGTGCAGAATCAACATGTTGTTTGAAAGCATTTGTGGAAAATGAAAGTTCCAAACAAGGTAAAAACTTTTGCATGGCATGCCTGTAAAGATGGATTACCCACTGGACAAAAGTTAGTGCAGAAACATGTTTTATCTGATGCAATTATCTGATGCAACATGAAGGTTTTGTCTATCAAAAATCAGGGATCTTACTCATGCATTGGTGAGCTGTGATATTCTTCGGGAATTTGGCATTCGTATTTACCTGAACTACCTATTGACAAAAGAATTACAGTTTTAAAGATGGCATTGCAACTCTGTGAAAGGAAGATGCATAAATAGTTGTCTGTTTTCTTTGTTTTGATTTGGAGTTTTTGGTTTAGGAGAAATAAATATGTGCATGACTAGTTAGTGTTAAGTCCACAACATGTAGCTGATAATGCCTTGATTATGCTAAGCAGCTATGATATAGTGAAGCAGAAGTCCCGTGTTCAACTCGAGCAACACTATAGGTGGCAGCCTCCTTTACCTGATTGGTTAAAACTAAATGTTGATAGTGCACTTTTTTCTGAACTAGGAAAAACAAGTATCGGTGCTGCTCTAAGGGACACTTTAGGCAAGTGCTTATGGCTGGGAGTAAGCTGAGTGTGAGGCTGAAGATACAGAAGCCATAGAACTATTAGCCATTTTCAAAGGTTTGCAATTTTGTGCTACAATGGGAATTTCAAAGCTTGTGGTGGAAAGTGAAAATCTGATTCATATTGAAGCCCTGCACGATAATAGTATGAGTAACTCTGTGTTAGGAGTGCTATATCATGAAATTAATTAGGAAAAATAATACCCTAACTACCTATCTACAACTCCTTTACTACTTCTTTTGATTTTTAAATTTTTTCTTTTACTTAATAATCAAGATAGTGATTATTGATAAAATTATATATTTTTAAATTTTTTTTTAATGATTAAGAATGTTCAAAACATATTTGAAAGAAAATATTAAAAAAATAAATACACTTAGAATAATAAATAAGTAATAAATGAGACGTAAGGATATCACTGCCCAATTAATAAACTGTCATCCTGTTTTAGTACTTGTCTTGTTTCACATGTATATCGAGAGGGTAATATGGTAACTCACAAGTTAATTAGGAATGCTTTCAAGGTTGAAATTATTAATTTATGGTGGGATTGGATTCCAGATTGTATTTCTCAATTCTTATGGCTTGATAATTGTCTATAATTGTGTTTCCGTTGATTAATAAAATTATGATTTCTATTAAAAAAATCTTATAACTTAAAATTAATATATAAGTATTATTAAACACTAATTATATTATTTTAATCTTATTATTTAAGTTTATTAATTATTAATAATAAACACTAAATTCTTACAATTAAGTTTAGTACTACAAAATTATAATATTAAATTTATATAGTGTTATATGTGCAAATAGTAAATAGGAAAACCGGGTTGGACCAAGCCAAATCTAAGAGATAAAAGTTTCGATTTCGATAATGAATCGATCTGATCGACTCTTAAATTTTTAAAATTGATATATAACGGTTCAATTCTAAAAATTCTCCAAGATCAAACCGAATCAAACTTGTCGGTTACACCCCATGGCCATATCTGTCCATCAAAAGCCTCAAAACTATCCATCTAGATGATATCCCTTTTGGTTTATCTAAAAGAAATAAAAAATGGTGGGAACCAACCCTTCGTCTCATATATTATTCATTTACTTTTTTTTATAGGTACTGCATTAATTCTAATAGAATATTTGTTACGCGTATCACCCATTAAGATATCATTGCTAAAAAGAGAAGTTATAATTAGGCGTATAAAAATTAATCAAAAGATCGATCTAGACAGATTGATTTGGTCTGATTTTATATCGGTCCAATTCGGAATTGATTCTTTTATTTTAAAAATCAGTCAAATTCTATTCAGTCTTAATTTTATGTTTCTTTGGACTAGATCAAATCAAATCGGACCAGATCAATTTGCATATTTATATATTTTTAATTAATTTTTAATATTATATATAATATTTTATATAATTATTATATATAATATATATTAATATAAATTATAATGTTATATTACAATTGATAATATACAAATTTAATCTTAAATATGTAAATTTATTTGATCATATATTTTATATATAAAATATATATAGTATATTAATTATATTTTCTGGCCTACTAAATTTTCAACATATTTTTTTTGATAAATACATTAGTAATACTAATATACATTAGGATATAATTACATCTTATGGCCTAATACTAATACTATTATTAATCTACTTTAGGTCTATATAAATTACTATATAAAATATTACTATAGTATTAGTTATATTAATACTATATCACTATATGATACTATTAACTATAGTAATATATTAATACTACTAGCTAATACTATTACTATTAGTATACTAATACTATTAATGATATAGTTATACCAATATTTATACTAATGATATTATATAGTTATACTAAATTAAAATTATTATAATAAATATAAATATATAGTTATGCTAATCATTATAGCCAGAAAATCGGATAAAACTAGATTGGAATCAGTAAAACTAGTTTAAGAGGATAATCGATACTAGATTGATTTTTGAAAATATAAAATCAGTAAATTCCAATTCAATGTCAAAATTTGTCTAAAACAAAACAAAACCAAACCGTACTAGTTTACCCCCCTCGTTCTAATAATTCAAATGAAAATTTCAGTACTCTAATAAATACGTCCAGACAGCGATAATATGGAACGTCATTATAACTATCTAAATATATATATATATCTAATCATTTATAAAGGTTTTTGTCTTTAATTTGTTTTTGACTTAACGAGGGGCGATGACTATATCTTACCAAAACTAATTGAGATGAAAAATTGCAAACGGTACTTTTCATGTTAACTTGGTTGGCTGCATCACACTCAAATTCTCATGGATCTTTTGTGTAGATTCTCAGCTACTATGAGTTCCTTCTAATTTACGTGTGCAGTTTAAGGAACTGGAGGCGACCATACCCACTTAATAACCATTTTCCTGCATACTAATCTATCTGTCAACCCCATATGCATGCCAATGTGAAATTCTAAAAATATAGCGTTTAATGAAACATATAGATACAAAATGACTAAAATTGTAGTGCCATGAGCTTTTGTACTCCTTACTAACAACCAGTGATGAGAAATCAAAGAACAGGGGACCGAAGAAAAAGGGATGGTACAATTTGAGATTCTTCCTAATTGGTTGGCCAAATTGAATAGTTTAAATTTAGAGAGAGAGAGAGAGATACATTATAAGAATCCTATAGGATTTTATGATGTCTGTATAGGTAGAGTGAACTCTATATGAGTATTCAATGTTGTGTCTGTCTTTTTTAGCATTAGACAATCTAATTCGGTCAAGAAACTGGAAAAGGATCTCAACTAGAAACAAATATCCTAGTAACTAGATGACAAGCAGCAGGCCTGAAAATATGGACATTTTGAAATGGCAAGAGAATAAGAGAGTAGAGGTCATATTCCCAGAGTAGGTGAATAACACTAGTCCTGATGAGTGCACAAAAATGCACTCTAAATACTCTATTTAAATACTAAAAGAAATGAGAAAATAATGGATATAACTCATGTTATTAAAATTAATGGTCATTTATCTTGAAATAGATATAAGCATGATTTAATATATTGATGAGAATATAAAATGCCATATTTTCCTCTCTTAATGTTTAATACTTTATTCTTATTTGATGCCTAAATATACTCATTATTCTTATATTTTGATTTAGGACACAAATGGAGACATTAGGAGCAAATGAAGATAATTGCGGAATTTTAGACAGTTCTGACATCATTTCGTAATATGGGCATAACTCTCTCATCCAATCTCCGATTGAGCTTATTCAAGATGATCTAGAACCGAAAGAGAAATATATATAACTTTTATGTTTTATGTTTGAAGAGATATCCACTCAATCTAAAACAAAATCTCGACCATCAAGTGGACGCACCTGCACTTGACGTTCCTGGATATTTTTCAGCCACTTGCATCAAATCCAAATGTTATCATAATATTTTCCTGCAAGCACTCCTACACCAATTTGGAAATTCAATGATCAATTCATATACAAGATGAAGTGAACTCAAGTTTCTTGTAGACAAATTATTTGACCACAAAATATTAAGTCATACAAGACAACTAATAGATAGAGAAGCAAAATTGAAACACTTAACCTAGAAGCAAAAATCCAGCTCATGCATGGTGGGAAAACAAATGATCAAAATGACAACTCACAAATCACTTGGATTCAAGAATGGCACATGGCAAAACAAGTTGAAATTGTGATGATTTTGTCATGACAACTTGCATGAAGGATGCTTATAAATAGAAGGAAAGGGTGTGTGTTCTAAGAATGCTTAGTGTGGGAAGATGCTTTGGAAGAGCCATTATTTTGAGAGCTTGAGAAAAGAAAAGAAAAACCAAAGAAGAGAGAAGAAAATAATGGTTGGCTCTTCCATATTATCCCTTGGAGAATTTTTGTTGCATATTTTCAATATGTGTAACTAAATTCTCAAGGAGGGTTAGGGATGAACTTGTGTGTGTGATGGTATTTGTAATTTATTTTTGATTCATGTATTTGGTCTTTAAATATTAAAACTCTTTTGTTCTATTATTATCAATTTATTTGTGATGTTTTTTCGTCTTCAAGTAATTATAGAATCTATTTCGTTTATGGATTCAATCATGCTTTTTCTATTGAGTGAATTAGTTCTATAATTATGTTTGGAGCAATTGATTATCTATATTGATTTAATTCTCTGCTGCAATATCGCCTCTTAGGTATATTGTCGTCGTTGGATTTTCTCAATATCGATAACAATTTATGAGAGTTAAGCGCGAAAAATGATTTTTCAAAGAGTTACATGTGATTTAAATTTTGGTTATTAATGTTATATCTTCCGATTAAGAATTTGGACATAGAATTTTTAATTGAGTTATCAATGAATTAAGAATACATTTGAATACCACAAATACACAAGGGATTCCCTACGCTCTACTTTTCGTCTCATTTTTATAATGTTCAAATTACTCATTTAGTTTTAATTTACGTCACACTCTAAAATTTAATTTTCGCACTTATCTAAATCTTTTTGTTAATTTCGTTACTGTTCTTCAATTTCTCAATCCATCTCCCTGTGGAATCGACACCCCAAAGCTATACTGCAAACGGCCGCGTTATTCTTTGGGCGTAATCAAATTTTGGCGCCGTTGCCAGAGAGACGGTAGAAGAATTTGTAGTTTTTTTAGTAGTTTGTAAAAAAAAAAAAAAGAGTGCTAGTTTCGTTCATTTTCTTTTTAGCTTTCTGCATCTTTATTTTATTTTACTTTTCTTTTCGTAATTATATTTTTTCAGTATTACACTTTTCTTTACTTTGCATGCGCAGGTATAGAGACGCTTTTGGACGGTTTGCTAGTAGACCCGTGCTAGAATCAGATTCAGAATCTAATTTTTCTAATCGCTTATTTGATAATTCTTCCAATTCTGACGCGATGAGTGAACACGTGGACCAACCTGTTAGAACCCTCCAAGATTATCTTCATCCCGCACGAACAGCCACACCATCCTGTATTATGTTCTCACCTAATGTTCGTCTTGTAGATTTTAAAACGGGAATGATACAATTACTTCCGACTTTCCATGGTCTAGAAAATGAAAACCCCTATGTTCATATTAGGGAATTTGAGGAAGTAGTTGCAACATTTCATAGTCAAAATATCACTGACGAAACGGTAAGGCTAAAGTTCTTTCCTTTTTCTTTGAAAGATAAAGCTAAGAGTTGGTTGTACTCACTAAGACCACGGTCTATTGGAACCTGGAGTGAGATGACTCAAGTGTTTTTCAATAAATACTTTCCCCAACATAAGACTAATGCTTTAAAAAGACAAATCTCTACTTTTGCACAAAAGGATAGTGAGACTTTGTACCAGTCTTGGGAAAGATTTAAAGAATTACTGAGTATGTGTCCCCACCATGGATATGAGAATTGGCGCTTAGTGAGTTATTTCTATGAAGGCCTTACGCCCAGGAAACGTCAATTCGTGGAAATGATGTGCAATGGAGAATTTTTACAGAAAAATCCCGATGAGACCATAGAGTACCTCAATGAGCTTGCTGAAAAAGCTCATACTTGGACTGGACCTAGTGCTACTGATAGCACAAACAGGTCACGACCTACAGGAAACTTGAGTGGTGGTATTTACCATCTAAGGAAGGAGGATAACCTTAAGGCTAAGGTTGAAATGCTCACAAGAGAATTAGAGTTATTGAAAACCAAAAACTCAAAGTCAACACACATGGCTAATCATGCAGACTCTTTTGGGCCATGTGTTGTCTGTGGTGGGATAGATCATCATTCCCAAGAATGTCCTACACATACTAACATAAATGGTATGTATGAGGAACAAAGTAATGCTCTGGGTATGTACAAAAAGCTCTTCACACCTTATTCTGAAACCTACAACCCAGAATGTCGTAATCATCCCAACTTCAGCTGGAAGTCTGAAGACCAACAGCCTGCACAGCCTGCACAACCTTCTAGATCATATTCTGCACCATACCATGCACCTCAATCTTCTAGAAATTCTTTAGAAGACACTTTGCATGCATTTCTTGAAGTACAGGGTAAGACTAACCAAAAATTTAAGTCTTTAATTATGCAAGTTGTTGAAGAACAAAAGGAGATAAAGAGCCAGGTGTCTAAAATAATGAGTTTCTTGAGTGTAAATGAGCAAGGTAAGCTCCCTTCTCAAGCTCAGTTTGTACCTCATGGTCAACATATGGCACAAGAAACTGTGAAGAATCACGAGTGCCAGCAGATATATATGATTGACTCACTCATAGACAGAGAAGTTTTCATAACTCATGATTCTGATCCCCTTGAGAATTTTATTGTTGATTTTGAGTATAATCCTATCAGTGATTCATCTGATGTAGCTAATATTTTTTCAATTTTTTACAATACTCAAGATTATAGCACACGGGCTTGGCAACCGGAGTTTGAGGAGTTTCTTGAGAAAAATGAAAAACAGATTCCTTCAAGTGGGCAAGTAACCAAAGTTAATCTTAAACCTTGCCACCTACCTGTGAAGTTCGAGCACCGAGTTTATTGGGCAAATAAGCATTTCGTTTTTGACCCAGGAGGAATAGTTCAAGAAGTAGAAGATAGTCCGGTTGTAAATTTGGTCTACCAACTTTGACCACAGCATGCAACAATAATTATTATTATTATTATAATTATTATCATCATCATCATCATTATTATTATTATCATCTTATTTGTTTTGTTTTGTTTTTATTTACTACTATTTTATTTATTTTTGTTTGCAAGATAGTATCATTTTGTCATTTTAGATCACTACTTTTGACGCTTAGCGAGCTATCTACATCACACATCAGGTGTATCCTACCCTTTTTAGTTACTCCCCATCCAATTTTGATTATTAAACATTGAGGACAATGTTTCATTTAAGTTGGGGGGTGGAAATACAAATCTGTTATTTAAACTCTGTGGCATATTTCAATCAATATATAAAAAATTTCCAAATTTTTTTCACACAGGCATCTTTTCACACATGATACTCATGCTCATTCATAACCATCTTGGTGAATTCAACAAACCCAACTTAAATCATTTTGCTAAAGCATCCACAGAAAATCTTTTTTGCACTTATCCAAACTTTGTGGTAATATGGTGATTTGACACATGTAACTAAAAAATTATTTTGCTCAAGTATTCATGTGAATTATGTGAGAATTGAGAGCTTACAAATACAGAAATTGTGATAAGTATCCATTGATCTGTTGAATTTGACACTTCTTTTGAGAATATCATTACATGGTTTGTGGTAAGATGGTGGATATAATTGGGATATGACGAAAGTCAACTTAGGATTAACGTTTGAGCCTTTCAAGCTGAGCCTTTTCATCATAGATTCCTAGCAGCCAATTTTGAGCCAATATACACATATGGCCTTTTCTTTTCATATCTACATCATCCATACCTCTCCACATTGGAGTATAGCTTATACACTATATTTTCCTACCATTTTACTTCCAATTGTGTACTAGGTGTGAAATTATCATAAAAAAAAAGAAAAAAGAAAACCATGACAAAAATGGCATGGTGCTAGATGTGTCCATCAAATTATTCATAAAAGAGTTAATCAAATTGCGAAGACACTAGTGGCAAAAGAAGATGGAAAAGTGTACTTAGTCAAAAATCTAAAAAATTGAAAAGTACATCAAAAGGAAAGTATAGTCTACTGAAAAATTTAACAGATTCCCTTTTATGTATATTTAGAAGTTTTTGAAACCTCTTCACCTTTTCTTCTTATGAACCCAAAACCTAAGCCACATTACAACCTTTTGTGTTGATTTTTCTGATCCTAAGTATGCTTGTGGAAAGAATGGTGGAAATCTCATCTGTTAGTATTCCTATCATAAGATCAATGTTTACTTGTTACTTATATATAATTGGCTAAATTTCCATGAGAGTAAATGTACACCTTTGTCAACTCCATAGAGAGAACCCATACATGAAACACTTCTATACCCGTGAGTTATGGAGTTGAACCTTTTTGCTTAAGATATTCTAATGTTGCATGTGTCGAAACGTCTGATTTGATAAAAAATAGTTTGGAACACATACACACTCTGTGAATTGCTATATTTGAATTACTTGTGAAAGGGTTATTGAATTTCTAAGATTGTTTTGATATGTAAATTTGAAAAATGTGTCTTGATAGCTCCTATATGTGATTTTCTTTGGTCTTTTTCATCATTTTGCATGAAAATTGCTAGGGACTAGCAATGAGTAAGTTGGGGGGTGTGATGAGTGCACAAAAATGCACTCTAAATACTCTATTTAAATACTAAAAGAAATGAGAAAATAATGGATATAACTCAATTTGCATATTTATATATTTTTAATTAACTTTTAATATTATATATAATATTTTATATAATTATTATATATAATATATATTAATATAAATTATAATGTTATATTACAATTGATAATATATAAATTTAATCTTAAATATGTAAATTTATTTGATCATATATTTTATATATAAAATATATATAGTATATTAATTATATTTTCTGGCCTACTAAATTTTCAACATATTTTTTTTGATAAATACATTAGTAATACTAATATACATTAGGATATAATTACATCTTATGGCCTAATACTAATACTATTATTAATCTACTTTAGGTCTATATAAATTACTATATAAAATATTACTATAGTATTAGTTATATTAATACTATATCACTATATGATACTATTAACTATAGTAATATATTAATACTACTAGCTAATACTATTACTATTAGTATACTAATACTATTAATGATATAGTTATACCAATATTTATACTAATGATATTATATAGTTATACTAAATTAAAATTATTATAATAAATATAAATATATAGTTATGCTAATCATTATAGCCAGAAAATCGGATAAAACTAGATTGGAATCAGTAAAACTAGTTTAAGAGGATAATCGATACTAGATTGATTTTTGAAAATATAAAATCAGTAAATTCCAATTCAATGTCAAAATTTGTCTAAAACAAAACAAAACCAAACCGTACTAGTTTACCCCCCTCGTTCTAATAATTCAAATGAAAATTTCAGTACTCTAATAAATACGTCCAGACATAGCGATAATATGGAACGTCATTATAACTATCTAAATATATATATATATATATATCTAATCATTTATAAAGGTTTTTGTCTTTAATTTGTTTTTGACTTAACGAGGGGCGATGACTATATCTTACCAAAACTAATTGAGATGAAAAATTGCAAACGGTACTTTTCATGTTAACTTGGTTGGCTGCATCACACTCAAATTCTCATGGATCCTTTGTGTAGATTCTCAGCTACTATGAGTTCCTTCTAATTTACGTGTGTAGTTTAAGGAACTGGAGGCGACCATACCCACTTAATAACCATTTTCCTGCATACTAATCTATCTGTCAACCCCATATGCATGCCAATGTGAAATTCTAAAAATATAGCGTTTAATGAAACATATAGATACAAAATGACTAAAATTGTAGTGCCATGAGCTTTTGTACTCCTTACTAACAACCAGTGATGAGAAATCAAAGAACAGGGGACCGAAGAAAAAGGGATGGTACAATTTGAGATTCTTCCTAATTGGTTGGCCAAATTGAATAGTTTAAATTTAGAGAGAGAGAGAGATACATTATAAGAATCCTATAGGATTTTATGATGTCTGTATAGGTAGAGTGGACTCTATATGAGTATTCAATGTTGTGTCTGTCTTTTTTAGCATTAGACAATCTAATTCGGTCAAGAAACTGGAAAAGGATCTCAACTAGAAACAAATATCCTGGTAACTAGATGACAAGCAACAGGCCTGAAAATATGGACATTTTGAAATGGCAAGAGAATAAGAGAGTAGAGGTCATATTCCCAGAGTAGGTGAATAACACTAGTCCTGATGAGTGCACAAAAATGCACTCTAAATACTCTATTTAAATACTAAAAGAAATGAGAAAATAATGGATATAACTCATGTTATTAAAATTAATGGTCATTTATCTTGAAATAGATATAAGCATGATTTAATATATTGATTAGAATATAAAATGCCATATTTTCCTCTCTTAATGTTTAATACTTTATTCTTATTTGATGCCTAAATATACTCATTATTCTTATATTTTGATTTAGGACACAAATGGAGACATTAGGAGCAAATGAAGATAATTGCGGAATTTTAGACAGTTCTGACATCGTTTCGTAATATGGGCATAACTCTCTCATCCAATCTCCGATTGAGCTTATTCAAGATGATATAGAACCGCAAGAGAAATATATATAACTTTTATGTTTTATGTTTGAAGAGATATCCACTCAATCTAAAACAAAATCGACCATCAAGTGGACGCACCTGCACTTGACGTTCTTGGATATTTTTCAGCCACTTGCATCAAATCCAAATGTTATCATAATATTTTCCTGCAAGCACTCCTACACCAACTTGGAAATTCAATGATCAATTCATATACAAGATGAAGTGAACTCAAGTTTCTTGTAGACAAATTATTTGACCACAAAATATTAAGTCATACAAGACAACTAATAGATAGAGAAGCAAAATTGAAACACTTAACCTAGAAGCAAAAATCCAGCTCATGCATGGTGGGAAAACAAATGATCAAAATGACAACTCACAAATCACTTGGATTCAAGAATGGCACATGTCGAAACAAGTTGAAATTGTGATGATTTTGTCATGACAACTTGCATGAAGGATGCTTATAAATAGAAGGAAGGGGTGTGTGTTCTAAGAATGCTTAGTGTGGGAGGATGCTTTGGAAGAGCCATTATTTTGAGAGCTTGAGAAAAGAAAAGAAAAACCAAAGAAGAGAGAAGAAAATAATGGTTGGCTCTTCCATATTATCCCTTGGAGAATTTTTGTTGCATATTTTCAATATGTGTAACTAAATTCTCAAGGAGGGTTAGGGATGAACTTGTGTGTGTGATGGTATTTGTAATTTATTTTTTATTCATGTATTTGGTCTTTAAATATTAAAACTCTTTTGTTCTATTATTATCAATTTATTTGTGATGTTTTTTCGTCTTCAAATAATTATAGAATCTATTTCGTTTATAGATTCAGTCGTGCTTTTTCTATTGAGTGAATTAGTTCTATAATTATGTTTGGAGCAATTGATTATCTATATTGATTTAATTCTCTGCTGCAATATCGCCTCTTAGGTATATTGTCGTCGTTGGATTTTCTCAATATCGATAACAATTTATGAGAGTTAAGCGCGAAAAATGATTTTTCAAAGAGTTACATGTGATTTAAATTTTGGTTATTAATGTTATATCTTCCGATTAAGAATTTGGACATAGAATTCTTAATTGAGTTATCAATGAATTAAGAATACATTCGAATACCACAAATACACAAGGAATTCCCTACGCTCTACTTTTCGTCTCATTTTTATAATATTCAAATTACTCATTTAGTTTTAATTTACGTCACACTCTAAAATTTACTTTTCGCACTTATCTAAATCTTTTTGTTAATTTCGTTACTGTTCTTCAATTTCTCAATCCATCTCCCTGTGGAATCGACACCCCAAAGCTATACTGCAAACGACCGCGTTATTCTTTGGGCGTAATCAAGTCCAAAGAAGTAAAACTGTCTCTATATTTCCCCATTAACCTATATATTCATGGAACTTCAAATAATTACATCATAACTTCTACATATAGTGTTGGGTTGCATATGGAGACTGACATCTAGCTCGAGCGAGATCTCGCTCGACCCTAACTCAAGCGAGATTCAAACAAAAATTTCGTTCGACACTCGTTCGACATCCCACTCGAGCGAGATTTGTAGTAAATTCAGAATTAGGGTTTCCAGTACCCTTTTTACTATAAATATGTGTTATTTGACTATTTAAACATGTATTTTCAGTATATTCTGAGATAGAACAATCATCTAGTATGCATATTGTGTGAGAGAACAAAAACACCCTAGAGAGAGTGAGTTGAGATTGAGTGATTGTAATATCCTCTGATTAACAAGATTTCTACAACTCTGTGGACGTAGGCAATTTACCGAATCACGTAAATCTTGTGTCATGTGATTGATTGTTTTTGTTTCACTTTTATTTGTCATCGTTAGTGTGCATGTTTTATCCACAACAAAGTACAATAACTGGTATCAAAAGCCAAGGTCGAATCTGAAGGACAACGATAACTGGAAATCAAGTGAATGCACCTGAAATTGAGAAGTTTGAAGACACTGATTTTAGGTACTGGAAGATGTAGATCGAGGATTTTCTCTACGAGAAGAGGCTCCACCTTCCATTGTTGGGGACGAAGCCAGAAAGCATGGAGGATGATGAATGGACCATGTTAGATCGACAGGTTCTAGGGATTGTTTGGCTGACCCTATCCAGAATAGTGGCACACAATGTCAATAAGAAGAAGACCACGGATGGTCCCATGAAGACTTTGTCAGGTATGTATGAAAAACCTTTGGCAAATAACAAAGTGTACTTGATGAAAAAATTATTCAATCTGAAGATGTCAAAAGGTATGTCTGTGGCCCAACACCTGAATGAATTCAACAATATCACAAATAAATTATCTTCTGTAGAGATTGAATTTGATGACCAGATCAAAGCATTGATTCTGTTGGCATCACTGCCAAATAGTTGGGAGGCCATGAGAATGGCTGTGAGTAGTTCAGCCGGTAAGATGAAACTGAAATACGATGACGTACGTGACATGTTCCTTGCTGAAGAGGTACGTATAAGAGACTCTAGTGAGTTCTCAAGTTCGGGATCGGCCCTGAATGTTGACAATCGAGGCAGAGGACATGATAGGTCAGGCTCCAAGAGCAAAGAAAGTGCAAGACGAGATCTGGGCAGCAGATCAAGTGCTGGAGTTATGGCAAGCTGAGCCACATCAAGAAAAATTGCAAGAATCAAGAAAGTGATGAGGATGATGATGTGAATGCAGTGGCAGAAGAAATTCATGATGCCTTACTTCTTGTAGTGCACAGTCCAATTGATGATTGAGTGTTAGATTTAGGAGCATCATTCCATAGCACCTCAAAACGAGAGATCATGCAGAATTATGTTTTTGGTGATTTTGGGAAGATGTATGCAGCTGATGGAGAGGCACTAGATGTAGTAGGAGTAGGTGATATGCACATCAAACTTCCAAATATGGACGTGTGGACTTTACAGCAAGTCAAATACGTTCCAAATATGAAGTTGCTAATATCTGTGGGACAGCTTGATGACAGCGGCTATGCAGTAGAGCTCTTTAGAAGAGCTTGGAAGATCACCAAGGGTACGCTAGTTTTAGTGCATGGTAAGAAATCTAACTCTTTGTATTTGACATCAGAGTCCAGTGATGTGTTGAGAAATACAAGAATGCAAAAAGGTAAGCTTAATCACGTGAAACGTGTGAAGAAGCTAAAGGAAGTCATCTTTGTCGTTCCTCATATAAGCATGAGAAGTTGGCTGAGATTGTCAAGAACGATTCAAGACCGGATACTCCTAGTGTAGTGGAAGTTGTAATTCGCCCGGTGGATGTGCTGACCAAGGGTGATGTGCGTGGAAAACTGAAGTCGGGCTCGACTTCAGTTCATTTTTTGGCTTGAAGACGGGAGTTGTGAGCTGTAGAGATAATAGAGCTTAGCTGGAAACAATGGATGGCGTGTGGAGACCCAATCTCTAAGTGAAAAATTGTTGGGTTGCATGTGGAAACTGGTCTGGGAGCTGAAAATCATATGTTTGGAATATGGCTTGACCTTGGCTTAACATCTGGCTCGAGCGAGATTCAGACAGAAACTTCGCTCAACACCCCGCTCGAGAGAGATTCGCAGTAAATTCGGAATTAGGATTTTCAGCGCCAGTTTTGCTATAATTATGTGTTATTTGACTACTTAAACACGTCTTTTCAGCATATTCTAAGAGAAAACAATTATCTAGTAGGTGCATATTGTGTGAGAGAGCGAAAAGGCCCTAGAGAAAGTGAGTTGAGATTAAGTGATTATAATCTCCTTTGATTAATAAGATTTCTGCAACTCTGTGGATTAGGCAATTTGTCGAACCACGTAAATCCTATGTCGTGTGATTGATTGTATTTGTTTCACTTTTATTTGTCATCGTTGGTGTGCGTGTTTTGTCCACAACAAAGCACAATATATAGTTGTCTGCATCTTTTAAAGTGCAGCTTCAACCTTCCTATACAAAGAGTAAATGAGAAAAATGAATAATTTCTTCAGTTATTTGCTTATCTTTTCGGTTCTAGCAGGCTTATTAGAGAAGTTCAATCTATCATGTGGTACTGATCCTACTTATGGTTTCACCCATGTCCCATTAACAGCAACAAATTTCAAATTACAGAAACCATATGACATACCTCTCGAGCAACGATACAGTTATGTTAATGGGGTTCGGAGATTGTGTGTTTATGCTAATGACAAGCCACACTACCTTGGTAGTCATACCCAGCCACGCACTAAGATCCGATTTATAAGTGTAAGTCTCACCCATTTTTTCTCCATATTCATACATGAGTTCAAGATTTCGAGGTTCAATTAGAAAAGAGATATAACATATGAATTGGGCCCGGATAGTGTTGTAAGGCCCACTTTATATATCTATTTCTTTCTCACTTGAGACTCTCAAGAACTCGAGGATTATCTTGTTCCTGTGATGTTTGTGATAGTTGTGAGTCGAGAAAATTCTATATACAGCCTTGAGTAAAAGGATGTATGTGTAGTCTCATTGATATATTGGGGTAAAAGGGAAAAAAAAGGTCATTTTAAAAATTATGTTATTATAATTAAAAAAAAAAGAATTAAGCATAACTATATTGTTTTGCATGAGCAGTCCCCATTTGGAAACTGTATATAGAATAACTCTTTTAAATTACATATTAATACTCAAAATTGCAGAAACAACACTTAGCAATGTTTTTTTTTTCTCTTTTGTTAAGGGCTTGACTATTCATTTGGAGTGTGCCAATTTGAAGGCTATGGCTTTGTACCAAATGGAACATCTAGTGCTACAATTGCACAGATCCATGGTGTTGCTCATGGTGCCACCACTTTGATATTACGAATTTATGATGGAGAAATGAGGTATTATAGCAAAGATCTGGTTGCTACTGATTTGTATGATAAGTGGTTCAGACTTAATATTATTCATGACGTGGATAAAGGAATGGTGACTATTTTCATTGATGGAGTTCAAAAATTTGAGGTGAAGGATAGAGGGCCTGGGGACTTGTACTTCAAATGTGGAGTTTATGGTGCTTCGACTAATATAAGCTACTACATGGAATCAAAGTGGAGAGACTTCAAGATATTTAAGAATTGTTAGATGATAATTAAGATCATTATGGCTAAATGAGCTTGTAACTTGAAACATAAATTATCATGTGGTTTGAAAAGCAAGCACAGGGTTTATGGGTTTGTAATTACTTAGTGTCTAGGTACAAAACAAGGAAGCTTTTTCTTTGTCTAAAATTTTCAATTTAAACAGATAAATTTCCTACTACAAAGGCAAATTAGTTTTCATATTGGAGATGTTACAATTTACAAGCACATTAAGGCTCAGCTATTTGAGTTTAATATATTCCAAGTTGGTATCAGTTATCTATGATCATAGCATTTTCTATAGTAGACTAAAATACTGAAATAAAATGTTAGTTATTTATTCATAAAGAGAGAGATAGAGAAATACTGGAAGTTATATATTCCAAGTTGGTATCAAACTAGATTTGAATATCTTAATTAATTAAATTATTGGAGTACCGCATGCACTACTTGCAGCATCATTTCCCATTAAATTATCATCCTTTTGTTGATGAGAAAAATCCAACCTTTGCAAAATACACTATAAACTATAAAAAGTTGCAACATGTCGGGGAGGTTGTCCTATCTAAGAGCTTCCTCATTGGGCTCCCTATAATGGGAGTCTCCTATTATTTAGAATGAACCCCATTTTGTCTCACATCCGCTCTCCCAAAATACTGTTGAACCTTTGGAAACTACCCCCCACCCCCCCCCCCCCCCCCCCCGCTCCAAAAAAAAAAATTTGGGGGAGCGGATGTGAGTCAAAAATGGGGTTCATCCTAAATAATAGGTAACTCCCATTATAAGGAGCCTAATGGAGAAACTCTTAGATAGGACAACCTCCCTGATATGTTGTAACTTTTTATATTTTATGATATATGGGGGCTACTGTTGAACCTCCGAAAATTCCCATCACCTCGAATTTTGGGGAAGCGGATGTAAGACGAAAATGAGATTCATCCTAAATAATAGGGGGCTCCCATTATAGGAAGCCCAACGGGGAAGCTCCTACATAGGACAACCTCCCCAACACGCATCATCCTTCTTGCCCATTACTCCTTCGTGCTATTGCCACTATAGCCCCTTTGATCATAATGAAAGCCTCATGCACACCGTTCACTTCCTTTGCCATTTGTCTCTAGTAAGTGAGAGAAACAATATTACTGTTCATCCTCCTCTCTCTCTCTCTCTCTCTCTCTCTCACTATTGCACTACCATTTGGATTTGTGAATTGCGTCTCTCTTAAGGTTTTGTTCATACCATGTATGTGTATTGAGATATTGCATCCTGATTTCATATAACTCTATTCCTTATAACTATACGCCTTGGGATTTGAATTTTTGGTACCATTTGTTAAAGAACAAGTATATTTTGATTTCTCTTGAATGAATTTTACTTCTAATTTGTGATTGTATATGTTCAATGTCGACTTTCGAATATCACACTGAATTATTTATGTACATTGTTTATTTAGGGATTCTTGATTTGGGTACTTCTATTGACCCTGATTTGTTGACAAATTCGGGTAATTCATACTGATACCCATTGTTCATGTACATTACAAGTTTCAACTTCTTGAATTTGTTATTGTCATTGCTCTTTAGAGAGATTTTTTATACTTAGAAATCCCCATTACTGGACTTTGTGCTTTTTGTGTAATTATTTTGCTTGCTCTTGCTCAAATGTCCTTTCTTGATACTTAGAAATGTCCATTGTCCATGATGGTTCTTTTTATGTATGTGTTGTTGTCATTGCTCTTAAGGGTCCTACTGTGATACTAAGAATTGCTCATTGCTCATGTTGGTACTTTTTGTGTGTGTATTGTTGTTATTACTCTTTGGGGTCCTTTTTTGATACTTAGAATTGCCCATTGCTCATGTTGGTACTTTTTTTTGTGTGTGTTGTTGTCATTGCTCTTTGAAAGCCTTTTTTGATACTTAGAAATGACTATTGCTCATGTTGGTTTGTTTTTTGTGTATTGCTGTCATTGCTCTTTGGGTTCCTTTTTTGATACTTAGAAATGTCCATTGCTCATGTTGGTTCTTTTTGTGTTTGTGTTTTGCTGCCATTGCTCTTTGGGGTTCTATTTTGATACTTAGAAATGCTCATTGCTTATGTTGGTGCTTCTTGTGTGTTTGTTGCTGTCATTGCTCTTTAGGGTCCCATTTGAGGTCCTATTTTGATTCTTAAAAATTCTCATTGTTCATGTTGGTGCTTCTTGTGTGTGTTTTGTTGTCATTGCTCTTTGGAATCCTATTTTGATACTTAGAAATGCCTAGTTGTGATTGTTTGGATCATTTATGTAAGACGATAATGGATGGGGTTAATTCACAAGTGTCCAGGCATGGGGTGCCATTTCATATAGTGGGGTAATCCGAACTTGAATGGCCAACAAAAAAGATACGGTAGGTTTTTCAAAAGATAATCTGGATTTATGGATTTTGCAGCCATTGATGCGCGTCTCTTCTAGTACGCATGTTGTTATATTTTAAATATCCTTTTTGAGCCATGATTAGTACACATATACTTTAGGGAACCTAATGTGAATGCTTTTATTCATTATGAAATGTCTCAATGTTCACTTGAGGGATGATTAGTGTTTCAACATACGAAAATTAAATAGAACAAATAACAGTGGGAGAGTGCTCTTGTGGATGAGAAAGAGAGTGGATGTACAAATTTCTAAGGTGAAAATTTAAATAGTAGGATTAAACTGAAAATATAGAAAATAAGGTGTAGTGTAACAAAACTCTTTCTTTAAACTAATTTAAAATTTTGGCGCACATTGTCTTTTCACAAAAAGATGCATGGTAATTAGTGTAATTTATCAATTAAGAAAAAAATTATAACAAAAGAAAAATAGGGAATGGTTCCAAGCATCAAGTGGTTGATTCCAATCCTTTCAACGTTTACGTTATGAGCAGACATATTGGTTTTTTTCTAATGGATTGGGAGAAAATCCTCTTACATTATTGTTCAAATTTAAAAGTTTCAAATGGAAGAGAGATGAACACGTAAAATTAGAGGTACTATTTGCCCCCGCACCCGCATTGGGGGGAGGGGGGAAATTGCCCCATAGTCCGCCCCCGTCCTTGTAGAGCTGGGGTACCCCATTTGCCTAATTGGGTGCAGGGGTGGACTCTATCCATCCTCTCCTTGCTCCCTTCCTTTTCAGATTGAATATTCGAAATCATTTTCAAGGACTTACCTTCGTAACTTACAAAAGTTGTAAAACAGAGACGACAACACCTCCCGCTCCCGTTGTGGGGCACCGGTGGTGGGCGGGGCTACCCACCCTTCGCATATAACGAACAAGTGTCCACCTCACCCATGCGGGTAGGACAACAGGGGGTAAGGTGCCAATGTCCACACATACGTAAAATAGTAGGTAAATATGGAGTCATTATTTATTTAGTTTTTTTTAAAGGATGGAGTCATTATTATGTGCTTGAAACAATTGGCTTTCTCTTTCAATAAAGAAAAGACTGATAACACATTTGTATATGGAAAAATCCTGTTGCAACGAGGCAAAGATTGAATTTGTGAAGATCAAATTAGGCAAATTCCATCTCCTGTAATCTATCCGGCATTGAGATGTGAGGTTTTGCTATAACATTAAACTAGAGCGTGTCAACCCTTTTCAGGAGTTTTGTTTAGTTTTCCATAAATATGAAACTTGCTAAAAAGGCTTTAGGGATTAGGCACTTACGCTTCTTTGTGCTCCAAGTTTAATTAAAGCTTCAAATTTCGGTCTTCCCTTTAAGAATAAGCTAGATGTGTCTTCTTAGATAGGGGAAAGTTGACGTGCATTAGGAATTAGGACTATAATACTTGTGTTGATCTTCATTGAATATTTAGATTTTTCTTTTTTTGACTGGCACAAACAACTACCTAATAAAATGAAAAAGAGAGCATGAATACAAAATTACTAATGTACAAGAGAAATAGAAATTTAACCTAATAAGGAGGTCTACAATGTAGAAAACATATTGTTGACATGACATAATTTAATTTATAAAAAAAAAGGTTTAAAATTAATGTCTTGTAAATAAAATATTATCATATTAACAATATAGAAGGTATATCCTCTTTACCGGCTTGCAAATATAATTTTCCAATTTACAAACGTAGGGAGAAACGATAAAAATTAAAGATATAAGAAGCCTTCAGAAAATTGTGGAAATCCTACGGACCAATTCAGCATATGCTAACCAAGGAGATTCTCAAAGGACTGCCCTGGATATTCTCAAAGCCTATAACCAAGGAGGGAGCATACACACACTAAAACGGACAAGTTTGACTTCAAAATCACTTGACTTCCTTCAACAAGCCTCGAGTTGCCATAGCTGTATCATCATCAAATTTCTAGTATTAAAAAAAAAAGGACCATTATCATACCAGAATGAGATGATAAACCTTTCTCCTTGTTGCCACTTTGAATTCCTGGTGAGCATCAAAGAGCACTACGTCTAGAAGTACATATCCAAGTTTAAACTCCCATCACAAGAGCTCTTCTTGCATATAAGAAGAGGGCATTATTCCATAAACTTATGGTTTACTTAAACCTTTTCGAGTTTTTAGCAAATATTTATCAGAAATATCGAACCGCAACAGCAACATCAAAACCTTTCCACAAGTTAATTTGTAACAAAATCATATAATCAACTTACAAAGTTACGAACACGATAAACAGCAATTGCTATCAGAAAAGCAGTCAAGACTTGCAATTAGTTTTCATCTGACTATAAACCTTCTGGATTTCGAGAATTAATGAATAGTCACAATAGCTGCCCATAGAAATACATGAACTGTCAAAATGGTAAGAGCAAGCAGAAAATATAAAAAGTACGACTCTCATCACAGAACTGCCTTGACTGATATTCAATTATACACATTTTCTTTTCCCCATTCCCAAAAAAGAAAAAGAAAAAGAAAAGACAATCCTGCAAATCCCATGAATTTTTAAACTGTGTTGAAAGCTTTCAAATTTAATTGTGTCTTGTATTTGAACTACGAAGTGTCACTCCATGCAAAAATTTTGTATATCCGAATAAACTAAGCTTTCCATCTGAGTTTCGGATCCAATCTTTTAGGATGGAATCAGCGGTCGGTTCAAGACTCAATTCCTGCAATAAAAGGCAACAAAATTTTGACAAATATATGCACACATATGTAAAAATGCAAAAAATAATCGAGAGGACAAGGAAGGTTGTCCCAAAATCCATAACTGCACATACCTTTGCCAATTCATCAACAGATATGCTACGATTACCCTCCTATTCAAAGTACTCAAAAGCAGTGGAAACAATCTGCTCCCACCCGTCAAGGGCCTCCAATTGATGTGCGCTGATTGTGCAGCAGTGCAGCTGCACAAAACTCTTCGAATCCCATCTTTCTAAAAGCAAGTGGTTCCATCTGAAAAATAAATAAATAAACAATAATATAAGAAACTGAAGATAATCCATTTCTAAAAAGGAAGTAACTACACAAAAACAAAACTGAGCAACATACATAAAAATGACGTTCAGTTAAAATAAAATAGAAATAAAAGATGGAAAAACAATCATGATTTAAACTATGGATAAAAACATTCAACTGACCAATTTTTCCAACAACCTTAATACACAATGGATGCCTAGACCCATCTTCCAAGGTTCTTTTTTAAGTCTATTCAGATCAGAACTAAAATATATTATTAAATTTCACCTACAACCTTTGCAAGTTCTGGTAAGGTCTGAAGTCTCCACATGCAACAACTTGCTAGAAGTAAAAGTTATCTCAGTATAGATAATTCCCCGAACTAAATTTTATAACAGAAACAATATTAAGTTCCTTGAGACTATAAATGCAAAACTACTTATATAGAAAAGGAATATAAATTTAAAACTAACAGGAATCTTTTAATACCCTTTATTTATGTTTTATTTGCTTATGTATTACTTAATTTATTTGGACTTGTCTTGATGGGCTTGGGCCATCATCTATTTTGTGTTTTATTTTACTTGGACTTTGTAATGATGGGTTTGGATCATTGCAGCCCATTGACTTTTAGGATTTATCTAGGATTTGTTTATTTTGCTATTTAAAGGTTGGTAATAAGCATTGTAGGGCAGACTATATAAATATTGAATGATATTGCAGCCAACCTTTCTCGAATCCCAATGTGTTCTTCTCTGATTTATTTCCTTTCTAAATCTTTTCTCATCTCTTCTCTTCTCCATAACATTATTCTATTTCTTTCTTGAACTTCACGTGCATGCTACATCACTTATATTTTTTACATTATGTCTCAAATTATGCAGTGTAAAAATCTGCAGACAGAATCATTAGCTAAGGCTATGGCTCAGGCACCAATGGTCTGAGGTTCAACTCTAACAAGCTACCAATGCATGTGGTGTGTGTGTGTGTGTGTGTGTGTTTTTAATGCATAAATACATAAAATTATATGTAGACTTGTGCATGATTAAGTAATGAAAAAAATTAAAATATCTGTTTACAAACTCTGAAAATACTAACAGCTATACCATGTCTAAGGCAGAGATATAATAGCTGAAAAACATTATATCGACAAATATGCCTTCCAGCATTTATAATACCATGAACTCTGGACTCTCTCATGGCATTTTCGCATAAGAGCCTGCAAATATTTTTTCAAATGTACAAATGAATATGTATATAAATTATAAAAAACAAAAGCAACATAACCTTAATACAAAGATTAGATATTCGTAAACGACCAAGCCATGCCAACAAAACAGAAAAAAGATTCCCTCTTAAGAACATTAACAACTTTAGATAGGAAGCTCAAACCCATAAGCTAGGTGCAGTATATAACCATTTTGAAATTTTCAAGAGATATGCACCCATCCCTATTTGGTTCTAACAGAGTGAACTGAGCCTTGAGATACACCAGCTCATCCTCAGTCAAAGCTTTTGAGAGAGAATCAACTTGAACATTAGTTTGGTTCTAAAGTTCTACTACTATACTACATCTGTAAACTTAGTTATACATCTCTCATTTAAGCTAGTATGACGAAGAATTCTAGTTTTGACTTATGTGTCAAGAAGTAGGTATTTTGTGAATAGCCGAATCAATGGCCTTGAGAGTTGTGTGTATTATTTATAAACTGTACAAAGTAATGCTATACATGAAATGTTTAGCCCTATACAATCTGTCAAATATTACACTAGTTGTATAGAAGAATAAATCAAGAAATAAGGAAAGATTCTATAGCTAAAAATAAGGAGAAGATTAGGAAAGAAGATGGACAGCAAAACTGTCCGTTGACATTATGGACACTCCTAATGATTGATCACTGAGATTTTTCTTAATTTTTTTGTTTTTTTCAATACTTCTGGCATTTTGCACTTAAGAGTGCAAGCATGTATCCAGTATCCTATTAGATTTGACAATCTTAAACGCAAAACAATAAAAATAAAATAAAAATTCCATTTGTTGCTCTCATCTATTCTTTGCCAAAGATGAAAATTCACTATGAACTAATGAAGCTTTCTTGGTCTTTGACATCTCCAATGTTAAATAAATATTTTATTACTATTTGCGCTTTGGTTTGCCTTACAATAAATCAGTGTATCTACAAATAAAAGGTGTACAATAAATTCCCCTGCATCCCAGTCCCCTGCCAGGAAGTCTGACAGAGAACCCCCTTCAGCAATGGAAATATCGTTCTACTACAGAGCCTCCATAATGATAACAAATAACAGATAGCAACGGATCTCCCAGTCCCAACACACATCTGGTATCAAAAAAACCATGGCAGAGCTATTTATCAGAACTGAGAAGCACAACGGCGTATACTGTAACTATCCAATTACACTTCTCCCCAAAACCACACACCTCAACACACAGCAAAAAAATATTGATTTACATAATCATAACCCTTTCTCTAGGTCCAATTTACTCGTTCTAATTCTTCTGTCCAAACACTAGCTTAGAAATTAGATCGAGTCTAAAATCTTTCTTTCATAAATAATATCACTTTGGGACTTGGAGTTGGTTTTCCCAACACCATTGTCAATCTATTAATGAAGACTCAAGCATTGATTTTGCAAACTCGACTCACAAAGCTTGAAGGTGTGGAGTCCTTAATGCTAACATCCCCTGTATTTTTCAGAATGAGTACTAAATATGTTTCATTTAGACCTTTTGGAAACCCCTAAGGGTTGATTCAATTGGTGAATGCTTTGGTTTTGGGAGAGATCATCAAAGATTTGAATCCTTAATGTAAACAAGTTCTAAGGACCACATCCCATCAGTGAAAATCCGACAATTTACCTTAATTCGTGCAATGGGGGCACTACACAAATTCAGGATTTAATTAGATAAAAGACATGTTGCAAAAGCTAATGTCCTAAATGATTATATACTACCTTGATCAAACAAGGCATAATCTCCAGCTATACTATTCAATGTACTAATGAATCATGATTATATATTACCTATAATCCTATCGAGTTACTTCATTCAAGAAATGATGTTTGAGTAGTGATGTCTAGCCATTTTGTGGAGTTTGACTAACTTGCATATATGTTTACTAGGTCCTTATGTTACAGTCAGTAAAAGCTTATTTGTTTTAAGTTGTCTTAATATGACATATATGCAGTGGCGGAACTAGAAATTTGGATTAGGGGGGCCAAACAAAACTAAAATAAAATATATCAAATATATTTTGTTCTATTTGTATATAATTTTTATGTGATAAAAATTAATTTAATAGTAAGATTTACAATAAAAATAAAATACGTTTAATACAACTTATAAAAAAGTATATAATATGATAGTTAGAACATGTCATCCTAATAAAAAAATATTAAAAATACAATCATTCAACTTCTTTTTTATTTTTATTTTTATCTATAATAAAAACATGATATCATGTTATTATATCATTTTATTTTATATGAGATGTATTTTATTTTTAAATTAGATTAATTTTGTAGAAGGATACCAAAATAATTTTTAGAAAGAGGGGACTAATACAAAATAAAATTAATATTATCCTACAAAATCATAAAATAAACATATTTTATTTTTTTCTTTAAAAAAACATATATTATATTTTTCTTTTAAATTTTTTTTAAGAGTAAGGATGGAGCCCATGGGGAGGGGGGCCATGGCCCCCTCTGCCCCAACGTGGCTCCGCCACTGCATATATACTTAACCTTGAGAGAAAGTGTTCGATGAGGGTAAAGTCATGGCCCCCCTCTGCCCCAACGTGGCTCCGCCACTGCATATATACTTAACCTTGAGAGAAAGTGTTCGATGAGGGTAAAGTATAAAATGTAAGCTAAAGTATATATAATACAGTAAGAGAATGGGCCATTAACTTCTAGGGGTTGGCCCAAATGATAAAGGCCATTAACTATCATTTTCTGTCAATAAATTTTCTTCTTTATCTTTAAACCCCAATGTTTATAGTCTATAGAGTTATTTCTCATATAATTAGCCACCAGATGAAAGAACTAAATGCACCTATCACTCTCCCTCAACCACATCACCCTTCACTTTTATCTTCAAGAAGCTTGCTTCAGTAGGGCAGAGCTTTCAAGATTTTCTTAATGTCTTACCTTCTTTAATTAGGTCAGATTTCTAACATACATGTGCGCATTCACTTATGTAAGGAAAATGCTACTTGAATGGATAAAGTGATCCATTGAATTTTAATTTTTTTTTAATTTTAATTTTAACTTTAATTTTTTTATTTAATGATTAAAAAAGTGATTATTAGTGAGTTGATATTTTTTTAAAAAAAAAATATTTAAAAATTTATAAAAAAAAACATAATTTAAATAAAAGGGGAAAAAGAGTACATTTGAACTATGTACTTCTTGGTTAATTTTCTTCGATTTATCATCGGTCTCTGTAGCAATACCCATTACGTAATTATGTCTGTCTTCCCAATATTCTATAATTTTCTGTTTACCTTCATTCATTCAACAATATTGACTAAAATGCAGTACATTAGGAATAGGATCGCTAATTTTGGCGATCAGTGGTAGTAGTGTCATAGATTGGGATACGTGATTTCATGGCTCATAAAGTGGTACCCAAATCTGAGACTATGATCGACCCAATAATATTAGAGGTTTAACAAGGATAATTTTATTGGGCTTAATCATGTTTAATGGAGCATTTTGGAATAGCCCACAAGCTATTATTTTATTAAGTCTTATTGTATAATTATGGATTATGAAATTTTATTGGGCACAAAAAAATTAGATAAAGCCCATTTATTATTTATGGATCAAGAGAGCCCTATTAATTGGTAGAAGGCCCAAGAACTACTTTAAAAGCCCAAAAATGTTTATGTGATGAGTTGGACTTAAAACCTATGACCTGACTATAAATATAGATCCCATATGCATATGTTCATCTCCCTCAGTTAGGGTTGCTGCACTGTACATATAAACGTTCACAACCCCTCTCCCCCTCCTTTTCCCTTCCTCTCTTTCCCTCGCTCATGGTGTCTTCAGGGCAGCCCTGCAAACACTCCATGCGCGTAAACACCGAGTGATCTCTAGGATTTTCTTTTTAGATTGCAACAGCCCTCTCCCAAGCAGCAAACTGCTAGTAATATGTAATGAACCCTTTTACCAGAATAAAAATCAAATGAATTTGAAATTCATCACCCTCCAAAAATCTCAAAAAGTAGAGATAGAGAGAGAAGAGATGAGAGAGAGAGAAGAAGAAGAAGAAGCCAATTGGCACTTGAATTCCGTAGTATTTATAGATGATGAAGTCTGTAATTTCTCAACAGACTTACAATTATTATGTTATTAGCTATTAAAACGATAGTCCTTTTTCAAAACGTCAGTGTTCTACTTACAAGTATTAAAGCTAAACGACAACTTTACAATGAATTACTGTTACTTAATGAAACGGTGCATATTAAGCAGCAACTAACAAAGCTGCCAACTTTTCTTCTGCAACTTGAATCCCTTTCTTCATAGCAACTTATCACAGCATTTCTATCTGGTCTTTGGCCGAGATCTTGCATCTCTCCCAAATGACTCCAAGACATACTCTCCTCCATAGAATACCCTGCACACAAGGTAAATAAATCTATTATGCAAGGACCAGTATGGCTCCCAGGTTACATCCTCTGGACTAGCCCCTTTCCACTACACCAAAACATCAACTGCTATTCTATTGTGATGCTACCTGCTACGACATTGAAAAATAGCCTCAAGATCAAATACCAACTCACTTTGCAGATTCACTGGAGGTAAAGTGGATAATGGAGACTAATGTTGCCCCAATTTTTTCTTAAGGCAAAAAATCTAAAAAACTAGATGAATAGCACTATTTTGAGGCAATTCCTTTATCACCTCATCTCGGGATGTGTCATCTAGGCTTTTTGAATAGTGTTATTAACACAAGTGTTAAACTAGTTGCATTTTGCAACACCCGCGACTATTTGCTACAACAACTTGAAGTAGTTTCTCATTTTTTTTCATGCACTCAAGCTTTGTACTGTTGTCTAATCAAGGATCAAATTTGTAGGTGAAATAAGTCACAATAGAATAAGTAAATGATTAATCAATGCTACTAATAATTGTGCCAAAGGATTATACCAATAAGAAGCTCATCCAATAGTGATAATAATGCCCATATTTTATTTTCACTTTTTCCAAAATCATATTATACCTCATTATCAGTTCATTACTTACAAATAGAAATATCTATTATAAAAAAATAGGCCTTTGTATTTACAATTTGGACGAGATCAATACGTCCTTTGGTGAACTTCACTTTGGCTATAATTACATCAAGACTATGGCTCTGGTAAATAATACTACATATAGGACTTCTAAGAAATCACAATAGGTTAAAACACAACCTTGTGCAATTAATGACAGACAATAGTGATGAATATATGTGCACAATTTTATATAAGCTAATTTATGAACATATATGTTTATGCATTGTGAAGAATCACCCTCTTAGTAAAAACACATATTAATGCATCATGTTGAGGAAGCACCCTTTAAATCACAATTGAAGTATATAAATCAACAAAGCTTATATATGCATATCATTACCAAGGCAAAAAATAGTCATCAGGCTAGTCTCATAAAATTCACAATATTTCATCATATAAATCATACGAAGGAATCATTACACTTGTTCAACTCAAGGACTCACACTGTCCAACTACACCAAAACCAAACCTATCGACTCAAAAAATCATTCAACTTGGTCAACACACATTCAACCCAGCTAACCCCTTTACTCGGTCAACCGACTCAAAGACATTATGCATGATCAACCCAGACAATCTTTACCCATGTTATCAAGTGAGGCCAATACAAAGACGATCCACTCCAATCATTAAGGAAATCACTCTATCAATATGAAACTCATAGCAAAGTGTATTAGGAACAGTCTAAGGACACCTCAACCCATCCATATTGATCGACAAACAATAATACTCAACACTCAAAAACCACAACATGATTAATTTGCATTACTCAAATTCATCATTTCAAAATCACAGCATGAAGATAACCAACAAACATAGTAAAGAACACAATATTTTTACGCAGAAAAAAGGGGGAGATACAAAATATGCAAAACCTAAATTTTTATGACATACTAACAACATTTATCCACCTTTTTAATATGGTTGTAGGAGCTAGTCTACATGATAAATGGACATTTATGTTGCTTTTAATGCCCGTAATATAGTGAGTTAAGTGAGCTTTATATGTTAAATAATGGGTATTAATTTTACAAAAAGAATTAACTAGTTTTAGAGTGTGAAATAACATTTTACCTCTTAATAAATGTAGGTGGCTAGCTAACATTTAAAATGAATTGAACCTCACAACTGAAGTCTACAACTTGAGATGCAAAATTGTGGCCCATGGAGGTCTGATCCGTAGAAGACAAACATGTGAACATTGTGAAGAAATTAAAGAGAAAAAACAAAACTGACTTGAGGGAGACTAAGGGCCTAAACCGAGAGAAATAATTGAAACCCATGATTCAACTGAGGCTAGCGTCCACAATTAAGAAGCAAGCAATGACTCTCATTTCAATCCCATGTCTATGATAGAGGCCCATAGTCCTGTAGTACAGATCATAAGTGAAGCCTCTAGCGTGAATGTGTAGGGCAGGAATTCAAATGCAGCCATGACTTGCTTAAGCTCATGTCCACAAGTAGAAGCCCAGAACACTAAGTTGAGACACAAAAGACTAAACAAGTGACTAACCTATGAAGCAGTGAATGTGGCTTGATTAAGAGAGGGTGTCTCACATGTGAATTATTTAAAAGAGTCGAGAAGAGAAGAATTGAAGCACACCAAAGACTTGCTGTGAAGATTAGGCCCAACAAGTGACTTAATTGGAGACCCAAGACTTAGTACAACCCAAGAGAGAGCTGAAACTCAAGACCCATGCGACTATAAGAAATATTTTGGAAGCAACTTGGGACCACGAAGATAGAGAGTTTGTTACGTGCAAGGAGGAGATGCAATCCGCGGTAATGAGAGAGAAATGGAAGTATAAAAGGAGAGGAAATTTTCGGGCGAAGGGGTTAGCATTTTCTTAGTTTTTCTTCTTCGTTTTTGGCTATATTTTCAGCACTTTCGCATTTTCTAGGGTTTATTATTTGTATATTTGAATGGTTGTTCTTCATGTTAATATTTTTTTAGAAGAGTCCAACATTTATCATGAGTGAGTAGTGCTATAACTAAACATAGGTATAACTCAGATTAGATTGTGGTTTGTTTAGATTGATATTACTATGGTTTATTTCTTTATCCTATGAAGTTATGAAGTAATTCACATTAGACAGTTTATTTGAATCCTTGATATATTTTTAATGAGAAGGCACAATAGATTCTTGGGTCTTCAAAATGAATCCATCATTAGATTATATACTGAAATTGTTTTGTAACTAAGTAGGTATTTTTGGTTTTAACTAGAGGTTGGCTTGTTGAGATATTTTGAATGCTAACCTCTTGAACGAGTTAGTATTTGAAAGAAAAATGAATTGAAATTTAAATAGAACACAATCCATGAAGGGTGACACCTATATCTTGATTTCATAGTCAACATCATAATTTTTCACAATAAATTTTGGCATTTGCTTTGATATTCTTTTATTCCTATGAAATCAAGTTTGAGGCTTTCATTATATTTCAACAGACATCTCCTACACTTGGGAGGTAATTTCCAAAAAGAATCACTACCTTAACTTTTTTTTCTACAGGCTCACTCCATACGTGACAACTCTTCCAGAGTATGGCAATGACACCTTCCACCTCTAAAGCATCTTCATGTTAGATTGAAGAGATCTCATGTCCATATCGATCTTGTCTTTCACTATTGTTCGCACTTGTATTGCAAGCCATCCTTTTCCAAAACTACCAATCTATTTTGCTATTCATTCTCATTCTTGTATGATCACAGGAGAGTGTTTCCCATTAAGCACAAGGTGGAAAGCCCTTTATAACTCAGTGCTTGACCATGTTAGGCAGGCTTTAATTTCTCAACGTATTGCTTGCCTTAATTTTGGTTTGGAAGCACATTGAACACCCAGTTGTCTCTTCTTCCCCTACCCTTCAATCTTAAAAAGGGATCTCTTCCATTGTTTGAGTGCAATCCTCCCAAAGATATTACTTGGGTTAAGTTTGGCAAACCCCATCTAAACATGAAGACTCTGCCAGCATGTATAGTAAATAGAATAAATATTTCAATCAATAGATTTCTTAGAGACGAGCAACACGTACACAATAGGAAAACCCTCGACTTTAATTCCATGTGATTTGTTATTATTTATGGCTGATATTGAAGCACTATGTCAACTAGACAGCAATGAAAGCCTTGACACTTTCTCATAATGAGGCATTATGCTAGCTAGACAGCATCTAAACAAGAAAACTCTGCCAGAATGTATCATTAATAGAATAAACATTTTGTACAATAGATTTACGATAGATCAAACATAATGGCTATCAATTAGCTTAGATTAATATGGTGCAACACATATCTCACTATTACAACTTTCAGTCACAATCTAAAACCGTCTTTAACGATTCTCCCATGTTTGGGAGTTGGTAGGGAGCCATTCATTTGGCTCTAAAATGCTCCCGCTTTGGAAGTCATTCATTTGGCTTCTTGTTTATTTATTTTTTATATGTGTTGCATTTTGTGTTTGTTTTTTGAGAAGATTGTAAGGGCTTTCACCCCACTTAAACTTGTATCTTGTCATTCTTAATTTTATCTAATGAATTTTAACTCGCTAAAAAAAAAAAACACAAAGCATAATGCCTACAATTGGAAAACTCTCGATTTGTTAGTGCTAGCGGATGATATTGAGGCATGCGGCTGTAATCGATTTGAGTTTTAACTTGCCAAACTCAACTTGACTTAAAATATTCGAGCTCGAGCTCAAGTGCAAGTTCGAAATTTTTATTTATTCTTTGTTCGAACTCAATTCGATAAGTTAAACTTCCAATTCAAACTCAAGTTCGAGCTCATCCCACAAACGAACTTGAGTCGAGTCGAGCTCAAGCTCAAACTCTTTTTTTTTTTTAATTTCTTGAATAAAATTTAAAAATAAATAAATAAAAATTAATATTTAATACCTAACTAGTTGAGATTTATTCATTATAATAAGATGTTATATGCTTACAAATATTATTAATAAATATATATAATATGATAACATATATATATATATTTCATACATGGTTCACACGTACTAATATATAAAATTATTAAATTTTATATATTAATTATTGTACAAATTATAAACTATAGGTATGAAGTATATTCATATAGATATAAATAATTAGATTACATATTACATATCTAATTATAAAAGTTTTATGCTTATATTATTAACAATACATATATATAACATATATATACGTATATTTTATCAATATATTAATGAACTTTAATCGAATTGAGTTCAAGAGTCAATTCGAGTATAAACAAGCGAGTTTTAGTTGAGTCAAACCGAATTTTGTCGGGTATATGCCATTTACTAATTAAGCAGGTATCTGCTTTTACGAACGAGTTTTTTTTTTCATAAGTCAAGTTCGATTCAATTTTAACCAAATGAGTACTGAATGGGTTATCAAATAATCTGATTCATTTACAATTCTATTAAGATACTATGCCAACTAGACAGTAATGGAAGCCTGGCCTCTTTTTCATAGCTAGACTTCATTGAGTACGCCATTAATCTTATTAACCAAATTGAATGCTCAAGATGATGCCTGCATTAAGTTTTGTAGACCACATCTAAAGAAGAAGACAACGCCACATTGCCAGCATATATCATTAAATATATAATAAACATTTTGTACAATAGGTTCACGAGAGAGAGGTTCATGTATACACTAGGAAAAGTCTAGATTCTGATATGCTATTATTAGAATATTCATATTGGATTTAACAATTTTTTTATAAAAAAAAAACAATTGATAAAAAGTACAAGTTTAATAAAAAACTAACATTTATATCTATAACTTCATATTAGATACATCATTTGATTCATTAAATAATAATATAATAATATTTTTTTAATAAAAAATGATAGAAAAATGAGGAAATAAAGTTAAGAGAATAAAATATATTAAATAATTAGTTTAGAATATAAATAGTGACCTTTAAAAAATGAATGATGAATTTAGATTACTATAGTTCAAAGTTTGAGATGATAGAATTTGATAGATCCAATGTAAATTTATTTTAAATAAAATTATTAAATTTGTATTCGACAAATCCTACGACAGATCCAATGTTAATTTTCTCTTTTTCACAGTTTTGACCCGCTTTGACAATATAGGCCTTTATTAGTGTTGTTTGGAGCTCTCGATAATATTTTTGGTACGGTCATATAGTGTTGGTGTCTCCACGTATGATGATATTTTTGGTCTATTTTTAACTGTATAATAGAAGTTAAAAATCTATTTATTAAAGAAGATATTTTCCTCACCTTCTAAAGACTGAAAAAATACACTTTATCAGGCGGGATGGAGTCCCCACTTGTTTCCCAAACAACTTGCAAACCATGCCCGGGCCCTAATAATATCTACCATCTATAGTTGTGGCATTTACAGTAGTAGTTCAGTGTTTCTAATGACTTATTTTGATTGATATGGGCAAAGGGGGATGCTTTTTTCTTTTTTTGAATAAGCAAAGGGGGATGATATGTACCGATTCTCTTCTCCAACACATCCCAATCGAATGCGTGAAAGAAAGTGAAATCAAAATCGACTAAAAACGACGAATTAAAAGCTGAAATCAGTAAAATTTGTAGCAGTTCAAGCTTGATGCATCCAAAAATGTGGTGGAAGGGACGCACCTGTCTCAATCAATCATCCAACTTCTCTAGACTCATGCCCCATAATATTAAATAATAAAATAAAACAACACGAGTTAAACATTAACCACGTGTTGTTGTTTTTACCCCTTTTTAATCAAAAAGGTCGATTACGTCAGAACGCAAATCAAACGTTGGAAAGAAAATATTAATTAAAGGCACCCTAAACAAAATACAAGCATCGGATCCAACAGCGTGTTTCTGTTCCACATATTCTTTGTTCACGAGGCTGAAAAACATAAATGCAGGTTGGGCTCCTAGGTACAAGGATTAGTCGTGGAATCTGACCAATGCACGCTTCCTTAACGTCAAATCCTTGAATTTTTAAATCCGAATCTCTCCTCTTTCTTTGTGGACATTTATACCCCCGTGATGACGCTTCAACTTTGAACTAACTTTTCTTTAGAAAACTATATAATTGAAGATCATTACATTAAATTAATATAACCAAAAATTTTAATTTTATATATGGCCGTGAAAAGTGAAAGACCTTGGTGCCCCTTCTATTGTAGGTACAGCTAGTAACCTACGAGATGAAGCTAGTACCTGTGGCTACTAGCACATGCTGGCACGTTGCTAATTTGTAATTTCAATTGTGTCAATTGCGTCTGTAATTTAATAAGGAAAGAATTGATTGGTGCATAAGGTCACGATTTCAATAATGAGAAGGGATATATACATAATATATTTTATAATATTTATATAACATAAATTATAAAATAAAGATATTTATATAATTTCTCTTATAAAATTAATATCACTTTATATAAATATTTCTATTTTATTGTATATGTTGTATAAATTATTATAAATAGTGTTGTAGGTTTATCATTTCTCTTCAATGATATGATGTTGAATCATATTTCAATTTCTCGACTAATTTATTGATTATATCAGTTCAATCCTTATTATTTCTCCATATGGTAGTAGCCCGACACATTATTTATAGTGACTATCACAATTTGTTTTTTTTTTATTATAAGGAAATAACATATCTATGAGACTTCTTGTGAATAATAGTGAAATCTTTTGAATTATATTTTATAAAATTTGTAGATATGAGAAATAAAAAGTTGAGTAAAGCATATTATAATAATATTAATTTTTTTTTAATTGAAAAATGTTGAATTATTTTTTTATTTTTTTAAGTTTGGAAAATTTGTATTGATTAGTTCGAAGAAATTGTAATAATTAATTTGAAAGTGTTAGTTTTTAAGCGATGTTTGGAAAGAAAATAAATTAAATAAGATAAAATAAGAAAAATGGTATTGGGAGTTCAGGAGAAGTTTGGATAGTTTTCCTATTATTCTCAATTCTACTTGTCCAATCATTCTTCTATTTTCTATCATAAAAAGAGAAAATATTTTATCTTATTATTATAAATTTATCAAATTTTTATATAAAATATAATAAATAATTCAATTTTTTTAAATTTCAAAATAATAATATTATTAAAAATATGTTATTAATCAATATGAGTCACGTTATTAGTATGAGAAATGCTACAAGGAAGCTTTATATCACACGACCTTTACCTAATTAATATGTAATTTGTTATTTTTATTCTTTTACCTAAATACATGTGTATTTAAATATATAGATAAAATATCAGAAACGAGAAAATTACATATTGATCATTAGATAGTGATATTTGGTGTAAGACTTTCATATAAAATTTTTCCTTGGATGGAAAAGAAAAATGCATAAAAGAGTTACGGGCCACTTACTCTAGTTAGGCATAAAAATTTGGGCATGTGCCCTAATTTTTTTATTTTTTATTTTTTTTTGTTAATTAAGTGGCTGCGATTTTAAAAACCATTGAGCTCATCATGAATGGTAGTTGAAATGGCACAATCACAAGTTACATTTTGTTAATAGAATCTTTAAAAAGTTACGTACGTTTGAATTAAGGTATTACTGATCATATGAATTATGTCACAAGAAAATGACACTGTTAGTCATGATCATCAGCCGCACGCTTTAAAGGCGGATTCGTTAATATCGAAACAAAAGTTGCGACGTACGTGTCCATTGGAGATATCCAAATCATAAGCTTATATATAATTAATCAGCCAAATTAATCAAGTTTTTGGCATATGCGTGGATTGCAGTATCTATAATATATATTGGCCATCCAAGTCAAAGGCTAATTAATCAGCAGACTTAAAACATTAATAGGTTAGATTCTCTTAATTTTGGACTCACTCTTTGATTGATAACATTAATAAGTACAAATTCCTAATTTTTAGACAACCCATATCTATGTGGACCATCCTTTGTATATGAGTAGACCCATAGAAAAATGATAATAAACAGCTAGTGCCTTTTCAAATAATAAAAAACAAAATATATATAAATAATAAAAAAACAGCTAGTGCATTGTACGGAGAGGTCAGAATTATAAATAAATAAATCAATTTCGCATGCGAGAAGTTATTAATTTATTCGTTGTTTAACGAAAAATAAAAAGACGATCACGTGTGTATCTTTAATAGAAAAATACTTCCTGACATAAATACTCTCGTGGTATTCTCTTTGGAAAAAAATTGAATATTTTGAGGTTTGGTTTGAATTTAGGAGTACTCAATTCACTTTTATTTTATTATTATATTTTTTTATTTTTTTATATAAAACATAAATTTTTATATACCTTTTTTAAATCTCAATATACAATTTTTAAATTCTAATACACTTTTTTTAAATCTTAATATACCTTTTTTAAATTTCAAAATGTTGAACTCAAGATTTCAAGTTTCGTGTAAATCTACACATGAATTTTAATGATAACAAATGAATTCAAAAAATAAAAGAGTCTCAAGTTCAAGTTGTCCATACAATAGAATCAAGTACATCAAGGAAGCAAGTATGAGCAAGAAGGGAACAAGTTCATATTAAAATCATAGAGTAATTTTGTAAATCTCTTAAAAATTTGAAATTAGGATTAAGGCTCAAAATTAATATTTTATCATAAAGCATTAAAATACATTTTCTACATGTACATGAATATTTGAAAATTAAATTTGAAAATTTTGAACGATGATTGATTGTCATCTTTCACATGTGCATAACATGATTAAAGGTTTGAATTTTGAAAATATTAAGATGATTGATTGTCACCTTTCACATGTGCATGACATGATTAAATGTTTGAATTTTGAAAATATTAAGATGATTGATTGTCATCTTTCACATGTGCATGTTTTATTTAAATATTTTCAAAAGTGATAGATGCTTTTCTTGACTTATGTAAAACGTAGATATCTTTATTTGAAAATTTTAAAAAGTAAAGTATACTCCTTTTGTCATATGCAAAAAGCAAAAGATTAGATTTGAAATTTTTGAAAAGTAAAGTGTGCTCCTTTTGTCACATGCAAAAAGTAAAAATATTTAATTTGAAATTTTTGAAAAGTGAATGACGATGTCTTTGACATGTGAATTTTTTTAAATTTGAATATGAAGTCTCATATGCCTATAAATAGATCATTTGAGAGCTTCACATTCACAACACCAAGAGCATACAACATTCATTCAAAACTTTCATTCTCTCTTCTCTAAGCATTGAGCCTTAACCCTTATTCATTTTGAGAGATATAGTTTGTGCTGTATTGTTCTTATTTCACTCATTGATGAGTGTTTTCTGATAGCCTACCCACTATCAATTCTTGTATCAGTAAAAATGTGTGTATAACCCTTGTGTGTGTAGAAGGTGTTCTACACGGAGAATAGTTAAATCACCAAGTGTAAGGTGATTGAAAGTATAGAGAGTGTTCTACACGGATTTTTTGGAGCAGTGCTGCTCAAAGGTGTAATAGGTTTCTATCTCCATCTAAAGGAGATTGAATAGTGGATTTAGGGATCCTCAAGGGGTAGCTTGAGGCGAGGACGTAGGCAGTGGGGCCGAACCTCGTTAACATACTGAATTTGTTTCTCTCTTACCTTTACTCTTTATATTTATTACTGTTTCATATTTTGTTTATATTTTATATTGTATACTTGATTTATAATTGTTAATTTTTTTAATACAACTCAATTCACCCCTCCTCTTGTGTTAGTCATCTGGGCAACAATTGGTATCAGAGTTAGAGCTCTGTTATAAGATTAACTATTTTTTGAGTTAAGATCTTATGGCTAACATTTCAGTTTCATTTGGTGAAGGTCAATCTAGCAGTCGGACTCCACTCTTTTGCGGAGACAATTACTCATTCTGGAAAGTTAGAATGAGTAAATGGACCTTATATTCCAACAAAAGTAGTTGATGGAGTAAAGGTCAAAAAGGAAGAAGAAGAGTTTGATCGTGAAGACGATAGAGTTTATACTTTGAATTTAGTTGTTATGAATTTATTATATAATGCTCTCAATGGTAATGAATTTAATAGAGTAATGACTTGTGCTACAGCAAAGGAAATTTGGGATAATTTGGAAGTTACTTATGAAGGAACTTCTCAAGTCAATAAATTAAAATTTATATTCTTACTCATGAATATGAAATGTTTAAAATGAATGATGATGAATCTATTTCTAGTATGTACACTCGTTTTACTAACATCATAAACAGTTTGACAGCTCTTGGCAAAGTTTATTCCAAAGTGGAGATAGTAAGAAAAATTCTCAACTCTCTACCAAAACGTTGGGAATCAAAAGTGACAACGATTCCTGAAGTTAGAGACCTCAAGAAACTCGAAGTGAATGAACTCATCGGGTCACTTATCACCCATGAGTACACATTGAAAAGTGGAGAAGAAGAATGAAAGTCAAAGAAAAGCTTGGCACTTAAAGCTGTTCCACATGAAAGTGAAAGTGATGAAAATAAGGAAAATGACGACAAAGATGAAGAAGTTGCGATGATAACTAGAAGAATTCAGAGGTTCTTAAAGAAAAATAAAACTCCTCTAAGGAAATCATTCAAGAAGTTTTCCAAGAAAGATTCAGGTAAAAATGACACTTTAATTTGTTATAAATTCAATAAATCTGGTCATATCAAGTCAGATTGTCCTCTACTAAAGAAAGATCGAAACAAAGGCAAAAAAACAATGAAAGTTACATGGGATGATGATTCAAGTAGTTCAGATAGTGAAACAAGCAATGGAGAATCAGCAAATCTTTGTCTTATGGCTAAAGATGACATTGAGGTGTGCATGAAGTCTTCCACGAACAAAAATAAATGGTTTTTAGATAGTGGATGTTCAAGACACATAATGGGAGACAAGACTAAGTTCTTTGATCTTAGATCTAAAGAAGAAGGACACGTGACATTTGGAGACAACTCGAAAGGAAAGATCGTGGGAATAGGTAAAATTGGTAATGAGTCTTTTCTCATAATTGAAGATGTTCTACTTGTTGAAAGTTTAAAACATAATCTTTTAAGCATAAGTCAATTATGTGATAAAGGATTTACAGTTATTTTCAAAATGGATAAGTGCATTATTTTGAATGATTATGATTGTAATATTTGTTTTATTGCTTTTAGAAGTAACAATATTTATACAATTGATTTTGAAGAAATTACCTCACAAGATGCGATTTGTTTTTCAGTTCAAAATGAAACTAATTGGTTATGGCATAGAAGACTAGGTCATGCCAACATGGAATTTATTTCCAAATTTTCAAAAAATGATCTTGTGAGAGGTTTACCAAAAGCAAATTTTCTTAAAGATAAAATTTGTGATGCATGCCAATTTGGTAAACAAACAAAAACTTTTTTTAAAACCAAGAAACATATTTCCACTATAACATATTTCCACTATTAGATCACTGCAACTGATACACAAGGATCTTTTTGGACCAAATAGAGTTGCAAGTTTAGGAGGAAAAAATTATGTATTTGTTATTGTTGATGATTTATCTAAATATACTTGGGTCATCTTTCTTACTCATAAAGATGAGGCACATAATGATTTTACCAAGTTATGCAAGAGAATTCAAAATGAAAAGGGTTATACTATTTCAAGTATCCGAAATGATAGGGGAAAAGAGTTTGTTAATAAAAATATTGAAACATTTTGTGATGAAAATGGTTTTGTGCATAATTTTTCTACTCCTCGAACTCCTCAACAAAATGGGATAGTAGAAAGGAAAAATAGACCTCTTCAAGAGATGGAAAGAACAATGCTCAATGAGAACAACTTGCCTAGTTATTTTTGGGCCGAAGCGGTAAGTACTGCATATTATGTTATAAATAGAGTTATACTAAGGTCTAAATTAGATAAAACCTCCTTATGAGCTTTGGAATGAGAAAAAGCCCAACATTGGTTACTTTCATGTATTTGGATGCAAATGTTTTATTTTAAATGATAGGGATAATTTCGGCAAGTTGATGCAAAATCTGATGAAAGTATCTTTATCGGGTATTCTACTAATAGTAAAGTTTATAGAGTATTCAATAAAAAGACTTTGACTGTACAAGAATCTATGCATGTAGTATTTGATGAATCTAATTCTCTACTCTCCAAAAAATCTATTGATGAAGAAACAGGAGGTATAATTAATACGGAAAGTCTCAATCTCAACAAAGAGAACACAATAGAAGAAGTCCAACATGGAGATATCAGGAAAGATCATTAAAATTTAATACAAGATGCAACCAAACAGTGGAAATTTGTGAAAGATCATCCAGTGGAACAAATTCTGGGGGAACCTTCACGAGGTGTAAGCACTCGATCATCTCTTAGAAATATTTGCAATCATACTGCTTTTCTATCTCAGATTGAACCTAAAAATATTGATGAATCACTTCTTGATGAATCTTGAATTCTAGCTATGCAAGAAGAGCTTAATCAATTTGAAAGAAATGATGTTTGGACACTTGTTCCTAGACCCAAAAATCATACTATTATTGGAACAAAATGGGTTTTTAGAAATAAGAAAGATGAGTCCGGAGTCATTACTAGAAATAAGGCTCGACTTGTAGCCCAAGGTTTCAATTAAGAAGAAGGAATCGATTATGATGAGACATATGCACCAGTCACAAGATTAGAAGCTATTCGAATGCTACTTGCATATGCTTGTTATAAAGATTTCAAACTTTTTCAAATGGATGTTAAAAGTACTTTCTTAAACGGTTTTATAAATGAAGAGGTATATGTTGAGGAACCTCAAGGTTTTGAAAATCGTATTTCTCCAAATCATGTTTTCAAACTCACAAAAGCACTATATGGACTCAAACAAGCTCCTAGAGCGTAGTACGAGAGACTTCGTGGTTTCTTGATTGAAAAGGGCTTTTCAAGAGGATAAATTGATACAACTCTTTTCATTAGATACGAAAATGATGATATTCTTTTGATTCAGATTTATGTTGATGATATAGTATTCGGTACTACTAATGAAAATATGTGCCAAGTTTTTGTTAAGACTATGCAGGAAGAATTTGAAATGAGCATGATGAGAGAGCTTACATTTTTTCTCGGATTGCACTTAAGCAAGCAAAAAGTGGAACATTCATCAATCAATCGAAATATATTAAGGAATTGCTGAAGAAGTTTGGGATGGAAGGTGTTAAGGAAACTGGAACACCAATGAGTCCATCCACTAAACTTGGTAAAGATGAAACCGGTAAACCAGTTGACTCGAAGGTATATCGAGATATGATTGGTAACTTATTATATTTGACAGCCAGTAGGCCAGATATTATGTTTAGTGTGTGCTTATGTGCACGCTTTCAATCATCTCCAAAAGAATCGCATTTAATTGCAGTTAAGCACATTTTTAGATATCTTAGTGGTACAATTAACTTAGAGTTATGGTATCCTAAGCACACATCTTTCGATCTAATCAGCTACACAGATGCAGATTATGCTGGATGTAAAAGATGATCGAAAAAGTTTTAGTAGAACATGTCATTTCTTAGGTCATGCACTTGTTTCATGATTTAGTAAAAAGAAAATTCTGTTGCATTATCTAATACTGAGGTAGAGTATGTTGCTGCGGGTAATTGTTGTGCTCAAGTTCTTTACATGAAGCAACAACTTGGGGATTTTAAACTTATGTACAATCACATTCCAATCAAATATGATAATACAAGTGCTATAAATCTTTCAAAGAATCCAATACAACATTCTCGGACCAAACATATTGAAATTCGATATCATTTTTTTAGAGATCATGTGCAGAAGGGCGATATTGTATTAGAATTCACTAGTACACATGATCAATTGGCAGACATTTTCACAAAACCCCTACTAGAAGTTAGACTATGCATGATTAGAAGAGAAATAGGAATGATGTATGCCATGGATATCTGCTAGATACTTTTATTTCATTATCTTAAATGACCTACAGAAACTTGAGACGTTTAGCCTCATCATTCAAATGCATTTGCTCCTCAAAAATCATCATGCCATCCTTGTCTAAAGGATTAGGCAATCGAAATGAAGAGGTAAGTAAGGATTTCAAATCCTTATTCTGTTGTTTTAACTCTACTATTTTTTTGTTTGACTCATAAACAAGTCGTTGAAGTACAGAAACAGTCTCGCTAAGCTTCTCAATTTCGCGAGTTTTGGACTGCAACCGAGCAGAAAATGCGACGATAGATGATGAGTCCGAGTTCCGAGACCCACAAGCTCGTAAATGGCGCCATGATCTGATTTATTAGCTAAATCATTCTCTTGTTGCTTCATAGCACCTACGACAGATGCAGAAATAGATTGAGACTGAGGTGAATGATATCTCAAATCTTGATCAAGAGAAGCACTGAAGGGAAATCTACGAGCCATTGAAAAATTGTAGAATGAGAATGCAAGCAAATTGCAAAGATGAGAAGAAAATTTGATGCGAAATAGATAAAACTAAGGATTGCTCTTATAGAAACGGAAATAAGAACAAGACAAACTTACAAATCATGATAATATCTGTAACACCCCGCTCCGACACCAAGCTTTCTTCAAATATTTTTTTTTTCTTTTCCGAGCGACGCGGTTATTTTATTTACATTCCTAATTTATTTTATGATTTACTGATTTATTATCATTATTTTATTTCCTCTTTCCTCTCCATAATTATCTCACATTGCCGTAATTCCCATGCACGTATCTCCTCTCCTAATTTCTTGGCAACCGAATAGAACGAGTATTTGGACCTTTCTTCCTTTCCTAAAATAGTTTTGCCTCCATCAAGCCTTTCTTTCCCGCTCTACGCTTCCTTAGGGATTTAGTATCACTATATATAGCTATGCGAAGGAAAACCTCCATGCCACAACCCCTTATGCACGTAGCCGCCCCCTCATGAATGAAGAAAGCTTCATGCCGCCGTTGTCCTCTGAGGTGCCTCAACCCCTTGCTCACCACCATTGTTTAGCCTTTTTTTTTTCCCATCAAGATAGGCTTCCACCTCCGTCCTCTGACCCCATCGTGCACTGCCCCTTGCGAGTGATCAACCATGCGCCGTGAGGCCCAACTCCTCTACCGCACAGCCACTACAAGCGCCGCAGACCACCAGAATCCCCAGACCTTGCATCAACTCTTGGAGACGTGAAACCACAACCAATACCCACCGAGGAACCACGGTGCAAGGAAGCCACAAAGTTAACGGGTATACTCTGTTTTACTACTGAAAAACAGAGCAGATCCTTCACCGGTTCTCCCACCAAGCGAGCACCATTCCGCAGGCCACCCCCTACTTAGTCAAAAACATTGCTCAGTTGCCGCCGGAAACCACTCAGACAGCGGTCGAAATCACCCGGCACCACCATCACGCAACCTCCAGACGGTTGCACCGAAACCCACTGTCAAACTCCATGTCACAGCAATGAACACCTCTGCTTTGGCTCGCGTGAACAGAGCATTACCCACATAAAAAGGAGCCGCATCCCACCCTTGGACAGCCCTGTTTAAACCATTCAATATAGTCTAGAACAGGCCGGAAATTCAACCAGTACTGCCGCCTTGTCCTGTGATTTCGTCGCATGCCACCTTCTATCGCCACCCAACTCCGTCGTATCTCCACCAGTTCTTAGCCCCGACCTCGGTGAGCCTCTGCCTCCCGTCCAATCTCGGTTCATTTTTGCATCCCTGCAATAACCCCTGCTGTATCCTTTACACGTTGTGTTTTCACTCTTTAAGTGATGCTGTTGAAATTTTAGGTTATGAAGTTACAGTTTTATCACCTCGTTTTATAACATATAAAGAGTTTTAAAATGATAATTTTAATGGGTTGTTTTGTTTCGGGTCTTCTCATTTTGTTATACGGAGTTTCTCTTCTTTTTATCTTTTTAAGTGTTTTATGCTAAGACAAATTTTTGGCTAAATGTTTTGTAATATTGGGGTTAAGTTATTAATTTTTAAGTGAAGATCGAGGTATTGAAGAAATTATTATATTTTAAGGTTTGAGAGGGATTTAGTGAATTCTAGTATTTTGAGGAGAATTGTTATTCAAGATATCGAGGATGTTTAGATGTCAAGATAAAAATATTGGATTTTTATTTCTCAGGGTCTATTTTGGAAGTTTGTAATCATTTAAAAGTTTACGGAAATTATGTGATTATTTTATAGGTGACAATTAATTCAGCTTTTTTTGAGGAAAATTCAGAAAGCTAAGAAGTTCAGGTAAGCGGGGTTCCTATGCTAGACTTTACATTAAAAATATGAACTGAGATTTATTTTGGAAAATATGCATGTTTTAGTTACGGAAAGAAATTTTGAAACTACCTCAGTTTTGTTTCGCATATGCATAAGAAATCGTATAAGAATAAAATATTTTCTGGCATGAACTGGTGTAGACATGAGCTATTTTGTTGCATTCTATTTTTCGAACTGAAAAAAAAAGAGCGAATATGAAAATCTCTGTATAAATGATATTTATGATCTGATTCTGATCTTGTTTTGGAAAAATTCTGTACTCGGATATGATATGATATGATTTCTGAAACCTCTGGCATGACATTCTGGTTCTGTTTCGCTTGGTTTAGTCCTGGGTTGGTACCAACTATTCTGTTTCTGGTGCGCCCACTTTGGTTACAAAGTGGTTTTCTGCGTGGTCTTTCCTGTGTGCACACTCGGGACTCCGAGAATAATAAGGGGAAGATTCACATTCTGTTTCTGCTCGGTTGGCCGCCGAGGTTTGCACAACCCTACCACGGGGGTTAAACATGGTATTTCTATTTTGATAAGACGTTTCAGTTATGCTATGCCAAAAGGATTTTTTTTTCTGTTTTCGTTTATATTAAACTTTCGCTCTGATTTTTGATAATGTAATCTGCTTCCGCATGTTTTCTGAAAAGTAAGAAATATTTTATTCTGCATTCTGAATTTTGGTAAATGCTCATGTTTGCACACTAGTATATGTTCTTTGCTTACTGAGTTGTGGATAACTCACCCCCCCCCCTCTAATTACATTTTTCAGATAGTTGAGATGGTTCAGTGCATTATCAGCAAGGGTAGCCATTACTAGAGAGGCTTGGTGATCATAGGAGAATAAGTGCTCGTGGATACATTTTTTTAGTCTTAGTAAATATTTATCTTCATTGATATTTCTAGTATGTCAAGTTTTGGATTGTTGCAAGTATTTGAAGTCATTCGATTTTATTAAAGTTTGTGTTTAGTTTCTTGGAAATTTCATAAATATTTGTTAATTAATTATGGAGTGTCCTTTTTATATTAGTTGGTTATTGGATAATTTGGAATATATGAATTGGTGTTTTGGGATGATTTGAGAAAAATGACCTAACTCTCTGGACCTTCGAGACCGGGGCGTTACAATATCTCATTTTTCAGCAACATCAAGCGGATCAAATCTCTGCACCGAATTGCCAGAGCTACGCCTCCAGCCTTTGCAGGTTTTGTCGGGCACGGGTGGTTTCAATTATTTAGCTCTTTATAAAATTTCATTCCACACCGAATTACCGAAACTAGGCCTCCAGTCTTTGCAGGTTTTGTCGAATACGTGTGGTTACGCACCGAATTCTCTACAGTCTCTACTAACGCAGCATTTTATTTGTCTATTGGTTATTATAAGAATATATCTTATTGAACTAATTATGATTCATTTTTAATGATGCTAAAAGGGGGAGAAGTTTTAGACTAGAACTTTAACATTGTTTAAATTGCTAAACTTGTTATATATACTTGGAATTTTATTTATATTTTTGCTTCAAAAACTAACGCACATTCTCAGGGGGAGCTTAACTATTTATACAGGTTTTAAGTTCTATCAAGCATTTGTCATTATCAAAAAGGGGGAGATTGTTGAACTCAAGATTTCAAGTTTCGTGTAAATCTACACATAGATTTTGATGATAACAAATGAATTCAAAGAATAAAGGAGTCTCAAGTTTAAGTTGTCCACACAATAGAATCAAGCACATCAAGGAAGCAAGCATGAGCAAGAAGGGAACAAATTCACATTAAAATCATAGAATATTTTTGTAAATCTCATAAAAATTCGAAATTAGGATTAAGGTTCAAAATTAATATTTTATCATAAAACATTAAAATATATTTTCCACATGTGCATGAATATTTTGAAAATTAAATTTGAAAATTTTGAAAGATGATTGATTGTCATCTTTCACATGTGCATGACATGATTAAAGGTTTGAATTTTGAAAATTTTGAAAGATGATTGATTGTCATCTTTCACATAAGTATGACATGATTAAAGGTTTGAATTTTGAAAATATTAAGATGATTGATTGTCATATTTCACATGTGCATGACATGATTAAATGTTTGAACTTTGAAAATATTAAGATGATTGATTGTCATTTTTCACATGTGCATGTTTTATTTGAATATTTTCAAAAGTGATGGATGCTTTTCTTGACTTATGCAAAAGGTAGATATCTTTGTTTGAAAATTTTGAAAAGTAAAGTGTGCTCCTTTTGTCATATGCAAAAAGTAAAAGATTAGATTTGAAATTTTTGAAAAGTAAAGTGTGCTCCTTTTGTCACATGCAAAAAGTAAAAAGATTTGATTTGAAATTTTTGAAAAGTGAATGATGATGTCTTTGACATGTGAATCTTTTTAAATTTGAATATGAAGTCTCAGCTTATAAATAGATCATTTGAGAGCTTCACATTCACAACACCAAGAGCATACAGTATTCATTCAAAACTTTCATTCTCTCTTCTCTAAACATTGAGTCTTAACCCTTGTTCATTTTGAGAGATATAGTTTGTGCTGTATTGTTCTTATTTCACTCATTGAGGAGTGTTTTCTGATAGCCTACCCACTATCAATTCTTGTATCAGTAAAAGGGTGTGTATAACCCTTGTGTGTGTAGAAGGTGTTCTACACGGGGAATAGTTAAATCACCAAGTGTGAGGTGATTGGAAGTGTAGAGGGTGTTCTACACGGATTCTTTGGAGCGGTGCTGCTCAAAGGTGTAATAGGTTTCTATCTCCACCTAAAGGAGATTGAATAGTGGATTTGGGGATCCTCAAGGGGTAGCTTGAGGCGAGGACGTAGGCAGTGAGACCGAATCTCGTTAACATACTGAGTTTGCTTCTCTCTTACCTTTACTTTTTATATTTATTACTGTTTCATATTTTGTTTATATTTTATATTGTATACTTGATTTATAATTGTTAATTTTTTTAGTACAACTCAATTTACCCCCCCTCTTGTGTTAGTCATTTGGGCAACACAAAATAATAATAATATTAAAAAATAAATTCAACTCATCTCAACTCATCTCATCTCTGAATCCAAACGATGTCTAAAGATTCATTTTTAAAAATGAGATGAATTGAAATGAAATAAAAATAATAAAATATTATTATTTTAAAATTCAAAAATATTAAATTATTTATTATATTTTATGTAAAAATTAAAAAAAATTATAATAATAAAATGGGATGAGAAAATATACAAACTATAATATGGTGTTATATCTTATTTTTAAATAGTAAATTTCATTCATCATTGATATGGCAAATGACAGATACAATAGAGAATCTGCTTTAATAAAATGCTCTCCTAAGAGAGATTAATGCATCTTTAGCTAATATATGAGCAATAGTATTAACATTCTTAGACACGTACTGCACAGACTATGAATTAAATTACATTAACATAACCTTTGTGTCCTGCTGCAGAAGTCTGATGTGCTCCAGTTCTTTGTTTTCTCCTTCAAGCCTTAGAATGTTGTGTTATATCTATGGGCGGTGCTACACGTGTGTACCGTTTTGGTGCACCGTTAGTTAGTGTTTTTTAATATTATTTTTAATATTTTTAAATAATTTATAATATTATTAAATAATATATTTTAAATTATTAAATTAAAACAAAGTACAGCGATACACAAAAAACGAAACCCTTGACAAATTCCCATCTTTGTCCTATATCTATTCTGTTAATAAAATAGTGAACATGGGAAAAGTATGAAATAGGGGTAAATAGTTTGGTGTAATCTGAATAAAATATGGATTGGTTTTATTCGATTTAAGAGTTTTTCTATTTTAGATCGGATCGAATTCTTATTTGATCCATACCAGTCCAGTTCAGTTCAATTTAAGTATAATCCGATCTAGTCTAAGAACATCTAATATAATTTAATTGGTTAAATTTGATATAATGTTCCATTTGATGAAGTTACCTTTTTGTCTTTGAGGCTTGAGGCTTGAGTTTGATAAATAAAATTACCTTTTAGTCCTTGAGATTTATGTTTAATGGCTTACCTTTTTGTCGATAAGGTTCTAAAATATTCTTAGTTTGAAAGCAAGATTATTATTACTAATATTATTATTATTATTATTATTGAGCTGCAAGCAAAATTATTAAGATTTTCTTTTAGAAGATTAATTCATATTGTTTTTTTTCTTACTATCCATTTTACTTAAATTAAATTGTATTGTCTTTTAAATAAAATTTTAATTTTACCCCTGAGATTTTTTATGGGCAAATTTTAGGTAAATTTGACATCTTCTTGTGCTTGACACGCTTAGGATTAATTTCATGCGCAATTGTTTTTAAGAATAATACCTTATTGTATGAGTTATTTAAAAATAAGACCATCTAATAATTTCTCTGTCTATTTATATCTACAAAAACACGGTCCAATCATTAGGATTAGCATACTAAAGAATGTCAAACTAATGTTCTATTAATGTTCCTTTCTATTTCATGTTTTCATTAGTTTAGTTTAAAATATTCAACTTTCAAGATCATCTTCATCTATACAAATAATATAGACCTAGGCATGAACTTTGCAGCAAAAGAAAACTATACATAAGTTGCGAAGATCAATTTTACCTTTTGCAGTAAAACCATATTTTGATTCACTTATCTTTTATTGCCTTTTACAATGGTTGTATATATGCCTTTTGATTTAACTAGGTCATAAACCATATTTTGATTCTCTTATCTTTTATTGGTTTACTATCTTTACTACCATCGATTTAATTGCTAATGAGATCTAATGCACTTGAAGATGCTATGAACAGTTCATATAAATAGGGAGGGGCACATGCGTGTATGCCTTGGCGAGGAATGACCATCAAGGGCATAGACATATGAGTCCGTAAAACATGGCAATGATCACCCTTTTAGTTAAACATTCATATATAAGCATCACGTGGAATTACCTTCTTAAGAATTATCCTCTAGTGCAAAGTATTTTAAGGTATGAGAACCAATTAGACGAGGAAACCCCCATCATTCATTAGGTCAAATCCACACAATCATTGTGGTTTCACTTGGTACAACTGCCACCACATAGAGGTTCATCACACCTATATTTTGTCGCCTATTCCCCTCTACCGATCAACCTCATGCAAGCCAACTAGCCTATATGCGAAAGGAGATCGACTCTCCCACGGAGACAACATGTTGCACATGAGAATGTCTACCCAGCCAACTAACTCAAAGACACAAACACGCTAGGGGATTCTACATCCTGACTATTAGGTGAGGCTAACACAATACTGTCCCACCCCAATTATTCATGAAAAATTCCTCCACCTATTCAAAGCTAGTGGTGATGTCTCGTAGGAATAAGTATAGGGAACTCTGTTCAGCCCAATGAAGGTTGATGTATAATACACAATAATTACGTAGTTACATTGATACACTCCAAAAATCATGAATAAGCAAGAAAATAGTTAAACACAATCAAGCCCCAAAAAGCAAGAAAATGAGCATAAGACAACAATAATACTCCTAAAATGATTTATTTATATCAGAAAGGTGGAAGATTACAGAAATGCAAAGTCATCTTACAAACAATATTCACCCCCACACTTCCCAGTCTTGTCATAGAAGTTAACCTACCTCACAACATTGACCTTGCTACTCAATCACTCCCTTCCATGTTCCCATAGCAACTTTCAAGTACACGAGATTGCAGGTGCCTATGTCTTTAAAAATGAGATTTTTTCTGAATGTCCATATCCCTTTTATAGAATGGGATTGGCTGACGTCTTTCCAACACATATTTGACTCCAGGTACGCTTGAACATTATTTTTTAGCCTTGACTGTTGTACTGTAGGATGATAGAGATAGACGGCCAAGGGATGAATGATGATATTACACATGGCATCAATATCATACCTCTAGGTTAGATAATATGACTTCCCAAATCAAATTAGCTCCAACATACCTACTCCGAATGTGACCCTCTAGTAGAGTGTGGTCTTTCGCTTACAATGTTGTCTCCCTTTCCTAAGCATTTTTCATAATATTTTGAAAAGCATCCATGCTCGATCTAGCTTCTCCTAGGCCGTTTCTTGCCAAGGGTGACTAGCTCTTGTCTTATCAAAGCACCAGCCTATTCAGTTCCTCATTCTCACTTTAATGGCAGGCGATTTTTCTAGCTCGCCTACTGTAGAATGAGACACTCATCTCTACCTCTCTTGGAGACATACTTGCCAGGAAGTCCATAAGGTGCTTACTCGCTCCTATGTTGGACTAATTGCACTTTGTGGCATCTACAAGATTAAAATTGGGATCCATTCCTAGCAAAATGTGATTAGCAAAATAGTAGGTTATGACTTCCTAATTGACTACGAGAAATGAAGGAAAAACAAGGCTACTGATGCTTTATCCAAATAACCCGAGATAAGGGAGGAAAGTCATTTGCCTGGAATTACTATTTTGGATCCTTTATGCCTATATGACCTAAGGGATAATTATAAATATGATGGGGAACTCTTAGACTTATGTCAGAAATTAAAGAGGGCACAATTGGTGCATAAGGGGTTTTCTTTGGTAAATGGATTACTATTGAAGAAAGGAAGAATATATATAACTAAGAACTCCCTCTTTAAGGCTCAAGTGTTGCATTATGTCCATGACAACCCTTATGCGAGTCACACGGGGTACCAAAAGTCATTACAAAAGGCCAAAGTTGACTTTATTTGGTTGAGAATGAAGAAAGATCTCAAAGCTTACAACAAAGCGTATTCTACTTGCCAGAATTACAAGTTAGAGAACTTGCATCCAGCGGGTCTACTCTAGCCTTTGCCCATTCCTACTTGAAGTTGGACATATATCTCATTGGACTTCATTGAGGCACTAACAATGTCTAAGGTCCTATTTGTTTTCAAAGATGAAATGAGATGAGATAAAAGTGAAAAAAAGAATAAAATATTGTTGTAATATATTTTTTTAAATATTAGTTTTGTTTTAAAATTTGAAAAAGTGGTTTTAAAATTTCAAAAAATTGAATTTTTTATTATATTTTGTATGAGAATTTAAAAAAGTATAATGATGAGTTTGAAGTTTTGATTTTATCTTCCAAAACAAACAAGCCCTAAGAGGCTTACAATGATCCTAGTAGTAGTAGATCGTTTCACCAAATACATCAATTTCTTCCATCTATCATACCTTTACACATTCCCCAGTAACAAGATTGTTCTTTTTTCAAGTATTCAAACTGCATGGTATGCCCTATACCATTGTTTTAGATTGATATGTGGTCTTTACAAGCTCCTTGGGGAAGGAGATGTTTAAACTACATGGGACAAACTAGCTTACTGTTCGGCCTACCACCCGCAACCTGATGGCTGGTCAAAGGTGGTGAACCGTTGCATCGAGTGGTACCTTAGGTGTTTTATACACCAAATGCTGAGAGAATGGGTCATTTGGCTACCTTGGGGGGAATGGTGTTACAACACCAACCTCCATTCTTGCACTAAAGTCACTATCTTCGAGGCCTTATATGGGGTCCCACCCCCAACCTTTCACAATATGTCCTCAAGCACTACTTAGAACCAAGAGGTCAACTCACAGTTAAGAACAAGAGAATAAATCGTAGCCATTCTAGAGAGAAATCTACAACTAGCTTAAGAATTAATGAAGAAATAGTACGGAAAACATCATGTAAAAAGGTAATTTGAGATTGATGACCTAGTTTAACTCAAGCTCCTTAAATACCACCAACAGATTGTCTCAAAATGTCGAAGCTTTAAACCTTTTTCTTGTGATTTTGGCCCCTTCAAGGTTTTAGAGAGAATCGGTGAAGTAGCATACTAGTTGTAGTTGCTGGCTCATTCGTTAATTCATCTCGTGTTTCACATGTCACTCATCAAGAAATACCTTGGATCCATAGTTGTACGAACAATGGGGGAAAGGATATCAAGAAAATATACAAGGATTTGTCCTTTTGGAGGTGTTGCTTTCCTCGAAAAATTAGGAAGAACTCATCAATCCATTGGGTTCTTAACACCTAGATATCTAGCTTATCTCATTGCCCAAATGTCCCGTACTTGAGGATTTTTGTGATAATGGAAAAGCTATTAGGTATAATCTAGGTTTTTAATTTTTGCAAAAGTATATTCTCCTCCAGACTCCTTGAGTTGATCTTATGGCCTTAAGTTTAAGGCTTTGTTTGAGTAGTGAAAAAATGACATTACTTATCATTGGTTTTCACAGTTTTTTACTATTTTTTATTATTATTACTATTTTTTAATATTTTATCATTATATTTTTACTATTATTCACAGAATATCTAAAATCACATCACCATCTAAAGTAACCTAAGGTGTGTGCCATTGAAATCTTCCCCAGAGAATTCAACGTTATTGGCCCGATCGCGATGAATATTCTAATGGGATAAATTCATAGATAGTTCATAAAGTTTTCTTCAAATCAAATCACTTCCTATGATTTTTATTTGCAGTTTCTACAAAATTGATTAAATTAGCTCCTCCATACATTAAAGTTTTTACGATATTCTAATTTGATAATAAGGGTAAGTAGTATATAAGATCAATATATTATTTGAAAAAGAGATTTTCTTGTTTTTTATAATATTTTAATAGAAGTCCAATTATATGATTGATTAATTATTTTAAAATATAAATCATGCAGTTTAAATTTTTTATTGGAATGCAATAAATAGTATCACAATCTATCTCAGTCACAAATAGTGGACTTGAATCGTGTGACGTCTTTCGACTGGATTGCCTTACACAACATGGTATGCGTATTCATTTGTAAAAATTGTCCATAATCCCACACGTCATCAAATGCGAGCGGCCATTAGAGACCAGGAAGAATTTCACCTGAGGATTTCCAAACGGAGGAAGAAAAGACCATTACTTGAGACAACTAAAGCCTTGGGGCCGAAGGATTTAATCATATCTTGTGATATTACCTCATAAAAGGCCTGGATTCTACTAATGCAACATGCAAACGCCGTAATTGAGTCAACAATAGCGGTATTTACCTTGATAAATTTAGAGGCCGCATGCCCCACCTAATTAATGGAAAGAGCTGCGGAATTTATACAAGCTAACTACAAAAGTTCACGTACTATACAAAAATGTAGCTTAATATGAATTAATACAGGTGGTTGGAACTTCGTACTCAAGTAGTACTATGGCTACAATATCAATTATCACCCAAGAAATTTAATGTCGTAGTAGATGTCTTAAGGCACCATAACGAATTGTTACTTGACTTTTCTTAATACTTTCTTAAATAATTTTTCTTTAGTTTTAGATTAATTGAGCAATTAAAAAAAAATCAAAAAAGTTAGTTTAATGAAATTTTACAATTACTATATAAATCCCATATATTGTCTATAAATTTTATGCATAAATTGTATAAGTAAATGAATCCACTAAGTCTTATATTCTAACTATGATATATATTATAAAATAGCTGTTATAATTTAATCACTTAAGTATTTACTTAACTAATGTATAACTATGGGTTATATCCAATATATAAGAATAAATTATTAGACATAAATAATTAGATTATATGTTACATATTTAATTATAAATAATATTATACTTATATTATTAAATTTTATATGTATAGAAAAGTGTATATATATTAAATGATACATGAAGGAGTTCTAATCGAATGGAAAGTTCGGCAGAAACAAATGTGTTTTAAGTCTTAATTGAGTCTAACTGAGTTTAGTCAATTATATGTTATTTACTAATTATATTGTACGGAGTGATTCATTTCTTGCCCAAGAAAAAGTTCGGCATAAACAAATGTGTTTTAAGTCTTAATTGCGTCTAATTGAGTTTAGTCAATTATATGTTATTTACTAATTACATTGTACGGACTGATTAATTTCTTGCCCAAGAAGATGGAATATCTTGACTCAAGACCCACGTTAATTAATAAATCAAAATTATACAATATTTGACGGCCGGGATTACAGATGTAGGCATTCCACGTAAGAAAGAGAAATAATATTTCTAATTATGATTGCACCACACACTTTTTTTTTTCTTTTTTTAAATAGTGAATAAATATGAGTTTTACATTAAAAAAAAACACAGATAATAATTAATTAATTAATTAATTTTTTTATTGATAGATTTTATTTCTTTTTTGCACAACCTTTACATAATCTATAATTATATCTAACATTATTTAATAACATATTTGAAGAATAAAACCTATTAGTTTGGACGTGTAACTTAGACCCTTTTTTTTACACCAAAAGGAAGGCCATGCCTTGACACTTTATCAAAACGCTTAGGCCTTATTTAGATTTAGAAGTGAGTTGAACTTATTTTAATTCACTTCTATTTCATTATTATATTTTTATAATTTTTTATATAAAATATAAATTTCTATACATATTTTTCAAATTTCAATACACTTTTTTCAAATTTCAATACACTTTTTTCAAATTTCAAAATAATAATAATATTAAAAAATAAACTAAATTTATCTCAACTCATTTAATTTCTGAATCCAAACGAGGCTTTACTTATAGCAGAAAAATACCTTAATTACAACATAATTCATCTTAATTCATCTCATGTCTAAATCCAAACAAGATCTTAGTTATGACAGAAAAATACCTTAATTACAAGGTAACCCAACTTATTACCTATATATCACAAAAATTTCATTATTGTAAATAAATGTACAAATAGAACCCAATAACGAAAGGAATCGTGGTATCCACAACGTTAGGCCAAACGGAAAATGCAAATGTACCAGTGCTTCACGACCTCCTCCTAGCAAAATACTTCTTTGGAGAAAACACATAATAATCTAAAATCGCATAGCAGGTAAACCCAATTTATCCATTCTCAAGATCCCTTTGAGCTTTTCCTGAACATCACTATAATGCACCCACGTCCCAGAATGTTGATTCGAAGCCGAACGGGCTAGCAAATCTGCCCCTGCTTTACCTTCTCTATAGACATGTTTTATCTTGACTGACAAACAAGGGAGAATTCCTTTTTTATTTTTTAATGATCTTCAAGATACTAGATGCCACATCTTCCTTTTTTCAACCAATTAACAACTAACAAAGAGTCAAGTTCCACCTTAACTCTATGAATACCCCAATCCTTGCATAGCTACAAACTATAATGAAGTGCTAATAGTACCGCTGCATTGTTCGTTATATGATCCAAATCTTTTTCAAAAGCCAACCTCAGGCGTCCTGATCATCTCGAATAAGTCCACCCGCTCCCACATGGCTAGCTTGAACCAACCCCTAGTCAGTTTTTGCCATTTCACAATACATATTTCTGGTTTTTAGAGACTTTAATTGGAATAGAGAATGTCATCAAAAAATTTCCATCCCCAGCATTAAGCTTTTTACTAGCTCACAGTCTAAACCCATCCAAGAAATTGCAACTTTAATCGATCGTCATAATGACTCTGTTGAATTCTGTATTCCTTCCATGTGAGCTTTACACATTCAAATCCAAATGGACCAAGTTAAAATAATAGAAACAAGTTCAAACAAAGTACCTCTTTGAGTATAATGGGATATCCGTTGGAACCAAAGTTCCATATATGCTTTCCAAGGTTGAAGTGGGTCATACAGCATACCCAGGTGTAAGGAAACACGATGCCAAATTTTTACTGCAATCGTTCTTGTTGCAAAGACATGATCTCAATCTTCCACACACCCTTGAGCACAACATTCATATTCTGATGCCATCAAAATTTCCAAAGCACTTATATAACATTAACACTAAAACTAAAATTTAAAGCTTTTCTAATCGAATATTTCTTTGATAGTATTGACTGTCAAATCCAGGAAGGCCAATTAAATTTTGGACCACGAACTTGGAGAACGTGTAACGTTGATCATGTTTTAAAAAAAAATTGCCAAAGTCAAAAGAAATAACAATAACATGTTTGAGAAGTGAGATTATTAATATTTTAAAATATTTCATAATTTATTTTTCAAACATCACTTAAATACAAAAAAAAAAAAAAAATCAGATAGATTTTCTACTTTAATTATCTATTTTCCTAAACTTTAAAAAAAAATACAACAAATACTATTCAAACAAATTTCAACTTTATAATATTTTATTTGACTCCTCTTATTTTTCAAAATCCATAAAAATATATTATCTTAAATCATTTCACTAATATTCAATAAGAGTGAGATTTGGGATTGGATGGGTTTAAAAGCAGTTTTTGCACTAGCCACTCACAAACTAACATATAGGCACTTCCAAATTAAATTCAATGAACTCACCCGCACCAAAACCCTCTCCATTCTGCATTTCGCTAATCAAACCCCATAATCACTGAATGAGGATCGTCATTTGGGAGTTTTTTCTTCGGTAATCGGGATGAGAAAAAGAAGGTGAAGAAAAAGAGAGCGAGAAAAAATGCCTTATTTTAAATGGAAATTGGTAGACAGGGGGTAAAGATTATTGTTGTGAGAAGAAAGAATGGATTGGGACTGTGAAGTCGGAGAAGAAATCCGATATCCTAATCTGCTAAGTGCTAACTATTCTCACTCAATCGTAATATTTTACTATTTATTCTCAATCCTAACCGGATGACAATATTTTACTATTTATTCATAATATTCTCATCTTATTTCATTATATAAACACCGTCCATGTCTAAGAACCGTAGACCAAAACACACTCAATCTTAGTAGCTGGGAGTTCTTGACATAAAAACAGCATCATTACCTCAAAGTTAGAAAACTTAAAGTAGTCCATCTATTTTCTAGTGTTTGCCGAAGTGCCTTTTCCCTTTATTAGAATCAAATTTTGTGGTCTCATCCCAACTTTCTATGAACTAAAACAAGATAAAAGAAATAAAGAAAGAAACACACAATAATCCCTTAATTATGAAAGTTTTTCAAAGAAGTACTCATAACCCTAATGTTTGATGGTTTATCAAAAGAGTATTTTGTTATTCATCATCACAACATATCACACACCATACTTTTTTTTATATTTATATTTTATTCTTTATTAACTAATTAAGTTCTTCTATTTATCATCATATGTTTAATAAAATATATATATATATATTTATATTTGTGTGTGTAATATGTTATAATATGAGAATGAGGAACTGAATTTTTCTTTTGAAAAACAGCAGCGAGGAAGAATGATTGCTAGTCTGAGAAACGGAGGATGGAGACCGGAGAGGTCTCATAAACCCAAATGAAGACAAGAATTGTGAGCTGTGGGAGTGTGATGAGTATCGTAGAATGTAGATAACCGACAAGAGAAGGAATAGGGGTTTAGATTGACAAATATACCCTTAAGTTCTGAATCTCATATGAATTTTGGTCCAGTAAACCTCAAATACATAAGCAAATTTGAAGGTAGCGTGAGAGAGAAAGAGACAGACCCCACACGGCCTGTGTACCCCATCAATCCACCACTGACTGGGCCTCTCAGTCTCTCTCGCTTTTATTTCACGTGCCTGTTGTGCTCAGCATTCTATGGCTAGTTTGGAGAGTTTTATAAGATGAAATTTTTATAAATAGTATTAAAATGATTTATTATTAATAATAAAAATAATTTAAGTTAAATATTTTTTAAAATTTTGAAAATTATTTTAAAAAATACTTTATAAAATTATTTTTATTTGAAAATTTTAAAAGAATTGAATTATTTTTTATTTTTTATTTTTTATTTTTTATTTTTAAAATTTGAAAAAAATATAATATTTTAAAAAAATTGTAATAATTAATTTGAAAAAAATATAAAGATTAATTTAAAAATTTTATATTTATTTATGTTGAAAAAAATATATAAAATCAAATGAGATTAGATCAAGCAAGAATTTTGAGATAAGACCTGTTTCCTAACAAGCCTTCTATTTATTTACTTGTTTTTGGACCCCATATCTATGACTTCACCTTCTCCACCAAACTACACCTCCTAGTGTACTCTCTCTCTTATATCCCGCAACTCTCGTCCCCACAGCCTATTCTGATTGAGTTGAGTGTCTCTGAACACCTCTCTCTCTCTCTCTCTCTCTCTCTCTCTGTGACAAAGCGTTTGGCATTTTACTATTGTCCTTTCTTTTGTTTCTAGGTTCAATAGCAGTCATTTAATTTTAATATTTCTCTTAAGAGGCTCAGTTCTTACTTCTATCACACAAACCACAAAAATCCTTCTCTTTCTCTCTCTGTCTCTCTCCCTCTGCTTGATCTCCCTTTGTTCTACGTAACAAAGACCATGGAAGATTTGTTAATCTCACCCTCCTCTTCTTCTTCTCTAGTCTCTAATTTGCCCCAAGAACCCCCATCAACCCTTCAACAAAGGCTACAGTTCATAGTTCAGAGCCAACCAGAGTGGTGGGCTTACGCTATTTTCTGGCAAACAGCAACCGACAATAATGGTCATGTCTTCTTGGCCTGGGGCGACGGCCATTTCCATGGAAACAAAGACACTTCTCGCAAACTCTCCCACAGCAACAATACCCATCCTATGCCAGTTCTACGCTCGGAAAGAAAGAATTTCATGAGGGATATCCAATCCATGATCGGCGAAAGCAACGGCCAGGACATCGATAACACGTCCATAAGCGCCGATGTCTCCGACGCCGAGTGGTTCTACATAATGTCGCTAACCCGCTCTTTCTCCGCCGGCGAGGGTGTGCTCGGCAGGGCTTTTAGTACTAATTCTCTTGTGTGGTTGACTGGTGGCCAGGACCTGCAGTTCTACAATTGTGATAGAGCTAAAGCAGCTCAAATGCATGGAATTGAGACTTTGATCTGTATCCCAACATCTAATGGGGTTCTCGAGATGGGTTCGCCGCATATAATCAGGGAGAACTGGGGTTTAGCCCATCAAGCAAAGTCCTTATTTGGGACAGATCTTGTCGGCTTATTACCCAGGCAACAAAGCCCAAGTTCAGGGCCGATTCAGTTTCTTGAAAGAACTATTTCTTTCGCAGATATGGGCATCATAGCCGGCACTCCAGGAGATGATAATTCTGGAGATCAAGAGAAGAAGAAAGGAACAATAGGAGGAAAGAAACAATGCATCAAAGGTGGGCAGTCTCCATATGTGGACTCGGAGCACTCTGATTCTGACTGTCCACTAATCGACCTAAACGTAGGGAAAAGAATACCCAAAAAAAGAGGGAGGAAACCCGGGCTCGGCCGCGACACGCCGCTAAACCACGTCGAAGCGGAGCGCCAGCGTCGAGAGAAGCTAAACCATCGGTTCTACGCTCTGCGCGCAGTCGTGCCCAACGTGTCGAGGATGGACAAGGCATCTCTTCTGTCTGACGCCGTGTCGTACATCAACGAGCTGAAGACAAAGATCGACGAGTTAGAGTCGCAGGTTCAGAGAGATTCCAAGAAAGTGAAGTTAGAACTGAACGACACCATGGACAACCAAAGCACCACCACCTCCGTCAACCAAACCAGGCCGAACTCGAGCGGGGTCACGCTCGAGGTCGAGGTCAAGATCGTAGGACTTGATGCCATGATCAGGGTCCAATCGGAGAATGTTAACTCCCCGGCGGCACGCCTAATGTGCGCGCTGCGTGATCTTGAGTTCCAAGTCCATCATGCGAGCATGTCGTGCGTGAACGAGCTCATGCTTCAGGATGCTGTTGTTAGGGTTCCGGATGGATTGAGAAGTGAAGAAGGTCTCAAGACTGCTCTTCTAAGAAGACTAGAGCAGTAATATTGCTAATTATAAATAACTTAGTCTTATGACATCTGTAATGTTGTAATATTGCTTCATATTTATTTCGTTTGCCTTTTAATCTTCTCCCTTTCCAATGTTTTATTTTGCAGATTTTATGTAATTATGGAGGTAAGATTTGTAAGCTTCTTTCATAATGTTAATTAATCAGCTTGTTGGAATCTGTATGGTTTTCTTGTAGAGATTCCTCCATGTTTATGTCACGGAGATTGAAGAACCCAAGAAAAAAAGAAGACAGAGATGCTAAATTTGCATGCACAATTAACGCATGCATAGGCCAAATTAATTGGACTATATATTATTATTAAAAAAAAATAGTTAATTAATAAATTAATTAATTAGGCTGCAGATGTAGGGTAAAAAAAGCAGTGGGTGGAACCGGATGGATCTGAGAACTTTTCCATTATTTCTCTTGGCTAAAAATGAATCATATATAATAATATAAAAATCTGTTGTTTTTTTTTTTTTTTTTTTTTGTGGATGAAAAGGTTGTGCTTTGGGACAAAAGAATCTCGTACCCACCACTACCAACTACTATAATATGAGAAGCACTAGAAAAATGTGATTTTAGTGAAGTTACCACTAGAATCCCTGCAAAAAAAAAAAAAGTTGAAAACAGTGGAAGTGGGCCGGATATATGGTGGATAACCTAGTTATGCACGGACAAAAAAATGAAAAGGAAAGGTTCTTGCTGGAGGAACCAGATCTTGCTTAATTCTGCCTGTCAAGACCCGCAAAAGGAAGACGACGACGACGATAACGTTGTTGATGTCTCCAGTATTGTCGTTTGCGTGCATGCGGGGTTAATGTTGACGACATTCATTTTATTGAAATTCGCGACACATTTCTCTCAGGATAATGTAGAAATTCTTACTTTAAAATTTTTATATGGAGATTTTTCTTCAGAATTTTTTTTATACAATTTTTATATAAGTATTTTAAAATAATGTTATAATTTTTTTATATTTTGAAAAAAAAATAAAAAATTACGTAAATAAAATATACATATTTTAACATCTTAAAATATTTTTTTCTTTATATAATTTTTTTAACATCTTAAAATATTTTTTAAAAATATAGAAAAACCATAATATTGTTTTAAAACAATTATATAAAAATCATATAAAAAAAATATATCCTAAATAAAAATCTCCAAATAAAAATTTCAAAATAGAGATCCTAAATTAGATAGCTTTAGCATTTAATTTATTTCTCTTGATTATAATTATTACCAAGTAGACCTTGATGTTTTATGTGATTCCTCAATGAGTTAAATTGGGATCCCAATCGGTTTGCACCAAATGATCAATTAATGGCTGCCACGTTAGTGCTTCATTTGTAAAAAGAGTGTGACTAGGGCCGGATGGGTTCAAAGGTGATTTTTGCACTAGCCGATAAGAAACAGTCACATGGGCACTCCAGGAAATTAAAAGATAGTCCGCATGCAATTCTCCCCTTCTTTCTTCTCCCAACAGACCTGCAGGCTGCATTCAATAATTAGCTCTGATCTTCATCTCTCTCCTCTCAAAAGATCTTACAGTATTTTTATTAAATTATTTAAAAATATTTTTTTAAAATATAAATTTACATATTTATTAAAAAAATTTAATTACATTTGATCAAAAGTATAAAGATAAAAGTAAGAAAATAAAATAAAAATATTTTTGTGAATAATAAAACTAAAACTTTATCCAATAAAAATCAAATTGTCCAATAAAAATATTTTCTGTCGTTAGCATCAAAGGAGATCTCTCAAAATCTTTAGCCCTACAATCAGAGATCTTCACGATGACCTCAAAAAGTCTAAGGAGTTGGTCCACATATGTCTCCCCTCGTACCTCGTGGAAACGTTAGCAGCAGTAACCAAAACTTGAAGTGGCAAGGTTGGAAGTAGATCAAGCTTCCATCGTCACTAAAAATGGATTTTGGATTCTAAATATGGAGTTTGTTTGGATTCTTGAGATTTTTGTTAAAAAATGCTAAAAAAAATAGAGTCTGGATCAGAAGCAAAAATAATTGATTTGAGATTTTTGTTGAAAAATAGAGTTTGGGTCGGAAGTGAAAATAATTGATTTGAGATTTTTGTTGAAAAATGGAGTCTGGGTCGGAAGCGAAAATAATTGATTTGAGATTTTTGTTTCGATTCTAAAAATGGAGTTTGTTGAAAAGAAGGAGGAGGAGAGAATTGGATAATTGGTGTAAGTGAGTAATCAACTAATTGGAAGTGGGTCATATTGAGTTGAGTCAAAAATGCGCCATGTCAGGTCAGGTTGGAGAACAACCCTAGATCTAACCTCACAAACAAGGCTCATTGAACTAAGTCACAAAAGAGGAAAAAATGAAGATAACAATAGTAATCTAAAGGTGAGTAAACAATAATAGAATATTATATTAATTTAATCCAAAAAACTAGAGAAAAAAAAAGGTGCCCCAATTCTTCCATAGCAATAGGCATTTTGTGATGGGAAATGCTATAGAGCATCCAATACACAACACTCACATCTCTCATGAATAATAAATGTTAATGTTCATGAGAGATGTGAGTGTTGTGTATTGGATGCTCTCAAATCATTTTTCTTTTGTGATATCTTTCAATCCTTTAAAAAAACTCTTTTGCTTCCTCATTTCTCTTCTAGTATTCTCTTGTGTGTTCCAGGGAAGATATACTGACATTTTAATGATTTCAAAAAGCTCTTATGCTTCTTTATTAGTCTGACCAGCATACTCTTGCAAGCTTCACGACAAATGAAAAACTAATTCCCACCATTTTCGTGAGATCTTTTGGTACTTTCAAAAAACTCTTTCATGCCTCCTTATTAGTCTCTACTAGTATCCTCTTGAATGCTTCATAGGACTGAAAGAAATCCCAACGACAAGGGCCAACTTCTTGCATCTAGGTCTAAGCCCTCCATATAATTATTTATCCGTTCTTGTTCAACAAAGCAATAGATTGTTATCATGGAGGGGATAGGTTTCTCGAAATTTTTAGAGAACGCTTCATTTAATTTCTTGATATTTCTCCCATTCCATCTTCATCTCTTGCACATCTGAAAACGTCCCATTTCACAAAACCAAAACATGCCATCTCATTGTGTGGATCCCATGCCAGATTCACGGGGTGTGCAAGGGATGCACAAAGTTGCTCATGTTTAGAGTTTTCTATAGATTACTTAACTCTGGACAGAATAACGATTATTGTGTATGCTAATGTCAATAGATGATTTACAAGGAAGAACACAAGAGAGTTATTCAAAAATACAAAGAAACACATATGATGTTCAATTCAAAATTATTAAATTAAACAATGTCAAAATTCAGCCCACAAGCCTTACTGTATAGCCGAAAATAGTATATCAAAATTTGATCAAAATTGGCATAATCTCAATAATCATGCCAAAATTAAATACAAAATAAAAGAAGTAATCTGCAAAAAATATGGCCCCCATTAGGTCCAGAATCACTTTTTAAATGATAAATGAAATATTACCATAAAAGGAAACAAATAACTACAAATAGAGATTTTGAGGATTTTGACCACTCAGTGGTCATGATGAGCGCACTAAAAAGAGTTTTTTGAATTTGGGTCTTATGCATGATTCGGATAATCGTAGTCAAAGTTATAACCAAAATATCGAAACGCACATAAAACTGTCTCAATTAGAAAACAATCACGATCACCAGCCATCCTTACACTGATCTTTCAGCTCAAGTTATCTCGGTACCATCAACGTGCTATTTGACAATTCAGCATCATCTTACTCGAATTCTCTTGCATCATTACTTTTCTGAAATTAGGATTTAGATATGATCATTTAGGGTTACTCTGGATAGTTAGAATATTTTAATATGTTTATAAATAGTAATAAAATAGTTTTGAGTAAATATGTTTTACAAGATTTTGTGAAAAGAGAAAAAAATTAATAAAAAATATTGTAAAGTTTTTGATATAATTTTTTGTTTTGAGATTTAAAACATTAATATTGTGTTTTATTTGAGAGTTTGGAAAATTTTTAATTATTTGATGAAAAATTGAAGATTTGAAATTGAAAAAAGGTTTTGGGTTTGAGTGATGTTTATTTATAAAAGTAATATTATTTTTCGTGTGTTGTTTAAGAGTTTGGAAAAATTGTAATTATTAGATGAAAAGGTTGAAGATTTGAAATTCAAAAATGTTTGTATTTAAATAATATTTGAAAAGAAAATATTTTAAAATACTTTAGAACAATTGTAATACCAAATATATCTTTAGAGATGTTTGGATGTTGAGATGGTTTCATCTCATCTCATATTATTTCATCGCATCTCAATATCCAAAGACCGCTCAAACATACACTTTTACATTTTAAAATTTCAACTTATTCATCTAATTATTAGCTAATCATTATAAAATTTCTAAATTTCTAAACAAAACACAAAAAAAAAAATAACTTTTTTAAATTCAAAATAAAAATAATATTAATAAATTATATTATAACAACATTTTAATTTTATAGTATTTTTATTCAACTTCTTCTCTCATATTTTTCAAAATTCTAAAAAATATCATAACTCAAACAATTTTATTACTTATAAATAATTTTATCATTCAACTTACTTTTTTAAAATATGTGGATGACTCATCATCGTGAGATCGGTTGGTATCCTCCATAAAGAAGGTTATATGAATCCATTTCATAAATTTCTTATCTCATCCTATTTTTCAAGCACTCAATTTTTTTATAAATATTACAAACCCCTCGTACTGAAGGTGATACTGTTCAAATCGGCCTACCTATGATTTAATTTTTATCTTTTGAAAGGGAAACTCTCAAATTCATTAGATAACTTAATGAAGAGAGCTTACATTCCTGGTAAGAGTACTGGTTCAACCTCATCTTCAGCTTGCAAGTATGAGGACTTTGTTAGACGGTGGGTCTCTTTGTTCCCACTTCTCTTTATAAATAATGCACGCCAATTCATAGCAGCCATAATACATTTAGTATCCTCTATAATGAGACCAACATTATATGTTCTTTCAATATTGTTGTTAAGCTCCTTTATCACCTGCAAATGATCTCCTTCTAAGATGACTGAAGTCAGGTTCAAGTCATTGGCTAATATAGCTGCTTCCTTTGCCCCTAATTCTTCCGCTAACAATGGATCCATAAAGGAATTCTTAGTCACTTTCTTTGTAGCTATTATCTTGCTATGATCTCTGAGTATTAGAACGATACCAATTTTGTTATGTTCATTGCTCAAAGCTACGTCCCAATTTATCTTTATCATACCTGTTGGAGGAGGGGACTAATTAGATCTGTGTTCGGTGCTGGTTGATGTTCTCTGCTTCACTGTCAACTGAGCATCCCGAAAGTCATTTAGGCCCTTAATGGCTGACAATAGCAATTGATTTGGGTGTTGAAAGGAGTCTTCAAAAATCATTTAGCAAAAGTAACCAAAACCCCAAACTAGTTTCTTGCAATTTTCACCCTCCTTTCAACTAACTCCTTTACATATGATGTGCAGTCCTAAAAGTTCCCAAAAAATTTTCTTAGATGTCTTATTCAAATTTAATAAGCAAAATAAGCAAAATAAATAATAAACAAATAGTAAGAATTTAAAAATATAATAAAAAAAGTATGCCAAGATTAGATAACCCAAAAAAGAAATGCAAGGAACACTCTGTTGATGCATGCTCTGCAACCTGAGCTACTCGATGATTCTAGTTGACTAAACCTCCAAAGATCCAAAGAGAGAGTGGGGCTAGGGAGCCCTGTAAGCACTTCGGCATTCTAGTTAAAGAGAGAGAAGTGGGGAATCAATGTGAAAGATGAAAGAGTTGAAATATTTATTACATGTGAACCATAGGGTATCTTGCTATTTATATGGGTTGAGATGTCATGTAGATTTATACCTAATGATTGAAGCAATCGATGAGGATGACGGTTTTTAAAGTTATTAATTCTTTTTGTCTTGAGCCATCGTTATAGTTTCGGAGTGATCTCCTAGTCGTCTTAGCTTTACTTAGGCGAGCTATTTTTGGTTAAGGAAGACTTGTGTCATACAACTGAACACCCGGTGTCTTGTCCGCATTGAATGCGGAATGGGGCCGTGCTGGTTATTAAATGTGACATGCAATTTTGAACAGTTTATTATTAAGATGACATGATTTAGTATAGATGGCCATTTAATGCATTTTTCCGAGTTTGTGTTTTATGATCTTGATTAGGATAACCACAAAATAGATTGACACAAAAGAGCATTCTCGCCCCTCTCGCCAATGGAAGTTGCCTCGTCCTGAGCTTCGGGTTCTTCCGTTTGGTATACCTAAAGGCACTCTTCTTGATTGTTCAGAGCATCATGACCCTCTCCTAGACCATAGGCGGGTGCCACTCACAACCTTACTTGAACGAGATCAAAATTGCCACGTGTTCGGCTAATCTTCCCCTCACACACTCTATCATGGGTTGCTCTCGTGGGACAGTTATTGACGTGGTGCGTCTTTTTTTCTAGAGAAGTGGGGAATCAATGTGGAAGATGAAAGAGTTGAAATATTTATTACCTGTGAACCATAGGGTATCTTGCTATTTATATGGGTTGAGATGTCGTGTAGATTTATACCTAATGATTGAAGCAATCGATAAGGATGACGGTTTTTCAGGTTATTAATTCTTTTTGTCTTGAGCCATCGTTATAGTTCCGGAGTGATCTCCTAGTCGTCTTAGCTTTACTTAGGCGAGCTATTTTTGGTTAAGGGAGACTTGTGTCATACAACTGAACACCCGATGTCTTGTCCGCATTGAATGCGGAATGGGGCCTTGCTGGTTATTAAATGTGACATGCATTTTTGAACAGTTTATTATTAAGATGACATGATTTAGTATAGATGGCCATTTAATGCATTTTTCCGAGTTTGTGTTTTATGATCTTAATTAGGATAATCACAAAATAGATTGAGACAAAAGAGCATCCTCGCCCCTCTCGCCAATGGAAGTTGTCTCGTCCTGAGCTTCGGGTTCTTCTCTTTGGTATACCTGAAGGCACTCTTCTTGATTGTTCAGAGCATCATGACCCTCTCCTAGACCATAGGCGGGTGCCACTTACAACCTTACTTGAACGGGATCAAGATTGCCACGTGTTCGGCTAATCTTCCCCTCACACACTCTATCATGGGTAGCTCTCGTGGGATAGTTATTGACGTGGTGCGTCTTTTTTTCTAGAGAAGTGGGGAATCAATGTGGAAGATGAAAGAGTTGAAATATTTATTACCTGTGAACCATAGGGTATCTTGCTATTTATATGGGTTGAGATGTCGTGTAGATTTATACCTAATGATTGAAGCAATCGATGAGGATGACGATTTTTCAGGTTATTAATTCTTTTTGTCTTGAGCTATCGTTATAGTTTCGGAGTGATCTCCTAGTCGTCTTAGCTTTACTTAGGCGAGCTATTTTTGATTTAGGAAGACTTGTGTCATACAACTGAACATCCGGTGTCTTGTCCGCATTGAATGCGGAATGGGGCCTTGCTGGTTATTAAATGTGACATGCATTTTTGAACAGTTTATTATTAAGATGACATGATTTAGTATAGACGGCCATTTAATGCATTTTTCCGAGTTTGTGTTTTATGATCTTGATTAGGATAACCACAAAATAGATTGAGACAAAAGAGCATCCTCGCCCCTCTCGCTAATGGAAGTTGTCTCGTCCTGAGCTTCGAGTTCTTCCCTTTGGTATACCTGAATGCACTCTTCTTGATTGTTCAGAGCATCATGACCCTCTCCTAGACCATAGGCGGGCGCCACTCATAACCTTACTTGAACGGGATCAAGATTGCCACGTGTTCGGCTAGTCTTCCCCTCACACACTCTATCATGGGTAGCTCTCGTGGGATAGTTATTGACATGGTGCATCTTTTTTTCTAGAGTGATGATAGACGTATGATGCTTTTTACGTTTATTTTACAACTTATTAGTATAACAGTATATACATATATATTTTATGATATTTTGAAGTATTTTTTTAATATTCTTAATCATTAAGAAAAAATAAAAGAAATATATAATTTTATTAATATTCGCATTTTTAATCACTAAGTAAAATTAAAAATTAAAAAAAAATACATACAAAAATAGTTATAAATTGATTGTAAAATAGTTGTAACTTTATCATTAAGAAAAAATAAAAGAAATATATAATTTTATTAATATTCGCATTTTTAATCACTAAGTAAAATTAAAAATTAAAAAAAAAATAAATACAAAAATAGTTATAAATTGATTGTAAAATAGTTGTAACTTTATCACTTCTGTTTTTTTCTAATCTTTAATTATTATTTTATTATATTATTTCTTATACTAAATCAAGGGTTATTAGGTCATTTTAACACTTATAGATAGGGTATTTTAACCAATTAAGTCCGAATAAAAATTCGAAAATCTAGTTAAAAATCGTCTACGTTTTGATTAGGATAAAATGGAGATAGAATCGATTTTTTATTTTTATTTAATTTTTCAGTTGGGATTCTTTTAATCATCATTATTATGATTATTATTATTGTTATCATGAGAATGATTTTAAATTTTGTAGTACTCTTGAAACCTTGCAAGAGAAATTGTATTATGAAAGAAGCATATTATTTCGAGAAGATAAAGATCATCCCGGACATGAATTTTAAGGTAATTAGATTATATATAGATAACATTAAAAAAATAATTTTATCACTTTAATTTAAACAGTACGAAGTCTGATAATTTAATATTAATTGTGTTAAAGTTGTTAATAGGTTGTAACCCTATATTTTTTTAATTCTTTTTATAATATTGCTACAACTAATTGACTGTTTCTGTCGTAGATTAAAAACTCGACAAAAAAATGTAGTTTAAATTTAAAAAAAAAAAAAAACCAATATGTAATTGTGCGGTAGCTATCGATCGAATACTCATTTGAGCAAAATAATATTATAATTGATACAGATCGTTTTCCGAAAGGTGATTTTAACGTGAATATAATAAATAATATTATAAGCCCGGCACTAATTTTAATAATTAACATGAATTTTTTATTGCAATCAATTCGCCATTTTAACCTTTGCATAATTCCAATCTCACTTTAATTACTTTATTTGAACACGTTGATCAATAATTAATCTCCATTCTAATCTGACCTTTAAATTTCTTATCCAATCCTAACTGATTAGGTCTAAAAAATCTTCCATATATAATTACAATGGTTTTTTTTTATTAGAAAAATATTCTATATTCCGTACAATTATTCGATTTTTATTACGCCATGCTGATGTGTCGTTTCTCTTCAAATTTTAAATTTCTTTCATAATTAAGAAATAAGAGTAGATATTAGAGTGATGAAAAACGTTATATATACGAAATTAAATTAATTATTTTTTCAAAAATAGAAACAACGTTTTTTTTTAATTTATTATTTATTATCTATATGAATCACACCCTTTGATGCCATGCACATTTTAAATAGTTCGAAATAACATAATTAAAATTTATTTTTATTATTCATAATTCTTTCCGTACTTTTAACTCATCTCAACTATTTATTAATTTATTTAATTCTTCTCAATCACTCATTTTATTATTATTCATAACTCATCTCATCTCATCTCATCTTTAAATTTAAACAAAATCAAATCACTTTGAAATAGATGAATCAATAAATCTTTAATTTCTAGCTTGACTCTTATAATTAAATGATAAAGCAAAACTCCAAAATATAATAAATTTTTGTCTTATATTTGGTTGGCAGCTACTGAAAGAGAAAACGTGGGTTAAAGCCATCCCACAGAATAGTGGACCACGCGAAATAATGTCTACATTATCTACATTGAGTTCCTGTAGGAAGAAAGACTTGAAAGCAAATAGACCGCTGCTGGAATTGGATGACTTTTTTTTTTTTAATTATAAAACATTATATCAAAATAAATTTACAAGTTTTATATAATTTATTAAATTTATTTTATAATACATATAATTATATCTACCTAGTTTTTTTTTTTTGGTAACCAATTATATCTACCTAGTGTATATATATATATATATATATATATATCGATGAATATTCATATGGACTGTAGTCTTCTCCTTATCTTAAAAGTACTTGTCAGAAGAAAAATCAGAAGATATCTTCATGTGAACATTTAATATTGATTACCATTATAAGAAAATTGAAGTGGAATATTTATCTCTCTTCTTATTAAGCACGTGGAATTGCTGTAGGTGTAGGTATCGTAAAGTCGTAGAACTCCTCATACCTAAAGGGCATTTTGGACAATAACGTACGTTATCACCTAGTTCATCACGATCCTATACCATATAGTATCCCCTCTTATTTAAAACATTCTATGGATCTATATTTAGAAACCTTAACAGAAATATCTATTTTACAGGTATTAAAATAAAAAAAATAGATATTTATAATATTTTAATTACAAATAAAAAGATTATTTATAATGAAAATATATTATTTTAATTATAATTAAAATATTATAAATATTTATTTTTCTTATAATGTCACCATCTCCGTGTACTCGTACGTCCATCTTACGATGGCAGAGACATATGCATATGTTTTGCATGGTGAATCTGATCTCTTGTTAGAAGTTTTTGCTTCTCTTCTCTAACTCTTCTTCGATTACTTATTTTGTGTCTTTTCCTTCTCCTTGTATCAGCTTTTTCTTTGAGGACTTTAAGATTTGCTGAATACCGATTCATGAGAACAGTACTAAAAAATTGGAAAGAGCCACGTTCCACACTAACTTTTTAGCTCTAAATTGTCAGGTGGGGATATAGGGATATGACAAATGGACCCCCCACCCCCAATATTAAGATAACTTAGAATAAGAAATAGTATTGGTGCAATAAGGCCTAGCTAATCATGAAGGCTTACTCATTTATAAAGAAAATTACGTACCTTATAATATGAGATCAGAACAAGTCAACTTGTGCATATATATTTTATTTAAAGTAGCGATCCCCATAACTGGTGCTTAGTTTGTAAAGAAATAATTTAAAATGTATTTTATTTTATTTTATTTTTATCTATGTTGGAGTACTATATTAAATAATTTAATTATTTAAATTATATTATGATTATAGTATCTGTCTAATCTTAATATACAGTAGATAAGCAAATGATAAACATGCATCCAATTTAAATAAAAAAAAAAATTGGTACTTTAACTTGGACTCTTCTAGAAGATCAAGCAGAATTAATTAGGACTTTAATTTTCCTCCTCTTGCCACCCACCTATGCATGCCCCAAACAAGTCGTTGTATTGATTTTACATAACTTCACGTGGGAAATGAAAATCATCTCTAAAATCTCCTATTCCTTTCAAAATGACTTTGTCCTCCAATCAAAAGAAAGAAACAATTCTGAGCCATTTGTTGGGTGAGTCCACGCCAATAGATCATAAGTACTTCTTGAATATTTTTGGTTGAACTTGAAGTCCTCTTCACACATGCAACTAATGACTTTCTATCACTACAAAGAAAAAAAAAGTAAAAATAATTAATTAATTGTATCCAAAAGAAACAAAAATAACTAAAACAAAAAAGAGATAGAAATAACCAATCAATTGCATTCAAAATGATAAAAATAATCAAAACAAAGATGTAATTAATTGGTTATTTCTACCTTCTTCTTTTTTTAAGTATATTAATAATAATTTCTTGATTCTCGGTTTATATAAGGATGGGTACTTGATTTGTGATTCTTTCTTCTTCATCATCGTCCCCAACAATCTTTGTCTTTTGTATTCTTCATCCTAAACATGATTAATATTGTTTTGTTATGATTTTTTATAATTTTGTGATTAATTATTTAAGATAAAAAAATTATTTGCAATTAATTTAAACTATAAATAATCATTTTGTAATAATTAATTGATTGTAAGTAAGTAATTTTTTTTAATATATTTTTTCATGGTTAGAATTGTATCGTGACTGCTCGATCATCTCTCCATCTACCTATGCCATACACGCGTCTAGCTAATTTCTTCGCACGTGATTAATTAACTTATTCCTTATAATTTTCCCTAATTAACTCACAATATACAGCCATTCACTTATTCAATCTTCATCATGACCAATATTAAGTCAGAAGTACTTTTTTGAATATTGAAAATTATGACAATATTCTAATAATCTAATTATAAGAAAATAACGAATTCAAGAATCTACATGACAAAAAATATCATGACCAATGTTAACTCATGAGAAGTACTTTTTTGAATATTAAAAATTATGACAAAATTTTAATCATCTAATTAAAAGAAAATAACGAATTCAGGAAACTACAATATGGCAAAAGATAATAATAAAACTGATCAGGAAAATGCAGCATTAACTGTGAAGGCGTCTTTCTTCAAAAAAACAAGAAACAAAATAAAACTGTGAAGGCGTCTGTACGAAGAGAAAGATGTAATGATTTTTTACAACATTCGAGTCATCGTGTGCTGATTAAATGTCAAATGCATTTTGTACGAATAATTCCTCTTCAAACCCAACATCAAACATATATAAGGAATAATTCACGTCAATAATTGTTGTGTAGAAAAGAAAATTCTAGCTACAAGCAATGTGGGAGATTTTTTTTTTTTAATTTAAAATATTATCTAGATTTTACTCATAATTATATATATATATATATATATATATATATAATCTTATGAGGAAGGGGTGCACTTGGAAAGTTGGTAATGGGAAGGATATAAATATTTGGGAAGATCGCTGGCTCCATAACCATGGCATTATTACTGCACAAGATTCCTTAAGGAGCTCTCAACAAAGCTTAAAATTAGTCTCGGATCTTATTGTTGAAGATGATCACAGATGGGATGTGGCAAAAGTAACTAGTTTGTTACCACCAAGCATTGCTTTTGATGTGCTAAATATGAGGCTGCCAGTGGACCAGAGACAATATTGTTTGGTGTGAGCACATGAAAAACATGGAAGGTATTCTGTAAAGAGTGCGTATCGACTGTGTAAGGAATTGGAGAAGAACAGGAACTAGAGGGAAGTCTCTTATGGGGGGCTGAATAAAGGAAGATGTGGAAGCAATCATGGAAAATGAGAGTTCCTAACCGAGTAAAGATTTTTGCTTGGCGGTTATGTCAAAATGGCTTACCTACTCTGTTGAACGGAGGTGCTGATGATGCCAAGTGTAGGTGGTGTCAACTAGAAGATGAAGATATTAACCATGTTTTTCTGTACTGTCCTTGTATTTAACAATTTATGCAGAAACACTTGATGAATGAAAATTTTGGATGGTTTTGTTATATATATATAAAAAAAAAAAAAAAAAATGGCTCCCTAAAGAATTTATAACCATCGTATGCTCACCAAAATTTTCTAAAATGTCAATATATATAGAAATGCATATTTCTAAATTTTTTTCCCTATAGCTCCAAAAGTTTGTATAATTTCTATATATAATCTATTTTCAAGTATATGTCCACCAAATTAAATTAAAAATAAATTTTGAAGGAATATTAAACTTATTAATATGGATTTCAATTTTTTTTTATTATATAATACTCACTACAGGAAATTAGTCTATTTCCGGCGAACAATAATCGCCGCAAATAGTATAAAATCGCCGGAAATAATTATTTCCGGCGACATCATTTGGCCCCCATTTAGCCGCTGTTAGACAGCCAAGAAATGGCTTTTCCGGCTAGTATTTATATTGCCAGAAAAAAAAACTTTTTGCGGCGACAAATTGTCACCACTAAAGCTCCAATTCATTTCGTTTTTAGTTTAGTGGAAATGTTGTCACAAAAACTAATAAGCTGAAATGTGAAAAAACGTTGCCACAAATAAAATAGACTTAAAATGCATATTAAGAATAAAATAACAGTATTTTAATTAAGGTGATTTTATGTAATCTATCACATTTATTTATTTTAAAAAATAATTTTATAAAATGACATCACAAGTTATCAATTTTTTAATTGGTAGTGATAGAATGTTTGCAAAATATCCTTTATTATAACAAAAATCAAACATTACAATTATTTATCAGATCAAATAATCTGTGAAATATAGTCTGAAAAAGAATTCTAACAAAACAATATATATCATCAACATATCAAGTATGTCTAACTAGTCGATAACAGTTTCATTGTCCAGCCTTTCAACATGCTGTACAGTACAAATCTGGAGTCTCTTCGTCAAAGCTTTGTAAAAAATAAGATCAGTCAGCTGTAAAAAATAAAAAATGTTAGTTGGTAAACAAAACCAAACCCAATCATGATCGTGAACAGAGCATGCTAAATTTTTAAATGCCGGCCATAATATGGTAGACTTAATTTATGAGCTCCAGACGTCAAACAAATACTCAAAATTAAGGCAAATGTGCATGTACCAATGGCAAAAACGAGTCGAAGCTAGAAACTACCTAGCTGCCACCTTTGGATCATCAAACTAATTGGTAATTATTAATGTGAACTTGACTTAATTGGCCACGGATTCTTTCAAACATCAAACATGTAACAGCGTATATTAATTATTTGTCTATCCATGAATGGTCAATGAATGTGAGAGAAGATTTAAGTTAAGGGTCCATGAATGGATGCCAAATCAAAAGCCGTAATCTGCTAAATTATGCTTTCTGGTCAATCTAAAGCTGGATAAGGCCAAGAATTAACAACAGTAATATTAATTATTTGGCGTATATCCAGATCAAATGCTTTGAGTAAGTGTTTTAATTTAGAAATATCAAATCCCATGGAAGCGAGGAAAAGTAACAAGAAGATGACAATGCAGATGATGTTATTGAGGTAATCAAAGGAGACGAAAGTATTCTAATCACAAACACTTACGGTCAAATAATTCAGCTATCTATCTTAAACTCATGCTTATTTACTGGACTCTTGAGAAAAATGTATGAACTAGGAGTTGTAACCATAGTCTATCACAAAATAAGTTTCAAAATCACCTTGAGAAAACCAATGCAGAACTCGTTTAAACAGGTTGAGTAAAGTCTACCTGAATAATTCACTCTCAAGCCATCAATTCCAAATACCCAATGGCCTATTGAAATTTGAAATAGTAGCATACACCTTCAAATAGATATGTGTCCAGGGTTTTACCTTTTTCTATTATTTTGAACTTGTTTTGCTTTGCTAATCATCTTATATAGATAGCTATAATGTTCCTATCTAATAAACTTTGTAATTCTATTTTCCCAGCCATATGATTTTCTTTCACTGATACTCGTGATAGAAGGTGCCGGGGGTGTTATAACTGATTGGAAAGGAAACCAGCTTGAGTGGAAGGCTTCTCCAGATTCATGTCCAAAAAGTATGCTTATTAACTGCTAAGTTTGTCCTTAAATCTAGTTTACTGCATGCTTATTGCTTTAGTTTCCAAGTTTTAACGTAGTGGCAGCTGGGGACAAACATATTCACCAACAAGCTCTAGATTCATTACAATGGCAGTGAAGATTAGCATCGAACTGATCAAATAAGCAAAAGACTGCCATTCCTTGCTGAAGTCCTTTCGTTGCATGGGTTCAGATATTGATATTAGGAAAAAGTAGTACTTTGTATATGTAGATGGACGAATAGTATTTAATAATAAAAAAAAAAGACCAAATAGGAGGAACTGCATTTTTTCATTTTCTACTTTGCACAGAATGAAAACATTGAAAAGCGCTATATTCAGGGTAATTTTCGATATAGGGTGGCTCTACAGCCGTAGAGCCACCATTGGGATTTAGCTTTAAATTGCATCACATAAAATGCATATTACTATACTAAAAAGTTGTCCATGCACGGTACAAGTACTAGCTATTTGCTCAGAACCAATCCAAAAAAAAAAAGGAAATGAATTCACCAGAAAGATAGAGAGTAACAAGAAACTGACCATTTATTCAGAAATATCAACTGAAAAGTTGGACAAAATCCAACCAACGTTCTTTAAGTCATCTTTATCAAGTTTTGAATCTACAAAATTTAAAGACAAAATAGGCAACATTAATAGCCACAATAGTAGGAAAATGCGATAAGAACAATATATTACTTTAACCTTAATCTCCTTACCAAAATGAGTAACTAACTATGTAGGTCTATGGGTCTCTTTATGAGACTATCCCTAGGTTTGCTTCTCTAACTCATATCTCTTCATAAACTCATCGTATTTGGCTTGTCTCTCCAATAGTAGCATGGCATTTTCTTGTAAGTCATCAAGTTGACCCTTATAATCTGAAGCAGTTTTTTCAAACCTTTTTGCACGTTCAGTTAATTCTGTTATTTGCATATCAACTGCTTGTCTAGATGACTGGGGAATAACCATCTCGCTGAGTCTATTTTCATATCCTGATCTGTGGCCCAAAACTTTCTTAAAGATTGCTGCTGCTGCCTCTTTTGTCCACTTCTCAAGCTCCAGCTTTGCCATCTTTGTAGCCATCTCTAACTATCAACCATTGAAAAATCACACGTTAGTAAGGGATATGTACTATGAACCATACAAAATTATTTGGAGATTTTTTTTCAGAATTCTAGAGATTTGACTTTCACACTCACGTATTTCTCTTCCGCAATAGGAGTCATAAATTTGCCTTTCTTTTTTGACCACCTCACTTCTTTAAAAAAATCGACCAAGGTTTCCTCATTCCCAGCCTGTAAATATAAGTAAATTACATCCAACTTAGACTTAACTATATCATCTTAAGCTATCATTGATGTACATCTTGAAAACAAAATTATTGACTTACCTTCATCTCCATTAGTCTCACAAATGACCTTCTTCCAGCCGTGTGATTGTTTTGTTGCTTCTTCCGCTGCACTCACAAGGGACATAATATACATGAGTCAAGCTTAACATATTTTTAACATCATAACAATGACAACAAACTATTCATCCTAACTAATATTTAATACATGCCAATTAAATATTTGACTTCCAACTTACCTTATAATTTTCACTTGAATATCAGGCGCATAACTTCACCCAAGTGGCTGGTGGCACATACGATGGCACATTCGCAAGTGCTTCTTCATTACTCTCATATTTCTTGTAAGTTCTATGCAAATCATAACGAATATGATTAAACCGCTTGCGAAGTGCCTTTGTAATTGTATCACGATGATTCTGCTTAGTCCAGTCAAGGATGAAGTCATTCTAGGGACAAACAACAAACATTAGCAATGTTAGGATTTCAAATACTCAATTTCATCATGTATGAATTTCTTCTATTTTTACCTGAATACGTGAAATCAATTCTTCCTTCTCATTAGCTGGTATGACATGCCAGCTAGCATGACTCAAATCTACATGGTGCTTGACCAACCATGTAATCCTTGTAGTAAAAATGGTCGAATTTTCACAACATGGTGCAGTCTCACCATCTTTTATCCTCAAAGGTATCATTCCATACTTCCGTATCTTTTCAAACGCTGTATTTTTTGCTGCTCCTCGTCCACGCTTTTGGGTAGGTGGTACTAATGTTTTCAATTGACATGTTAGCATCAAATTAATCAACATGAAAAATGAAATGTACAATGTAAAACAATACCAATTGAATCCACTGCTGGCATATCAACTTCTGTGTTGGGGACAACATCAGGTAGCTCAATTGAGTCATCTGAGCTTGTAATTCATCATCTCGGGCATTAATGGCAGCAATGGGTATTCTATTCTGAACTTTATCATTTCCATGAGATCTATCTAGACCGTAACTCACACTGGATGATCGACCTCTACCTCTACCTCTTCCAATTATTGGCATATCGAAATTATCTCTACAATCACACTAAGTAGATACAATTAGATAATTGTCAAGCAAATTACACAAAAAAAGGAAACATCAATACAATAAGAAATTGCACACTGCTAACAACTTCCTAACTCCTACACTAGATAAGAAAAGATGGAAAAGACGATGAGCATAATTAGTAGTAAAATGATATTTAGGATAAGCTAAACACAATAGATTGTATTAAATCACAAGGTTATTACCAGTTTTGAATTGGCTAGTTCATCTCATCTTCTGTTGAAAGACTATTTTCTTCTATGCTACCTTCCAGTTCGGCACTATTAGACCTTTGTATTACTGATATGTCAACATCAATATGCTCCAACTCAACATTAGGCCTATGCATGTCTTGCAATGAAATTTCATCAATATGGACACTCACATAAGCATCACTAGAATTATCCTCTTGGTATGCATCACCGTCGCTAGAATCAGATTCATCATCTTCAATAAGGGATTCGCGTGGAAGGTCATAGACATTTCTATGTGTGACATTTTGCACTACGTACCAATCACCACGGATGTTGCAATTTTTAAGGTAAAATACCTGCGACGCTTGGCACGCCAAAACAAAAGGATCATCCTTATAAGCTATCCGAGACATATTCACACTAGTAAGATGATGTTCCTTACGTATCCCTCGTTTGAAATCGAAGATATCAAACCATTCACATTTGAATAAGTAAACACATCGCCAACCCATGTAGCGGACTTCCACAATGTCAATTAGTCTACCAAAGAACTCAAGTTTATCTGATTCTGGTTGTTCACTAATGACCATGACACCCGAATTTTGGGTGCAACGATGTTCTTCACGTTTTTTTGTGTGAAATCTTATACCGTTGGCTATACAACCAGAATAGGACGCACCCCAAGGGTCAGGACCACATGCTAGGGCATATAGATCCTCCGAAACTTCTTCAGGATTCTCAGCACGCCTACCTTGAATCTATCACAAGTTTAACAAAGAAATCGCATAAAATAAAAATAATACATGTGACGGCATAAAACAAACATATTCATAGGGAAATAGGGGTGAACTTCCAAATAAGTTTGCATACGTGTGACTTGAACCAGTCTGGAAATTTTGCGGCATGCATACTATCAACATTATCAGGATACTCTTCACTCATATGCAGGTAGTGCTCACTATACAAAAAGGCCAACACTAGTTAAATCAGTATATTGAGAATAGAAAATTACTAAGTTAGTAAGTAGTTCGGTTACTTACTTAAGATATTCTCCAATCTCTATGAAATTATTCAGAATATACCATTTAGCTCTTATGAAAATGTCATCATCTAATCGGTGACGTGATGCAACACCCATAGGTCGTACCTTTTGTGAAAAAACAGATAATCCCTCCCGTACACCCTTTTCTCCTTCATCAACGTTACATTCAGGAGGATTGAATCTAGTCTCAATATCATGGAGGTACATGGAACAAAAATTCAAGCATTCAACATGGATATAGGCCTCGGCTATTGAACCTTCTGGGTAGGCCTTATTCTTAACATATCTCTTGAATTTTCCAAAATACCTCTCAAAAGGATACATCCACCTATATTGAACTGACCCTGCAAGTGGTGCCTCACGTGGCAAATGATAGGCTAAGTGTACCATTATGTAAAAAAAGGGAGGTGGAAAAATCATCTCAAGCTTACAAAGAATGACGACAATATCAGTTTGTAGCCGCTCTAAGGCATCAACCTTAAATGTTCTAGCACATAGTTCTTTGAAGAAAATGCTTAGCTCAGTCAGTGCCAATCGTACATCTTGGCATAAGTATCCAGAAATTGCAATAGGAAGTAATCTTTGCATGAAAATATGACAATCATGACTTTTCAATCCCGAGATTTTGCAATCACTTACACTAACACATCTGATGATGTTTGAAGCAAAGCCATCTGGGAATTTCACACTGTGCAACCAATTACATAAACCAGTCCGCTCAGCTCCATACAACGTATAAAATGCATGTGGCATACCAATGCATTGTCCATCCTGGATAAGGTGTAACTCCTTCCTTATATTGAGATTGGAAAGGTCACGACGTGCATTAGGATGATCTTTAGTTTTGCCGGAGATATTCATCAAAGTTCCTAAGATGTTGTCACATATGTTCTTCTCAATGTGCATTACATCTAGATTATGTCTAATCTTTAAAGTCGACCAATACGGCAATTGAAAGAAGATACTTTTCTTAGTCCAATTGAACCCCTCAGTATTACACTTTCTTTTCTTTATGCCTTTGCCAAAACTTGCATCAGGAATATTTTGAAGTTGAATGAGTATATCCTCTCCTGTATTCATTGTAGGTGGGTCCCGATACTCTATATTACCATTAAAAATAGTCTCTTTCTTTCTCCAAGTGTGGCCCGGTGGCAAGAATCGGCGATGACCCATATAACAATATTTTCGGCTATGTGTCAACCATATGGAATCTGTTTCTTCCTTGCATGATGGACACACCATCTTCTCCTTAGTGCTCCATCCAGAGAGGTTTCCATAAGCAGGAAAGTCATTGATTGTCCATAACAATGCTGCATGCAATTGGAAAGCTTCTTTGACCTTTGCATCATATGTATCAACACCATTATCCCATAGATCAATCAATTCCTCTATTAGAGGCTGAAGATAAACATCGATTTCATTGCCTGGTGATCTTGGTCCAGGAATCAAGAGTGAAGTGATAAAAAATGGATCTTTCATGCATAACCAAGGAGGTAAATTGTAAGGGACAAGAATTATTGGCCATACACTATAAGGCTTAGCCAAATTATTAAATGGGTTGAAACCATCGCTAGCTAAGCCAAGCCTGACATTTCTTGGATCTTCCGCAAACCAAGCATGCTCTTGATCAAATGTTGTCCACACCTCAGAATCAGCAGGATGACTTAGAATAATATGTTGAATGACGCGCTGATCCTTATGCCACCGCATGTCTGTTGCTATTTTTTGTGACATAAACAATCTCTGCAACCTTGGCTTCAATGGAAAATGTCGTAGAACCTTTTGAGGAATTCGCCTCTTCTTAGTGTCGCTAAATTTCCACCTTGAGAGTTTACATTTTGGGCACTCATCTTTATCTAAATTTTCTCTCCAATAAAGTATGCAGTCATTTGGACAAACATGTATCTTGGTGTAAGTAAAGCCCAGACCTTTTTCCAAGTTATGTGACTCTTGATATGAGTTTGGCAAAAGGGCATTAGGAAAAGCTGACTTTAGCAAATACAAAAGCATGTCAAAAGACTTTACACTCCAACCACCAAGTGTTTTAATGTGCAGCAGCTTGACTGTGAATGATAGTTTAGAGTACTTTGTACAATCTTCATAAAGAGGACACCGGGAATCAGCCAACAGTTGATCGAAAATGTGAGATGAATTAGTATTGACCGATGGTGAATCCTCGGGATGGAATGACTTGGTTATGGGAACATCAGGAAATTCTCTACCCCGAATATCTCGCAACATAACATCAACGTCATCAATGAAGTCATCCTCTTGGTCAGGATCATGTAAATCATCATCATCATCACTTATGTTTAAATCATTTTCCTCGCCATGAAAAATCCACACTGTGTAATTCTTGTCAATACATTTGATGAATAAGTGTCTCTCTACCTGGTTTAGTGGTAGGAAGTAATTATTTAAACATCAGACACATGGGCAACGGATTACCCCACTTGTAGCATAAGATCGGGCCAAAGTAAGGAACTCCTTAACTCCTTTAACATATTCCCTAAATCCAAATCTATCAGTGATTTGCATCCAACTCTTGTCCATCTAAAAAATCACCTAAGGAGTTACTGAACCAAGATTAGTAAGGCAATGCTAAAAGTGGGTCAAATAACTACGTACTACTAATTTTGATAACACGGATACAAATTAAGTAGTACTATAAAAAAATGGAAGATTAGTAAAAGGAATTATCATGCATGAACTCTAGGCCGAGTGTACTTGAGTTTCTAATCAGGGCGAAAATATATTTATGTTATAGATGTTAAATAATATTGCTCTTGCTAAGATTGTATCTAACATTACTAAAATAAATCATTAACGATCCTAAAAAGACATGCATAGGAAAGTAGTCATAAGAAAGGAAGAAAATTCCAAATAAGTGAAGCCATGATAATTAAGAAAGCAAATAAACAAACAACACCTTTAAGTCTAGCCGAGCCACAGCATAAAAAAATAAAGCAATTAAACACATTAAAGACAATTACCCAAAAAGGAGAAAAAAAAATTGAAAATAAGATAAAGGGGTATGCAAACACTGCAAAGATGTTCTTGGAAGACTAAATTCCTGTTAGTCAAATGTGAAATCGTCACAGCTTGTTTTAAAATTTTAAATTGGTTAAACTAGTAGGTTGATTTAATTATTTATTTTCTATTCTTAGCACTCACGTATTTATTTGTTATAAATACTATTAAACTAGCTAATTTTTAACTTTGTATTAATCTCTTCTGAATTCGTGGGCTTGACTAAACATTCTAATAACTTATGTATTCAACTTGGTCATGTTTTAGCTAGTTAGATATATAGGATTGAATCGAAAACATCAGCAATCACTAGCGAGTAGGATCTGACTCGATAATATATATGCAGCTATATATATAGATTCTTTCATTTTGGCACCCTAACAGAAAGTTGGAAAGAACAACATATAGCTGATTCTTTATTGTATAAATGATCTATCACATATTTTCTTTTCTCAGGTACATTTGGTTTAAAACATTCATAGTATTATCAAATAAATTTAGACTAAACAAGTACCTTGTTCTTGTTGAAAAATTATAACAAAAATAAACTACTAAGTGAAAGTACCAATAAGATAAACAATGGAAAGTACCATTCACCATACATAGGAGGCCCTAGCTATAACGGCATAAAAAGTAGTCAAAAGTAATTGAGAAACAGCTTATAATTAACTAATTAATCACATGGTCATTATAACATAAATATATTAATCGTGGCATGCATCATGCATATATTTAACTACCTTCAATGTTAAAGAAATAGATATTTGCAATAACCCTATTGTTGCAACAACCACACATATAAATAATAGAATAAACAATAAAATTATTATTTATATCAATAATAAAAAAAATTATAAAATAAATTTACACTTAGCATACTTATATTCACATAACATTATTCATGTGTGGCTGTTTATAGTACTACTTATATTACTATTTATATAAATAGCACTACTTATAGTAAAATCTACTATTTATATGTGTGGCTGTTGCAACAGCCAAACTTTTTCCATATTTTTTCAATATCAAATATTGAAAATAGATTAACATCACGCAGACTGAGTAGTACTGTACTTTGGAATAGGCATGTATAGATTCTTGTGTAATTGATGGTCAAGCTGAAACATAAACTAAATCAGACGCGACATAATAATAAGTTTCATATTCATAATTCTTAGAAACATCATCTTTTGTTAACATCTTTGACTTGAACCTTTTTTCAATTGAATATATGAGTAATTTAAAGTATAAAGAAGAACTACTTGTAACTTTGTAAACAACAATTTCATTCTGATGAATCTCAATCACTGACCATAGCATAGGGAGAAGCGACGACCTCACATTCTCTCTTTAAAAAGGAAGTTATTAGGATTAATAAGAAAGTTCAGAGGAAAAGAATTCTTCTCATTCCTGATGATTGTTTTTGGGATACTGGTATCAGTAATCTCATAAAGAGATCTCTTGTGACAATTGATTCTCAAATAAGTTGAGAATGCATTATGTTATATGATATGGGAAGAAATATTGTTTATAAATAGTCATCAAATGATCTAGGAAAACACAGCAGATTATAATTACACAAGCTGAGGAGATGCATTACTAATCCAATTTCCCATGTTGCCAGGGATTGGAAACAGTGGAGGGTATCATTTTAAATTTGCCGACACATGAAGATACACATTTGAAAACTGAAGCATTTTCAAAGATGAAGAATTTGAGATTATTTGAAATCAATGATATTCATCTCACAGGAAGTTTCCAGCATATTTCCAAAGAGTTAAGATGGCTTTGATAAAGTTGCAACATGGTGATTTCAGAAAAGGGTGGGAAGAAAACAGAGTATAGCCAGCTTTACCATGTCCTCTGTTCCTCTATCAATATTCAATTCATAACTCACAATAACTTTATTTTTAATTGGAAAGCAGTCAATGATATTTGCAACTCAGAGGCCGAGTCAGTTATTCATGATCTTTGGCAATGCCCTGCAGCTTAGTCCTCTCAAGAAATGGAAACAATCCTATGCAGATTTGTACTCTCTGATCTGATTTATCTATCAAACTGGATGGCCTTAATTTAAGTAGAGTTGCTACTGTATTTCACGGTATTTGGAAGAGGCGAAATGACTTTAAATTTAGCAATAAATTTCGAAGTCCTACTAATCTGATGCAGTTAGCAATTCAGGAGGATGAAGAAGCAGATCCCATTAGCTCCCAGAGATTAATTGACAATCGTCAAGTCAGAGCTCCTAGTGGAGTCACCCTCCAAGTGCTGAGTTCTTCAAGGTAAATATTGATGCTACTTATGTTAAAGAACAGGAAAGGTTGGAGCCGCCGCCTAAAGAGGTCACTCCTTTCATTAATTTTAACAAATCATGTATGCTTTGGTCTATGAATGAAAAATTCCTTTCAAAAATAAAAAAATAATACTGATTATTATATTGTAATTAAATTAATATAAAAAAATTATATTTTCAAAGGTCATTTAATGGTAACAACTAAAAATATTTGATTAAACTCATCTAAAATTCTATATAAATTTCTTAATTACTAACCAAATATTTAATTTTTCCATCAAATTATATTCTTTTACCAATAAGCAGCATTAACAATGGACAGAAAATTTCAACATCTTGTGTATTTATATAAACGAGAGATCATGGATCGAGCAAAATATCTGACATGATGATTGTCCTTCTTCCAGTTGGACCAAACTGATAGTGATTTTCCATTGCTAATTCTTAACAATAATAGGTAGCTAACAGCAGAATTAGATGATGAATTATGACTGTCAACTTCATTATTTTTTTATAACATTCTAAAATTTATCTGCTGGTATCTTGGTGCTCTGTTTTCCAGCAAATGGAAGTCAAGCTTTAGCTTAATCTTTGGTGAGACACGCTAACAAGTCACCAGAGGAAGACTGTATATGCTAGATTAATGAAATCAAATATTTGATTTTAAATTTTTTTGTTCTGTTTTAGAAAATTTTCAGTTATGAGAATTTTAAATTATATGTATTTTAAATTGTTCTGTATGGAAGTTTATGTAACAAGTCACCGGGAATGTATGGAAGTTTATGTAAAAATTGGGGGAAAAAATAAAGTAATTAAATTAAATATCTAGGCAGGGCAGTAAATTAAAGAAAAAGGCAAGAAAATTGCAAGACTAGTGATCAAGTGCATAAATCAATGGCTACGCCTTCAGAAACAAGCATTAACCAAATATATTCAACTTATTAGGTGTTTGAAGATATACCTGACTGAATCTGAGTGCGTGTTGTTCACCAGCGAGCTGAAGATTGCCGTCGACGATGGAACTCTCCCGATACAAGTTTGCCAACGCCGCTCGATTTTGAAAGTTGAGAAGACGACAGCGAGAGAGAGAGAGAGAGAGGGGCGGAAATCAGTCTCTCATAACTCTCCAGAAGACGATCACAACGAGGAAGAGAAGGGGGAAATCAATCTTGAACAGCGGTTTCGAAAGTTGAGAAGACAACGAGAGAGAGAGAGAGGGGCGGAAATCAATCTCTCATAACTCTCCAGAAGACGATCACAACGAGGAAGAGAATGAGGAAATCAATCTCGAACAGCGGTTTCGAAAGTTGAGAAGACAACGAGAGAGAGAGAGAGAGAGAGAGGGGCGGAAATCAATCTCTCATAACTCTCCAGAAGACGATCACAACGAGGAAGAGAATGGGGAAATCAATCTCGAATAGCAGACGAGAGCGAGGAAAAATGCGAGAGCGAAGGGCAAAATGCGAGTGAGGAGACGAGGGGGGAAATGCGAGAGACGAGGGGGAAGGGGGAGGAAACGACTGAGGAGAAACGGATTTAGTGAATTATTTCTGGCTATCAGCCAATAATTTGATCAGAAGAAAATAAAAAAATTATTAGAGGCTATATAATATATAGCCGGAAATTAAAATAGCCCTATTTACTATTATTTTTTGTAGTGACTATGTTTCTTAATTTGGGATCAACAGCGCAAAATATATATATATAAAAAAAATATATTTAAAATCGATGATTTCATGACATAGGCTTTATTAAGTAAGAAAATATTTATTTAATATCTAAATTGTAACATTATATGCTTAATGTGACACGAGAATATCTAAATTTTACATGAAACTTGATAAGATAACTTATATACTAGAATAAAATATGACCTTTTAAAATATTACTACTTGATAGTTTCTATTAAGAAAATAATTCTAAATATTTGCATTACAAATAATAATGGATTAAATAAGAAACATTATCCTTGAAAATCTGAAATATATATTAAATGGTTGTCTTTTTATAATTTTATTTTATATGTATGTAGCAAATTATTCAGGTTAAATTTTATATGTTGTTATGTTGTTATGATTTTATGATTTTTTTAATCTCTTTTATTTTACATAAACGTATTATACATTAGAAAAGTTGACCTCCTTAAAGAAATTGCTGATCCCGCCCCTAAATTCTACACTCTTATTCCACTATATATGAGTATTATAATGTGGCATAACCCATCAACTAATTTTGAGTTTCTTTTAAGAAAAAATTTGAATGCAAGCCATTGCGCATTCACACTACTTTGTGAATAGTAATTTTACTATTTATATAAACAGTAAAATTACTATTTATAGTGTAGGTGTGCGGGCACAGCGACTTGTACTCAACATTGTTCTTCTTTTATAATATAAAAAGAGACTTAATAATAAATTTATATAGGTATTTCTATTATATCTTAACAAACTCAATGCATTAGTATAAGATGACGGACCAGAAAAGTTGATAATTTCTTGCATAGTCTTCATCTTAAGATTTTATTTGTTTTTTAAATGCATCTCATCTCATCTTATTTAATCATTACTTTTTTTAAAAAAAATTGACATAAAATAATATAAATAAAGTAACTTTTTCAAATTTCAAAACAAAATTAATATTAAAAATATATATTTTAATAATATTTTATTTAACTTTTAATTTTAATTTTAACTCATCTATGAAACAAATGAGACCCTAAATTATTTCTTTTCTCTTTTAAATCCTATTAGCAAGTTGACTTTGACATCACATTCTCAGCCCTTTTGAAATTAAAAGAGTGTGAATTTAAATGTTGAACCAAGTGAAATGATTTTTTTTTATATATAAAAAACAATAATTGAAATAGTACAGTGAATTTTATAGAGTTCACCTAATATAAGTTTATATATGCTTAGATATTTAGATTAATTTAAATGTATTGATTAGAAGTTAAAAAATACTGCATGTTTTGCATATAAAGAGGCATTGACTTGAAAATATTGTGGCTCTCACTTATAAATAAATTTTGAGTTGAAATGAGTTTATATAATAAACTAACGCTTGATTTGTTTTCACAAATTATCTCATCTAGTCATCTCATTTCAAACTCATTATTATATATTTTTTAAAATTTTTATGTAAAATAAATTAAACAATTTAACTTTTTCAAATCTTAAAATAATTTTTTCAAATTCTAAAATAATATTAATTTTAAGAAAACATATTATAATAATTTTTTATTCTTTTTTTAACTTTTATTTTATCTTATTTAATCTCATTTCTAAAATTAAATAAGGTCTAAATTTGAAAATAGTAATTTAGAATTGGGTGTTTAATTTTAGACCAAGTATAAAATTAGATTGAATATTCTTTATTTCAATTTAATTCAAATTTTAAAAGAGAAAATTAAAATTTTGATTTTTGATATTTTTTATCTGACGTGTTAGATGTGACAAGTGCGTATTTTCGTACCATTGTGCAAATAAAATTTTCCTTTTATGGTTTCTTTATTTCTTATTTTAGGACGTGAGCTTTTTTCTTGCATCTCGGGAGCAGCGACTATTAGCTATGACAGGCCTTTTTCTCGATGCCATTGTCGTTCATGACGCGGTTTGGATCCATTTATGACCTTTCATTCTTGTTTACATTTATTTTTTTAAAATGAAAAACCCAATATTTAAAGTCAGAACTTCATTATTTTTATTACTCAAGAATTTCAATAAAAGTCTCAGAATTTTTCTCAAGCAACATAACAATTCAGACAATAAAAAATAAATAAAACTTGAGCTTTATTTATTTTTTCTTTATAATATCCAGAAGTGTCTTCACAAAACAAAACCAACAATTGATGTAACTATGTTGAATGTCTATTAATATAAATATAAATGATTAAATCTAGTTTTTTCATCAATTTAAAATTTTAGAATAAGTGATAATTTCACGTAATATCAAAATAAATATTCTGAATTCAACAACTAACTCTGCAATATTTTTAATCTATCCATGAGAAAAAGTGTTATGATTGATATAAATGACTATATTTTACCATTAACTTCAATTTTGAAGACAAGTAGCGACTTCAAACTATAATCCAAAAATGTATTATATCGTAACACTATTATTTAAGTTAGTTGGTCTTTTGCTTAAGATCTTCACTAGCCACTGAGGGTGGGGGCTCAAGTTTAGTTATGGGAATAAGAAAAAATGAAAAAATTGGATCAAATCGATCCGAACAGGTTGGTACTGATTCTAAGTTTTTTAGAACCAGATCAGATCGAGCTAGTTTAATATAATATATTTTTTAAATTAGTTTTTTTTAATATTATATGTAATATAAAATAATATTTTTCATATTATGTATAATATGTTATATATTAGTATATAATGTAAATTAATTACAATTTATATTTTATGACCTAATGCTAATAGTCTAATACTATATTATTATTAGTAATATACTTTAAGTCTATCTATAAACTATTATATAAATAATTATATATATAATAATAATATAGTAATACTAATACTATTGTAATTAATTATTCTATCAATGATGGAATCATTGTCATTGATAGAATACTAAAATTCAATAGTTATAAAAATACTAATATTCTATAGTTTAATTATTCTATCAATAAAATAATGATAGTATACTAATAGTATCACTATCAATGATATAGTTATAAAGAATTAAACTTATTATAACAAATACTAATATATAATTATTCTAATCACTATAACAAATATTAATATATATATATTAATAGACTAATATAGACTAATTTAAAATAAAAAAACAAATTGGAACTGGATTAGAATTGGTAAAACCAATAGTACCGGTTTTGAGGGATAATCAGTGTGTAATTGATTTTACAAAACTAGTGATACCGGTTTAATATTAGATTTTTTCAAAACTGGACCGAACCAGACCAATTTCACTCCTAAATTTAATAGTGGATACTAGGTTCTGTGGTCAAATCCCACAATGGAAAATGCTTAGAATTATTGATGACCCATTGACTCATCGACCATTGATAGCCTCGTGGGGCTACAATCCTGTTATGGCTCAAGTTTGAATTATAGGGAAAAAAAAGTTAATATTTCCACTACATGACTAGAATTAAAGAAAGATTGGAAAAGTAACCAACTCTAAGTTATTTGAAAATAGACACGTTCTATCCTCTTTCTCTCTTAAAAATCTTAGGATAAAATAGATACTAAAAGAAAATTTCATGAATTTGTACTATAAGAAAAATAGGTATTTGTGACATTTTAATTGCAGCCAAAATGATTGTTTTACTGTAAATACTTTTTTGCAGCATTCATTTCTACTTTTTGCGACAAAATTTAATGTCGCAAAAAGTCGATTTTCTTGTAGTATTGATCCAATTTCAAGATATATTCCATATCAACACTCTAAAGTGGAAATACGTCGAGCACTTGAGGAGCAAAATTCTTAATCACTAAAACTTGCAAACCTATAAGTCTTCAAATACCCGAGTCTTCATAATTTTACTCATAAAATTGTCAACAAGGAGGTAGACAATTGTGCTGGAGTCATCTCCACCACCAACAACAAGCTCATCTAAGTCAATCTTTAATGTTGATTCTTTAGCTTGCTTAAACTATTTTGGAGTTTCAATCTTGCATCCCCCACTGCAAGTCATTATAAAATCCACCCTAATTTTTGTAATTAGGGAAGAGGATGATGATGCCTTAGTCCTTGTTGTTGGGATTTAATCCCAAAGATGCTGCCACCTTCTCAAATGTTGACAGGATTTTGCTTTTTCTTCTATTACCACGGTATATTCTTCGTCTTCATGTATTGCACAAATCAAAACCTCCAACTAGGTTAAATTTTCTTTAAAATTGCTTGGAGTTCATTTAAATGTTGCTAGAAGACCTTTTTATTTTGCTATGTTTGATCTACTAGTTCCATTATCTTCTTGATTGATGCAAGGACTTCATGCTTGTGTTGTTGAGTTTCTTTCCACTAGGATATTGAGGTCAGAGTTTGCCAATTTGCAACTATATCGAGTTCTTTGTAATTTTATAGCATAGAGAGACAGTCTCTCTGATATCAATTATAATAGACTTCTAAGGAGATGTAACAAATAGATCACTTCAAGGGTGAGAACCTCCAAATAAATTAAAAAAAAACTAGAGGAATGAGAAAGAAAATGATATTGCTATTACTTTCTGGATGATTCTTCTAGAGCCCGCATGGCTAAATAGCGGTAATGTTCTAATCAAGTTATCCCTAACATGCACCTTGTGCTAAAGAAAAACAATAAAATGATATATTACAATAAAAAGTACTCTACGAACCTCAGCCCATTAGTCACCTACGACTAATGACTAGTTAAAATAACAAAAATAATACAATAACATAAGATGGTCTATGGCCATGCAACCGGAGTCAACTTCAACTCAATCTTGAACAACCCCTCACTTCAATTCCAGAACCTTCTCTATCTCCTTTCACACCATTAAATAGTGATAGGAACTAGGCCTAGTATTCTCCCCTAGTGAGAACCCTCTAAAGCCTAGAAAGTGTTTGTGGGGATTGTAGCAACTATTAGAGTTGTCCCTATGTCACAACTCATGGAGCTAGACCCTAGTAGGCTTGTTATTTACCCATGAAGAGCCAGGATATCTATGTTTTAATCTCATTCCTACCTTAACTGATTGATGGATGAGGATACACCTATCCTTTTATCCATCTCTTTTTAATTATCCATAAGATTGTGTAAATCGTGGAGCATTTTTCTCTTTTCATTGTCATCAAAGGTGGGTTTACCTATATTTTGCAACACTTCTTCGTTTCACTCGTTATGGCTTGTTGTAGTGTCTTCTTTGGGACCTATACTCCTTCCTAGAGCCTTGTCTCGCCTTGGAGACTCTCCATCTTGAAAGCCATTTTCCTCAACCGTTCTTCCATTTATGCAAAATTTCCCTCCACTTTATTGTTCTTTCGCTTGTTAAAGTTGCATTTTGATCACGAGTTGCTTGAGAACTCATCATTGCAGGCATATGAAAAGTACATTAAAATTTCACAACTTTCACAGATGGTGCCAATTATTGTGGACATGTTTCATCTTCCCGCAAGTGGACTATAACAACCTGCAACCAAATGGTAAATGAAGCTCAGTGTGGTGGGGTCACCTCTAATGATTAGGTAGTGAAAATGAAGTATACGAGGTGTATTAAATTTTGACATTCAAAAGTTACTATTTCATCCTTTATTATTTATATGGGCCAGATATACATGATAAGACTTGCCCTTTGGCCTAATTCCGTCTAACCCTTGTCGGGTTTGGAGAATTGATGTAGCAAGTGAATATCACATTGAAGATCAGGAGTTTTACACCTCATCCATTACGTCATTAGGTTGTCAATAATGATGGTCAGATTTGAATTCCATTTCAATACATTTTGGTGTTTGTAATCTTGGCCCCTATTGGGTGGGCTTATGGCTTGCCCCTCACGCGCCACCATAGTTGTTTTGTTAGTTCTTTGTTATCTTTCCTTCAAGGTTAAAAATGTGGATTTTTATCTTTCTAAGATATAATTTGGTTTTCCCATGTTTCTCTAATTTATGTTCTGTTTTTTGTTTTAGAATAATAAAAGATAATAAATAAATAAAAACAAACACACACACACATTGTCTCTTGAACCTTTGGTCCATAGAGTGGGTCTCTTGGACTTTTGTCTATAGAGTGTGTCCTGTAATCTGTCTTAAATTGTGTATGAGATTTGTTTAATCTCTATATTAGATAGAGCTGTGCTGTCTCTCAAATAATGGTCTATAAAGATTTGCAACAAGGGTTATACCATATTAGTTACTTTTATGTACTAAAGAGCTATAAATGTTGTAGTTTGCTTGTAATGTATGTTTCAGATCCATTTGTAATGTCCGTTATTAATAAAGACAATATGCTTTTTCAAAAAAAAAAAAAGTAATCATTTGATGCATACACCCAATTTTCATATTTTAGAATCTTGTCCCTTGTCATCCAAAAATGGGCATATCGTCCTTTATAGCCATAAACTAGAGATTTATGGCTAGGGATTGAGGCAAATTATATATTTTATTTATCATTAGATTCTAGGTATTCTAATTAAGTATAATTCACTTTAATTCTTGTCTAATTTAATTTATAATTGCTTTTAAAATAATTTTGAAAGTTTTTAGTATACGTGATCTTCATTAAGGTTTGAAATCAGTTTACCTAATTTTATTTCCATTTTCTCCCTGTCGTCATCACATCTCCCAATTCTGCTGCAACATAAAGGATACGAAGAAGTGCTTAGCTATATATATAAATATATATATATATATATATTTATTTATTTATCCAAGTTTTGGCAAATGACCTGTTACTCCATACGACCTTCAAATCCGAGCTTCCAAGAATCCTTTGATCATGCCAAGCTACAACCATTTTAGTCACTAAGATTTAGGCCATAATGCAATTGGGTCACACCCTTACCCGACACATTAAGACACGAATCATGAGCCCAGACAGATCTCAACTCCACAAGATATGGGCCATGACTCATGAGCCTCATTGGATATGTCCGAGAATGTATAAAACACGGGCTGATAATATCATAAGTCAAGTAAGACAAGGATCATAAGCCCGAACAGAATTTGTGGTTATGGGCTTTTCCTCATTAGCCCACTTTGTTTTAATCCTTTCTCCGCGGATATAAATTGTGATGTGGCCTAAGAGAAAATTTAAATAAATCTTGACAAGTATGGACCATTATTCCCTCTTTGACGAACGGTAATGATATATTTATAATTTTTTTTAAAATTATTTTACAACAGATTTTATATTCAACAGTGAAATTGTGCCACTTTTCATTAAAAATAATTTCAATTTTATAAAACTATCCTTTATTTAAAATAAATTTATAAAATAGTTGTAATTAAGTTTATCATCTTCCTTTTGTAAATAATTATTTATTATCATTTCGGAAAATATGCAACACGTGCTTTTAATGCCTCTTCTAATAAACTCAGGGAGAGATGACTATGTTGTCCTTCATCCGAACTATGATCAATTTCAAGTGACACTATCAGAATAAGGTTTTTTACACTATTTTGATACTCATTTCAGTTTGCACCCAATATCTTAGTACACAGTGCAACTTTATAATGCTAGTAAAATGGTACTAAGGTATAACGACATTATTCCTGGTTCTTAGGGATCATAGAGCCCACAATTGGCGTTGGATTCCCCAACTGCTAGGTGTGTTGTTCCTAAAAAGTTTACCTATAGAGTAATTATTTTTATTATCATTATTATTATTGTTATTGATTCATTTTTATGCATGGCCAAAGTCCACCAAATACGGTTGAATGGTCCGTAATGATAATTTGGATGTTGATAAACGCTAGAATGTTCATTCATGAAAGTATATAAGCACTAAATTAAGGGATTCGAGAGACACAAAGATTTATATGATTTTACATAAAAGTCTACATCCGCAAATCATTTGAGAATGTAATCTACTATGTTTGTTGATTTTACAATCTGCCATCATGCCCACTTATAGCTCTCAATACAATGGAGAAAAATTAAAGCCACCTTCGCCATAGAAATCTTGTTGAGGTTGGAGAGAGCAAATCATCTTTGCCCTTTATCGAATGGTGGATAGCTTCTATTTCTGTAGAGGTTTCTTCCTTCTTTAGAGTACTTGAGTCCTACTTGGCTTTTATCACTCTCACATTTTTGTATGTTGTTCAATCTCTTTTAGTTTTATCCCTTCTTGTTTTATTTCTTTCTTTATTCTTGCAATATGTATAGATATAACTAGTCTGGTTTAGTCCAATTTTATACATTTTTATAACCAAATCAGTATACACCAATTTTGAAAATTTATGAACCTACTCAAAACGGTTCAATATCAAAACTGAAACTTTTGGTTTTTCAAGTTCCAGTCTAATCCAATTTTGTTAGGATTCCATGACCAAGCATGGAATGCTCGAGAAGTTAGATTGTGGAAATTAAGGAACTGAGTGAACTAATGAGCTTCAGTTCGATAGCTGTCTTAAAAGAAGTCAAGACGCACCGTTTTGAAAGACTCTGCAATGCAAAGTTTTGAATACCGTACCGGACGCCATACCGATCAAGGTACTGGTACGAAATATTTCAGTACCGGTACCGTTTCGGGATAATATTTCGGTATTAATACCGTTTCGGTACCGGTACTGTTTCGATCCGGTACCGTTTCAGAATAGTTTACACCTGGATAAATTATATATATACAAGCATTAATTGTATTCCAAAATAATAACAAAATAATTCATAAAATCAATACTTCTCAATACAAGTCTTAAGTTTTAAATTACAACAAATATCATATAAAAAAAGTTACAAAAATATAAAACTGAATAAGTTCTTAATCCAACCATTAAAATAAAATCAGTCATCCTCATCAAAAAGATAATAAGGATCAAGATTCAACATATTAATCAAAATATTTTCATCAATGTCACCACCATCATCAAACATCAATATCAACACCAATGTTATCATCATCTTTCTCATTTAGTATGGCTAAAGGCTCCTCAATACTAGCCCAATCCAAATCTTCGCCATCAAGAAGATCAGATTCTTCACCCACCCATTCTTCCATTAAGTCAATATTTTCAAGATTGATTGGATCTAAAGCATCTCTTCCCTTTTTTATACTCCTGTCAAAATAAAATCAGACATAAGTGAAAATATTACATATTTTTCAATTTATGAAAAACATTAGTATTAAAAAAATTTACTTCTCTTGCAGCTTCAAGTTATAACGAACAAATACTAAATCATTTAAACGTTTATGCACTAATCTATTTCTCTTCTTCGAATTAATAAAATCAAATGTGCTCCAATTTCTCTCACATCCAGTTGCACTACAACATTGACTTAATACTCGAACAGCAAACTTTTGAAGCGTTGGAACCTCGCAACCAAATTGACTCCACCAAGCAACTATAACAATAATGCAATTATAAATTATTAATTAAATGTAAGTAAAAATAAAATAAAATATAAAATACAAAGTCACACTATTTAACAAATGATATTGATAAATGATAATACCTGAATTAATCTTATCACGCTGGCGGATTGCTAAAGAATGTCCAAACTCACCCACTGCATTCTTATACAAGTCAAGTTCTGCAATGATCTTCTTTTGATTATCGGGATCAAGTTCCATCTTCATAATACAATTGTTAAAACCTCTTATAACATCATTTTTATTTTTAAAACGAGGGCTATAGTAAATTCTAGGGTTAAGAAGACAACCTGCCGCATGTAATGGACTGTGAAGTTGCTTATCCCATCTAGAATCAATGATTCTAGTGAATGGACTAAATACACTGACTTTGTTATTGCATCTCGCTTTTATGTTTTCTTTGGCTCTTTCCATTGCATCATACAAGTATCTCATTGCAGGCTTTTCATCCCCATCAACAAGTCGTAGAACTCGCACTAAAGGCTCGCTAACTTTCACAATAAATTGACATTGAGCCCAAAACTCTTTATCTTCTAGAACAATCTCGGTTATCTCCTTCCCTATATTGCTCTTAGAATGACTTGATGCAATCTATTTATCACAAGTAAACATTTGCCTGAGTTGTTTCTTGTACAAGAGCAAGCATTGGATACTTAAAAAATTTGTTGCAAATCTTGTAACTGCAGGACGACACAAATCATGACCATTAGTGAAGTCTTTTCTCATCAATGCCAAAACCTAACCATGGTTATAGATGAACTTTGTTATCTTTTTTGCCTTTTTTATAGTATCATCAATAAGAGAAAAATATATTAGATCAGAAAAATTCTCTAACATTAAATCTATGCAATGAGCTGCACAAGGGGACCAATAGAAAGAACCATACTTCTGCTGTAATCTTTTTCCCGCAGCTTTATAACTTGCATCATTGTCCGTTATGAACTGCACAAGATTCTCAGATCCGATTTCTTGAACAACCTCATCAAAAACATTAGACAATGTTTCAGCATCTTTTCTAAAGCCTGATGTATCAACAGACTTCAAGAACATTGTTCCCTTCGGGCAATAAACTAGAAAGTTGATTATTGATTGTTGCTTCTGATTTGTCCAACCATCTGCCATTAGTGAACAACCGGTATCATTCCAAACATTTTTAATTTGTTGCAAATAATCTTGAACATCATTCACAGTCATTTGTAACAAACTTCCTCTTAACTCATATAAGGAAGGTCCCTTAAATCCTGGCCCAATGGCGGTCATGGCATCGATAGCTGGTTAATAATACTTGGATTTAGCTGCATTAAAAGACAGATTAGCATCATACCACCAGCGTGCTACAGCCATCTTTGCTTTCACAATCATATCATTTGAACACATAGAGCTCTGAATTAAAGGTTGGGCCCCAGGAGTTGTTCTTGGAGAAAAAAATCTATTCATTCTCCCCATCGATTTTCCACTTCCAGATTCTTTTGACTTCCCCTTACCCTTTGAAAGTTGAGACTGTCCTTCCATACTATCATCAATATCATCAAATGTTAAATCTACATGGCCTCCAATCTCTTAGATAATTTTTCTTTTCTTCTCTTTACTTTTTTTCATTTCATTAAGTAGCTCTTTCATTTGTCATTTTACATCTTCAGAGACCTTTTTACATGTTTCTACATTCCCTGGAATCCCAGCTAGATGATACTTCAACCGAGTTATCCCACCACCTCTAATTACTTTATTACAATATAAACGTTCGGTATTATTTCTTGCTCCTGGCAATATAGGTGCATGGGCCCATGCTGGATCTTCTGATCTTACAGGAGCAAGTGTTGAAGACATACCACCAGCGCCAGTTGATTGACAACTAGACATTGTTAACTATACAAGAAGTCAAAAGAAGTTTGAACTAAGAAGTCAAAAGAAATTTGAACTAAGAGTAGCCAAGGGAGTTGTTTCTTAAAAAAAAAATCGTCATTAAATAAACTTATTCGATAATCTGAAATCAAAGTACGCTTATGTTCTCATAAAATAATTATTGATCTTTTCATATTGTATAGTCTTTTAGTCAAGTGCCTAACCGAACTAAATAAGTTTTCATTAGACTGGATACCTTGCAAGCTGTTTCCTTCTATAAAATGTCAACTATTTTTCTTCATGAGAGCTACTCATGAGAGCTAATCCATGGGCCAAAATATAAAATCTTTCTATAGCAAGCCATGTCATGTAGTTAGTATTATTTCAAAAATAATATTGCAGCCATAGAATGTACATTGTACAAGCTAGTCCCCATAATTTTTGAAAACATAAATAAATACTTAGACCCATCCGAATAACAAAAGTGCAGGATCTATAGTATAATCACATTACAAATATTATTTTTGTATGTGTAGGCTCTATTGGCATGTGGGATTCAGAAACAAAAACAAATTTAATATACAAAAATAATTATATGGAAATGAATGAATTATATGATTAAAAACAAAATTAATAATTGCAAACTGCTAGTTTAAGAAACAAAAACAAATTTAATATATAAAAATAATTCGTCTACACAGAACCTAAACATTAAACAATCAACACTATTTTTTTCAAAGAGATTTGAAAATCAAGCCCAATACAGGGGAAGGGTGTGCTACGAAATTCGAAATGCAGAGACCACAAAACAGGAGGAAGGAAGCTGCGAAATTCAAAATGCAAAATACCAATCATAATTCATAAATATTCAACAGATTCACAACCTACATAATATATAATTACATATTAATATGGTTTATACTTTATACCTATATGTGTTCCCTGCGATGGAGAATCAGAGGAGTTGGGACTTGGGAGGCGTGGGCCGCGCGATTCACGGAAGAGTTGTGCCAGACGGAGACGACGGCAGCTACGGCGACCTACGACGATGCCGACGAGACTAACGGAGCGAGCTAATGGAAGCCGGAGGTTGCGATTCGGAGGTCTGGGATTGGGTAGGGCGAAATCGAACGGCGGTAAGTTGAAGTGATGAAAGTTGAAACAGGAAGACCTAGGTTATTTTAGGTAGATATTCGAATCGAAGGACCGAAATACATAATTACAAAAATGCCATCTAACTAACCGGTAGAAAGTGTACCGGGCGAAATGCTCGTTCCGGCCGAAAACTTAAATATCGGCCGGTACAATACGGTATCGACCGAAACACCCGATATTTTGGGCGGTACAATATATATATGTTATCTGTGCCGGTTTAGTAGCCGGTACGGTACATACCAGCCGTACCAGTCGGTACAGTACGGTACTAAAAACTTTGCTGCAATGCACCATTTCAAGAATTCAACCAGACAGCAGCATGTTGTTGATACAAGAGTTGTTGTTTGTTTTTTTGTTGCTTACGTTTATTTCTGTTTTTAACTTTACACGTATTGCACTTTTATTTGATCAATTTGTTAGAATGGAGAATATGTAAGGATTTTGTGGGAATTTCAAAACTATTTGAAAAAATGTACTAAAAATAAAATTTCAAAGGAGAAAGGAGTCCCTCAAAGTTACTTCTGCGTGATTTTTACGTATTATCCAATTAATCTATCATTTCACTACTATTCTCCATATATTTACAGAATTCATTTATCCTATTCTCATTAATTTTACATATTTCTCACCCATTTCCTCAAGTATCTTATAGATTTTATGATATTTTATAGCATAAGTATATTAATTTATACTAATTAACACGTATTAGAATAGTATTAAATGTAGTTTTGGTCTTTATAAGTTCTAGACTTCTTATATGAATATATATGATGAAATGTATAAAAATGCATTTACAAAAATTATATATATATATTATAATTTATTATGCAAAAAATGCATTTATGCTTGATATATATATTGATAACTTAATATTAATGTTTATATTTAAGATAAAAATTTTATGTTATATTGATTATATTATAGGATTAAAATCTGTATGTTATATTAAATGTTTTAAGATTAATTTAAGATTATATTGATTAGCAATTTAGCGTATCATATATATAATATAATTTCATATATATAATATAATACAAAAATTATAAATATATATATACCGATCTAGATCGGTTTAAACTGATTTTTTATTCTTAAGAAATGCGGTACAAACCCATTTTTTGTTTTTATACCTCTAGACTAACGTGTTTTTAATGTATATCATCACATTTTGATTTAGGCATACAAACGGACATGATTGATAATTAAGTAATAATTATGGGTCGTATTTAATTTCAATTGTTTATCGGGTTCTGTCTCCAACTGGCCAAATAACTTGGCGTGTCAAGTTATTTAAAAAAAAAAAAAAAACAATGTTATAAAATTTTAAAATTTTAAAAAATTATAAATAAATAAATAAACTTGGCGTGTCAAGCATTAGACCAAAAGGAATTATTGATATTTAAATAAAAGCTGTGGGCCTTATATTTAATTGATGAAAAGAAGATTTGTAATGTTGAGATAATTACGTTTCAACTTCCTTTATAATTCAACGTATCATCAATACATGCAATGAACTATGAAGTCATTAAAAAAAAGGAAAATACTAAGTATATTTAAAAAACTTATATATATAAAAAAATTACTTCTTCACATTTTAATTATTGATATATTAAAAATCATTAAATTTAAAATTCAAAATTTAAATTTAAAAATAAAAATAAAATGAAATGAGTCTTATAGTAAAACTATAAGTAAAATTATATAAGTACTTATAGCACTATATATATATATAACTCATTCAAAAATATAACTTGTCCAATAAGAAAAACAAATACAGATTAAATATGAATTTTTTTATATGCAAAAGAACAATAATATCATTTCAAAATATATATATATATATATATATTTTCTTGTCAAAATTGCATCAAGCAACTAAAGACTATATATATATCTAAAAAAAAATAGAGGACACGAGACTTGCACACTTGATAATTGTATTTAGCTTACTCTTAATTTAAAAAAAAAAAAAAGAATTATTACCACCGTTTGTTACCTTAGGAAATTCTGGGTACGTACCAAATTTTCTGCCTTGTTGAATAAGACCTTAGACCAAATATTTCCAGCATGCAACCGAATAAAATGACATCAAACATTAATTCCAAATGCTAAAAAACGCAAGTTATGAAGTTAATGAGGTAGATTAAATGTTTCCTTAAGCTCTGCCAATAAACACCAATAATGCAACAACAAGCATATGGAACAAAAACATCTCTCTGAATTAGGGCGGTTTGGTTTGTAAAAGTCTTTTAATTCATTTCATTTAATTACTGTAATTTTTTTAATTTTTATATAAAATACAATAAATTAATTTTCTTAATTTTATAATCATAATATTATTATTAATATTAATAAATAATATTTTAATAATATTTTTTAAAATTTTTATTTAAAATTATTTAATCTCATCTTACTATATATAGACGGGATCCAAACGGCCTTTTAGATATGTCCTTTAATGATTTAATCTGCTTCAAAAAAGCTAACACCTTTGAGTTTTTATTTGTTATTTTTTATATTTTATCACAAGAAGCCATTATCGAAAAATGAAATAATAAATAAATAAATAAATAAATCTGTTTTGCACCTCTATATATTTAAAGCGAAAATATTTTTATAAAAATAAGAGTACGACTGCAGAAAAGGCATAGAGGCAAACATACCCATAGCATTTCTCGGTGAGAGAAATGCTTTAGCCATGTAGCCATGTAGTTTATATTTGTGAGAGTAAATTTTTATGATTGTAACACTTCTCTTTTTATCCTTGTAGTTGTGCCTTTTCCCATGTAAATATCAACCATATTTTTATAAAATAATTTCCAAAGTAGTGAACGGTTTTATAACATTGTCCTGCAGTACTAGTTAAAGCGGCAATTTATATAATAAGATGTATTTGTAACATTATATCATTACTTTATTATTGAAAATTGCAAATTTATTAACCAATCAAAATAAAAGAAGTTATATTGCTGTGCTTATATTTTTGTAGAAAGACGAGGTATGTACATATATATATATATATATACTAGATAAAAGTAACGTGCAATACAGGTTTATCTAATTTAATTTCTAATAAAAATTAGAAGATTATTCATAATTAAATGGATGATTAATAATTACACGTTTTCATATATTATATAAAAAAAGTATTAATAAAAACAATAAGATAGTCTCATAAATAAACATAACCTATAGTTTTGTCAAATTTGTTTGAGATAATTTTGATTGAAATTTTAATAAAAGATTTGTTCAAAATATTATATTTTTATAATTCTAAGACGATGATCTAATATTTACGTCATTTTGCACAGTCTTAAAAGAGAGGACATTAAAATACCTATATTTTTAGTATTTGAGTTTTTTTATATCTACATAAACTTGAATCATCCACAGTTTTTTTTAGTTATGTGATTATTTTTAAGAAATAATATAATTTTAAAAAAATAAATTATGTAGTTTATAATTTATATAAAAGAATGTTATATTATAATTTATAACATAAAATTTTAATTTTAAATATGTAAATTTATTAGATCATATATATTTCAATTAAATATCAAACATATATAATATATTAATTATATTTATTGTCTATTATTACCAATTTAATATAATTATAGTTAATTGTATATACCGTAAATTTATCATCTCAAAAAATAAATAAATAATACATTCATTTTAAAATTATAAAATAATTTTTAAAGAATGAAATTATTAATCACATAATTGGAATAAATTTTTATGAATAAAATTAAACTCTTTAATGTATAAATTAACATTTTTAAATGAGGATTGCATTGTTATATTATTATGAATGGTTTATTTATATATATTGTTATATATTGTTATAATATTATTATATCATTCTATACTATTATTATTATTCTATATTTATTTTACATAAAAAAAAAGTTTTAAATGAAAAGTTTATCGTTATAGAAAATTGAAGTGGTATAATTAAATTTAATGTCAAGAACATTATTTCGATGATTAATGAAATTAATGGATTGTATTTAAAATAATATTTCTCATTAAATGTAGTATTTATTTTAGTAAAAATGGATGGAAAGTGTTAACTTTAACAGAAAAACAAAATTTTCCATTAAAACAAGATTTTCTGTTAGATAGTCACTTTATATATACAAAAATATATATTGGCAAAGAGCCGATAGTCACTCTTCTCGTGGTCCCCTCCCAAACTTATTGAAGAAATCCTAACTTATGATAGAGAAAAACCATAGTAACAACTAAACATTTGAGGGGTTATAACATAGAAGAAAAGAAAGATCCTAAACCCAAACATCAAAAAACCAACATCACTTATTACAATTAATAAACCAATAACCAATTAAGAAAGTCGAAAATAGGGTAAATGCAACTTATCTATACGTATCAAACCCTTAAGCCTTTTTGGAATATATATATATATACACATTCATACATATATATAATACGGAGCTGCATGCTTGGTCTTTAATCATAAATTTGAAAAATACATAAATTCATCGATAATTATTTCTTTAATTATTTAAAAATAAATATATAAATTCACTGATAATTATTTCTTTAATCGTTAAAAAATAAAAATAAAAGATAAAAGAGACAAAATCTTAGGACGAAATAGTATTATTCTATATGTATACTGGTTGAACTTAAATACTCGGTTAACGATGAGTTGTGGATATCCATAATTTTGTATGAGAAAAGTTGGGGTGTAGCCCTTTTCGTATTGTAAACATGTCCGTTTGAATTTAGTGATTAGGTAGATGGAGATGAATTTAATTTATGTTTTAATATTATTATTATTTTAAGATTTGAAAAATATATATTAGAATTTAAAAAATGTATATTGAGATTTGAATTCAAATATATATTGAAATTTAAAAATATATATATAAGAATTTATATTTTATATTAAAAATTATAAAAATATAATAATAAAATAAAAATAAATAAAAATAAATTGAGATAAATTATCAATACAAACAGAACTTCAGAGTTCAAACAAAATACATAAAAGTATGTATACACGCTATCCAATACACGGTATGTATTTATCTATACCTCTTACTTAATTAAGCCGCCGACATTCTTAAAGAATTGGAAGCATAAGTTGAGGGGTGCTGAGGTAATTAAGTAGAATCAATGACCCAATGTTGGCCGTCTAGTTTAATTTTGAGGCCGTGAATACTGGCAAATAAATTCACTGCCCTCCTAACTCCTCTGTTATCGGCTGCAGTTAAATAATCGTGTCCGAAAATTACTCCACTGGGTCTTAAAATCCGGTACGCCCGATTTATATCGGACCATGCCGACATGAAATCGTGGCCTGCGTCCACTTCGATCAAATCGCCGTAAATACCCAACTCGCAAAGCTTTTCCAGGGCCGACCCGGTCGAGAACGGTACCGGCAAAACCGAGTCTGTCGCGTTCACGGAGAACAGGTTCTGCATGAACTGGTACATCAGCGAAACGTCGCCGTTTATCATTTTGATGTCCTTGAACCGGTCCCGGAACCCGGGCCAGCCCCGGAAATCGTCAAGACAAAGGATTTGAGCGTCGAGACCGAGTTTCCGAGTCAACCCGTGCATGTGTATCGCCGACGCGCCTAGAAATGTGCCCACTTCGATGATGGTCCGGGGCCTGACCTTCTCGATTAAGTGCTGAAAAACGGCGCCATTTGAGCCCCACCCTCGAATTCTCTGGCGGCGGAGAAACGGCCTAACGTACGTTGGGGGGAAGCCGTCGAAGGGAGAGGTCCCGTTGAAGACTCGGTCGAGAATGGTTTGCCGGACGAGTTCGGAGGGGAGCGGGTCAGCACAGGGAGCCGTGACTCGGAACTGGTCGAGCTGGGAGTGTAAGTTGATGAGTTCATTAATGGAGGGGGTTGGGGAGGAGGGAATAGGAGACCTGGTGCAAGAATCAGATGAAGAGGAAGGGGAAGATAGGTAACCCAGGGTATACGTTAGCAAGAGGAAGATAAAATACGCCGTGGGTTTGACTAGTTTTAAGGCGACAGCCACGAGTGTTTTATGGTTCTGTTTCTGCTGATCTTCTTTCATGTTGGATTATTTCTGTGTGTTTCTACGAAAAGTCTTGGTTTCTACATGCAGAGAAAGAGGAGAACTACGGCGTCTACGATATATACATATAGGGTTTTCAGAGACTACCGAACAAACAGGTTGATCAAAATGATCAATAGTCAATACTTCTAGAACTAGCTCGGGGAAGAAGAAGGTCGAGAGAAAGAGAGAGAAGTTTGGATTGAAACATGGAGTTAATTAGAGAAGAGGTGTGTGGTTGAGTTGGTTGCGTGTTAACTACCAGAGGATGGGGGATGTGAAATGGGATTGAAATTTATGCTAAAGTCGACATTCTGATGACAATATGCAGTCGTACTAATAATTATAAAATATTACTATTATAATAATTGCGTAGACATAAATTAATAAAAAATAATAATATTTATATCGTAAAATATATAAATATTATACAATTATTATTTTAAAACGATTGCACGCATTTCTTGAAATGTATAAAGATTCATTGTTGTGATTAATTTATATTATAAAAAAAATAATAATAAGTATTTGTAATATTTTAATTATAGTTAGGATGATAATTTTTATTATAAATATTTTTTTGTGATATTTTTATTTTTTTTGTAATAAAATTTAATTTCGTCAAAAATTGATTTTCTTATAACGTTATTTTTAATTTTTTGGCAAGTAACGTTCAAAAAACGATGGATGATGGTTAGGAATTAGGATGATGGATCCTTTCTACGGATAAGGGTTATGGGGAATGAACGGCGCCGTCGGTGACACCATTATATTTATAGTTTCGCAGCCTAGCTTTCTCAATATTATAAGATTCACGAAAATTTCGTGTATCTGTGGCCTCTGATCTCTCTTTTACTTACCTTAAAATTTAAATAAAATATTTAAAAAAGGTAATGATAATATCCTTTCTATTCTGTCACTATTTGTTCACTGTTCATAAAAATTTTCTTTTTTTTTTATTTTTTTATTTTAACATCCTTAATTATAAAAAAAATTAAAAATATATAACTTTACTAATAATCAATTCTTTAATCATTAAGTAAAAAAATATTTTAAAAAAATAAAACGCATAGTAAAAGAGTTTTAGAGAAGGAGTAAAGCTATCATTTTCCAAATAAAATATAATTCTAAAGGCTTTATAGTTTAAGCCAGTTAGTCATTAATGGAGTACCTCTTTTTTTTTAATGTTAGATACCGATAATTTGAATATGAACATCATGGTACGGATGGAATTTGCTCATGTATAGGTTTGGAGTTAGGTCTGACTAGAAACCGGTACATACATTGTGCGCAAGCAGAAGCAATATATGAATGTATTTATTCTTTATATTAGAGTTTTGCAACTATATCCACTACAAGAAAATGAGTCTTTTACAATAACAAATTTTTCATAAAAATAAGAAAAAATGTCGTAAAAAATTATTTCCAACAAAAATAATCATTTTGATTGCATCAGTGATCAGATTAGTTATTTCTGAACATTTTTCTTGTAATAATCACTCTAATTATATCGCTCACCTTGCTCCATTAATTTGGCGCCAAGTAGTTTATTAAAGAGAATAACAAAATAAAAGATAATATTCAAAATAAAATAGTGTTTGAAAACACACAAAAAATTATCACTGAAATCTTAAATTTCTACTACCCATTTTATGGTGCCATGTCAATAGAGATAAAATGAGTGTTATAACTTGGCATAGTGGCATTTATCTTTATATTATATTTCAACTTTCTTTGGTTTTAGTAAATAAGTCCCATTCTTCAACTGGGAATGCGTGTGTGGGTTGTGAACAAATTAACAATAGTTCATGACCTAAATTGCATCTAAAATCTCAAAACACTTTTTCTTTTTAGAAAATATGGGTTTACAAGTGTTTAGAATAATATAAACTTATCTGTTTGGGTGCTCACCTTTAACCAAAGTTCTCATTTTTGTTCGGTTTGGAAAATGACTTCTCAAAAATCATATTAATCCTCTTTATTACTTTTTAGCTTTCCTCTTCTTTCTAGAGACTGGGAATTTGGACAATGCTTCTTTACACATCTTTTTCATCTTCACCCCCTCAAAACCTCAGCTTCTCAAGTAATAAATATTATGCTTAGACGTGAAAATAAAAGAGTAATATTATATATAGTTGTATATTGCATAATTCTCGTATAGTTGTTTTGAAAAAGATAAGAGTTCATTATTAGTATTATTATTATTATTATTGTAGATCCTCTATTTATTCATGTTTTTGTAAATAATTACATACATTTATATACTCATGACTTAATTATTATTTTTCAATTATTTACATATGTAAATCATTACAAGAAAAATAATCAGATATAATTAATATAATACATCTAAATTTGGTTGTTTCTGCACCTTTTAGATGCATGATTATATCTAACCTTTTTTTTTTTTTAGAAAATATTTAAAAAGCGAAGGCTCAAAAATATTATCTCATACCGAAAAAATAGAAAAACCAAGAAGAACCCCAACTTCAGATTCGTCCATTTGGTGACATTGACCTATTGCAAAAGATGATTCCCCTGCTTGCCTCCAATGTCAATTCCCAGATTAATGCAATCCCTCCGGTCTAAACGGTAACCAACGTCTTAAAATTGAGGTCTAAGATATATGGACAGACTCTAGATCTAGATTACATATAAAATTGAAGAGCAAGAGGAATAAATAGGACTGGATCCAGAACCTTCGACACGCCTAGCTAGTTTGTTTATACATACGAGATTAAAAAAAAGATAAAAGTTAAAAATCAAATAAAATCTTATTTTTATTTTAGAATTTAAAAAAATTATATATATATTTTTTGTGAGAACATGAAAACATTGTAATGATAAGATGAGATAATTTATGAAAACAAATAGACGCATTCTCTACTGGTGAAAAACCAATGTCCACAAAGTTACAACAAAGCTTCCATGATATTCCATGCATAGAAGTAGAGATGGCAAGCTTCCAACTCTATTCTTCCGACTTATAAGATTGTCTTGTCTAGCCATTTAGGTTTTTTATAGCAGAATTCATTGCATACCAAGATTCTAAAAATACATCACCTACCTAATCTGTTCAAAACTAGAACAAGTGAGATTTTGGCACTTCACTGGATCAATCAAAGATCATCAGAGCATACCGCTTCTACCCTAACAGATACCTACTATCAACAGCCACATGCATTCATGTGGAATGGACGGAAAGAAATACTACTTTGCTTCCTCTGACCCCTTCAAGTATGAAGATTCTCCATCACTGCCGCCATGCCCACCAGCTGAGCTTCCCTGGCCATCGGCACCGACTGTCCCAACCTTAGAGCCTTCTTGCTTGTTTCCTCCACAATCATCATTTGGGCCAGCAACAGAAGGTGGACCACCACTACCGCCACCTCCATGGGTACACTACAAGAAATATAGCCTTTAACAACGTTTTTGTATTGTTGCAATAACAATTGATGGAATAAGTAACTTAATAGCGTCAAATGAGTCTTCATCGTGCAATTAATAGCGCGAAATCAATTTTACTCGCGCTAGAACGGTAAATTAATTATAGCAGCGACATTTGTAGAAACTACAGCAACTTTATCATCACAATAAACATAATAAATTAGCGTCATCTTCATTCTTCGCCTTTAGGTCTTTAATAACAGCGACATTTGCCGTTCGCCGCAACAATGACTTAACTTTACCTTAGCCTCTGTCGTCTCCCGTGTTCGAGAATTACTTTCTCGACTCCATTGCCGCGCTCGACTGAATTCCCCTCGTGTGGGATTTCCACCAAAACCCCAATGCACTGACTGGTTACTATCAAAACCCCCGTGTGGGATTTCCACCAAAACCCCAATGCACTAACCGGTTACTATCAAAAGGTATGGAATATAACTGATTTATTTAGTGTTTAATTTCAGTTAGGGGTGGACAAAATTTCCGACTTCCAACTTTCGTCCGAACTCCTCTCCGATTCCGACTCCGATCGGTGTCGAAATTCGGAGTTCGGAATTCAGAGTCGGAAATTTCCGACTCCGAATTCGGAGTCGGATTTCGGAATCGGAGTCAGGTTTTATACCGAACTCCGACTCCGAACTCTGAAGTTTTAAAAAAAATAAAAATAAAGATGCAAAACAACGTCGTTTTGCATCTTTATTTTTTGTTTATTTAAGTTAGCTAAACGACGCCGTTCCAATTAAATAGGAACGGCGTAGTTTAGGCTAGGGTTTCTTATACGTAACCCAGCGGCCTCTTTCTTCTTCCTTCTTCTTCTTCTTCTTCTTCCTTCTTCTTCCGCGGCTGAGACTCCGAAGTCCATCCCCCAGGGGCCCAGTGCAGCGCTGCTCGTCTTCAACGGTGATTCCGAACCTCCGGTGGGCGCCGCTTCTCTCACACCGCCGTTGCTCCACGACGTCGCCCGACGCTCGCTGACCGCTAGCCATCCGAATTGGCGATTTCGAATTATTGGGGTAATTAAAACTAATTAAAACTAATTAAATGTATTATTTTAATGTGATTATTTGAGTTGGTTGGTTTGTGAGTTGTGTATGTTATTATATCGTGAAAAATTAGAATTTATATTGTGTGTTTTGGCAATGTGGTAAACTGTTTGATGAAATGTCATTGAGAAAACAAAATTCGAAATTGGCCTAATTAAATGTCATTGTGTATTCTATTTAAATATAAAACTTAGCAAGAAGGCTTACTTAAACTTGAACCATTTTTATTAAAAACAATAATATATATATATATATATATATTGTAGGTAAATACTAATGTTTGTACTTTGTAGGTTATATTTATTATTGAGATCATTTGTTTGAATATAAATATATTGAAATATATGTTGGAATGTATGTAATAGATTGAGATGAATTTAATTTTTTTATTAAATATTTATTATATAAAATGAAATAAAATAATTTCGAGTTTATATTGTGTGTTTTGACAATGTGTGTAAACTATTCGATGAAATGCCATTGAGAAAAAAAAAACTAATTTGGCCTAATTAAATGTCGTTGTATATTTTATTTAAATGTAAAACTTAGCAAGAAGGCTTACTCAAACTTGGACCATTTTTATTAAAAAAATTAATATATATATATATATATATATATTGTAGGTAAATACTAATGTTTGTACTTTGTAGGTTATATTTATTATTGAGATCATTTGTTTGAATATAAATATATTGAAATATTTGTTGGAATGTATGAAATAGATTGAGATGAATTTAATTTTTTTTATTAAATATTTATTATATAAAATGAAATAAAATAATTTGATTTTATGTAATTAAACCCGCTCTAATTAATAATTTTTTCCAAGAATAGATCAAATCATTAATTAGAACAGCCGGAAAGGGAGAGATCAACTCATTCTACAAGTATGAGTACGGATCACATCATGAAGTATTAATAATGGAAGCTCGTGGTGTTAAGGAACCAAAGCATAATTAGGTAATAATATTAATACCGTCTAATACCTTTAGTTACAAAGTTATTGAAACACAACGGGAATCTGGATGCCACACTTTAGTTACAAAGTTAGGCAAATGAGAAGTGAAACTATCTTCTACTTATATTATTCCAAAAAGCTGTACTTATGACATACACACATACATATATTATATATATATAGAGAGAGAGAGAGAGAGAGATTAATTATGAATTAGCAAAGTCAAAACAACCTATAATGATTAGCATAAAACTAATATAGATCATTACAGATAAGCTTCCTAATCATGAGCCCTCTGGCCTCTCCTATAATTGAGATAATTATATTGATCTATGCCCTACATGCTTGGCAGCTTGCTATGTTCTAATTTTCAAACATTTTTTTCCAAGTAATTTTCAAACACTTTTCAGAGTATAAAAGCTTATAAATTTATAATTACTTCATTGAAGGCTCTAATGTGCCTTATTTTGTTTCTAGAGTATTTATTTTCTCTCTTTTCCATTCCACTTGTTTGCCATTAAAAACCATCACCATTCACCAAACAAGATGCATATATTCAATTCGACAAGTTTTTTTTTTTTGTTCAGAGAAAATTTGATTACTGGGTCAGGACTTCAGACTTTAATGGTTGAAAGATTTCTTGATAATTAAATAAATGTGTGTGTAAACACTTAGATAGAAATATTTTACTTTATAAAAAAATACTTAGAAACAAGTCATGATTTCTGTATTCAGTACAAGTCATGAACTTTCACCTAATAACAGTTTCCTAATATTGTATTTTGCTACACTAATAACAATATAATTTTTAGGAATTTACTAACATTTTTTATATTATTATACTTGAATTCTAGGTCTACAATTACAAACAAATGGATCCCTCACACAGTGCTAGTGGGACTCCGACTCCACATGAGGCTCCGAATCCGGATGGTGGGACTCCTTCGGTGCTCCACGCTGCAGTTTCGAGCCGTCGGCTACCCTCCACTCGAGCACAAATCTCGTGTGCTAGCAGTGGATTTCCACTTCCAATCGACATAGAATTGGAAGTGGAAGATCCCGACCAGTTTATTGAGGAGGAGGAGATGGGCTTTGGAGACGATCCGATTCAGGATCCGGATGTACCAGTACACCCTACAGCTGCGAGGCCACCCCATCCACGGTCAAATAAAAAAAGATCGTGGACATGGGAAAATTTTGAGAAGGTTGAGGGTGGGGATCCCCAGAACCCACGGGCTGAGTGCAATCATTGTGGCGCTCGAGTTGGGTGTCATTCAAAAAAGCAAGGCACTTCTTGCCTTTCAGCACATCTGAACGGTTGCAAGCGCTACCAAATAGCGAAGGGGATGGCATCAAGAGGTTAGTGTCTTGCTTTATATGCTACTTAGTTTTGTGATTATAATCCCATTTAATTTTCATTTAAGACTAATATTGGTAATAAATTATCAAATACAAACGCAGGTGGGTCTCAGACTAATATTAGCTACGAGACTTCTACAGCCACTGATGGGATAGGGACACAGATAAGAAATCTAGTTGTCCCTCAATACAGTGAGAAGATGTTTCGTGAGGCGCTTGCGATGATGATTATAAAAGATGAGATGCCCTTTACCACGGTTGACAAATATGGGTTCCGATATTTTGTGAAGCTGCTTGAACCAAGATTTCCAATCCCATCCCGTTATACAGTGATGCGAGATTGTATGAAGATGCATCTGAGTGAAAAGACAGAAATGAAGAAGATGTTCTCCACCATTGGCCAGAGAGTGTCATTTACGACCGACACATGGACATCGGTACAGAATACCTCGTACATGTGTATCACAGCACATTACATTGATAGTGAGTGGAATCTTAAAAAAAGGATTATTGGATTTAAATAAATAGTTGACCATAAGGGTGCATCGATAGGAGCGGAGATGAATGATTGTTTGGTTGATTGGGACATCCAAAAAATATTGTGCGTTACAGTTGACAATGCCGGTGCAAATGAGACCGCCATCGAATGGTTTATCCGAAATACGAGGGCGAGAGAAGATGTGATTAAAAATCACCAGTATATCCACATTTGATGCACTGCTCATATAATCAACCTTATTGTTGGTAAGTATTTCTGGTTTTAATTTTGTATTTTGTATTTTAATATTTTTATGATTAAAGTCTTTGAAAATAGTACCATTTTTTTAATTATTATGATAATTAGATATTTTTCAATGATGAAACAGTTAAGAGGTTGGAAAATGTAGACGACTCTATCAAGAAAATCCGCAACATTGTGCGGTACACGAGGGCTTTTCCCCTAAGGCTACAAAAGTTCAAGGCAATAGCAGAACAGGTTGGGATTGAGTCTTCAAAGATGTTGTGCCTGGATGTTCCCACTCGATGGAACTCCACATATCTGATGTTGGATGTGGTACTAAAGTACCAGAAGGCATTTGAGCGGCTAGAGATTGAGGATGGAGGTTTGAGATATGCCTTACTGGAGCCTGATGGAAGGGGGCTCGGTCTGCTAGACAACATTGATTGGCAACATGTATCCGAGTTTGTCACATTTTTACAAATCTTTTATGACATCACGATGCGGGTTTCTGGATTTGCATATGCGACGGCAAATATGTGGTTTAGCGAGATCTCCATGCTACACCACCACTTGAAAGAAGGTTGTGCTGACCCGAGTGGATTGTTATCTGGTATGGCATCACAGATGCAGTCCAAATATGATAAATATTGGGGGCAAGTTGAGAAGATAAATAGATTATTGTTCATAGCGTCGATCATCGACCCTCGATTGAAGTTGGCAGTGGTAGAATGGTGGGCAACAGAGGTTCTCGGGGCAGTGAAGGCTAAGTCGTTTATCACAGCACTCAAGGCAGATTTGAACGAGTTGTACACCCATTACAGTGCCAGTAGTCCTGTTTCATCCTCACGAGCCATGGGTACGTCACGTTCGAGTTCGAGCTCAGGACCAGCCACAGATACTCGTTCGAGTCAGGCCAGTGTAGGCAGTCGATCCCGAGGCTTCAACTTCATGACGTCGTTTCATGCACGGTCAACGAGAAATCCATTACAGTGTACAAATGAGGTTGAACGATATTTACTGGCAGAGGTTGAGGAGCCTAGTGAGGAGTTTCAGATCTTGATTTGGTGGAGAGCTAATTCACCCAAGTACCCGATTCTCTCTCGCATTGCTCGAGATGTACTAGCCGTTCCTATCACTACGGTTGCATCTGAATCGGCATTTAGCACTGTAGGTCGGGTGTTGGATGCCTACCGGAGTTCATTGTTACCGTCAATCGTGGAGGCCCTCGTTTACACACAAAACTGGCTCAGTGATGTACCTACTGGACTAGAGAGTACTGGCATCGATGCCGTGAGCTACAGACTTGAGTCAGGTAAATTTAAATTAATTTATATAATTCTTTTTAAATGATTAAAGTAACAAAGTTTATATAATAATAAATTATTTCAATAACCTTTTTTATAATATAATTTTCATAAATCTATTTAAATTTTAATTTATATTGTTTATGATTTTACAGATTTAATTATCAACCCTACCATACTTGCCGATGACTGATGGAGCAACTATCGATTACGTATATTTTTTCTCTAATTTATAATTACTTGTTTCATGTTTGGTTAATTTTAATTTTTTTCATATATAATAATACATTTTATTTTTATCTTAATCTCAGGTACGATTCCGTATAAGTTCCAACAACAAACTACTTTGCTGCAGCAATTATTATTATTATTATTATTTTGTAACATCGATACGGGTCCCAACCGTCCCATTGAACCAGAGTCATCAGACTATCAGTGATAATTTAATTTATATTTTGTATTATTTTTTGTATTAATAGTCTAGAGTCCTGGACTTTTTTTTGTATTATTATTTTTTGTATTATATTATAACGCTATTGGCTGGCATTAGCATTGTAATTACTACTTAGTACTTTGTATTTTTTGTTTAATTGTTTAAGACTAATTAGTACTTAGTAGTGAAAACTGAAACTTGAATAGATCAATAGTTGTGGGCCTTGTGGCAACTCAATTGAATCTAGTATCTAAATAGTAAATACTCAATTCTCATATCAGTAAATTCATCTCAAGTCAAAACTTATTTACAGATGACTATGAGATTTTAATTCAACATTTCTTTATATACGAAATTCATAAATTTTAAAAATTTTATAACTATATCTAAATTTATTATAATATTAAAATATATTAAAATTCATTTGAGATAAATCTCATAAAACTTATTTTATTATCTTAATGTATTTTTACATCATTAAAAAAATTTATTCTATCTCAAATCAGCTTCAACCATTAAATGCAGTTACGCAAGTTAAAATATAAAAAGTTACTTCCTAATATCCTATCCATGCGCGCCGCGCGGTAAACCCAAAGAGATTATGCGGGAAACTCAAATATTTGGCTCCATTATTAAAGATCGTGCACGTCAGAAGCTCTATGACTGATGGATTGATTACTTTCCAGTTGCCAAGTCTACCATACATGTTAATTGTTAAGTAAGCACGGTTAACTTATTTCTTCACAAAAACTATATCTCAATTGAACAAATGCGTTCATATGGAATTAGTATGGCCCAATTGGAATCATTTAGTTTTGGAATGAGTGTAATTTGGCCCATACCGAACTCGCCGAAGGAAACTAAATTCGGAATTCCGATCGGGGTTCGGAGTTTCGAACTCCAATTGGAATTCGGAGTTCCGAACTCCGATCGATGTCGGGCTCCGACAGTATTTTGGAGTCAGAGTCGGAAACTCCGAACTTCGACAATTTCGAAGTCGAAGCACACCCCTGATTTCAGTTATTTGCATAATCGTAGTAATTTCAGTTATTTAGTGTTTAAGTGTTTTTCCATCGCTATTACTTTTGTCGGAATGGCAATTCCAGAGCGATTCCATCATTGGCCTATATGTATCTGGTTTTCTCAACGATTTTGTGTGTCGCAAGCTAAAATGATTTTTTCATCGCTCTTATTTTCGCCGGGATGGCAATTTCAAAGCGAAAAATCACCTATACTTATTTTCCCCACCTTATTTCCCCCCACTTCGACCCTCGAGCAGTACCCAGAAACTTTTGCACCTCGACCCAATTGCTTCCAAGATTCTCCATTTCAAAACCCACCAAGCTCCACCGGCCTTTCTAGCGCTCTCTCACGACTTTCAGTCCTTCGTTGTGAGCCCATATGGTACATTTTTCGATCCCCGTTTCTCTATTCCTAAAAGAATCTCTTCCGTTCTCAGTTCGGCGATTTCTGAGAACTTCAAATCCCGCAATCGGCTACCCTAGGTATTACACCCCCTTCTCCCCACTTGAATATTGTGTCTTTTTGGGAAGCTAAGCCTGACGTTAGCAACTTTCAGTACAAATTTCAGCTACCTTGCCTCCATTTCAAAACAGTGTATTTATTTTGGACAGTCCAGTAAGCTCAATCGAGGCTTCAGGTATCTCTTCTCGCCATTGCACTTATCTTCCCCCCTTCACGCGTAGGTTGCATTACAAAAGTATTTAGTGTTTTGTAGGTAATACTTTCCTATTTCTATGAAACTTATGTGCAATTTCCCTTGTTTTGTGGGTTTAACTTTTGTGAGGATTAAGATTTTTTAATTTCTTGTTGGATTCCAACATTGTTCTCTCTGCTTCTTGGATTTTTGTTTAATTGAGTAGTTGCGTTTGGCCAAATTGGAATCTGGGCATTTTGACTGATGATGAATTCTAGCGAGCTTTCAGTTATAACAAGCTGATAATTAATTCATTTCTCCACTGAATTATAATTTTATGTTTGTGCTAAAAGCCTAAAATATTCTTTCACCTAATCAGATTAGAGAGGGTAAAAATTATGTTGTCATTCTATTCATTCTGTAGATCTGTTCTATGAATTAGGTACTAGACAAAGTCTAGTTCTTTCTTTCTTGTTCATCCACTATTATCTTGTGCTAATTTCATCTAATGGTTGTTACTTCCTATTAGCATTGGTTGTGCAGCACAATTGTGATTAGTTCAGGTTTTGGTTGTTTTAGCTAACAACACGACTGCCTTGCTGCAGGCATTTGCACAGATCCTTTTATGGACAAAAATTGGTATGACAGTGAACTCCTTTAAATGAATTGTTGTTTCTTCAAGTTCAGCTTTAAGGTGTTGAGTTTTGCTAGTAAAGATCTTCCACCTAGTATGTACATTCATTTAATTACCATTTAGTATTTGTAGGAGTATTTAAAAGAAAATTAATTACATATGTAATGCCTGACTAAATAATATATAGCTTCTATTTTTCATACGCAGTGGGTGTTAACCAACCTTAGACCAACAAACAGGGAAATGAAGTTTTGTATTTGTTCTTTTATGACCTTTGTTTTGCTGCTTAGTTAAAAAATATTTTTCTTTTTTTAACTCATCCAAATTTCTTGGTGGAAAAAAAGGGAAATACAGAATCATGACAACACAAAAAAAGAATGGACAGATGAAAAACTTAAGAAATTGTATGAAACCCATGAGAAGTTTCTGAATCTCGTTTCCATGTTTTGTTATGTCCCGAGAGCAAAGTACCTACCTTTGGGGCTAATAAGGTACTATTTTACTATGTCTTTATCATATTGTGCATCATGGAAAGTAATGGGGCTTTGATTGCATGAGAGAGTAATTGGGCTTTGTTACGTCCCGTTTCTCCATACCTAGACAAATCTCTATTCTTAGTTAGTCAATTTCTCTGGTACAAGAATATATATTGTGTACTGGTTGGGGTTTGAACTCATTATTTCAATATCTAAGCATATGCAATTGCTAATGGGTAAAATGGCACACCAATGGGTTGATAAATTTGTAACAAAGATAGATTATGGTTGTTCAAAATAATGGCTAAATCAGCAGGTGCATGAACATTCTAGTTGATACAGAGGGACTAATTGTATGCTATTTTACATTCCAGATTTTGTTTGGCTGAAATTCTGCACCTGCCTAGATGGATGAGGATAAAAAGATCAGAGTCAGTTTGAGGCATGTGATGGTTGCAGTTCGGATCTCTCAATTGCTCAACCTAATGACCTGCTTCCCAGTAAGTCCATTAGACTCCCCATATGCTGCTGACGTTTACACTCAATGCTTGTAATGAGCAAATGACAAGTGAATCTTTTTGGTTAGTAAGTAGCATATATAGTGTTGGGATTGGTAGTTAGTGTATTATTGAATTTGTAAAGATAGGATGGATGAATTACTACAATATATATTAGGCACCATCTGATAATGTCTCCCTAATGTGTCGTTATGGTTTTTTTTCTTGTAATAGGGTGGTAGATGCTTGCTGCCCTTCTTTTTGTATTAATTTTAGTCTTATTGTATGAACTACTTGATGAAGTGTGACTTGAATAAATGAATGAGAAATGAAGGCTTTGGTTAACTTATATTTTAAATTTGGATTGGAAAAGGTGCTGCCAGGTTCATGGTATATATAATATGATGCATTAGCTATATAATTTTAAGTCAAAAAATTATTCCATTTATCTATCACTACCAGGTTCATGATGCTGCCAGGTTCATTGTTATATGATGCATTAGCTATGCCAAAGTGCTAATTCGTATAATAATAAAATTATTATGAGGACTACTATATATATTTTTCATGTTTGTAGTATATATATATATATGCTTCTAGATTTGACTTTATTATCCCCGTACGAGGAACATGACAGATAAATGGAATTAAATTGGATATATAGTGGCAGATTTTTATTGGCAAATATGTCAGTTGGGGGAGGACAAACCAACTACGTGCATGCCCAATCAATATACATTTAAAAAAAATAACAAATCAACCCTTTCAAGAGCCAAAAAAAAAAATGACAGATGACCATCAGCTGCGTTTGGTTCTCTCCGGAAATAAGCTTACATGGCTATCTCCAAAACCATCTTGAAATTCATTTGCGCAGCGTAATTACCTTATTTACTGCATTTCAATTGTGCCGCAAATAGACTCGAGTTTGCGGCTATTTTGAAAAAACGATGGCTCAAAGTATAAGGCAGCAAACAGTGGCTACCATCGTGCGACACCAGGAAAAATGTTGATTTTGATCAATTGCGGCTGAATTGAAGAGTTTATGCAACAACAAAAATAGCTGAAAAAAAAGGTATTTGTTGTAGTGGTAGTCTCGGGATGCATAGGATGCAAGCCATTGTTAGCTCCTCCAGCTCATAATCCCATTTGCCCTTGGATGGCCTGTTGGTGCTGTTGGTGTAGCTGTTGCTGTGGATCCTGCATCTGATGTGGGTTATTACATTGTAATGGCAGCTTTTAGGGAAAAATACCTGGCTGCTGAGCCATTGTCGCTGCCTAAGGGTGTTGCATGTAATATCCTCCTTGTTGCAATGTAGGATGTGGGGCCATCTGCAAGTGTTTGGTACACATAAGCAAGATGTGTGCACGATGAATTATTAAAAAGAGATTTCATAATAACAGTCACCTGGGGAGCCATTGCTGGTGTTTGTGGTTGCGCATCAGCAATTGCAGCTAAATACATCAAATTCTTTTGAAGCTGAGATTGATATCTAAATCATAAAAATGTTACACGTATTTCACACTTCCAAACTACACAAGGTAAATCTAATGTGCTACATTTGGACAATTTTTTATTTCATATTTATAAACATATAGCCAAGATCTATGGAAGCTGTAATCCATAATTTATGCAAGACTTAAGAGGTAAACACCCTTTGGCATATAGGTTTTTTTTTTTCCCTTTTGCTCGGGCTTTGGCTCTATGAAAATAAAAATAAATCCTCTTTTGTGACTTCAAGTATTCAGAATCTCAGATGCTTAGTCACAATCCAGAAATACATCCACTTCATTTTAATAATAAGCTAAAATATATTTGTATTATTGTCAACCATCTCAAATCATGCTACATATAAGCGCAAAGACATTAGAGCCACAGGCACACAGAAAAATTTGACACGTTTTAGTGATGAGAGGATAGGAAAAAATGGATGAACAAGTTACTTTTGGAGACTTAAGACCAAGAATTGATCTCAGTGGTTGTTGCTTCAATTTGCCCTTTTATAAATCAACTACTTTTTTTTTTTGAAAAGGAAAACTCTTCAACCATTTCATTATCAACAAATATTTTGCCTCCAACAAGTTTTTCTCTAATCTTATCTCTCTGTTTGTTAGTTTATGTGGAGGCAGGAGACTCTCTCTCCTAAAATTTGTCTTAGTACACTTCCATGTTGAGAAGTTTGGTCCAGTGACCTTCACCACATTTTTCTTCCTTTGTTCTGTCTGATAGATTTTTTACAGTTTTGGGTTAATCATTGGTGTTAGTAAACATCTCTTAATCAAGACCAATGTTTATATCTTGTCTACTAAGGGTAAAAATTATTATTGCATCACAAAGAGGAGTAGAAAAGTTTCTAAGAAGCTTTTGCTTAGTCCTGCCAATGCAGTCAATGATTATGTTCTCTTGGGAGGTAGAAAAGAGTTCTACCAGATGCTTAGGTATGGATCAAAAGCTCTCTTTGCTCACAAGAGGGCCAACGCCTGTGGTCGTTTCTTGAAAATAGCTGAATATGGTAATGGCAACACGGGCCATGGTTTGTTAGTTATTTTGGAAGGAGTGGAAGACAAGGGATGGAAGAGCTTCTCAATGGAGTTAAAGCAGGTTCTGTCTGCTAAGAAGGCATTAGTGCTTGTACCACATCTGGACAGAAAAGCTGAGAAGGGGAAAGAGAATGGGAGGCAACCCAAGTCATACGCAGAGGCAGCGGTGGGCAGTGTAGGGAGCAGGGAGGTTATGCATGGTAGTCCGCGCCAACCTTCAATTTTTTAAAAAAAGTGAGACTCGACAGGCGTACTTTCATAGGGCTATAGCTTGCAAAAGGGAGAGGGGTGCAACAAGTTTCCTAAGAAGGATCAAAGTATACTGTCCCATGATTGTATCAAAGAAAGCGTGTTGCAGAGGTCTCTAGTTATACTGAAAAGGGAGGTGAAAGGTGTGAAGAATGAAATAAAAACATTAAAAAATGATGTTAAGAAGTGGATCAATGAAATTTTACAAGTCTGGGCTTGGGTCATAACCCACGGGTTTTGTTCATAACCAACATGAAAGCCTCTAGTTCAAAGCTTGAAAAAGGAAAAGCTAACGGCCTAGCCTGTGGAAGCCCAAAACTAAAATGAAAATTGAAGCCCATTGGGCCTAGGTTTGAGAAAGGATCCTCCTCACATTGTAGCTCAGGGCCCATTGATCCATTTTCCTCACACCAGCCAAAGAAGTCACCCAACTCAATGCCGACATTTTCTATTGACGATAACACCATCACCCTATTGCCAGCGAACATAGAGAGGGTACAGGAAGGTTTGAGAGAGGCTTTTGTTCGCAGGGGGAGACTTTTGAGCTCGGGGGTCACATACCAAGTCACCGGCTTCCTCTAGGCTAACTCTAGTCTTCTAGGCGCCGGTAATCTTAGTTGTCAATAACCCATTCCTCCCGCCTTCGGGAACTATAGTGGGGGGGCAAAAATGCTTGCGTGAGTATTCTGTTTGCAGTGAGGAGGCTTCTGAGCTCGTGGGGCCATAGACCCAGTCGTCTGCTTCCTCTGGGCTAAGTCGTTGACGCCGGTCATCGTGGTGGCTTCCTCTGGGATGACCCCAGTCCTTTCGTGTTCTGAGAGATTCAAGACAGTTTCAAGGCAAATCATGGAGATGAACAGCATGACAGATGTGGTGCGGGTAAAGTCTTCAAAGTAAGTGGCAGTTTTGGAGGAGGGCTTGTCATTGGTGCCTTTTGAAGAGAATTTATTGTCTCCTTGGTATCTCTTCCTCCACTAAACAATATAGCTGGATCATCACCAGATTGGATTTTGCAAAAAGTTAATGAGATTCAGCATGTCGTGAGACTCTCACATGGAGGATGTGAAGATAAATTTAACACATTACTTGCTATGATTGAGGCAAGTCACTCACGTGATATCAAATCAAGATTTAAGAAAAACAGGGAGTTGCAGCGTCTTTCTCGAAGAATCAACTACGACGCGAAGGGGGATAGCTCAAGTTGATGAAAGACTAAAGGGAGGGTATTCTGAAGATGTTCTCTTTGAGGGTGTTTCGGGTGGTTATTAGTTTATAGGAACCATGGGTTGGGGTTGAGAAGGTGTGTTGTATTCCAATTTGGGCTTGAGGTATTTTGGGTAGTTTTTCTTGGGCTTTTTGGATGTTTTCATAGGATATGTGTTTTCTTGTATACATCCAATGTACTTGTTTACTCCTATTGATATATAATAATTTTACTTATCAAAAAAAATTTTGCCTTTAAAACTTTTGCTGCAACTAAGTCAGGTTCTTGTAATAGCCTCCATCATTGCTTAACAAACATTGCATTATTAAAGCACTCAAGGTCTCTAAATCCCATGCCCTCAATTGATTTGGCCATCCCCATTGCTTTCCATGAAACCCAAATGAATTTTATGTTAATTTTCCTTTTGACCCAACCAAAAGTTTTGAATGATACTATTTATAGAATGCACCAAGGTTTTTGGTAACTTGAAGACACTCATGGTGTAGGTAGGAAGAGCTTGCACCACTTCTTTTATAAATATTTCCTTCCTTGCTTGAGACAGAATTTTCACCTTATATCCACTAATTCTCCCTCTGATTGCATCAAGAATTCCTTTGAATGATTTGTCCCTTCCCACAGCAGATGGCAATCCAAGATATTTTTCATAAGTCATAGAGGACCTCATTCCAGCAATTGACAAGATATACTTGAGTCATCTTGGAAGTATTCTTGTTGAAGATAATGGAAATCTTATCAAGGTTTAATCTCTACCCCAATGTATTTTCATAGACTTTCAAGAGATTGAACAACCTCCCTTATTAAAAAGCATTAGCCTTGCAAAACAAGAAGCTATCATCAGCAAAAAAAAAGTGATATACTTGAAGATGACCTCTTGGTACTAGAACACCACGTATCACACCATGTATCACACCAAGTTTCTCAACTTGCCCAAGGAGGTTACTAAGAGTTTCTGCACATAAGATGAAAAGATAAGGTGAAAAGGTGAAAGATGATCACTTTGTCTTATACATCATGTTGGATGAAATGCAACTTAAGGAACTCCATTGATTAGAATGGCATAGGAAAAAGATTAAGTGAAGCTCATAATAAGGTCCACCCATTTGGTGACAGAAACCCATCTTTTGTAAGACTTCTCTAAGAAACTTTCACTCAATTTAATCATATGCTTTACTCATATTGAGTTTCAAGGCCATATAACCTCCCTTTCCTGACATCTTGCTCTTCATTGTATGCAATGCTTCAAAAGCTACAAGCACATGCTAACTAATATGGGGATATGATGCTAGGCAATATTTTCAACAATCTGTTGGCCATTACTTTGGAGATTAGCTTGTATATCACATTACAAAGGAATATAGGTCTAAATTTAGTCACTTTAGTAAGGTTCTTTTTCTTGGGAATTAAAGTAATATAAGTGCTATTGATATCAAACAAGTTGCATTTTGAATTAAGCACATATAGCACTACTGCACTTACTTGATCACCCACTATCCTCCAGTGCTTTTGGTAAAATGTTGCAAGGGTACTTATCAAGACTAGGGGAGCTAAATCCATTCATTTGAAAAAGAGCAGCCTTCACCTCCTGTTGAGTATATGGTCTAAGCAACATATTGTTATGATCTACAGTAACACAGGTCTCTATAGAATCAAGGCAATCTACAATATTCAAGGGTCAAAAGAAGTAAATAAGTTTTGAAAATACTTTTGGAACAAGTTTGAGATTCCAACTTTTGAAGTAACTTCTTGACCATTATCATCAATTAATTTCTTAATCCAATTTGTTTTCTTCCTCTAAGTGGCACATCGATTAATTTTTTTTGTACTTTTATCCCCTTCTCTCAACTGTTTTTTAGTGTTTTGTTTCCATTTAATGTGTTTTTCTTCAAGCAGACTCTCCACCTTATTTTGCAACTGCTTAATGGTCTCATTGAGATGACCTTTATTAGCCTTTTGGAGCACAGTTAACTGATCCAAAAGAGCCTTTATCTCTTTCTTGTGGTTGCCAATATGCTGTTTACTCCACTACAACAATTCCATTCTGCACTTGTTTAAGCCTTTACTAGCATATGAAGATTGTTTTCAACAACCCTAGGTTTGCTCCAAGCCTCCTTTACTACCTTATATCACTCTTCCCTCAAAGACCATCTGGCCTCAAATCTGAAAGGTTTTGCATTTATGCTTAAGTCAAACTGAAGCTGGTCCATGGTGATGACTATGGGACAATGATTTGAACTCAATGCTTGGAGAATGTGCATTTTCGAGTTTGGGAAGCTCTCAAACCACTTCATATTGCAAAATGCTCTATCAAACTTTTCTTTAGTAGAAGCCTGGCCTTGCTTGCCATTAGATCAAGTAAACTTGTTCCCAATATAACCCATATAAAAAAGACCACACTCTTCAATAGCCTCTATAAAGGCCTTTATCTGGTTGAAAGGTCTCAACATTCCCCCACACTTCTCTCCATTGCTAAGCACCTCATTAAAATCCCCAACACATAACCACCCTTTAGTCATTTCAGGTTTGAGAGGCTTGACAACTTGCCAACTCTCCCTCCTCTTAGCTGTGACAAGATTTTCATAAAAACCTATTAACACCCATTCACTTGTCTCTCCCCCCTTCCCCTTCCCCTTTCCCTTTCCCGAAAATCAACCAAGAGATATGGTTTTGAGTATAAGATAAAACCTCGATTTCCACATCATCACTCTAGAGAAAAGCCAACCCTCTACTAAGTCACTTGCATTTAATAACAAAACTGTTTGCAAACTGCAACTGCCTTTTAATTCTTTTATTTTATTTCTTTAACACTTTGTTTCCAATAAAAAAAATAAAAGATGAGAGCTTAGTTTGCACCATTTAATGTAATTCATGAACTATCATTGGGTTCCTAAGCCAATGATAGTTCCAATTTAGACAAATCATTGTTCTTGATGCCACAGCCACCACTATTTCAGAATTGTGTAAGTCCATAGGATCATCCCCCTTGGTTATGGACTTAGTATGTCTTTCCTTTAACTTCTTGACATGCCTCTTTATGATTTAAACCATCTGCTTTACTCTTTGGTAGGCCTATATTGAACCCAACAAAACAATTGTCTCAAGCCCTTCTTTTCCAGTTGGTCCTTTTTTTGGACTACTCTAGCCCTTGACTTGGTCTAATATGAAGTAGTCCAAAGAGGCAACTTGAGTCTTCAAATCACTCGAGGTCAATTGGGTATGGACTAAACTGTAATTCTGATTTTTAGCAGTATTGTTGACCATCTCATCAAAATCTTTCCTTTATGGACCAGTTTTCTTAAAAACTTGCAAAGGACATACCTCCTCTCCTGATTTGGCAATCAAAAACACTTCCTTTAAAGGTTCAATCATACTTTCCTTTTCAGTTATAGATTTTGGAAAGACCAAATCCCTAGCATCATGCAACTTTTCCTCCTTTAGGATAGTAGCTTCAGGAGTGGCAGTTACCAAAGCAATTTCTTGAATTTCCTCCTGATATTTTGCTTTACCAAAATGGAATTCATCCTTCACCTCTCCTCCTCCATGACTGCTCATCTAATCAAGCTTGCCGGTACTCTTCATTCCCATACCTCTTAAGGATCAAATCACTCTCCTTGATTGCAGGAGCCCTTGACCAAGCTCCATATTGTTGTTGTCCCACATTTCGAGAAGTAGAAGTGCACCCTTTCTTTTGATACTTAATGACACCACATTTAAAACAAAAAGATGATAACCATTCATATTTAAAATGTACCCAAGATCTTTTTACTTCTTCAAAAATGAACATGCCCCTTAACAGAGGTTTAGTGATATCCATTTCCACCCTTATTCTCAAGAACTTCCCCCACCCAATGCCTCTCAGATCAGCATGAACTTGAAGCACCTTCCCTATATTATTGCCTATCACGGAACAAATATCCTATGTCATATAGCCGAAGGGTATGTTGTATACTTGGATCTAGAATTCCTCCTTGTTGAAAGCCACTTCACTAATAGACATAATACTATCAAAAATCTGCAAACATATTAGCCATCTATCGACAAACCAAGGTCTCCTAATGAACACTCTCTCCATATCCTTCTTTAGATTAAACTTGATCAGGAACTTCTTAGATCCAACCTTAGAGAATTGGACCCAACTATCACATTTCCACTCCTTAGTCATAGTAACCTTGAAGGATTCTTCGTTAATAGACTTCCTGCCATTATCACTGCCAATAAATAGACTGTTCATGTTTCATTGCACAAGTCATAAAAGCGGATGGTAGAACCAACCCTTCTCTTTCCTTATCAATGAGAGAAAGACCTTCCCACTACCTTGCTATTTCTTCCTCCATAGCCACCTCTTCAAACTAGACACACTAGTTCAAAAGACACACTTTATTCTAGAGAGAAATGACACCCTCAAAGGAGAGGACCCAATGTCTTAGGATCATTGATACTTCATTCATCAACCCTCCCTTTTTGCGTTTCAATTTTTAAAAGATTTTTTTACAAGACCTTTTTGCATTTCATAAATTAAATCACAATTTCAAGAGACAACCAATTAATTTTCATTATCTTAAAAAATGTGCAAAGAAAAATATATAGATTTTGGAGGTGCCTGTACATGGTGGTAAAAATGGTGCCAAAAGCACTTTTGAAGCCACTGGTAGTGGACTGTAAACTGGTGGATCTTGAGGTAGAATTGAGATTGGCAGGTTAGTAGGGTTTGGTAGTGGGGTGGAGCCTGTGCTAGCGGCCCTTGACAGGAAATTGGTGGCTAAGGTGAAACTATACTTGTGACTAGGCTAAATGGAAAACAATGTAGACCACCAAGGCTCAAATTCCAATACATATTCACTTTCACCCCCAAAACATTGTTAATGTGATACCTTGTAATATGAAAATGTGAGAAGAGAGTGAAGTTAACACAATTAGCATGCAAAAATCATAAAAATATCATCTTTTAGGATCTGTACTTTTCAAGGAAACCCTATCACAGCAATGAAATTTTTTTGATAATTCGAACTTTCCTATGCACAGCAGATCCTATTTCTAAACTCTTTTACTACAAATTAGAATTACAGATTCCATACTTAACCAACGTTACAAGAATCCCTAATAGTATCATCACGAAGACAGCTTAACCATTTGGTAGATAAATTAGTGTTTCTGAAAATACAAACTGGCATTTAATTTGGAAAAACCTTAGTAAAATTGACACACACACACCACACACACATACGTTACTTACTGGGCACATTCAGCTAGTTTTCCAAGGTTTTGATTGTGCAATATTGCTAGAATCAATTTTTTGTTTTCATCAAAGTATTGCACCATGCATTAAAAGAATCACAATATAAATCTTGTTACCTGTATCAACACGTATACATAATATGATTCCCCAAACTAGTAAGTGAAAATCAAAGAGGACATATAAGAATAGAATTGCCAAGCAATTGTCACATAAAAGCTAAATATAGTTCCTATATAATTATAAACATTTTGATGCTACAATAAAGCAATTAATATCATATATAAATGACATTCTGGGAGGGACACAAAAAAATAAAGGGGTACAATTGAAAATCTTTTTCCACAATTTTGAAACATTTCACAAAGACTCAGCAGATAACATTTAGGCAACTTTAATTTTCATCAACAACTGGCTTCTTAGAGAAACATCCAGCCTTTGAAGAACTTATAACAAATTTGTTAAGAAAATAGAGTAAATTCAATTTTCAATTATGATGGAATAGAATATTTGTCAAAGTGAATTGATATCTAGTCATTTGCTTAGTTCAAAATAGAGCCCTGACCCCATGAGAACTTCCTCAATTTTCTCTTGGTAGATGATCATGAAAAATTTTGATTGCAGTCCTCAAATGGGGACTACTTTGTAAGCCTCACGTTTTTAACTTGAATGATATGGAGCATTTCATTTATAAGGTGCAAATTGAATAGCAATTAAAATGTCTGCGAAAGTGATGAAGGCATTGTTCACGGAGAGAGAGAGAGAGAAGAAAATCATCCAAACAGCTAAATATCAATTCAAAGTGCCAAACGAAAATTATTAGCAGTGAGAATCAAACCCAACTCCATTCAACAATATCTGAAACCCAACATGGTAGAATTTTTCTATGACAAAAATATCAACAACTTCAGAAACCAAAAATACGTATACACAACAAAATTTTTTAATTCTAGGCAAACAACTGCTATGAAAAGAAAATTAAAACAAACTGAAATTGTCGATTAGAGGATGACAAGGGGCAGTAGATGAGAAGGTTGTCGATGGGCAGTCGAGGAGAAGGTCACTGATGGTTGCCGATGGGGAGGGCGCCGATGGTAGTATTTCTGCTTTCTTTTTTGGATATCAGACGAGGCGAAGTTTTTCTTTGATTTCTCACGAGTTGAAGATTGGTGGCTTTTTGGTCATTTACTTGAAATTCACGTGCGGATTGCAATAGAGTCCCAAAATTGGGATTGTAAGTAGCACGTGCTACCCAAATACCAACTTAGTAACGTGTAAGATCCTTCAAGAGGTTTACTAAGACAATCATTTAAATTCTATAACTAAAATTGCCTCATCAACTACCATTAGTACTAACTCGGAGCAAGCACCATGTTCAATCTCCCCATTGAAAAGGTATTTATGCCAACAAAGTTTGTTCCAGGAATTTTGATAAATTCCTCTCTAAAAAAAATAGGATACATCTATATAGAGATGATCGAGAGATATTTCATCTCCCATTATTTCCTACTTTTGATTCAATGGGTGGGACACGCAGTCTTGCCAAGATCATAAATGGTGAGGTATGTAAGGATTCCCAAGTGTGGTGACTTAATTAAGTAGGATTGCATGGCACCCAGCAAACCTACTTCAGGCCTCAGGCTAGAAAGTCCTTTAGAACAGTAACCCTTCATAGGGATTCACCAAGGTTGGCCATCAAAGCAATTTCAGCGGAAGATGAAATGTAATTTAATATATACCTAGATTCAGAAGAAGTCCGACTCTCGAACTGAAGGTGCTAAATTCTAAAAATCTATTTGCTAAAAGAATGTAATCCCATATGAGGTAGTTTGAAGAAAAATGGATCATCACCACACCACGGGACATATTTCAATAATTTGAGACATGCATTTCTAAATTCTTGTTCATGTCAACATAACATTAGGGAAACAAAAACTTGGAGACAATGAGACTTTCAAGAATCATTTCTTTTTCACATAGAATATGGTCAAAGACCAAACAAGGCTTTAAACCTAGAGAGTGAGAGATAACCCTAGCGTCGTTACCCCTAGCCGGGTGTGACCCCTCACCGCCAGCACAGACAAGGTCAACGGACTCTGGTGACTTCGCTAAGGGCAATCCGGCATCGATCCCCTCTCCGGCAACCTATTTCTAACCACCAACAGCTTTCTTCATTTCTATGGAAACAGGCTGACAACCCCAAAAAGTTCCAATAAAATGTCAAGAATAATTCTAAAATAAAATTTAACTATCCCAAATATGACAAATCAAATGGAAAAAATATCAGGTCGTCACATTGTTTCCCCCTTAAAAAGATTTAATCCTCAAAATCGCTAAGGTATTATTTTAAAACTGATAAATTCAATTAAAGAAAATTTATACATCTAGTACTGGTGGCGGTAGATTCCTCTGAGGATGAATAAGAATTTTCTTCTCTTGTCAAAGAGGAAGTAAAACACTGCATCTACATCCGAGTCATAATACATATTGACACTCATTTCATGAAGTCTGCATAAAATTTCTGATTTAGTATCTTCTATTGGTTGACCCTTTATACACTGGCGCATTCTATCTTCTGAAGTATCAGATAATTCTAAAATCACTAACTTTCCATTTTATTTTTCATCCTGACTAAATCTACACAACTGTTCTCTTTCTGATTTTAATTCTTTACAGGGTGGTTGTCTTTCCTCATATGGTAAAGCTCTTTTAAAAATAGAATTTCCTTTGGCATATGCATCTATAACATGTGTGTGATGTCTTTCATATTTATCTAATTTTTTAAGTCTTTTTGTTCTTAACTGCTTTTGTCTTTTAAGGCAAATTATTTGTCTAAGCTTTTCCGATCTCTCCTCAACTGCTTTACCAATGACATAGACATACGTGCAGTTCTTTTAGATCTAATCATTTTCTGTTTAAAATCAGATAACACATTATTAATATTTCAAATAGATCACATAAGCAAACTTAAAAAAACAACAATCATATTCATACAAAATATGCCTACACATAATCCTAATAAGGTTTTAAACTAATACAACTAATTTTCAAACAAATGAGGGTATTCAATCTTCATCGCATCCTCGCGTTCCCACATGGCTTCTTAAAAAAAAATTTACTTCAGAGTACTTTAACTAGCGAAATTGTATGATTCTTTAGTGCTTTTCTTTTTGGTCTTCAATTTGAATCGGCCATTCTTCGTAAGTCAAATTAGGACATAAATTGATACTGCTTGGATCCATTACAACTACTAGTCCTTCACCTAAACTTTTCTTCAAAGAAAACACATGAAAGTAGGGTTGTAAACAATCTGATTAAAGATGAGTTCAACCCGAATTGAGTTAAGCTGGACTCAAATAACTTGAGTTCGAGTTTGAGTTTGAGTCGAGCTGAGAGTTTGCCGAGTCGAGTCAAATTCGAGCCGATCAAAGACAAGCTCGAGCCGAATCGAGTTATTTATCGATCTTTGTTTTTACTCTGTAACGATCTGCACAAACCGAGTCAAATTTAGTCGAGTAATTACTCGAGTTCCTTACTTGTTATAAATATTTGACTTAATAATTTTTTTTTCTGAACTTAATACATTATTATTGTAAAGAAATAAAATAGATTACTTTTACATAAAGTAACAAAATATATTACTTATACAAAATATTAAAAATAATATATATAACACATAAAATATATATAATAAAAGAATATATATATATAAGAATATATGCAAGATATATATGTATATATAAATATTACGAGTATTATTACGAGCCCAAAATGAATCGAGTTGAGTTTATACAAATCCTACTCACGAACACAAACCGAGTCGAGTCAAGATTATACGAGTTTAGCTCGTTTAATAATCGAATCAATATTAGTGGTCACAAATAACTCATTTATTAAATGAACCGAGTTCGAATTGAGTTTATACGAGTCGAGTTCAAATTGTTCACGAGCAGTTCTGTTCCTTGTAAATTATCCGGTAAAGTAAGACGATAGGCTACTGGTCCTACTTTCTTCACAATTTCCTATGGTTCAATGTATCGTGGATTTAACTTTCCCTTTTTGTCGAACCACGCAACTCCTTTCATAGGCGAAATTTTAAGATAGACCCAATCACTTACGATGAAGTCCAATATCCTTCTACGCTCGTCTGCATAACTTTTCTGCCTACTTTGGACTGTTTTCAATCTCTCTCGAATCATCTCAACTTTTTTTCTAACTTCTTGTAAATATTCGAACCCCAATATTCTACTTCACCAACTTCATTCCAATACACTGGTGATCTACATTTCCTTCCATATAGTACTTTATAAGGTGCCATTTGAATGGTAGCCTGGAAGCTATTATTATAAGCGAATTCAATCAGTGGTAGAAGACTTTCCCAATCACCACCAAAATCCAACACACAGGTTCGTAACATATCTTCTAAAGTTTGAATAGTTCATTCTGTTTGCCCAACTGTCTGCGGATGATAGGCACTACTAAATTGTAAACTAGTACCTAACATCTTTTGTAGACTCTGCCAAAAGTGAGACGTAAACCTGGGATCTCGTTCTGAAACAATCGTTTTGGGTACTCCATGCAAATGAACTATTTCCTTAATATAAATTTGTGCCAACTTCTCCATTGAATCTGTGTTGGCTATTGGTAGGAAGTGAGAACTCTTCGTTAATTGATCAATTACCACCCAAATTGAATTATTTCTTGTTGATGTTCTTGGTAATCCAACTACAAAATCCATGGATATATCTTCCCATTTCCATTCAGGAATTGGTAAGGGTTGTAATTCGTCGGTTGGCATTTGATGTTCTGCTTTTACTAGTTGACACACTAAGCATTTAGCTACGAATGTTGTAACATCCTTCTTAATTCCTCCCCACCAAAACTTTTCCTTTAAGTCTCGATACATTTTAATACTTCTAGGATGAGTTGTATAAAGTGTACAATGAGCTTCCCGCATCATCTTTTCTTTTAATTATGGGTCATCAGGAATCACCTTTCTCTTTCAATGGTACAACATTCCATCACCAGAGATTGCAAAATATGGGGACCCTTTTCCTTCTAGCAATTGTTGCCGAATCTTTTCTAATTTTGAATCCTTTCGTTGTCCTTCACGAATTTCTTCATCTGTCAGCAGAATGATTTCTTGTGTTATCATTAACCTAGCTCCTTTTGGCAATCTACCAATGAGTAATTCTTGCATCATCAACAGTATTGACGATTCTTCTGCTTGAGTCTTTCTACTTAGTGTATTGGCTACCACATTTGCCTTTCTAAAGTGATACTTAATTTCATACTAGGAATCACTTAGAGTTTCAATCCATCTTCTTTGCCTCATATTCAGAGTTTTTTGACCGAATAAATACTTAAGACTCTTACAGTCTGTAAATATTTTGCACTTTTCTCCATATAAATAGTGTCTTTAGATTTTCAGTGTGAATACCACGGCTGCCAATTCCAAGTCATGAGTAAGATAATTTTGCTCATGATTTTTGAGTTGTCAAGATGCACATGCAACTACTCATCCTTCTTGCATTAACACATATCTCAAACCCATGTTTAAAACGTCACTATATATCACATATGGTTTGTGAGGTTTTGGCAAGGCCAAAATCAAAGCTGTAGTTAATCTCCTCTTGAGCTCTTGAAAACTCTTTTTGCATTGATCACTTCAAATATATTTAGTATTCTTCCTTGTTAATGCTATCATAGGTGTAAAAAGTCTAGAAAATCCATCAATAAATCTCCTATAGTATCCTGTCAATCCAAGGAAAATCATTCAACAAATCTTCTATAGTATCCTACTAATCTATTATTGCTTTTATTTTGGTCGGATCCACAAAGACTCCTTCACTTGAAATAACTTGACCCAAAAATTTGACTTTTCGTAACCAAAACTCACACTTACTAAGTTTAGCATAGAGTTGGTGCTTTTGCATGGTTTCTAGTACAATTCTTAAATGTTTTTTATGCTCCTCATCACTCCGGGAATAAATTAAAATGTCATCAATAAAGGCCACCACAAAGTCGTCCAAATATGGTATGAACATCTGATTGATTAGATCCATAAATACTGCTGGCACATTTGTCCATCCGAACGACATAACCAAAAACTCGAAATGCCCATATCGGATCCGAAAAGCAGTCTTAGGCACATCCTATTCCTTGAGAGAGACACTAGGAGAGGCAGCAACGGTGCAGTAGCAGTGATTGTGCGATGGCAACGATGGCGTGGGAAGGAACGACACCCTATGTGAGATCCCAGATCTACGTATATTTTTACACGTTATTTTATTCTCGGTATTAATTATTTTAATTTATTTTAATAATATTATTAGTCGTGTTTTATTTGTTTAAGATATTTATTTGATTTATTGATTAATTAATATTATTTTTATGTTATTTTTATAATTAAATATTGAGTTACGTTGCTTTTCTTATTAATTTTAATGTGAGGTAATTATTTTAATAATTGGAATTAAAATTCCTTTATTTTATTATGTGATCTTATTTGATGTGCTTTCTTAATATTAATTAGTGTTTTATATTTAAATTGTTCTTTAAATTAAATTGGTTTATTGTTGGACTTTAAATATATTATTTTATTGATATTGAATTGTAGTATTTTCGATTGGTTTTTATTTAATTTATTGTGTTTTTCTTCTAGTTTGATTCTTTTTCTTTTCCCTTCTCTTTTTCTTTTTCTTTTTTCTTTTTTCTTTTTTCTTTTTTCTTTTCTTTTCTTTTTCTTCTTCTCTTCCTCTGCTTCCCAAACCCGCGACCCACAAGCCCCCTGTTCTCTCCTCTATTTTTTACAAAATCCAACTTTTAAAAGATTAAATCGATAAATTAATTAATAAATAAATACAAACAAGTTGCCAAAATAAATCCATTCGTTAAAATAAATATATAAACTTTTCAAAATAAAACAACGGAAATGTGAAAAGATAATAAATTTAAATTTATCTCAAAGCATATACCTAAAAAGAAAGTATGACAGCGATTCATTTTAAATTTTGTCTAAATAAAGCTCAAAGTTTCAGAAATATATAAAAGATAAAAGCCATAATTAAAATAAAAGGATAATAAACAAAATCCAAAACTATTTGTAAGAAACCTATGAACTAAAATTAAAATCAAATCCTAATGATAATTGAATAAAAACTTAAGAAAATAAAATAACCTACAACGAAAGAAATAACTTTAAAATAAGGAATTCCATAACACAATTATTAAAAATATCATATTCAATAAAAAGATTGATTTAAAATAAAAATCTAATCCGAAATATCCAAATTCCAATTTAAACAAACACAAAGGCATATATATAAATTAAATAATTAAATAAATACTCAACAACTTGACTAAATAAAATCAACTAACTAAAATCTGAACAACTACCCAATTACAGTATTGAACAAGCATTAAAATAAAATAAGACAAAGCAAACCAATAAATCAGGTCTAAGTTAATTATGAAAATAAATAAATAACATAAACACTAAAATAAAAAGCACAACACAACGAAATAAATATCGATAATCTTACCATATAAATTAGTAGGAAAACTTAAAGAACAAATAAAATAATAGAATAAAATAAAATAACCATATCATAAAACAAATAAATTTTTAAAACTACAAATTTTCTGGTACTGTTCCTAGGTAAATAGTGGATTTACCCTAGAGTCGAACTGCGCTGATACTATCTGTGATGCCCCCAAATTCCCCTTAAAATAAACACGAGAATCGAGGCGTCGGGATGCTGACAATATGGGTCACGCACCCCTAACGTCAAGTGCTAAGTGTGTAAATATGTGACATGCATAAATAAAGGTCACAGCGAAATAATTAAAACCAATAACTAAGCAACATGATTTTATTTAGAAATATTTTACAAATCATTTTAATATAAATTCTCCAACAGGAGATTTAATACAGTCATCCGAAATACAAATTGAACAAATACATATTTTTAAAAGGGGAAAATAATTTCCCGAGATAACAATTAATAATACAATTACTTCAACAGCGTACTCGCCTCCTCAGGCTTAGCCTCCACAAAAATCTGCATCTAAAAGTTATGACGCCAGAAATGGCATCATAGGTAAGTATAACCCAAACAAATTAAAAGACATAAATACATTCATGCAACAACACTATGCATGAACAGGACACCGTATGCATGTGACTTAAAATCATCATTCTCAAAATTAATAAAATACTCACACATGCCAAAATTCTATTTTGATCCAAATAAAACTCCAGTAAAATCACCCATCATTTTCCCAGGCCATAAATCCATTAAAACCACAACCATTTTTCAAGAAAATGGTCCACGTAAAACCAATAATTAAAACCCGTCACTTTCCCAGAAAATGGCCTAAACATCCGTTTTATTAACCGTATACACCATGATCTCCCCTAGGGACCATTTGTACACCCTAGTTTTCATCATCACACCGAAGGTAACGACCCCGTATGTGATTTCGAAACGAGCGATGCCTAGCTAACCGCACCCAGCATGTACCATGACCAGACATCCCCTAACTCCCGCCAGCAGAGGAGCCACGGAGTCGACACGAGAGCGTTACCATCTCGTCCTATCCCGTCGTCGCTCGGCGACGACCCAGGGGACGTCACTCAGTATATTCCACTCTCGAGTGACCAGAAGAGCTCCACCGGGATAATGCCCCATCCTAGCTTGGGGTCATGATACACACGCACCTGAAACCATAAACACAATGAAAATCCAGTTTTCATTCTAACACATAAATATAGGCATAAATATACAATGCAGATGACCATGCACCAAATAACCAACAACTCATAATTACAACAATAACCAACTACAATATTTGTTTATGTCAAAAATATATTTAAATTTTAAAGTTTATTTGAAAAATACTTACATCGGGTAAAAGTGTAAATCCTCGAACAGACGTCACTCCGCAGCGCTTGTAGCGGTTACTTGTACGTTAGACTAGAGTGCTTGGTTTGACACCAAAATTTAGGGAGGTACACTTTGGAAGGTGGGGAATATCATGGAGGTAGTGGTGTGGCGGCACAACTACCGAAAGGTGAGGGATCGGGGTCAAAATGGGTGAAAACCCATTTTCAGGTTTGAGGTTGTATCGGGAAGGTGAGGCAACGGTTGGGGAAACTGAGTTAGGGGGATGACTGGCTGGGCGAGGGGAGTCTTTTGGTGGCGATGGTGAGGCCTACAGTGGCTGGACAGCGACGTGGCAAAAAACAACCCGTTTTAGGACCCATTTCGGGTGGAGGGGTAACCGGCGGAAATGGGTGGCTACCGACTGTGGGTTATACTCGCCGGACGGTGGGGAGTCTAGTGGTGGTGGTCGGAGGCCAAGAGATGGCTGGCGGTTGCCGGAAAATGTAGAGAAAATTAAAACACCTATTTCGGGTATGGGACTGTGTAGGGGCGGTGGGGTGGCCATCAGTGCCGGTGGACTTGCCAGTATGTGGAGGTGAGGTTGGGCTGGGCGGTGTCGCCGGTGGATGGCCGACGGCGGTCCTGGGGGAGGAGGAAAAAGCGACGGGAGATGAGAGGGAGAGAGAGGGTGCACGGGCTGGGGGGGTCTAGGTCGAAACTGAGAAAGAAAAGAGAAAAAAAAAAGGAAAAAGAAGGAAAAATGAGTCAAACTAGAAAAATACAATAAATTAAATAAAAGCCACTAAAAAAATACTACAATTCAATATCAATAAAATAAAATATTTAAAGTCCAAGAATAAGCTAATTTAATTTAAAGAACAATTTAATTGTAGAACGCTAATTATTATTTAAGAAAGCACATCAATTAAATTCACATAATAAAATAAAGGAAATTAAATTCCACTTATTAAAATAATTACCTCACATTTAAATTAATAAAGAAACAACATAACTTAACATTAACTAATTAATAGCTTAAATAAATATCTTAAATAATTAAAAAATGACTAATAATATTATTAAATTAAATTAAATAATTAATATCGAGAATAAAATAACGTGTAAAAATACACGTAAATCTGAGATCTCACACTTCATGCATAAAGACCTCAACAAAAATACGTGTTATACTACCTACCCAGCGTTTTGTCTTTGACATACCCAGTGATGATAGTCCAACTCCAAAAATACATGTAATGGTTGACTTTTGTCCAAGCTACCGATCCAGGTTAGTGAGCAATACATAAGTTCATTTTGCCATGCTCAATATAAAGTTCGAAGGTTGCCAATCAGATCCAATATATCCAGACCCTTTAATGATCCAAAACCTTATATTATAATGATTCCAAACTTTTAATCTTCATTACAAGGTCAGGACAAATCTAAAATGACATCAAACATGGCAATTGACAAAAATTGGAGTAGTTGGAATCATTTTGAGGCTTGGACTGATTTTGAAGAATGAATTGAAAAAACTACCAGATGAGCATGTTTTATTTTTTAAATTATAACTATTTATTTTCTAGTTTTATGTTTGTTAGCAATTAGCAATTTTTTATAGTAATTTGTTGATGAATATGTAATGTATCAATGTATTGCCATTTTATTTAAGGACTATACTATGCTCGGTTGAAACATGTAGTATAGGTGAAGACATTAATTTATTGTATAATTTATTTAGCGTTTCAGAATTTAAGTTTCAAATAAACATGGAATTAGTTGATGATTTAACAAAGAGATTGAGAAAATCTTACATAAAACTGCAAAAACACTTACTGAAAAACAAAACTAGGTAGCAAATATAATATTTTAAAGCTGAATATTAGAATAGAACGTACAACAAATATATTAAATATTAGATATATAATTATTATAGCATATATCTTTGTATTTATGCAGGGCAGAATGATGATGATTTTCCAAAGGATTTACAACAAATTGTTGGCAAAGAATATATTTTCTTATTATGACTTGATTAGTACAACTTAAAACATGGACGAAAAAACTACATAATTCTATAAATATTTGATCCCAAATTTATATAATCAGAGCCAATTAAAAAGTAATAATAAATTTCATGATTTTTTATCATGTTTTGTCAAATTTTATATCTATAATGGTCTTATTTTTTATTGTTTAATTATTTAGTTGGGGGTGTTAATTAGTAGATTACCATACTAAACTTGGAATAGGACGCGAAACATAATGACTAAAATGCTCTATAGATGGACATTTGTTAATGATAATTTAATTTGAAGAAATTATTATAGATATCAATGTTAATGATTTTAATGATGTTAATGACATTGCATGTAGGGGCTTGGATGGTCTCCATGATTTTCAGTTTCTACTTGTGTTTGATGGTAGCTCTGCTGTGGTTTGTGGCAAGGCAAGGGTTGGGATGTGATGAGGCATTTCTCTGGTTCTATGAACTGGGTTGCTCTCGGCTTAATCTGATAGCATTTGGAGGAGGATGATGTGGTTGTTGCGGCTTGGAGCAACGAAGTGAGGGTCTCGATTTTATTGAGGATTCGAGTGAGGGAGGGCTAGAGTTTCGATTTCATGGAGAAGGGAGGGAGATAGCGTGGAAAGAGAGAAACCATTATGCATAGAGAGGGGAACAAGGGATCGCATAGAGAGGGAAAATGGGGAAAGAGGGGGAGGACTTGACTATCATAAGTTATCTCTTACAGCACGGATCACAAGTTTAAAGCTGCAAGCCTTACATGACGCTCTTCTATTGTCTCTTATAAATTGTGTTTATATGTGCCACCGGTGAAAAGTTATTTTCTTTATAAAATTTAGTATAAATAACAATATACGAATTACGCGATTTATAGGCTCATAATGATAAATAATGTTCTTTTTTCATCACATGAAAAAAATACTACACTTTTATCTCACTTTCATATCATTATATAAAATATGACATCTTTGAATTATTCTTTTATTTTTAAGAAAATTATATGTTTCACTGATCTATTAATTGTTTGATCCCATATCGAGAAATGTTAAGAAATGATAGTTAAAATGATCTTAAATAATATTTTTTTTGTCAAAGTCATGTGCCCTGATTGATATAATCCTTACACTCCAAAATGGAGGTCTAGGATTCTGGAGTTTGAAGCCTTCCCTCCCCCAAATGTACAAAAAAAAAAGAATAATATTCTTTTAATCAATATACTAAAAAAAGAGTAACATTACGTGCCATACTGCCATTTCATTTTTATTTTATATATATAATGTGACATTTTTAGTTTTGGAGATCAAATTATCTCAACTTATTTCATCTCATTTAATTATAATATTTTTTTTTTTAATTCTCAAATAAAATACAATAAATAATTCAACTTTTATAAAAATCAAATAAAAATAAAAATAAAAAATAATATTTTCTTCAACTTTTAATTTTTATCTCAACAAAACTCATTAAATCTCTACTAAATCATTCTTTATTTTCTTTTTAAAAAAAAATTAAAATATTGATATATAAAAGCAGGTACTATTTTATTTAAAAATAAAAAAGAAAATCACGAAAAAAAAATAAAGGAAATCTCTACGAAGACTCATTCGAGTCCGATTCCGAGTCCGAGTCCGACGTGGTGGCCACTGGCTATTTGAATATGCGACTCGCAGAACTTGCTATCCCCGAAGCGTACTAACGAACTGGTTGTGCCTTGCTTTCTCGGACGTCCAAACCGTTCTGATAACATCGTCCCGCGATTCAAGTGCGAACCGAAAAAGTTCCTATTCCAATCCCGTGTCCGAGAACACATTTAAACCTGGCTCCGAATATCTGGAAACGCCTATTCCCACCCCGAACCAGAAGACCGGTCTCAGTCATCTTCCAAATCGGGATAGGCTCGCTTTCCAATCCCGGAATGGACATAAATGTATTCAAGTTTTGCTCGGGCCTCAAAATCCTTGGCTACTTCATGATCCTCCTGGTCGCTGGAATTATCGCCGTCTCGTACTACGCCGTTGTAGTGCTCACCTGGGGCCCCAAGTTGCTTCGTGGTGGGGTCCACTCGTTCCTGGCCTTCTCCATACTCATACTGTTCCATTTTCTGGTAATTTCTATCTGTAACTCACTTGATATCAATCTCTTTGTCGACTTCGTTTTCATTTCTTTTGTTTGATTGAATCCGATTCTGAGATACCTAAAATTTGGGTTCCGAGAATGTCAAAATTTGGGTTATGTGGAAATCAAAGCTGAACTATCGAGCTTTAATTTCTTTGTAGGTAAAAATGCGTTAGTATCAAGCTTTATTGATTCCAACACAGTCATATCATGTTGTAATTAAACTTCATCCATTTTTTAGCTTATGCTGTTATCATGGAGTTACTGTATGGTAGTCTTTAGAGACCCGGGATCTGTCCCTGAAAATTGGAGACCTCTAGCAGAAGAGGAGAATTTGGAGGCTGGTAGTTCTATGCAAATGTCTGATAATGTCGTGCCAGAGGCTTTACCTTCTACATGGTCTTCCACGGATGGACTGGAAAGGAAACAGACAGGCTATTGTAGTCGATGCCAAAATGGCAAGCCACCACGTTGCCATCATTGCTCCATTTGTAAGCCAATCTGCCTTCTAATGTTGCTCATCGGTTTCTATAATGCTTGTATCTTAGCATGTTTTATTCCTTTCCTTTATGGGTTGAAATATTCTTTTCTCCGGCGCTTGTTGATAAGTCTTCTGTCTTACACTTTTTTATATCTAGAATATAGATGGGGTTTTCGAATTCCTTCATCTCTGCGTGTTGCAGCTCTCTTTCAAACCATCTACGCTTCTTAACATGTTCTTGAGCCACATAAGTTTTCTGCCAGCTCTTAAAGAGTAGAATTTTTTTCATCCTGGACATAAGGAACTGAAAAAGAAGAAGACATTTCTTCTTTGAACTACATCAACAGTTTGACTTTCTTTTCCTGCTACTTTCTGAAGTATTGCTCATCTGTCAGTCGATGTCCCTGAAGCTAATGCTTCTTGACAAATAGAATTCTTCTCTTTTCTTTTTTATTTCTGTTTCAAAGGGTTTGGAACCACACAGCTGATGCTAGTTTCCTGTTTGAACTGTGATCTTTTTCCCCTTGTACTTTGTTTGTGTAGTTGCAATGCTATGCAACCTGGTTCTTATTGAAATCAGCAGCATGTTGTAAAGTGAAAGGTATTCCAATTATAAAGTAATAACTCTCCAAGAATGTTATGACTTGCTTAATCATCAGAAATGATTCTGAACATTAAATCTTTATCATCGACAAATATTGTCTGAAGGAATTTGTCATATTATTAATCTACTTTTACAGACCATTCACCGGTTTATAATGTTGCTGCAGACTTTTGTTTGCATTCAGTTTACAGTAAAATGTGAGAAATTGCATAAGGTGTTTTATTGGTATATCCAATTTTTGTAATTCTTTTACTTACAAAAGAAAAAAAATATTACAATTCTTTTAAATCTGTTGTGCAGGCCAAAGATGTGTTCTAAAGATGGATCACCATTGTGTTTGGGTGGTGAATTGTGTTGGAGCCTGCAACTACAAGTTTTTTCTTCTTTTCTTGGTAAATTCATATTCTTCGATAGTCAAGACTGTTGTGTGAGTCTCAAAGTAGTAAATATGCCTGAAGTTATTGTATTTAACTTTGCTTATCAAAAAAAGAAAAAAATCTGACTTGGAGGATGGAAAAGCTCCCCCCCCCCCCCCCCCCAAAAAAAAAAAATTAATAATAATAATAAAAAATAAAGAGGATGGCAAAGCCACAGGAACTAGGACCTGGATGATTGGGTCTTACCAGCACATGACGGCACTTACAAAATGGGGTGCTTGATATTATTTTTGTTTCAGTTAGGGACTGGTTCCTGGGACTTCTGCAAATTCTCATAACTAGGAATCTATACCTCCTTAATATACATAGAAAAGTTTACCCAAAACAAGAAAAAGGAGAGGAGGTTGTGCTGCTGATGTTGTCTTTGTTCTCTCTCTCTCTCTCTCTCATTTTTTCCCTGGGGCAGGCTGTTAGCACCGAGCTTCGTTTTTTTTTTTTGGCATAATTTTTCTTCTTTTATCTTTTCCCTTGACAGTTGTATACTTTCCTGGAGACGACATTGGATACCTTAGTTTTGCTGCCCAGTTTTATTGAATTCTTTACTGAAGCCAAGAACCATTCTAGCTCTCCTGGCAATCTTGCAATAACTTTTTTGGCTTTTGGTAAGTGTTCTGCCAAAATTCTTCATTTTCCTCTTTTCATCTCCATTCAATTAGTTCTGCTTTCTCATTGTTTCCATGTTCCTTACAGATTGTGTGCCTTGAATCTTGATGCAGTTCTAAATTTAGCCTTTGCGCTGAGTCTACTTTGTTTCGTAAGTATGCATGCGTCTCTTGTTTCAAGCAATACCACATCAGTAGAGGTAATGAACATTTTCTTTTTAATTCGTTTTTAGATTTTGATCAAGTGAGTTTACCCTTGTGCTGTGATACCTACAATAGTCTTTGACATTTCACTCTGACCTGCCATGTATTCTTCTAGGAATGTATAAAAATAAGCTGTGTCAGTTATGTTAACTGCTAAGAAATGTGCAATTATTCTACTCTTCCACCAAAAAAGACTACTTTTAGAAGAGTATAGGTGACCAAAGTTTGCAGAAAATGAATGGGCTATCATTGTCTCAATGACTTCAAAATATAATACTTTGTATTTTTATAATTTCAAAATTTTGACACCTAATGCAAACAACGCTGTTTTCTCTTGATGACCTTGGTATCATATAAAATTATCTCAAAATAATGTATCAGGTTTATGAGAAGAAAAAAGCAGTTAGGTGGAGATACGATGTGGGCAAGAAGAGGAATTTTGAGCAGGTAGAGATAAATCTCTTATTTCTTAACTTTGTGTGGACACAAAAGTTGATTTAGAATGACTTGTGACTGATGATTTTGAAAGGCTTACAGGGGACTTGTATTTCTGTGATTAAAATTTCTGCAGTTCTACATTAATAATATTTATAACAATAATGAAAACAATGCCACATCACATTTGGAAGAAAATGAATTACCAATTCAAAAGGTTAGGTTTCTCCAAAAGAATAATGGTCAAAAGAAAAAGAAAAACAAAGAAGGTAGATAAGATTCTCTTTTAAAAGTAAACGATTATGTCGATAGGTATAGTCCAAGTACACAAGATGGTATACAAAAGGTTACACCAATTTAGAGAGAAGTAATAAAAACAAGAAAACTCATGATAATTGAGCCCACGATAATCTACAATTGTGGCCCAAAGAGAAAGAGTGATAACAAAAAATAATCTAAATTATTTTAGTGAGCGCTCTTTGTCTTCAAATGTCCGTCCATAGGCACCACATAATACAAATTGGGACCATTTTCCACGTTGTGGAGATTTGTTAGAGACCTCATAGATATCTCCATCTGGCTACGAGCTCTGTATCTGTGGCATGCATAACCCAAGCTAACTCAATTCTATTAAATACTTTAGTCTATAATATTCCAACCACCTCACAATACAACAGTAAATGATCCACAATTCACCATTTTTCCTACACATATAGCACCAATCTAGTATGATCACCTTACATCTCCGTAGATTATCTTTTTATTTTTATTTTTGATAAGTAAATAATTTTATTGATAGAATAGGCAAAGTCCAAGTAAACAAGATTGTATACAAGAGATAAGACCTATCTAGGTTGTAGATGGATTGTATGATACAAGAAAATCATGAAGTTGAAGACCATTGAAATTTACAGCTATGGCCCATAATAATAAAGTACGAAAAAATAAAGATCGAAGATCCTCCAATGTCCGTTCCTTATCTTTAAAGGTTCGATCGTTTCACTCTCGTCATATGCACCATATAATGTAGATAGAGACCATCTTCCACATTGATTTGATGGGTGTAGTACCTCCAAGAGATGTCCAAATAATCAATAACTCAATCATTGTGACAAGCATTACCTAGTTCAAATTTACTTGGCTGAAAACTTTGATCTATAGGTGTCTAGCTATCTCACAGTGTAGCAAGAGGTGATCTACAAACTCTAAAATTCTTGCACATGCAACACCAATCCGTGATAATGACCTGTCGCTTTCTCAAATTATCAGTAGTCAAGATCTTGCCCAAGGCAGCTGTCCAAGTGAAGAAAAGAGCTTTGGGGGTTGTCTTATTCCTCCAAATTTTTTTTGCGAGGAAAGTGAGTAAAAGCATTAGTAGAAGGAACAAACAGAGAAAGCACATTTACCCATTGGTGTCAACCAAAGTTTATCGACTTGCATTCCATTTGACTTTATGAAATAGATGAGGCAAAAAAAGCCTCAAAGCTATGAACTTCCCAGTCTTGTGCTGCTCTACTGAAGGTGACATTCTATTGAATTTAGTTGCCCAAGCGAATCATGAGGTCTGCCATAGGAACTTCTTGATCCCAAGCCAATCGGAAAACAGAAAGAAAAGAATCCTTTAGAGCTTCCTCTCCACACTAAAAGTCCCCCCAAAATTTTATCACTGATTTCTCACCCAGCACAAGTTTGGTACGGCAAGTGAAAACCCCCCCAACCTTATCTAATGTGTTTCTATAATCCCACTCCATGCGCCCCATTCACCTCTCTAGTACACTATCCCCCCGCAGGCCTCCATGTTTGCAATCTACCACTAATTTCCATAAAGCGTTCGGTTCCAAATGATACCTCCATAACCATTTACCAAGTAGGGCCCAATTGGAGGCTCTGATTTTTTTTAAACCCAAACCATTGGATGATAATGGCCTGTACACCTTTTCCCACCATATTAGATAGAACTTGAATTCATTCCCCATCCCGCTCCATAAGAAGTCGCGATAGAATTTTTCAATCCTTTTCGTCATAGTAGCATGAATGAGAAATAAAGACAAAAAAATATGTAGATAAGTTGGAAATGGTACTCTTGATCAGAATCACCCGACCTCTTTTAGATAAATACAATCTCTTTCATCCTGTTAGTCTTCTTTCTATGTTCTTAATCAATGTATCCTAGATTGATAAAGCCCATGAAGCTGTCCCCAAAGGCAATCCCAAATACTCCATAGGGAGAGAAGCAACCTTACACCCAAGAGTGGTGGCCAAATGCCAAGACTGATGACATTCCCAACTGGCACTAGATCAAATTTATCAAAATTGACTCTCAAGCCTGAAGCAGCCTCGAAGCCCAATAAGAAAGCCTTCAACACCCTGAGTTGGTTATGATCTACTTTACAGAAAATTAGAGTGTCATATGCAAATAATAAAGAAGAGATAAAAATAGTGCTTCTAATGGGGTCAGCGGCAGAAAAACTTGCCATAAAACCGTTTAGGACCACAACCGACGACATCCTACTATGAGCCTCCATGATAATAACAAAAAGAGGATTCCTTGCCCCACGAGAACTATTGAAAAAAGCCAGTTGGGCTGCCATTAGTCAAAACTGAGAATTTTGCTGTTGTAATGCATCATCTAATCCACCCACACATTTTTTTCCCAAATCCGCATCTCTCCAATAAATAAGAAAATCTCAGTTTACATGATAGTATGTTTTTTCCATGTCTAACTTGCAAATGATCCCTGCTACCTCTACCTTTCATCTGCCATCCAGATGCTTATTGGCTATAAGGACTGAATCCAAGATCTAACGACCCTTTACAAAAGCATTTTGCGGCGTTGTAATAATTTTACCTAAAGCCTCCCTAAGCCGATTTGTAAGCACCTTGGAAATAATTTTGTAAACTTCATTTATAAGGCTAATGAGTCTAAAGTCTTGTACCTCGGAAGCACCACTCTTCTTTGGTATCAATGCAATGAAAGTAATGATAAGACTTTTCTCAAACTTGCTTGCCAAGAACAATTCATGAAATACCTTCATTATATCCTTTTCACAATCTTCCAACAAGCTTAGAAAGAACCCATCGAAAAATCATTTGGTCCTGGTTTTATCATTCTCCATTTTCCTTACGACCTCAAAAACCTCTACTTCCTCAAAAGGTCTCTCCTACCGAGATGCGGTCTGTGGTTCGATGGAGTCAAATACAAGACCATCAGACTTTGGCCTCCATCCCTCTCATTCTGTAAACAATTGTTCATAGAATCCACTATATGATCCCTTATAAAGGAGCCTTTGTGCACTCTACACCATTAATATTTAGTATCTCAATGGTATTATACCTCTTGTGAAAGTTAGCTACCCTGTGAAAGAATTCTGTACAATGATCCCCTTCTTTTAGTCATAAAGCTCTTGACTCTTAGCGCCAAGATATATCCTCTAGAGAAATAACTCTTTCCAACTCTGAAGCCAACTTTGACTTACAATCTACTTCCTCTTGAGAAAGGGCTCTAGCCTTGAGTATCCTCTCAAAACCTTGAAGCTCTTCTGCCAAACTTTTTTTGCGCTCCCCAATGTCTCCAAAAGTTTGAGAGTTCCAAAGCTTTAAGTCATTTTTTAGAGCTTTCAATTTTCCTGCAAGAATAAATGATGCGTAACTTGAAATTGATAAGAAGACCACCAATTTCTTACCTTGATTTTGTCGTCAAAATCTTACCCAATGCTGTTGTCCATACGAAAAATGCCACTCTCAGAGGCACCTTGTTTCTCCATATCTTTTTCTATGGGAATTGTGTATTTTGTGATTGTGTGAGTGACTTATGAAAAGAATGGACCAAAAATGTACTTTTACCGATGGGTATCCACCACATCTTATCTGCTCCGTTGATTCTCGGCATCATGGTGTATAGAAGACCAGAGAACTTCTCAATGCTGCCAACTTCCCAATCTTGGACTGCTGGAGTGAGATTCATGTTCCATTGGACTAGGTCCCCAGATAACTCCATGCAATTTTCCACTTAGGCATCTTTCTCACCTGCAATCCCAAAAACTGATGGAAACAATTCCTTTTGGGCTTGATCTCCACACCACAGGTTAGTCTAGCATTTTATTTTAGATCCATTGCTCAACACTAGTCTAGTATGCCGATTGAGGATCGCTACCCTCTTTGGATGTGTTTCCAAATTTCAACTCCATAAACCTCATGAAACTCCCTAGTACTCCCCCCCCCAAAACACACAAAAACCAAAAAAAACAAAAACATTCCTCCATTTTTGCCCATATTTGCAATCAATCACTAACTTTCATAGGGCTCCAATTCCATATTATATATCCACAACCACTTCCCAAACAAGGCTCGATTAAAAATCCTCAAATTTCTAATTCCCAACTTCCTCGAAGAGACTAAAGAACATACATTATCACACTTGACTAAATGATATTTGAATTATTCTCCTATCCCATTCGAAAGAAAATCACGATACAACTTCTCAATACGGTTTGCCACACTCGCTGGAATTAAGAATATAGATAAAAAATACGTTGATAGATTAGAAAGAGTACTTTTGATAAGGTGATCCTATCACCTTTCAAGAGATATAATCTCTTCCAACATGCCAATTTGCATTCAATCTTCTCCACCACTGTATCCCGAATCAATATTGTAACCCCAATAGAAGACTTCAACCATATAGTTTATACTCTAAAAACACTAGTGAATGATATAATTGGAGTTCCATTGGAACATTATAAAGATCGAGAACTTTTCCTCTCCAAGTAATGTAGGATCCCATACACCACCTACCTTATTCTCTTATCATATTAGGTATCACAAAATTGGATTGTAATACCTAATAAAAGGCTCAAACCACATGGTCTATACTCCAAAATGACTATTCAATGATATAATTAGAGCCTTGTTGGAACTTTGTAAAAAGCAATAACTTCTCATTTTCAAATAATATGGGATCTCATACACCACCTATCCTTATTCTTATCGTATGGGATATCACAATCTACCTTCTTTAAATTTTCAAAGTCTTTGTTAGGAAAATTCGTCATAGGTGACATGGCTTAGGTCCCACATTTTTTGTTAAGATAGGTTTTAATACCATTTGTAATGCTCCAATAGAATAGTAAGGAAAATCACCATGGAGCCGGTGGTTGTGGACAACATGATTACAAACTGGTTTTGGTGGTCTAAGGTCATGTGGGTGTGGTACAACATGAGAGACGGTGGCAGTTGCTCGTGCAATGTGGAGGCTGGCTGGTTCTCGGTTAACCATGGGAGGAAGTGATTCCTCTGTTTTGAGGTGGCTAAAATGGGGCTGTGTGAGGTGGTTGCAGGTTGCGTATCATGGAGGGTGGCTTGCAACTGGCTAGGCAGCAACTGTTGATGGAGCAACTGTTTGGTGTAGGTGCTCGGTGGCTTTCTGGTTTGGGTGTGAGACGTGCGGCTTGCGGCTTGTTGCTTGTCGCTTGCTGAGATGCTTGCTGGACTTCACGGTGCAAGGGCATGGGTCTTCTTGGAGGCTGCTGTCTGTGCGGCAGGGCAGGGCACTAATGGGAGGCCCTGAGGGTGTTGCATGGGAAGAGTATATGCTGTGCGGCAACCCTAGATTGGGGAAGAGGCTGTTGTGGGTGAGGTGTATTTTAATGTGTGTGTGTGTGTAGACTGGTACGTAAATAGCATGCACATTGGCTACTCTTCTTTCATTAGAGTTTCCAGCAGCATATATGTGTGTGTGTGTGTGTGTGTGTGTGTGTGTCTATATTTATATATAACATGCATGGAGTTTATGTACTAGTCTGGATGTTGAGTAAATGGGCTTGGGCCTTTCGTGGACCTTTGAGGGTTTTTCTCTTGGGCTTGCCCATATTTTTATGGGCCAAGTACCGGATAAACTCCAATGGGCCTGGTCTCAAGTGCAAAAATAAACTTCATGAGTTTTGTGTCAGTTCAAGTCATTTCAGTAAGTCTGTAAGAAAATTTTGCAAGTCTCACATTTTTTTAATTAGTGTTGTACCTAGAGGTATTCATCCGGATTCCGAATTTAGAAATCCGGATTTCGGATCCAAAATTCTCTTAAACCTTTTAAATAAAAATGTCAAAATTATTAAAAAATAAATACAATTTCAAAACTGGGCCGGATAAAACCCCTCCCAGATGAACGGGCCTAGCTGCACCTGGTCTCTTGATTTATATCCACAGGTGTTTTCCACATAAATTAAGCATTTACCATAGTTGTGTGATCGTGTTTGTTTTGTGCTCATTCAATGCAGAATCAAGTATCTCTTCGCAATATGAGTTAAATGTTTTGAATGGTTAATCTAATGACGTATTATGTCTGATATGATATTGCTTATGTTTAATGGTGTTTATTTATGCTGCACTTGATATTTTGCGGTCTAAATACTATTAAACAGGTCAATAGTTTTAGCTTCATGATATTTGAGCATTTTTGCTATAGACTTGCTCTCTCCAGGTTTGGCAAACTAGGGTAATTGAAATTTTAAGTCCTGGATACATAGAACAGACAAATCCTTAATAACGATGTAGATGTAATTCTAAGAAATGTGGAAGAAAAGAGGAAATAAACTCTATGGGAGCGTCTCTCAATCATTGAGAAATTGTGTAAGCCTGTGTAATTCATACTACCTTTTGGAACTCTGTCTGTCTCGCTTTATTATATATAGTTAATTCTCTCTTCCAGGTTTTTGGCACAAAGAAGGCACTATGGCTATTACCCCTGTACTCAAAAGATGATTTAGACAACATTCCTGCACTTCAGGGCCTCGAATTCCCCACACGTTCGAATGTTGAAGCTTGAGACATGGTGATCTTCCAATTTTTCCTCCATTATGGCAGTTTAGCTCTTGTATTTTGCTTTGTGATGCTTGTAACCTTGTGACTCTAAAAAACTGTTCTACAATGCGTTAGATATAATCTGTTTTCGTGATCTTGATCAGGGTTGATGTAAACATGTTAGGACAATTGAATTAAAGTGTTGAGTGGTCAGCCTAACTGAAGGGAAAATCTTTGGATTTCCCAGTATAAAGTGCAGTAATACAGATCCGTAATAGATTGGATATCACTAGAGCAAGAGGGGTTAAGGAAATCAACTTTGATGCACAACTAACGAATATTGAGTGGTTTTGCTGTTTTTCTTACACCATTTTTATTGCTATGGTTTATTTTATTTTTGCTCGACATGGACGGCTAAGTTTGCATCAAATTTCTGTGCAATGATGCTATCGTGGTAAAACAAATATCTGTACAAATTGAATAAGCTGTTAGTTCATATGCTATGTTAGTGTTCAACATGTTTGTCTTACACTTTTTGATTCATGCTTGATTGTGGCTAAATGGTATTTTTGAATGAGCTTTGTTATACATAAGTCTACATGCTATACACCACAATTTTTTTAAATTTTTTTTGGATTTATTCTTTTTAAATTAATTGAATTATTTTACTTATTATTTCTATATAAAATATTTTATTAAAAAGAAAGATGTGATGTATGGTATGTGGGCTTATGTTTAGATTTTTCTTTTTTGAATTATTATTATTATTGTTATTATTATTATTATTCTTACGCAATTATGAATAAAGTTCAATTCGAAACACAACGAAGTAATCATTCCGGGCGTGCGTGCGTGTTCTTCGTTTAGGCTTCTGGGGTTTTTTTTTTTGTAAGGTTAGTGGTAGTAAAAAGTATGTTATGGTTTGGTTTAGATTGTGAGATGAGTTAGATAATTTTTATAAAAAAAATAATAGTTAAATGAAATATTGTTAAAAATATTATTTTTGTTTTAAATTTTAAAAAAAAATTTGAATTATTTTTTATATTTTATATAAACATTTAAAAAATTTTATAATAATAAGATAAAATAAATTAAAATAAAATAAGATTAGATAATTTTTATATTCAAACGGGATCTATGTCATTTCAATATGAGATTAATTAGGGATCGGACGGGCTCATAAACATTAAAAAACAGCCCTCCAATAAACAGCTGACACGTCAGCCTCCCACAAAAATCATGGTGTGGATGCAACTCATCTGATCCCTTTCCCGATCTTTAGCTTGAGCCCCATCTCCTTCCCATTTCGACACTTCTAGAACCACCTCCCATCTTGATCCTTCCCATTTGGACAGTTCCAAAACCCATTTATTTTGGCATCTGTTCACTCTCTCAGACATAGAATATACATTATCAATCCAATCTGTGAATTTTATCCTTTCTTTCACTGACACAGATATGCTTCATCCTTTGCTATTTAATTTGCATGAAAAAGATGATTTCTGCAGTTTCCTTTCTCTCTGCCGACCCCCCATCCCCTTCCCCTTCCCCCCCCCCCCCCCCCCCCACAATTTCCAGTACTCCCCCCTCCGTTGAAACCCACCCCCTAAATAAAAAGCCGGCGAGCTCGTCAATGGCAGGTTTCGCTTTTTTTATGAGCCAATCGTTGGCCTTGCTGGGGCCAACTATTTTGCAATCAATCAATTGAGTCGCAAACTCGGGATAAGTCACCTGTTGAGTTCTAGCCATGGATACCGAGTCATCCACAAGAAAAATGTCTTTGGGCATCAAGATACCGGCTGAGTAATGGACTCCGATCGTTGCTAAGAACTAGGAAGGAAATGAAAAATACTTAAAAAAAAATTGGTCTCTGTCTTGAGTAATGGACCCTGGCTGAGCAATAAATGGTCTTTGTTTTATACTTCGGCTGAGTAATGGACTTCAATTGTGTGTTGATTTCTACAGCAAACAAAGGAAAAATCACTGGAGGTATTTCGCTAGTTCGGTTTCAATTTTAATTAGCTCCCCTCTTGGTGTTGCGATTGCTGAGAACCGAGAAACTGATATGGGATTAGGGTTTGATTTCGGCATGAGAGAGAGAGAGAGAGGAAGAGGAGAGAGAGAGAGTTCGAAGGAAGCAAAAGTTTTTGGATGAAGCAAGTGGATTCGGTGGGACAATACAATAAGAAACCGTAGATGCGTATCCGTGCGAAACCGGCTCGCCATGTCACCCTAATTAAAATAAAAAAAAAAAAAATCGAAACATCAAATATCCAAAATTGGGAGGGAAACTAGAATCGACCCCAGCTCGAGCTCCATTTTGCACGCACCTCCTTTCGCACGCACCTCTATTTCGCACCTTCATTTTGCACGTTTATGAGAGTGGTTTTTGCCGTGAGTAGGACTGAACGTCGTCACAAATTTCACCTCTGAGTCGCGATCGAAGCCGTGGGTTTGGACACAGGTTTTTTATTTTTTATTTTAGTCAGCAGATTCAGTTCTTCAAGCTATGATTTTTTACTTATTCCTCTATGATTCGGTTCTTTATGGTAGATTGTTTTCACTAAGTGGATGATTTGGTATGTATTTTTTGGTTTACATCAAACTCCCGTCTGCTTCCTCGACTTATTAAACCAGTTTGGTGTTGCTTTCCATCTATGGCTCTTCCCTTTTCATACTCGAGAACAAGCTAGAACTAGTCGTTGTCCTTGATTTCTTCATACCCAGCTGCCTCTCTTCAAGTTTGTTTCTCGTATTCTTTGATGTTTGGCTTCGTCTTTGAGTTTAACCTTTTTTAATCTTGTATATGTTGGATTCTTTCGCTTTAGATGTTTTTCTCAATAAGGGTTTGTTTCAAATTGTGTCTATATATTTGGTAGTAATCATCGTGGTATAGGAGTGTAAAGTTTCCAGGTTGGAAGATGTCCATCTATCATTGTGTCCTTTGAATCTATTTTTTAATCTTAATCAGGCAACTTGGATGGAAATTAATCTTAACCATTCTCAGTTATTTTCCAGGTTGGAAGATGTCCATCTATCACTGGTGCTTGTATGGGATGAGCAAAAAATAGATGCGTTTATTATTCATAAATATAAAATATCTGTATTTCTTACATTAATTTACCGAAAATGTGAATGTAAGCAGATCGATATAATTCCACCCGAAGTAACATTTCTCCTTGTTTCGTTTCTACTTAATTTCCATGTTCATTGACTAGTACTTGAGGTTACAGACATACAAAGATATAATTCAAGAGCATGCACGTAGGTTATTATGCAAGAGACATATTGGAGAAATATGTTATTATGCGAGGTTACTTTGTGTGTCTGTTGCATAATAACCTGCATGCGAAATAACAAGCATTACAAATAGTATACAAGCATTACATTCACATTTGCAGTGTTGTAATGCTTGTATACTATTTGTAAATGTGAATGTAAAATTCTGTTGGGGTGTAATTTACCTAGTTAACTTGCTTGTACATTAATATTGAGCATTTGGTAATTCTGAATTCAATGACTTGCTTGTGTAGGAAAAGAGAGGAGGCACATGAAAACTTGGTGGCTTTGTGGACAAGATCTTGTTGAGCATTGGGAATGTTGTGGCTTTAAATGTCAAGAGGAATAGTGAGGGAGATTTATAATGAAGGGTTTTGGTAGGGGGATTTGATTGTTGTCGAACACTTGTAAAGTTTCTTTCATGTTTTGGGTTACTTTTCACTTGTAAAGTTTCCTCTTTTTTTTTTGAGCCACTCATTTTGAAGGTGTGAGGTTCCTCCATTCGGAGAATTTGGAGAATGGAGATAGCTCAGTTTACACAACATTAAGTTATTAAATGTAAAAATGTCATTCAATTGTCGGCCACCATAATATAGACACCAAAAGTGGATGCAATGTATGCAATGTCTTTCTTTAGTCTTTTTGCAACACAAGATAAGCCATGGCTAGTTGGCAGTTTCCTTCAAGAAGTATTTTTTCTAACTCAGTCATCTTCAGGGTTTTAATCTGATATTCACAACTCTATCTTGAAACAAATAGGATGCAAGATGGCCGAATGTCAAGACAGGACAGGACAACCGGACGACCATTTCTCTTTGAGTAGCAAGGAATGCTCAGTTTACAGATAATTCTATCCAAAAAATAATTACAACTATTTGTACAGTTGAACAACAGGTGGAATTGGTTTGATGACTCCTGACCATTTAAATCCTGCATATTTAGGCTTTACCTATTATTACTTAATTTAATAAAAATTTATTTTAACCATCGAAATGGTACAGCCCGTAATGTCAAAATTTGATAAATTACATCAAAATGATAAGAGAAGTTGACACGAGTGAGATAAATGTAAAGAGCTTTGCACATTATTTCACACATCACTTATCTTTTACTACCAAACTAATTAAGTTATTTTACTTGACATCCCTACATCAGAGACTTGATAAAAAAAAAAAACCAAAGATAAAATTATGTGTAAGGTATAGCATAGAGTAATAATAGAATTTTCCAAATGTGAATCATCACTAAACATTTGTATTTTGACAAAGTCCTCTTTTCCATTGGCCGAGGCCATCACTCAATATTGCAAAGTTTCAATATACAGTAGCTGAACAAACAGTTTCCTCCATCTTCAATGACATTCTTTGCTACAAATTAACCATGTTTGCTTCTTCATATTCACCTAATCCACATTTCTATCACAAGAAGCTAATAATAATCAATCTTCATTAACACTCCCCAACAACAAAAGAAGAAGAAAAAGTCCTCTTTTCCATTGGCCGAGGCCATCACTCAATATTGCAGAGTTTCAATATACAGCAGCTGAACAAACAGTTCATTCCATCTTCAATGACATTCTTTGCTACAAATTAACCCTGTTTGCTTATTCATATTCACCTGATCCACATTCCCATAACAAGAAGCTAATAATAAACAAACTTCATTAACATTCATGGTTCTTGGGTTCAAGGCAACTCACGAAGAACAACTGGCCTGTGAGGGAGAAGACGAAGACAAAGACGAAGACCCACACCCACTGGTTTCGTGGAGAAGACGCCGACGGGAATGGTGACCCACTAGCCTCTACGGTCGAAGACGAAGAACAACCGGTCTGTGAGGGAGAAGACGGAGACGAAGACCCACACCCACTGATTTCGTGGAGAAGACGCCGAAGGGAACGGAGAAGCTAGATGGAGGCTTATACAGTCTTCATGAAGGGGATGAGGATGGGGATGGAGAGAGCTAGGAAAGAGTCTTCATGAAGGAAGGGAACGGGTGATGGACGGGTTGAAATCGAAAGTTGAGCTCAAAATTTAAATTCAAATAAAAACAACGCCGTTTTAATATTTGCCATGTAGGAGACGGTTTCACAAGTTACACACTAGTCGGTTGTGTATGACATTTTTTCGGATTGGGTGTGATTACGCCCACTTCAATTTTGTTGTAGCTAATTACGTGTCAGCCCTTATTGGTGGATTGTTTTAACATTTAGACGCTCGTCCAGTCCCAGCGTCACCCTTTCAATATCATTAAACCATTTCTTGCACAAGCCCAACTTTAAAGAATTTCAAATATTTCCTGCCACAACTGATAACTAGCCCAACATCTCACAGCTAGAATTTCAAAAGCAGCTTTTAAAATTAGGAACTCGATTGTACTAAAGTTTAAAAAATGTGAGTAAGACTGAACTTGTTGCGAATTGTTTCCATTTTGACCCGCCTATACTTAGTTTCAATAAGAAGCCCAAAGTCCGGGGAATTAACTCTCACCAAGTGGTGGAGTTTTCAAAACTGTCTGAGGATTTTCCAATTCTCGACAATTCTAACATATGATTTTCTTGATCTATTTGTTTTTTCTTTATTTTTTTTTGGAGCTTCTGGGACATAAATGGAGTTTATATTTTCTGAGTTTCCATTCAAAGACCCACGTGCATGATCTGATTGAACTTTCGTTTCGATCTTAAGATGATTGTATTTTGTATTTATTTATTTTAAGTCCTGGATTTAAGAAGCTCCCAAATCCATAAGTTTTTAGATTGCCCTTGGAGCAATATTTATTCAATTCAACGTGTGGTAGCGACTGGGAAAAAAAAGCTTGAAATTTGATTAATTTTTTCTACTTCTGCATTAAATCAACATTGCACGTTGATACAATCTTATATCCTGCCTAAGAAGAAGTGAGAGAACAGGGAAGAAAGGAGGAAACATTCAAAGGAAAAAGTGAGAGAACAGAAAAAAGAAGAAGAAAGGAGGAGAAGAAGAGAAGTCTAAACGGTGCATTTTTAATTTTTGTCACATCAGCATTTGTACAAAGTGCATTTGTCTAGAATTTTTGTTAATATAAACCCAAAAGCAGATTTTATTAAATATTGAAATTTGTGAAAATTAAAATAGAGTCCACAGGGGCACATGTTAAAATAATTCGAAGGTCTTTTACTTAATAAAACAACTTATTGATAAATAAAAGCATAATGTCTCGTTTGTTTATATAAATTATCTCATCTTATTCAAACCTAATCTAATTATTATAATTTTTTCAAACATTCACAAAAATTACATTAAGTAATTCAATCTTTTTAAATTTTAAAATAAAAATTAATAAAAAATTATATTCTAACAATATTTTATTTAATATTTTTTATCATCATATTCTCAATATTTTTTTATGTAGTAATAAATGATAAGTCTACAAGAATAACATAATAAATAGTCATTTAATATCACATTATAAAATGATGAGAAGATAATAATAAAATAGATAATGAATAACATTACCATAATACATGAACCCTCATGCATAGGCTAGCCTCCTTCCTTAATAAGTTGACCCAACATATGAAATATTTAATTAAATGGATGTAAAATATAAAGTCAACATTTAAATTTAAACTCTCTTCTCTCATATTAAACTACCACTTGTTTCAAAAAATAAATTATTGACAATTTAGTGAAATCTCTTCCTATCATTTGTACTATTTTTTTAATTTATGATCTTGTTTGTTTTTATAAATGAGATGTGATTAGATAAGATGAGATGAGATAAAAATTAAAATTGAATAAAATATTGTTAAAATATATTTTTTAATATCATTTTTGTTTTGAAATTTGAAAAAATTAAATTATTTATTTTATTTTGTATAAAAATATAAAAAAAAATTATAATAATTAAATAGTATGAGATAAGATGAAAGGTTTAAAAAAAGTTAATGAGGCTTTAATGTAATTATTAAAAATCTTGCACCTCTCTTCTACGATGACTTGGCATGCATAAAAAACACACAAAAATTGAGAGAGTGCATTTGAACTCGATCAGTTGGGAATGATCAATTTACAAGTTCTCTCCATACAGGCAATTTCCAGCGAGGGCATCAACATTTTCTGTCAATCTCTAGCTAGGGGTGGGTCAATACTCAGGCTCCAACCAACTCCTCCCCTACCTTCTTTCTTTGTCAGTCTTTTTTCTTTTATTTTTAGTCTGCTTTTCGTTAGTTTTTCGTCCATCAAATAAGCCGAACATTTCCTTGCCGGTCTTCTAATAGCTGGCCATCAACAACCAACACGCGTTGTCTCCTTCTCTTCTACAGGTGCCAATTTTCAAGTTTGGGGGGTGACTACGTAGTTCTGATGCATGGCCTTGGCTGAGCACATGTCCCATGCGCAACGGCTTCATGGAGCCTTTTTTGGGCCAACGCGCAGGGCTAGCAATCTTAGCGGCCTTAGATCCATCAAATCTGATCGTTGGTACTTTAGTTCCAGTGGCAGTTGACCCTCCGCCAACAATCTGGTAGAGTTGTTTTTCTATCTTACCGATTTCCTTAACCAAAGATCAAGTGAAAGTAGGCGTAGAAATACCTATCAGTCAATTTAAACTAACATGGTACACCACACACCTCACTACTGCGGCTTTCAGCTACAACCTAAAACCGCTACTAAGCGATCCATCACTTGTTGAAGAACTGAGTATGAGCCATTTATTTGACTCTAAACTATCTTTTTTTTAGAAGTCATTCACTTGACTTACTTTTTTTTTGTCTTTTATACTGTATTATTATGTGTTATCTTTTTGGAAAGATTGCATGGAATTCTTACTCCACTTAAATTTGTGTCTTATAATCTTTTAATTTTATCTAATAAATTTAACTTGCTTGAAAAAAAAAAAAAAAAGAACTGGATCATCTGGCTAGCTGACTCGGCCCTTGATCTCAACAACGTGGAGACCGTTTTCTTGGATAGCGATGGCAGCATTTCCAGAATTTAAAATTATAAAAATTGAGGCTTGATGTCATTTGGTACCACATAGGTGGGGGAGGCGGCGTTCTTTCCTTTCCTAACCTCCCTAATAACATGGCATGCTCTTACTTATGACAAACCACCTCTCTAACATCGCTAATATAATAATCCCCATAAAATATCATACGAATTGATCCCTATCAAACTTGGACTTTTTTATATATATTTCCACCCCTTATTTATAATTTCCAATTGGGAATTGCAAAAGCAACACTCATTCTTTAATTTAATGCAACAATATATTTTAAAACTTTATTTCATCCAAATTATATAGCTGGTGATTCAGCAGCTAGCAAAAGTACTGGCCAAGACTTCAGAGTTCATTAAAAAATATGATTACAAAACCTTTTATCACCAAGCTATATTTATTGTAAAAGCCTATATATTGTGAAAAGAAAAAGTAATCAATTAATTCCAACAAACAAACTGACTCTGGAAAAAGATGCTCAATCAGTAGGTAACAGCGTGCTAGCTTCTTACATCAGACTGAGTCATCTGGTACTGGACAAACGGGTTGACTCACCATTGGAACATTAATGTCCACCTCAGATAAGCTACATGCGTCGGAAACGAAGAGGGAAAACCAGACAAAGGGTGGCGTACAAAGTAGAATAAGACCAAAGGGCACCATCCAGAGTTGACTATTTGTGGGGTGATATTCATACTCCCACCATGCCAGAGTTAAACCACCCATCATTATCGCCATTAACGACCACAGACAAACTATTCTTTTCTTCACTACCCTGATGATCTCCAGCTCGTCCCTGAAACTTCCATCTGATCTCTCTTCCTTTAGCGAGCCCATGATCAAACTACAACCAAAACGACTTCTGGCCGGAAGATTTTCAAGTCATAAAAAGAAAACAGTTAGTAGTATACTGTTGGTCTGGGTTCCCCAAAAAAAGAACAGAAAAAATAACATACCTGGTAATTTATGCCGGTGAGAATTAGAAGATGGAAGAAGAACTAGAGGTTTGGAACTATATCTATATATTATAATATTATATAAGGTGGGGTGCTGCAACTGCTGGTGATCACGCAGCGAGAATATGGGAGAAGAAGAGGGACGGATAGCCGGAGATAATTTGGTGTGTGGCGCGGGAGGCTAAGAGGCAAGTTGAGACCCATGAGTACTGATGCTTAGGATATTACAATATAGACATGATGAAGTTAAATTCATGAATTGAGGGTGGCATGAGACGTGACTTTTGATCAAAGTTGTTACATGTTAAATATTACATACATATTTAGAGGTAGAAGAAGACAATTACGTCTCAGGTTTTGAAACCAGGTACGTACGTAGGGATCGAAAATGAGCTATCTGGGGTAGATTCTGTTTGTTTTGATCTATTCAGGTACTATCTCGTGACTCTTTTGAAGAATGGTTGGTTTTTTTTTTTTTTTGTTTAGCAGATAAGATGGGTTTGGTTTGGCACTCCCTTAGTGGCTTAATTACGTCTGCCAGTAAACATGCAATAATTAATTAAGAGGAGTACTCATGCTACACTCAAGAATTCAACAAAATAATGTATAAATTGATGAGACTTATTATAAAGTATCATATTTGTATTATAATAAAAATAATTTTATATATAATTTGACAGATCATATTAAAATATATTAATTTGTAAAATTATTTTTATATTTTTAATTTATAGTTAGAATATTTCTTTTAATTAAAGTACTATTTTTGATAATTGTATTTAAATAGTAAAGTAATTTTAGATATCATGTGAATAGTGATGAAAAAATAATAAAAGTATAATAATAAAATATTTTGAGAATATCTTGACTATTTAGAACTTATAAATTACAAAAATTTGAAAGAAACTAGTGGGATAGATTGATAGATATATACCTGTTTTAGATTATTGTATACAGTTGTTAACAAAGGAGTATGGTAAACATTCCTTTTTACTTGTTTTATAGGAAAAATTATTGTTATACATGTGTCCCTGTCTGTCATGTAGAATTATTCTAAATTTATCTTTGCGTTAAAAATTTTGACGTATGATCATCCTCTTTGAAAGCATCATATGATAAGAACGGACTGTGCTAGGCAATAGACGGCGGCACACCCACTCACTTTTTTCTTCTTCTTCAAGCTGCAGAGAGTTGTCAGCCCATCATTTTTTCATAAGAAACAAGTTTTGGAGGGACAGTTACCATTCTTTATTCTACCATTAAAATTATATAAATAATTTTATCATTATTATTTTAAATTTTACATAATAACTTACATAATAATTTTAAAACTTGTAAATATAAATTTCAGTTATTATGAAATTCATAAGAAAATATATAAAACGAAAAAGTTTTAGTTCTTGAAAGTTCTTGAGAAGTTTCTTTATATTTTTCTCTTGCAATATTAATAATTTTTTTTTAATTTTATAACACGTTATCAACATGATGGTTCTACCAATTCTGAAACTAGTGGTCTTATTCCTCTGTAAGTTTTTCAATATATTATTTACAGTATTTGATATATTTTATTGATGATTATTATTTAAAATTTATATGAATTTATAAATATATTTTCTGAAATACATATATTTATTATTTATATGTGTAGAAAATGACAAACCTTACAAAATTGGAATTTGTTACTTTTGACATATCTGAGAAAAATTATTTATCCTGGATACTTGAACTGAAATCCATCTTAATGCTATGAATCTGGAAGAAACAATTAAAGAAGGAAATTAAGCGTCCATACAAGATCGTGTTAAAGCAATGATTTTCTTTCACCACCATCTTCACGAAAAATTAAAAAATGAATATCTTACAATAAAATATCCCTATATTTTGTGGAACAGTTTAAATAAGATGTATGAACACTAGAAGACTGTCATCCTCCCAAGAGCTCGTTATGAATAGTTGCACCTAAAATTTCAAGATTATAAAAGTATTAGTGAGTAAAATTTCACACTTTTTAAAATAAGTTCAGTACTAAAATTATGCAGTGAGAAAATCACCGATGATGATATGCTAGAAAAGACATATTCTACTTTTCATGTCTCAAATGTGCTCCTACAGCAATAGTATCGAGAGAGAAAGTTCAAGAAATATTCTAAACTTATATCATGTCTTCTAATAGCTGAACAAAATAATGAGCTCTTATAAAAAAAACTACCAGCTACGCCCTACTAGCTCAACTCTGAAGTGAATGATAATAGGTTTACATAATTCCTAAAAGTAAATGGTGCATCCTTTAGAAAAAAATCAGTAGTGTGAATGTGGTAGAAAAAATTATAGAAATGTTGGTCACAGAAGTGACCATAGTAAAAGAAATAATAATAATATACCATATCACCAGAAGTGGTACAATTCAGAAATTGGTAAAAACTCCAGAATAATTTTTCAAAGAGAAGTGAAGTGGTGTGTTATAGATGTGGAATGACAGTACATTAGTCACGTACCTGTCGTACGGCCAAACACTTAACTGATTTATATCAAGCATCTATTAAAGGAAAAAATAAAATATTTGAAACAAATTTAGTAGAACCATCAGATGATTTATTAGATTCAATAGATATAAATGTTACTCATATTGATGTCTCTAATTTCTTTAATCATCCTAAACATAGAATTGACCACTTAATTAAAGATAAAAGTATTACACTTAATTAATGTATTTTCTTTCTATTATCTGTAATAAAAATTTTGTATATTTTGTAAAATCATGAATCACATTGATGAATTTTTTTATTTCTAAGTTGAATGATAAAGATGTATGTCTTCTTGACAGTGCTACAACTCATACAATTTTCAAAAATAAGAAATATTTTCAAAATCTAATACTAAACAAAGTCTATATCCATACTATATCAGATTCATCAGATTTCATTGAGGGCTCCGGAATAACTTATATTGTGTTACCTAATGGTACAAAATTTTATATTGATGATATTCTATTCTCTTCACAATCCAGAAGAAATTTATTGAGTTTCAAAAATATACGTCGTAATTACCATATTGAAACGACCAATAAAGGTAGTAAAGAGTATCTTCTTATTATTAAAACAATATTGGATCAGAAACTCATATTAGAAAAATTGTCTGCTTTATATTCTGGATTGTAATATACAAAAATGAGAATAATTGAATCATATGTGGTAATGCACCAGAAGTGCATTGACCCCAAAGTATTTATGACTTAGCATGATTGTCTTGGACATCCGGGATTTATAATGATAAAGGAATTATTATAAATTCACATGGGCATCTCTTAAAGAATCATAAGATATTTCTACCTAATGAATATCCGTGCTCTACATGTTCTCAAAGTAAGTTGATTATCAGACCATCTCCCTCAAAAGTTATTGTTGAATCTCCATCTTTTTTACAAATGATTCACGGAGATATATGTGGGCCTATTCATCCATCAAGTAGACCATTAAAATATTTTATGGTTTTGATTAATGCATCTAGTCGATAGTCACATATTTGTCTGCTTTCCACTAAAAATGTTGCATATGTTAGACTTCTTGTTCAGATAATCAAACTACGAGTATAATTTTCTGAATATCCAATTAAGACCATTCGATTAGATAATACAGGTGAATTTTCATTTCAAGTTTTTGATGATTATTGCATGTCAATAGGAATAGATGTTGAACATCCTGTTCCCTATACACATACTCAAAATGGTTTAGTTAAATCTTTGATCAAAAGATTTCAGCTAATCGCTAGACATTTACTTACGAAATCAAGACTTCCTGTTTCGGCTTGAGGATATGCTATACTTCATGCAGTATCATTAATTCGCATTAGACCATCTGCATATCATAAATATTCTACATTATAACTTGGATTCAGTCAATAACCAAATATTTCTCATCTTCGTACTTTTGGATGTGTTGTATATATTCAAATTGCACATCCACAGCGTACAAAAATGGGTCCTCAACATAGACTTGAGATGTTAGTTTTGATTCTCCATCTATTATCAGATATCTTGAACCCGTTACAGCGGATATGTTTAAAGCATATTTTGAGGATTGTCATTTTGACGAATCCACTTTTCCATTAATGGGTAACGAAAAGTCAGTGCCTGAAGCACGACAACTAATTAGTTGGGATAATAAGATCCTATCTCAATTTGATTCTCCTACAAATAAATGTAAACTGAAAGTTCAGAGGATTATTTATTTATAAGATGTTGCAAATCAATTAATGGATGTATTTACTAACACTAAAAGTGTAGTAAAATCTTATATTCCTGCTGTTAATACTTTAGTAAGAATTGAAGTTCCTGAAGGACAAATTGTCAAAACAGCAATAGGTGAGTCTAAAACACGCTTGATGTGACACTCCCAAATTTTTCTTAAAATAAATACGGGAATCGAGACGTCGGAATGATGACAACACGGGTCACGCATCCCCAACGTTATGTACTAAGTGTGTGAACACGTGACATGCATAAAATAAAAGTCACAGCAGATAATAATATCATTATCTAAGTACCAAAAATTTTAGAAATATTTTACAAATCAATATAACATATATTTTCTAACAGGAAATTTAATACAGTCATCCGAAAAAAAAATTATAAAAATATATATTTATAAAAAGGAGAAAATTATTTTCCAAGATAACAATTTTATAACATAATAGCCCAACAACGAAGCTACCTCCTCAGACTTAGACCTCTCAACATCTGCATCCAAAATCGACGACGCCAAGATGGCATCGCAGGTAAGTACAACCCAACCAAACCAAAAGACAGAAATATACTCATGCAATAACAAAACTTAGGAATACGACACCAAATGCATGAATCTAAAAAGAACATCTTTATCAAAATAAATAAGATAAACACATGCCAAAATCTCATTTTGGTCCACGATAAAATTCTAGTAAAATCATCAATCATTTTCCAGAAAATAATATCCGCAAATCCAATCATATCGGGCGTTACGTATCGCCATCCCTGATATGATATACACACATTACCAATCATATTGGGGGTTACATATCGTCATCCCCATTATGATTCATACATACTCATTTCATACTAAGCGTTACGTATCGCCGTCCCCGATATGAAATACACACCCAATGACCATAACGGGCATTACGTATCGCCGTCCCCGTTATGTCATCTACACACTATCAATCATAATGGGCGTTACGTATCGTCGTCCCTTTTATGACTGGCACACACAATGACCATAATGGACGTTACGTATCGCCATCCCCATTATGTCATCCACACACACACTGATCACAACGAGTGTTACGTATCGCCATCCCCGTTATGACTTAACCAAAAACTATTAAAATCCATAAATTCAATAAAAACCCAATTTCCATTTCCAACACATGAATATCCGAAATCATGCAAAAACTTAATTTTCAAATATTTTTATGAACATACGCGTAAATACACAATGCATACGACCATGCACCAAATAGGTAACAATTAATAAATTCCAACAATGACCAAACACAACATCTGTTGATGTCAAAAATATATTTAAATTTTAAAACTCGTTCGGAAAGTACTTACAGCGGGTAAAAACGCAAATCCTTGAGCAAACGTCAATCCACAACATTCGTAACGGTCACTGATACGTTAGGCTAAAGTGTTCAGTTTGACACCAAAATTTAGGGAGATACTCTTTGAAAGGTGGGGAATCTCATGGAGGAGGTGGTGTGGCGGTGCAACTACCGGAAGGTGACAGATCAGTCTCAAAATGAGTGGAAACCCATTTTTAGGTTTTGGGTGGTACCAAGAAGGTGAGGCCGTGGTTTGAGGAGCTAAGTTAGGAGGGTGGTCAACTGAGGTGGGGGAACATTTTGGTGATGGAGGTGAGGCTCACGGTGGCGGCAAGCGGCGGCTGGGGTATTCAACCCGTGGATTTTAAAACCCATTTCGTGGCTTGATCGTGTGGGAGGAATGAGGGGCTACCGACAGTGAGTTAGGTAGCTGGGAGGTCGGTGATGTAGTAGTGAAGAGATGGTAGCCGGTGGTGGAGTAACGGCGGCACTGGAGCATTTATGGACCGCGGCTTGGAAGTGGGAGTGGAGGCAAACGGCGGCACGGGCTGGGCTGGAAATGGAGGGGGTTGGTCGCCGGCCGGTGGGGAAGACAATGGGAGGGGCAGTGTCGCCGGCCGATGGCGCACGGTGGCGCTGGGTGGAGGGAAGGAGGGACGGCGTGAGAAGAGAGGGAACAGGGGAGGGGGACTCACGCACGGGCTGGAGAAGCAGGAGAAGAAGGGAGAAAAAGAAAAGAAAAATAGAAAAAAGAAAAAGAAATAAAAAAGAAGTTCAACTAGAAAAACATAATAAATTAAATACAAGCCGACTAATAATACTACAATTTAATATAAATAAAATATCATATTTAAAACCAACAATAAATCAATTTAATTTAAAGAACAATTTAATTATAGAACACTAATTATTATTAAGAAAGCACATCAAATAAAATCACATAATAAAATAAAGGAATTTAATTCTAATTATTAAAATAATTACCTCATATTAAAATTAATAAGAAAAGTAACGTAACTCAATATTTAATTATAAGAACAATATAAAACTAATATTAATTACTAATAGATCAAATAAATATCTTAAACAAATAAAACATGATAAATAATATTATTAAAATAAATTAAAATAATCAACACCGAAAATAAGATAATGTGTAAAAATACACGTAAATCTGGGATCTCACACTTGAAGCATGGAAGACCTATTGGTGCAAAAGATAAAATCCTCTGAAAGAAAAAGATACAAAATGAATTTCGTGTTTCTAAAGAACTAATACTCACAATACAGGCTAAAAATATAATTAATGCTCTAGAAAAGGTTAAATCTCCTATCCCAAAATCTTCTGAAAAGAGACCTCCTGAAAAGGTGTTTCATGAAATGTTTTCTCCTGAAAAAGAACAAGTATTTGAAAATAATGAGATCTCAATACATTTCATGAATACTGGAGAAATTCTAGATAAAAATAAAATTGTTGTTAACAACATATTTTCATATAAATGGTTATTGACATTACCAAAAATAATGAAGCAAGTGAGCCAAAAACCGTCATAGAATGTCGACGTAGAAATAATTGGTTAAAATATAAATCAGCCATTGAAACTGAATTAAATTTGCTAGCAAAGCGAGAAATATTTGGACCTATTATCCAAACACCAAAATGTGTAATGCTTGTTGGATATAAGTGGGTATTTGTATGTAAACACAATGAGAAAAATGAAATTGTGTTGTACAAAGCACGACTTGTCGCACAAAGTTTTCTGCAGAAACTCGAAATTAATTATAAAGAAATATATTCTCCCGTTATGGATGCAAACACATTTAGATTTTTTATTAGTCTGGTTATTACAAAATGATTAGAAATGAGGTTGATAAATGTGGTCACTGCATATTTATATGGATCTTTAGACTATAACATATATATGAAAATTCCTGAAAATATAAAATGCCTGAAGCATATACAAGTACATCTAGAAAAATATACTCTATCAAACTACAAAAATCTTTATATGGGTTGAAACAATCCGGATGCATGTGGTATAATCGCTTAAGAGAATATTTTATTGAAAGAATGATTTAAGAATAATCCTATATCCCATGTGTTTTTATTAAGAAATTAAAATCCGGATTTGTGATTATTGAGGTTTATATTAATGATTTAAATATTGCGAGAACTCCTGAAGAGATTTCAAGAACCGCTACATATTTAAAGAATGAATTTGAAATGAAAGATCTTAGCAAAACAAAATTTTGTCTCGGCCTGCAGCTTGAGCACTTGCCAAATGAAATTTTTATTCATCAGTCCATATATACAGAGAAAGTCCTGAAATATTTTTATATGGATAAAACTCATCTCCTGAGTATTCCAATGATTGTTCGAACATTTGATGTGAAGAATGATCAATTTCGTCCTTGTGATGACGATGAAGAAATTATTAGTCCTAAAGTACTATTTCTCAGTGCAATTGGAGCTTTGATGTATCTTACAAATTGCATTTGACCTGATATTATATTCTCAATTAATCTGCTTGCAAGATATAGTTCTGCACCAACTTGAAGGCATTGGAATGACATTAAACATATCTTTCGTTGCCTTCATTGTACGGTTGATATGAAATTATTTTATCAACGTGAATCAAGTCCACAATTGATTGGGTATGCAGATGCAGGTTATCTTTCAGACCCACAAAGAAGTAGATCTCAAACTGGATATTTATTTACTAATGGAGATACTGCTATATTATAGAGATCTGTTAAGCAAACACTATCTGCTACATCTTTAAATCACTTAGAGATCATTACTATTTATGAAGCAAGTCGAAAGTGTATTTGGCTAAAATCAGTATTTTAACATATCCAAAAAAAGTGTGGACTCCCCATCATTAATAATAGCCCAACAATTTTATATGAACATAATACTGTTTGTATCATTCAAATCAGAGAAGGATATATCAAAGGTGACATAACCAAACATATTTCACCTAAATTCTTTTATACTCACAAATTTTAAGAGAAATATGAAATTGATGTCAAGCAGATACGATCTAGTAATAATCTGGCAGATTTATTCACAAAGACATTACCAACTGTGATATTCAAGAAGATTATGCATAATATTAGAATGCAAAGACTCAAAGATATATCGTCATGCACTTTTCAAGGGGAGTAAATATTTTGAAGATTTGTGTTAATTATACTCGTTTTCCTTCGCTAAAGTTTTGTCCCACTTAGTTTTCATTTATAAGGTTTTAATGAGGCAATCTTAAAACACTTGTGGATACATAGGAAGGCTGTACTCTTTTTCCTTCGCCATTAGTTTTTCTTCCCACTGAATTTTTCCTTAGCAAAGTTTTAAAGAGGCAGATTCTTTATGGGTGGTCATTCAATAGAGAGTGTAATGAACGATCGATTGGAGGAACGGTTGCCGCCCCCTGTCCCATCACCAAAATTATATGGACTCTACCACTATTATTTTAAATATTGTATAGTACTTGCATTGTAATTTCAATGCCTATAAATATGACTTTCAGTTGTTATAAAATTCATAAAAAAATATATAGAACGAAAAAAGTTTCAGTTTTTGAGAGTTTTTGAGAAATTTCTATATATTTCTCTCTTGCAATAATAGTAGTTTCCTTTTTAGTTTTATAACAATCTCTTGATTTTTTGCCCTTTTGATAAATTGTGAATGAAAAACACTGATGTGATCAATACTAATTAATTTGTTGACGTATTGAGACCAATAATGTGATTACAAGGGTTGGAGTCCTAGTATTAGATTTATCAAAAAAAAAAAATTAAATTTGATAGAAAGGTAACACTTAAAAAAAAAATTACATTTGATTTATCAAAAAATTCTCGTTATATTTGAAGAAAAATGAGAAAAAAAATAGAGAAAATAAAATATAAATAATTTTATTTTGACTTTTGAATGGTAATCTTTCATTTTCCAATATAGGATTTTTTTTAAATATTATATTTCCATCAAACTTATACTTTCCATCAATTTTTTTTTAAAAAAATTAATAAGTCTAATGCTAATGCTTTTAAACATAAGAAAATACAATAAGCCTCTGTAAATCATGAAAAAATCGATGCAGCGCTAACATGTGATCTTCATGCATCAACACACTAATGATCCGATGTGGCAATCCAACAATTTAGTCTTTGAGAAGTTATATTTATAATTATAAAGTATACAAACATGGTACAAACATTAAAAAAAAAAGTGAATAAATATAAAATAAAATAAAAATATATTTTAATAATAAATTTATTCTTTTTTAAAATGACTATATAGTATTTAGACATTCTACATTTATATAACTTTACTCTTAATCTTAAGTTTGGCTATTCAAGTGTTTTTAGATATTTTTAAAATATTTTATTATTATTTATATTTTTTACTATTATTTAATTTTTTTTTATAACTATTCTTAATATTTTTCACTATCTAAATGCAATATAAGCAAAAATATTATTTCTTAAAAAAATATTTTTAACACTTTAAAAATACTTATTAAACTTGAAAAGGTAATCTCAAATAGCAGCCATAATTTTTAAGACTGGATTTAGATTCAAAACTTATTTTAACTTATATCTATTCATGATTTTTATTTTATTGTTATATTTTTTTTAATTTTTTTATATAAAATATACATTTTTATATACATTTTTTCAATCTTAATATATTTTTTAAAATTTTAAAATTATTTTTAAAATATTAAAATAATAATAATATTAAAAAATAAATTTAATTTATTTTAATTCATCCCATTTATCAATTTAAACCGATTCTAAACCTCTATTCGACTTGATTCCGTACGTCACCCACGTGAACAAACGTCGGTGACGCTACGCTTGTTAGCAACAGCAGCGCAAGAAATGCTGTTGGAGCCATGTAGAAATAGGTAATGGTTCAACCACTGCTACCACCCCGTTTTAATGTCCTGTTTGACGTGGTTTTTTCACGTTTGCATTCTCATTTGTCTTTCTTCTCCATTTCATCATTTAATCGAGACCATTTCCCCGCGTTGACCCTCTCAGCAAGCCAAACCCTCTCCCTCTCGGCAAACTAAACTCCCCGCACTCGAAAATCTCCCGGACAGCACCCTCTCAGCAGATTCCCTCCACGCCTTAAAGCCCCCGTCAAGATCCCTCCAAAACCCCCGATTTGCGGCCCCCAAACCCCGACAAATCCCTTCACGCCATTTTGATAGTCGCCACTCCCTGCTTCACGTAGCCACAGCCAATGTCAAGGTCGAGGTGGGTGCTCTTCTGTTTCAAGACTTATTTTCTTATTCTTCGACTTTTTAATTTGGGGGTCTGACTTGCAGGAAAAAAAAAATGGGGGTCTGACTATGGTTTCTTTGACATGATGATGAAATTTCTGCTTTTTTTTTGGTCTTTATTAATGCGTGTTTCTTGAAATCTTCTCTCTGAAGCAGGCACTCTTATGAAGAGATCTGATGATGATGATGGAAAATCTGCAAAGAAAATGGAAATAGAAGCAGTGATTGTGGCTCCCTCCAGGGAGCTGGGCATGCAAATGGCAAGGGGTTGAGAAGATTTTGGGACCTGCAAACAAAAGGATCCGATTAGCAGGCAAGGAATAGGTGGTTGGAAAGTTGGTGGCAATGACGTGCTCAGCGAAAAAAAGAGGAGGCAAGCCTTGGAATTTGGAGTCCATGTGGTCTCTGGGATTTGTTTGTTAACAAAGAAGAGTTGCTGATTTCTCCAGTTGGTTTGGCTTTGTTTGGCGTGTAGAGATATTGAAATGAAACGAAATTCATCGAAGAAAGAGAGGTGAGTTCGTTGTGCTGTGGAGTGAGTGGTGGGAAGAAAACCACAAGGCGGGAACAATTTTTCTGGGCGTGTCCGTCCGTAAAAAGTTTGCTCATTTGCCTAGAATAAGCAAGAAAAAGATGAGGTCGGAGATGCCCTCAGGAGACGAACTCGACGGAGAAACCGAGCTGGCTTCTATGGATGAACTCCATTGTGGCAAGGGAGAAACAGTCAATGAGAAAAGAAAGTGAAAAGAGAAGAGTGCCATAACGGGACACCCAAAACGGTGTCCCTAGCTTTTTCCGTAGAAATATTGCAGAAAATGCTATTCATGACATTGTCCCGATCCCAATCCGTTTTCTCTTTTTTTTTTTTTTTGAATTTTTTATATATATAATTTTTAAGTAAATATTTTTAATTAAAACTATGAGTTTTTTCATATTTTAATTAAAAAAATATGTTTTTTTATATTTTTTTACATAATATTTCTAACATTTTAAAATAATTTTAAAAAAAAAAAAAATTACAATATTATTTTAAAATATTTACTTAAAAATCATATATATAAAAACTCAAAAAAAAAAGGGATGGAATCGGGATACTTACCATCGGGGTGAATGGCACTCCCCTGCACCCAAAAGTCGCTGTGAGCAGAAATATTAGTGGAACCTGTCTACTCATTTCCATCGATCTCCTCTATCAGGGGCGGACCCATGTTAGTAAATATATATAATTTTTTTTATATATATAATTAAAAAATTTTCTTAATTAAAAAAATTAAAAATTATTCCTCCTCTCTTCCCTCTCCCTACCCCTAAATTTTTTTTATTGAAATTATTGATTTAAATTTCAATATACATCTATTTATATTTTAATTTTTAACTTCACTTAAACTCAAAGTTCAAACTCAAAGTTCAACTTATACAATTTTATTGTTACTCATGTTACTCAACTAACAGTCTAATTCTAGTAAAAAAATTAATTATAAATTTATATGATTGTAAAATTAATTAATTATACTCGCTTATTTAGTTTCAATTTAATTTGTATGATTATGAGATATAATTTATTAAAAATTTAATAGCGTTACATCATTAATTATTAAAAAACTCTCAAATTTATTATTAATATAACGACCCGAGCCCAGGCCCATACCCGGTTCAACCAACCCAAAGCACACGGAAACGACGCCATTTCACCTCATGTAAGTTATTTTCCGTCCCTTTTCTTTCTTTTCTTTTCTTTTCCTCCCTTCTCCTGCCCCGACGATTTCATCTCCCCTGTTTTTGCGCAGCTCTCCGTTTCTCTCGCATCAAACCACGTTTTCGATGGTTATTTGTTTCAGATGAAAATCTCTCTCTCTCTCCCTCTCTCTCTCTCTCTCTATATGGCATTTTACCCTTGCTTGGGTCTCCTTCCTTCCGTAAACCCCCCCTCTGGTTTTGGTTTCGCTGCAAGAATCACGGTAAGCTTTTCTAATTTCTTCTTACGTTTTCTTCTATCCATAGGTTTCGGTTTTGGTATATTTAATCACTGGAAATTTGTGTATTTCCGATAGGTGAAGTCGAGCATAGAGAAGCAAGAATTTGGTTCTTTATTGCCTTGTTTTCGTGCCGTTGTAGTTTTCTTCAGGTAAGACTTATGGAGTCAAAATAGAGGATCCTCTTGTATGTTTTGTTTTGAAGATTCGATTAATTTACTTGGTAGATTTCTGAAGGGTATGGTTAGAAAAATTCTCGAGTTACATGGCCATTTTTGTTCTTGCTGTATTGTACCATTTTAATCGAAATGGAGATGGTTTGGGTTGGTTCATGACAGGTGAAATGGACGGTTTGTTGCTGAATTTTGTGGGTTTGAGGAAATTTTGAATTTTTTGAAATGTATGCACCTTGGTTGAATACTACTTTTAATGCTGAAATATTGAATCGGTATTGAAGGGTATTTCCGATGGCTGTCCAGATTTTTTATTGAGTACTTTTTGCTGTGTTGTGTTGTTATAACTGCGGATTTAGAAATGTTTCTAAGTTAATACATGATAGATAGAGTTGATGTGTAGTTGCTGGAAATTGTTTATGTAATTCTAGCCGTTCTGAATGATAAACGCTTGTTTAAGGAGATTGAGGCAATTTGTTTGTTAGCGATTTTAATTTGGAGACGTTGGTCATGCTATTAAATAATTTTGGGTGGCTGGTTGCTTGGGTTTTGTTTGCTAGAAATTATGATTTTAGGCAAGCGGCGTAATTTAGCTTAAAATTTTCAGATTAAAGCTTTTTGGAGTGGTCATTAACATCGAGGAATATTTTTATGAATAGGTGACGAAACTCTTAGAGGTCGGACTCAAAGTTTTGATAACTCGCAGCATGAATTAGGTAAGCGAGATTCGTATGCTCGGTTTTATATCAAAAGAGGACTGAGGTTGACTTTTTGAAAATTTGTGTTTTTGTTAGTTATGAAATGAAAACTTGAGAAAAACCAACATCAGTCGATTGTTTGCATTATTCATGAAGTTTATATGAAAGAAGGAAAAATATTTCTGTCATGCATTGTGTAGACATGAGCCTGCTTTTTATTATGTTATTTTCTGAAATGTGAAAAAGAGTGTTTTTGTCTATCTGCAAAAAATTATGCCTTGATTGCGTTGACGATATTTTATTTATATAAACTTTATTCTAAAAATAGTTTGGAACTATGTGTCTTTAATAACTCTGAAAAATTTTGGCATAGTAGTCTGGTTGGTATTTAACTCTATCTCTAGTTTGCTCTGTCTCTGTTCTATTTGGATTGGTACCAATTTCCTATCTCTGAGTGCACCTACTTTAAAAACAAAGTGGTTTATTGTGGGTTTTCCTGTGTGCACACTCGAGGCTCCGAGAATAAAGAAGGGAAAGTCTCACCTTTTTTTCTGCCTGGTTTGGCCACCGGAGTTTACACAACCCTACTACGGGGGTTAAACATGATCTTTGCCTTGTGAGATGCTCCGTTTGATATAGTGATAATGTTCAGATTTGTTATGTCAAAATACTTTATGATTTAATTGTTTTGAAAATCATTTGTCCCTTTATGCATAAAAATGTTTTGTTCCGCACTTTATTATCTAGTAAATGCTCATGGTTATACGCTTATATAAGTTCTTCGCTTACTAAATTGTAGAAAAACTCACCTCTTATTTCATATACTTTTCAGATGTTTTGGATGTTCCAACAGAGGATCAAGAATAGAGTTTTGACTAAGTTTAAGCAATTAGAGCCACTCAATAGATGGGGAAACAATTAATATATATTCTAAATATTTTGTTTCTAGTTCATTGGATTTTAGAATATTATTTATTTATTATTGTTAAGATTATTGGGAGAATGTGAATACTCTCGTTTATGATTATTTATATTCTTTTAGTTATGACTTTGTGGACATTTTTTTATATAGATTGGAACGTGGAAAAATATTTTTTATTTGAATATTGTCGGAGATATATTATTTGTCGTCGAGGACATATTATACCAAACAGGTTGGACTTCCCGACCCCTACGAGTACCGGGTGTTACAATTAATCTATAAATTTTTCTTAAATTATAAAAAAATATGAGCAAGTACTAAAAAATAATTTATTTTTTTAAAAAGAAAGATGTGAACAATTCGAAGAGTAATATACATTTAGAGAGCTTGATAACAATAGAACATGATACTTATAAAATTTACATGTATTGCACATTTTATCGATCGTCCTCCCAAATATAAAATTTTAGTTTCACCTCTATCGTCTCTCATATCTCGCATTTCTCCAGCCCTTTAAATCAGCCTTTTAAGGTCTCATTTGAATATTGAGGTAAAATAAAAAATTCATGAAATAGTTTGAAATGATTGTGAATAATAATTAAATAATTTGAATTAAGATATTTTATAATATTTTGAAAAGTATAAGAAAAAAAAGTTGAATATAAATATTATAAATTAAAGTTAAAATATTGTTATAATATAATCTTATAATATAATTTTCTCCTTTAAATTTTTTAAATTTAATTTTTTTATATTTTATTCAAAAATTTAAAAAATTGTAATAAATTTAAAATTTAAACTTTTTGTGTTTGAATAAGTTTTTGGACGTTGATTGTTGAGATGATTAGATGAAAACTCTATAGCCAAATTAACCCAAAGTCACTCTAGATTGTTTGGATTGAGTAAGCCTCTAAATTCATTTTATCTACTTATTATAATCTTTTCAAGTTCTCATATAAAATATAATAATAATTTATTCTTTTAATAATTTTGTAGCAATATTTTATTAAATTTTTAATTTTTCATCTCATCTCAACTCAATATTCAAATTACCCCTAAAGTTCATTGAGGGACATAACAAAAATCGAATATAAAACCCAATCACTTTAAGGCTAAAAACATCAACATTGATCTTTTAAAATATATCAAAATTTGATGAAAGACAAGTTTGATAGAAAGTTAATACCAAAATAATCTTATATTAGGCTCATAAAAAATATTTTTGTTATATTTGATCAAAAATAAAAAAAAATAAAATTGAAAAAAATAAAAATAAAGTATTTTTAGTATAAAAAAATTTCACAATGTACTTTATTAAGAATTAAGAAAAAGATTATGGAAACGGTCACTAAAAGTTTGTCTAAACTATGCATACGTACTGTAATTAATTAATAAATCATTTATTAGAGCACTTTTATTGGAGTATTCTTAGTGGTTTATGCGTATGTATATATAAAATCATCATTTTGGAGATTCATTTTATCATATGCATATGCATATGCAAAACTCCCACATTAGCTTCTGCAAATTTAAGACAAAATAATAATAAAATATTCTTTTACTCCAACTTCTTAATTTTTCAACTCATATATGGGATGCATTTCATTAATATAAATACATATACATGTTAGCATCTCAATTAGATATATATATATAACTTATATAAAATATATAACTTATACATATAATATATATATATATATAACTGGAATATATATAAAATTGAAATATATATATAATTAGAATACATATTTTCATAGATGAACAATAGAAGGAGAGAGAAAAAAAAAATTTCATAAATAAATAGTGATTCTCTAAATATTCATAATTACTGTTCATAAATATGTAAATATTTACATATGCATATTTCAATGTAAAAGATTTTGAATTATATTATGTAAATATAGGTTTGCATATGCATATGTAAATGAAAATGTTCTTAGGCTGCCAAATTTTTTTTTTCAAAAAGTATAAATTTGTATATATATTAAAAAAATTTGATCATATTTAATGAAAAATGAGAAGAAAAAAAATAGTAAAATAAAATAAAAATATTTTTTATCTTTAAAAGTAAATAATAATTCTTGAAATTTGTTTAAATTTGAAATTTAAACTTTATTTAAATTTAAAAAGTTATTATTTATTTTTGAAAATAAAAAATATTTTTGGGTATTTTTATTATTTTTTTAAACATTTTTAATTAAATATGATCAAAAAATATATATATATATAAAATTTCTTTTTTTAATTTTTTAATTTTTTTTAACTAATCTAATGAGATGAGTGAACTATAAATTGATATTCCACGTTTCTTGTATGATTTGACACCATTTACGATCTCAGAAAAAACACTATGTCATGTATGATTTGACATATTTAATACTTTCTTGATATTGGCTTCAGCCTTCACTTGTGGACCTGTGGTGGTAACGCGACTCTGATCTCTTTTGTTCCTCACATTTTTCTCTTGTTCTTTCACTGTATCTACCTTACCTCGTTTTTATTCTATAGATGTATGTGTGACACGCGTCATTACAAATGTACGAATATGCAAATCACTAGTTGTAAATCAGTTCACTCAATAATTACAAAAGAATGTGCATCTTTTCAAAAATCATTTCAAAATAATAAACTACAATATATCATCATTTTCACTACTTCTAACAAAGATTCTAATAGCGCAGTGGAGGTTGTATTATTTACATATTTTTGCGAAAAAATTATTTCTATTTTTTAAGGAGAAGTTTTGTTTTGGGGGTGGAAATAAAAAATATTGGTCCTAATTTTTTCTATTCACCATTTTATACCGTTGTTATTATTCTGAAACATTTATTGTGGAACCTTAATCATAAATCATATTTTCCACTTTAAATAAAGTTTACTTATTTGCTTAGAAAAAAAAAATGTTGATGCATTATTGTCATGACAATTTTACAATCTCTTTATCTGCAAATTGCACTTGGAATTTTATCTAAAAGATTTAGACCTTATACATTTTTTTGGGGTATTGAAGTCATTCTATTTTTTGAAAGTGTTTCTCTCTCTTAACACAAATATGCTATTGACATTCACTCTAGTTTCTAATGCTTCCATGGCAATAGCATAAATAACTACCAACATGAACCTAAAATGAATACAAGTTTTGCCATTACCAATACATCAATGTTATGAACCTAGCAGAGGAACTTTAGCAACATAAATCTAAGATGGAAAATTTAAACACATTATTCTAAATCAGTGTGATATGCAGTGAAAACTTCAGAATGCTTAGAGTTTCATTGGCAAAACTTGATTGAAAAACAGCCCCATTTGGTTGTCAAAGTGTACTAAATATATTCTATTTTAAACTCATTTCTTCATCCAAACACACAAATTCAATTTATTTTAAAAAAAATCAATGTACTGTAGCATTTATTGTAGCTATAGTAACGAGTCCCACAAACAAAGTAGATTTTTGGGTTTTGATTCCTGACAATTTTTTTTTATAAAAATTCACCCCAAATCTCTCTCTCTCTCTCTCTCTCTCTCTCAACAGTCGAAACTGTCAGAAGCATTAAAAGCATTTAATGCTTTTTAACTAACTTGTTGCAAGTGACGTGCGCATAGGGGACAAATTGCAGGTCATGGCTCCTACAAATTCGTATCTTCCTATCAATTTATTTAAATTCATCTAACCATCCAAACATATTTTAAACTAATTTAAGTGGGTCCCACAAAACTTACTAAATCATCTCAACTCAATACTATTTATAAAGAATTTAGCTCAATTCAATTCAATTCGACATCTAAATACAACCTTAGATTACCACCTCCACAAGCATATAAGCCTTCAATATTTTCTAGAACACCACTCCTACATATTGCTCCAAGAGTTTTATAGTAGAACTTTCTTTCACAAGTCCAATGTGAAAAAGGGGGAAAAAACTCACAATAAGTAGCTAAATTAGGAAAAATATGAATTTTACCAATCAATTGTAAAGAGTATATAAAGAGTACTCTCAATGGAATAGGTAAAATGGAATTTTCTATACAATAGATGAAGAAAATTTCAAAATCATGCTCCAATGAAGCATATAAACCATCATTTAAAATGAATTCATGAATAGTGATCTTGCTATATGTAGCGGGTCACTATTCATGAAGATAAACTTATTATATTATTTTTCTCTCTCCCAAATCGTTGTTTGTTTCTCAGGATAAGGTCGAGAAAACCCTAGCGCTGGTTCATTGAGGGAAATTGGAAGGTTGAGAGGAAAAAAAATAGTAGAGAGAAATGTTGGGTCTTCGATCAGAACAAAACCCTAGCCCTGTTTGGTTTGAGGGAAAACGGAAGTTCGAGATTAAAGCAAGACCCTAACTTTGTTTAGTTCGAGGGAAAGCAAAAGGTCAAGAGAAAGAGAAAAGAAAGTAGAAAGAAATATTGGATCTTCGATCAGAACAAAGCTACAACTCTGTTTGGTTTGAGAGAAAGCAGAAGGTCGAGAGAACGAAACCCTAACTCTATTCAGTTTGAGGGAAAGCTTAAGGTTAAAAGAATGAATTTATCCATTTATTTGGTTTGAGTGAAGGTAAAAGTCTAGAGAAAATATGAGAGTGGGAGAGAGAGAAAAGAGGCCGAGTAATAAAAAAAAAAAATATATCTATATATATATATTAAAATGATATAGAGAAAAAATAGATTAGTTGATGGTTGACTTATTATAAAAGTAAGTATATAAAATAAAAAAGTGGATTTTTTATAGTACATTTTAAAAAAAATAAATAAAGGGTCAATTGTGAGTGCTCTTAGTAGAAATTTTAAACCTAAAAATTTGGTGCAGTAAGGTACCAATTAATGCTGCCATTGAATACTCAATACAGTTTTGTGTCTCATCGAGAATTTTTTGCCTTGGGCACTTGTAAGTAGCAACCTAAAACTTAGAGCTATAACTATAAGGAAGAAACAAAGTAAAGATAACTCAAGTAAGCAAACAAGATCAATGTATATTGAGCTGCACTATCTATCCGAGTTTAAGTACATGACATATCAGTTGCTCAAAAATAGATCAAGTAGCTCAACTTCTAAGGTAGGGGTGAAAAACAAAAAATCAGACCGAATTGGTGGATTAGGTCTGGCACCAAATTTAGTTTGGTTCAATATCTTTTTTTTTTTTTTTTTAAAGATTGATCAAAATCAATTCAGTTCTGGTTTTCTTTTTCTAAAATCGGACCAGACTAGTTTTTATATATATATATATATTAATTTTTATATTATATATAATTTTTATGTATAATATATAAAATATAATTAAATATAAAATAGTTTTGTATTATATAAAAAATTATCAATTAATATAATATTAAGTTTTAGAATCTTATATGTACTATAGTCTATTGTATAATAGTTATACTATTATTATATCATACTATAATATATCACTATAGTCTATAATACAATTATAATGTATATTATAATATACTACAATATATTACCACTATAGTATTATATACAAAAATATAATATATAATATAGTAGTTTAAAACCAAAAAATACTTAGATCAAATTAGATCATAATTGGTAGAACTAGAAGTATCGATTTAAGAGATAATTGGTATAGAGTTGATTTTTAAAAATGCAAAATCGGCACATACTAGTTCGGTCTCAAATTTAGTCCAAAACTAGACCAAACTGAACTGGTTACACCCCTATTCTAAAGAAAGAAATAGAATTATTCCAAAATTCATATATAATAGTGCTAAGTAAGAAAACATGATTGATATATATTAAGTTGATCTTGGCAATGATAAGGAGAATTAACTACCGATCATTACTATAGGAATCTTTAATTGCCAAGAAAAATAATAATGAAAAAAACACATGATCATCAAGATAAAAAGGTTAATAGTAGTTACTTGTTGATGCTTTATAAATTACATAAAACAACTCCAATTTCCCACGGGGGTTATATTTATATAAATTGCAATAAAATTGAAGTTGAATTCCCAATTAGATTGAGCAACACAGATTAACTCCATTCCATAAACCAAAAGGTTAAAATGGTTGGTAATGCATGTGAAAATATTTTGTAAGTGTGATTTTATAATGATGGTGACTATGGAGAAGTGAAGTACTCATGAATTCATACTTTTGTCCTCAAATAGTGGAGAAGATATGAAATGATTCAAAAAAGTAAACTACAAGTCAATTTACCATATGAGACAACAGGTTTAGGCTTCTCAGACAACAAGTCAACTTATCATCAATTTTCAAAAGCATACCACCAACACAACAAGAACTCCAATGCCCACAGTAGAGACAGATTGAGTGTGTTAGTCCATGTTTAGGTTTTAATAATTAAAAATTTTATTTACTAGTCTCATGATAAGGTGCAGAGGATGATAGGCTACTAAATCTAGAAGTCCATAGATAATATGCAAAATGATTTCAATCATGCTATGAAGTTTGATTTGCCTTTCAATCATGAAAATACATACACGTATGCATAATTTACAGATTTCACTATGTTGATCAACATAGAATTCACAATATTGAAACCCCTCGCCGAAGAAGTAAAACTAGAAGAAAATAAAATTATGCACATTTGATAATTGTTGCATTCTAGTAAAATAGGAAAAGACTCCAAAACATTTAGCTAGTAATCGGGGTAAAAAAGAAAAAATAAATACTAGTAATTAATCTGACAATAAATGGAAGCATCAATAAACTCTGTTTCTATTCTTTACTCTTCTTACACGAACAATTCTCAAGACTTTCCAAGGGTGGGATATACTATATGATTTTTAATAGACACGGAATTGTATGAATATAAGCCCCCATACAGACCCAATAACATGTATCTAAAATCAATAACTAGAATTGACCATGACTATATATATACACATATATATATTATATTATATTATATACATATATATAGGGGAGGAGACTAGATAGAATGTCAACAACATGTACCTAAAATCAATAACTGGACTAACTCAAAATTCACATGTGCAATCGGCAGGATAGCACTTTCACGAAGGAGAGACTTGATAAGATACTAGCAAATAACCAATGGTTGGCTATGTATCCTAATTCTAGTATTGAGTCTTTAACTATAGTATGTTCAGATCGTAGGCTTCTGTTCTTACAATGTGAATAGGGGAGGAATGCTTATACAAGAAGGTATTCTCAGTTCAAATATGAATTTAATTGGAGCAAAGAATTCAGATGCAGTGAAGTGGTTCAGATGGCATGGCAGAAACAAGAAGGATGTTTGGATGCATTAGAATAAATTCAATGGAAACTTGAAGTATGCAGCAAAGGTCTTAAAAACCGGAGCAAAAATCTGATAAAGGAAAGAACCAAGGCTATCCGAGAAAAAACAGCAAAATTGTCTACTTTACAAAAGTATGAAGACCCCAAGAACAGGCATAAGCTCAAGAGTGTGCAAGCGGAATTGGATTTTCTCTTAGATCAGGAGGATACCAGGTGGAAACAATGAGCTAAATGACATTGGTTGGCTCAAGGGGATAGAAATACAAAATTCTATCATGCTTGGGTAAATCATAGGATAAAAAAGAATTTTATTTAAAAAGTGGTGGATAGAAAGGGGAATTTGCTAACAGAAAAGGAGGATATTTTTTTTTGGTTTCTGGCATCGTTTCACTCATATTTTTACTTCCTCCAATCCTTTTAATAGCTCAATTGATCAATGCTTGCAAGGGGTGGACTGTAGAATCACAAATGATATGCAAGAAAAGCTAGACTTGCCATTTACAGTACATGAAGTTATTTCTGCCCTCAAACAAATGTCTTCATACAAGTCTCCTGGTCCAGACGGATTTAGTGTCTGCTTCTATCAAGATCATTGGGACAAAGTGGGTAACAAAGTAGTGCAGGTAGTGCTAGAATTTTTTAGAAATGCTATGCCCCAAGGTTTGAATCACACTTACATTGCTTTGGTACCTAAAGTTAATTCATCTTCTTTGGTTCATGATTTTCGCCCTATTAACTTATGCAAAGTATAAGTTACTTTCAAAAGTATTGGCAAATAGATTGAAGGTGGTTTTGCCTTTAATTATTTCATGGAAACAGAGTGCATTTATTCTTGGTCGGTTAATCACTGATAATGTAATGGTGGCATACAAGCTCCTTTATACAATGCAATCCAGGCAAAAAGGAAAGATAGGAAGTATGGCGATCAACTTGACATGTCAAAGGCATACGACAGGGTAGAGTGATTTTTTTTTTTTGAAAGCCATGTTGATAAAGATAAAGTTGGGCTTTGGGACAAGATGGATAGGAATGCTGATGTTATGTGTGAAATCTGTAAGTTACTCAGTTCTTGTCAATAGGATTCCTGGTGAGAATATTTTTTCCTTCAAGGGGACTAAGACAAGGCGATCTCTTCTTACCATATTTATTCTTGATATGTGTTGAAGGTCTATCTACATTACTAAAACAAGCTGAATTGAAGGGCACAATCCAAGGTATTGTAACGACAAGAGGTGGCTTAAAGATAAATCACCTCCTTTTTGTTGATGATTGTGTAATTTTTTGTAGGGCTAAGATTGAAGAATGGGTGAATGTTATGGCACTTTTATAGAAATACGATGTGGCTTCTAGTCAAACTATTAATAAACAACAGACTTCTCTTTTGTGTAGTACAAATACTTGTCATGAAGCAAATGAATTTATTACTCAGCAAGTTGATGGTATTTCTTGTAGCAACTACAACAAGTACTTGGGTCTCCCTACTATGGTTGGTCGATATAAATATAATACCTTAATACCTTTTGAGGTTTAAAAGAAAAAAGTGTGGAAAAGGATTAATAGTTGGAAGACAAGTCTCCTTTCTTATGTAGGCAGAGAAATTCTAATCAAAAGTGTCTTACAGGCTATCCCGGCCTATACTATGAGTGTGTTCAGCCTGTTAAAGGAGATTGAAGCTTTATTGGCCAAGATTTGGTGGAATTATTGCAAAGAAGGAAAATGAGTACATTGGAGGAGCTGATCTAGACTTGGAGCAGCAAAGAAAAAATGTGGTTTAGGCTTCCAAGATCTCATCAGTTTCAATAGAGCCGTGATTGCAAAACAAGGGTGGAGGATTCTTAATGACCCTTCATTGTTGGTAGCTAAGATCTTTAAAGAGAAATACTTCAAGTCTTGTTCTTTTCTTGATGGCAAAATAGGTAGTTGTCCTTCTCAGATTTGGAAAAGTATGCATTCAGTTAAGGATCTATTAAAAAGTGGTTTAGTTTGGAGGGTAGGGAATGGAAAAATTATCAATATATGGAGAGGTAAATGGATCTCTAGTCCTTCAACTTTTCAAATTTAAACACCAATGAATATTTTTGTCCTGAGGCTATGGTTTCTGATCTTATTGATGAAATGTCTTGGGTCTAGAAAAAAGACTTAATTGATGAAGTCTTTAGGCTGGAAGATGCCACAAGGATTTTTAGTATTCCTATCAGTGCAGTAGGGGCTGAGGATAAATTAATATGGGGTTTATCTCCTACAGGAGTGTTCTTTGTGAAGAATGCATACTATGCTGATTTATCTAGGAAAACTTAGTCATTTGGGAAATCATCATCAGAAGATTAGACTATAGAAAGGTGGAAAAGAATTTGGCATCTAGGAGTAGCAGCAAAAATCAAACATTTCATGTGGAAAGTGCTACAAAACATCCCGCATACAAAGCATAATCTTTTTAAAAAGAAGATTGTGGATAATGCCATGTGTCCTGTAAGCAATCTGGAAGAGGAAACTATTTTTCATGCACTATGGGCATGTCCAGTTGTAATGGATGTGTGGGGTGAGCTTGGAAGTCCAGTGAGAAAATCGAGTAACTGTTATGGGTTTTTTGACAAGTTATGGTCTGATTTCATATGCAAACTGGATAATGGATAGGTAAATTTGGTGGCTATTATCTGCTACAGATTATGGTCTCAGAGAAATGAATTTATATTTGAGAATAATTTTAAAAGTCCCACTCTGTTGTTGAAGCTTGCAGTGCAGAATGTGGAAGCATTTGAAGAGACAATGCATCAGACAATAGATGTACTTGGAGCTAATAGTGCAGATAACAGAACAAGTTCAATTCGAGATGAACATTGAAGCAACTGTCAAATGAAATCCACCTGATAATTCATGTTTAAAAGTCAACATTGATGCTACCCTATCTAAAGACACTAATAAAATGGGTATTGGGATTGTTATAAGAGATGCTCAAGGAGAGGTTCGGGTGACTCTAGCAGCACAAAAAGAGTTTGTCAATTTTGCTATGGTGGTTGAATGCTATGCTCTCCTAAGATCAACAATCCTTTGCAAAGAATTAGGATTGGTTGCTATTCAGTTTGAAAGTGATGCACAGATCATGGTGAATGCTGTTACAAGTTCTAAATCAAATTATTCATGGATGGGGCAAGTTGTGGAAGACATATATGTTTTCTAATCAGCCTAGATGGAGTCTATCACACATTAGGCAGGTAATAAAGCTGCCCATAGTGTTTCAAAATTAGCTTCATCTATTTGTGAAGAAACAATATGGATGAAGGAGTGCCTTGATGTAGTTATGCCTTTTATTTCAGTAGACAAGTTATCTATGAATTTATTTGAGTGATGAAATGAATTTCCTTTAAAAAAAAATTGATAAAGCCTATGCAAAATTGTCAACCAAGTTTTGCATTGCCTACAAATAATGAAAATGGCTTGGCAGTATTTCTTGAATACATAACACTATCAAAATATCATTGATTCATTTGATAAGAAAATAGAATGTCATTGAAAAGAGAATCTTGCACCTTTTTCAAACACCTTTGAGAGTATCAAGTCAGTAAAAGTGAGCATCAGTGAAGCCAACTCCAACCATTTTTTCATGAGTACTGTCATATCCGTAAATGAATTATAAAAAATAGGGTTGGTAATATGTGACATGATAAATTGACACGAAACGAACATGACGCAATAAAAGCGGATTAATGTTTAGCATTAATGGGTTTCATATCAAATCGTGTCAATCTGTTAAAACACGATTTGATAATGGGTCATAACAGATTTACCTGTTAAGACACGTTAAGAAATTTGAATTTACTTTTATACCCGTAGACACTTATCTATCCCATTTAAGTACTTTTTAAAAAGCCATTAACGAGTTAACCCATTGTTATTTAATATATTTGAGTTGTAATTTTAATATTTTACAATGTATGGATCATTTTTGTGTGTTTATCATATTTTATAGTGTACTACTTATTGAATTGTAATTTTAAGATTATAATTTTTAATTAATTTTTTATATTTTATAATTATTATTTGAGTTTTAACATTTGTATAAAATCAATTAGGTCAAACTCAAATGGATCACTAACGGATTTACAGGTTGAAATGTGTTAAGTCATATTGTGTTGTATTAAACAAATTAAAATGCAAGTGTCCCAAAAATCCACACAGAGACTAGTGAAATGATATGAGAAACTAGTCTTTTTATATCACAATTTCCTTTATCTTCCACATCCACTTGGTAATCAAATGTAGGATTATCAAATTAATGAGTATAAAAAAAAAAATCCACAACCCTAAAGCAAAATAATATGTGCACAAAACTCTCAATCGGACCATCATTAAGTATGGAAAGGAAGAAGAGAGGTTGATACCTCAGGGTCAACGTCGACCCAAGCGAGTTGAAGAGTACAATGGACACGACAAGTGCAAGATCTTTATTGGAAGTTGGACCATAGTCGTCATTGTTGAAACAATCTATAGTGGCAGACTTATGAAATGGAGGTTTGGAGAGAGAGAGAGAGAGAGAGAGCTATATTAGGACTGCGGTTGTGAGTTACCTTCATCTTGGCTCTAGATGTCTAGTAGTAGAGCTGTGCTTCGACTCTGACGGTGTCAGAGTTCGGAGTTTCCGACTCCGACTCCGATTCTGATTTCTTTCAGAGTTGAAATTGACTTTCAACTCTGACTCTAAGATGGAGTCGGAGTTCAAAATTCCGATCGAAGGTTGGAATTTCGACCTCTAATCAGAATCCCTTACTCTATAGCGGCTCGTCGATGAAAGCATAACAAATCGAAATCACTAAACCCAAATTCACTACACCCAAATTAACAAATTGAAATCACTAATAAATCGGAATTCCATCGAGACACATACAACAACAGTTGGCTTTGAGGGCTTCAATGATGAAGGAGAAGGAAGAAGAACTCACATTGTTCTTTGAGAATCTGAGATGAAGAATTGCGAGAAAGAACAGGATGACCTTTTTCTAGACAACTTGAAAGAGTTCAATACGCCATTAGGTACGTATTTCTTCAAGCGATGTCAGGGATGAAGTGGAAGATGAAATGGAGAGAAGAAAGGCCGAAGGGTTCCTAGGTTATGGACTTAGGGTTTTTAGTTTTGTGATGGAAAGAAATGTATATATACAGAACTAAAACGACGTTGTTTAAGGCTTTTTTTTTTTATAAAAAAAGGTTGCAAATGAAGAGTACCGCACGAGGATTCAAACCTATGTCGAGAATTTACAAAAAGGGTTTCTAAACCATTAGGCCAGTTGGGCCAATTATGTTTTATATACGATATATAATATATAAGGGCTAAATAGTCGGAGTTCGGAGTCGGAAGTCAGAACCCAAGCTGGTTCCGATTTTGAATCTAAACTCCAATTTCAAAATTGGAGATATTCTGACTCTGACTCCGAATTCCAAATTTTGACTTCGATAAGAGTCGGAATTGGAGCGAACTTCGATCGGAATTCGGAAGTTAGAAAATTTGCCCACCTCTATCTAGTAGGCAAATATATTGTAATATGTGTTTTTTGAAAAGAAAACTCATATACTCAGATGAGCTTAAATCAGAGTTTGAATAGAAAGGGGGATAACATTTATAGACTAGATACTATCATTAATGCTTAGTGCATCTTGACTTATCGCATGGGCTCTAAATTACAAGCCCTTACAGTATGCCTAATAGTCTATGATGTGAAAGAGTTAAATGTAACCAAAGCGTCCCGAATCAAAATCCAAACATAAGAGTCAGAATCTTCTTTAGCCTTAAGGAGTTAACTACTTGAAGGGTGCCTAGTAGTCCATAATGTGAAAGAGTTTAATGTAGCCTAGTGCCTAAATTAAAGTCCAAACATAACAGTCAGAATCTTCTTTAGCCTTGAGGGAGTTAACTACTTGAAGGAAGTCTCCTTCCACGATAAGCTCATGCTACCCTAAAGACCTTTAGAAAATTGAGCCTTGGACTCTGCTAGTAAAGTATCATTCTCAAAGTAGCCTTCACCTTGCCTTCCCAATCCCGGATTACGACTCCAACACCCACTTTATAGTTTATTTTATCTAGTGCAGCATCCCAATTAAGTTTTGACTCATCACTAGTAGGGGCTTCCCATTGAGAGATTGCACTTAAACCAGAATAGGGTTTCTTGATAGTCTGTTGCAAGTGATTGATATCTTCAAGTAGAAGCTTGACTTGTTGGATGAGAGAAATGGGGTGAAGGAAAACATTGTTGAAAATGAATCCATTTCATCTTTTCTAGATCTTCCATAATGTGGGTGCAAACTCATTCATCTCTTCATCCTCTAGGTGCTCACTCATGGCTTCTACCAAGATTCTGAAAGGTTGAGACTACAAGCTCAATTTTTGAAGTTTGCTCCATATATCCTATGTAAATGAGCATTTGTAGAGGGCATGTTCAATTGTCTTTGGATGAAGCTAATAGATGGGGCAAGTGGCATCTTTAGTGACCTTTTTTGATATAGCCTAGCTTTGAAGGGGATCAGGCATCAAGACAAGCTCTAAATATGAAGGTCTTAGCAGCATTTGGAATCTTCAGTTGCTAGATTCTTGTCCATGATACATCATTTCTTGTACACTCAAAGGGTTGACCCAGCTACTGGCTATCCATCTCTAATTTCAAACAATGGGCACTTTTCACATTGAAGGTACCAGGGGAGGTGCATCTCCAGATCATTTTATCTGGTATTGGATAAGGGCTAAAGGGAATCCTTTTGATTAAATCATCTTATGTTTTGTTAAAGAGTACTTTATTTAATGAGTGGTTTGACTGGTGAGTGGATTGGTCAATGGGCATGGCCATTTTTGAGTCTACTGGTAGAAACCTAAGAGTGCTTTGTAATTTGAAAGTGGATTGTTGAGGGATCCACTTATCATTCTAGATCTCCATTGATTTTCCATCACTTACATTCCAAATTAGGCCCTCATCAAGTAATGGTTTTGTAGAGAAAAAACTCTGTCATAGAAAAGATGAGTTATGGCCTATCTTTGCCTTGAGGAATTAACCACTTTTAAAGTATTTCTCCTTTAAGACTTTGGCTGCAAGAGATTCTAGAAAAGAGAGAATTCTCCAGCATTGCTTGGCCAGTAGGGCAGTATTAAAATTTTCGAAGTTTCTTAGGCCAAACCCTCTTATTCTTTAGGACTTGTCTGTTTCCATGAGACCTAATGCATTTTGCTCTCTTTTGCTTGCTATCCCTACCACAAATACCTGACTAACTTGTTGAGGTCATGAATTAATTGCTTAGGGAGCTTGAAAATGCCCATTGTATGTTGGTATAGATTGGATCATTGCTTTGATCAGTATTTCTTTACCTGCTTGAGAGAGCAGCTTGGTCTTCCAACTGTTGAGCTTGCCCTGCACTTGTCTATAATACCTTAGAAAGATTGAGTTTTGGATCGACCAATTAAGGCTAGTAAGGCCAAATATTTTTCATATGAATCAGTTCCTCTGACCCCAGCAATATCAGCGACAATCTCCCTTGTTTCCTTTCTTGTGCTAGAACTAAAAAAGATGGATGTTTTTTCCTTGTTGAGCCTTTGACTTGAAGCCTTCTCATAGGTACCTAACAAGTGATGAAGGTGGCTCCATTCATCTGCAAAAGATAGATGGCTATTGTGCAAACTATTCTTTCTAATAGGTGGGTTTGTGATGAGCCTACTGTTTTTAGCTTTGTTGAGGAGACAACTTAGAGCTTCAGTGCCAAAAATAAAAAGGTAAGGGGATAGTGGGTTCCCTTGCCTAATACCTCTGGTAGGATAGAAAAAATGTTGAGACCTACCATTCACAATGAGAGAATAGGAGATTGCTCTTACACATTTCATGGTGAGCTTGATGTTGTTGAGAACCATTTTGTTCATAACAGTTTTCAAGAATCGTCACTCTATCCTATCATAGGCTTTGCTTATGTCGAGTTTTGAAGACATGTATCCATCCTTGCCTTTTAGTTTAGCCTTCATGGTGTGGAGGGTCTCAAATGTCACTATTACATTGTCGGTTATAAGCCTTCTAGGAACAAAGGCTGTCAGTCCAGGTGAGATAATCTGATTGAGGATGGTTTTCAATTTGTTAGCCAAAGTTTTTGCAATGATTTTGTAGAAAACATTGCATAAACTTATTGGTCTGAAATTTGTGATTTTGATGGTTCAAATTTTTGGGAATAAGGGCTATAAAAGTTTCATTAACTCTTTCATCCCACTAACCACCATTAAGGACCTCTAAAGCTGCCTTACATACATAACTCCCCACTATGTCCCAATGGTTTTGAAAGAACTTGACTGGGATTCCATAAGGCCCAGGTGAGCCCAAGGGATTCATATTGAAAATGGATTCCTTGATTTCTACTGTAGTGCAGGCTATGAAAGGATAGAATTCATGTCACATATAACTACCTATTTCATTGTTGCTAAACAACCTTCAATGCCAGCAAGTTGTGAGGTAGAGAACAATTCTTGATAAAAGACTTGGTAGGTATGGCAGATAGCTTGAGGGTCACGAGTTTCCTAAACTAAGCTTGAGTAGATGCTGTTGATGGTGTTGGTTTTCTTACTTTGGCGTGCACACTTGTGAAAGTAGGATGTATTTCTATCTCCATTTTTTAACCAAGCCTACTTAGCCCTTTGCTAGCACTTTTGGTTCTTAGCGTTCATGATGGAGTTCACCTCATGTTGCACAAGCTTGATTTCATCATGTAAATTGCCTTAGTTTGCTACTTCTAGAGAATTAAGTTGCGTAATTTTTTTCCTTTAGAAGCTGCCTTTGGTTCCTATGTTTTGTCCTACTCTAGTGTTTCAATTCTTTATGGAAAAATTTGAGACCTTGCAAGGTCCTTTGTAAAGCTCCTGGTTTACTTGCAGAGATGTCCCATGCACATTTGATAAGTCTCTTACATGCATCCTACCTACTCCATGCAGATTCATATCTAAAAATTCTCTTTTTTCTAGGTAGGAACCTGGCTTTTGGTTTGATTAGGATAGGCCTATGTTCTGACTGAGTACAAGACAAATGTGGAACTGAGTGGCTATCAAATTTATTAATTCAAAGAGCATTATCACAAGCCCTATCAAGTCATTCTTTTGAAAATTGATTCCTTTCCCTGTTGTTAGTCCAAGTGAAACTATCACCATTGAACCCTAAATCATATAACTCACAAGAAGACAATGCTTTCTAAAGCTGACCATTTGTCTATAGGGTCTGTGAGAGGCACCAACTTTCTCTCTTTGATGATTAATTTTATTAAAGTTGCCATAACATAGCCAAGGAAGGCTATCATCAGGCTTAAGGAATCTTAGCAAGGTCCAACTTTCATGTCTTTTAGTAGTCATGGGGTGTTCATATAGAGTAACGCTCACCTCAGCTTCAAAAAACAAAAACAAAAATAAAAAACAAACGGCTCACCTAAGCTATCCCTCAATTAGGCCAGACTAAAAGACACAATAAACAACAAAATGTAATAAAAAAAATATTCCAAGGACCCACAATCAATGTAAACTATACTAGGACGGTCACTATAGAGTCACTAATAGACAATTTTCCAACCTTTAGATTAAGCACCTTAAGAAGATTGGCAGGGAATGCTTAGTGTAAATTAAGGTCTGGTTTGTGTTCAGAATTTATCTAAACTTATTTTATCTTATCTAAAATTTTCATAACACTTTTTTAAATTTTCACACAAAATATAATAAATAATTCAAAATTTTAAAATAATAATAATATTAAAAAATAATATTATAATAATATTTTATTCAAATTTCAAAACTCATTTCAACTCATCTCATTTCAACTCCATAAATATTAACCATAGGTATATAGGTATTCTTCTATTATAGAAAGCAAAAGTAGATGCAAGAAACACATCACCAGCACATACCCCTCTGGCTTTAAAGTCACTAATAGTGCCTACATTTATGACTCGGTCCAATTTTAACGTTTGGATAGATGCATAGGTTAGAACATTGACATTGATTCTATAAATTTTTTTTTTTAAAATTGGACAGAAAGTATAAATTTGATAAAAAGTCAAATATATATATATATATATATGTGCATTGATAAGAGCATTGACATTGGCCTAATCAAAAACTAAAAATTCAAACTTTAAGTTACAGTACTTTAGCATTATCATTTATATTTAAATAATTACTATTCACAAATCAAATTAATTAATTATTTTATTTTATTTTCTCAACTTTTTTTCCCTCTTGTTTCAAATATGAAGAATATTTTTAGATAAGTCTAATGTAAGATTATTTTAAATATTGACTTTCATCAATTTTATATTTTTCATCTTTTTTTTTTTAAATTAATAAAACTAATACCAATATTCTTACAAGTGAAGCCAACATTGTACCAAACATTGTACCAACATTATCAACCCCTAAAAGACAAATCTTTCCTGACAGATCAAAGTGATGTTTAGATCATAATATTTATTTTCACTTTTTATTTTTTTTAACCAACTTTATTTTTTGTATATGAAACTTAGTGAAAAAATTTAAATAAACTGTGTTGTTAGGTAGGTCTACAAACACATAATAATGTGTTTATTTATCATTTGAAGTCCAAAAAATTTTCTGGAGATATCTTCGCATTTCTCAATACTCAAATGGCTTTCTTTATCTAATTTGGTTAATAAATTGTTACACATGCCATCGTGCAAATACGCTATTGACCAAAAATTTATAAAATAATAAAAAGGATAATTGGAATCTTGATGATGAATCGCATTTATGCCAATGATTTATTATTTGATTTAGGCGAAGAACGTCAGCACTCACACTACAACATATTTGACTTTTTGCCACCAATTTTTTTTTCACAACTCAAAACTTGTAGCAAATGATGGCTTTTATCCACAATATTGATGTAGTGAGAAAAAAGTGTTGAAATTGTCACTAAAAACTATTATTTTCTGCAAAATAACATTGTAGCAAATATTTTTGTCATTAAAAGTCAATTTTGACACTTTTGAGAATTGTTATCACAATATTTATTTGTCACAAATGTGATTTCTATCTAATAAAGTATAATTTTTTTTATGATGATTAATACTTGTCATTATTGTGATTTCTCTACAAAGAAAATTATTATTATCGGCAAAAATAACTGCAGCAAAAGAAAATTGACGGCAAAACTAATTTTGCAGCTAATTTTCAAGTCAAACCCGCAAGCTGGTGCCTTTTGTGGCGAATAATAAATCTATTTGCGGCGTTGCCTTAGCGCCGCAAATAGTCTTTTAAAAATTAAGCCACCGACCCCAATTCTGTTCTAATCTCTAACTCTCGCTCTCTCTTTCTCTCTGAACCCTAACTCTCGTATCTCTCTCTCTCGCTCTCTCGCTCTCTCGCTCCCAAACGTTAATCGCGACGCTACCTTTCCGTTTCGTTTCAAATCCACTTCGACTTATCTACTTGCTGCGATTTCCACTCCCATTTCACTTCAACAGGTATGAGTTTCTTTCTCTATCGCCTTCTCCTTCGTGCTATTTCTTCCCCATGAAACACATCAAACTGAGTTTTCCCCTCTTTCGTGATTTTTCAGTGATTTCGGACATTAGAGTGCGTCGTTTTCTTGGGTCGTTGTCGCCGTCAATCCTTAGCCGGATTTTAGTGGATGACGGTAAGCCCTTTTCTCTAATCTTCTTTTGTTTCTATTTTTTTTTTTTACAAACATGTTCGTTCCTGATTGATTCATTGTTAAACCTTTAAACTGTGGATTGAAGAAATGAAGCATTGGGTCTGCCCAAAGTTCCATTCGCATGCTTCGTGTCTCTAGTTTCACATCTCTCTCTCTCTCTCTCTGTGATCTGTTTGGGTACTCTGATCTGTTGGGTTCGGCTTCCTTATTTGATTGGTTGGTTATATTTCAATAGTTAGTTTTTTTTAATATGAAAAAGATAACTTGGCTAGATTTAGTTGGCATTGGAAGCATCTAAAGTATCTTAAAACTATTTATAGGTTATTAAAAGTGTAGTTTTGTGTTTGTGTAGAAACTTATTTTTGTATTTAAATTCGGTAAGTGACTTCTCTTATAATCATTTTTTGGAATCCTCTGTTAGTGAGAAATTTTGGGTTGAGAATGTTTGAAACTTATATGAATTGCATTCATGTGCAGATTCTTATAATAGTGTGGTTGCCATGAAGATATATTGAAGACTAACATTATCTTGGGTAGTTACACAATGTTTTATTTATTTATTAACTATATAAACGAAAATGAAAGTTATGTTTCAATAAAGCTTAGATTGTTTTAGTAGGCAGGGCATTAGTATGCTTCACTTTTTGTAAAATTTCTATAGTTTTTTTAATGGAAACGTGGTCACTAATGGGGATGTGATCACTGGGATTAAAAGTTTAAAACAAGGCACTAAGTTTAAAACAAGGCAAATCTGCTCCTCTGTTACTTCTCTTTTATTCCATATTTCATTTGTGGGTAATTTCAATTTCTCTCCCTCAGTCTCTTCACTCTCAACTTTGGTAAGAGATCCCATGCACTTACTCTACACTATTCTTCTTCCTCTCTTCTTAAAATGTGTTTCTTTTCTATTTCCAGTACTTATAAATTCCAATTTATGTTTGGTACCATAGAAAGAAATGCTTTTATTTACATGAACCTCACTACTTTGGTGTTTTCCATGTTTACACCTTTTATGGATTAGACGTGTTGCTCTAAATTATGATGCACTCTACTTGTTTGTTCAAAGTTTGAAAAGATTGCAATTAGATAGAATCTTTATGGGTGAGTTGCACTTGAGTCCAAAATGAGTTAAGTTGCAATCGTAAGGTGCATGCATACCTTTCCTTTTCCTTTGCGCTGTTTTTTCCATTAAGTATGAGTTTTTCTTCTTCTATTTTTGCTTTTTTCACACTTGCCCATCAAGTAGGTATTTTTTTCTTTTTTCACAAATGCCCTGGTCTTAAATTCCAGTGTTTTGTGACCTAGCTGAAAATGTTTTCAGCTTTTTAATTCATGCAGTGTCGTTAAGACCTGGAGAAACACATTCAGATTTATATGCAAAGTACTTTTTAACCTACTTTTAGTAACTTGCATGCTACTGCATCATACTGTTTTTGCCATCAAGTATGGATTTTTTTCTTTTTTCTTTTTTCTAGACCTGCCATCAAGTAGGTATTTTTTTTTTCTTTTATCACAATTTCCCTAGTCTTAAATTCAAATGTTTTGTGACCTAGGTTAGGGAAACTTTATCATAAGTAGAAATTATTTTATGCATTTTAAATCATGTGTGGGGTCATTCAAATTGTATTTTATTTATTTACTTTTTTTGCTTTGTTTACCTTATCAATCCATGCATACAGTGTAGTTAAGACCTGGAGAATTTGTTGAAAAATTTGTGTTTCTTTTTTTTTTTTTTGCTTTTTTTTGCTTTGCCACCAAGTGTTACCTGCTGTTTGTTCTTTTCACCCCTTGAAGTTGAAATTGTTCATTGTGCTAGGACCTGAGTTGATGAATCTTCGTAAAAAAACAAACAATTTGTTTTAGATTTCACTGAAATTTTTGTATTAATTCAAAGAACCCAGATTTTGTTTTGGTATGCATGTAATATAGTTGAGACCTGGACTTGGAAATGAGCAGTTAGAACATGCTCATTTGAACCTTCATAAAAAAATATGTTCTGTTTGTTTTAGCTTTTATTAAATATTGTTTATTAATTCATCACCTAGATTTAGTTTTGGTATGCATGTAGTGTAGTTGAGACCTGGACTTGGAAATGAGTAGTTAGAGCATGCCAATTTGAATGTGCAAAATTAAATTCTATGCAGAAATGCTCTACTCTAAACTAAGAAGTAAAAGTAGTTGGATAAGAAGTGTTATGCATTTATGAACTTACATAAAATGCATCTAGTGGGCAAGCATGAATCTTTTAGTTTTGATTTTGTGACTTGGATCAAGGGTCCTGGTCACCTACATGTATCAAGAGTGCAATTTAAATTATCCTAACTGCTACATTCATCCCTTTGTTGTGTTTGACAAAATGATTACTTTACCAAATGAACTTCCATCTCTTTCAACTCAAAAACCAAAAAGGTAGATTATTCTTTTGGTTCTATGCCTTTTTTTTTTTTCCAATTTATTTCTCTCCTTCTTTCCTCTCTTGTGAACTACATACATGTTTGTTTGTGATGATTATCTGCTGCCTAGGAAAGGAGTATTCCAGTTCAGCCATAGCTTCATTTTTGGGACATCCATTTTGCTTTTGTAAAGGATTTAGGCTTGAGGTAAAACCCTAAATTACCTATTTACTTTGATTTATATTTGGAAGCAAAATGAATTGTTTTGGCTTGAGTTTTGATGTGTTAAATTACCATATGTTGTGAGTTTCGAAATACCCTATTTTTGGTGCCCCAAACCAAGTTTAGGTGGCTGTTTTGCTATGTGAAGAAGTGTAATTCGAATATAAAATGTCATAGATTAATTTGAGTTAGTCCTAGGTGTTATTAGCTTAGTTTTTTAGCATTAGTTGGTTGGGATCATGTCTATTTTTAAAGTTTTTGTTGTATGACCTGTTTTGGGATGTTAAAATTGTTAAAATAATCCTTTGCTTAGCTCTTATTTAATTTCATAGCATGTTTTAAAATGGGTATTAACTAGGTAAAGTAAGGAAGTCATGCATTAGGTATTAGCAGGTAAGTGGTGCTCTTTGAAAAGCAGTAGTGGTCTTGTGCAAAGTTTGATCCTTTGTTATCATCATATATGTTGTTGGGCGTGGAATGTGCTATTCATGGGTATGTAATGAAGATAATCATAATAAATATTTAAAATTAGCAGGAGGAGGATAATCAGGATGTGAGGTAGATGCAGGCACGCATGGATGACCCAAGTTTTTACCCTTTCTTAATGCTCTAGTTGAACTTATAATCTCCGACTTCATAACTAAAATATTAATACTGAAGTTTTGCTTCACTGTGGGGAAATATCCTTGTATGAGGCATCTTCTATTTTTGATTTTCCGATGAGGTCTACCATTAAGGATGTATGTGAAGTATGGAATTCCGTTAATATGGAACTTGTGAATTGGCTCTATCCTGTTATACCCTTGAAGTTGAAATATAGTGGTTTTATATTTTACCATAGTATGGAATAGAGAACCACATGCATGACATGAGAAGCTTTTTTTTTTTGGGGGGGGGGGTGCGAGAGGATGTTTTTTGTAAACATCATAGTTGAGCTATTGCTTACATAAAAACAGTATTATTATTGACTTATCTCCTCTCATCAATGTGGTTTGACACAATAGACTGACTTAAATAAGGAACTCTTTTTCTTCCAAGATATAGCAATATAAATGATTGAATGCTCCTAAGTCAACTCTTATTATACTTTGCTTTAAAATATCCGTTTGACTTGGATGCTAATATTTTGCCTATAAGTTATTTATTTCTTGTGTGTAGTGCATTTCAATCACTGATAGATAGATTTTAAAATATTCTTATGTTAAGTAAAATATTGGAATGCATCCATGGTTAGGATGGAAATAAGTTTTATCATTGAGCTTTATGAAGAATCCTATATATATTTTAGGGTATCTCTTATGTAATTTGGTGTTCATATTTGTTCTTATACAAATATATGATACAATGCCAAAAGTAAAGATGAAATGTGCAATCTTTATTTTAATTCTTTTTAACTGGGCGCACTGTACTTTTTCAATGATAAGATCTTAAATATGAATTTCTTTTACTTATCAAAAAAAAAAAAGATCTTAAATATGAATTTTTCTATATCATTAGTATATGTTATTTCTAATGCCTGATTTATACAGGTTGCAAAGGCATTGCAGTTTATACATGAAAGAGAATTGCTCTCCTAGATGTTAAACCTGATAATGTTTATGAAAAGAATGGTATTAATAAACCTGGTGGTTTTGGATGTGCGACTCTCATTGATAAAAGCCTGCCAATTAAATGGTAATTTTGTATGTTATTTTTTTAAAGAATGATATTATTATTAATTATGTGTTTTTTTTTTTGGAAAGGAGGTATTGCTTAGAATATGTCTTTAAAAAGCTTTCTTTTTTTGTTATTAATTCAATGTTTCCAACAAAATTTTCATGAATTTTCTCTAAGTTTTCATACATGTTATTAGGAGATGATAATGTATTCTTTCATTTTGAAAATTTTACTTAATTTTGTTTTTTTATTTTCTGGATGAACTGCTACTATTGACTTTTTGTGTGTAAATATTTTATTTTTTGATAAGATTTATTTATTCCTCCAAACGGGCGCTACGTGCATGGGGCATACGTGCCTTGCACGTAACTCCCTCACATTACATTCTTTTTCTTTTGCTCTATTTCATGTTTACATAGTTTACTTCCAGTTTTTCCCTTTGGAATTTAGTTTGCTTTGGACTTTTTATATTTGTCAATTCTATTTTTTTGCATTTGTATATTTTGTTTGGAATTTATTTGAGCATGGGGGCACAATTTTTATTTTCTGAATGTATGTGTTTCAGGCATTTGGAGCAGCATCTTACAATGATTGTAGTAAGAAATATAAGATTGTGTTTTGAGTTTTGGTTGGTTGATTGTTTCAATATGGACATATTTCAATGGTCATTTTCAGGTGACAATCAAATTGACAATTTGATAGTGGGTGAAAAAAAAAAGGTTTATATAATTCTGAGAGGATTGAGCATTAGTTGATCAGTTAAATTATTGAACCCTCGAATGTGGTAAAATATAGTTGTGTTATTCTTTGAGGAGTGGATATTTCTGAGTTTTAATATAAATGTGCTTTGCTACTCAAGACTTGCATTGGCCACAAAACCAAATTGGGAGCCAGAGTGGGAGTTTTCTGCATACATATATATTTATATACTCTGTAAAGTTTGAGGTTCCTAACATTTCTCATGAATTCATTTTCATGCTTCTTAAAACTGGACTGGGTGCCAAGTGCAAACAACCAATATCATCTTCTGTTCCAGCCAATAGCTCAAGAACTGCTAACACAAAGTGGCCTCTCCAAGCTTAGAACCCTCAACTCCTTCAATGCATACACCTGGAGATGTGATATAAATGCATGCTTTGTTGGTACTATTGGCACCCTTACATCACCATCAAATCAATTGCTAAGTGCACTTCTTGTGATTTTTATTGATTTACTTTCATTGTTTGATTGCATATTATTAAAACGTATATCTTTCTACTGGAAATCAGGTTGATTGCTATTCCATACATAGATAGTACCAGAATTTTTCTTGGGATTGTGTAATTTGTTCAAAAGGAGATGGGCATAGCTTTCTCTTTTGTAAAACGTATGTCTTTCTACTGGAAATATAGATACTGAAAAGAGGTAGTAGAAAGTACCGCCCTTTTCAATTCAATCTTAATAAGAAGGGTGATAGTTATATAACTTTTTCTTTTTGTATTGTTTTTGCGGATCCCAACAAAATAGTAACTTAAAATAATATTACTTATTAATACATGTTAATAAACATTGCTTTAAGTTGAAGATCATTGACTGTTGATCCTATAAATTGGCTTGGGACAGAAGAATATTTTAGTTAGCACTTGTATATGCTCCATAATGTTAGTAATTTAAATATGTCTCTAATTTTTGCCTGCAAAAGAAAAGCTTTTAGAGAATCTTAATTTGATATTGTACATTGTAAGTCCATCCAGCCCATGATGTTTTCAAAAGTTAAATAGTTCTTAATTCCTATATTTGTAGCTATTCTGTTTGAATTTCCTGTTTCAAAAAGAAATATAAAAAGCACAAAACATTTGTAATGTGCATAAAATGAGAAAAAAATAATATATGATGACATGCTTTGTATGATATTAATTTTTGAGCTTTTTTTATGCAAGATGAACTAAAGTAGCTCACCAAATATTATTATGAGCCTATGAATTTCAGAAAACATAGTGATTGCTTTGGATAACTGGATCAACTTATCTAGGTCTGTCTATTGCTTCATGTGGATATTTTTTGGTGAATTATGTTATTTCCTAGAATAAATTTTGTGTGTAGGAGGGGGATATGCAAAGAATATTTAAGGCTTATCAAGTTGAGAATGATGTATGCTTCTTATTTAAGTTTAGGAAGACACCTTGCTTTATACATTTAATTATTTCCTAGAGTTAGTTTGGCAGTTGTTTGGGTTTATACCTTTTCTTAACACTGTTTTGCCTAACCTAACAGACAACAACAATAATCATATTAAGGCCCTAAATTTATTGTATGCAAGACTGTTTACTATATCTTTAAAAATATTGCAGCACAAGATTCAAAAAGGAAAGTATCACTAACCTTGGTGCAATACTTTCCTTTTAATCTTGAAGTTGTTTCTCATAGACTTTTGCATACTTTTACAGGATTTGAAAAATGCAAAGGCAATTGTTGACTAGATAGCCTAGCTAAAACCACATTATGACATTAACCCTATGATAGATTAATGTTGCAAAGAAGCTCCCAAGGAACTGGACTTCAATTATGAAGCTGGTATGCCCAGATCTTGCCTGGATTGAACTGATTTTTTAGCAATTTTTTAAGGGGGGTGGAGAAAATTATGGATTTATTTGAGATTATATTATGCTGTTTTTTTTTACTACTTTAGGACTGGTTCTATAGTCCATATATATATTTTTTAATTTCTTTTTCTTAATTGCGGCAATATGTTTTGGCTGCAAATATTTTTTTTCTACTAGAATGGATTATTTTTGGCGAAACTATTTGTAGATATAATGGTATTTTCCACAATTGATTTTGCCAATATAAAGTTTATCTCAGGACAAGAAGTTGTAGTGGCACTACTTCATTCTTCGATAGCAACATTTTATTGATGAAAGTCATTTTTAGGAAATAATTTTGTTGTGGCGAAATGAGCAGCCAATATAAGAATATTGTGGCATTACATGTTGTCAGTTTAAAATAATTGCGTGAAGTCAGTTTGAAGAATTAGATCTTTTGTGGCAACACAGTAGCGTAGCCTTTCTGTTTATTGTGCAATGTTGTATGCCTTGAAGGGAGTATTTCTGGCAAAAGATATTCTTATTATTGACAATATAGTTTGTTGCAAATAAGGCAGCATTTGCTACAAATGCTATGTTTGCCGGATTATTACGAAATTGGCTTTTTTTTTATCTACAAACATGCTACCATTGTCTTTTGCCAATATTAATTTTTTTCTGCAAAATATTAGGCTTATTCTGGCAAAAGGTCTTGCAGCAATAGCTAGTTTTTGTTGTAGTGTCAGCAACTTAGTGATGATCAGGTAAATAAGTTGTTGTTTGTTTTAATAAAAAGAGATGAGATGAGATGAGATGAGATGAGATGGGGTGAAATAAAAATAAAAAAATAAAAAAATATTATTATAAGATACTTTTTAATATTAATTTTGTATAAAAATTTAAAAATATATAATGATAAATTTAAAATATATTTTAAATTTTTGATCTCATCTCTCAAAATAAACGAGACCTAAATTAAAGGATGAATAAAGGCCCAAGCTGCTCCATAGGCTAACCCGAAATGGCGCCATTTCATAAAAAAGAATTGTATCTCTACGCCAAGCAGTATAAAGACCCAATCTCTCTCTCTCATATTTTTTGCCTACATAGTTTTAAATTTATTATAGGGGTGTCAAATCATATTAATAGATCGTATTCGTGTCATGTCAAGATATGTATATTATACTATATAAGTCAACTCTAACTTGATCCAGTAAACTTATCGTGTCAAAATTTCAAATCTTAACACGACCCGTTACATTAACGTATCGTATCGTATCGTATCAAGCTATTATGACCTATTAGTGAATATTACGAAATAAATTAATATGATAAAATATAATATATTTCAACTTATTTATGTAAGTATGTTGAATATGCTCGAAATTAACTTGTTTGATTTAATTAAACTTAACATAATTTTATACAAATATTAAAATCATAATATTTATAAAAATTATAATATTAATTACAAATATGAATTACAATCTAAATAAACAAAATATCAAAATTAAGATTATAATAGTTTTACTTTTAAATGTAAATGCATACTTATAATTTTAATTTTTTTAACATGTTATAACGTGTCATAGCGGGTTAAAACAGATTGACCCACTATCAACATGTTAAACTATCAACCTGTTAAACAATCGTGTCTTAACGTGTCAATCCGTTTTGATCCGAAACCTATTAAGATTAAACCCTAACTCGCTATTATCATGTTGTATTCGTATTGAGTTATTAGGTTATATAATATATTGCCACCTCTAATTTATTAATGCACATTTTTAAAGTTTTTGTTTTCTTATAAATTTGAATAGATGTTTGTATACTCCAAGACATTGTGTTCGAATCTCAATATTCTTTTAAGATTTAAGATTTATTTTTTCCGTGAAACTTTCATTTGTCATAGTCTCATAGATTTAGATTGTTGGTTTTTATCTTTGTCTATTCATTTTTATTTTTTTGTTTTTCTTCCACTATTTTTTTTAATCTTGATTTCTTTTTTTCCTGCATGTAGATCTCGGTGTTCTCTTGTTGATGGATTTGCTAGGAATTTTCGCAAAGCTAGGGTCTTTTTCAATATCGAGTTTTAATTTCGTGGATGTAAATCTCGGCCTTGGATCTGTGTTCTCGGATTTGCTTGTTTGTGGTCTTGGATCTAAGTAGAAATTTTGCATCATTTACTATTTAGGATGACCTGAGGGGCAAGTTCGGGAGGCTAAAATGTCTCCATTGATGACATCGAGAAAAAGCAAGTGATAAAAGTTTGGAAATAAAATTGAGGGACAGAGAGGGAAAAGAAGTATAAAAGCAGGAGTAAAATTGTAAAAAATCTTGTACGACATCAGTTTGGTTAGTCACTTCCTTTATCTCTAGAAACCCACATGCAGCCGCCATGGGAGAAAAGGACTGCCAATGGAATTAATCTCTGCCACTCAATAACGTGTGGACAAAGTTGCGCTGTTCAACGTCCACATGAGAGGATAAGCCAAACACGGATTCAATTGGATATTCAAAAGAATCGAACTTTTTCAGATATTTGGTCAACCAATAATGCTTCTTTGGACGTTCTTAATTATTGCACCACCAACGTGAAACTTTTATATTTTAAGGTTGGATTTGAATTGAAAGATAAATTGAGTTTATTTTAATTTATTATTATATTTTTTTTAAATTTTTATATAAAATATAAATTTTAATATATTTTTTTAAAATTTAAAATAATAATATTAAAAAATTAATATTTTATTTAATTTTTAAAATTCATTTAACTTATCTTTCAATTCAAATTATTCTTAAATGTCATGACATGTCTTTTTAATTTAAAACCAAGAAATATTATGTATTATAAATATATTTTTACCATAAAATAGATATAATGAAGTCATGTTAATTAATAAACTTATATTTATAATATTTTGTAGACACGTGGGCATGAAATATCTCCTATTCTGCTCATTTTTAATGAGTTTTAAAAAATATATTAAAATAAAAAATAATTATCATTTTCAAACAAGAAATTCCTCAAATAATACTGATTGATGTTCAGCTACCTCAAAATATTTATTATACTACAAGCTACCCCAATAGGATATACTTATTCAATACTACAAGCTACTCCAAATGGAAAAGAAAATTTGTATACGTTTTGATCATCTGATAATAATCCTTTTTTATTTTTATTTTTATTTTTTTATTGTAAATGGAATATTTCATATTTAAAAAAATAAGATGAACATGATTAAATTTCATTTGAATAGTAAAAATATTAATTTCATTTCATTTCATTTCATTTTATTATTAATTTTTTTTAAATTTTAATATAATAAAATTAATAAAAATTATATTTTAATAATATTTTATTTAACTTATAACTTTTATCTAAAATGATTAAACTCATTATAAAAACATTTGAAAACCATATACATGGAATTTTTTTGAAAGGTAAAGAAAATGGTAAGTTAATAGTTAATAGTGGTGCTACTATGTTGTTTAATTTATTTGGTATGCCTTTTAATATAATTTGCAATTTTATATTTTTTTTCCTTTTTATTTCAATATTTTTTAAATATATTTAAATATTATTATAAAAAATATCAAAAAATTAATATATTAATAATTATTTTCTTAATTATTAAATACAAATAAATTATGAAATATATATATATACATATATATATATATATATAAATGATCAAAATGAATAGATAAAATAAGTGAACAAAATGATGCGATAGGAACATTTTTCAATAATTAATTCACTCAGAAAGATCCGCATCCGCATCCGCATCCGCATCCACATCCACATCCACAGAACCAGACAATAGACATAGGCTAAACACGGGGACCCAATATTTATCTGGGCTTCTCCCTCCTCGTCATCCCTCATATCTAAAAACGCGTCGACCATTCTCCATATATCCGACGAAACACTCTCGCTTCCCTCCTTTACCTCTGCAAACCAAATCATACACCCCATCTAATCTGTGAGCATTACGATTTACGTCGGGTTTGGCATCTCTATTGGTGTTGGGGAGCCCTGATCCGGTGTTTCGGGTTTTGCTTTTGTTTGATCGAAAATCGGGTGAGAAGATGAGCTTGAAGAAGAGACCGACGACGAGGACACGCGTCGGGAAATATGAGCTGGGGAGAACATTGGGCGAGGGCAGCTTTGCCAAAGTCAAGTTCGCAAAGAACGTCGACACCCGTGAGATCTTTGCCATCAAAATCCTCGACCGTGAGCAAGTCCTCCGTCACAAGATGGTCGAACATGTAACGGCCTTTTTCTTACCTTAAACTTCTGCGAATTTATTTATTTTTTTTCGTGGAATTATGATTAGGCAAAAAACAATGGAAAATGCCAAGAGTCCTCTAGTTTTGATTCCTATTTTGACGGCTCGATTATTTTATTTTTATTCTTTTAAAAAGTTAAGAAACTGATTATTAATAAATTTGTATTTTTCTAAACGTTTTAAAGAGAAAATTACATTACTAATGATCACCTTCAAAATGATGGATTGATAGCAGCACGAAAGAACGTAAAAATCAAGATTTACACCTTAAACAAGAGAATAATCGAACAAAAAGCCACGTCCTGTAACTGGGGGACCCACATGCCAACATGCGCCTACAGTTGAGAGCCACGTGTCACTCGTGGGACCAATATCGTGGTGGCAGTGGTTGCTCTCTGAGAGGAAGAATTGTTGATTTTGTATGCATTTTTGGAGGGTGTCTTTGTTCCGAGGTCTATATTGCTAATGGTGGTGTTTTGCATTTCACTAAGCCATGTTCTTCGTTAATTCAGAATAATGTGAAATAATTAGTTACTATTAAACTCAGAAAAGTGGGGTTGGGTTTTACCGTTTTGATGCTTATTTTTGCAGCTAAAAAGAGAAATCTCGACAATGAAGCTGATCAAACATCCAAATGTTATTAAACTTTTTGAGGTACGAGGATTCTTCTCTTGTATTTCTTCCCATTTTGTCCGTTATTTAGGTATGGTTCGTTCAGCAAGGTGCATGCTGGTTTATTCATACATTAAATATTTTTACTTCATGTGAAATAAAAGAGTAGAATTGAACAGATTGGTTATACAAAATCGAATGCAAGATGTCTGTCGGCTGAATGTTAATGCTTTTGAAATAAAAGAAATTATGATAGCAATTGGAATGAAGATCTTCTAGATTTCTTAAGGTTATGTACGAGTAGGTGGGTGTGTGGTTGTGAGAATTTAATAACAAAATGAGTAGGTGGGTATTTGGTATATAGAACTCTCATAAATGGGTTACATTTGAAATTCAAAGGCACAATTTTAAGTTATAGTCATCATGTAGAAGATTGGGCTCAAATCCGATCTTCTGCAAGGGAAAATCTTTTCTTTGAGGAAAAATTGTGAAGATTTCAGGAGATAGGTCTAAATCAAGTGACAAAATGTAGGTTCTTGGACGGAGCTTTTTACCTTAACTTAAACTCTCTAGCTTAACTTTAACTCTCTCTCCGTACTTGAGGCTACCTGAAATTTTGTTGATTTACATGAACAAGGACTGAAATTTAGTCAGATGTCTAGTAAAGCATTTAAGGTTGTGCTCCATTAATGGTTGAAGCATTATCATCTGAACATATAGATTTCTGTTTTGGGAACGCCATGGATAGAACAAAATTCCTACAGAATGCAAAAATGAATATGCACACAAATACACACATGTATCTATTCTATTCTAAGGTAAAATTGGTCAATATGAAATCTCTGAGTAGCACATTAATGAGATATGTTTTAATGTTTATGCCTGTATTTATATGTCTTCTGTGCTTCTGCATAGGTTATGGCAAGCAAATCAAAGATCTACCTTGTTCTTGAATTTGTTGGTGGTGGCGAGCTCTTTGACCAAATAGTAAGAAATTTAGCTATACGTGGATTATATTATTAGATCATTTTTCATCTTTTATGGTCATATAGAGAAGTTTTTTTTGTTTTGTTAGTATTTACTAATCACCAGTACTATTTCTCTATTTAGTATTTACAGAAAACATATTCACTTATTCGTTTTTTTTTTCTTCTCAGGCCAAAAATGGGAGACTTAAAGAAGATGAAGCCAGGGGATATTTCCAACAACTCATTAACGCTGTGGATTACTGTCATAGTAGAGGCGTGTACCACAGAGATTTGAAGGTTTAACAAAATTGCTTACCTTTCCGCTTTGAGTTATTTGCCAACTGGGTTTTTTCAGTAATGAATTTTGTTTCTTCTGTAATTAATTCAGCTAGGAAACAATTGATCATTTATGGATTATTCTGTATCTTTTGCAGCCTGAGAATCTTCTCCTAGACTCATATGGTGTTCTCAAAGTTTCAGATTTTGGATTGAGTGCATTCTCACAGCAAGTACGGGTGAGTGGAGTTCAACTATAGCCTAGATCCTAGAGTTGTATTTCATGTAATGGTTCCTAAAGTTCTCTCTATTCTATCATTCTTTCTTCAATCATGTTGTGCCCTTGAAGTCCTCATTCTTTTACTGTTATTTTAATTCATACGTATTGTCTTCTTTTTAACTCCATGGGAGGGCAACAAGGATATGTGGAGCTCTTTGAATTCTTCGTTTACACAACATTACACTGCTTTAGTAATGATTGAGAAGCTACATAAAATGTGGTTTCAATTTTGATTACATCGTTAGTCTTAGGATGGATTTATTTAACATTTTAACTCGTTTCTTATATCTGCATTTAAACTAGTGATTAGGCCATGTTTTATATCATATTCTTACAGGCACGTTTGGATGCTTAAAAGTATTTCAAAATTGTGTGAATAGTAGTGAAATAGTTTGAGTGAAGATGTTTTATTGAGTTTTGGGAAATGAGAGAGAAAAAATTGAATAAACACATATTTTAGGATAATATTGTATTGGAGTTTGTGAGAGTGAATAGATAAAATTAAAAATTGTTTTCAATGTACCTTTTTACTATTAGTTTGTGTTTAAGTTTGGAAAAGTTGTGTTGATTTTTGTATTTTTGTTTAAGTTTCTAATGCATACTTTAATTTCTATTTCACTTTTCTTTATATCTAGTTTTATGCAGAATAGATGTTTATTCCTAGTCTGTAGATAGGACCTTTTTGTTGTATTTGCAAAAGTTGTGTGAATTTTCCAAGGTGAATGGGAAATTTTGGGGCATTATAGATGACGAAGGCAGACCTTAGTCAGATTTTTCTTAATGCAGGAGGATGGGCTACTTCACACTACCTGTGGTACCCCCAATTATGTTGCTCCTGAGGTATACCTACAAGTTTATGAATGTTACAGAATGAATTAGTGTAACTTCCTGCTTGATTTTGATCATGTTTCTGTTTTTGTATCAGGTGATAAATGATAAAGGTTATGATGGCACAGCGTCTGATATTTGGTCTTGTGGGGTCATTCTCTTTGTACTTATGGCTGGTTACTTGCCATTTGATGAGTCAAATCTCATGGAGTTGTACAGAAAAGTAAGCCTTTCTAGATGCTGCATCCTCTTTTTTGCAAACAATGAATCTCATTTAACACATAATTGTGTTCATATATGAATTTCAGATTGGCAAGGCTGACTTCACATGTCCATCATATTTTTCAGCTGGTGCAAAGAAACTGATCAAGTTTATTCTTGATCCTAACCCCCTCACAGTGAGCTCCAGGACCTTTTAATTAGAAATTTATTTACTCTCTATTCCACCCCTTCATTTCTCGAGACTCTGTAAATAGTTAGATAATCTAGGCTGTTGAAATGTTTAATATGGTGCCTTCATTGCATTGAAGCTTTGAGTTGTTAAAATTGTGGTACTTGATTTCAGCGGATAACAATTCCTGAAATCTTAGAAGATGAATGGTTCAAGAAAAGTTACAAGCCAGCATACTCTGAGGAGGAGAAGAATGTAAATCTTGATGATGTAGATGCTGTATTCAATGACTCAAAGGTAAGACGAATTAACCCATTTCTCTTTTCTTTCTGTCAGTGAAGATGTCAATGTGCTAGTTACTGACTCATTTTACATAAAGATGATTGCCATGTCATTATGCAATAGGACTGATGGCATCCATGTTCAGTTGCAACTCTGGAAACCATTTTTTATCTTACATAGCATCACAATCAAAGATTTATTCTTTCTGTAAACACAAGGGGTCAAGTCCCACCCAAAATTTGTTATTTGTATGTTTATTGTGCAGGAAAATCTTGTTACAGAAACGAAAGAGAAACCTGTATCCATGAATGCTTTTGAGCTCATATCTCGGTCCCCGGGTTTCAATCTTGAAAATTTGTTTGAGAAGCAGACGGTATGTCTCAAGATTTTCTCTTCGTTCTTTTGTGTATATGAGAATTCTATGGTTAATCAATGAGTCACCCTTCCAAAGTTTGGAAGATTGAAATTTCAATGATGCACTATATAAGGTGCCTTTATATTTTATGTTCGCTGTTTGAAAATCAATTGTGGCGATCTGTTCTTACCTTGCCACAGGCCAAACGATCCTGAAGTTCAGGGAATTAATTTTTCTAGATGGATGACACTCTCTCTACTGATTCGTGTTATGTATATTATTGATATCTGTTATTTCTGAGTACTGATCCTTACTCTGCTGCATATTATAAACTTAACTGTGCAGGGTCTTGTGAAGAGAGAAACCCGTTTCACTTCCCAGCGTCCTGCAAATGAAATTATGTCTAAAATTGAGGAAGCAGCAAAGCCCCTTGGCTTTAATGTTCACAAGCGAAACTACAAGGTAATGATTCTCACGTTAGACATATGGTTGGTATTGTTAGATTTGCTTTGTTTTATCTGCTACATTGTATCCAAGTTCTCTCATTCTGAACTGCAAGTTCCACGTTAAGAATTCATATTTTCATGTCTTCTTATTTTTCAACCATCCCAGATGAAGTTGCAGGGTGACAAAACCGGAAGGAAGGGCCACCTCTCAGTTGCAACTGAGGTATTGAACTTTAAGAACAATCGAGGCTGCTGCTTTTAAATTTTATGGTACCACGCCAAATACTTTCTGCACATTGACTTTGTTTTCAACTTCAGGTGTTTGAGGTGGCTCCCTCCCTGCACATGGTAGAGCTTCGGAAAACTGGCGGTGACACGTTGGAGTTTCACAAGGTGGCAAACTTTTTCTTTCCAACCTGTTTTGTTTGCTTGAACGCGCAGGAAACAAATGGATGAAAAATAGATTTTTGAATCTTGAATATTCATCATCTAAGATCTATTACAACTGCTTCACGCAACTCAGTCTCACACATCTTCTGGCTAAATCTTGCTGAGTTTCTAAATTCTTAGTAAATAAAAATATAGTGGACAAAAATTTGAAAGAGTTTGCTGTATTCAACTTTTTCCTCTTGATTTCTCTGAAGTAATGGAAGTGTTTTAAGTTTTGCTATTAATGTTTTGGTTGCCAATGCTCTGATCCTATGGCAGTTCTACAAAAGCTTCTCCTCTGGATTAAAAGACGTAATGTGGACTGATGAAGAAAATGCTGGAGGATTAAAGTAATCTCCTCTCTCACCCCCTCTCTCTCTGGAGAAAGTAGCAGAATCTGTCACCCTAGTGTCGTTTGAGGAGGTGCAAGCCTAAGCAATATGAAAGACAGGCCCTGGGAACAAGAGTCTTGATTCTTTCTCCTTAGTTTTAGCTTAATTGGTTTGAGAATTGCAACCATTTGTTCCATTTACAAGTTGATCGTTGAAGATTGATTACAGAAGTGAAAAAGCTCCAGCTTGTCGTTGCAATGGAAAAATAGACATTGTAACTACTGCTTGTGATATGTAAAGCCTATCTGGTGAAATTTTGTTAGCAATGTCAAAGGTACCTACCCACTGCAATTGATTTCTAGTTTTTCCGGGCTTTCCTCTTTTTTTTTTTTTGAAGTTTTATTTTAACAAATGTATCGTAAATCATAATTTTCAAATTCTTGTTCTTCCAACTATTATATTTATAAAAATATATCTTTTGAAAATATTGTTTGTTCAAAAGGTTTTTACATATTTCAAACCTGCATATTTATGTATATATAGAGAATACCTTCCGGCTGTCAGGTTGCCCTACCTCAAATGACAGCCTTTCAATGATAGTCTTCCACGTAAATATCCTACATATCCTAGGGTCCGGTCCAGCTGAATATGATCAAAATACTGCCCTCCAATCTAGTGTTGACACGTAAGTAGTTGCATGGCATTCACTTGAAGCTGCATTCCACTCGATTCAGTGTGACTCCACTCCCTCACTCACTCCTTCAGTTTCCTCCATCCCTCACTCCTTCGGTTACAATAAAAAATAACATCTCTTCAACCCTTTGGCATCCTCTTCATACAAATCAATTTTTTGCATATCACAAGCATGTCGGTGTTATGAGATTAGGATTACTGCTCATAAAAATCCGAAGTCTATCATTTGTTGTTTTAGTGTTGTCGTTTTGTTTAAAGTTAATGTTTGACTAAGTCAAGTATCGTGGGCCAAGTGGGCTCTAATGGGTAGTTATTTTTATTATGCTTGGATTTATCATTTGTTCAGTAGATAATGGGGTATGCCCCACGTCTTGTAATTGATCATTGTCCATGGCCTATTTATGTTATTTGAATTCAATGAAAGGAGCATCATCAGTTTATCCAAAAATTACAGAATTAAGGAGGCCTGGTAACTCCGAATACCACACATTTATCTACTTTCTATTACATATTATTTTGGGGTTATAACAGTGGTATCACAACCGTGTTTCTGGTGCCATGGTTGAAGGTATTCGCTATGCTCAATTGGCAAAAGTTATCATAGTACTCAAAGGACAGAATAACAACCTGTGTGAAGAGCAAGAAAGGCAAAAGGACATGTTAGTTGTAGTTCTTCAACAAATTAGCAATTTGGCATTTAGCTATGAACATTTGGTAACAAATTAGAATTCAGGAGAAGGGTCTTCTAATTCTAAGGTCAGTAACAATCCTTTGTTTGAAGGGAATGAGGGTATTCAAGCTAGATCCTTAAAATTGAATTTTCCTAAATTTGATTGTACTTATCCAGATAAATGGACTAAAAAGGCACAACAGTTTTTTGAATATTATAAAATTCCATATGACTAAAGATTACAAATAGCATTTTTTCTTATGGAAGGTAAAGCACTCTCATGGTATAGCTGGCTGAAAGATTCAAGCCCAATCCAATCCTGGGATGACTTTGTGTTAGCCCTAGAAGTCATATTTGGACCCTCAGACTATGAGGATCCTATCGAGAAATTCACTAAACTTAAACAAACTGGTACTGTTGAAGCATATCAAACACAATTTGAAATGCTATGTAACAAAATAAGTCATCCTTCCATGTTTAAACCTTGAGAAATGCTATCTAACAAAATAAGTCAAACACAATTTGAAATGCTATCTAACAAAATAAGAGATGACTTGAGAATCATTGTGACCATGTTTAAACCTTCCACTCTCTCTCCTGCTTTTGGCTTGGCAAGGTTACAGAAAGAAGAGGTGTTAAGTGTGAGATTCCAGATTTACATGTATTTTTACATATTATCTTTATTCTTATTATTGATTATTTTAATTTATTATAATAATATTATCGGTTGTATTTTATTTGTTTAAAATAATTGTTTGAGCTATTAATTAGTTAGTATTTAGTTACGTTATTTTCCATATTAATTTAAATGTGAGATAATTATTTTAATGATTGGAGTTTAATTTCTTTTATTTTATTATGTGAGTTTATTTGATGTGTTTTTATTTATTATTTTATTTTAAGTAGTTTCTATGTTTAAATTAATTTATTTAGCTCTCTGTTTGGAATTCTTTTTATTGGATCAACTCTGTGAACTGAGTTGTGAGAACTGAATCTCGTTTATTTTCTTCACTTTTTCTTTTTCTCTTTTCTTTTTTTTTTTCTTTTTTTTTTCTTTTTATTTTTTTCTTCTTTCCCAGTTTTTCTCCAGCCCCATGCGCAATCCTCCCCTGCTTCCTCTCTTGCCCGCCCATTCTTCCTCTCTCCACTCAATGCCGCTGCGCACGGCCGTGGCCGTCATTGCCCCTCTCATTCTCTTCCCCACTGGCCGGCGACCACCCCCATTCGATTTCAGCCCAACTTGTGCCGCCATTTGCCCCCACGCCCACTTCCAAGCCGCGGCCTTTAGGTGCTCCAGCGCCACCGTCGCTCCACCACTGGCCACCATCTCTTCGCCACTTCACCACCGGCCTCTCAGCTATCTAACTCACCCTTGCTCAGCCTCGATCTACCACCCTTGAGGTCCCTTGAGCTTTACCTCTATTTTATACTATTTAGCCTTCTACCGCTGCCCACGTCGCCGCCCATGGCCAACCACCACCACCAATCACTTCACTAACACCTCTAAGTTATTCTCTAACCATCTTAAGTCTTAGTTTGTTACCACTCAAAAGTTGGGTTTTGAGACCCACGGCCGTTGCCGTTTTGCATTGTTACATTGCTTTGCCACTGTCGCTTGCACCTTCGTGGTTATTCGAAAATCGTATTTTAGCACTGTAAGTATTTTCCAAATGAATTTTAAGATTTAAATATATTTTTACATTAACATCTATGTGTTGGTTGATGTTGGTATTTGTTGGTTTATTGAGTTTATTGAAAATTGGATATTTTGTACATGGTGATATGCATTGTGAAATTGTACAGTCGTTTATGTGTATATATGATATTTGAAGTTTTTACGTGAAACTTGAGTTATGGTATATTAAAGTGATTTGTTTGAATGGTTTTATGAATGAGAAACAGTATTATTGAGTTTATGGATTTTGATGATTTTTGACTGAGTTATAACGGGGACAGCGATACGTAACGTCCATTATAGTCATCGTATGTGTATTTCATAATGGGGACGGCGATACGTAACGTCCATTATGATTGATAGTGTGTGGATGACATAACGGGGACGGCGATACGTAATGCCCATTATGGTCAATGTGTGTGTATTTCATAATGGAGACGGTGATACGTAACGCCCATTATGATTGATAGTGTGTGGATGACATACGGGAACGACGATACGTAACGCTCGTTATGATCATTGGGTGTGTATTTCATATCGGAGACGGTGATACGTAATGCTCGTTATGAAATGAGTGTGTATGAGTCATAATAGGGACGGCGATACGTAACGCCAATTATGATTGATGTTGTGTGTATATCATATTGGGGACAGTGATACGTAACGCCCGCTATGATTGGATTTACTGATATCTTTTTCTAAGAAATGATAGATTATTTTATTGGAATTTTATCGTGGATTAAAATGAGATTTTAACGTGTGATTTTATTTATTTTGAGGAAGATGATTTTAAGTTTCGTGTATACGGTATCATGTTCATGAGTGATGTTATTTGTTGTTGCATGAGTATATTTTATATCTTGTGGTTTGTTTAAATTGTACTTACCTGCGATGCCATTTTTGGCATCGTAATTTTTGGATGCAGAGTTTTGTGGAGACTGAGCCTGAGGAGGCGATTCCACTGTTGAAGTATTCTTATTATAAATTATTATCTTGGGAAATTGTTTTTCCCTTTTTATAAATATGTATTTGTATAATTTGTATTTCGGATGACTGTATTAAATCTCCTGTTGGAGAATGTGTGTTAAATTAGTTTGTAAAATAATTTTAAAAAAATTCTGGTACTTAGATATTGACCTCAAATATCCGTTACTTTTATTTATGCATGTCATGTGTTCACACACTTAGTACTTGACATTGGGGGTGCGTGACTTGTGTTGTCAGCATCCCGACACCTCGATTCCCGTGTTTATTTTAAGGAAAAATTAAGAGCGTCGCATTAAGGCAGGTCAAAGGCAACACAAATAAATTCCCTACCAATCAAAACACCAACCCAAATTACCCACCTAGACTCCCTACACCATCCCCTATACTTAGATTGCTAGCTCCACTAGATAAAACCAACCTAAGACTCAACACTTCAACAATCCAAAAAGAACCAGTTTTCCCATAAAAAAGAGTCAACCTCACTCAAATGCAAGAGAGAAAAGAAAAGGAACTATGTTGGTTTTGTGATGATAAATATCACCTAAGGCATAGATGTACTAAACCCAAAATTTACCTTTAGGAAGGTATGGAAGGAGGTGAAGAGGGAAATGAGGATCATGAAGGGGAGGAAGAATCCTTGACTATAGTGGAAACCAATGAAGGAGAAGTGGTAGAATTACTAGGAATATCCCTACATGCTATAGCTGGGTCCTTAGCTCCTAAAACTATGAGGTTGTTTGCTGAAATTAATCATCAAAAAGTTTTGGTTTTGATTGATTCTAGAATTACTTATAATTTTATAGACCCATATGTAGCGAGGAAGACCAATTTGTCAAGGGAGGAAAGTCACTTAACAGTTCAAGTGGCTAATGGTGCCACTCTTCCTTGTCTTGGTCAATATAAGGTAGTTTCTCTTCAGTTACAAGATCATGAGTTTATAGCTAAGCTATATATGTTGACTCCTGGTAGATGTGATATCGTTTTGGAGGTTGATTTGTTAAGTAGGCTAGGACCTATTTTATGGAATTTTTTTGATTTAACTATGAAGTTTCAGTATAGAGGTCAAGCTATTCAGTTGCAGGGAATTCAGAGATCCGAGAACAATTTGTGGAGGAGGATCCTACTGTGGAACTTAAGGAGGGGGCTGTGATAGGAATTTGATTGCAAATCATGGATGGTAATAATGGTAAGGGCAGTACAAAACAACCAACAAAGGTGTAGAACATTCTGGTCAGTTTTAAAGAGGTCTTTGCTTAGCCTATTGGGTTGCCACCTCCTAAGAATTTTGATCACAAAATTAAATTATTGGAAGACACTAAACCCATTTGTGTTAGACTTTACAGGTACCTTTATTATCAAAAGGAAGAAATAGAGAAGCTGGTAGTTGAATTACTGAAGAGTGGAAGCATAAGGAGCAGTCAAAGTCTCTACTCTTCTCCGGTACTACTCGTTAGGAAAGCTGATGGGAGTTGGAGAATATGTATAGATTACTGTGCACTCAACAAGGAAATTATAAAAGATAAGTAACCTATCCCTAACATTGATGAATTGCTTGATGAGTTAGGAGAGGCTGAGTTGTTTTTTAAATTGGATTTAAGGCTAGGATATCATCAGATTCATACGAATCCTGATGACATCTCTAAAATTGTCTCTCATACTCATGAAGGACATTATGAGTTCTTAGTAATGTCCTTTGGGCTTACTAATGCACCATCTACATTTCAAGGGGTGATGAATGAAGTATTTAGACCCTATTTGAGGAAGTTTGTGCTCATATTCTTCGATGATATCTTAATTTACAACAAGTCTATGTAGGAGCGTGTACAACACCTTAGTCGGGTCCTAGAGTTATTATAAGCTAACTAGTTTTATGCAAAACTGTCAAAATGTGTTTTTTGTAACCAAGAGATAGAGTACTTGGGACATATAATCTCAAGAGAAGGAGTTAAAGCAGATCCTGAAAAGTTGGCTGCAATGCAACAATGGCCAACTCCTAAAAACCTTAAGGCACTCAGAGATTTTTTAGGACTTACAGGATATTATACAAAGTTTGTCAAGAGATATGGAGCAATAGCAACCCCATTGATAGCTCTTATAAGGAAAAACTCCTTTTCTTGAAATGACAAAGCACAATGAGCATTTGAGAAATTCAAGGAGGCAATGGTAAGGCCACCAGTGCTCTGTTTACCTAATTTCACTAAAACTTTTGTGGTGGAATGTGATGTACCAGGAGAAGCATTGTGAGTTGTTTTAATGCAAGAAGGGCAGCCAATAGCTTATTTCAGCCAAGCTCTAAAGAGTATGAATGTGAACCTGTCCACCTATGAAAAGGAACTATTGGCATTTGTCATGGTAATAAGGAAATGGAGGCACTACCTATTGGGCTAGTCCTTCAAAGTACGTACTGACCAACAAGCACTCAAATATCTCCTCGAACAAAGAGTAGGGACCCCATCATAGCAAAAAATGAGTCTCTAAATTGCTTGGGTATAATAATACAGTGGAATATCGGAGTGGCAAGAGTAGTGCATTAGCTGATGCCTTATCCCAGGTGCAATACTTAGAACCCCATAACCTATACCGTGACCAAACACTAACCTCAAACACAAGCCAAACATAACCAACTCATTCCATAAATCCATATTCCGTACCAACAAACCAAATTCTCCAAAATCAAGCAATTAGCATCTTGCAAGCTCAATAGATAAAGGAGTTGAAAAAGGCTTACCAACAGAACCCTATGTTGCAGCAGCTAATAAGTCACTACCATCATGGATACCTGGATCGATCTTATTACCAACTCTAAAATGAGTTACTCTTTTATAAGGATAGACTACATCTTGGGTCGTTGGTTCTCTTCCAGCAGTAGATCTTAGATCAGTTCCACAGCAGTCTATTAGGGGCCACATAGGAGTATTGAAAACCCAAGCAAGAATCAAAAATGAGTTTTACCATCTTGGTTTAAGAAATGATGTCAGAATACATATCCAGGAGTGTGATGTGTGCCAGAGGAATAAAGTTGAAGCCCTCCACTCTTTGAGGTTGCTTTGGCCTTTACCCATACCTAGCAGAAATTGGTAAGGCATCAGCATGGATTTTATTGAAAGACTACTCTCCTTAGGACCTTAGGAGGTAAAAAAGTGATCATTGTTGTGGTGGACATGTTAAGTAAGTATTCTCATTTTATGCCTCTTAATCATTCATACATAGTGCTAACAGTGGCTAGGGTCTTTCTAGATAATGTATTTAAGTTACAAGGATTACCACAAACAATTATTAGCGATCAAGAACCTAAGTTCATTAGCAATTTCTAGAAGGAATTATTCAGAATATGTGGAACAGATCTATTACTCAGCACAGCTTATCATCCCTAAACGGATGGCGAAACAGAGGTCATGAACAATGTTGAACCCAAGGTTTCAAGTTTCATGTAAATCTACAAATGGATTTTGTTGATAACAAATGAATCCAAAGAATAAAGAAGTCTCAAGCTCAAGTTGTCCACACAATATAATCAAGAACATCAAGGAAGCAAGTATGAGCAAGAAGGGAACAAGTTCACATTAAAATCATGGAGTAATGTTGTAAATCTCTTAAAAATTCAAAATTAGGATTAAGGCTCAAAATTAATATTTTATCATAAAGTATTAAAATACATTTTCCACATATGCATGAATATTTTGAAAATTAAATTTGAAAATTTTGAAAGATAATTGATTGTCATCTTTTACATGTGCATGACATGATTAAAGGTTTGAATTTTGAAAATATTAAGATGATTGATTGTCATCTTTCACATGTGCATGTTTTATTTGAATATTTTCAAAAGTGGTGGATGCTTTTCTTGACTTATGCAAAAGGTAGATGTCTTTATTTGAAAATTTTGAAAAGAAAAGTGTGCTCCTTTTGTCATATGCAAAAAGTAAAAGATTATATTTGAAATTTTTGAAAAGTAAAGTGTGCTCCCTTTGTCACATGCAAAAAGTAAAAATATTAGATTTGAAATTTTTGAAAAGTGAATGATGATATTTTTGACATGGGAATCTTTTCAAATTTGAAATTGAAAACTCATTTGCCTATAAATAGCTCACTTGAGTTTTTCAAAATTCATAACAAGAGCTTACACATCTATTACTAAGTTTTGCATCATTTTTTCAAAGCTCTCATTCTCTCTTTTTTAAAGTTTTGAGCCTTAATTCTTGTTCTTGTTGAGAGAGATATAGGTGGCGCTGTATTATTTCTATCTCAGTCATTGAGGAGTGTACTTTGATAGTCTACCTACTATCAACTCTTGTATTTGTAAAAGGGTGTGTATAACCCTTGTGTGTGTAAAAAGTGTTCTACACGGGAAATAGTTAAATCACCAAGTGTGAGGTGATTGGAAGTGTAGAAGGTGTTCTACACGGGAAATAGTTAAATCACCAAGTGTAAGGTGATTGGAAGTGTAGAGGGTGTTCTACACGGATTCTTTGGAGCGGTGTTGCTCAAAAGTGTAATAGGTTTCTATCTCCACCTAAAGGAGATTGAATAGTGGATTTGGGGATCCTCAAGAGGTAGCTTGAGGCGAGGACGAAGGTGGTGGGGCCGAACCTCGTTAACATACTGAGTTTGCTTCTCTCTTACCCTTACTCTTTATATTTATTATTGTTTCATATTTTGTTTATATTTTATATTATATATTTGATTTATAATTATTATTTTTTTAAATACAACTCAATTCACCCCCCCTCTTGTGTTAGTCATCTGGGCAACAATTGGTATCAGAGCTAGTTGACCTGTACTGTTCATACAGGCAGATCACTCATGGGAACTCTCGCTTGTGACTGTGTCACCGAAGCAAGACTCTCCGACCATGGGTGACGGTGCATCGGTAGAGACGGTGGCCGGCTAGTCTGGTAGGTACAGTTGTTAGGTGACATAGGTGTGGCCTATGGTCAGTAACAATTGGTATCAGAGCTAGTTGACCTGTACTGTTCATACAGGCAGATCACTCATGGGAACTCTCGCTTGTGACTGAGTCACCGAAGCAAGACTCTCCGAACATGGGTGACGGTGCACCGGTAGAGACGGTGGCCGGCTAGTCTGGTAGGTACAGTTGTTAGGTGACATAGGTGTGGCCTATGGTCAGTAACAATTGGTATCAGAGCTAGAGCTCTATTATAAGATTAACTATCTTTTGAGTTAAGATCTTATGGCTAACATTGCAGCTTTATTTGGTGAACGTCAATCTAGCAGTCGGCCTCCACTTATTTGTGGAGACAATTACTCATTCTAGAAAATTAGAATGAGAATATTCCTTCAGGCTCAAGGTCGAGAAATCTGGAAATGCATTGTAAATGGACCTTATATTTCAACAAAAGTAGTTGATGGAGTAAAGGTCAAAAAGGAAGAAGAAGAGTTTAATCGTGAAGACGATAGACTTTATACTTTGAATTTAACTGCTATGAATTTATTATATAATGCTCTCAATGGTAATGAATTTAATAGAGTAATAACTTGTGCTACAGCAAAGGAAATTTGGGATAACTTGGAAGTTACTTATGAAGGAACTTCTCAAGTCAAGGAATCAAAAATTTATATTCTTACTCATGAATATGAAATGTTTAAGATGAATGATGATGAATCTATTTCTAGTATGTACACTCGTTTTACTAACATCATAAACAGCTTGACAGCTTTTGGAAAAGTTTATTCCAAAGTGGAGATAGTAAGAAAAATTCTCAACTCTCTACCAAAACGTTGGGAATCAAAAGTGACAGCGATTCTTGAATCTAGAGACCTCAAGAAGCTCGAAGTGAATGAACTCATCGGGTCACTTATCACCCATGAGTACACATTGAAAAGAGGAGAAGAAGAAGGAAAGTCAAAGAAGAGCTTGGCACTTAAAGCTGTTCCACATGAAAGTGAAAGTGATGAAGATGAGGAAAATGACGACAAAGATGAAGAAGTTGCGATGATAACAAGAAAAATTCAGAGGTTCTTAAATAAAACTCCTTCAAGGAAATCTTTCAAAAAGTTTTCCAAGAAAGATTCAGGTAAAAATGACACTTTAATTTGTTATAAATGCAATAAACCTAATCATATCAAGTCAGATTGTCCTCTGCTAAAGAAAGATCGAAACAAAGGCAAAAAAGCAATGAAAGCTACATGGGATGATAATTCAAGTAGCTCAGATAGTGAAGCAAGCAATGGAGAATCAGCAAATCTTTGTCTTATGGCTAAAGATGATATTGAGGTAACAAATCTTGATAATATTGAAGATCCTTCATATGAAGAATTGCAAAATATTTTAGAAGAGGTATATGAGGAATTTAAAAAATTGGGTATCAAGTATACTGTTTTGAAAAAGAAAAATTCTTCTTTAACAAACGAAATTGATATTTTAAGAAAAGAAAGTATTGTTTTGAAAGATGAAAATTTTGAGTTGAAGAAAAAGAAAACTGATTTAGAAAATATTATTGAAAAATTTACGAATGGAAAAAGAAATTTTGAAAAACTTCTTAGTAGTCAAAGATGTGTTTTTGATAAGGCAGGCTTGGGATATATGCCAAAACAAAAATACAAACCTTATAAAAACTTCTTTGATAATCCTTCTAAATCAAAATTCAATATTCAAAATTCTTTTCATAAAAATAATTTTGTTAAAAAAGGATACTATTATAATCACTCAAGTTCTTCATATATGTCACATGCTATTTGCAATTTTTGTAATAGAAATGGTCATAATTATTTTGCTTGTCCTATTAGAAGAAAACATACAATGACTATTAGGACCATATGGGTACCTAAAAATCTTATTTATTCTAATACTAATAAATAAAGGACCCAAAGAACTTGGGTAACAAGAAAAATCATTTTAATTGTTTTTATAGGTGTGCATGACGTCTTCCACGAACAAAAATAAATGGTTTTTAGATAGTGGATGTTCAAGACACATGACGGGAGACAAGACTAAGTTCTTTGATCTTAAATCTAAAAAAGAAGGACACGTGACATTTGGAGACAACTCGAAAGGGAAGATCGTGGGAATAGGTAAAATTGGTAATGAGTCTTCTCTTATAATTGAAGATGTTCTACTTGTTGAAGGTTTAAAACATAATCTTTTAAGCATAAGTCAATTATGTGATAAAGGATTTACAGTTACTTTCAAAATGGATAAGTGCATTATATTGAATGATTATGATTGTAATATTTGTTTTATTACTTTTAGAAGTAACAATGTTTATACAATTGATTTTGAAGAAATTACCTCACAAGATGCGATTTATTTTTCAGCTCAAAATGAAACTAATTGGTTATGGCATAGAAGACTAGGTCATGCCAATATGGAACTTATTTCCAAACTTTCAAAAAATGATCTTGTGAGAGGTTTACCAAAGGTAAATTTTCTTAAAGACAAAATTTGTGATGCATGCCAATTTGGTAAACAAACAAAAACTTCTTTTAAAATCAAGAAACATATTTCCACTACTAGACCACTGCAACTAATACAGATGGATCTTTTTGGACCAAATAGAGTTGAAAGTTTAGGAGGAAAATATTATGCATTTGTTGTTGTTGATGACTTCTCTAGATATACTTCGGTCATCTTTCTTACTCATAAAGATGAGCCACATAATGCTTTTTCCAAGTTATGCAAGAGAATTCAAAATGAAAAGGGTTATACTATTTCAAGTATCCGAAGTGATAGGGGAAAAGAGTTTGTTAATAAAAATATTGAAACATTTTGTGATGAAAATGGTTTTGTGCATAATTTTTCTGCTCCTCGAACTCCTCAACAAAATGGGGTAGTAGAAAGGAAAAATAGATCTTTTCAAGAGATGGCAAGAACAATGCTCAATGAGAACAACTTGCCTAGTTATTTTTGGGCTGAAGCGGTAAGTACTGCATGTTATGTTATAAATAGAGTTATGCTAAGGTCTAAATTAGATAAAACCCCCTATGAGCTTTGGAATGAGAAAAAGCCCAATATTTGTTACTTTCATGTATTTGGATGCAAATGTTTTATTTTAAATGATAGAGATAATTTAGGCAAGTTTGATGCAAAATCTGATGAAGGTATCTTTCTCGGGTATTCTACTAATAGTAAAACTTATAGAGTATTCAATAAAAAGACTTTGACTGTACAAGAATCTATGCATGTAGTATTTGATGAATCTAATTCTCTACTCTCCAAGAAATCTATTGATGAAAAAACAGGAGGTATAAATAATACGGAAAGTCTCAATCTCAACAAAGAGAACACAATAGAGGAAGTCCAACATGGAGATATCAGGAAAGATCATCAAAATTTAATACAAGATGCAACCAAACAGTGGAAATTTGTGAAAGATCATCCAGTGGAACAAATTCTGGGGGAACCTTCACGAGGTGTAAGCACTCGATCATCTCTTAGAAATATTTGCAATCATACTGCTTTTCTATCTCAGATTGAACCTAAAAATATTGATGAAGCACTTCTTGATGAATCTTGGATTCTAGCTATGCAAGAAGAGCTTAATCAATTTGAAAGAAATGATGTTTGGACACTTGTTCCTAGACCAAAAAATCATACTATTATTGGAACAAAATGGATTTTTAGAAACAAGAAAGATGAGTTTGGAGTCATTACTAGAAATAAGGCTCGACTTGTAGCCCAAGGTTTCAATCAAGAAGAAGGAATCGATTATGATGAGACATATGCACCAGTCGCAAGATTAGAAGCTATTCGAATGCTACTTGCATATGCTTGTTATAAAGATTTCAAACTTTTTCAAATGGATGTTAAAAGTGCTTTCTTAAATGGTTTTATAAATGAAGAGGTATATGTTGAGCAACCTCCAGGTTTTGAAAATCATATTTCTCCAAATCATGTTTTCAAACTCACAAAAGCACTATATGGACTCAAACAAGCTCCTAGAGCGTGGTACGAGAGACTTAGTGGTTTCTTGATTAAAAAAGACTTTTCAAGAGGAAAAATTGATACAACTCTTTTCATTAAATACGAAAATAATGATATTCTTTTGATTCAGATTTATGTTGATGATATAATATTCGGTTCTACTAATGAAAATATGTGCCAAGTTTTTGCTAAGACTATGCAAGAAGAATTTGAAATGAGCATGATGAGAGAGCTTACATTCTTTCTCGGATTGCAAATTAAGCAAGCAAAAAGTGGGACATTCATCAATCAATCGAAATATATTAAGGAATTGCTGAAGAAATTTGGGATGGAAGGTGCTAAGGAAACTGGAACACCAATGAGTCTATCCACTAAACTTGATAAAGATGAAACCGGTAAACCAGTTGACTCGAAGGTATATCGAGGTATGATCGGTAGCTTATTATATTTGACAGCCAGTAGACCAGATATTATGTTTAGTGTGTGCTTATGTGCACGCTTTCAATCATCTCTAAAAGAATCACATTTAATTGCAGTTAAGCGCATTCTTAGATATCTTAGTGGTACAATTAACTTAGGGTTATGGTACCCTAAGCACACATCTTTCGATCTAATCAGCTACACAAATGCAGATTATGCTGGCTGTAAAATAGATCGAAAAAGCACTAGTGGAGCATGTCACTTCTTAGGTCGTGCACTAGTTTCTTGGTTTAGTAAAAAACAAAATTCTGTTGCACTATCTACTGCTGAGGCAGAATATGTTGCTGCGGGTAGTTGTTGTGCTCAAGTTCTTTACATGAAGCAACAACTTGAGGATTTTAAATTTATGTACAATCACATTCCAATCAAATGTGATAATACAAGTGCTATAAATCTTTCAAAGAATTCAATACAACATTCTCGGACCAAACATATTGAAATTAGATATCATTTTCTTAGAGATCATGTGCAAAAGGGCGATATTGTATTAGAATTCACTAGTACACATGATCAATTGGCAGACATTTTCACAAAACCCCTACCAGAAAATAGACTATGCATGATTAGAAGAGAAATAGGAATGATGCATGCCATGGATATCTGCTAGATACTTTTATTTCATTATCTTAAATGATCTACAGAAACTTGAGACGTTTAGCCTCATCATTCAAATGCATTTGCTCCTCATAAATCATCATGCCATCCTTGTCTAAAGGATTAGGCAATCGAAATGAAGAGGTAAGTAAGGATTTCAAATCCTTATTCTGTTACTTTAATTCTACTATTTTTTTGTTTGACTCATAAACAAGTCGTTGAAGTACAGATACAGTCTTGTTAACCTTTTCAATTTCGCGAGTTTTGGACTGCAACCGAGCAGAAAACGCAACGATAGATGATGAGTATCGAGTTCCGAGACCCACAAGCTCGTAAATGGCGTCATGATCTGATTTATTAGCTAAATCAATCTCTTGTTGCTTCATGGCACCCACGACAGATGCAGAAATAGATTGAGACTGAGGTGAATGATACCTCAAATTTTGATCAAGAGAAGCACTGAAGGGAATTCTACGAGCCATTGAAAAATTGTAGAATGAGAATGCAAGCAAATTGCAAAGATGAGAAGAAAGTTTGATGCGAAATAGATAAAGCTAAGGATTGCTCTTATAGAAATGGAAATAAGAACAAGACAAACTTACAAATCATGATAATATCTCATTTTTCAGCAACATCAAGCGGATCAAATCTCTGCACCGAATTGCCAGAGCTACGCCTCCAGCCTTTGCAGTTTTTGTCGGGCATGGGTGGTTTCAATTATTCAGCTCTTTATAAAATCTCCTTCCGCACCGAATTATCGGAACTAGGCCTCCAGCCTTTACAAGTTTTGTCGAACACGTGTGGCTACGCACCGAATTCTCTACAGTCTCTACTAACGCAGCGTTTTATTTATCTATTGGTTATTGCAGGAATATATCTTATTGATCTAATTATGATTCCTTTTTAATGATGCCAAAAGGGGGAGAAGTTTTAGACTAGAACATTAATATTGTTTAAATCGCTAAACTTGTTATATATGCTTGGAATTATGTTTATATTTTTGCTTGAAAAACTAACGCACATTCTCAAGGGGAGCTTAAGTATTAATACAGGATTAAGGTTCTATCAAGCATTTGTCATCATCAAAAAGGGGGAGATTGTTGAACCCAAGGTTTCAAGTTTCATGTAAATCTACAAATGGATTTTGATGATAACAAATGAATCCAAAGAATAAAGGAGTCTCAAGCTCAAGTTGTCCACACAATATAATCAAGCACATCAAGGAAGCAAGCATGAGTAAGAAGGGAACAAGTTCACATTAAAATCATAGAGTAATGTTGTAAATCTCTTAAAAATTCAAAATTAGGATTAAGGCTCAAAATTAATATTTTATCATAAAGCATTAAAATACATTTTTCACATATGCATGAATATTTTGAAAATTAAATTTGAAAATTTTGAAAGATGATTGATTGTCATCTTTCACATGTGCATGACATGATTAAAGGTTTGAATTTTGAAAATATTAAGATGATTGATTGTCATCTTTCACATGTGCATGTTTTATTTGAATATTTTCAAAAGTGGTGGATGCTTTTCTTGACTTATGCAAAAGGTAGATGTCTTTATTTGAAAATTTTGAAAAGAAAAGTGTGCTCCTTTTGTCATATGCAAAAAGTAAAAGATTATATTTGAAATTTTTGAAAAGTAAAGTGTGCTCCTTTTGTCACATGCAAAAAGTAAAAATATTAGATTTGAAATTTTTGAAAAGTGAATGATGATGTTTTTGACATGAGAATCTTTTCAAATTTGAAATTGAAAACTCATTTGCCTATAAATAGCTCACTTGAGTTTTTCAAAATTCATAACAAGAGCTTACACATCTATTGCTAAGTTTTGCATCATTTCTTCAAAACTCTCATTCTCTCTTTTCTAAAGTTTTGAGCCTTAATTCTTGTTCTTGTTGAGAGAGATATAGGTTGCGCTGTATTGTTTCTATCTCACTCATTGAGGAGTGTACTTTGATAGTCTACCTACTATCAACTCTTGTATTTGTAAAAGGGTGTGTATAACCCTTGTGTGTGTAGAAGGTGTTCTATACGGGAAATAGTTAAATCACCAAGTGTGAGGTGATTGGAAGTGTAGAAGGTGTTCTACACGGAGAATAGTTAAATCACCAAGTGTAAAGTGATTGGAAGTGTAGAGGGTGTTCTACACGGATTCTTTGGAGCGGTGCTGCTCAAAGGTGTAATAGGTTTCTATCTCCACTTAAAGGAGATTGAATAGTGGATTTGGGGATCCTCAAGAGGTACCTTGAGGCGAGGACGTAGGTGGTGGGGCCGAACCTCGTTAACATACTGAGTTTGCTTCTCTCTTACCCTTACTCTTTATATTTATTATTGTTTCATATTTTGTTTATATTTTATATTATATATTTGATTTATAATTGTTATTTTTTTAAATACAACTCAATTCACCCCCCCTCTTGTGTTAGTCATCTGGGCAACAAACAAGGTACTCGAATGCTACCTCCGATGTTTCTCCAGTGACAGGCCAAAAGATTGGGTTAAGTGGTTACCTCTAGCTGAATATTCCTATAATACTTCAGTACACACATTCATAAAGGTGACACCTTTTGAAGCTATTTATGGCCAGCCACCTCCATGGTTGTTACCATATGAGTTAGGAACCACTAAAGTCCAAGTTGTCGATGAAGAGCTTTGAAATCGTAAGTTTATTGCTAAACTCATCAATGAGAGCCTATAAGAAGCCCAATCAAATATGAAGTATTTTGCTAACAAATTGAGGAGGAATCAAGAGTTTGAGATTGACGATTTGGTTTACCTCAGGTTACGGCCGTGTCGGTAAATGACCGTATCGATGCGAAGGAACTTGAAGATTGCACCGAGATATTATGGCCCTTTCAAGGTGATTCGATGGATGGGTCAAGTTGCATATGAATTAGATCTACCCCCTGAAGCTAAGATTTACCCTGTATTTCATATTTTGTGTCTTAAGAGAAAGCTAGGAGAAGGAATACAAGCTTGTGCAAACTTACTGAATATCACCTCCGAAGGCTCCTTGGAACCAGAACCTGAGAGAATCTTGTAAAGAAGACTAAAAAGGAAGGGGAATGTTGTCGGAGTCAAAGTTTTGGTGCAATGGTCTAGTGCCGACGAGGACAATGTTACCTGGGAAGACCTAGAAACCCTAAGACGGTGATTTTGTAACCTTGAGGACAAGGTTTCCTAAGAAGGGGGGTCTATTATGAGATTATGGTTACTGCTCCTAAAGATCCAAAGTCTATTCCTTGTTGTTTAAGTGTCCTCGTTTTGTTTAAAGTTAATGTTTGACTAAGTCAAGTGTCGTGGGCTGAGTGGGCTCTTAATAGGTAGTTATTTTCATTATGCTTGGGTTTGTTATTTGTTCTGTAGGTAATAGGGCATGCCCCACATCTTGTAACTAGTCATTGTCCATGGCCTATTTATGTTATTTGAATTTAATGAAAGAAGCATCACCAGTTTATCCAAAAATTACAGAGTTAAGGAGGCCTGATAACCTCGAATTACCACACATTTATTTACTTCCTATTACATATTATTTTGGGGGCTATAACAATTAGTCAATTGAATTTGGTTATAGACGGCAGAGAAATTTCTTTGGAGATAGCTGGGAGAATTTTTCTTTCTTTTTTTTTGAGAAACAAACAGCAAGAATAAGAGGAGAACTTTTCTTTCTTTTTCTCTAGGAACAAACACAAACCCCTTTTAGCAAACCCGGTGAATCCCCAACCATTTTACTAGCAATAGGAATTGGAGTGTCTGCTCCAACCCACACGATGTGAGCACCTCTGTGATATGAAACCCCCTTTTGCAATGCGACCCCACCCCCAACGATATGAATGCTCTCTGCGATGCGAACCCCTTACGATGCAACCTCCCTTAGTGATGCAATCCCCCCTCTGACCCCATTTGCTCTGTTTGTCTTCAATCCAAGTCATCAACTCAGAAAAGATAAAAAGAATGTGGGCTGCTATGCGTGATTGTAGATGCATCGAACAAACTTGAAGGATTTAGTGTGGCCAAACCTAACTTGTGTTTGTTGAAATAGATGACATGGCTGTCTACTATTGGAGGGTTGTATTTTTGACTTTTGAAACCCGATGGGACCGTAGCTTTTGCAGATCAAAAAATACAAAACTCCCCAACCCTTTTCGTCCAAATGCCATGCTCTATCCCTCCTCCCTCTTCCTCTCTGTGTGTTCGTTTTCTTATAAAGTAATAAACAGTTGTAGAATACCATTCAATCAATGGAAAAGTACAACAAAGAACAATGCTAACACTGATAAACAGAGTAATTAGCGAGCCAAGAAGAGATTTCAGCACTTTGGATAACGAACTAGCCGTACTTTAGTCGAGTCCGCAATTGTTGGAAACCAAAAGAAAATTCCAAGAATGGTTACATTCAACTATTTATAGTCAATGAATGGTTGTTGGAGACTACAAGGTCAAACACAACACGTAAGGATAAAATTTTTCTCCAAGAAAAAGAAAAAAATGGTTAACCAACAGCTTTCTCAGGAATCAAACAGAGGGGAAAAGAAGTCTGAGAACTTGTGTTTTGTTCATGATTTTATATTAAAGTGAAAGAGTTGCAATTGCAGAGAGAGAGAGAGAGAGAGAGAGAGAGGCAGCAAGTTCTTGTCATGTGCTCCAATGTTGTAAGGAAAATGTGGTGACGTTGTATTATTGATTATCAATGCTGAAATAGATAGTTTTTGCAGCGGTAACATATTACAAGCAGACAAAAACTCTCTACTAATATCCTTCCAAAAACTCTAGATGAATAAATATATCTTAGGATTTGCTGTACAAATCTTAAAAGATAGATGGACTCATGATTGAAACCATATATGCAGTTTTTTTTTTTTTTATCAAATTTGACAACAATTACTCAACAAACTTTGGCTGAAAAAATAATAATAACACATCTAAAGACAAAATCTATATACAAATTTGACAAGATATGAAAAAAAACCTAGATTTAGAATTTGAAAAATAAAGTCAGAAATTTATCCTTGATCGGAGATTTGAAAAGATAGGAGTTAAAATAAGGGTTTTACTACATATAAGAAATTTCGTGCAGAAATTGCACAAGAATAAGTTTAAAATTTCACATCAATTATAATTAAAAAAATATAAAATAGAAATAACTATTTGTCCAATACAAACGGAACTAAAAATTAAAAAAAATTAAAATAGATAACACAACTAGAAATAAACTATAACCATTTACTGCACAATTCATATACAAAATTTTCTATAAATATCATTTTCCTTAAAACACTATCTTGGCTTGGTTGGGATCTTGACAACTGCTAGATTGGCTCATGGCCCTTGAGCCCATGGGTTGTAATAAAGTGAGATTCGGTCCAATTTCCTTGGGGAAATATTTGACCTATCTTGCTGTTTTATATAAGCCCAATTTATTGAATTTTTAGCTTGAAGTTTTTTATTAAATCATCACAAATATATTTTGTCTATGTTTAGCAAGTCCATATTAATTGACATGCTGTTTTGTGATTCCAATCAACCTATGATCTAGAAAAATTTCAGAACCATCCTGGTCAACAACTAACATCTTATCATTCTTATCAAGATCTCAATCTTTTTATTTAGAAAAATTTATTTGCAGTCTTAAGTGGATAACTGTGTGTACAATCTTATTGATCAATGGAGATAAAAGAAAAAAAACATCATTTTAAAAAAGGATATTAATGTAATTTTTTTAAACATAACTGCATGAGCTTAAATAAGCAGTCCCCATTTGAGAACTATATGTAGACTAACTCTTTAATTTAAATACTATTCATGACTTGAAAATGTTTATCGAAACATAGAAAAATCATGTGCATGTACTAATTTTGGTATAAAATATGTTAATAAAGACAAATAGAACATGTATATTGAATAATATATTTTCATACCACAATAATCCCTCCAAATATTGCTAAGATTTTTTTAGATAGTTTTCAATTGGTTGATTCTCTAAACGTATTACTCTCATTGACTTGCTTTTATTTTATTTATCTATGAGTTTAATTATTAATTCAATGGAAAATACTGAAAGTTAAGGGTGGGTCTTTGAGCGCATCTCTTTTAACAAAAAAACCCTAGAGAGCAACAACGCCGCCAGATCCCCTCCCCCCTCCCTTATCATCCCTCCCCCTCCCTTTCTTTGTTGTTTTTTGACCGACCGTGCCTTGTCTCAGCAAGAACAAAGTTGGTTTTTTATTTGGTTTTCTTCATTTCGGCCTTGATTTCTCTTGCCACCAATGATCTTCCTTTTGACCTACAAGCATAGTGGTCTCAATTGTGCCTCCTTGATTGTTTCCTTCCCCCTTTTCTCCTTTCCATTTTCTCCTTTTTGCTATGGTTGTAGGTCTTGATGAGCTTGACTAGTTTTGGTCTTGGTTAATGAATGGCGAGAGGCCGTGCCTCCCCACAGGACTCCAATAGCGTCAATCTATCAAATGGGAGAAAAATGGCATCGAACCTGTTTGCCTGCCATCCTCCAAAAGCAACGCGTCTTCTCCACACATCGTTCGCCTCTTGCTTTGTTTTTTTTTTTTTGTTATTTTCCTTTGTTTTATTTATGTTTGGAAGTTTGTTTTGTTGTAGTTCGTTTCTCTGTTGGTGTTGGTTTTTGTTGGATTTTAATAAAAAGTGAAGACTATTTCCTTAATTAGTTGGTCTCACTCTTCTTTGTAGGAGTAGGGTTTTGTCTTTCTACTCTTTTGGAGAATGAGGTTGTTTACTCCCCCCTCCCTCGTTAGAGTAAGAGGGTTTGGATATCTCTATTTAATAGAGTACCTCACTCTCTCACAAATTGAAATCGAAATTTTTGAATGGTTTTATCACATGAGAGTGTTTATAAGTCAAGATAATGTCCGTCACAAATTTCATTTGTATACGGAAGTGTCCCAAACAGTTTAGTAGTTTGATTATAATCTAGTTTCTTCCAGTATTTCAATCATAACTGTAATTTCGACTTATTGAATACAATAAACTCTTTTTCAAAAAAAAAAAAAAACTCAATGAAAAATACTTGAGTGATCAAAGCATGTCACCGAACAGTGCATTTGGTTTTGTTTTTGTTTTTCTTTTATAATATTAGAAAAAAGACAAATGCATTGTTCGGCAACATGCTTCGGTAACCACCTTCCGGCATAGTGGCAGCGTAGCAGGCCGGACCCTTATTCAATTGAAGTGTTCTTGATCCCTCGGGGTCGACAGTTGCTAGAGAGATCATTAAATTCGCTGGTTGATAACCTAGATAAATTTATTTCATGGCTCAGCATAAACAAAATTAGAAAAACAATATAGAAAACAAAAAAGTGTAGAGCTCTAAAGATTTGCAGGTTTTGATGAATCTAGCTCTTACATAAAGAGAGAAACAAGTAAACCATTTATAGTGCATATTTAATTAAAACTAATATATCTTATTAAGTTACTAAATTAGAGTAATTTATAATTATAAATACGTTAATAATTATCTTAAGCCAAAACAATCACTCCTTTGCACAACCAATATTTGATCAATCTTAAAACGTCTTTGGTCTAGCTTACACCCGAATTACATCTCCGACTTAATTAATTTGTGTCCGGTACTATATAATATCTGGAATAAGAGTACTTCATACTGCTAGCGAATCATACTCTTTGAAATGCTACAGGGATAGCTACAATGGACTACATGCATCGATTTGTTTCCCTCTAGTTTTAGGCCTAAATTAAGGGTTTGTTTGAGAAAAAATATCTTATCTTATCTGATATGAAAGAACATTTATCATAATTTTCTTCATCCCAAACAGGCTTCACTTAAACACAAATATATACTTTTTAGTTTCACATCTTCAACTTTTTCATATAATTATTAATTAATTATTATAAAATTTTCAAACTTTCAAACAAAATATCCAAAAGATAATACTATTTTTCCAAGTTTTAAAATAAAAATACGATTAGAAAATTATATTATAATAATATTTTAACTTGATAATATTTTTTATTCAATAAAAATATAAATATATATTGTTTTCATTACAATTAATCCTTTTGATTATAATTAAAATGTCACAAATACTTATTTATTTTTATAGTGAATCATTTCTCAAAATTCAATAAAAAGATCTTAATTATTTAACTCAAACAATTTCATTATTATTCATAAAATTATTATCTCATCTCATGTCCAATTAACATCTCCAAATTAATAACCCAGTACTCACATAAACATAAAACAAAATAATATTGAAGGAAAGAGTAGTTCAAAAGCTTTGAAAAAAGAAAGACATAAAAGGAAATTCATGACAGCACGAGCCAATTGGCCAGTTATTCTCGATCGACTTCATGAAATCATGCATGAGTACTCTTGGGTTCGGACATTCTTACAGAAATAAAAATAAAAGGTAGTTGTTGTCATCTTGATGATATAAGTAAAACCGAGCCTTGAATTGAAGTCAATATTTACCCTCCTGCAATGTGAAAGCAATTAGCACTGAAGCCGAGCTATTCCCTAGCTTAGCAGCTTAATTAGCTAATTTAGCTTCCCTGTTTCCGCGGGCACCGCGCGCTGATCGATAAATGTCATGCATGGGCCGGGTTCAAGATATTCCTCACGAGAGGGTAGATATGTATGGTTGAAATTTTGAAAATATTAGTCTATTTAGTATTATAAAGTAGGTCATATGCTACTTACTTTTTTATCTTATTTTTATCCTATCACATAAGTTGTCACACTTTATTAAAATGTAGGTTATAGACTACTTAATTTCTTATTTATATTTTATTTATTTTTATTTTTTTTATCCTATCATATAAGTTGTCACAATTTTTATTAAAATGTAGGTTATATACTACTTAATTTCTTATCCTTTTTTTTTTAATCTTATCATAAAAGTTGTCACACTTTTCATATATATGGTACGTTATGTTTATCCTATTATATAAGTTGTCCCACTTTTATTTTTTATTTTTTTTTATAAAAGTAAACTTCATAAATTTCTAATAATACATTAGACATTATAAGAAAATTAGACTGTTATGATATTTTTATAGCAACCAAATAAGCAGTTGTGATATTTTTTTGTCTTAAATAGTCTATCTAACTATTATAAAAATATCATAACAGATTAGTTTTCTTGTAGTGAGATTTATTTCATAATAAATATAGATTTATTATTATTTTTATTAGATTTCTTGGTGACTAAAATATTAATCATTTTTTATCTACATCAATCCCCTCAAGTTTGAGTTCTTAGAGTAACGGTTTTCATACGGCCAACATAGCAAATTAATATTTGTGAAGAATGAGTGGCGGTCTAATTATCATCCATTTATCCTGATGTTTAGCTTTGCAAGGCACAATCGTATACCATATATATACATATATATATATATATATATGTATATATCATAGCTAGGCACGAGTAAGCTAGCTGGATATCGCACGGGGATCAGGCATGGCAGCTAGCATATATTGTTTGATAGTGCAATATTAATTGGGTACGGCTCGCCAGAGCCCAACTTAATTTATGTTCTAAATTTTTTCAATATATATATAATAACCGTTACATCCAAAATATTATATAAAAATAATTTCATAAAATAATCTAAATTTTTTATAATTTATTAAATCTATTTTATAATAAAAATGATTTTATAATTAAACAATATACCACATAAAAACATATCAATTTATAACTAAAATATTTCTCTTCTATTAATTCACCCCTTAAAAAAATAATTTAGAACAAAATACTTAACAACTTGACGATATTATATATGTAATACACATGCCCTTTCTCTTCATTGATCGAACATATGTCTCAATTATCTTTTAGGTCTGATTTGGATAGTAAATTATTAAAATAAGATGAATTAAATTGAGATAATTGTGAATAATAAAGAAGTATTTGAGTTGAGATTATCATATGAGTTGAAAATTGTTTGAAGTTAAAATGTTTTATGGAGTTTTGAAATATAAGAGAAAAAAAGTTGATTGTGAATAATAACGAGGTATTTGAGACTCATTATTAGATAATAAAAAATCATCTAATAAAAAATAATATATGTATCACTTGATCTTGTATAATAGAATGAAATTAGTAGAATGATATTGGTATTGTGTATAAAAATGCATGCTTGCATCTGCGGCGTACTCTATAAGATATGAACCTTGTACGTGCTAAATGCTAATGGCGCCCGATCGGGCATATGTTAAACCTGAATGTTCTCAATGTAAACCTTTTCACGGAGAAGTACTTTGCTTTGCGAACGAAAAATAAAGGATTTTCACGGAGAAACCAATACTAGTGAACATCATTTCGGAAGGTAGCTAGATTTTTAATTTTGGCCGAATTTAGAGTTAATTTGAATTTTTACTTCGTACCATTCCTATATATGGTAGTTGAGCTAAATCGACCAATATTCCTTCTTGGAACTAACCCCATTAATTGTTCAAAGCTAATTTCTAACTTGCAAATAAATTAGCCTCTTTTCGATGATATTGAGATAAAATAAAATAAAAAATTTATAAATAGTAATAAAATAGCATATATATATTTAATGAAATTATATTCTAATGATATTTTAATTTTATAATCTTTAAGAAGGTTGGCAAACTTGTAATAATGAAGTAATATTAGATGAAAAAAGTTAAAATTGAAAAAATTAAAATTGAAAGGTGTTGTTTGTGTCTAAGGCCTCGTTTGGTTGTTAGACTCAACTGATGACTCTAACATCTAAATACCAAACTATTAAATTACTAAACTCATCTCAATTCAAAATCTTTTTACATGTAAAACTTACGACATTTTTCAATTCAACACTTCTTAATTCATAGAACCCACAACCTTTTTCAACTTCATATAAATATATCTAAACTTATTTCAACATTTAAATGCATTTAAAATAATTTTCGGTGGATCCTATAAAATTCATTTTACTATTTCAACTCATTATTATTCATAAAGAGCTCAACTCAATTAGCTCAACTAGCTCACAACATCCATGATGTTTAGATATTGATCAGATGAGATGAAATAGATCTACAATATCTCAGCATCTAGACCAGGCCTAAGGTTTAAATTTTGGGTATAACTAGTTCGGTTTGGTTCGGTTTTGGACAAAATTAAAAAGCGAACCGATACCATCGATTTTGCATTTCTTAAAACCAATTATGCACCAATTAACCCTCAAAACTGGTAATACTAGTTTTACCGATTTCGATCCGATTTTTCAATTTTAATAAAATGTAAGTTTATAAAAACCAAATCTGTTTTAATCAAAAAATTGTAATCTATTACAAAAAATCTGCAATAAAAAATTATTATAAAATAAAAATTATTTTATTAAAAAAAACTGCAATAAAAATCTACTTTTACAAGTCTAAGAATATCACAAATTAAAGTCTAAATTCTAAAAATCTAAAGTGATCTAAGATTACATTTTTATTTGTTATAACATTATCTTATATCTAATTATAATTTATATTACTATATATATATTAAATAATATAAAACATATTATATAATTATACTTAAAAAATATAAAAATAAATAAAAGTAAATAAGGCCGGTCCGGTTCGATTCGGTCCAGTCCAGTCTTAAAATGACAAGAACCGGAACCAGACTGACTATATCCGATACCTCAATTTCTAAAAACCAGATTGATTCAAAACCGAAATTTTTAGCTGGCTCGATTTGATCCGGACGATTCTCCGATTTAAATTTGCATCCTAATTAACCATTGCTTTCTTGCTTTCCCTATATTTCACGTTCAAATCACTCTCTCCACACTATCTTTTGCTTTCAATACTGCATTTCTTTTCTTTGGAGGGTTAATATAGCTCAGCTTCCCATAGACTTGATCATGTTTATAAATAAATAAACATAAGACGTACCCTCCAATATGTATCGATCATAACCCAAAACACAAAACAGAGAGAGTAGTAGAATACGGAAGATAATGGATAACGAGAGAATAACGGCCGAAATGTCGTTTAAAGACTCGTCCTCCGCTGTTATCAGAGTCCGGCGACGCTTGCCAGATTTCTTACGGTCTGTGAAGCTAAAGTACGTCAAATTAGGCTATGGCTACTCACACAGCCCGGCCACTATTCTCATGTTCCTTCTGATTTTGCCTCTTGCCCTTTCCTTGGTGCTTAAGCTCACCAATCTGCAATCAGACACCGTGTCTGAGTTATGGACAAACCGGACAGTTTTGTTCCACAACCTCATTAATAAAGGTACAACCTCTGCCGGTCTTGCTTTGCTGCTAATTTTTTTTTGTCTGATCTTCTGGTCAAAGCGGTCCAGACCAATTTATCTGGTAGATTTTGCATGTTACAAGCCGGACGACAAACTAAAAGTTACTAGAGATTTTTTCATAAAGATGAGTGAAACTAGTGGAGCATTCCAGAAGGAGAGTCTCGAGTTTCAGAGACGAATAATGTACAGGTCAGGTCTTGGCGACGAGACTTATCTAACAAAAGGAATTACGTCCAGACCGCCAACATTAAACATGAAAGAGGCTCGGTCCGAGGCCGAGGCTGTTATGTTTGGTGTAGTGGATGCAATTCTAGACAAAACCGGACTTAAAGCAAAGGACATTGGAATCCTTGTTGTGAACTGTAGCTTATTCAACCCAACCCCATCTCTCTCCTCCATGATTGTCAACCACTTCAAGCTCCGAACCGACGTTAAGTCCTACAACCTAGGCGGCATGGGTTGCAGCGCTGGCCTTATTTCCATCGACCTCGCAAAAGATCTCCTCCATGCAAACCCAAACACGTATGCCCTCGTCGTAAGCATCGAAAACATTACTCTCAATTGGTACTTCGGCAACGACCGGTCGATGTTGTTATCTAATTGCATATTCCGCATGGGGGGTGCGGCCGTGCTGCTATCGAACCTGTCACGGGATGGGGGCCGGTCCAAGTACAAGCTGGTCCACACTGTTCGAACCCACAAAGGCGCGGACGACGAAGATTACAACTGTGTTTATCAGAAAGAGGATGAAAAAGGAACTGTCGGGGTTTCTCTCTCTCGAGAATTAATGGCGCGGGCCGGTAATGCATTGAAAACGAATATCACGACCCTGGGTCCTTTGGTTCTGCCATTTTCTGAGCAATTCATCTTCTTTGTTACGTTGGTGAAAAAGAAGATCCTGAAGAAGAAGGTGAAGCCATACATACCGAACTTCAAGCTGGCTTTCGAGCACTTCTGCATACATGCAGGCGGGAGAGGAGTGTTGGACGAGTTGGAGAAAAACTTACAACTCAGTGAGTGGCACTTAGAGCCGTCGAGGATGACGCTGCATCGTTTCGGGAACACGTCGAGTAGTACGTTATGGTACGAGTTGGCATATACGGAGGCAAAGGGTCGGGTTTCAGGGGGCGACAGGGTCTGGCAGATTGCTTTCGGCTCAGGTTTCAAGTGTAACAGCGCGGTATGGAGAGCTATCAGAACGATTTCGGTGGACGATTCCCGACATAACCCATGGCTTGACTCAATCGATAGGTACCCGGTTAAGGTTCCGGTTGCATAGGATATCAATGTGGCAGAGTATAAGTGGTGGAGACGGTCTACGTCCGGTTTACCTGATTGTTATTTCTTTTGCTTCTGGTCTTTCATATCTAATGAGGCTGTCTAATGAGGTAGACAGTCCACGGGGTAGTGCAATAATTGTTTGTTATTTCATGTTTTCATCATAAAAACTAAAATAATATCCCAACCTTTTTCTATCATTTTCCTTATTTTGGTAAGAATCTAGTAAATAAAAAGGATAAACTAGAATAAAATATTAAAATAAATTAGCCTCTAGATGGATTAATCTCTAATTTCTAATTTTGGATCTTTTGTGTCCATTTACTCAGCTTTAGAGTTGAATAAAAATCTGATAATCCGACCTTGCTTTCAATTCTATAAAGACTTTGTTCCAGTACCATCAAAAGTCGAAGTTGAAATTTTTTTAAACAAAAAAGTCAGAGTTAGAGTCAAAGTTAATAATATACCGACTCTAATTTCGATTGTCCGACTCTGATCTCAACTCTAATATTTTACATATTTTATAAAATTATATATTTTTTATATATTAATTATATATATTTTTATAACTATAACTTATATAGTTACTTAAATTTAATAATATACTAGTACGAGCAAGTTAATATAAAATAATATATTTATACTATAATCTACATTGACTAAATGACTATTACTACCATGCATGTAACACTAATGTATATTAACATGTAATACTAATTATATAATAACTAATGTATAATAATATTTAATACTAATGTATTATGTATAGGTACAAATATATAAATTTATAATAATATGTATTACTAATATATAATAATTAGAATATAATAACATGTATTAGTAATGTATAATAATTAATGTATAATAACATATAATAATAATGCATAATAAAATTAATTTGTATAATGATTTTGTTTAAGTTTTTATTTTGTTTTAGTAAAATGGAAATTGAAAAACTATTTTTTGTTATAAAAATACTGACATCTAAAAGCTAAATCCGACTAGTGAAAATCCAAAATTCTCAAATTGAAAGATCAAATGGACTAAGAAAAAAAAGTCAAATACAAAAGCCAAAATTTAGACTACTCTGACAAGGCAGAGTCGGAGTCAGGTTGGATGTTATACGAATCAAAGTCAGAGTTAGAGGTCGGATTCGACCTCCGACAAAGTAGGAGTCAAAATTAAAGGTAGGGTACTTTGATTTTGACATTGTCGGTGCTCAACCCTACTCAATTTTGATTAGTTCTATCTTTACTTCACACATCTTTTAGCTAGGTCGACTAACAAAATTTGTGCCAGATAAAACGTAAGCCATCACCATTCAAAATAATATTACCTCTGTAGGTAAATAATAGAAAATCGTATAAATGATATCAATGATAGATTCATCGTTAATGCAAGAAATAATGTTCGTATAGAATTATTCTAGATGCAATTCCTAGCTGTTCGGGCCTTCGTGCTCACGAAGTGAACAGTTCATTTCATTTGAAGCTCTCCTCCTCCTAGACCTAGTTCCCCCCTCCCCCTCATAAGAATCTTTGGAACCCCATCTCATGAAATCTATTCCAATCCGAGTATATGAGGCTTACTATTAAGTCTCACATTGTTAAATTATGATTATTGTATTATTTTGATCTCCTATATAAAGGTTAGTCTAGAAGGCCAAGGAAATTCAAAATACAACTCTAATGGGTTTAAATTATTTTGGTATAAATCTTACTTTATTTTTTTGATGTTGGGAAACCTCTCTAAGGCAGGGTCCTTCAGACTTATCCCTACAGAGTAAACCTTGATCCTATGCACCAAGATCTTAAATTATAATTTTGGTCCAAAAAACTTTTTGACCCAAAAAATATTTTTTAAACCCAACGGGTAGTGGGCAAGTGTTGGCCTAGGGATAATTTCGATCCCACCACCTGACACCATGGGGGCAGGGGGCTCACCTCCCAATAGCAAGGTTTGCGGGGCAAGATGGACCCTTTCCTGCACCATGTAGATATCACCCTATTCAAATGTGAGGATTGAGAAAGGTTGGGGACCAGGCCACTAGCCCCATAAATGTACACTCTGGTGAATAGCGTGCCAATGATATAGCTCGACTTTGGCTTTGTTGACATATAATAGTTGGTTTGGATATGGTATAGCAAAATATTTCCACCTCATCTCATCTTATCATGTGTTTAGTTTTCAGTATTGAACTTGTTTGGGTGGCTAGAGCTAGGGTTTGTGATTGTAGGAAGTGCATCAATTTTGATCTCACAGTGGTGGTTGATGGCTGGTGAGTGGCGGTTGGGCTTGCCATGCACGGTGGAGAGAGAGAGAGAGAGGTAGGTGTGTGTGTGCTGAAGGTTAAATAAGGGAAGAGGAAAAATAGAGAAATGGAGATGGGGACCAAGGCATTGAAGTTGGATGTTTGCCTACCATGGACTAGCATTGCGGACAATGGCTAGCACTGTTGCAAGCGGTTGGGGGTGACAAATGATGATAAAAGAGAGGGGTGAGATACTGAGGGGCTGTTGTAGGGAGAAATTGAGAAAGAGAAGGTAAAGATCTATGAAAGGGATGAGAGGGGGTGTGATAGGGACCTCGGTCAAGTTCCAATCACCTAAGGGGTTCTCCTTGCCCCGAGTTGCTCTTTAATGACCGAGATGGACTCCAATACTTGATGGGGGATCACGTGGGTGATAGTAAGGGTTAATTGAGGTTATGATATGGTGGAGTAAGGGTAAGTGTTTGGGCTTGGTATTCGGCAATGGGGCAACAAGGGTGCACGGTAATTACTTGGGTGGATTGGGCCTGTGATGGGTTTGTTAGGATTTTGGGGTGGCCGAATCTTGCTAGAGCAAGAGTAGGATTTCAGCCAAGGATAGTTTAGGTTATTTGGCTAATTGTGATGTTTTGTTAATTCCTAAAATATAGGAATAATGGTTGTAAGGGTTTCGGCAATGGCCTTAAGACGGTGGCCAAATATGTGATAATAAAATGAGCTATCTTTGATTGAGTCAATTCTTTGATTAATTGACCAATCAAATGAGGGATTTGAAATATGTTTTGGTGATGTGATAAAGGAGAACTTCAACTAGGGCAAGGGTGAGGTGGCCAAGTGTGTAGGATAAGATAAGTGAGAGGTTTTGGTTTGAAATGTTTTGAAGTGAAGGGAATTGGTGGCCCGTTATGTGGGGGCTTGATTGAACGAGATTGACTAATTAAGAAAGAGAAATATTTGATTTATTTGTAGATAATTATGGAAATGTATGAGAGGTTAAGTGGCCGGCTAGAGTTAGAAGGTGTGAGGGGCTAAAATGTCAAAATGGCTTCTAGGGTTTTATGGGGTGTTGTCATGGGTTATGGTTAGGGTTTGAGGGGCTGCCGTTTGATGTGTGGACAAGGAAAAATGAAATAAAAAGAAAGGAACAACCAAGGGCTTGGTTGAACACCTAAGAGCACGCTAAGGACACCCACAATCAAATGCTTCGGCTAGCACTTCTCCAATTACACCAACAATTCATCAATTGCTCCAACAACACTCTCACTCTCAACTCTCTTTGAGGAACTCGAAATTCAAGATTTAAAACGTAAAGGTAAGACTCGTGACTAGTCGAGAGGAAAATGAGCGGTTGGCCATAATTCTATAACATCTCACGTCGAGAAATTATGTAGAATGATGTTTTTTTTTTTGGAAGATGTATATGATTGATAGAGAGGTATTATATGTAGTTGGAATGAGTGGTGTGTGCAATACACTTCAAACAAGGGCATGTGGGCTTTACAACGAGTTAACATGTTCTAATTTGAAGAAAAGCTTGACCTCTATTTGATGACAGCGGTTATGCAGTAACTTTCTCTAGAGGAGCATGGAAGATTACCAAAATTGTACTAATCTTGGTGTATAATAAAAGATCTAACTCTTAGCATTTAATATCAAGGTCTAGTGATATGTAGTGAAATATAGGAGTGCACAAAGGTGATCTTGATCGCGCAAAATAAATGAAGAAGTAAAAGGGAGTAAGTTTTGTTGTTTCTCATATAAGTCCAGAGAAGTTGGCAAAGGTTGCAAGGATCAGTTCGAGACCAAATACTCCTAGTACAATGGGAGTTGTGACTCTTCTGCTGATAGATGTGCTAACTAAGGACGATATATGTAAAAGTCTGAAGTTGGACTCGAATTTAATGCATTTTCTAGCTTAGAAAAGTGAGGGAGAGAGATTTTTCAAAGGGTCCTTCAACATATTTTATTTTATTCTTTACTTAGTAATTGAAGATGGACTTTTTAATAAGCATTTAAAAAAAAATGTTTAAGAAAATAAAGAAGAAAAAAATTATTAAAAAAAAAAAATTAGCCTTCTCGAAACCCATCTTCGGGCAACATACTACTCTTCCTTAAATTTTTTAAAGGAAAAATTACCAACAAGACATTGGGCTTGGGGTCAAGCCTACCTCTGGTATGCTCATGAGTCATGGGTTGGTGCAGACGAATGCATCCCATTAGTCGCCATACCAAAACCTGAAACAGACCCGAAGTGGAGAAGCCATGTGGGCTGTGTCTCCAACCACAGGTAGATCATATCTCCTTCCTCTCACCCCTTCCACCCCCTCCATCTTAGCCGACTTTCGCGCCCCGCGCCATCGCTCCAAGCCACCCAAAGAAGTCAAAGGCCTTGGCCGCACCATCTTCACGGCTCTCACTTCAAGTCTTCCTAAAGCCTCCCTCAATCCAATCTCAAATCAGCAAAAACAAGAACAAGAAGATGGAGGGCAAATAAGTGGGTCGGATGTGCTTTGGGCTCTGCAGAAAGCAGCCGCTCAGAAATACGAGATGAGTGAAAATATGAAATCGAAGAAGAAGAAGAAGAAGAAGAAAGGTGTGTCATCTACTTCGAGCAATCACAGTGAAGAGGCGAATGTGGATTATAGGAAAGTACGGCCGCTATGCGTTAAGAGTGAGTGGGGTGTGAGGTTGGAGGAGCTGGAGAAGCGTCTTCAGGAGCTTTCTGAGAGCCATTGAGATTTTAAGGTCTCTCTCTTTCTGTTCATTGTATATCAATTAATTTATCAAATTCATGTAATGGGTATCTTGTCTACAATACAGGGGACCCTTTTGTTTCAGTTTTCTGAAAATCAATTTGCACGATCCTTTCAAGATTGAAATTCTACTTCTCTCTGCTGTTTGGTTGGGATTGCGTTTAGATGCGGAACTAAATTGAGTTGATTAATTTAATAAAATATTATTTTTTTTAAAAAAATATGTGTTTTAATTTGTAAAAATTAAATTATTTATTATATTTTATATAAAACATTTAAAAAATTTAAAAAAATTATAATGACAAGAAAGAAGTTTCTCGAATTGAGCTTCTTTTTAAAACTTCATCCGCAATCTAACATGTTGGCAGGCTGTTGACCCATTTGTATTTTGTGCACCTATTTTAGTGAATTAGGCAATAACTTATTCCACCTTTCTTTCTTAAAAACAATGGAGAGATTCCAGAAAACATAAGCGATTCGTTAAATTTATTTTAGAGTAAAAAGAAATTTTATAATCTAATTTATCAAACCAAACTTCTTAATTTATGAATATATTTTTGTGGAAGTATTTATCTTATTTCTTTTGTGTATCAGTTTGAAACAATGATAAGATTTTCCTTCTTTATAGCTTGTATAGGGTCGAATGATCTCGTCCTCAATGGTAAAAACAGGCTAAGAAGTAAGAACATGTGTGAAAATGATGAACCCCAAAATCTATAACAATGTTTCTTCATTTATTTATAGTTTCTTTGCCTGAATGAGAAAAGATTCAGGTGATGGTGCCCTACACCCATCAGTAAAATTGTAACACTGGTGAACTTACAGTGGGCGCATATCCATTCTCTCCTTTCTTCTCCCTTCACTCTTCCAGCTTCTCTCCCAAGCTCTCCCTCGTACCCAAGATTGAGGGTGGAAATAAGAGAGCACGGGTGCGTAATCAGGGACAACAATGAAGTAGCAATTCAAAAGTTTGAGGTAGTCGTCGGGGTCCTTTGATCTCAACAGAAATGACATCACGTCAGAGCTACTGCAATCGAGACATCGCAAGCCCTTGCACGAGCCTCTGCTGGGAGGGCTGCGGAGGAGGAAGTAGCGCAATGATTGTCTTGCCAAAATACGCGCTCAGTTTACGTAAAGGCGCCACAAGACTTGTAGAATCTTTTGAATTTTGATAATTTTTTTTTTTTTTCTTCGAAAAAGGGTCGGAAAGTTGGAACTTGATGTCGGAAAGTCTTTTCCACTTCGGACGGAGTTCAAATGATTTGCGCCTTCGCATCGTATTTTACTTCCTTGCCCAAGAGATGGCTCAAAACAGTACCATATATACTCTTACAAGTTTGAGATGCCAATTCATAATTTCATAAATTGCTTGCTTTTTCAAAAAATCAATGTTTAATACCATTAGAAACGGCGCGTTAACTCCTATGACGTAACGTGACAGTATCTTGTTAATATTCTAACGAATGATTGACAAAAGTACCAAACTCTGAGACTTTAAAGTACTAATTTTGTGAAAACTGAAAACTTTAGGCTTCAATACGTAAAATCATAAAAATCTAAGTATAATTTTGCAATTATTAAAAAAAATTAACAAACGTTAAATGCGCACAGCACACATTTTTGGCAACTGGAAAATGTGTATATCAATCTGTACAATTAGCATCTCTAGTTAAACAACAAATTGTGCTACCTTCATTTTCATTTTCACAATTCGACAATATAGTTGCCGACCAACATAAGAACAAAACACATTTTGCTCACATAATTACATTATCACTCAAATTGTCATTCTTCACTTAAGAATGGACAGAATTATCATTGCCGTGCTTCAGATATTGGCACCTTCTAACTACATATATGATGTGCTCTACATCTGGAAAACGCCATTATCCCATGAAAACAATAACATCTCCTATGCCTTGCCCAAACACTCCTAGAGAAGTAAAAAGCCTTGGCAAAAATTTGTAGTTGCATTCATTAGGGATTGAGCAACAATGATCGCTTTAAGGAGTAACTAATACAATCCCATTACAAAAAGGAAAAAAAAAACTGAATGTTAAAGTAATAAGCAAATATTATTGTTTTATTAAGTAATGAATTGATAAGCAAATAACTGAAACAAATAGAACCTTAGACCATAAAAAGAAAATGGCCAGGGATGGAAGTGTCACAAAAGAAAGCTATAACTCATGGCCATTTAGGATTAGCCTTTTGGTTCAAACCAACACCATTTCTTGATGAGAAACAAAGAAAGGCAAAAATGAGTAGGTTTCTATTTCAAAGCAAGGCTACAGAAACTGCTCAAGGCTCAACCCTGATATTCGTGGCTTAACATAAATAGCTCATTCATCCATGGCAAAATAACAGAAACCAAACCAGCTTTATTCATCTAAAACAACAGAAATGGCTCATTCTTCCTTCCTAACCCAAATAAAAGAAACGAAAATAGCTCAAAGCAAGATTTAAGTTTCACAGCGAAGGCATTACCAGTAAGATAAAACTATTCCATTTCGGAGTGGGCAGGGCAATTGAGGCTTAGTAAGTAAAAATTATTACAAATCCCATATTAAAATGAGATCCACCATCATTTTATTCCACAGTGACGCAACACCAACCAAATCAAAGCAAGAAAAATTTCTGATCACACACTACCATAGTTCAAGAAAAAGGAGAAGAAATTAGACCTGACCAAAAAAATAAAAAAAATATTGCAATTGAAACCCAATGAAAGTGGGCAAAAATGAATAGAGATCGAGTGGCAGGGTTTGGGATGTTACCCTGTCCTGGGATCAGATCTGGAGAGAAGCTCTGAACCAGGAGCTGCGGGATGGAGGAAATTACTGCCAAGGAGAGAAGCTATGAAGCAGGAGCCACTGGAAAGAGTAGGGCTGTTCTCCGACCTGACCCGAACCAACATGGTATGTTTCTGACCCAACTCGATATGACCCACTTCCGATTAGCCGTTTACCCGCTTACACCGATTACCCGATACCTCTTCCTCCTCCTCCTTTTTCAACAAACGCCATTTACAGAATCCAAACAAAAATCTCAATCGTTAAACAAAAATCAACTCCATTTACAGAATCCAAACAAAAATCTCAAATAAATTATTTCCGTTTCTGACCCAAACACTATTTTTCAACAATAATTTCAAGAATCCAAACAAACTCCATTTTTAAACCCAAAATCCGTTTTCGGCGAAGATGGAAACCTGGTCCGCTTCCGATGCCGCTTCCGATGCCGACGTTCCCACGAGGCATGAGGGGAAACAAATATGGAACGGCTCTATGGACTTCTCGAGGTCACCGTGAAGATCTCTAATAGAAGGGGGTGGAGATTTTGGGAGATCTCCTTGGACGCCAGCCACGGGAAGCTTGGTCCGGCGGGATCTGGAGATGGACGCCGGCGATTTGAGGTAGTCGCGCTTGTAGACAGAGAAGAGAGAGAGAGCGAGAGAGAAGACAGAGAGAGCGAGAGAGAAGAGAGAGAGAGCGAGAGATGAATAATCGAGAGTGAAATTGAGATGCAAATAAACGTTGTCGATAACGGGTAATTCTGTTTCCGACATTTCGGGTATTCGGGTCGAGTAATCGGGTCGGTACATATCGGAAAAACGGGTCCGGTCGGTCGGACGGACATTTTGTACAGTCCTAGGAAAGAGCTCTGAAGCAGTGGACAATGGAAAGAGGGAGAAGGAGCTGTGCAGGAGAGTGATAAGGGAGAACGAGCCATGGGAAAGAAATGCCTGTGCACAGGGTTTCTAGGAAATAATAAAAAACACGAATTTGCTACAGTGCAAGTCATATTTGACTTGTGTGATAGATTTACTGTAGCTCACACGGTGGAACGGCTTTAGTTTGATTAATCCAACATACCCTAAATGTTGATGATATTAGCTAAATTTATAACTCCACTAGCATTTGGCTAGGCCATGCCAGTGCTCTAAGCAGGGTCCTGCCCGCTGAAAACCGGACACAGAAAGAACCTCGACAAAACCACTGCATTTTTCCCTTAGTGCTTTACCAAATCCAACTGTGGCAGACACAAAGTAAAGAAAGTTGAAACCATATGAAGAAACTGAGTTGGACATAGATGAATAACAACGGCGTCTTTATAGCTCTGGCAAAAAGGCAACAATTTTCAGCTGTCTACAAAAAATGCTGCCAAGAAAAGGCATTACATGCAGCAAAAGTTGGTTATCATCAACCTGTGCTGGGGCACCAATATTTGTAGGATACCTCACTTCCTAGTTCTACACCTTTTTCTTTTCCCTACTATACCAGAGAGAGAGAGGGGGAGAGGGGGGGGGGGGGGGGGAGCTATTATTTGGTTCAACAAGTTGCTTTCCCCAAAAAAAAAAAAAAAAACTTGCCTGTCCTCTTACCACTAATAGGGTTGGTACCTTCTGCCACGAGTGCTTTCATCATTGCCACTACCTCCTGATCGAGTGGGTGGTCTACTTGGACTTGGAGCATTGCTTCGATCAGTTCTACGAGGCCGAGGAGGTGGTTTCTGTGCGCCAGGCTGCTGACTACACAAAACCCAAAATTCAAAAAACGAATTGTTTAAATTCTAATGATTGGAGTTGAAAATTACTTTCTGAATATAATGGCAACTTACAGAACATAACCAATTCGACCATCTGGCAAAACCATCGGTACCATATGCATTCCTGCTGGCATGGGACCCCTACCATATATCACTGGCTGTGTGCAAATCCATGAGATAGTATCAACCAGTAGATAGACTATGTGAAAATAGATACAAATCAATGCAAATACCTGCTGAAAACCAGTGCTAACACCATACCCAGCCCCTAGAGAGCCATATTGATTACTGGCAAAACCACCGTACCCAGAATGTGGAAGATGGTTTGGATGAGGCATGGCATTGTAAGGATAAGTAGCATCTGGCTTTTTATCAGATTGAGGCTTAGCAAGTGCAACCTCCAATACTTGGCCTGCAGTTCAAATCCCTCTGAAAAAGTTACTGGTGGACTCATCAGATAGCAAAGAAAGTTCAAATCACAGTTCATTAAATAACTCTGAAGTTATTCACATGGCACAATCACATCTAATCAAAAGAAATTAGAAAAAAAAAGGAGTAGATGAAACCAGCCTTCACTAGTTATTTGACATAAACAGAAATACCTCTGCCAAAACCATTATGATACTTTCACTTGTTCAAGATTTAAACTTTAATATGCATAAGGTTCCATAAGTTGTAATTTATCATAATAGTAACCAGGCTTGGAAATGATTAACCGAGTCATTAAGTCACTACATTTTTCTAGATTACAAAAAGAATAAACGCTAACAGCATACACTTGAACCATGACATTGGCATTTGATCCAATCATTCCATTCATGTCCTAAATCATGAAAACATTTCATTTTGTCTTGAAACGTATAACATCATACGCCCTTCATTCCGTTCTCTCTATTACCTTGGGATATCCCTAGAGATATTCTATCTATGGTTTCAAAGTTTACATATGACATTCATTTTTAATTAATTTATTTATTTTTCAATTGAAGGTTTATTTGGAATGTCTTGGAATTGATGAATTGGCCCAACAAAAAACTGACCCTGATATTTATGTCACGTAAGAATCAGCTGTACATTTGTATATTACTAGAAAAAATAAAATAAAATAAAAATTGTGTACCAACATTTAGTAGATTTAACAGAAAATAGATGAGTTGTGTGGCAGTCTTTGAGTTGCCACAAACATGACCCAAATATGTATTAAAAAAGTACCATCAATTTCATATTTCTCTGCATCTTTAACAGCCTTCAATGCACTTGACCTTTCAGCATAATGGATGAACCCAAAATCCCGTTTCCCACTAGCTTTTCCAGGTGGCATAACCACTTTTGTAACTTCTCCATGGTGCTGAAATAGTTCCTTCAGTTTTTCAGTACTGGTGTTCTCGGGAATGTTTTTGACATATAGAGCCTTAACCTGAGAATGTCAAAACAGATAACACTATTTTGTAAGATCAGGCACTTCTATTTGTTAGGTAGCTATTTATAGGCAGTGAAAGTAGAATATGGTCTCAGTAACTTTTACACAAAAGTACATGGGGAATTTTTATATCTATCTATGGAGAAAATATAGTAACTTTGACATGTAGATTTCTCTCATACAGTTTGCAATTTAAGAAATACCAGTTAAAGACTAGGAACTTATCAGAAAAAAGCTAAAGACTAGGACTAATACACAAACAAATTGCACAGAAGTCTGTAAATATTTCCATCAAATCCATACTTGGAGACTATCACAGAAAACATAATCCTTACAGAAAGCCTTCCAGGATACTTAAAATCAAGATATCTCATTATTGTATGAAACTTAAGACCAGGGTCAACTAAATCCTTACAAATCATTTAAGGGTATTGGTAGAAGTCAGATACAGCCAAAACATTTTCTTAAACAATCCTCAGACCCTTCATTTCTTGAAATTTCATGTCTGAATTACCCCTTCAGTTTAAATGAATCAAGAAGTGAGGTATATTGGAATAAAATAATTGATGTAATGATGCATATCATTCGATGCTATAGTGTCTATTTAGATCATTCAATAAATTTAGAGAAATTATATGTGAAACTGTGAATTGAGACACTGCCGCATAACTGTTTTGAAAAAAATGAATAAAACATGGATCCCACATGAAAAAAAGTTAATTTTTTAATAATGGACCCCACTATTTTTCAAACGGTTACGCACTCACGATTGTATATAAAATTACTTATAAATTTATATATGCCCTATGCTATAGTCTATTTAGATCATCCACTTTGGGCATAACCTCATATGATCTTGCTATATCAATGGCAGGACCACTGATTACCAGGTTAGAGTATGAGCAAAAGAAAACTGATGGACCATATTTGGCAACTGGTAATATTAATCTACTGTAGAGTAGATTTTTATTTACAGTAAAAACTTTTCCCAACTTCTTCCCAAACATATAAAACTCCTCATCTCAACCTATTTCCCTTTCTCGTTATAAATCTATTAATTTAATATAAAACGCATTATTTATTAAAACAAACAACTGGCCCAGCATTCACAACCACCACAAGGCCACCATCAACTGCCAGAGGGTGGAAAACGATCTGGTGGCCACTCCCGTGGGCATTTCAAATTGAGCCGCTCAAGTTGGCCACCCTGATTCTCCTTTCCTTCTTTCTTTCTTTTTCTTGTTTTTTTTTTTCTCAAAATAATAAATATGAAAAAAGTATTACATTAAATCATATTTAAACATATTTTTAAGGTGGTGTTGGATATAAAATGGACTATGGCACAGCCCAGTGTCAAGAATAAAAGAAAGAGACAAAGACGAGGAAAGTTGACTGGCGAAAGTGGCATATGGTAAGTAGGACTCAACTACTCCAAAGAAGGAAAGAGACCTCTATAAGGGGTGAATCTCTACAAATCAAGGTAGATTATTGGCTCGCCCTTCTCTAGATTTCTACAGGGATGACATCTTCAACCTCTCCTCAACCCTGTTTTCTCCATCGTATTGAGATCTATGTGAGGCCATGAGAAAATGTGAAGGCATCAAACATAGTGGATTTTGCTCTCAAACGACCCATAGATGTAGGCTTTTCTGCCGAACCACGTAAATCTTTGCGTCTCTTTCTCTTTATTTATGTTTTATACAATTTATTTACTTTTTATTTCATGGATTAGCATTAGAACACTGTTCAATGCCCAAGAAAATTTACACAAAAACCTATAAGACCTTCTTCTCATCTCCATTTATTCACTATTAATAAAAGTTCCCAACTTTTGCCATCCAAACATACATTTACATCCTCTTCTTCCATCCCAATGTCATTTAACCCCCAAATTTTGATTCAATGCAACTCGAACCCCAAAAGGCAATTGCTCCCCTTTTGCTCCCCTTTCAAAGTCAATTGCTCCCCTTTTGCCAAAAAACCGCATCAACTTTAACATTAGTGAAAACCAAATCATTAACAAAGCCAAAACAACAAACCCATCAACCTCATTACATTCTCAGAAAACATCCAAAAGGCCTCACAAGCCATCTTTTTTTCCTTTTATATAAGTATCTCCTAATCAATCTATTTAGTGACGCTAAAACTACCTCATCATGAAGAAGCCCTACCACCATGGCACAATGCTCATTTTTAGTGTCTTACTACCATAGCACTAATTTTCATCAAATAAGCAGTCATTTTATTTTTTCTCCCAAGAGGTCTCATTTCCATTGAATCAAAGTTTAGGAATTAAGTGACTACAGGATGGTAATCTACAAGGGAAAAATGTAATTGAACTCTAGGTGTGTGCACACAAGAGCAGGCAAGCAATTACTAAATTGGTGAGTCCTTTTGACCTACCACAATAAGATAGATGAAAATACATTAAGAATCATAATGGTAGATTGTCAATGTGTGTATGCATGTGTGTCTCTGCATGTACTAAATTGATGAATCCACTCGTCCCCAACAAAAGATGAACACTAAAATCATGATTTTCTTGTATCATACAATCCATCTACGACCTAGATAGGTCTTGTCTATTGTATAACATCTTATGTACTTGGGTAATGCCTATTTTATCAAGAATATCTAAGGTATTATCAAAATATTTCACAACTATTCATTACTTTATCATTACTTTTCACCTACTTTTATTACTAATTATTATTTTTTCACATTCAATATTTTATTATTACTTTTCACTTATTTTTTACTACTACTTACAACTCTTCTCAACACCTAGACCTACCAAAAATCATAGTAGTCGGTGACCAATAGGTACTTTAGTTTAACAAGTTGCAATGAAAGACTATTCATGACCAAAATTCCTTGTCTAATATGCAAACCCAACAAAACTTCTATCTTATTTGCGAACAATGATCCTATTTTATTTCAATCATCTTGCTATGGACTACAATTACATGCTATTATAGTTCACAAAATTGTCAAGCGGAATTGATTCAAGTCAATGAACAATAATCTTTTTTTGTACTCGTAGTTTTTATAGATTCACACCAGTGTATGAAAGGTACCTAAGTAATTATACAAGTAATGTACATTTGTACATAATTATATACATGTGTATATACAGATAACTATAATTTTGCAATTAAAGAAATTGATTTATCAAATTTGTAAATTATAAATCTAATACATATAAGACACACACTAAGGTTGGGCAAGTCATTGTAATCAAGAGTACCCTTTTCACAATTTCCAAATTACTTTATTTTTTCCTTTATTGCCCATTCCCATGGGTGTTGTTTATTGTCTTGAGAAACTTCAGAGGGAAGGACCCAGTGATGAATTCAAGTACCACCTTGTTAAGTGATCAAGGATTAGTACTTCCCTTTTTCAAGTAGCTTGGGGGTCAGAAGTTTGTTCTTGTTCAACAAAGCTATCTTTGGAAAGCGGTTATGTCATTATGCCACAGAAAAAGAGGCACTCTGTAATTGGTGTTAGAAAGTCAGAAATAGTAGCTGATGTGAAGATTGGCGTTCAAATGAGGTTAGCTGGCCATTCAAGGTGGGGATGTGAAAAAGCATCGGGAGAGGGTGGAGGATTTTCTCTTGTTGCCTACGATTTAAGGTAGGGGATGGGTCAAAGATTAGATTCCAGCAAGATATATGATGTGGTAGAGTCGGTCTGAATTGGGTATGCCAGAGGCAGTGATTGATCTCTTAGCAAGTTGGACCAGCCTTCATTCTCTCTATCAAGTGGTAGCCGCATGGAAGATGATCCCTTTGTGTCTTATGTGGTTCATTTGGTTGGAAAGAAATGAGAGGTGTTTTAATGATAGGGAACACAATGCAGAGGAATTCTGGAAATTTTTTACTAGTACCCTGCTTAGCTGGTTTGCTGCTATTGTTCTTAAGGGAGGAGCTGTCAATGAGTTTTTGTCTTCGTTTTTTTCACTTAAGCTTAAGCATGTAAATAGGTCTTTCTTGTATACTTCCTGTGTACATGGGCCTCGCCTACTTCTTGATGATGAATAAAATTTTTAACTTATAAAATATATATATATGATGTGGGGATAATAATCTACTGAAGATAGTTTTCTTGACATTGTATAGACTCTCACGTTGCATAGAGGCGTCAGTGGCAGAACTTCTACATATCTCTGAGAATAGACCTTAATGGAAATGTTATTTTTATTATAGCGGCACATGATTGGAAAATAGGAATGATATCTTCGTTCTTTGATTGTACACTTTCACTCAGAACTGATGACATCTACTGGTTCCTGCTGAAAGACGAATCTTTGTCGTTAAGTATTTCCCCTCAAGAAAACCTCTCTTTTCCTAGGAAGAATTTGAAGAAATAAGCCATCATCAATGGCCACATTCTCTGTTTGGCTGTCTGCATCAAAATAAATCTTAGTAGCGAATAGTGTGAGGAAGAAGAAGTCGTAATAATGGATTGATGTTATATGTTTAAGGGGGTGGAGAAAACATCGACAATCTTTCGCTTCAACATGAAGGAGCCAAGGATTTATGGGGCATCAATATCTTGCACAATTGGGTTTGAAAGGGTCCTTGGCAGGTGGTGGATTTGCTAGCTTGTTGCTGCACTCCTATTAGTACCCATAACAACTCTTAAGGTTTGGAAGATGGTTCCCTTGCTTCTAATTCGGTGTCTTTGGCAGGACTGCAATGCTCATACTTTTGACGATTGCGAGAGGACGGTTCAAGATTAAATGGTCAATTCTATGGATGGATGGCAGCGCACAATGTTTCCATTCTGGTGACTTCATAGAAATTATGGAATTGTGTTCTTTCTCTTTGTCCCAATAGATGGGTGCTTCCTATGTGTACCTCCAATGGACATGGCTTCTGCCCTTTTGTGCTTAGAACAAAATTACCCTTTCAAAAGGAAACCAGAGCACAAAACAGATTGTGCCCTGTCATAAGGGTAATGTAATCTTTCTATCATATTTGGCTAGCTTATCAGCTCCCTCCTTTCACATTACTAGTTTTAAAATATGTGTAAATATGAATCACAGAACGAAAATATTAAGTTATAAGCATTTTAATAAAAAAAACTTTTTAAGTTAATTGGGTTGTTCTAATATAACCGATGTACCTGAGAAGCAACAGAATGATCAGGTCCACTCTTTGGATCAGCCCAGGTGACAGTTGGGGTGCTGCCATCCAACTTGAAATTTGCATTTGACATATTCTGCCTCGAATAATCAGCACAAGCATTATTGTAATATAAAACAAAAGCGAAACCGCGATTTCTGCTCGGATTCTGAGGATCCTGAAAATATCCAAAGCAATGTTGCTCACAAGATAAGCACTTACAACTATCATAACATATGATAACGTCAAAGCAATACTCAATTTGAAGCCCACCTTTATAAGCTCAATGTTCTCAACTCCAGGGCCAACCCCCTCAATGACTTTTCTAAACTCATCCTCGGTCCAGCTCTTTGGAACATTACCAAGGAATAATCTGTGCTTAGTTTCAGACAGTGAACACCTTAAGTTTTTACCCTGCAGGATAAAGCATATGAAAGATACCACCAACGACAGGGTATAACAAAAGATAGTGTATTTTAAAACAAGCACCACGATTACCTTGATTTCTTTGTTAGGGATCTCTTCAATGGCCTTCTGTGCAATCTCTTTTGTTTTAAATGCTATAAAAGCATAACCCTTGGCATCACCAGTTTTTTTATCTTTTATTAATCTTACCTGAGAAACGATAATAAATTCAAATCCTTATGGAAAATACCGATGGCAAGTGGAGGGAAGGAAAAAAAAAAGAAGTTTTCATAAGCATAAGAGAATCCAGTTCCAACCTCAACAATTTCACCAATTGGCTCACAGAGATGCCTCAAATCTTCTTCGAGGGCATCTCGAGGAAGTCCACCAATGAAAACTTCAGACCCATGCGGAGGAAGGGCGAGTAGCTCAGCATGCTTCTCCTTATCATCCACAATAGCAGAAGCAGCCGAATTTTCTTCGTATTCCACGGATTCAGAGGCAATATGGCATGAATCTGCTTCGGGGGATTGATCTTTCCCACTGGTCTCGGTTATAGAGCCCTCGTGTACTTCTTCAACATTTCCATACCCACCTCCACCTACTCCATCTTCTATTTCTGCTTCAACATCATCGTCCATCGGTGCTTCATCATCATTGTCAATTTGTTCTTCAACATCATCGTCCATCTCTTCCATGGAATTCTCCTCACCAAAATCCAATTGCTCTTCAACTTCTGTGCCTTCTGCCATATCTCTCCCTTCGCGCCCTAGAATTCTTTCCATCAATTACTAATCAGCACAAATTACCTGTAGGCTCCAATGGCATTCACGGAGGATGCCAAGACCCCATAAGAATTTGCATAAGTATGAGCAATTACGAATATATGAGAGCCAGATGAAGTGAACGGAAAACGAGATTTGTTCATACCAGATGAGGGGCTTGAGACCGTGGGGAGAGACAAAGAGAGGTTTTATACGACGGGAATGAGACCTCCGACTGTGGTTTTCAGGGTCCATACGGACCATACCACTCCAAAAAACCCCGTCTGGAAGGAGAGCTGTAATCCTCTGCGGGTGGGTTTAGGGCAACAAAACTGCTAGGGACGGTTAGCACACCGGTAGCCCCTCACATACAAACTATAATGGTACTGTAGCTGGATCTCTTAGAGAGTCTCATTGTATTAGTTAATTAAAAAGTATCCTATAAAAAGTATACTTTTATATAAATATTAATAAACAAATATCATATTTGATCAAATATGATAATAAAACATGTAAGAAAAAGTTCAAAAAATATTTTTTTATAAATAGTAAAATTAAAACATTATTCAAAAAGCTAAAATAATAATCAAATTCGACAATTATTTTAACTTTTTAACAATTATTTTAGTTTTTCTATTTACAAAAAATACTTTTTGAACATTTTCCCATATACTTCATTGTCATATTTAATCAAATATGACATTTAGATTTTGGTATTTATGTAAAAGTATACTTTTTAAAATATGATTTTTAGCCAATCCAATAAAAATATTTTTAGGACAATATGAGTTTACTTTCCACTTGAAACATGTCACATCATCACGTCATCTATCTTTAGTTTCCTCTTTTCTTCTAAAAGAGATTTTTATTTGATAATTTTGTCATAAAAATTATATAAAATATGTAGTATTTTTATACAATTATGTAGTACTAAATTAATATGTAGTTAATATGTGGTATTAAATTATACAATTAATTTTTATTATAAAATAAATCTAAATTAAATTCATCAAACAAAAAATTAGATAGATGTATCAACCCAAATAACATGTGCAATACACTATGAAATTAAATTCAACCAAGTGACTAATTCTTCTAGATTCCATGCAAACCCTACCAATGAATGTGCTGCACCATTAGCTAATCTAACAATGTGATGAACAGACCATCTTGGACATCGCTACAACATATTTTGAATTTCATAAATAAGATTACTCCAAATAGACAATTAAGGACCGACAAGGTTCAATTCTTGCACCATCAAAAGAGAGTCACTCTCTATTTGAAAATTTGTTAATCCCATTGGAATACACAATAGTAACCCTCTTTGAATAGTAAGCAACCATATTTCTAATGGATCATTGCCCATATGTTTTGGCTTACTAGCGGCAAAAAGACCTTTTTCTTCTTTCAGTACCAGACCAACTCTTATAGATGAAGGAGAAGTTGGTTTAAGGAATATTTTGGATGTTAAAAAATCTTTACATTTTAAATTTACTTGGAAGTTACTTACAGAGAATTCATTGTGAGCAAAATTTTTTAAAGCAAAATATGTAAAGGATCAATGTCTCTCTGTTGTTAATCCATTGAAAGGATCCCGATTTTGAAAGATGATTATGGATTCTTTACCTTCGCTAATTAGCTGCTCCAAATGATTTGTTAAAGAAGGTAATATCTCTTTTTAAAGAGATAATTGGCTAGATTCAAGTCCACTATGTAATGAAGTACCTATAACTAATTTTTCATTCCTAAAAAGAAAATATTGCTTGATTCAGAAAGATGGGATGTAGAGCATGTAGTGCAGGTAGTTGGTCAGGAATTGGTTGACATAATTTTATCTCGGGTTGGGGTACTAAATGGCACTGATTTGCTTATATGGTTGGGGAATTTGGATGGCAGATTCACAACTTCAAATGCATGGGACATTATCCATGTTATGGCTTCAAAGAGGCAATGGTCAAAGTGGATTTGGCATCAGTTACCAAAAAAATTCTTAGTCACCATGTGGAAAGTATTAAATCATAGTTTGAGTGTGGATGAGAGTCTCCGAAGACTTGACATTTCAATGGTTTCTAAGTGCGAATGTTGTCAAGAGGACTTGAATCATGTTTTGTATGGGGGAAGCATGGCTTCAATGTTTTGGAAAATCTGCTCTAATTTTTCAGGCATTCCATATGTTACAGACCGCACCTGGAATGAATCAGTTGAAGCATGGTTTAGGTGGACAAAAAAAACTACTAAAGTTGGGAACTTAATTGGTCTTGCACCAATCATTTTGACGTCGAGTCTTTGGTGTTGGGGATGTTCAGCATGCATGGAAGGTCATAAGGCTTCTTTTCATGAATTATGGAGGTTAGTGAAATATTGGTTCAATTGGGTTGGAAAACGATTGGGAGGGTTGGGAATCGATTGAGAGGGTCATGAATTCTACATTTGAGAGATGTTTCTATATTGGAAGAGCTAAAGCTATTTCTCCTTCAAAGTCGAAAGAATGGTTCATATCTCTTGAGCAAAGTCGAAGGTGGGATGGGTGAAGTTGAATGTTGATATAAATAGTTTCAATAATTCTAGAGAATCTGGTGTAGGTAGGGTTCTCAGAAATCATGAAGAAAAGTTGTAGTTTGCCTTCTCAAAATACACATGTATAGGTTCTATTAATAGAGCCGAATTGTTGAGTTTGTTGTTTGGATTGCGCCAATGTAGGTTGCTGGATTTTTTAAACGTTGTTATTGAAATGGACTCCCTTTTCATAGTGAATTGGCTGAAGAATGAGAGTTCTAATGTGTGATGTTTAAAGGAGTATTCGGAGGAAATACTTAATATTATTAACCATATGAATGTTCGAATTCTTCATGTGTTTAGGGGGGAAATTCAGATGCGCATTGGCTTGCTAAGATGGGTAGTAGTGGATGTGTTCAAGAGATTCATGTTGATAATGTTCATGCCATGCTCATAGGGATTCCACGTTTGGATAGTAGTGGTTTTCCAAATATTTGAATGGTTAATACTTGATTTTATGGCTCTGGAAGGGATTGTTCACACAATATTTTTTTCAGAGGCTTGATGTTGCGCTTTGCAGAGAGGTTTTCAAAAATTTTCATATGCCTTTGTGTCATTTTGCGTCTTTTTCAGTTGCTTTGTTTTTGTTGTTCTTTGGATATTCTTTGTATAGATTTTTTAATAAGGCTGTGTTGGTTTTGAGGAATTAGGTTGCTAAGTTTGTTTAGATGCTTAGGTGTTTTTTTTAATTGTATATGTTAAATTGTAACTCCCAAGTGTCAGGCTATAATCACGGTATTCCTTCACCATAAGTGAGATTTAGCAATAATTCTGGGGAGATGTTATTCTTGGACATGTGGCCTTGGCTCTTCATTATATATATATATATATATATATATAAGAACTCTTGATCTACATTGATCACTAAAGATAGTTCCATCAACATTGAGCTTTAAAACCCCAGTTGGAGGTGGCTCCCAACAACCATGTGATTTCAAACATTTCTTGTTGGAAGTTGCAATAGATTCATGCTCATGGAATACTGAAAGTGCATGCTCAATTACCTATTGTGGGGATAAAATCTTATTCTTATATAGTTGATAATTTCTCCTATACCATATTCTCGAAGTTATAAGAAATAGTATCTCAAGCTCCCCTGAAATCCTTTTCTTTAGGACAACAACTACCACTTGCAAAAATTCCAGCCTTACATTCAAATCCTTTCGAAACTGGAATTGATGGAACCAATAGTCTTTAGTAAGAGGGCAATAAAGGAAAGCATGATTCAAGTCTTCCTCTTTCTCCTGACACCAATGGCATCTAGCCTCCTTAAGGACACATCGAGCCCTTAAATTTGACAGTGTAGGGAGTCCATTTTTGCACATTCTCCGAGCAAAAACCTTCACTCTATGGGGCACATTCATTTTCCAAATGCTCTTCCATACCAGCTTTCGCTCCTCTATAGATGAACATTCAGCAATTTGTTTATCATGGCTCATGGAAAGAAAGAACCTATATACACTTTTGACACTAAAAAGCCCACTCTTTTCATGCTCCAATACCAAACAATCAAATCTATGCTCAATGTTTAGCATAATGTTAAGGAAATCATTGGCCTCTATCTCAAGTACCAACCTTATCACCTTCTCTACATCCCACCATTTGGTATTCTCATCAATTAAAGAAGCCATTGTTAACACCCCCATCTGTTTATAAGCATTTGTAGAAGCAGGCATCAATCAGTGGTTGGGTAGCCAATAATTTGTTCAGATGTTAATAGACTTGCCATCCCCTATCCTCCACTTGTAACCTTTCAACATACTATTATTTGCCTCCCATACGCCTTTCTAAATATAAGAAGGATTAGGGCCTAATTATTACTTTGTAGTATTCTTAGAATAATAAAGCAATGTTTGCGTGTAAACTGCTTTTTCCAAAATAAGGTAATGCCTCCACTTTTATCATCACTACTAGAGAATTGTGAAAACCCAACTTTAATATCAATCTATCAAACACTCGAGCCTATAGCCTTATCTCTTGGAAAAACAAACATCAAGACCTTCCTTTCTGATAAAGTCACAAAGGGCATAAATTTCCTATGGCTTCTCAAGCTTACAAAAATTCCAACTTAGGAAAATCATAGCTCCTAGCAAGGCTAATCTACAACCTCTATTGATCCCAAGTTATCATTGTTTCTATTAAGTGAATTATCAACATTAACATGACTATCACTTTCAGGAGACTGAACCGGAAGGTTACCTTTTTTTACACTAACCTTTTTAGCCTTACCTACATTGACCTCCTCCAAAACATGCTCTCTAACTGAGACCTCCACATGTGACTTAGAAATAGTAGGTTGAACTCGAGCTCTTTTCTTCCAAGTGCTTCGAGTTTGCCTAACTTGCTACACTGTAGTGAGTCAATGGGCTTGTCCCAGTGGTTTTTCTGCTTGTTACACTACTGTAGGTGACTTGCCTCTCTTATCTGGGGCTTGTGTTAGTCTACCTGTGTCAACTAAGGGTCCTTCAGAGTATAAACTATTAAGGCCCACAGTAGGATCCATATGCATATTATTGAATTCAACTTCTATATTAGGAAGCACTATATCATTGGAAATTTTATTAGTAGTTGTTACAACTTGAAACTTGCCAACATTACTTCAATCCTCCATAAAGAATCCTGATGAGTGCACAAAAATGCACTCTAAATATTCTATTTAAATACTAAAAGAAATGAGAAAATAATGGATATAACTTATGTTATTAAAATTAATGGTCATTTATCTTGAAATAGATATAAGCATGATTTAATATATTGATGAGAATATAAAATGTCATATTTTCCTCTCTTAATGTTTAATACTTTATTCTTATTTGATGCCTAACTATACTCATTATTCTTATATTTTGATTTAGGACACAAATGGAGACATTAGGAGCAAATGAAGATAATTGCGGAATTTTAGACAGTTCTGACATCTTTTCGTAATATGGGTATAACTCTCTCATCCAATCTCCGATTGAGCTGATTCAAGATGATCTAGAACCGCAAGAGAAATATCTAGAACTTTTGTGTTTTATGTTTGAAGAGATATCCACTCAATCTAAGACAAAATCGACCATCAAGTGGACGCACCTACACTTGACGTTCCTAGATATTTTTCAGCCACTTGCATCAAATCCAAATACAAGATGAAGTGCACTCAAGTTTCTTCAAGACAAATTATTTGACCACAAGATATTAAGTCATACAAGACAACTAATAGATAGAGAAGCAAAATTGAAACACTCAACCTACAAGCAAAATCCAGCTCATGCATGGTGGGAAAACAAATGATCAAAATGACAACTCACAAATCACTTGGATTCAAGAATGGCACATGGCAAAACAAGTTGAAATTGTGATGATTTTGTCATGACAACTTGCATGAAGGATGCTTATAAATAGAAGGGAGGGGTGTGTGTTCTAAGAATGCTTAGTGTGCTTGGATGCCTTGGAAGATACATTGTTTGAGAGCTTGAGAAAAGAAAAGAAAAACCAAAGAAGAGAGAAGAAAATAATGGTTGGCTCTTCCATATTATCCCTTGAAGAATTTTTGTTGCATATTTTCAATATGTGTAACTAATTTTCTAGTAGAGCTAGGGATGAATTTGTATATATGATGGTATTTGTAATTGTTTTTGATTCATATATGTGTTCTTCAAATATTAAACTCTTTTGTTTTGTCATTCGAAATTTATTATAAATGTTTTCGTCACCAAATAATCTTAGAATTTATTTCATTTATAGATTCAGTCATGCTTTTTCTATTAAATGCAATAATTCTTTGATTATGTTTGGCTCAATTGGTTATCTATTTTAATTTAATTCTCTGCTGCAATATTGCTCTACGAGTATATTGTCGACGTTGAATTTCTTTAATATCGATAACAATTCCTGTTCTTATATTGTGACGAATGATTTTTCGAAAGATTACATTTGATTTAAATATGGTTATTAATGTTTTATTTTCCGATTGAAAATTTGGACATAGAATTTTCAATTGAGTTATTAATGAATCGAAAATAATTAAAATACCAATTATATACAAAGGATTCCCGATGCTTTACTTTTCGCACTCATCTAAATCTTTTTGTTAATTTCGTTACTGTTCTTCAATTTCTCAATCCATCTCCCTGTGGAATCGACACCCCAAAGCTATACTGCAAACGACCGCGTTATTCTTTGGGCGTAAGTGATGAGTGCATAAAAATTGCTAGGGACTAGCAATGAGTAAGTTGGGGGGTGTGATGAGTGCATAAAAATGCACTCTAAATACTCTATTTAAATACTAAAAGAAATGAGAAAACAATGGATATAACTCATGTTAATAAAATTAATGGTCATTTATCTTGAGATAGATATAAGCATGATTTAATATATTGATGAGAATATAAAATGCCATATTTTCCTCTCTTAATGTTTAAAACTTTATTCTTATTTGATACCTAAATATACTCATTATTCTTATATTTTGATTTAGGACACAAATGGAGACATTAGGAGCAAATGAAGATAATTGTGGAATTTTAGACAGTTCTGACATCTTCTCGTAAAATGGGCATAACTCTCTCATCCAATCTCCGATTGAGCTGATTAAAGATGATCTAGAACCGCAAGAGAAATATCTATAACTTTTATGTTTTGTGTTTGAAGAGATATCCACTCAATCTAAGACAAAATCGACTATCAAGTGGACGCACCTGCACTTGACGTTCCTGGATATTTTTCAGCCACTTGCATCAAATCCAAATGTCATCATAATATTTTCTAGCAAGCACTCCTACACCAACTTGGAAATTCAATGATCAATTCAGATACAAGATGAAGTGCACTCAAGTTTCTTCAAGACAAATTATTTGACCACAAGATATTAAGTCATACAAGACAACTAATAGATAGAGAAGCAAAATTGAAACACTCAACCTACAAGCAAAATCCAGCTCATGCATGGTGGGAAAACAAATGATCAAAATGACAACTCACAAATCACTTGGATTCAAGAATGGCACATGGCAAAACAAGTTGAAATTGTGATGATTTTGTCATGACAACTTGCATGAAGGATGCTTATAAATAGAAGGGAGGGGTGTGTGTTCTAAGAATGCTTAGTGTGGGAGAATGCTTAGTGTGGGAGAATGCTTAGTGTGCTTGGATGCCTTGGAAGATACATTGTTTGAGAGCTTGAGAAAAGAAAAGAAAAACCAAAGAAGAGAGAAGAAAATAATGGTTGGCTCTTCCATATTATCCCTTGAAGAATTTTTGTTGCATATTTTCAATATGTGTAACTAATTTTCTAGTAGAGCTAGGGATGAATTTGTATATATGATGGTATTTGTAATTGTTTTTGATTCATATATGTGTTCTTCAAATATTAAACTCTTTTGTTTAGTCATTCGAAATTTATTATAAATGTTTTCGTCACCAAATAATCTTAGAATTTATTTCATTTATAGATTCAGTCATGCTTTTTCTATTAAATGCAATAATTCTTTGATTATGTTTGGCTCAATTGGTTATCTATTTTAATTTAATTCTCTGCTGCAATATTGCTCTACGAGTATATTGTCGACGTTGAATTTCTTTAATATCGATAACAATTCCTGTTCTTATATTGTGACGAATGATTTTTCGAAAGATTACATTTGATTTAAATATGGTTATTAATGTTTTATTTTCCGATTGAAAATTTGGACATAGAATTTTCAATTGAGTTATTAATGAATCGAAAATAATTAAAATACCAATTATATACAAAGGATTCCCGATGCTTTACTTTTCGCACTCATCTAAATCTTTTTGTTAATTTCGTTACTGTTCTTCAATTTCTCAATCCATCTCCCTGTGGAATCGACACCCCAAAGCTATACTGCAAACGACCGCGTTATTCTTTGGGCGTAACCAAATTTTGGCGCCGTTGCCGGGGAGACGGTACAGAGACGCTTTTGGACGGTTTGCTAGTAGACCCGTGCTAGAATCAGATTCAGAATCTAATTTTTCTAATCGCTTGTTTGATAATTCTTCCAATTCTGACGCGATGAGTGAACACGTAGACCAACCTGTTAGAACCCTCCAAGATTATCTTCATCCCGCACGAACAGCCACACCATCCTGTATTATGTTCTCACCTAATGTTCGTCATGTAGATTTTAAAACGGGAATGATACAATTACTTCCGACTTTCCATGGTCTAGAAAATGAAAACCCCTATGTTCATATTAGGGAATTTGAGGAAGTAGTTGCAACATTTCACGGTCAAAATACCACTGACGAAACGGTAAGGCTAAAGTTCTTTCCTTTTTCTTTGAAAGATAAAGCTAAGAGTTGGTTGTACTCACTAAGACCACGGTCTATTGGAACATGGAGTGAGATGACTCAAGTGTTTTTCAATAAATACTTTCCCCAACATAAGACTAATGCTTTAAAAAGACAAATCTCTACCTTTGCACAAAAGGATAGTGAGACTTTGTACCAGTCTTGGGAAAGATTTAAAGAATTACTGAGTATGTGTCCCCACCATGGATATGAGAATTGGCGCTTAGTGAGTTATTTCTATGAAGGCCTTACGCCTAGGGAACGTCAATTCGTGGAAATGATGTGCAATGGAGAATTTTTACAAAAAAATCCCGATGAGGCCATAGAGTACCTCAATGAGCTTGCTGAAAAAGCTCATACTTGGACTGGACCTAGTGCTACTGATAGCACAAACAGGTCACGACCTACAGGAAACTTGAGTGGTGGTATTTACCATCTAAGGGAGGAGGATAACCTTAAGGCTAAGGTTGAAATGCTCACCAGAGAATTAGAGTTATTGAAAACTAAAAACTCAAAACCAACACACACGGCTAATCATGCAGAATCTTTTGGGCCATGTGTTGTCTGTGGTGGGATAGATCATCATTCCCAAGAGTGTCCTACACATACTAACATGAATGGTATGTATGAGGAACAAAGTAATGCTCTAGGTATGTACAAAAAGCCCTTCACACCTTACTCTGAAACCTACAACCCAGGATGGCGTAATCATCCCAACTTCAGCTGGAAGTCTGAAAACCAGCAGCCTGCACAACTCTCTAGATCATATCCTGCACCATACCATGCACCTCAATCTTCTAGAAATTCTTTAGAAGATACTTTGCATACTTTTATTGAAATACAGGGTAAGACTAATCAAAAATTTGAATCTTTGATTATGCAGGTTGTTGAAGAAAATAAGGAAATCAAGAGCCAGGTGTCTAAAATAATGAGTTCATTGACTATGAATGAGAAATGTAAGTTTCCTTCCCAAACTCAATCTATACCTCATGGTCAACATATGGCACAAGGAGATCTGAAGGACGTAAACGTCATTGTGACACGAAGTGGTAAGTCTCTACGTGATCCAATAATAGAAAAAAAAAAGATGTAGAGAAAGATCAAGATAGCAGCAGTCCTGAGCTTCCCAAAGAACTTGAGGTAACAAAACCTGAGGAACCTGCGGTAACAAAAAATCCTGGTAAGGTACCTTTTCCTCAAGCATTAAAGTCAAGCAAACAAACTCTAGATCATAACAATGATATTTTGGAAAATCTTAGACAGGTAAAAATTAATCTTCCTCTTTTGCATGTAATTAAACAAGTTCCTACTTACGCAAAAATTCTCAAAGATTTGTGTACAGTTAAGAGGAAGCATTATGTGAAGAAGACTGCATTCTTGACAGAGCAAGTTAGTGCTCTAATTGAACAGCGGATTCCCCCTAAGTACAAGGATCCTGGATGTCCAACCATCACATGCAACATTGGCAATCATGAGCTTGGACAGGCCTTGCTAGATTTAGGGGCTAGTGTAAATTTGATGCCATATTCTATTTATTTGCAATTAGGATTGGGAGAAATCAAACCAACTTCTGTGGTATTGCAATTGGCTGATCGTTCAGTCAGAGCACCACGAGGTGTGGTAGAGGATGTTTTAATTCAAGTTGACAAATTTTACTATCCTGTTGATTTCTTAATTCTAGACACTAGTTCTGCTGTAGAAACCACCTCTAAAATTCCATTAATTTTAGGTAGACCTTTTCTTGCTACTTCTAATGCTCTTATCAATTGCAGAAATGGATTGATGAAACTCTCTTTTGGCAATATGACTCTTGAGGTAAATATTTTTCATATTGCAAAACAGCCAGAAGAGGATGTCGAGTGTCATCAGACATACATGATTGACTCACTTATAGAAAGGGATGTTCTTACAACTCATGACTCAGATTCCCTTGAATACTTTATTGTTAATTCTGAATTTAATCCTATAAGTGATTCATCTGATGTATTTGACATTTGTGCTATTTTTGACAGAACTCATGATTATAGCACACAGGCATGGCAACCAAAGTTTGAGAAGTTGCCTGAAAAAAGAGAAAGACAGATTCCTTCAAGTAGGGAAGCCCCTAAAGTTGAATTAAAATCCCTACCTAAGGGTTTAAAGCATGTTTTCCTTGGTCCAGGTGATACTTTTCCTGTTATTATTTCATCTGAATTATCTGAGTCCCAAGGTGAGAAATTAATTCAGATTTTATGCAAATATAAATCAACCATAGGATGGAGTATTGCTGATATAAAAGGCATTAGTCCCCTAATCTGTACTCATAAAATAAATTTAGAGGAAGGAACTAATCCTCGAAGAGACCCTCAGCGTAGACTTAATCCCACAATGAAAGAAGTTGTGAAAAATGAAGTATTGAAACTATTAGATGCAGGAATGATATACCCTATTGCTGATAGTAAATGGGTAAGTCCTACGCAGGTTGTTCCTAAAAAGTCAGGAGTAACTGTGATAAAAAATGACCTTGGAGAGTTAGTCCCTACAAAACTGGTGACTGGTTGGCGGATGTGCATTGATTACAGAAAATTAAATGCCGCCACACGAAAAGACCATTTTCCGCTTCCTTTTATTGATCAAATTCTTGAGCGGGTGGCTGGTCATCCTTTTTATTGCTTTCTGGATGGTTATTCTGGTTATTATCAAATTGAAATTGCATTAGAAGATCAGGATAAAACTACTTTTACTTGTCCTTTCGGTACTTATGCTTTCCGCAGAATGCCATTTGGACTGTGTAATGCTCCAGCTACTTTTCAACGTTGCATGATGAGTATTTTTAGTGATATGGTTGAAAAGTGCGTGGAAGTTTTTATGGATGACTTGACTGTTTTTGGATCTTCTTTTGATGCATGTTTAATGAGTTTAGAAAGAGTACTGACTCGTTGTGAAGAAAAAGAATTGGTTTTAAATTGGGAAAAATGTCACTTTATGGTACCTTCAGGTATTGTTTTAGGGCATATTATTTCTTCCAAAGGAATGGAGGTTGATCAATCAAAAGTTGAATTAATCTCTAAATTGCCTACACCTAGAACAATCAAGGATATAAGATCATTTCTTGGTCATGCGGGTTTTTATAGGAGATTCATACAGAATTTTTCTGCCATATCTAGACCACTATGTAACCTCCTAGCTAAGGATGCCCCATTTGAATGGACACAAGCCTGTCAAGAGGCTTTCAAAACATTAATTGGCAAGCTTACTTCAGCACCCATAATGCAACCACCTGATTGGAATTTACCTTTTGAAATTATGTGTGATGCTAGTGATTTTGCTGTAGGTGCTGTTCTTGGACAACGAAAAGAAGGGAAACCTTTTGTCATTTACTATGCTAGTCGAACTCTAAATAATGCACAAATGAATTACTCCACCACTGAAAAAGAGTTGTTAGCTGTAGTATTTGCTTTGGATAAATTCCGCGCTTATTTGATTGGTTCTCCTATCATTATCTTTACAGATCATGCAGCCCTTAAGTACCTTTTTACAAAGAAGGATGCTAAGGCACGATTAATACGATGGATTTTGCTTTTGCAAGAATTTGACATCACCATCAAAGACAAGAAAGGAGTGGAGAACGTAGTGGCAGACCATCTTTCTAGACTCACATTCGAGGACACTTCTGAACACATACCAATCAAAGATGATTTTCCCGATGAGCATTTACTTTCCATTACTTCTCTACCATGGTTTGCTCATATTGTGAACTATTTAGCTGCAGGTGAAATACCAAAGGATTTTAGCACCCAAGACAAAAGGAAATTCATGATTGAGGTACGAAAATTCTACTGGGATGACCCTTACCTTTTCAAATACTGCCCTGATCAAATTTTAAGGCGTTGCATCCCTGATGAAGAGATTGCAAGCGTTTTGGAATTTTGTCATTCCCAAGCTTGTGGTGGCCACTTTTCAATGAAGAAAACCGCTGCAAAAATCCTGCAGTGTGGATTTTATTGGCCCACCTTATTTAAAAATACAAATATCTATTGTCGCTCATGCGAAAGATGTCAAAAGTTAGGAGCTATGACCCGTCGTAATATGATGCCCTTAAACCCAATTTTGGTAATTGAAATTTTTGACTGTTGGGGCATTGATTTTATGGGACCATTTCTTCCTTCTTTTGGATATTTATATATTATTGTGGCAGTAGATTATGTGTCAAAATGGGTAGAGGCAGCACCTTGCAGGACCAATGATAACAGGACGGTAATTAAGTTTCTCAAAGAAAATGTACTATCTTGATTTGGTACCCCACGTGCTATCATTAGTGACCGAGGTACGCATTTTTGTAACCGTTCTTTTGAAGCTTTAATGAAAAGATATGGGGTGATACATAAGCTTTCTACTGCATATCACCCTCAGACAAGTGGACAGGTTGAACTTGCGAATAGGGAAATTAAACAAATTTTAGAAAAAACGGTCAACCCAGATCGGAAAGATTGGTCTTTGAGACTAATCGATGCGCTTTGGGCTTACCGTACAGCTTTCAAAACTCCCTTAGGCATGTCACCTTATAGACTTGTTTTTGGAAAACCTTGTCATTTGCCCGTGGAGCTCGAGCATCGAGCATATTGGGCCATTAAACATTTCAATTTTGACTTGGAAAAAGCAGGAAAATTTAGAAAATTCCAATTGACGGAATTAGAAGAATTGAGAAATGATGCTTATGAAAACTCCAAGATCTATAAGGCTAAAATGAAAGTATTTCATGATAAAAATATTTTGAGAAGAACATTTAAGCCTAATGATCGAGTATTTTTATATGATTCAAGACTCCATAAGCATCCAGGAAAACTTCGATCTAGATGGACCGGCCCTTTTATAGTAAAAAATGTTTTCACAAATGGGGCGGTAGAAATAGAAAATCCAAAAGATGGATGTATCTTCAAAGTAAATGGTCAACGCCTCAAAATCTTAATTGATAGACAAATTCCAGAAGTGGAAGACATTCCACTTATGGACCCAGTATATTAATCTTGACCATCTCCAGGTATGTTTTTCTTTTATTTTATTTTCGTTCATTTTATTTTTGTTTATTGTTTACTTTATTTTGTTACAGGTTAATTTTATTTTGACAAATACCATCTTTGATGCCAAGCAAGTCACCCACATCCCACATCAGGTGTATTCTACCCTGTTTAGTTATTCAATTCTGATTCTTAAACATTGAGGATAATGTTTCATTTAAGTTGGGGGGTGGGAATATAAATCTGTTATTTAAACTCTGTGGCATATTTCAATCAATATATAAAAAATTGCCAAATTTTTTCACACAGGCATCTTTTCACACATGATACTCATGCTCATTCATAACCATCTTGGTGAATTCAACAAACCCATTTTAAATCATTTTGCTAAAACATCCATAGAGCCATTTATGCACTTCTCCAAACTTTGTGGTAATATGGTGATTTGACACATGTAACTAAAGAATTATTTTGCTCAAGTATTCATGTGAATTTTGTGAGAATTGAGAGCTTACAAATACAGAAATTGTGATAAGTATCCATTGATCTGTTGAATTTGACACTTCTTTTGAGAATATCATTACATGGTTTGTGGTAAGATGGTGGATATACTTGGGATATGACGAAAGTCAACTTAGGATTAACGTTTGAGCCTTTCAAGCTGAGCCTTTTCATCATAAATCCCTAGCAGCCAATTTTGAGCCAATATACACATATGGCCTTTTCTTTTCATATCTACATCATCCATACCTCTCCACATTGGAGTATAGCTTATACACTATATTTTCCTACCATTTTACTTCCAAGTGTGTACTAGGTGTGAAATTATCATAAAAAAAAAAAAAAAACCATGACAAAAATGGCATGGTGCTAGATGTGTCCATCAAATTATTCATGAAAGAGTTCATCAAATTGCGAAGACACCAGTGGCAAAAGAAGATGGAAAAGTGTACTTAGTCAAAAATCTAAAAAATTGAAAAGTACATCAAAAGGAAAGTATAGTCTACTGAAAAATTTAACAGATTCCCTTTTGTGTATACTTGGAAGTTTTTGAAATCTCTTCACCTTTTCTTCTTATGAACCCCAACCCTAAACCACATTACAACCCTTTGTGTTGATTTTTCCGATCCTAAGTATGCTTGTGGAAAGAATGGTGGAAATCTCATTTGTTAGTATTCCTATCATAAGATCAATGTTTACTTGTTACTTATATATAATTGGCTAAATTTCCATGAGAGTAAATGTACACCTTTGTCAACTCCATAGAGAGAACCCTTACATGAAACACTTCTATACCCGTGAGTTATGGAGTTGAACCTTTTTACTTAAGATATTCTAATGTTGCATGTGTCGAAACCTCTGATTTGATAAAAATAGTTTGGAACACATACACACTCTGTGGATTGCTATATTTGAATTACTTGTGAAAGGGTTATTGAATTTCTAAGATTGTTTTGATATGTAAATTTGAAAAATGTGTATTGATGGCCCCTATGTGTGATTTTCTTTGGTCTTTCTCATCATTTTGCATGAAAATTGCTAGGGACTAGCAATGAGTAAGTTGGGGGGTGTGATGAGTGCACAAAAATGCACTCTAAATATTCTATTTAAATACTAAAAGAAATGAGAAAATAATGGATATAACTTATGTTATTAAAATTAATGGTCATTTATCTTGAAATAGATATAAGCATGATTTAATATATTGATGAGAATATAAAATGTCATATTTTCCTCTCTTAATGTTTAATACTTTATTCTTATTTGATGCCTAACTATACTCATTATTCTTATATTTTGATTTAGGACACAAATGGAGACATTAGGAGCAAATGAAGATAATTGCGGAATTTTAGACAGTTCTGACATCTTTTCGTAATATGGGTATAACTCTCTCATCCAATCTCCGATTGAGCTGATTCAAGATGATCTAGAACCGCAAGAGAAATATCTAGAACTTTTGTGTTTTATGTTTGAAGAGATATCCACTCAATCTAAGACAAAATTGACCATCAAGTGGACGCACCTACACTTGACGTTCCTAGATATTTTTCAGCCACTTGCATCAAATCCAAATACAAGATGAAGTGCACTCAAGTTTCTTCAAGACAAATTATTTGACCACAAGATATTAAGTCATACAAGACAACTAATAGATAGAGAAGTAAAATTGAAACACTCAACCTACAAGCAAAATCCAGCTCATGCATGGTGGGAAAACAAATGATCAAAATGACAACTCACAAATCACTTGGATTCAAGAATGGCACATGGCAAAACAAGTTGAAATTGTGATGATTTTGTCATGACAACTTGCATGAAGGATGCTTATAAATAGAAGGGAGGGGTGTGTGTTCTAAGAATGCTTAGTGTGGGAGAATGCTTAGTGTGGGAGAATGCTTAGTGTGCTTGGATGCCTTGGAAGATACATTGTTTGAGAGCTTGAGAAAAGAAAAGAAAAACCAAAGAAGAGAGAAGAAAATAATGGTTGGCTCTTCCATATTATCCCTTGAAGAATTTTTGTTGCATATTTTCAATATGTGTAACTAATTTTCTAGTAGAGCTAGGGATGAATTTGTATATATGATGGTATTTGTAATTGTTTTTGATTCATATATGTGTTCTTCAAATATTAAACTCTTTTGTTTAGTCATTCGAAATTTATTATAAATGTTTTCGTCACCAAATAATCTTAGAATTTATTTCATTTATAGATTCAGTCATGCTTTTTCTATTAAATGCAATAATTCTTTGATTATGTTTGGCTCAATTGGTTATCTATTTTAATTTAATTCTCTGCTGCAATATTGCTCTACGAGTATATTGTCGACGTTGAATTTCTTTAATATCGATAACAATTCCTGTTCTTATATTGTGACGAATGATTTTTCGAAAGATTACATTTGATTTAAATATGGTTATTAATGTTTTATTTTCCGATTGAAAATTTGGACATAGAATTTTCAATTGAGTTATTAATGAATCGAAAATAATTAAAATACCAATTATATACAAAGGATTCCCGATGCTTTACTTTTCGCACTCATCTAAATCTTTTTGTTAATTTCGTTACTGTTCTTCAATTTCTCAATCCATCTCCCTGTGGAATCGACACCCCAAAGCTATACTGCAAACGACCGCGTTATTCTTTGGGCGTAATCAAATCCCAACTACTCCTTTCCATTAATAGGCCCGTCATCCACTGCTCTATTGCCACCTAAGTTCTTATTCCCATCATCAATATTCATTGATGATAGGTTTACGTTACTAGCCATCTTCACAGTGGTCTTAGCACCACCTTCAGCCGCTCTGTTCAAAGCCATCTCCACTTGTAAGTTTGTATCTAACTTTGTTGAATTGCTTTCGTGAGCTTCCTAGTTCCTAATATTCTTCTGATCAGCACGTAACCAAGCTCCATATTGTTGATGAACTTCTTTAAATGGTTGATAACTTACACCTTCATGATTGATTCGACCACAAGCAAAACAAAGCCTTGGTAGTTTCTCATAATGTAAGGGACTTCAGATCGTCATACCTTGCAATGTAATAGTACGACCACGTGCAAGTGTTTCTTAAGATCTAACAGGACCTTAACACACAAACAACTTCTCCATCCCACATCATCTTCTTCAGCCTCCATATCTTTAACAACCTTTAACGTACTACCTAACTTCTCTCCACACACCTTGTTCATACCAAACAATGGAAAATTATGAATTTGCACTCAAAAAGAGGTTTGATCAAACTTCATCTCAGATAATGGGGTAAGGCCATCAAAAGGATTAATCACAAACAAATGGCTATTGAAGAACCAAGACCTCCCATTCTCAACTCTTTGTTTATTAGCATGAGTTGCAAAGACAATTACAAACATATTACTTCTTGCCTCCTTAAACAAAGTTGGTTTGCTCAGAATCTAGATCTTCACCATAGTTGCCTAACAAATAATTTTTCCCACAAGATGATCACACCACAACTTCCCTATCAAACTTCTGACCTATTTGCTTTGAGCATTTGGTAGAAATGTAGCCTTAATATCTATAACCGTATCTTTTTCCTTACTCAATCATAGGTTCCCCCACATAGAGTGAAGATCCTCCATCAAATAGAGACTTGAAAAAACAAAAACAAAAAACCACCACCTCTATTCACTCAAGCGAAAGCTAGAAAGAAATTAGAGAGGAGACTTGTTAGCGTAAGATCATCATAACAAATTTATAACATATCATATCATATATATATAGTTATATACATACAACTATATATATACTAATTAATAGTGCAACGTGCAATGTATATTTGCCAAGTTGTGTAAAACAATTTCTGAAATAAGACTTCTAAACAGTAAATAAAATGTGTTGAAATAGGATAATATAAAGTAGCATAAAAAATTAGTATAAAAGTCTGAAATTGGTTTAATTCAATAGCAATAGATTAATGAATAAGGTGGATGAAGAGTAGCATTCAAAATATGTTTTTTCTTTCTTGACCAAAGTCTTTAAATCAAAAACAATTATTGGCATTCAAATGAACGAATGGTTTGTAGATAGGCTATTTTTTAAAATGATACATTTTTCATATTTAAAATCTGAGACCTAAAAATAGAAACCCATCCGTGTAGAAGCCCAACCTAAAGAAGAAAGCCAAGCCTCCTTTCCTAAAAGGCATGGTTTTGTACTATGTTTTTCTTTCTTTTTTTCTCTCCCCTACCCTCTCTCTCCCTTGTGCTGCAAACTTCAGCTTCTCTCTTTTCTTCCCTACCTTCTCTCCCTCACGCCCCTTGCTTTTATCCCTGACATTGGAATGTTAAAAATCTCATCTTTCTTAGCATTTTGATCGTCAATTCCACTCAACGATGTGAAACCAACCTCTGATTTTGTATATCCATTAGACATGAGGTCTTGTGTTAGACTAGTTGTATTACATGGGCATGGACCAAATGGGTTCAAAGGCTTTTGTTCTTGCTCCGTTTCGAACTAGCCTCTATAGAATGAGAGTTATAAAGGCTATTTTTCTTTTCTTTATTTTGCTATGAAAGGCTCTATATGTGTTTGGCCATAGTGGCTCACGTGGGAGCTATGGACCACCGTATGTAGCAAATCTACCTTTTGGTATCACATCTGATCATCGCATCTAGTATCGACATGGCCTAGACAACAACCCTCGTCTTGAGATCCAGCCTCAACGCCCTTCTATCTCACTCATAGTTCTCCGTTTGTCCCATTTCTCGGCTGCCACCCATAACAATAACCACCAACGAGAGTAAAACAATTTTAAAGTTATGGTTGTTGAAAAAAATAGATTCCATCTCAAGTCCATTTGGATTTATGGTCTTTTTTTTTTTTAAATTTTTGCGTGTTTTTTATTCTTCCATTTCTGTATCTATCTTGTGTTTCAATCTAATAAGTTTTCCGTCTGTCCCATTTCAATCTAATAAGTTTTTTGGTTCTTTTCATATGATGCATTTATGGTCGTTAATGTGATTTTTGCAATGATGTTTTTATTATATGCATCTATGATTTTTAAGTAATTTGAAAACATAGAATTTCAATCTTGTTGGCGCCCCAAATCTTGCTTGGAATTTTATGTTTATTGAGCACGCTGGGGATACATAATATAAGGGTACATGCCCCTCATACATGACAAATAGGATATAATGCACTAATTTTGTTAGTAGTATGCAATAAAAATCGTAGTAAAAAAGTACTTTTCTATCAGTCTACGACAATGGTGATATAATATACTATTGCATGGTACCATAAAAGTGCAAATATCTCAAATAACGTAATATGGTAAATGCACCTTAAAAGTTTAAGTGCCTTGCACTCCAGAGTAAGCATGGACCATTTCCTAAAATAACAACCATAAAAATAAACCAAGTTATAATTCTCACAAAACAATACTAATGGTCCTGTTGGGCCAATTCTACTTGGCTCTTCCTTGGATTAAAATCCTCCTTAGCTCCTTAAAAAACTTCATGATCTCAATGAGGAACTGACCGGTTGTCCCAAGAGACCTTCAGGGCCTCCTGAACTTTCTTGAGAGTTGGTTTCTTGTGCTTCTCCATTCACACCTATAACAACATCTACCATTCCAGAAAGAGAATGGTAATGGAAACTACCAAAATGAGATTTCGAGAAATTTGAACAAGTAAACAGATAACACATAGATATCATAAGCATATAATGGTAAACACAAACAAATATATGGACATATACATAAGACTTTAAATTCTAACTAATGCATCGTGTACTTTTTTCTAAAAAGACATTCCTTCTTCTTTTAAATCTTAAAAGATGCCTTTATATCATTTGAGCTCGGATTTTTGTTCATATCATCACATTTCATGCCAACTTATATAATTTTATAGCATATCACATAGAGACCAAGTCTCATTATTTCATATAAAAATTCTTATTAAAATATATTGCATCATAGCATGTCATATCATATCATTCATATCATTCTTATCATGTCATGGAGCTCAAATGTCTTATTATTATCATGTCATACTATTAAAATATATGGATACCTCATAGCTCCCTCAAGTACCGTATTTTTCTCATTAGTTACTACATCAATTTATGACTCATTTAGTCGAGATGACTACGTCTTACATCTCATAAACCCTTAAATATTAGTTCGCATATTTTGCACTTGCCTTGAGTTGCAGCCATTAGCTTTAGGCGAAAACCCTCTCCGGTATCCTTCCATAGGAACCATTCAAGATTCATCAATTATACTTTGTTGACCTAGGAGTTCTCCTCTATTTTAAACACTCCTTAGTGAGCAAGGAGTTCTACTAGAGTATTTTCCTATCCTAACATTTAGGGTCGTTATTAAAATTTGAACTCTTTCTTTTAAAAACATGGACCCAAATGCATATGGCATGTGACATAGACTCATATACAAACATTTACCCATCCATGCAAGGTATGTAAGCCAAAATCACATAGTTCCATTCATAGCATACATTTCTAAACATAGCTTGAAAACATTAGAATGTGCAACACGCCTTGTTTCATATAAACAAAATCATTTCATTCTTAGAAGTATAAAAGTCAAATTTATGTAACTCTAAAAGTTAGTGGCTGAAACTCATAGGCCATTCAAGTAACCATTTTCATCCGTTTATCTCATAAATTCATGCATCAACTTAAGTACTTATCCAAACAAACATGCAAACCCAATTTTCAAGGTATAGTCAAAACCATAAAGTTCCCTAACATGCTATTCTTCCATCAAATCATCACAACACATCTTCTAGCAAAACTATTTTCTCATGGCCAAATACATATGTCTTATGAATTGATAAGTTTACTTTATTAACATGTAAAAACTAGTGTAGACCAAAACATGCATAGAAATCTTTAATAAAAACATAGCATTTACTCATGCCTGAATCATACAAGTCTTGAAACATTATAGTTTCATCAACTAATCAATCATGCATAGCTCTAATCACATAGGCCGAATTTTATAGATTGTATAAACTCAGTATTTCCACTAAATGATCAACAACCATTTCTCAAAACATATATGCCGAAACCTTCACATATAACTTGAGATAATATTTGAGTGATCAAGCAAACAAGCAACAAGACAAGTTTACACGACATATACAAATAATATCCAAGATAGGTTATGAATTTACTTACAAAAAGCCAAAGTGGCGCCTAGCACCATAGCCAAATCTTCTTGGGCCTTTTAGGCCTTCATCCACTTTTCCCTTCATTTCCATAAGATTTTGACAAGTATCCATCTTAATCTTTTTCAAAAATTTCTATTATACCTTTTCCTATTGCCAAATGACACCTCCTTGTTCCTCCAATGTTTATCTTGGGCTTTCTAGATAATAGTTCTCATGGGCTCACTCTTTTTAGCCTAATTCCTTCTATGCTTTAATAAAATAGAAACTCTTGTACCAAAAAGGAGTCCAAACCAAATAAGAGTTGAGATTTACTTAAAAAGGGTTTTCTTATACCAATCTAAACACCTAAATAAAAATTATTATTATTATTCATTCTAAATATGAATAAGGTTTTTTTATGAAAAATCTTGGATGTCACAAATCTAGTGTCAGTTTGGTTCATATGATTTTCTATCGGCATAGTTACATAGTCCATAAATCATCCAAATAAGAGAGAGGCACTTAGCGAAAACTTAGCAGCAGAGGAACATCATGATTTCATAGAGCAGAGGGAGAAAGATTTGAAAGTAGGAATGTGTGATTTACAAAAGATCACCGAGACACTGGAAGCTTTGAACTTCCAAAAAGTGATTAAGGCGGTAAAACAACTACAAAAGAAAAAAATAGGAAAACATCTAAGGCAGAAGGATAAATTGGAAAAAAATTGAAGATGGAAATCATTGTTGCTTTTTACATTTGTGCTTTTATATATATACTAGATATATAAGAGAAGTGCAAGGAAAATGATATTAAATAAAGTGAACTCACAAATTGACGTGGTTTTATATAATCTATTAGATTTACTTTATAATACAATAATTTTATAATCCGATGTACCATATTAAGTCGCATAACTTTATGAGTTTATTTTTATATAATCAATTTGTGATTAAAATATTTATCAATATATATAATATTTGATAAATCTAATTGTTAGTTTTTAGTTTTTATCAAATAGAAGTGAATTTAATTCATTTTTTAGCTTTTATCAAATGTTAATTGATACTTAGAGCTTAAACTCATAAATAACAATCAACTGCTAGTTTTTAAGGGAAAAGAAATGGACTTAAGTAGAGGTTCGAGTATCTCTCCCGCATGCATGCATGCGCGCGCGCGTGCACACACACACAGAGCGATAGAGAGGGAGGGAAAGAGAGAAAGAAATATTATATGAAAGTCTTACACTACACACCTCTACATGATTAATTTGTGATTTGTCATTTTTATTCTTCTATTTTATATTTCAACATGTGTATTAATATGTGTGTAATTGAGCAATATGAGAAGTATTTGAGTCTTTCTCCTATGACTGGAAGAGGAAGATATCAAGTTTTTCAAGTCTTAAGCATAGAGTCTAGTCAAAGTTGCTACGGTGGAAAGAAAAGTTGTTATCTTAAGGGGGAAGGAAGTTTTGCTCAAGAGAGTCGTTCTTTCAATACCTGCATATACAATGACTTTTTTTAAGCTACCTAAAAATTTATGTACTAAATTGGAGAATTTACTGGCAAACTTTTGGTAGGGACAAAAAAAAGAAGAAAAAAGATCAAATGGGTCAGTTGGCAGCAAATATGTGAGGCAAAGGCCATTCGAGGAATGTGTTTCAATAAGTTACAAATCTTCAATATGGCCCTTTTGTCTAAGTAGGGATGAAGGATTATGCAAAATGAGTCTTCTGTGCTTTAGAAAAGTTTTAAGGCTAAATATTTTCTAGTAACAAGCTTTAAAGATTCAGATCAAGGCTCATATCCCTCTTACGTTTGGAGAGCTTTGTTAAAGGGTTGCAGGTAGGGGTTGGCAAGTGTTAACATCTAAATTGATTATAGGCCACCAAATCATACATTAATGTTTGTTTTTGCATTTGTTTTAGCTTCACGGAAGGGGGACTTAAAAGTGTCTTCTTTAACTGATAAGACTACCCGGTGGTGGAATGTAGAGAAGTGAGAATATTGCTACCTGAGAGGGAGCTCAATGTTCTCAACGTTATGCTTAATCCTCAGTTTAGTTCTGACTGTTTGGTATGGGAACATGGAAGAATTGTGTCTTTACACTAAAAAGTGCATATAAGTTCTTCATTTCCTTGTGCAACAATAGACAAATGGGTGGAGTTCTTCTACAAAGGACCAAAGGCTAGTATGGAAAAGCAACTAGAAGCTAAATGTGCCTCATATGGTGACGGTTTTTGCTTGGAAGGTATGCAAAAATGGACTATCTACCTTGCTGAAAATTTAAACTCAATGTGCTCTTGAGGAAGTAAGATGTCATTGCTGTCAAAGGGAAGAGGAAGACCTAAATCATGCTCAGTTTGACTATCCTGTTATTAAAGACAATTGGCTCCATCAATTCTAGTTTCTAAATGATTCAAATGTTAGGCTGAATTTTTGGCAGCTGATAGTTGTTGTCATGAGGAGAAGGATTTCTGGGGAGCTTGATAAACTCTTTCTTATAGCATGGGGTATATGGCAAAGGAGAATCCAACTTCTGGATGAGAATAATTTGTTATCTCCCCAACAGATAATTGACCATGCTCTTTCACTTTTTCATGAGCATGCTTCTATTGTTGCTACCAATAAGACGGGTTTTAAAAAACATTGCAGTTGGGTGGCACCACCAATGGGGATCTTAAAACTCAATGTTGATGGAGCCATATTTAGTGATCAGTGCAAATCAGGAGTTGGCATGGTACTGCGAGATGATAAGAGTCAAGTTATTTTTGCAGCTAGCAAGCTTGAGCATATAGTCACTAATCCTTTTGAGATAGAGTTGGTTGCTATCCTAAGAAAGTTACAATTATGTATTCCAATGGGACTAACAAATTTGCATATTGAGAGTGATTCCCTACTTGTGGTGCAAGAGTTGAACAAGGTGGGTCCTTCATTGTCTATTTAGGGCAATATTGTTAATGAAATTAGAAGCATAATACAATTTTGTGGTATGTTCAACACAAAGGCAGGGTAGCTAATGGTGTAATACATTATTTGGCACTATTTGCTTGGAATTCAGATGATTTAGCAACTTAGTGGGATTTCATTATAGAATTTATTGCAAATGCTATATTTGAATTGGTTCACTTATGTAATGCTTTGATTGATGAATAAAGGTTCTCTTTTGTTATAAAAAATAAATAAATTACATGGTAGTTATGTGGATATATGTGGTGTAAGGTTTTCTTATACCATTTCTCATATATATATATACACACACACACACACACACACACATATACATACATATAAATATGTTACATATTAGCTTCTAAGAAAATATTTTCTTCAAATGATTTTTATTGTTTGGTGCGGATAATCTTTTACGTACATGTAGATATTTTTGTTATAGATATAATACTTGTGTCTATTTTTTTTTTCAATTTTTTTCAACAATAGAGGTGGTGGTCTTATGTAAAGGGGATTTTTTCTTTCATTCTTTTCTTGTAATCAATATGCTTTTGCATTACTGAGTTTTAATATAGGTATTGTTTTGGTAATTTTGTGTATTACAGTTTAACCAAAATTGGTAGGGTTTTGTGGAGAGCTCGTGTTGCATGCTTTAGAGGCGGCTGCTCTGCCGACCGTAGCTTCCTTAGGGGCCTATTTTCAGGCCAAAAACACTGGTTCAAAGAGTTTTGCACAGGCAGTTCCGGAAGTAGAATCTTCTTCGGATCATGCAGGTTTTCATTTGGCTATGACTAAGATGGTGAGGCTGGTTTCATTTTTATAGAAAGTGAAATGACTAAGGCTTCCAAGGAATTCAAACATGCACTCGTTCAGAAAGTTCTTATGATCTAGACCATCCATTAATGATATTTCAAAGGCGATGAAAAATTCTTAGGGACTTTCGCAGTTGTCGGCGGTGAATGTGATGGGTGAATTACAGGTTCTTGGGCAACTTATGAATGAACATGATTTTATCCATGGATGGGTGCGTGAAGGTCGTATTATTGCTGGTTTTTTGTTTCGTTTGTTTCGTTGGACTAAAGACTTTGATGTTTTGACTGAGTCGTCGCTTTCATCACAGTGGATTTTCTTACCTATCTTGTCAATGCATTTGTATAGGCTAGATTGCCTACAGATCTTTGTAACCAGGTTTGGTCATTATTTAGGAATGGATAATGCAACGTTAAATCGTACAAGGGCATCCGGGACTCGTATGTGTGTTGAAGTTGATTTATCAAAGGAGCAAGAAACAAGGTTTCCTATTGTTTTGTCTACCACCAAGAAAATTTGGCGAGAGGCTAAGTTTGAAAAGCTCTGATTTTATTGCATGAAATGTCTTAGATAGGGCCACATATCGGTTGTTTGTCGTATGGGTGTGCAGGTGAAGAAGAAGCAACGAGATCCTGAGCAAATGTTAAAGACTGATAAGAGGAAAGAGAAAAATCAGTGAAGTGTGAGAAGGTCCCTAGGGGTGTCTACCCACACTGCTTAATTTGTTTATTGATGATTGAGTCCTCTATGGTTTGGAATGTTTGTGGTTTGAGGTGTTCCAAGAAGAGGTTAAAAATGTTAGTACGAAAAAATAAGGTTGTGGTGTTAGTAGTTATTGAGCCTTTTCAGGAGGTTGTGAACATGGCTAGTGGCATATTGTTTAGGGCTTCCTCATTTTTTTGGCAATGAGGAGGTTAGTGGTAAAGTTTGGGTTTTCTAGCAAGAGGACTATGAGCTTGTTGTTGCTTCTGTGACGAATCAGGCTTTGTCTAGGTGGACTTACGTGGCTAATTCTAAGGTTTTAGTTACTTTGGTTTATGCAAAAAATACCTAGGTTGGATGGCAGATTTTATGACAAGATTTATCTGTTATTAGGTTGGAGGAGTGATGAGTACACAAAAATGCAGTCTAAATACTCTATTTAAATGCTAAAAGAAATGACAAAATAATGGATATAACTCATGTTATTAAAATTAATGGTTATTTATCTTGAAATAGATATAAGTATGATTTAATATATTGATGAGAATATAAAATGTCATATTTTTTCCTCTTAATGTTTAAAATTTTATTTTTATTTGATACCTAAATATACTCATTATTCTTATATTTTGATTTAAGACACAAATAGAGGCATTAGGAGCAAATGAAGATAATTGCGAAATTTTAGATAGTTTTAACGTCGTTTCATAATATGGGTATAACTCTCTCATCCAATTTCCGATTGAGCTGATTCAAGATGATAAAGACCCCCAAGAGAAATATCTATAACTTTTATGTTCTATATTTTAAGAGATATCTGCTCAATCCAAGACAAAATGGACCATCAAGTGGATGCACCTGCACTTGAAGTTCCTGAATATTCTTCAGCTACTTGCATCAAATCCAAATGTCATCACAATATTTTCCAGCAAGTACTCCTACACCAACTTAGAAATTCAATGATCAACTCACAGGCAAGATGAAGTACACTCAAGTTTCTTCAAGACAAATTATTTGACCATAAGATATAAAGTCATATAAGACAACTAATGGAAAAAGAAGCAAAATTGAAACACTCAACCTATGTGACACCCCTAAATTCTCCTTAAAATAAATACGAGAATCGAGGCGTCGGGATGCTAACAACACGAGTCACGCACCCCCAATGTCAAGTGCTAAGTGTGTGAACACGTGACACACATAAATAAAAGTAGCGAATAAATTAAGTCATTAGCTAAGTACCAGAATTTTTATAGTTATTTTACAAACTAGTTTAACATATATTCTTTAACAGGAGATTTAATACAGTCATCTGAAAGATAAATCATAAAAATACATATTTATAAAAAGGAAAAAATAATTTTCCAAAATAACAATTTATAATAACAGTACATCAACGGCAGAGCCGTCTCCTCAGGTTCAGTTTCTTCAAAATTTATATCAAAAAACTACGACGCCAAACATGGCATCGCAGGTAAATATAACCCAAACAAACGACAAGACATAAAATATACTCATGTATAACAACAACCTCACACATGAACAAGACACTGTATGCATGATGCTTAAGATCATCTTCCTCAAAATCAATAAAATAACCACACGCCAAAATCCCATTTTGGTTCAAAATAAAACTGCAATAAAATCATCTATCATTTTTCTAGAAAATGATGTCCATAAATTCATTAAAACCACAACTATTTTTCCCAGAAAATGGTCTACGTAAAACCAAGAATTAAAACCTGCCACTTTCCCAGAAAATGGCCTAAACATCCATTTTATTAACCGTATGCACCATGATCTCCCATAGGGACCATCCACACACCCTGACTTTCATCATCACACCGAAGGTAACGACCATGCATGTGATTTCGGAACGAGCGATATCTAGTTAATCATGTCCAGCACGTACCATGACTAGGCATCCCCTAGCTCCCACCAGCAGAGGAGCCATAGAGTCGGCACGAGAGCGTTACCATCCCGTTCGATCCCATTGTCGCTCGGTGACGACCTAGGGGACGTCACTCAGTATATTCTGCTCCCGAGTGACCAGAGGAGCTCTACCGAGATAATGCCTCATCTCGGCTTGGGGTCGTGATACACACGCACCCGAAACCATAAATACAATGAAAACTCAGTTTTCATTACCAACACATAAATATGCATGTAAATACACAATGCAGACGACCATGCATCAAATAGCCAACAACTGATAATTTTCAACAATGACCAAACACAATATCTGTTGATACCAAAAATATATTGAAATTTTAAAATTTATTTTTAAATACTTACAGCGGGTAAAAGCGTAGATCCTTGAGTAGACGTCATTCCGCTGCACTCGTAGCGGTTACTTGTACGTTAGGTTAGAGTGCTCAGTTTGACACCAAAATCTAGGTTGATACTTTTTGGAAGTTGAGGAATCTCATGGAGGTGGTGGTGTAGAGGCACAACCATCAGAAGGTGGCGGATGGGGCTCCAAAATAGTAGAAACCCATTTTCGAGTTTAGGGTCGTATAAGGAAGGTGGGGCCATGTATGGAAAAATTGAGTTAGGGGGATGACCGGCTGGGGTAGGGGAGTGGTTTGGTGGCAGAGGTGAGATGTACAGAGGTTGGATGGCGGCGCGGCGAAGGGAAACCCATTTAAGACCCATTTTGGGTTTGAGGTGAAAATGTGGAGTTGGAGGGCTCCGGAGCTAGCTGGAGGTTCACCGGTGGGTGGGGAACTTGGTGGAGGAGGTCGGAGGCCAAGGTGGCCGGTGATGGCGCCGAAAAATGAAGGGAAAGCTAAGATAACCCATTTCGGGTTGAAGGGAGATGAGATAGAGAGAGAAGGCAGTTGGGGATGGGATCGCCGGAGGGGGCTCGCCGGCAGGTGGAGGTTCAGGTGGAGGGGGCGGTGACGATAGCTGACCGTCGTAGGGGTGGAGGCTGGTTAGTGGCCAAACGGAAAACAGAGAGGGAGAGGGGCTTGTCGCACGGGTCAGGGGGAAAAGCAGGGGAAGAAAAAGAGAAAAAGAAAAGAAAAGAAAAGAAAAAGAAGAAAGGAAAAAGAAAAAGAGAAAGGAAAAGAAATAGAATTCAACTAGAAGAAAAACACAATAAATTAAATAAAAACCAGTTGAAAATACTACAATTCAATATCAATAAAATAAGATATTTAAAATCCAACAATAAACTAATTTAATTTAAAGAACAATTTAAATATAAAACACTAATTAATATTAAGAAAGCACATCAAATAAAATCATATAATAAAATAAAGGAATTTAATTCCAATCATTAAAATAATTATCTCACATTAAAATAAATAAGAAAAGCAACGTAACTCAATATTTAATTATAAAAACAACATAAAACTAATATTAACTAATCAATAGATCAAATAAATATATTAAGCAAATAAAATACGACTAATAATATTATTAAAATAAATTAAAATAATTAATACCGAGAATAAAATAATATGTAAAAATACACGTAAATCTGGGATCTCACAACCTACAACCAAAATTCAGCTCATGCATAGTGAGAAAATAGATGATCAAAATGACAACTCACAAATCACTTAGATTTAAGAATGACACATAGCGAAACAAGATGAAATTGTGATGATTTTGTCATGACAACTTGCATGAAGGATGCTTATAAATAGAAGGGAGGGATGTGTGTTCTAAGACCATGCTTGGTGCTTGGATGCCTTGGAAGAGCTATTTTGAGAGTTTGAGAAAAGAAAAGAAAAATAAAAGAAGAGAGAAAACAATGGCCGGCTTTTCCATATTTTTCTTTAAAGAATTTTCGTTGCATATTTTCAATATGTGTAAATAAATTCTCTAATAGAGCTAGGGATGAATTTATATATATGATGGTATTTGTAATTATTTTTTATTCATATATGTGAGTTTTAAATATTAAACACTTTTGTTTAGTCATTCGAAATTTATTATAAATAGTTTTGTCACCAAATGATCTTAGAAATTATTTCATTTATAGATTCAGTCATGCATTTTCTATTAAATGGAATAATCCTTTAATTATATTTGGTTGAATTGGTTATCTATATTAATTTAATTCTCTGCTGCAATATTGCTCTACGAGTATATTGTCGATTTTGAATTTCCTTAATATCGATAAAAATTTCCGTTCTTATATTGCGACGAATGATTTTTCGAAAGATTACATTTGATTTAAATCTGGTTATTAATGTTTTATCTTCTGATTGAAAATTTGGACATAGAATTTTCAATTGAGCTATTAATAAATTGAAAATAATTAAAATACCGATTATATATAAATGATTCTTAATGTTCTACTTTTCGTCTCATTTTTATACTTTTCAAATTAGTTATTTAGTTTTAATTTACGTCATATTTCAAAAATCACTTTTCACACTCTTTTAAATCTTTTTGTTAATTTTTTTATTATTTTTCAATTTCTCAGTCTATCTCCCTGTGGAATCGATACCCCAAAGTTATACTGCAAATGACCACATTATTTTTTGGGCGTAATCAAATTTTGGCGCCGTTGCCAAGGAAACGGTAGAAGAATTTATAGTTTTTTTTAGCAATTTGTAAAAAAAAAAAGGAAAGGTAATTTCATTCATTTTTTTTTTAGCTTTCTGCATTTTTATTTTATTTTATTTTTTCTTTTCGTAATATATATATACATATTTTTTCAATATTATACTTTTCTTTACTTTGCATGCGCAGGTACACAGACGCTTTTGGACGATTTGCTAGTAGACCTGTGCTAGAATAAGATTCAGAATCTAATTTTTCTAATCATTTGTTTGATAATTCTTCCAATTCTCACGTGATGAGTGAACACGCGGACCAATATATTAGAACCCTCCAAGATTATCTTCATCCCGCACGAACAGCCACACCATCCTGTCTTATGTTCTCACCTAACGCTTGTCATCTAGATTTCAAAACAGGAATGATACACTTACTTTCGACTTTCCATGGTTTAGAAAATGAAAACCCCTATGTTCATATTAGGGAATTTGAGGAAGTAGTTGCAACATTCCACAGTCAAAATACCACTAACGACACGGTAAGGCTAAAATTCTTTCTTTGTTATTTGAAAGATAAAGCTAAGAGTTGGTTGTACTCACTAAGACCGCGATTTATTGGAACATGGAGTGAGATGACTCAAGTGGTTTTTAATAAATATTTTCCTCAACATAAGACCAATATTTTAAAAAGACAAATCTTCACAGTTGCACAAAAGGATAGTGAAACTTTATATTAGTCTTGGGAAAGATTTAAAGAATTGTTGAGTATGTGTCATCACCATGAATATGAAAATTGGCGCTTAATGAGTTATTTCTATGAAGGGCTTATGCCAGGGAACATCAATTCGTGAAAATGATGTGCAATAGAGAATTTTTATAGAAAAATCCTAATGAGGTCATAGAGTACCTCAATGAGCTTGCTGAAAAAGCTCATACTTGGACTAGATTTAGTGCTATTGATAGCGCAAACAGGTCACGGCCTACAAGAAACCTGATGAGTGCACAAAAATGTACTCTAAATACTATATTTAAATACTAAAAGAAATGAAAAAATAATGAATATAACTCATGTTATTAAAATTAATGGTCATTTATCTTGAAATAGATATAAGCATGATTTAATATATTGATGAGAATATAAAATGCCATATTTTTCTCTCTTAATGTTTAATACTTTATTCTTATTTGATGTCTAAATATACTCATTATTCTTATATTTTGATTTAGGACACAAATGGAGACATTAGGAGTAAATGAAGATAATTGCGGAATTTTAGACAATTCTGACATCTTTTCGTAATATGGGCATAACTGTATCATCCAATCTCCGATTGAGCTGATTGAAGATGATATAGAACGGTAAGAGAAATATCTATAACTTTTGTGTTTTATGTTTGAAGAGATATCCACTCAATATAAGATAAAATTGACCATCAAGTGGACGCACCTGCACTTGACGTTCCTGGATATTTTTCAGCCACTTGCATCAAATCCAAATGTCATCATAATATTTTCCAGCAAGCACTCCTACACCAACTTGGAAATTCAATGATCAATTCATATGCAAGATGAAGTGCACTCAAGTTTCTTGTAGACAAATTATTTGACCACAAGATATTAAGTCATACAAGACAACTAATGGATAGAGAAGCAAAATTGAAACACTCAACCTACAAGCAAACTCCAGCTCATGCATGGTGGGAAAATAAATGATCAAAATGACAACTCACAAATCACTTGGATTCAAGAATGGCACATGGCAAAACAAGTTGAAATTGTGATGATTTTGTCATAACAACTTGCATGAAGGATGCTTATAAATAGAAGGAAGGGGTGTGTGTTCTAAGACAATGCTTAGTGTGGGAGGATGCTTTGGAAGAGCCATTATTTTGAGAGCTTGAGAAAAGAAAAGAAAAATCAAAGAAGAGAAAAGAAAATAATGGTTAGCTCTTCCATATTATCCCTTGGAGAATTTTGGTTGCATATTTTCAATATGCGTAACTAAATTATCAAGGAGGGCTAGGGATGAACTTGTGTGTGTGATGGTGTTTGTAATTTATTTTTTATTCATATATTTGGTCTTTAAATATTAAAACTCTTTTGTTATATTATTCTCAATTTATTTGTGATGTTTTTCGTCTTCAAATAAATATAGAATTTATTTTGTTTATGGATTCAGTCATGCTTTTTCTATTGAGTGAATTAGTTCTATAATTATGTTTGGAGCAATTGATTATCTATATTGATTTAATTCTCTGCTGCAATATCGCCTCTTGGGTATATTGTCGTCGTTGGATTTTCTCAATATCGATAACAATTTATGAGAGTTAAGCGCGAAGAATGATTTTTCAAAGAGTTATATTTGATTTAAATTTTGGTTATTAATGTTATATATTCCGATTAAGAATTTGGATATAGAATTCTTAATTGAGTTATCAATGAATTAAGAATAAATTTGAATACCACAAATACACAAGGAATTCCCTACGCTCTACTTTTCGTCTCATTTTTATACTATTCAAATTACTCATTTAGTTTTAATTTACGTCATACTCTAAAATTTACTTTTCGCACCATCTAAATCTTTTTTGTAATTTTGTTACTGTTCTTCAATTTATCAATCCATCTCCCTGTGGAATCGACACCCCAAAGCTATACTGCAAACGACCGCGTTATTCTTTGGGTGTAATCAAATTTTGGCGCCGTTGCCGGGGAGACGGTAGAAGAATTTGTAGTTTTTTTTAGTAGTTTGTAAAAAAAAAAAGAGCGGTAGCTTCGTTCATTTTCTTTTTAGCTTTCTGCATCTTTATTTTATTTTACTTTTCTTTTCGTAATTATTTTTTTCAGTATTACACTTTTCTTTACTTTGCATGCGCAGGTACAGAGACGCTTTTGGACGGTTTGCTAGTAGACCCGTGCTAGAATCAGATTCAGAATCTAATTTTTCTAATCGCTTGTTTGATAATTCTTCCAATTCTGACGCGATGAGTGAACACGTGGACCAACCTGTTAGAATCCTCCAAGATTATCTTCATCCTACACGAACAGCCACACCATCCTATATTATGTTCTCACCTAATGTTTGTCATGTAGATTTCAAAACAGGAATGATACAATTACTTCCGACTTTCCATGGTCTAGAAAATGAAAACCCCTATGTTCATATTAGGGAATTTGAGGAAGTAGTTGCAACATTCCACAGTCAAAATACCACTGATGAAACGGTAAGGCTAAAGTTCTTTCCTTTTTCTTTGAAAGATAAAGCTAAAGTTGGTTGTACTCACTAAGACCACGGTCTATTGGAACATGGAGTGAGATGACTCAAGTGTTTTTCAATAAATACTTTCCCCAACATAAGACCAATGCTTTAAAAAGACAAATCTCTACCTTTGCATAAAAGGATAGTGAGACTTTGTACCAGTATTGGGAAAGATTTAAAGAATTACTGAGTATGTGTCCCCACCATGGATATGAGAATTGGCGCTTAGTGAGTTATTTTTATGAAGGGCTTATGCCCAGGGAACGTCAATTCGTGGAAATGATGTGCAATGGAGAATTTTTAAAGAAAATTCCTAATGAGGCCATAGAGTACCTCAATGAACTTGCTGAAAAAGCTCATACTTGGACTGGACCTAGTGCTACTGATAGCACAAACAGGTCACGACCTACAGGAAACTTGAGTGGTGGTATTTACCATCTCAGGGAGGAAGATAATTTAAAAACCAAGGTTGAAATGCTTACAAGGGAAATAGAGCTGTTACAGATAAGAAACTTAAAGTCAACACACATGGCTAATCATGCAGACTCTCTTGTGCCATGTGCTGTGTGTGGCGGGGTAGATCATCATGCCCAAGAATGTCCTACACATGCTAACATGAGAGGATGGCGTAATCACCCCAACTTCAGTTGGAAGTCTGAAAACCAACAGCCTCCACAGCCTGCACAACCTTTTAGATCATATCCTGCACCATACCATGCATCTCAATCTTTTAGAAATTCTTTAAAAGACACTTTGCATGCATTTATTGAAGTACAGGGTAAGACTAACCAAAAATTTGAGTCTTTAATTATGCAGGTTGTTGAAGAACAAAAGGAGATAAAGAGCCAGATATCTAAAATAACGAGTTTCTTAAGTGTAAATGAGCAAAGTAAGTTCCCTTCTCAAGCTCAGTCTGTACCTCATGGTCAATATATGGCACAAGAAACTGTGAAGAATCACGAGTGCCAGCAGATATATATGATTGACTCACTCATAGATAGGGAAGTTTTCACAACTCATGATTCTGATCCCCTTGAGAATTTTATTGTTGATTTTGAGTATAATCCTATCAGTGATTCATCTGATGTAGCTAATATTTGTGCAATTTTTTACAATACTCAAGATTATAACACACGGGCTTGGCAACCGAAGTTTGAGGAGTTTCTTGAGAAAAATGAAAAACAGATTCCTTCAAGTGGGCAAGTAACCAAAGTTAATCTTAAACCTTGCCACCTACCTGTGAAGTTCGAGCACCGAGCTTATTGGAAAAATAAACGTTTCATTTTTGACCCAGGAGGAATAGTTCAAGAAGTGGAAGATAGTCCGGTTGTAAACTTGGTCTACCAACTTTGACCACAGCATGCAACAATAATTATTATTATTATTATCATCTTATTTGTTTTGTTTTGTTTTTATTTACTACTGTTTTCTTTATTTTTGTTTGCAGGAAAGTATCATTTTGTCATTTCAGATCACTACTTTTGACGCTTAGCGAGCTATCTACATCACACATCAGGTGTATTCTACCCTTTTTAGTTACTCCCTATCCAATTTTGATTATTAAACATTGAGGACAATGTTTCATTTAAGTTGGGGGGTGGAAATACAAATCTGTTATTTAAACTCTGTGGCATATTTCAATCAATATATAAAAAATTGCCAAATTTTTTTCACACAGGCATCTTTTCACACATGATACTCATGCTCATTCATAACCATCTTGGTGAATTCAACAAACCCATCTTAAATCATTTTGCTAAAGCATCCACAGAACCATTTATGCACTTCTCCAAACTTTGTGGTAATATGGTGATTTGACACATGTAACTAAAGAATTATTTTGCTCAAGTATTCATGTGAATTTTGTGAGAATTGAGAGCTTATAAATACAGAAATTGTGATAAGTATCCATTGATCTATTGAATTTGACACTTCTTTTGAGAATATCATTATATGGTTTGTGGTAAGATGGTGGATATACTTGGGATATGACGAAAGTCAACTTAGGATTAACGTCTGAACCTTTCAAGCTGACCTTTTTCATCATAGACCCATAGCAGCCAATTTTGAGCCAATATATACATATGGCCTTTTCTTTTCATATCTACATCATCCATACCTCTCCACATTGGAGTATAGCTTATACACTATATTTTCCTACTATTTTACTTCCAAGTGTGTACTAAGTGTGAAATTATTATTTAAAAAAAATAAAAAAATAAAAAAAGAAAAAAGAAAAAAAGAAAACCATGACAAAAATGGCATGGTGCTAGATGTGTCCATCAAATTATTTATGAAAGAGTTCATCAAATTGCGAAGACACCAGTGGCAAAAGAAGATGGAAAAGTGTACTTAGTCAAAAATCTAAAAAATTGAAAAGTACATCAAAAGGAAAGTATAGTCTATTGAAAAATTTAACAGATTCCCTTTTGTGTATACTTCAAAGTTTTTGAAACTTCTTCACCTTTTCTTCTTATGAACCCCAACCCTAAGCCACATTACAACCCTTTGTGTTAATTTTTCCGATCCTAAGTATGCTTGTGGAAAGAACGGTGGAAATCTCATTTGTTAGTATTCCTATCATAAGATCAATGTTTACTTGTTACTTATATATAATTGGCTAAATTTCCATGAGAGTAAATGTACACCTTTGTCAACTCCATAGAGAGAACCCATACATGAAACACTTCTATACTCGTGAGTTATGGAGTTGAACCTTTTTGCTTAAGATATTCTAATGTTGCATGTGTCGAAACCTCTGATTTGATAAAAATAGTTTGGAACACATACACACTCTGTGGATTGCTATATATGAATTACTTGTGAAAGGGTTATTGAATTTCTAAAATTGTTTTGATATGTAAATTTGAAAAATGTGTCTTGATGGCCCCTATGTGTGATTTTATTTGGTCTTTCTCATCATTTTGCATGAAAATTGCTAGGGACTAGCAATGAGTAAGTTGGGGGGTGTGATGAGTGCACAAAAATGCACTCTAAATACTCTATTTAAATACTAAAAGAAATGAAAAAATAATGGATATAACTAATGTTATTAAAATTAATGGTCATTTATCTTGAAATAGATATAAGCATGATTTAATATATTGATGAGAATATAAAATGCCATATTTTTCTCTCTTAATGTTTAATACTTTATTCTTATTTGATGTCTAAATATTCTCATCATTCTTATATTTTGATTTAGGACACAAATGGAGACATTAGGAGCAAATGAAGATAATTGCGGAATTTTAGGCAGTTTTGACATCTTTTCGTAATATGGGCATAACTGTATCATCCAATTTTCGATTGAGCTGATTCAAGATGATATAGAACGGCAAGAGAAATATCTATAACTTTTGTGTTTGAAGAGATATCCACTCAATATAAGACAAAATTGACCATCAAGTGGACGCACCTGCACTTGACGTTCCTGGATATTTTTCAGCCACTTGCATCAAATCCAAATGTCATCATAATATTTTCCAGCAAGCACTCCTACACCAACTTGGAAATTTAGTGATCAATTCATATGCAAGATGAAGTGCACTCAAGTTTCTTGTAGACAAATTATTTGACCACAATATATTAAGTCATACAAGACAACTAATGGATAGAGAAGCAAAATTGAAACACTCAACCTACAAGCAAAATCCAGCTCATGCATGGTGGGAAAATAAATGATCAAAATGACAACTCACAAATCACTTGGATTCAAGAATGGCATATGGCAAAACAAGTTGAAATTGTGACGATTTTGTCATGACAACTTGCATGAAGGATGCTTATAAATAGAAGGAAGGGGTGTGTGTTCTAAGACAATGCTTAGTGTGGGAGGATGCTTTGGAAGAGCCATTATTTTGAGAGCTTGAGAAAAGAAAAGAAAAACCAAAGAAGAGAAAAGAAAATAATGGTTGGCTCTTCCATATTATCCCTTGGAGAATTTTGGTTGCATATTTTCAATATGTGTAACTAAATTCTCAAGGAGGGCTAGGGATGAACTTGTGTGTGTGATGGTGTTTGTAATTTATTTTTTATTCATGTATTTGGTCTTTAAATATTAAAACTCTTTTGTTATATTATTCTCAATTTATTTGTGATATTTTTTGTCTTCAAATAAATATAGAATTTATTTTGTTTATGAATTCAGTCATGCTTTTTCTATTGAGTGAATTAGTTCTATAATTATGTTTGGAGCAATTGATTATCTATATTGATTTAATTCTCTGCTGCAATATCGCCTCTTGGGTATATTGTCGTCATTGGATTTTCTCAATATCGATAACAATTTATGAGAGTTAAGCGCGAAGAATGATTTTTTAAAGAGTTATATTTGATTTAAATTTTGGTTATTAATGTTATATATTCCGATTAAGAATTTGGATATAGAATTCTTAATTGAGTTATCAATGAAATAAGAATAAATTTGAATACCACAAATACATAAGGAATTTCCCACGCTTTACTTTTCGTCTCACTTTTATACTGTTCAAATTACTCATTTAGTTTTAATTTACGTCACATTCTAAAATTTACTTTTCGCACTCATCTAAATCTTTTTGTTAATTTTGTTACTGTTCTTCAATTTATCAATCCATCTCCCTGTGGAATCGACACCCCAAAGCTATATTGTAAACGACCGCGTTATTCTTTGTGCGTAATCAAAACCCGAGTAGTGGTATTTACCATCTAAGGAAAGAGGATAACCTTAAGACTAAGGTTGAAATGCTCACCAGAGAATTATAGTTATTGAAAATCAAAAACTCAAAACCAACACACATAGCTAATCATGCAGAATCTTTTGGGCCATGTGTTGTCTATGGTGGGATAGATCATCATGCCCAAGAGTGTTCTATACATACTAACATGAATGATATGTATGAGGAACAAAGTAATGCTCTAGATATGTACAAAAAGCCTTTCACACCTTACTCTGAAACCTACAACCCAGGATGGCATAATCATCCCAACTTCAGCTGGAAGTCTGAAAACCAGTAGCCTGTACAACCTTCTAGATCATATCTTGCACCATACCATGGACCTCAATCTTCTAGAAATTCTTTAGAAGATGCTTTGCATACTTTTATTGAAGTACAGGGAAAAACTAATCAGAAATTTGAATATTTGATTACGCAGGTTGTCGAAAAAAATAAGGAAATAAAAAGCCAAGTGTCTAAAATAATGAGTTCTTTGACTGTGAATGAGAAATGTAAGTTTTTTTTTTCAAGCTCAGTCTGTACCTCATGGTCAACATATGGCACAAGGAGATCTGAATGATGTAAATGCCATTGTGAAACGAAGTGGTAAGTCTCTACGTGATCCAATAATAGACAAATCAAAAGATGTAGTGAAAGATCAAGATAGCAGCAGTCCTGAGCTTCCCAAAGAACTTAAGGTAACAAAACTCGAGGAACCTGAGGTAACAAAAAATCATGTTAAGGTACCTTTTCCTCAAGCATTAAAGTCAAGCAAACAAACTCTGGATCATAACAATGATATTTTGGAAAATCTTAGACAGGTAAAAATTAATTTTCCTCTTTTGCATGTAATTAAACAAGTTTCTACTTACTTAAAAATTCTCAAAGATTTGTGTACAGTTAAGAGAAAATATCATGTGAAGAAGACAACATTCTTGACAGAGCAAGTTAGTGCTCTAATTGAACAACGGATTCCCCCTAAGTACAAGGATCCTGGATGTCCAACCATCACATGCAACATTGGCAATCATGAGCTTGGATAGGCCTTGCTAGATTTAGAGGCTAGTATAAATTTGATGCCATATTCTATTTATTTGCAATTGGAATTGGGAGAAATCAAACCAACTTCTATGGTATTACAATTGGCTGATCATTCAGTCAGAGCACCATGGGGTGTGGTAGAGGATATTTTAATTCAAGTTGATAAATTTTATTATCTTGTTGATTTCTTAATTCTAGACACTAGTTTTGCTGTAGAAACCACCTCTAAATTCCATTAATTTTAGATAGACATTTTCTTGCTACTTCTAATGCACTTATCAATTACAGAAATGGATTGATACACTCTTTTTTGGCAATATGACTCTTGAGCTAAATATTTTTCATATTACAAAACAGCCAGAAGAGGATGTCGAGTGTCATTAGACATAGATGATTGACTCACTCATAGAAAGGGAAGTTCTTGCAATTCATGATTTAGATCCGCTTGAATACTTTATTGTTAATTCTGAATTTAATCATATAAGTGATTAATCTGATGTAGTTGATATTTGTGCTATTTTTGACAGAACTCATGATTATAGCACACAGGCATGGCAACCAAAGTTTGAGAAGTTGCTTGAAAAAAGAGAAAGACAGATTCCTTTAAGTAGGGAAGCCCCTAAAGTTGAATTAAAATCCCTACCTAAGGGTTTAAAGCATGTTTTCCTTAGTGTAGGTGATATTTTTCCTGTTATTATTTCATCTGAATTATCTGAGTCCCAATGTGAGAAATTAATTCGGATTTTATGCAAGTATAAATCAGCCTTAGGATGGAGTATTGCTGATATAAAAGGCATTAGTCCCCTAGTCTGTACTCAAAAAGTAAATTGAGAGGAAGGAACTAATTCTCGAAGAGACCCCTAGCGTAGACTTAATCCCACTATGAAAGAAGTTGTGAAAAATGAAATATTGAAACTATTAGATGCAGGAATGATATATCCTATTGCTGATAGTAAATGGGTAAGTCCTATGCAGGTTGTTCCTAAAAAGTTAGGTGTAATTATAATAAAAAATGACTTTGGAGAGTTAGTACCTACAAAACTGGTGAATGGTTGGCGGATGTGTATTCATTATAGAAAATTAAATCCCGCCACACGAAAAGACCATTTTTCGCTTCCTTTTGTTGATCAAATTCTTGAGTGGGTAGCTGGTCATCCTTTTTATTGGTTTCTGGATGGTTATTCTGGTTATTATCAAATTGAAATTGCATTAGAAGACTAGGATAAAACCACTTTTACTTATCCTTACGTACTTATGATTTTCGTAAAATGCCATTTGGACTGTGTAATGCTCCAGCTACTTTTCAACGTTGCATGATGAGTATTTTTAGTGATATGGTTGAAAAGTGCATGGAAGTTTTTATGGATGACTTGACTATTTTTGGATCTTCTTTTGATGCATGCTTAATGAGTTTAGAAAGAGTACTGACTCGTTATGAAGAAAAAGAATTGGTTTTAAATTGGAAAAAATGTCACTTTATGGTACCTTCAGATATTGTTTTAGGGCATATTATTTCTTCCAAAGGAATAAAGGTTGATCAATCAAAAGTTGAATTAATCTCTAAATTGTCTACACCTAGGATAGTCAAGGATATAAGATACTTTCTTGGTCATGCGGATTTTTATAGGAGATTAATACAGAATTTTCTGCCATATCTAAACCATTATGTAACCTCCTAGCTAAGGATGCCCCATTTGAATGCACACAAATCTGTCAAGAGGCTTTCAAAACATTAATTGGCAAGCTTACTTCAGCACCCATAATGCAACCACCTGGTTGAAATTTACCTTTTGAAATTATGTGTGATGCTAGTGATTTTGCTGTAGGTGCTGTTCTTGGACAACGAAGAGAAGGGAAACCTTTTGTCATTTACTATGCTAATCGAACTCTAAATAGTGCCCAAATGAATTACTCCACCACTGAAAAATAGTTGTTAGCTGTAGTAGTTGCTTTGGATAAATTCTGCGCTTATTTGATTGGTTCTTCTATTATTATTTTTATAGATCATGCAGCCCTTAAGTACTTTCTTACAAAGAAGGATGCTAAGGCACGATTAATATGATGAATTTTGCTTTTGCAGGAATTTGACATCACCATCAAGGAAAAGAAAGGAGTGGAGAACATAGTGTCAGACCATCTCTCTAGACTCACATTCGAGGACACTTCTGACCACATGCCAATCAAAGATGATTTTCCCGATGAGCATTTACTTTCTATTACTTCTCTACCATGGTTTGTTCATATTGTGAACTATTTAGCTGTAGGTGAAATACCAAAAGATTTTAGCACCCAAGACAAAATGAAATTAATGATTGAGGTACAAAAATTCTATTGGGATGACCCTTACCTTTTCAAATACTGCCCTGATCAAATTTTAAGGCGTTGAATTCCTGATGAAGAGATTGCAAGCGTTTTAGAATATTGTCATTTTCAAACTTGTGGTAGCCACTTTTCAATGAAAAAAATCGCTGCAAAAATCCTGCAGTGTAGATTTTATTGGCCCACCTTGTTTAAAGATACAAATATCTATTGTCGCTCATGTGATAGATGTCAAAATTTAGGAGTTATGATCCGTCGTAATATGATGCCCTTAAACCCCCATTTTGGTAATTGAAATTTTTGACTCGTGGGGCATTGATTTTATGGGACCATTTCCTCATTCTTTTGGATATTTATATATTATTGTGGTAGTAGATTATGTGTCAAAATGGGTAGAGGCAGCACCTTATAGGACCAATGATAACAGGACGGTAATTAAGTTTATCAAAGAAAATGTATTATCTTGATTTGGTACCCCATCATTAGTAACCCAGGTACGCATTTTTGCAACCGTTCTTTTGAAGTTTTAATGAAAAGATATGGGGTGATACATAAACTTTCTACTGCATACCACCCTCAGATAAGTGGATAGGTTGAACTTGCGAATAGGAAAATTAAACAAATTTTAGAAAAAATGGTCAACCTAGACTGGAAATTAAACAAATTTTAGGCTTACCGTACAACTTTCAAAATTCCTTTAGGCATGTCACCTTATAGTTTTGTTTTTGGAAAACCTTGTCACTTGCCCGTGGAGCTTGAGCATCGAGCATATTAGGCCATTAAACATTTTAATTTTGACTTGGAAAAAGCAGGAAAACTTAGAAAATTCTAATTGACGGAATTAGAAGAATTGAGAAATGATGCTTATGAAAACTCCAAGATCTATAAGGCTAAAATGAAAGTATTTCATGATAAAAATATTTTGAGAAAAATATTTAAATCTAATGATTGAGTATTTTTATATGATTCAAGACTCCATAAGCATCCAGGAAAATTTCAATCTAGATGGACCGACCATTTATAGTAAAAAACGTTTTCACAAATGGAGCGGTAAAAATAGAAAATTCAAAAGATGGATGTATCTTTAAAGTAAATGGTCAGTGCCTCAAAATCTTAATTGATAGACAAATTCCGGAAGTGGAAGACATTTCACTTATGGACCCAGTATATCAATCTTGACCATCTCCAGGTATGTTTTTCTTTCATTTTCTTTTCGTTCCTTTTCTTTTTGTTTATTTTTTACTTTATTTTGTTATAGGTTAATTTTATTTTGACAAATACCATCTTTGATGCCAAGCAAGCCACCCACATCTGACATCAGGTGTATTCTATCTTGTTTAGTTATTTAATCTTAATTCTTAAATATTGAGGACAATGTTTCATTTAAGTTGGGGGTGTGAATACAAATCTATTATTTAAACTCTGTGGCATATTTCAATCAAAATATAAAAAATTGCCAAATTTTTTAAAAATTTACATCACACAGGTATCTTTTCACACATGATACTCATGCTCATTCATAACCATCTTGGTGAATTCAACAAACTCATCTTAAATCATTTTGCTAAGGCATCCATTAAACCATTTATGCACTTATTCAAATTTTGTGGTAATATGGTAATTTGACATATGTAACTAGAGAATTATTTTGCTTAAGTATTCATGTGAATTTTGGTGAGAATTAAGAGCTTACAAACACAGAAATTGTGATAAGTATCCATTGATTTGTTGAATTGGACACTTCTTTTGAGAATATCATTACATGGTTTGTGGTAAGAAGGTGGATTTACTTGGGATATGACGAAAGTTAATTTAGGATTAACGTTTGAGCCTTTCAAGTTGACCATTTTCATCATAGACTCTTAGCAGCCAATTTTGAGCAAGTATACACATATGAGCTATTATTTTCATACCTACGTCATCCATACCTCTCCACATTGGAGTATAGCTTATACACTAATTTTTCCTACCATTTTACTTCCAAGTGTGTACTAGGTGTGAAATTATCATTTCAATAAAAAAAGACCATGACAAACATGGCAAGAAAACCATGACAAAAATGGCATGGTGCTAGATGCGTCCATCAAATTATTCATGAAAGAGCTTATCAAATTGCGAAGACACCAGTGACAAAAGAAGATGGAAAAGTATTATTAGTGAAAATTTTGAAAAGTCGAAAAGTATATTAAAAGGAAAGTATAGTCTACTGAGAAATTTAACATATTCCCTTTTATGTATACTTAAAAGTTTTTGAATCTCTTTCACCCTTTTCTCCTTATAGTCCCAAATCTAAACCATGTTATAACCTTTTGTATTGATTATTCTGATCCTAATTATGCTAGTGGAAAGAATGGTGGAAATCTCATTTGTTAGTACTCCTATCATAAGATCAATTGTGATAACCTGGATTTTTAGATATTCGCTTAATTTTCATATGTGGGATGATTATGTTTCTCCAAAACTATTTTTAGGAATTTTTGGGATATATGTATAAGATTTTTATATTGAAAGGTTAGGAGTAGGGTTGGGTACAAATGTGGCTTGTTTTAAGGTGGAAAAGTGCCTAATCCGAGATCTCGCTCGAATCCCGCTTGATGTCTAGCTCGAGCGAGATACAGGGACAGACTTAACGTCTTTTGGTAGAACTGTCATAACTTGCCCATTTGATGTTGGATTTGAGGGATTCAAGAGGATATGGAAAGATACAAGGAATATCTACAATTTTTATGTTTTGAGTTTTAAGAGATATGAAATTAATAAAATAAGAAAAAGAGATTGAAGTGGCAGATTTGAATTGGAGATAGATAAGCATTGACTTTGAAGTTGACTAAGAACTTTGGATAAGATTAAGCCTTTGGATTATTTTCTTAATTATCCCAAGATCTGTACAAGTATGTAGATATGTGAAAAATGAGGAGATATTATTTACTAAATTTCGTGTGAAATAAGAGGAATCATCTATTCAACACTTGGTGTGCCCGGATTGGTGTTCTCAGGCTTATTAGTCGAGTTTTATTAGAAAACTCATAACTTGGTCATATGAACTCCAAATGTAGTGATTCCAGTTCCTATGGAACCTTAAGAAATAGATCTAGAATTTTATGATTTGAGGTTTTGGAGAATCGAAGTATATCAATGGATTATTAGGGTTGGAATGGGACTGATCTGTTTTAAGTGCAAACTGGAGCCCGAAAGTAAATCACTCCACCACCTCACTTTAGATGCTCAAATTTGATTGGTTTTCCTCATTTCTATTAGCTAGATACACATATGAAAGTATTTTTTAGGTGGAGGAAGAGCTTCTAGAAGAGTAATTAGTCTAAAACCAAGCAAAAGTGAAGAACTAATCTAGTTGGCCAAAACAGTCAACTATTCCCCTTGTTTCCAACCAATTGGTAACCAAATCTTGGGAAGTAAGTGATAAGATTTTTTCCAGCCACTCTAAGGGTACTAAGGAAGTCTTAGACGTGGGGCCAAAGGTGAAGAAGAGGTTCTAGAAGTTTTTGGGGTGCAAGGAAAGGCCAATAGTCGGTTGAGCTTATCTTAGATATTTGAGGCTTTTCAGATTTTACTTTTATATCTATATTTAGTAATTATTTGGGCCATTGATCTAAGATGATTTTAGATATATAAGAAGCATAGCCATGGGATGAAAATCCTTGGAGATCATGAGAGATATGGATGATGATTGGACTAAGCCAAGGCTGGACAGCACACAGACCTTACACGGTTTGATTTAACCAATTGCCTTGATTTGTTTTCCTTCCCTTTTTCCCCAAGCCATCGATTCCTCCATATATATATAGTCATCTTCAGTCCATGAGGGATCTTTTGGGAGAAGAAAATCACGCCCAACACAAGGAAATAAGTCAAAAAAATAGCCTCTTAACCTTTGAACCTGCAAACATCACCCAAGTGAGCTAAGTGAGTGTTTTGAGGAGAAATATTGCACAGACTAGTTTAATCATTCAACCAAGTTTTGGAGAAACTTGTAAGTATACACTTTAACTTAATCTTGGTATAGAATAAGTAGATTGATGATGGAATTAAGTTTGTTGTTAGTTGGAGCTTAAACTAGGCCTATATGATATGCTTGAAATCTATGGTGTTTTGGAGATGATTTTGTGATGGTAAAATGTTAGGAAAATTATAAGGACATAGATTTATGTTTTAATAAGTAAAAATAAGGTTTATGTGAAAAGATTGCTTGGTTTAGGATGAAAAACCCCATGAGCCGTGATCTCGCTCGACTGTCGCTCGACAGGTGTGTCGAGCGAAGGCAAAATATGAACTCTCGCTAAACTGTCGCTTGATACCCCACTCGAGCAAGTTCCAACCCATGACTTCTCTTGATTCTAGCTCGACACCCGCTCAAGCGAGATATCCTGTTTTGCTTAGACCCAGGGTTTTTCCTGAAATAAAATTGGTGTCTCAAATGAAATGAGTTCTAGGTGAAAAACGCATAAGAATAAGAAAAGATATTGTATGGCCCGAGCACGGGTAATAATAGTGGCATGGCCTGACTATGAGTAATAATAGTGACATGGCTCGACTACGAGTAATAATAGTGACATGGCCCGACCACGGGTAATAATAGTGGAATAACCCTACCATAGATAATAAAAGTGGCATGACCCAACCACGGGTAATAATAGTGGATATTTAGTAAAATACTTGTGAGAACAAGGGTTCTAAGATAAGAATGAAAAGCATATGCATGTATAAATATGTTAGTCACGTCATGACAGGGATGGTGATACGTAACGCCCGTATGACTGACGTGCCGATAGAGACGGCGATACGTAATACCTGTCGTAAGAATAAGAATTATGTCACTACTGGGACAACGATACGTTACGCCCGTAGGATTGACATGACTAGTGGAAACGGCGATACGTAACGCCCGCTATGATAAGAATGTTTACGTCATCAAGAGGATGGAGATACGTAATGCCAAGATGACTGATAAGTTGACGGGGATGCCTGTCATATATGTTAAGTATGTTCTGTGTCATTATGGGGACGGCGAAACGTAACGTCCGGAAGATTGACACCAGACTCATTATTACGAGGACGGCGATACGTATCACCCAGATGACTGATGAGTTATATGTGATGGGGACGCCGATACGTAATGCCCATCGAAGATAAGAGATAAGTAAGACCCGACAGGGACGGCGATACATAACGCCTGTCAAGGTTATATAATAAGTAGATCTCGATGGGGATGACGATACGTAACGCCCATCGAGGATAAGAAATAAGGGAAACCTACAAGGTTAGGAAGTAAGGTGAAAAGTATAAGTATTAAGTACGTGATGGTGGGTTTAGATAAGATTTAAGTTTGTATGGGAAGATGGGTAATTAACTTGTATAAGTCCCATAAAGCATTCTTATAAGTGATATGTTGGTAAATATGATTATGTATGATGATAGTTGATGTTATCTATGCCTTATTTCGTTAACTGTGTGCTTACTGAGATTTCCTGTACATCTCACTCTTTTATGTTTTGTCTATCATTCCTTATGGAATGATAGATGTTGTTGCAGGGATAGATAAATTGCATTGAGACTCGGTCAGCATTGGAGATTCTGAGGTACCCTGAGGGTCCTATAAAATGCTCCTCTCCGGTTGAGATAATCTCATGTACGTGATCAAGTAAAGAAGTAAGAATATTGGATGATGGTGGGATATGAGATTATGTTTTGAGAAAACTAACTGAGTTATGTAAGATTTAATACAGTATGTTGTTGTAAATACGATGTTATGAGAAGTGTAATTTTAGTATGTCATGTGATCTATTTATGCAAGAGTTAGATCTCTTTGCATATATTGAGAATTTACTTCTAACTGCGATCGGCATTGCATTTATAGTAAGTTTAGATGCATGCATGCTACTTTTAATGTTTATGTAGGATAAGTAGCCTTGTGTTACTTGTCCATATGCGCCGATTTACGTTGTAATCAATGCGAAAAATCGGGGCGTTACATAAATGTTTGCTTGTTGCTTATATATAATTGCCTGAATTTCCATGAGAGTAAGTATACACCTTTGTCAACTTCATAGAGAGAATTCTTGCACAAAAACACTTATATACCTGTAAGTTATGAAGTTGAACCTTTTGCTTAAAGATATTTTTGATGTTGCATGTGTCAGAACCTCTGATTTGATAAAAATAGTTTAGAACACATATACACTCTGTGGATTACTATATTTGAATTACTTGTGAAAGGGTTATTGAATTCCTAAAATTGTTTTGATATGTAAATTTGAAAAATGTGTCTTAATGGCCCCTATGTCTGATTTTCTTTGATTTTTCTCATCATTTTGCATGAAAATTGCTAGATACTAGCAATGAGTAAGTTGGGAGGTGTGATAAGTACACAAAAATGTACTCTAAATACTCTATTTAAATGCTAAAAGAAATGAAAAAATAAAGGATATACCTTATGTTATTAAAATTAATGGTCATTTATTTTGAGATAGATATAAGCATGATTTTAATCTATTGATGAGAATATAAAATGTCGTATTTTTTTCTCCTAATATTTAATAATTATTCTTATTTGATACCTAAATATATTCATTATTCTTATATTTTAATTTATAACACAAATAGAGGCATTAAGAGCAAACGAAGATAATTGCAGAATTTTAGACAGTTTTGATGTCTTTTCGTAATATGGGCATAACTCTCTCATCCAATCTCCGATTGAAGCAAAATTGAAATACTCAACCTACAAGCAAAATTCAGCTCATGCATAATGGAAAAATAAGTGATCAAAATGACAACTCAAAAATCACTTGGATTCAAGAATAGCATGCGGCAAAACAAGTTGAAATTGTGATTATTTTGTTATGATAACTTGCATGAAGGATGCTTATAAATAGAAGGGAGGGGTGTGTGTTCTAAGACCATTCTTGGTGTTTGGATGCCTTGGAAGAGCTATTTTGAGCGTTTGAGAAAAGAAAAGAAAAATCAAAGAAGAGAGAAAACAATGGCCGACTCTTCCATATTTTTCCTTAGAGAATATTTGTTGCATATTTTCAATACGTGTAACTAAATTGTCTAGTAGAGTTATGGATGAATTTATATATATGATGGTATTTGTAATTGTTTTTTATTCATATATGTGAGCTTCAAATATTAAACTCTTTTGTTTAGTCATTCGAAATTTATTATAAATATTTTCGTCAACAAATAATCTTAGAAATTATTTCATTTATAGATTCAGTCATGCTTTTTCTATTGAATGGAATAATCCTTTGATTATGTTTGGTTCAATTGGTTATCTATATTAATTTAATTCTCAGCTGCAATATTGCTCTATGAGTATATTGTCGACGTTGAATTTCCTTAATATCGATAACAATTCTTGTTTTTATATTGTGACGAATGATCTTTTGAAAGATTACATTTGATTTAAATCTGGTTATTAATATTTTATCTTTCGATTGAAAATTTGGACATAGAATTTTCAATTGAATTATTAATGAATCAAAAATAATTAAAATACCAATTATATACAAATGATTCCTAATGCTCTATTTTTCGTCACATTTTTATACAATTCAAATTACTCATTTAGTTTTAATTTATGTCATACTTCAAAAATCACTTTTCACACTCTTCTAAATCTTTTTTTTAATTTCGTTACTATTTTTCAATTTCTCAATCCATCTTCCTGTGGAATCGACACCCCAAAACTATACTGCAAACAACCGCGTTATTTATTGGGCATAATCAAGGAGCATCCATGGCTAATGATTGGTGATTTTAATATTATTCACTCGGATAGTGAGCGATGTGGTGGTCGGCCGAGGTCTCTTTTGGCAATGACAAACTTTAATGATTGCTTGGATGATTGTGGGCTTCTTGAATTACGTTGTCAAGGTTGAAACATGACATGGTGCAATGGCCAACAGGGACAAGCGTGCAAGTGGGCATGTTTGGACAAGGTGGTAACAAATATTGCTTTTGCTAATTTATTCTAGTCGGCCTTTGTTGATGTTATTTCCCGAATGTTATGCGCCTACCACTTTCAAGTTTCAAAATATGTGGTACTCTCACAAACTATTGCATCCGTATGTTATGGAAGTGTGGAATCATCCTGTTGTAGGTATGAGTTTGGTTCGTTTGATGAATAAATTGAAAAGGATGCAAATTACTTTGAGGTCTTGGAACAAAGCTACTTTTGGCCGTGTGGATCAAAAAATCAGGATGCTTGAGGAACAAATTGAAACTCTAGATCACCTGCTTCAAGTAAAGTATATTCTGAGTATTGAGGAGGATCTCTTAGTCCCTTAGATTGAGTTGGAAGAATGGGAAATGGGAAAAAAGGGAAGAGATGTGCCTATCCCAAAAAGCCATGGAAATGTAGCATAAAGAGGGTGATAAAAATTTAAAATTTTTCCATGCTGTGATTAATCAGAGGCGGAAAGCATTGACTTTGAGAGGATGGAATTTGTTGATGGTTTAGTCTTGAATTCTCCTAAGGATGTTGATGATGGGGTGGTTAGATATTTTCAGGAACTCCTTTCAAATGATTTGGTGGTCCAAGGTCCGGCTTTTGATGGCTTGTTATAGCCTTCTAATTTGGAGGAGGAAAATGCCAAGTTATGTAGAATGCCAATGGAAGATGACGTTTGACTGGCAGTCTTCTCTATTTTGAAATAAAGTTCTTGGGGCTCGGATGGTTTTGGGTTGGAGTTTTATATGGCCAATTGGGATATTATTAAAATGGATGAGGTGGAGGCAGCGTGTGATTGTTTTGGTGGGGTGAATTTGCCTCGATTTTTTACTTCCTCTTATATTGTTCTAATCCCTAAAGTTCCAGAACCCAAAAGTTTTGACAAGTTCAGACCGATTAGTTTGTGTTCGATGGCCTATAAAATTTTCTCAAAAATTTTAGTTAAGCGTCTGACACATTTGCTTCCTCGGTTGATTTCTTAAGAACAGGGAGCTTTTATTCCAGGGTCGAAGTATCATTGAAAATATTACTCTGGCTCAGAAGATGGTGTATTCTTTACACAGGAAAAATCAGTCTGGCAATGTCATGATGAAAATAACATGGCTAAGACTTATGACTGGGTCAATTGGGGTTTTCTTCTTGCCATTCTGCAGAGATTTTGTTTCAATGATCACTTTTGTCGTTTAATTACCCAGTGTGTTACTTCTTCATGATTCTTAGTTATGATGAATGAAACTTATAAGAGATTTTTTAAGTCATTGTGTGGCCTTCGCCAAGGTGATGTGCTTTTGCCTTATCTTTTTATTATCATGGAAGAAGTCATTTCTCGTCTGTTGAATAATAAGTTTGATAATGGTTGCATAGGAAAATTTTATCATCCTGTTGGTGCCCCTTTGGTTTCCCATTTGTTTTATAGTGATGATCTTTTAGTCTTTGCTAATGGTGATATTTAGACCTTGAGAAGACTTTTGCAGACATTTACTTGGTATGAGAGTTGGTTCGACCAAAGGATTAACAAGGAAAAGTCAACGATTTAAAATGTTAAAAAATCTAAGCATTTCCCATAGGCATGATATGTTGAGGGTGTCGGATTTACCGAAGGTATGTTTCCTTTTAATTATCTAGGTGTTTCTCTTATTTGTGGAAGGCTTACTACAAGGATTTTAGAGTCTGTGCTTAACAAGGTTCATAATAAGGTAGCGGGTTGGAAGTTCAATTTATTATCCCAAGGTGGGCGACTTATCCTTCTGGAGCATGTCCTTTCTTTTATGCCGATTCGTACTCTATCAGTACTAAGTGTTCCAAAGTTATTGATAAAGAAGCTCAACTGTGACGACCCGAGATTTTCATTTCATATTATTTTAACTAAGTAATTATTTTGATCAAGTGATTAATTAATTTAATTAATAATATTGAGAGGTAAGGGTGAAGGCATGGGCTTAAGATTTGAGTTTTGAAAGTCTAGAGTGAGTCATTGGGCCTAGAAAGGGATAACAAGCCCACAAGCCCATGAGATTGGCCTATAACTCACCAAGCCTACACATGAGACACTTGTCACCCATAGAGAAACCCTAGTAAGTTACCTAAGACTAGTGGGTGAAAATGAAAAATTACTAGTAGGTAAAAATTTGACTAGTGGGTGGATGGTAGGATAGGTTGTGAAATCTCATGATGAGATTTTTCCATCATTGGGATATCTTGGGAAAAATAAAGATATTGTCTATTTTAGTCTATCTAGTATATGCCATATTTAGATAAGTGACACTTGTAAATTGAAATAGGAAGTGGAAGAGAAGAGAAGGAAGAGATTGCCTTCCCGCTATAGAAAAGTTTGTAGTCCCTCGGTGAGTGATCAATCGCCGAGTGATGAAGAGTGCGAAAGGGCGCGAAACGTAACTACTTAGGTTTGATACGATCGCTGGGTGCTACGATAACTAGTAAGAACACACGGTGCGTAAGGGAACCGTGAGGTGTCCAATAGAGGTAATGACAAAAAGATGGGCTTTCGGGCCATATATGATATGATAAGTGGCGCCTAAGATAAGAAAAAAATAAAAAGCATTTGCAGAAAGATGAATTTTGAAAAGAAGCTCTAACATTTTGTTTTCTGAGGTTACAAGCAAGTATACGAAGTGAATAAGAAAAGAAAAAGGAATTGATAAAGAAACAGCATGAGCATGTGCATAAAGTAAAGTCATGAGTCTCATAATACATAAAGTATAGCTGATTGTTTGCTATTCATTTAATTGTATGCTTGAAATGCTTTTGTTAAGATATAAATGTACTTACTGAGATTTTTCTCGAAATCTCACCAATTTTTATCTCTCCCCTATCGTCCTCTTTCGGGATGGTAGAAATAGTTGCTAGTGATTACGACCAAGAAGAATATAGTCTCAAGGACGACGTCTCGGATCCCCACTGGCCCGACTGAGTCCGTCACTTCTGAGTTAGTGACTCTCGACTATTTGGGTCGATGGGCAGCGGAGTCACTACCCTTAGTTGTCTATGTTTTAAGGGACTTTCACCCTATTGGGTGTTGTTTGGTTCTTGTTTGGTTCTTGGCATAGACGATTCCCTCCATACGGATCGCCTATATGAGTCATCTTTCGGGATGAGTTGTGAGGTGGGACTGACCTTGGATTTGGACCATCTTCATTATGGCCCAAATTTCAAAGAGATTAAGAAAGAACCCATGGTTTAGGAAGAGATGGCAGGGGATCTTCTATGCAGCTTTTGTATTTATTGCTTATATTTTGGTCTTTCGTTGTTTTGGAAGAATGAACAATTATGGATGATCTTTATGTTATGTTAATAGTAATGCAATATTTTGGGATATTATTTGTTAAGCCATGCATGCTTAGAAATGTTTGACATTTTTCCGCTGCGAAAACATTAAAAAAAAAAACTATAGTACACGATAAGACGAGGGGTGAACTTCCCTGTGATGCTTATCCCCGACGTCACAGTTTGCGTACGATCCCAAGTGCAAGTTGGGGTGTCGATATTAACTCTATTTTAGCCTCGTTTCTTTGGGATGGTGAGGTTAAAATGAGGTGGCTTGTTTGTGTTAAGGTTTGTTGGCCTGTTGAGGAAGGAGGTTTGGGCATTCATAATTTTTTGGATGTGTAGGAGTTGCTTCATTTGAACTTTGCTTGGAGGCTCCTTTCGGTTGATAATTTGTGGACCAAAGCAAAATATGCCAAGAATGACCATCTCTTGCTTGTAAGAAATTCATTAGGGTGCTCTAGGTTTTGGAAAGGTATTATTATGGAGCAATTTCCTTTTGATATGATAAATGGATGGATATTGGACCCCTTTATTTACATGTCCCGGATGTACCAAATCCTTCTCTTCTTGTAAAGAATTTTTGGATTGATAATTCTTGGGATTTTGAAAATCTTGAGCGTGTGGTTGGGCCAGATAGTATGACAGATATTTTAGTCTCTGCTTCAATCGGAAAAGAAGGGCCGGATTTGATAGTCTAGAAACCTTCATTTGATGGGTGTTTTTCGACTTCTAGTGCTTGGGAGTTGGTCTGGGTGAAAGTTCCTACTATCCATGGTTTTGATTGGATCTGGAGTAAATTTCTTCCTAAGAAAGTGTCTATTTGTATGTGGGGAGCTTATTTATAGTGTTTGATAGTTGATCTAAGGGTCCAACATTGTGGCATTTCTATGACTTCACAATGTAATTATTGTGCTAATCCACAGGTTGAATCTATTGATCATGTTTTGTATGCAGGTGACGTGGCTAACCAAATTTGGAAGTGTGCGGCCGTGGAGGTGGGTATTAATATATGTTGACCAAATACTTGGTGGGGATGTGTTTTGCAATGGCTTGCACTTGCTAAAAAATATTACAAGGAGGAAACTCTGGTTTGCAATGGCTTGCACTTGCTAAAAAATATTGGTTTGCTTCCCAGTCTCATCTCTTAGAAACTCTGGTATAGGAGATGCAACACAAGAATGGAGGGTGTGTTGGAAAATGTGGAGGGAATTTGGAGATCTTTGAAGTTTTGGCTTGTGGCAATCTCGGATACTTGTTCTAATTTTGGTACTTTGTCAACCTCAAATGGAAAAATTCTTCATGGTTTGCAAATCCCTGTGCAGCCTGTTAGGCACAATCTATCTTGGTTTGTATCTTGGTCTAAACCAAGTGATAGTTTTGTTAAGTTTAATATTGATGGGAGCTGGTAATCTACGGAACTGTAGTGATGGTGGGATTATTCGAGACAGTTGTGGTATGTTCTTAGGCGCTTTCTCTTCTATGTGGGTATGGTACCAATAATGAGGCTGAGCTACGGGCTCTTAAGGAGGGAGTTGCTTTGTGTAAATCTCTTGGTTATTTCTTGATAGAGATTGAATGTGACTCTAAATTGGTTGTGAGGTGGGTTGCTTCTGGTACATGCAATGTTTGGTATCTTTGAGAATTTTGGGAGGAAGTTATGGCAGAAATAAGGGGATCGGTTAAAAATTTCACATCAGTTCAGAGAAGCTAATCAAGCTACGAATTTCTTGGCTCGACAATGTGAAAATGGAGTGTGTATGTGACTTGCTCACTTAGATGAGAGTCCAAAGAAATTACAAGGGATTATTCGCCTTGATAAATTGTGTCTCCCTTATATTCGCTTTTAACTCTTTGTGTTCTTTGTTTTGTGTTGTAGGTTTATGTTATTTGGCTAGTGTTTGGAGGTTTTTATTTCCTATTTCTTAACTCTCAGATGCTTCAGTTCTAACCACAATATACCTTCGCCATAAGTGAGGGCATATCAATAAACTTGGGACGAGACTGTTATGTGGGTGGATACCGACTCTTCTAAAAAAAAAAATCTCAATCTTTTTACTTCTATGGTAAAGTTTTATATGAATTAAATAAATTTAAACACAAAATTAGTATATGTGATTGTTTTAAAGTCAAACTGATATTTTTGCATTTTAATTGAGTTTTTTCTCTATATATGTGCTTTTAAGATTGATTTCATCAACTATTCTCCTAGAAATTAAACTATTAGCTATGTTGACGTGGCAAGGCACATGACATGTCATTTGTTATAAAATTAGAAACCCTTAAAAATATAAAATAAAAATTTAACACTTAAAAATGAAAAAAATAAATAAAACAAGAAACAAAAAAAAGTCAAAAAGGCATTATAAATATAAAAATATATATAATTACAACAAGTTAAGGAATAACGAATGTGATTTGATATTGAGAGCTATCGTGCAAAACAGGAAATTCCTTTATAAATTCTGTTATGTTTCGTTTTGGTCGAGATTTTTCATTGTAATACCCGATATACTACATTCTTATGTTTTTTTCTGAATTCCAATCTATTCTGACCCATTTGTCAATTCCCATGCATTTGAGCCAATTCCAAACTACATTATGTTTTGGACTGTTTAAATAAATTTTTTATAATTTTTCTATGTTTGACTAACATTTTTATAAATTTTAAATCCAAATGACATTCATGTAACTTTAAAATCTAAAAGTAATTTAAATAGAGGCTTATGGAAGTTTTATCTCATGTCATTTCTTATTCTCAAAGTGCTTTTGTACTGAGTAGACCCATTAGTGATAATGTATTAGTTGTTTATAAAATGACACATTATCCGCGACAAGAGAAAAGGTAGTGATGGTTATATGTCCCTTAAGCTACAAATGAGTAAAGCCTACGGTGGAATTGAGTAAGATTTCTTAGAGAAGATTACGAAGTGGGTAAAAATTGCATTGTTTTCTATTTGAATAATAGTGAACCGAGAGGTCCAATCAGACCTTCTAGAGGATTTAGATAGGCGGGTCCTTATTTCTTTTTATCTTCATTTTATGTATAGAAGGCCTCATCAATCTACTACATCAGATAGAAGTTGCAAAAAAGACTCAAGGCATTAAAATATGTCGAAGATATCCAAGTTAATCACCTTTTTTGTGCAGCTGATAGTCTTTTGTTCTTCTAAGAAAATATGATAGAAACAAGGCATCTTGACAATCTTCTAGAGATTTATGAGAAATTCTCCATAAGACAAATACATGGAAAACAACTATGGTTTTCAGCAAAAATGTTAGTCCAATGATGCAGAAGGAGATGATAAAGTCTTGGGGTGTTAATAGTATCCAACAATATGATAAATACCTGAGATTTTTCCCTATGATTAGTACGGAGCAAAACAAAGATTTCTTTAAGATAAAGCATAAAGTATGGTAAAAGATACATGGTTGGAAGGAAAAAACTTTATTTCTAAAGGGGAAGAGAAGTTTTAATCAAAGCTGTTGCTTTAGCCATTCTCACTTTCTATATGAGTTGTTTTAAGCTACCAGAAAAATCTTTGTAGGGAATTGAAAAGTTTAGTGTAAGAAAAAAAAGATGAGAATGAGATCCATTGGATCAACTAGGATAAATGTGTGCTACCAAAGGGTATGGAGGTATGGGATTCAAATACATTAAAACTTTCAATATGGCCCTCTTAGCAAAACAGGGATAGAGAATCATGTAGAAAGAATCATCTCATTTGCACAACATCTTAAAAAACTAATTACTTCCCTTATACTAGTTTTATGGATTCAAAATTAGCCGTTGCACCCTCTTATTCCTTGTGCATTTCATATGAAGGTAGATGAAAAGTGAGAAAATGATTATTGGATACCTAGCTATAGAAACTTGTTCGAGAATAGAAGTGGTGGTGATTGTTAGAATCGAGGGGATAAAGTGGAGTCTTATTGATGAAGGTACTCGAGGATGGGATGGTGACAAATGTAGAAGCCTTTAACGGGTGTAGTGACAAAAGTCTTGAAAATCATTCTTTCCCATAGAGATAGAGATGATAAACTAATATGGGAACCAGAGAGAGATGAGCATTTTCCAGTTCAAAGTGAATATAATGTGACACTTCCAAATTTTCCTCAAATTAAATATGAGAATCGAAATATCGAGATGCTGACAATACGAGTCACGCACCTCCAACGTCAAGTGCTAAGTGTATGAACATGTGACATGCATAAATAAAAGTAGCGGATATTTGAAGTCAGTATCTAAGAACCAGAATTTTTTTAGAATTATTTTACAAACTATTTTAACACAAATTCTCTAAAAGGAGATTTAATACAGTCATCCGAAATATAATTATACAAATACATATTTTGTAAAAAGGGGAAAACAATTTTCCAAGATAACAAATTATAATATGAATACTTCAACAGCAGAGTCGCATCCTCAGGCTCAACCTCCACAAAACACTGCATCCAAAAACTACGATGCCAAAATGGCATCGCAGATAAGTATAATCCAAACAAACCACAAGATATAAAATATACTCATGCAACAACAACAATTTCACTCATGAACATGATATCATATGCATGAACCTTAAAATCATCTTCCTCAAAATAAATAAAATAACACATGCCAAAATTTCATTTTGGTCCATGATAAAATTCCAATAAAATCATCCATCATTTCTTAGAAAAAAGGTATCCGTAAATCCAATCATAGCAGACGTTATGTATCGCCGTTCCCGATATGATATACACACAGCACCAATCATAATGGGTGTTACGTATCGTTGTCCCCATTATGACTCATACACACTCATTTCATAGCGGGCGTTACATATCGCCGTCCCCGATATGAAATATACACCCAATGACTATAATGGACGTTACGTATCGCTGTCCCCGTTATGTCATTCACACACTATCAATCATAATGGGCATTACGTATCGCCGTTCCCATTATGACTTACACACATTTTGTGATACCCCTTATGAAAATGATAAGATAGGTGGTATATGAGATCCCACATTGCTTGGGAAGGAGAAGTTCTAGCTCTTTATAAGGTTCTAATGGGACTCCAATTGTATTATTGATTAGTCCTTTTGGAGTATAGGCCATGTGGTTTGGGCTTTCCATTGGGGTGTTACAAATAGTATCAGAGCCTATCCCAACCAGAAATGTGGGACTTGAGCCGTGCTACCTACAATGGACAAACCCGACGAGGACGCTGGGCATTTAAGGGGGGTAGATTGTGATACCCCTTATGAGAATGACAAGATAGGTAGTGTATGAGATCCCACATTGCTTGGGAAGGAGAAGTTCTAGCTCTTTATAAGGTTCCAATGGGGCTCTAATTGTATCATTGACTAGTCCTTTTGGAGTATAGGCCATGTGGTTTGGGCTTTCCATTGGGGCGTTACACATTTCATAGCGGACATTATGTATCGCCGTCTTCGATATAAAATACACACCCAATGATCATAACGGGCGTTAAGTATCGTCATCCCCGTTATGTCATCCATACACTATCAATCATAATGAGCGTTACGTATCGCCGTCCCCACTATGAAATACACACACAATGACCATAACAGACGTTACATATCGCCGTCTCCGTTATGTCATTCACACCCACTGATCATAACGGACGTTACGTATCACCGTCCCCGTTATGATTCAGTCAAAACCATTAAAATCTATTAAAATCCATAAACCCAATAATATTGTTTCTCACTTATAAATTCAAACAAATCATTTTAATATACAATAACTCAAGTTTCACATAAAAATATCAAATATCATATATACACATGAACGATCATGCAATTTCACAATGCATATCACCATGTACAAAATATCCAATATTCAATAAACTCAATTAACCAACAAATACCAACATCAACCAACATATAGATGTTAATGCAAAAATATATTTAAATCTTAAAAGTTCTTTTGAAAAGTACTTACAGGGGGTAAAAGTTGAATCATTGAACAAATGTTAGTCCACATCGTTCACAACGAGTCACTTTGTAAGTTGGCTAGAGTGCTCGGTTTGACACCAAAATTTAGTAAATACTTATTAGAGGATGGAAAATCTCATGAAAGTAGTGGTGTGGCGGTGCAACCACCAGAATGAGGCAGATCGGGCTCAAAATGGGTGGAAACCCATTTTCAGGTTTATGCTCATACACGAGAGGTGGGGCCACGGATGGGAAAATTGAGCTAGGGGGATAGTTGGCTGAGGTAGGGAGTGTTTTGGTGGTGGCGAAGAACAACCCATTTAAGGACCCATTTCGGGTGGAGGAGCAAGTGGCGGAACTGGGTGGTTCTAGGCAGTGGGTTATGCTCGCCGGAGTGATGGGAGGTTGCTAGTAGGTCTCCGGTGCCAAGGAGTGGTCGGCGGTGGCCGGAAAATGCAAGAAAAGCCACAAAACCTATTTTGGGTTTGTGGTCGTGCAGGGGCCGTGGGGTGACACCTTTGGTATCAGTGAACTTGTCGGCGGGTGGAGAGGGTCGTGGGCTGGGCGGTGTCGCCAAAGGGTGGCCGACGGTGGCACTGGGTGGTGATGTGCGAAACAGGCTGGAGAGAAATAGGGAGGGCTTGCGCGGGTCAGGGGATGAAAATGCAAGGAAGAAGAAAAGAAAAGAAAAAGAAAAAGAAAGAAAAAGAGAAAGGAAAAAAAAAGTCCAACTAGAAAAGAGTACAACAAATTAAATAAAAGCTGATTGAAAATAATACAGTCCCATTATTAATAAAATAAAATATTTAAAGTCTAACAATAAAATAATTTAAACCAAAGTGCAATTTAATTACAAAACAATCATTCATATAAAGCAAACACATAAATTAAAATCTCATAATAAATTAAAGGAATTTAATTCCAATCGTATTAAAATAAATTAAATCAGTTAACAACAAGAATAAAATAATATATAAAAATACACGTAAATCTAAGATCTCACATATAAACTTCTTAGAGAGAGTGAGAAAGGCAACATGATGGGAGGATAAAGTTCTAACTCAGCTCTGCAGAAACAGATTTGGAAATAGTTGTGGAGAATATAGTTGCCTAATAAAGTGGAAGTATTTTCTTGGAGAGCTTGCAAAGATGGCTTACCCTCAAAGCATAGTTTGTTGAAGAAAAGTATTATTAATGAAGAATGGTGTATTTCATGTAAATGTGAATTGCCGCATTTGGCATGCTTGTATATTGACGTTTAAATAAAGGTTACAAGTATACATCCAGCTATTGGTAACCATTTGAGGCTTATACAAGGAAAGTTGAAATAGCCAAATATATAAAATATAACTACATAAAGGGATCCGAATTAAAACTGATGGAAAACAGAGTGACCTCTGAGATGGATTGGGTGTGATCCTTGGTACATTTGTCTCTTCATTTCCCCTCAAGCTCAAGGCAGGATTGGGCGAGCTTGTTTCGATTTGGTTCAAACTTCGGATTACGGGTGGTTTTGTGAAGGTGTCCACCACTTGGTTGTTGCCAGGAACATGCTGTATATGAACCAAACCTCGTGCAACTTGTTCCTTTACGATGGGTTCTTGGCCATGCTAATTGCACTGATATTGTCGGAATACAAAGTAGGGAATGGTAGTTCATAGCCTATACTCTTCATTAAATTCATGTATCACACGAGTTCAGCAGTGGTTGAAGCCAAAGCACAATATTATGCCTCTGCGGTGGACCATGCAGTGGTTGTTTGCTTCTTGGCTCCCGAAGAAAGTAGATTATTGCCAAGAAAAACTGCAAACCCAGTTGTGGAATGCCTGTCATCTTTTGCACTAGCCCAGTTGGTGTTACAAAATGCATGCAAAGCAGAAGTGGTTGTTTCGGTGCGACAAAGACCCAGATTTATGGTAACCTTGAGATACCAAAAAATTCTTTTAAGAGCAATGAGATGAGGAGCTCAAGGTGCTCGCATAAATTGACACATAAATTATGACAAATGCAACATCAAGTCGTGTCAATGTTAAGTAGTGCAACATCACTATCATCTTGCAGATAGGTGTGCATTAGAGGCTAGTGACGATGTCACTGTTTTAGCTCCATCAAATCCAAACTCTTATAATAAGTTTTAACAAATATTTGGATTGAGATAAACTCATTGAACTTGAGTCTCGAGTAAGCTGTACTCCAAGAAAAAAGTGCAAATCTTTAAAATTCCTCATATTAAAAATAATAGACAAATGGGAAATAATTTTCTCAATAATTGAACTTGAGGAGCCCGTTAGGATTATATCATCCACATATATGAGTAAAATGATAATTTCAGAACCTTGATATCAAAAGAACAATGAAGTATCATAAGAGCAACGATGAATTCCCATTTGACATATATAATTACTGAATTTGAGGTATCACATCCTGGGTGCCTATTTTAAACCATATATTGCTTTGTGTAAACAACAAACATACTCGAGATGATTTGGATCTTTAAAACCCGGAAGTTGAGTCAATAAGACTATTTCCTGCAAATCTCTGTGTAAAATGCATTGTTCAGATCTAGTTGGTTCAAAGACCACCCATGAGATAGAGCTAAAGTGAGAATTAAATGAATAGTTCTTGGTTTAACAACAAAACTAAACGTTTCTTCATAATCCAATCCTTGCAATTGATTGAACCCTTTAGCAACCACACATGCTTTGTATCGTTTGATAGAGCCATCTACTTTGGTTTTATCTTTTAACACCCACTTGGTAGAAACCAAGTTCATTTGTGGTAATGGTGGCACGAATGTCCATGTTCTGTTTTCATAAAGAGCGTCTATTCCCATTTGCATGGCCAGCTGCCAATTCAGGACCTTTAGTGCCATGTAAACGTGAATTGCCGCACTTGGCATGCTTTATTTATTTACAGACGATACATCCAGCTGTTGGTAGCCGTTTAAGGCTTGTACAAGGAAAGTTGAAATAGCCAAATATATAAAGTATAACTACATTACAATTATGTACATCTAGAATAAGGGGAACCAAATTAAAATTGATGGAAAACAGAGTGATCCTCTGAGATGGTCTGGGCGTGATCCTTGGTGTTGTGATGATCTGGGCGTGATCCTCGGTACATTTATCTCTTCATTTTATGTGGTAAGGATAGTTAAGACCTTGTTCATGCATTGCTTGGATGTTCCACTATGAAGAGGATATGGGATAAACACTTTCCTTTTATGAAATTCTCAAATAACCAAACAAACTTTGCTGATGTAGTGAGACAAGTTAGAGTAGAAGGCAGTTGAGAGGACTTTTATTTTTCTCATTTCGTTAGGCTTATGCTACAGAATGAATCAGAGGATGTATGCGAATAAAATTATGATTGTGGATCATGATCTTAGCTAAAAGCACATAAGGAATTCAAGATTTTGAAGAAGCAGAAACACAAAAAACAATGAGGCTAGATTCATCCTAATGGAGGAACTTTTAAACTTAATGTTGATGGAGCAATCTTTCAAAATCAGCATATGGTAGGAGTGTGAGCAACTTTAAGAGATCACAGAGAGGAAGTGATTATGGCAAAAAACAAGAAGGAAAATAAACTATGTGATCCTACTGAAATTGATTTATTGGTGATCTTTAGATGCTTGCAACTTTGTGTTCACCAAGGTATACAAAATCTCATCCTAGAAAGTGACTTCTTGCTGATGGTTAATGAAATTAAAGCTATTGTAGTTTCTATGTCCCTATAAGGTAACCTTATTGTGGAGATAAAGGATTTGATGAAAAAGTTTAAGAGTTGCAATATACAACATATTGTACACGATGAGAATGAAGCTGCCCATAAGTCTGCAAAATATGCATGGCATCTAAATGATATTTGTGTGTGGTGGGGTTCTTTTTCAAATTGTATCTCACAAGTCACCCGGTCTAAAAAACTTATGTAAGGTTTGACTGAAACGAATTATCTTGTTATGAGAAAAAAAAATTGAAAATGGATTTATATAATTTAGATTTTCTTGTAATTTAAATATGTTCCGCCCCAACACAAACACATATGGCTAATCTTGAAATGGTACATCGGTGCTAAAATATTTCGTTTTGAGTACTTGAACTAGAATAATCACTTGGACATAATTTAAACATTTAACCAAACAGCAAGAAATTGGGAAATCATTTCGACAAATCATTTTACAGCAAAACAATTATGATAGGCATAAATCAACAAGAAGATGAACAATGCATTGTTTCCACCATATATATGTACATATACCAAGAGTAAGTTATTTATAAATTGTCGTGCAAATGTGAGGGTAATGTAAAAGATCAGTTATTTCTACAATTAGGATATCTCAGTTATTCCTCATAATAATAAAACTCATTAACTTGGGACAAAATTAGCAAAGTTACCCCTTAACTTATGAAAAGCTAAATTTTTTTCCTAAAAGGAAGGAATTTTCAAATGGACTCCAAAACATTCTAAAGTCTACATTCTTCATGAAGATTTCATCTTAGATCCAATTATTAAACCAACTTACTAAAACCTAATCGATCGCTTGGTTCGTGAATTTCATTTAGGGTTTTATAACATTTCTATTGAATTTCTCTCAAGGCATTTATGTCATATGTGTTTAGTCGGCCTCATTTTGAACGTATGAATCAAACTATTGGATATGTGTATAATTATTTAAAGAATGAAATGACTTGTAGATATTGTACAAGTGTATTTATGATTTTTTTAGGCTTAACCCATGTATTTATTTTCTTACCTGTATTGTAACACCACAATAGAAGACTCTAACCACATGGCTCATATTTCAAAAGGACTAGTTAATGATATAATTGGAGCCTTCTTGAGACCTTATAAAGAGTAAGAACTTCTCTTTCTCAAACAATTTGGGATCCTATACATCACCTATACTTATCCTTATCATACGGGGTATCACAATCTACCTCTTTAAATGTCCGACATCCTCGTCGAGACTATCCTTTGTAGGTAGTATGACTTAAATCCCACATTTCTAGTTGGGATAGAATATGATACATTTTTAATATCCTAATGGAAGACTCAAGACACATGGACCATACTCTAAAAAAACTAGTCAATCATATAATTGGAACCTTATTGAAACTTTATAAAAAAATAAGAACTTATCTTTTCCAAATAATGTGGGATCCCTTATACTACTTACTTTATCCTTATCATAAGAGTATCACATGCATACCTCCTAATGAATACGGTATTAGGCCAGAAATTCGATCTATGTGGTTTAGTTTTGTCAAAACATTGAGACGTCAGAAGATAAAGGCTCAAATGAGCAAGATGCTACGTGGTTGCACTAGAGAACTAGTAGGTGATTAGGGGTGTTCATCTGGGCAGATTTTTTTCCCGGTCCGGTCCAGAACCCAGATATCCAGATACCTAGTTCCGGTTTTCAACCTATATTAAACTAGATTCGGAACCCATTTTAAAAGCGATTTGGACTCCAACCCGGATTCACCTGAATTGAAATCCAGGTTGGACCCGGATCCACCCGGATTTTAAAAACTGAAAATCCGGTTTCCAAATTTTAAATTGTTTTTTTTTAGTTTGTATTATTACTTTTCTGTTGAGAAATTTGTTGATAATAAAAAAAATGATTTTTTATAAATATTTTCAGAACAAATTTCTCAGAAAAAAGTAATAATACCGGTTTTATAAATTAAAAAAAAAAAGTGTTTAAAATCCAGAAACCTGATTTTCTGATCCAACCCTGATTTCAACCCGGGTCTAACTAGGATTTCTACCCGGATTCATCCAGGTTGGAGTCCAAACCGCTTTTAGCCATTTGGTTCTGAACCGAGTTGACCTGGATTCCCGGTCTGGAACCCACTTGAATACCCCTATAGGTGATAAAGATGGGAGACGTGACTAACATGAAGAAGACGTAGCGCTAGTCAGTGGTGAGGAGAGAGACATGACAGGCCCAAAATACAGGGGAAAATTAACCAAATCTGGTAGGTCTGAGTGGATAACTATGTAAAAGAACCTGGATGGTCCATAAACCATTGAGAGAGAGTAGTTGGGTCCATACTCATGTCAGTTGTAGTATACCTAGAACCTGGTTCCAAGGCCAAAGGAGGACCATCAAAGCCTACATCTTCTGCTCTTTCTCGCATCCTGCTCACTCCTATGGGGTAGGGGCTGCTTTTCAACCTAGCTACAGTAGTAAATGGCTCTAAAAATATGATACATTAACAAATATAGTTAAAGGTGAAAAATATTGAAAAATTGATATAGATAATAATATTCTTCTCTCATAAATTTAAAAAGAATTCGGTGACTTAAAAACTAATACCATTTGTTTTGAGATAAGTCTATAAGTTTTACATATTAGTATTTAATTTATAACATTTATCTTGAGATTTATTATAATTATAAATAAAATAAAAATTATTAATAATTTAATAAGTTTTATATTTTAGTAACTAGAGTTAAATATATGAATAGGATTACTTGACCATTCTTCATAATTGAAAAAAGGAGCACCGTGAAAATACACACCACTCAGTCAAAGGAAGATGATGGAAAGTTGTCCGAAATGTGCACTAAATGCATTTCGAAATATCTCCTCAAATAACTAGTATGGCTATCAAAATCCTCAGCATCAGCAAGTAAGTTCCAGGTCCAAGTACGTAGTAGTATTTGACCTCTTAGTTATTGTTCTTGATAAATGATCGGGTCTAACTTGTCGTTTGAAAGAAGTTTTATGGGATCCCTATTTACTCAAAACTTTTACTTTTGGTTCCGGTGAACGAATAATCATTCATCGGAACAGTTAAAGAATTAGTGAATTTATGATAGACCCACCAATAGTTAAAAATTAGTGAATTTATGAGAGAGATTTACACTTAGTTCTTCTTTTGCTATTTCTCATTTATCTATTTTCTTTAGTTATTCACTAAATTTAATGAATGAGTTGATTGAGAGCAGCGATTTGGAGACAAAGATGCCTTATAATTAAGTTAGGTTAAGAAGTGGTTTTATTTTTTTAACTTACAGATGGAATTTCCAATATATCAAGTAAAAATATACTTATAAAAAAAACAACTAATAATCATATAGGTAGTAAAAGGACTACAAATGGTTTATAATATTATCTTCTTACTTTATATGTTTCATCCCACCATTCCTCAAAATAGTTCAAGAGAAGCTTAAGGTTGTATTTGAATGTTAAATTAAGTTTAGTTGAGTTTTTTATAAATAATAGTAAGTTGAAATAATATAATAAATTTTGTGAGTTTCACTTAAAGATGCAGAAATAATCAATCTGTTGCATCTAAAATAATTGTTTTCGTTGGAAACAACTTTTTACGGTATTTTTTTTTTGAATAAATCTAGCGTCCCAAAGACCTATTTTCTTATAGATATTTATAAGAAGTTGAAAAATATTGTGACCGATCCTATGTGTAAATTAGTAGTATTAAATCGAAAAAAATTGTAGATCTTACGTATGGAAAGATTAAATTGAGATAAATTTAATAATTTAAAAAATTAAATATTTAAATATTAAATTTGATTTAAAAATAAATTGAATTAAATTGAAAATGGGGTTTGAGAATCAAAATCAGCCTTAATTCGAGTGGTGAGCACTGATCTATAGTACATATTGCAATCATTCGACAATCTATTAGGTTCTCGTAAAATGTACCAAAATGATGGAGGCTAGGTTATGGTTTTTTAAACTCGTAATCATGATCGAGTTGATCGCTTTAAAATTGGGTTCCAAACAAGAACTTCTTCACTTGTCACGGACCTCGAAGGAGAGAGGAGCTAGAGTAGGCATCTTTTTGACATTAAAAATGCTTGTACGCATCGGTAGAGTAATAAAGACTCGAAGAGGGGAAGAAATGATGGTTCATATTAGGGCTGCAAACGATCCGATCAAAGACGAGTTCGAGTCGAGTCGAGTCGAGTCGAGCTGGACTCAAATAACTCGAGTTCGAGTTTGAGTCGAGCTAAGAGTTTGCCGAGTCGAGTCGAATTCGAGCCGATCAAAGACGAGCTCGAGTTGAATCGAGTTATTTATCGATCTTTGTTTTTACTCTCTAACGAACGAGCCGAACTTAGTCGAGTAATTACTCGAGTTTTTTACTCTTTATAAATATTTGACTCAATAATTTTTTATGAACTTAATACACTATTATTGTAAAGAAATAAAATGTTACTTCTACATAAAGTAATAAAATATATTACTTATACAAAATATCAAAAATAATATATATAACACAAAAAATATATATAATAAAAGAATATATGTAAGAATATATATAAGATTATATATATGTATATAAAAATATTACGAGTATTGTTACGAGCTCAAACGAGTCGAATCGATTTTATACGAATCTTGTTCACGAATACAAATCGAGTTTATACGAGTTGAGATTATACGAGTTTAGTTCATTTAATATTCGAACCAATATTAGTGCTCACGAACAACTCATTTATTAAACGAATCGAGTTCGAATCGAGTTTATACGAGTCGAGCTCAAATTGTTCACGAGCAGCTCTGTTCGTTTGCAGCCTTAGTTCATATTATAATCATCGATCTTGCACGTACAATGAGTGCGTAGCCGGTAGCTTCTGTAACATATGTTCAACTTCAAGCTTGCCATGCCATCCAATACACACCTACCTTCCGCCCATACAGTTTTTTAACGCGGCCCTGCCACGTGGAAAGAATTAGTTCTGTCGGTGGACGTACCGGTACGCAAACCATCAAGGTTAATTTGTGCATTTTTTTTAGGGTTTGTTCTTTATGTAATTGTGAGACATCAGATTTACATATATTTTTACACATTATTTTATTCTGATATTACTTATTTTAATTTATTTTAATAATATTATTAATTGTGTTTTATTTATTTAAAATATTTATTTGATCTATTGATTAATTAATATTAATTTTATATTCTTATAATTAAATATTAGGTTACATTACTTTTCTTATTAATTTTAATATAAAATGATTATTTTAAATATTGTAATTTCATTTCATTTATTTTATTATGTGAATTTATTTGATGTGCTTTTATTTATTATTTTATCTTAAGTAGTCTCTGCATTTAAATTAATTTATTCAGCTCTCCGTATTGGAATTATTTTATTGGATCAACACTGTGAACCGAGTTGTGGGGACTGGATCTCGTTTATTTCCTTCACTTTTTCTTTTTCCTTTTTTTCTTTTCCTTTCTTCTTTTTCTTTTATTTTATTTTCTCTTTTTCCTCCTCTGCTTCCCCAGACCGTGAGTGCCCCTCTGGTTTCGTATCCCGTCCGTTTCTTCCTCTCCCCCTAGCGCCGTCGTCGGCCTCCCTCTGACGACATCGCCCAACCCACAACCGTCACCACACGCCGGCGAGTCCACCGGTACCGGTGGTTTCATTTCTAGCCACCCCACTGCCCTTGCACAACCCCCTACTCGAAAATGAGTTATTGGCTTCTCTTGCATTTTTCGGTCATCGCCGGCCACCCCTTGGTATCGGCGACCAACCAGCAGCCTCCCCTCACCCCGGCGAGCATAACCCACCGTCCAAAGCTACCCATCTTTGCCCTTTTTTCCTCCACCGGAAATGAGTTTTCAAATAGCTTGTTCTTCATCACGCTGCCGTCCGACCGCCGTGCATCTCACCTTCACCACCAAGCCACTCCCCTTGCCCAACAGGTTATCCCCCAAACTCAGTTTTCCCATACATGGCCTCACCTTCCCTATACGACCCCAAACCCGAAAATGGGTTTCCACCCTTTTGGAGCTCGATCCGTCACCTTCCAGTGGTTGTACCACTACACCACCACCTCCATGGGATTCCCTACCTTCCAAAGAGTATCTCCCTAAATTTGGGTGTCAAACCGAGCACTGTAGTCTAACGTGCAAGTGACCGTTATGAACGCTGCGGATTGATGTTTGGTCAAGGATTTAGGCTTTTATCCGCTGTAAATATTTTAAAAATAAATTTTAAGATTTAAATATATTTTTGACATCAACAGATATTGTGTTTGGTTATGGTTGAAAATTATAAGTTGTTGGCAATTTGGTGCATGGTCATCTGCATTGTGCATTTACGTTCATATTCATGTGTTGGAAATGAAAACTGATTTTCATGTGTTTATGGTTTTCGAGTGCGTGTGTATCACGACCCCAAGCCAGGATGGGGCATTATCCTGGTGGAGCTCATCTGGTCACTCGAGAGTGGAATATACTAAGTGATGTCCCCTGAGTTGTCGTCGGGTGATGACGCGATTGGACATGATGGTAATGCTCTCGTGCCGACTCTGTGACTCCTCTGCTGGCGGGGGTTAGGGGATGCCTGATCATGGTATGTGCTGGGCGCAGTTAGTTAGGCATCGCCCACTCCGAAGTCACATGTGTGGTCGTTACCTTTGGTGTGATGATGAAAGTCAGGGTGTGCGGATGGTCCCTAGGGGAGATCATGGTGCATACAGTTAATAAAACAGATGTTTAGGCTATTTTTTGGGAAAGTGGCAGGTTATATTTATTGGTTTTACGTAAACTCTTTTTTGGGAAAATAGTTGTGGTTTTAATGGATTTACGGACATCATTTTCTAGGAAAATGATAATTTATGAGGACTTAAATTTTTATGCATTTAGCGAGTTATTAGAGTGCGCGCGAAAGCATGATGTCTTGCGATGTACTTGGAGGTTTAAGTCTTGTGCTGGTTTTGAGGAATTAGTGGCGACTTGAAATTTTGAAATAATACTTGTAAGTGAAAATTTATCTTTTGATTGAGTAACTTATACCTATTGATGGTTAAGTGGGGAAGATAAACTTGGGAGTTACTTTAGGGTGACACAAATTTTTGTATGGAGTTAGTGAACATTAAAATTTTGAGAGGTTGTGCTAAGGTTCTGGTACATGTGGGGTTCAGATTAATTGGCTACCTCAAGAGTCTTAGAGATGAAATATTATTCGGAAACTATACAGTTATGACGGAATAACATTAATTTGTGGTTGAGGAAAATAGATGATTGTGCTAATGCTTGGAGTGAGTATTAAGTGATGTGGTATGTGAGCTATTAGAGTTTATATTAGTTGCAGCCAATCGAATTTTAGGGACGAAATTCTTTTTAAGGGGAGGAGAATATGAGATCCCAGATTTACGTGTATTTTTACACGTTATTTTATTCTCGGTGTTAATTATTTTAATTTATTTTAATAATATTATTAGTCGTGTTTTATTTGTTTAAGATATTTATTCGATCTATTGATTAATTAATATTAGTTTTATGTCCTTATAATTAAATATTGAGTTACATGGCTTTTCTTATTAATTTTAATATGACATGATTATTTATAGATTAAAATTTATTTTATTTTATTTTATTATGTGAATTTATTTGATGTGTTTTTATTTATTATTTTATCTTAAATAGTCTCTGCGTTTAAATTAATTTATTCAGCTCTCCGTTTTGGAATTCTTTTATTAGATCAACACTGTGAACCGAGTTGTGGGGACTGGATTTCGTTTATTTCCTTCACTTTTTCTTTTTCCTTTTTTCTTTTCCTTTCTTCTTTTTCTTTTTCCTTTTTTCTTTTCCTTTCTTCTTTTTCTTTTCTTTTCTTTTCTCTTTTTCCTCCTCTGCTTCCCTAGACCGCGAGCGCCCCCCCTGGTTTCGTATCCCGTCCGTTTCTTCCTCTCCCCCTAGCGCCGTCGTCGGCCTCCCTTCGACAACATCGCCCAACCCACAACCGTCACCACACGCCGGTGAGTCCACCGATACCGGTGGTGTCATTTCCAGCCACCCTACCGCCCTTGCACAGCCCCCTACTTGAAAATGAGTTCTTGGCTTCTCTTGTATTTTTCGACCACCGCCGGCCACCCCTTGGCACCGGCGACCAACCAGCAGCCTCCCCTCACCCCGGTGAGGATAACCCACCGCCCAAAGCTACCCATCTCCACCCTTTTTTCCTCCACCGGAAATAGGTCTTCAAATAGCTTGTTCTTCGCCGCGCCGCCATCCGACCGCCGTGCATCTCACCTTCACCACCAAGCCACTCCCCTTGCCCAACAGGTTATCCCCCAAACTCAGTTTTCCCATACATGGCCTCACCTTCCCTATACGACCCCAAACCCGAAAATGGGTTTCCACCCTTTTGGAGCTCGATCCGTCACCTTCCAGTGGTTGTACCACCACACCACCACCTCCATGAGATTCCCTACCTTCCAAAGAGTATTTTCCTAAATTTTGGTGTCAAATCGAGTACTGTAGCCTAACGTGCAAGTGACCGCTACGAACGCTACGGATTGGCGTTTGGTCAAGGATTTACGCTTTTATCCGCTGTAAATATTTTCCAAATAAATTTTAAGATTTAAATATATTTTTGACATCAACAGATATTGTGTTTGGTTATGGTTGAAAATTATCAGTTGTTGGCAATTTGGTGCATGGTCATCTGCATTGTGCATTTACGTGCATATTCATGTGTTGGAAATGAAAACTGGTTTTCATGTGTTTATGGTTTTCGGGTGCGTGTGTATCAAGACCCCAAGCCGGGATGGGGTATTATCCCGGTGGAGCTCATCTGGTCACTCGAGAGTGGAATATACTAAGTGATGTCCCCTGGGTTGTCGTCGGGCGACGACGCGATTGGACGTGATGGTAATGCTCTCGTGCCGACTCTGTGCTGGTCATGGTCATGGTATGTGCTGGGCGCGGTTAGTTAGGCATCACCCACTTCGAAGTCACATGTGTGGTCGTTACCTTCGGTGTGATGATGAAAGCCAGGGTGTGCGGATGGTCCCTAAGGGAGATCATGGTGCATATGGTTAATAAAACAGATGTTTAGACCATTTTCTGAGAAAGTGGCGGGTTGTATTTATTGGTTTTACTTGGACTCTTTTTTGGGAAAATGGTTGTGGTTTTAATGGATTTATGAACATCATGTTTTGGGAAAATGATGGATGATTTTATTGGAGTTTTAATCTGGGCCAAATTGGGATTTTGGCGTGTGTGGTTATTGTATTTGTTTCGAGGAAGATGATTTTAAGTTTCATGCATACAGTGTCCTGTTCATGCGTAGTGTTGTTGCATGAATGTATTTCTATCTTTTGGTTTGTTTGGGTTATACGTACTTACGATGCCTTTTCTGGTGTCGTAGCTTTTAGATGCAGATTTTTGTAGAGGTTGAGCTTGAGGAAGTGACTCCGCTGTTAGAGTATTCATATTATAAAATTGTTATCTTGGAAAATTATTTTTCCCTTTTTAAAAATATGTATTCGTTAAATTGTATTTCGGATGACTGTATTAAATCTACTATTGGAGAATTTATGTTAAACTGGTTTGTAAAATAACTCTAAAAAATTTTGGTACTTAGTTATCGACTTAATTTATCCTCTACTTTTATTTATGTATGTCACGTGTTCACACATTTAGCATATTACGTTGGGGATGCGTGACCCGTGTTGTTATCATCCCGACGCCTCTATTCCCGTATTTTTTTAAGGGGAATTTGGGGGTGTCACAAATGGTATCAGAGCTGTTTAACTCTAGGGTAAATCTATAGATTACTTAGGGATAATACCAGAAAAGTTTGTTGTTTTAAAATTTTTTTTGTGTTATTGTTTGAGTATTTTATTTTATTTTATTATTCTAATCGTTCTCTAAGTTGCTCTACTAATTTATATTGTAAGATTTTCGATATTTATTTGTTATGTTGTGCTTTTTATTTTAATGTGTTTTTTATTTATTTATTATTCTCAACGTTAACTTAGTTTTGATTGGTTGTTTTGTTTGATATATTTAATTTTAATATTTGTTCTATATTGTAATTGAGTAGTAGTTAAGATTTTAGTTAGTAGATTTTATTTAGTTAAGTTGTTGAGCATTTATTTAATTATTTGTTTTATATGTATGCTTTTATTTTGTTTAAATTAGAATTTTGGATATTTCAGATTATATTATTATTTTATATCATTCATTTATTGAATAATTTATTTTAAATAATTGTGTTATAGAATCTCTTGTTTAAAGTTAATATTTTGTTGTGGATTATTTTATTTTATTAAGCTTTTACACATTGATCATATGTATTTAGTGTGGTTTTAATTTTATATCATGAGTTTTCTACAAAATGGTTTTGGATTTGTTTATTATATTTTTATTTTAAATTTTGGCTTTTGTCTTTTAAATATTTCTGAAAGTTTGAAAATTTATTTAGACAAAAATTTAAAATGAATCGTTACTATGTTTTCTTTTTAAGCATGTGCTTTGAGGTAAGTTTTTCAATTTATTATATTTTCACCTTTCCGTTTGGTTTATTCTAAAAGTTTATCTATTTATTTTTACGAGTGAGTTTGCTTTGACGACTTGTTAGTATTAATTAATTAATTATTTATTTATTTAATTTTATTATGGTTCGTTTCTTTTAAAGGTTTTAAATTTTAGAGATTTCTACAATAAATTTTTTTTAAGAGTTGTGTTTTGTGGAGAATTTTAAAACTTTATTTGTTATTTTATTTGCTGTTCTTATTTTAATTCAATCTCCTTCTTTTATTTAATAAAAGTTTTTGGTGACTTTTTATTTATTAAGGGAGGTGGGCTTGTTGTCGACGCCCCAATCCACGCTTGGAATCGCACGTGAATAGAAATGTTGGGGATGAGTGACACAAGAAAGTTCACTCCTCATCATTTCATAAGTGTACGTTTTTTTTTTCTTAAAATGTCAAAGAAAGATTCTCGCAGTGAAAGAAAAATATCAGGCCTTTTATAATATGCATCACATGGTTACACTATTTGATCCCAAAACAAATATCATACATAGCCCAAAATCACATTACATAACTTTGTCCAGAGAAACAAAATAGTACTTCCCACAGGTGGGAAGACTTTACAAAATACGTCAATAATGGGCGTTACAAAATAAAGTGGGTCTTATCACTACCCATGAGTTCATTAGATGGGTTCCTTCTTTATCTTCTTAAGGTTCGGGCCCCAGCGAAGCCGATCCAAATCTAAGTTAGGCCCAACCTCACATATTGCCCTAGAGGGTGGTCCAAAAATGTGTCCCAGGTGAAGAGACTCGTCTACCCCTAGCACTAAGCAATACCTCGCAGAGTATAAACCGATCGAACTGTACATCGTCACTTTAGTGACTCCACCTCCCACTAACCCAGAAGGTTCAGAATCACTGGCCCCCTAAGGGCAGCCTCAATCAGGTCCCTGAGGGTCTGAGGTATCATCACGGGGGTCGTATTCAGTTGAGCCATCATCACCTGCAATTATTTCTATCATTCCCAAGAGAGAAGGATAGTAAGGACATAGAGAGGGGTGAGATTTCGGGGGAAATCTCAGCAAGTATATCAACATTTTAACGAAAGAATTTCAGGCATATAGTTAAGTGAATAATAAGCAATTTCACACATGTACAGTAACATGGGACTCATGCTGGGACCGATGCACATACTCATGACAAAATTCATCTTTTTTATCTCTTTCTCAATTCCCAATTTCATACTTGTTCAAAAAATCATGTAGCAAAACTTCTTAATGCACGTTCATTCAAAAAGACATTTATTCAGAAACTTTTATCTTTTCTTATCTTAGGCACCACTTATCAGATCATATACGATCCGAAGGTCATTTTCTTTTTGTCATGACTTCATATTTTGGACACCTCATGGTTACCCTATGCACCGTGTACTCCTCGCTAGTTACCGTCACACCCGGCGACTATGTCAACCTAGGTGAATACGTTTTGCGCCCTTTCGCACTTTTCATCACTCGGAAATTTCTCTCCGAGCAACTACAAACTTTTCATATGGTGAGGCCGAGACCAACACCGCTTTTATGGCACCCACTAGCATTAGGTGCGACCATGCTCCGGACACCTTTCGGACCCATACATGGTCCGCCGACTGTTTTTCGTTGACCCAGGGATTTTCACTCAATTTAGACACTCCTGAGTGAATAGAGAGTTCCACTGGGACACTTCTCCATCCCAGCCTTTGGAGTTCTTCTAAAACATTAATTCATTTCTTTCGAAAGTGTTTGACTCAAAACATGGGTTTTTGTGTTTATGCATGAGACATGCAACTCTTAACACTGTGATGTAAAACTCGAGATGAACTCGAGTACATAAATTTAGTTGTTTCCACACGAAACCCCTATCTCATTAACTCATCACTTATGCGAAAACACTTAAACAAATATAATAAGGTGAGTAGCGTGCTCGGCTTCCACCCCTGGGGTTTGGGCTGAGACCCACATTGTCTCCATTTGGTTTTTTCTTCCTTCATTCACTTTCCTTTCACTCCTTAGCCCTAACTCAATATTTAAAACAATTTCCTAACCTTACAAGTGGGCAACCCGAATATAGCCCTTAGGTTTAGTGTAAGGGCTATAGTGTTTCTTTCCTTAGCTCATCAAAACTAGTGTCCTACTTGAGCACTTTAGGTGAAACTGAATCTATACATGTCATTCTCCCACTCCTTGTGTTTCTACTTCTTCAAAATATCCAAATACAAATATTTAATAAAAGGGAAATAAAACCTCAAGATTTCCACTCCAAGAAATCCTCCAAACCGAACTCCACAAACATGCATTTCTTTAGCAACCATCAATCAATAATAATAACAATATCTTCCAAGAACAGTGCAACTAGATTCCTCCAATATTCTATGAATATTTATCCCCACATGGCATTATCAATAAGCAAGATATTTTCTACTAGAATCAAGATGTTTTCTTCAATTGACATTTCCCACATTACCCAACATTCAACAATATTTAACATACTCATGCTTACATGCTGTTCCTCACAAAACCACCAAGATCATCAATCACATTATAACCCTTTATTTAAGAAAGAACATAGGTTCTAAACATGGAATCTAACCAAAATAGCAATTCTGCCCCCAAAGCTTCATCATGGCATGTAAAGCAAGAAACCATTCAATACAAGCATATTCAAGCACATACAAGCACCTTCAAACACATTCACTCAAAAATATACTAAAGATGCTAAAGGCAAAATAGGGATATACTAACAATTCTCCTAACTAGCTTATATGTGTTCTGAAAATAAGAGAAGTATTTTATTAGAATATGCTAAGAAAACACCATTTTCAAAAAGAGATTTCTTTTAGAAAGCATGAACCTAGGAAATGTTCTTCCTTACTCTTCTAGGTTTATCTTAAAGTAACCAAGTCACTTACCTCTTCTAGGATTTCCTTCTTCCAAAATCACTAGCTTCCTCTTCTACTAAGCTTGGAGTGTTTGGGTGTTTAGGTGTTTAGGTGGTGAAGTGAAGTGAAGCAAAGTGAAAGAAATGGACAATGAGTTGCCGTGAGGGTGAGTGGGGTGTGTAAGTGTCCGAATGAAGCAACCAAATGGGTGGGGAAGCAAGGCCATTCGGCCAAGGGACTCTCCTAGGCTCTAGACCACTCATTCCCCTAGACTTGGGTGACATGTGATGGATTTGAAAGACCTTTGAGTGACTCCCATCACTTGATCACATCAAACCTAATCTAGTTCATTCTAGGTTGAAGATTTTGCTTCTTCTTTCTCCCCACATGGCTGGCCTCTCTCTCAAGGGTTCTAACTCCTTTTCATCATCTCACATTACTTCTTGTCTCCCCAACCATCATCTTATAGGTCACTCTAAGGGATTTAAGGATCACTTTTTGGGAGAAGGCAAAAGTGGGGGTTCGGACCCCTTGCCTCATCCGAAACCCTTTCTTCTCCTTACTCTCATTTCCCTCTTGTCACATGCTCCATCAATCAACCAATCACTTTACACATACTTGTCATATCACTCTTACACAAATCCATAACCTAAATTTGGTAGCAAAAAGAATGTCAAAAAGAGGAGGGGGGAGTCGGCTATACAACATACCTGAACCTTCCATTTTCTTTCTCCCACCTTTATGTCCATCAATCCACGTCTCATGTCATCTTTCTCTTACACCCTCTTACACATCAAGTCTTGTCTAGTCTTACACAATCTCGCATGTCCATTCCATCTAGATTTGGAAATATATTTGTGAGAAAATTCCTAGGCATTCGGCCATAGCCCCCACTAAACCCCTCTCTCTTTTCTCATCTCCAAATCTTCTCAAATCTTGCCTCATCATTTGACTAGATATGGTAGAATCCCACGATGATCTTATTTGGTAAAACTCGTATGCCTCACATGCCTATCTAGGTAGGAAAAGATGTGAAGATTCCATCTTGGTCTTCTTTTTCCTTTCTCCAACCAAAACAACTAGTCAACTTTCCCACCTACTAGTATTTTTCCTTCTTTTAACTACTAGTCTTGGTTTAACTTACTAAACTTCTCATAACTTGACATGGGTCATCAACTATGGGCTTGGGTTGACTATTGGACTTCCTTTCATGGACCTATGGGCTTGTCCTCCCCTACTTAGGCCCATAGCTTTTGTTATGGCCTTAAGGCTTTCAACTTCTAAGCCCACCTTTTAAGGCTTTGCCCACTAAATTACCTAAGTTATTAAACCCTACTTGTTTAATTAAATAAAAGCAAAGTATGAAAATTCGGGGTCGTCACACTTGTTTTCTTGAATGAGTGGATTTTACTTATATGTTTATTAGATCCTTTTCCCCTTTGTGTTTTTATATATTATTTATGTGAATTACTTGAGTTTTATTTAGTGTTTGAGTATATTGCTATATCTTTGTGAGATGTATTTATTTTGATAAATTATTGGTATTTATGTAATTGTGTTTCGTTGTTGATATTTCCCATGCTGTTTAAATGTATTAGCTGGGTCTTACTGAGTGCTAAAGTTTCTAAATTCTAATTTTATTTCTAGGAGATTGTTGGAATTGTATTTTAGATAAACTCTTCTTGTGAGTGTGAAATTGTTGGTCATTGATTTATTGTTATGGAATCTGTTCTAGTAATGCTTGTGATAATTGGCGATCAATTATTTCCTTGATGAAGTTTTGATGTTGTTTGTGGATGCTTAGAGATTGATGTATAATAATTATGGTGTAAATTTTTGGAGAGTACTTGTCTTTGATTTTTGTTTGACTTGATGGAAGTTGTTTTGTTAAGTGATAGGGTTGAATTGATGTGATGGGAATAAATTTAAGAGATCTAAAGTTTAGGCTTCTGGGCGAATTGTTTAGAGTGGATAATTTAAGTATAATATTTTGGAGAATTTAATGGTTAGCAACATTTGTCGAGGTATCTTAAGGAATTTAGTTGTGGCTTGAAGTCACATAGAAATTTGAATATTTGAGATTATTCTTTCTCTTGGGTATTGAAGCTCCAGATGAGAGAAAATTATGGGTATCATGGTTATCATACTAATTAAATTGAGTAAAGTTGACAGAATTTTTGGGGTAATGTACATTGGAGTTTAGGTGGTAATCATGGTGGTATAATTAGAATTATGAGATATTAAAATTTTAGGATTTGGAAGAGTAGTATAAGATTTCTTGTTAATAGGTACTAAGCCAATTTTTACTTATGGTGATAATTTATGAGGACTTAAATTTTTATACATTTAACGAGTTATCAGAGTGCATGTGAAAGCGTGATGTCTTGTGATGTAGTTGGAGGTTTAAGTCTTGTGCTGGTTTTGAGGAATTAGTGGTGACTTGAAATTTTGAAATAGTACTTGTAAGTGGAGATTTATCTTTTGGTTGAGTAACTTATACTTATTGATGGTTAAGTGGAGAAGATAAACTTGAGAGTTACGTTAGCGTGACACAAATTATTGTATGGAGTTAGTGAACATTAAATTTTGAGAGGTTGTGCTAAGGTTTTGGTACATGTAGGGTTCAGATTAATTAGTTACCTCAGAAGTCTTAGAGATAAAATATTATTTGGAGGCTATACGATTATGATGGAATGATATCAATTTGTGGTTGAGAAAAATAGATGATTGTGCTAATACTTGGAGTGAGTATTAAGTGATGTGGTAGGTGACCTATTGGAGTTTTTTTAGTTACAGCCAAATGAATTTCGGGGACGAAATTCTTTTTAAGAGGAGGAGAATGTGAGATCCCAGATTTATATGTATTTTTACACGTTATTTTATTCTCGATGTTAATTATTTTAATTTATTTTAATAATATTATTAGTCGTGTTTTATTTGTTTAAGATATTTATTCGATCTATTGATTAATTAATATTAGTTTTATGTTCTTATAATTTAATATTGAATTACGTTGCTTTTCTTATTAATTTTAATATGAGATGATTATTTATAGATTAAAATTTATTTTATTTTATTTTATTATGTGAATTTATTTAATGTGTTTTTATTTATTATTTTATCTTAAGTAGTCTCTGCGTTTAAATTAATTTATTCAGCTCTCCGTTTTGGACTTCTTTTATTGGATCAACACTGTGACCGAGTTGTGGAGACTGGATCTCATTTATTTCCTTCACTTTTTCTTTTTCCTTTTTTATTTTCCTTTTTATATTTCTTTTCTTTTCTTTTCTCTTTTTCCACCCCTGCTTTCCCAGACCGCGAGCCCCCCTCCGATTTCGTATCCCGTTCGTTTCTTCTTTTCCCCCCCGGCATCGCCGTCGGCCTCCCTCCAGCGACACTGCCCAGCCCACAACCTTCCCCACACGTCGACGAGTTCACAGATACCGGTGGTGTCATCTGCAACCACCTCATCGCCCTTGCACAGCCCCCTACCCGAAAATGAGTTCTTGGCTTCTCTTACATTTTTTGGCCACCGTCGCCACCCCTTGGCACCAGCGACCTACCAGCAGCCTCCCCTCACTACGGCGAGTATAACCTACCACCCAAAGCCACCCATCTCTGCCGTTTTCTCCTCCACACGAAATGGGTCTTCAAATAGCTTGTTCTTCGCCGCGCCGCCATCCGGCCGCCGTGCATCTCACCTCTGCCACCAAACCACTCCCCTTACCCAGCCGGTCATCTCCCTAACTCAGTTTCCCCATACATGGCCCCACCTTCCCTATATGACTCCAAACCCAAAAATGAGTTTCCACCCTTTTGGAGCCCGATCCGTTACCTTCCGGTAGTTGCACCACCATACCACCACCTCCATGAGATTCCTCACCTTCCAAAGAGTATCTTCCTAAATTTTGGTGTCAAACCGAGCACTGTAGCCTAACGTGCAAGTGACCGCTACGAACGCTGCGGATTGGCGTTTGCTCAAGGATTTACACTTTTACCTGCTATAAGTATTTTCCAAATAAATTTTAAAATTTAAATATATTTTTTGACATCAACAGATATTGTGTTTGGTTATTGTTGAAAATTATCAGTTGTTGGCTATTTGATGCGTGGTCGTCTACATTGTGTATCTACGCGCATATCCATGTGTTGGAAATGAAAATTGAATTTTCATGTGTTTATGATTTTCGGGTGCGTGTATATCACGACCCCAAACCGGAATGGGGCATTATCCCGGTGGAGCTCCTCTGGTCACTTGGGAGCAGAATATACTAAGTGACGTCCCCTGGGTTGTCGCTGGGCGACGACGGGATCGGACGGGATGGTAACGCTCTCGTGCTGACTCCGTGGCTCCTCTGCTGGCGGGAGCTAGGGGATGCCTGGTCATGGTATGTGTTGGGTGCGGTTAGCTAGGCATCGCCCGTTCTGAAGTCACATGCGTGGTAGTTACCTGATTACGCCCAAAGAATAACGCGGTCGTTTGCAGTATAGCTTTGGGGTGTCGATTCCACAGGGAGATGGATTGAGAAATTGAAGAACAGTAATGAAATTAACAAAAAGATTAAATGAATGTGATAAGTAAATTTAAAACTAAATGAGTAATTTGAACAATATAAAAATGAGACGAAAAGTAGAGCGTAGGGAATTCCTTGTGTATTTGTGGTATTCAAATTTATTCAGAATTCATTGATAACTCAATTAAGAATTCTATGTCCAAATTCTTAATCGGAAGATATAACATTAATAACCAAAATTTAAATCACATGTAACTCTTTGAAAAATCATTCTTCGCGTTTAACTCTCATAAATTGTTATCGATATTGAGAAAATCCAACGACGACAATATACCCAAGAGGCGATATTGCAGCAGAGAATTAAATCAATATAGATAATCAATTGCTCCAAACATAATCATAGAACTAATTCACTCAATAGAAAAAACATGACTGAATCCATAAACGAAATAGATTCTATAATTATTTGAAGACGAAAAATATCACAAATAAATTGAGAATAATAGAACAAAAGAGTTTTAATATTTAAAGACCAAATACATGAATCAAAAATAAATTACAAATATCATCACACACACAAGTTCATCCCTAGCCCTCCTTGAGAATTTAGTTACACATATTGAAAATATGCAACAAAAATTCTCCAAGGGATAATATGGAAGAGGCAACCATTATTTTCTTCTCTCTTCTTTGATTTTTCTTTTCTTTTCTCAAGCTCTCAAAACAATGGCTCTTCCAAAGCATCCTCCCACACTAAGCATTTTTTTAGAACACACACCCCTCCCTTCTATTTATAAGCATCCTTCATGCAAGTTGTCATGACAAAATCATCACAATTTCAACTTGTTTTGCCATGTGCCATTCTTGAATCCAAGTGATTTGTGAGTTGTCATTTTGATAATTTGTTTTCCCACCATGCATGAGCTGGATTTTGCTTGTAGGTTGAGTGTTTCAATTTTGCTTCTCTATCTATTAGTTGTCTTGTATGACTTAATATCTTGTGGTCAAATAATTTGTCTTGAAGAAACTTGAGTGCACTTCATCTTGTATCTGAATTGATCATTGAATTTCCAAGTTGGTGTAGGAGTGCTTGCTAGAAAATATTATGATGACATTTGGATTTGATGCAAGTGGCTGAAAAATATCCAGGAACGTCAAGTGCAGGTGCGTCCACTTGATGGTCGATTTTGTCTTAGATTGAGTGGATATCTCTTCAAATACAAAACATAAAAGTTATAGATATTTCTCTTGCGGTTCTAGATCATCTTGAATCAGCTCAATCGGAGATTGGATGAGAGAGTTATGCCCATTTTACGAAAAGATGTCAGAACTGTCTAAAATTCCGCAATTATCTTCATTTGCTCCTAATGTCTCCATTTGTGTCCTAAATCAAAATATAAGAATAATGAGTATATTTAGGCATCAAATAAGAATAAAGTATTAAACATTAAGAGCGGAAAATATGGCATTTTATATTCTCATCAATATATTAAATCATGCTTATATCTATTTCAAGATAAATGACCATTAATTTTAATAACATGAGTTATATCCATTATTTTCTCATTTCTTTTAGTATTTAAATAGAGTATTTAGAGTGCATTTTTGTGCACTCATCATTACCTTTGGTGTGATGATGAAAACCAGGGTGTGCGGATAGTCTCTAGGGAAGGTCATGGTGCATACGGTTAATAAAATGGATGTTTAGGCCATTTTCTGAGAAAGTGGCGGGTTGTATTTATTGGTTTTACGTGGACCATTTTCTGGGAAAATGATTGTGATTTAAATGGATTTACGGACATCATTTTCTGGAAAAATGATGGATGATATTATTGGAGTTTTAATTTGGGCCAAATTGGGATTTTGGCGTGTGTGGTTATTGTATTTGTTTCAAGGAAGATGATTTTAAACTTCATGCATACGATGTCCTGTTCATGCATAGTGTTGTTGCATGAATGTATTTCTATCTTTTGGTTTGTTTGGGTTATACTTACCTATTATGCATTTTCTGGTATCGTAACTTTTGGTTGCAGATTTTTGTGGAGGCTGAGCCTGAGGAAGTGACTCTGCTGTTAAAGTATTCGTATTATAAAATTGTTATCTTGGAAAATTATTTTCCCCTTTCTAATAATATGTATTCGTTAAATTATATTTTGGATGACTGTATTAAATCTCCTATTGGAGAATTTATGTTAAATTAGTTTGTAAAATAACTCTAAAAAATTCTGGTACTTAGTTATCGACTTAATTTATTCGCTGCTTTTATTTATGTATGTCACATGTTTATACACTTAGCACATGACGTTGGGGATGTGTAACCCCTGTTATCATCATCCCGACGCATCGATTCCAATATTTTTTTAAAGGGGAATTTGGGGGCGTCATAGTAACTCTCTCGATCATCCATTTTATATACGATCTGCATTAATTTCTTAGTTGTGCGATTTTTTTTTTCATGTTTTTCAACTGACTCAGCGTATATATTGGACTGGCAAGGAGGATATGTATGTATATATATTGTTATGTAATTTTATAGTATATAAGCTTTTTCTTGAGAAACTTTTAGCTGACCAAACGTCTAGGAGTCTCAGTGCTCTGATAAGCTATCGCAATATATACATCGACTATATATACAAGCTGGTAATATTAACTATGAAACATGCAGTTGTTCATGAATCTGAATGGACTTTGTCTATTGAAGATGCAATAGTATCGTGCTGGAGAGAATGTGTGATAGAATGTGTCATTATAAAATAAAATAAACGATTGATCGGCCTTTTCAAATTCTAAAATAAAAATAACATAAAATTATAATCTAATAATTTTTTATTAAACTTTTAACTTTAATTAATCTTAATTTAAACATCTCATTTCATCTATAAAATCAAACTAGAGGCCTAAATATCCTCAAGCTAATCCTCATCATGATGATAAAACAATAGTAAAATGGATATATATTTCATATATATGGTATGTGACGCCACCAACTCCCACTTACAGAAACACGGGAATCGAGGCATCGGAATGCTGATAACACGGGACACACACTTCAAATGTTAAGTGCTAAGTATGTGAACACGTGATATGCACAAATAAAAGCAGCGAATAAATAAAGTCAATATCTAAATACCAGAATTTTTTTTAGAATTATTTTATAAAATAGTTTAACACAAATTCTCCAACAGGAGATTTAATACAGTTATCCCAAAGACAAATCATAAAAATACATAATTATTAAAAATGGGAATAACAATTTTCAAGATAATAAATTATAATACCATACTTCAACAGCAGAGCTTCCTTCTCAGACTTAATCTCATCTACATCTGCATCTAAAATCTACAACGCCAAAAATGGCATCGCAGGTAAGTATAACCCAAACAAGCCACAAGATTAAAATACATTCCTGCACCAACAAAAATGCATTATCATGATACTATAAGCATGAAGCTCAAAATCATCATTCTCAAAATAAATAATTTAATCATGTACGCCAAAATCCCATTTGTCCCAAAATAAAATCCATTTAAAAAAAATTACCATTTTCCTAGAAAATGGTACTCAAATCAGTTTATCAAAACTCGCCATCTTCCCAAAAAATGGCTCACAAAACCAAATAACACAGAAGGCGGGAATTGTAGGCGGGACTTTACCACCATCCCTGCTTACCCCTATATTTATACCAGTCATACGGGCATTACGTATCGCCGTCCCCAATATGACATACATACCAACCATAATGGGCGTTATGTATCGCTGTCCCCATTATGACATCCACACATTAATTATATTGGACGTTATGTATTGCCGTCCCCAATATGACATCTACACATCATCAATCATAACGGACATTACGTATCGTCTTCCCCGTTATGACCTACACATACTCTTTTCATAGCGGGCGTTACGTATCGTCGCCTTCGATATGAAATACACACACGAACCATAACGGGCATTACATATCGTCGTTCCTGTTATGACTCCGTCAAAACTATTAAAATCCACAAATCCAATAATATTGTAGGCGAGAATTACAGGCGGGACTAAACCACTATCCCTGCTTACCACCATCCCTATAGTACCTCATTTAAAACCGATCAATTAAATCAATTCATCATACCAAAAACCAAGTCTCACATTAAAAACCCAAAAATCAAATATACACATCAACAACAGTGCAATTACACAATGCATACCACCATATACAAAATATCCAACATTTAATAAGTACAATTATCAACCAAACACTAAGTTGTTACAGCAAAAATATATTTAAATCTCAAGGATCATTTGGAAATACTTATAGCACTACAATATAATTTTCAAAGCATCACCAAGGTGTAAGCGACGACGGCAAAGCAACGTAACAATGCAAAACGGACAACGACCGCGAGTCTCAAAAATCTAACTTTTGAATAGGGACAAACAAAGACTTAGGATGGCTAGGGAAGAGCTTAGAGTTGCTAGTGAAGTCAATGGTGGTGGTGGTTGGCCGTAGGTGGTGGCGTGGGCGGCGGTAGGAGGCCGAATAGTGTACAATAGAGATGTAGCTCAAGGGATCTCAAGAGTGGCGGATCAAGGTTGAGGAAGGGTGGGTTAGGTAGCTGGGAGGCCGGTGGTGAAGTGGCGAAGAGATGGTGGCCGGTGGTGGAGCGACGGTGGCACTGGAGCACTTAAAGTCCGCGGCTTGGAGGTGGGCGTGGGGGCAAATAACGGCACGGGCTGGGCTGAAATTGAAGGGGGGTGGTCGCCGGCTAGTGGGGAAGAGAATGGAAGGGCGGTGACGTCCACGGCCGCGCGCGGCGGTTCTAGGTGGAGAGAGGAAGAACGGGAGAGAAAAGAGGGGGAGGGGGTCGTGCAGCTAGGGGGAAAGCAGAGGAAAGAGGAAGAAAAAAGAAAGAAAGAGGAAAAAAGAAAAGAAAAAAAAAAGGAGAAAAGAAAAAGAAGGAAAAAGAAATGCATTCCAACTAGAAAAGAGCACAAAGAAATAAATAAAGACTAACTGAAAGGCCACCGTTCAATTTCAATTTTAATAAAATATTTAAAACCCAACAATAAATTAATTTAAATTAAAGAGCAATTTAAGTATGAAATATTAATTAATATAAAGAAAGAACATCAATTTAAATTCCAAAACTTAAAATAAAACAGAAATAAAATAATGAAAAACAGATTTAATTTAAAACAAGAGAACTATTAATTATATTAATTTAAATAATCTTTCAATAAAAATACACATAAATACGGGGTATCACATCCTTCCCCCCTTAAAATAAATTTCGTCCTCGAAATTTGCTTAGTTGCAACAATAAGAACTCCAATAACTCATCTACCACACCTTTCAACACTTACTCCAAATAATTTACCGAATCAATTATTTTCCTCAAACACAAATGGATGCCATCCATCATAACTGTATAGTCTTCAAATAGCATTCCATCTCTAGGACTCCTAAGGTAACAATGTAATCCAAAATCTCCATATGTACAAGGATTTTAATACGATCTATCAAAATTCTAATGTTAAATAACTCCATACAAAAAAAATTGTGCCACCCTCAAATAACTTCCAAGTTTATCCTCCCAACTTAACCATCAATAAGTATAATTTAGCCAACCAAAAGATAAATCTCCCCTTACAAGTATCATCCTAAATTTTAAGTTACCACTAATACCTCAAGGCCAGCACAATACTTGAATCCTCCAACTACATTGCAAGACATCACGTTTTCGCATGCACTCTGATAACTCACTAAATACATAAAATTAAATCCTCATAAATTATCACCATGAGTAGAAGCTAGCTCAACACCTATTAACAAGAAATCTCATACCACTTCCAAATCCTAAAGTTCTAATATCTCATAATTTGATTACATTACTATGGTTGACACCTAAGCTCCATTGTACATCACATAACAGCCCTATCAATTCTACTCAAATTAATTAGCAAGACAAACAGGATACATATAGTTTTTCCAACCGGACTTTCAATACCCATGAGATGAAATAGTCTCAAATATTTAAATTTTTATGTGACCTCAAGTCACAACTAATTACTTAAGATACCTCGACAAATGCTGCTAACTATTAAATTCATTAAATATTAAGCTTAAATTACTCACCCCAAATAATTTGCCCAAAAGCGTAAAATTTAGATCCCTTGAATTTAATACCATTACATCAAATCAATATCTATCATATAACAAAACAATTTCTCCCAAGTCAAACACAAATCAAAGACAAGTACTCTCCAAAATTTACACACACACCAATATTACCCATCAAACTCTAAGCATCCATAACCAAAATCAAAACTTCACCAAAGAAATAAATGATAGCCTACTACCATAAGTATCCTTAAAACAGATTTTGTAATAATACACCAATAGCAAGGATTCCACACTCACAAGAAGAGTCTATATAGAGTACAATTCCAACAATCTTCCAGAAATAAAATTAGAATTTGAAAACTCAAGTACTCAGTGAGATCCAGATAATACACATAAATATCATATGAAATATCAATAAAGAAACATAATTACATAAATATCAACAATTATCAAAATGAATCCATCTCACAAAGATATAATAATATACCCAAATACTAAATGAAACTTAAGTAATTCACATAAATATTATATAAAAATAGAAAGGGGGAAAAGATCTAATAAATACATAAATGCCAGCATTCAACAAAACAAATCCACCTCCCTTGGTAAACACAAAGCCACCAAAAGCTTTCATTAAAAACAACAAAGAGGTTGGATTAAAGAGGTGAGTGAGAAACTAGAACAACAAAAAACAGAATTTAGAAATTCTCCCCAAAATCCAACTCTAAAAAGATTTATTGTAGAAATTTTCAGAATTTAAAACTTTTCAAAGAAACGAACCATAATAAAATAATTAAATAGATAAGTTAATGAATAAATACTAAAAAGTCGCCAAAACAAACTCACTCATCAAAATAAATAGATAAACTTTTAAAATAATTCAAGCAAAAATGTGAAAAGGTAATAAATTTAAAAGCTTACCTCAAGGCATGTCTCTAAGAGAAATACAAAATAGCGATTTTTTTTAAATCTTTGTCATAAAGAATCTCAAGTTCCAAGATATTTAAGAGACAAAACATCGTCTTTAAAATAAAAAGATAATAAACAAAATCCAAAACCATCTTATAGGAAACTCATGAAATGAAATTAAAATAAAACCAAATCCATATGATAAATGCACAAAAGCTTAATAAAACAAAATAACCCACAACAAAATAATATACTATAAGATGAGGGATTCTATAATACAATTATTTAAAATATAGGATTCAATAAAATGAATGATATAAAATAATAATCTATTCTAAAAGACCAAAATTTCAATTTAAACAAAACAAAGGCATATATAGAAATAAATAAATGCCCAATAACTTAACTAAATAAAATCAAAAAAATAAAATCTTAACTACTACCCAATTATAATACTGAATAAATATTAAAATGAAATAAAGCAAAGCAAGTCAACCAATCAGAACTAAGCTAACTACGAAAATAATAAACAAAATGCACATTAAATAAAACGTGCAACACAACGAAATAAATATCGATAATCAACAAACAATAAAATAACAAATTTTAAAACAACAAACTTTTCTAATACAGTCTCTAGGTAATTTGTGGATTTATCCAGAGTCCAACTGCTTTGATACCACCTATGACGCCCACATCTCCCACTTACGGAAACACAGGAATCGAGGCATTGGAATACTGACAATATGGGTCACGCACTCCCAACGTCAAGTACTAAGTATGTGAATACGTGACATGCACAAATAAAAGCAGCGGATAAATAAAGTCAATATCTAAGTACCACAAGTTTTTTTAGAATTATTTTATAAAATAGTTTAACACAAATTCTCTAATAGGAGATTTAATACAGTCATCCAAAAAAAAATCATAAAAATACGTAATTATCAAGAACGGCGACTACGCCAAAAGAATAACGCGGTCGTTTGTAGTATAGCTTTGGGGTGTCTAATCCACAAGGAGATGGATTGAGAAATTGAAAAATAGTACCAAATTAATAAGAAGATTTAGAAGAGTGTGAAAAGTGATTTTTGAAATATGACGTAAATTAAAACTAAATGAGTAATTTGGGAATCCTTTGTATATAATCGATATTTTAATTATTTTTGATTCATTAATAACTCAATTGAAATTTCTATATCCAAATTTTCAATCTGAAGATAAAACATTAATAACCAGATTTAAATCAAATGTAATCTCTCAAAAGATCATTCGTCGCAATATAAGAACGAGAATTGTTATCGATATTAAGGAAATTCAACGTCAACAATATATTCGTAGAGTAATATTACAGCAGAGAATTAAATTAATATAAATTACCAATTGAACCAAATATAATCAAAGGATTATTCAATTCAATAGAAAAAGCATAACTAAATCTATAAATAAAATAAATTCTAAAGATTATTTGGTGACGAAAATATTTATAATAAATTTGAATGACTAAACAAAAGAGTTTTAATAATTGAAGAACACGTATATGAATAAAAAACAATTACAAATACCATCATATATATAAATTCATCCCTAACTCTATTAGAGAATTTAGTTACACATATTGAAAATATGCAACGAAAATTCTCTAAGGAAAATTATGGAAGAGCCGACCATTGTTTTCTCTCTTCTCTGATTTTTCTTTTATTTTCTTAAACTCTCAAAATAGCTCTTCCAAGGCATCCAAGCACCAAGTATGGACTTAGAACACACACCCCTCCCTTCTATTTATAAGCATCCTTCATGCAAGTTGTCATGACAAAATCATCACAATTTCAACTTGCATTTCCATGTATCATTCTTGAATTTAAGTGATTTGTGAGTTATCATTTTGATAATTTGTTTTTTCACTATGCATGAGCTGAATTTTGCTTGTAGGTTGAGTGTTTGAATTTTGCTTCTTTAACCATTAGTTGCTTTGTATGACTTTATATCTTGTGGTCAAACAATTTGTCTTGAAGAAACTTGAGTCTACTTCATCTTGCATGTGAGTTGATCATTGAATTTTCAAATTGGTGTAGGAGTGCATGCTGGAAAATATTGTGATAACATTTGGATTTGACGCAAGTGGTTGAAGAATATTCAGGAATATCAAGTGCAGGTGCGTCCATTTGATGGTCGATTTTGTCTTGGATTGAAAGGATATCCCTTAAAACATAAACACAAAAGTTATATATATTTCTCGTGGGGTTCTATAGCATCTTGAATAAGCTTAATCTGAGATTGGATGAGAGAGTTATGCCCATATTACGAAAAGACGTCAAAACTGTCTAAAATTACGCAAATATCTTCATTTCCTCCTAATGCCTCTATTTGAGTCATGATGAGTGCACAAAAATGTACTTTTAATACTCTATTTAAATGCTAAAAGATATGAGAAAATAATGGATATAACTCATGTTATTAAAATTAATGGTCATTGAGATATATATAAGCATGATTTAATATATTGATGAGAATATAAAATGCCATATTTATCTCTTAATGTTTAATATTTTATTCTTATTTGATGCCTAAATATACTCATTATTCTTATATTTTAGTTTAGGACACAGATAGAGGCATTAGGAGCAAATGAAGATAATTGCAGAATTTTATACAGTTCTGACGTCTTTTCGTAATATGGGCATAACTGTTTTATCCAATTTTCGATTGAGCTGATTCAAGATGATATAGAACCGTAAGAGAAATATATATAGCTTTTATGTTTTAGGTTTTAAGAGTTATCCGCTCTATCTAAGACAAAATCATTCATTAAGTGAACGCACCTGCACTTGACGTTCCTGAATATTCTTCAGCCACTTGCATCAAATCCAAATGTCATCACAATATTTTCCAGCAAGTACTCCTACACCAACTTGGAAATTCAATGATCAACTCACATGCAAGATGAAGTGCACTCAAGTTTGTTCAAGACAAATTATTTGATCACAAGATTTTAAGTCATACAAGACAACTAATGGATAGAGAAGCAAAATTGAAACACTCAACCTACAAGCAAAATCCAGCTTATGCATAGTGAGAAAACAAATGATCAAAATAACAACTCACAAATCACTTGGATTCAAGAATGGCACATGGCAAAATAAGTTGAAATTGTTATATTTTGTTATGACAATTTGCATTAAGGATGCTTATAAATAGAAGGGATGGGTGTGTGTTCTAGGATGATGCTTAGTGTGCTTGGATGCCTTGGAAGAGGCATTGTTTTGGGAGCTTGAGAAAAGAAAAGAAAAACCAAAGAAGAGATAAGAAAATAATAGTTGACTCTTCTATATTATCCCTTGGAGAATTTTTGTTGCATATTTTCAAAATGTGTAACTAATTTTCTAGTAGAGTTAGGGATGAATTTGTATATATGATGGTATTTGTAATTGTTTTTTATTCATATATGTGTTCTTCAAATATTAAACTCTTTTGTTTAGTCATTTGAAATTTATTATAAATATTTTCGTCACCAAATAATTTTAAAATTTATTTCATTTATAGATTCAGTCATGCTTTTTCTATTGAATGCAATAATCCTTTAATTATGTTTGGTTTAATTGGTTATCTATATTAATTTGATTCTCTACTGCAATATTGCTTTACGAGTGTATTGTTGACGTTGAATTTCCTTAATATCGATAACAGTTCCCGTTCTTATATTATGGTAAATGATTTTTCGAAAGATTACATTTAATTTAAATCTGGTTATTAATGTTTTATCTTCTGATTGAAAATTCGTACATAGAATTTTTAATTGAGTTATTAATAAATCGAAATTAATTAAAATATCGATTATATACAAAGGATTCCCGATGCTCTACTTTTCGTCTTACTTTTATACTTTTCAAATTACTCATTAAGTTTTAATTTAATTTAATTACTATTCTTCAATTTTTCAATCTATCTCCATGTGGAATCGACACCCCAAAACTATACTGCAGATGACCGCGTTATTCTTTGAGCATAATCAAATTTTGGCGCCATTGCCTGGGAGACGGTCGAAGAATTTGTAGTTTTTTTTTAGTAGTTTGTTAAAAAAAAAAAAAAAAAAGTAACTTCGTTCATTTTCTTTTTAGCTTTCTACATCTTTATTTTATTTTACTTTTCTTTTTGTAATTATTTTTTTCAATATTACGTTTTTCTTTACTTTGCATGCACAGGTACAGAGACGCTTTTGGACAGTTTGCTAGTAGACCCGTGCTAGAATCAGATTCAGAATCTAATTTTTCTAATCGCTTAATTGATAATTCTTCCAATTCTGACGCGATTCGTGAACATGCGGACCAACCTATTAGAACCCTCCAAGATTATCTTCATCTTGCACGAATAGCCACACCATCCTGTATTATGTTCTCACCTAATGTTCGTCATGTAGATTTCAAAATAGGAATAATACAATTACTTCCGACTTTCCATGGTCTAGAAAATGAAAACCCCTATGTTCATATTAGGGAATTTGAGGAAGTAGTTGCAACATTTCACAGTCAAAATACCACTGATGACACGGTAAAGCTAAAGTTCTTTCCTTTTTCTTTGAAAGATAAAACTAAGAGTTGGTTGTACTCACTAAGACCATGATCTATTGGAACATGGAAAGTTCTTTCCTTTTTCTTTGAGAAATGATGCTTATGAAAACTCCAAGATCTATAAGGCTAAAATCAAAGCATTTCATAATGAAAATATTTTGAGAAAAACATTTAAGCCTAATAATCGAGTATTTTTATATGATTCAAGACTCCATAAGCATCAAGGAAAATTTCGATCCAGATGGACCGGCCCGGTTATAATAAAAAGCGTTTTCACAAATGGGGTGGTAGAAATAGAAAATCTAAAAAATGGATATATCTTCAAAGTAAATGGTCAGTGCCTCAAAATCTTAATTGATAGACAAGTTCCGGAAGTGAAAGACATTCCACTTATGGACCCAGGATATCAATCTTGACCATCTCCATGTATGTTTTTCTTTCATTTTCTTTTCGTTCATTTTCAATTTGTTTATTGTTTACTTTATTTTGTTATAGGTTAATTTTATTTTGACAAATACCATTTTTGATGCCAAGCAAGCCACCCACATCAGGTGTATTCTACGCTGTTTAGTTATTCAATTCTGATTCTTAAACATTGAGGACAATGTTTCATTTAAGTTGGGGGGTGGGAATACAAATCTGTTATTTAAACTTTGTGGCATATTTCAATCAAAATATAAAAAATTGCCAAATTTTTTATTGATTTACATCACACACGCATTGTGACGCCCCCAATTTACGTCTGGGATTTAACGTAAATTAAGGTGTTTAGATAAGTAACACTTGGCTACTCACCCTCGTACTTAACAAAATAAAATGCATATATCAGTTAATTCACAGCGGATCAGGTTTTTGATATAAAACTTTCTAAAGATCACATGGGAAATATATTTACAACATTCACAACATTCATTAAAACTTAACATTATACTTATTTACATACACAAGACCCTTATTGTAGCAAGTTAGCAACAAAACATATTACATTCATTTAAAAGATTTTCCTTCACCTCACTCTTTTTCCTTCTTAACCTCGGGGAATTCTCTCCCATAGCGAAACTTATCTATACTAACACTAAAGTCTCGTTGGAGTAATTGTCCATATGGAGTCATACAAACTCCACACATGGACAACGAGCCATCAAATCCTAAGGTTAAACAGGATCCTGTACGTTGCCTCTCCTCAGCAAAACTGGATGCGTCAAGGCTTCCAACTCCGGTAGGTTGATTACTGATAGGAGGTCCGAAAGAAACAAAAGAAATGTTCATATAAGTACTATAGTTGGAGAGTCCCTCAAGACTCCCCGAAGTCTCCTGCCTCGTCGGGGCTGTCCCCTTGCTAGTCATCAAATCCTGTATAAAGTTGATATGCACAAAAATATATAGAGCCAGAAAAGAGTGAGATTTCATTTGAAATCTTAGTAAGTACATAAAAAGCTTAAAGAAAACAGGAAAAAAGCAACTATAATATTATCACCACTTATGACTAGGGAAATTTACCCTAAGATACACCTCATAAGACCACTGCCTAACTGGTACTTTTCTTACTCAACCGAATACATAATCTTATACTAAATTACACCATTTTCTTAAAAGTTCGTATTCTTTCTTGTCACTGATGGGCATTACGTTTCACCGTCCCCATCACATATACTCATCAATCATCCGAATGTTACGTCTCGCCGTCCCCATTGTGATGAGTCTCGTGCCAATCTTCAGGGCGTTACATCTCCCTATCCCCGCTATTCAGATCAGTTTCACGAGCGTTACGTCTCACTGTCCCTGCTATTCTGCTCAATCTCACGGGCGTTACGTCTCGCCGTCCCCGTGAAGACCATACATTCTTATAACACGACAGGTGTTACGTATCGCCATCCCTATCGGTATGTCCGTCATCCGGGTGTTATGTCTCACCATCCCCGTCACGACATGACTAACTTATTCTAGTACTTTTTTTTCTTTTTAGTTGTTTCTTTCTTATTCATATGAGTTTCTCACTCATAATCATTTCCATTTGGAACACCAATTTTATTCCAGGAAAAACCTTGAGTCTAAACAAAACAAAGCATCTCGCTTGAGTGGGATGTCGAGCGAGTATCGAGCAAAATCTCGTGTTGGAACTTGCTCGAACAGAGTATTGAGCGAAACTTTAGCGAGGGGTCATATTTTGCCTTCGCTCGACTCACATGTCGAGCGAGGGTCGAGCGAGATCACGGCTCTAAGAGTTTTTCTACTCAAAACATGCCAATCTTTTTACTATACTCTATTTGGCTTCTTAAAAACTTAAATCTATGTTCTTACAATTATAATGAATATTTTTACAAGACAAGTTAAAACCAACCTTACTCATATGTCACTTTGTCACTTAATCATATTCTTAAGAGTTCAATGCTAGTAAACATAGTTCAATCACTTCAATAAACCATTTACATGCTTAACTTAAGTTAGAATATGGACTTACAAATTCTTCAAAGTTCAAGGGAATGGATCCAACCAACTTCTTGCAAGCTTTCTTCCAAACTCACTCACTTAGCTCACAAATGAACTCTTTAAGGGTTTTGGGAGGGTTTTATGGTGTATCTTCCAAAGGGGAAAGTGTTCTCTCCTTCTAAAGGAGCTTAGAAAGCTCTCAAGGCTCTGTTTATATGGTGGTGGTCGACCAACATGAGGGAGAGAAAAGGAAAAACACCCTAAGGTGCACTAGTTGCCAGATTTGCATGGATGATGAGGTGTCTATCTAAGCAAATCTCATGATGAGGATTAAGCCTCCCAAATCCTAGACTTTGCAGCTGGATTAGTCATCCAAGGGCTCACATTTGAGATATTTTGGCTGCCCATTTTGATCCATGGCTGAGAAGTGAGCTAAAGGGATAAGAGGTGAGGTGGCATTTCACCTAACCATGCATGCATCTCTCATCTCCAGCCCCCGCCTTGTGTCACACGCCCCTCTCCAGATTTTTTCACCCATTTGGTTACTTCCTAACTCCCTTAAGTCTCCATTTAACAAGTTCTAGAAGGCCACTTCTTAGTTTAGTTAAGGTAGAGCCAAATTTGATTCATTTAGTCACCTATCAACTAGATTTTGTTTCCCCTTGTGTTACCATCATACTAACTAATTACTTGGCTTCCAAATCAACTTTCCATCCATTTCCAACTATCCCTACACATGTTCTAATCCCAGAGAATCTCAAAACCAATTGCCTAATTCGTTACATGCCCCAAATTAGTTCAATTCATCCAACTCGGGTTCCATTTAAGCCCATTCCAGAGCTGCCTACTTGATTCCTAAATACGTTATTGATCCCTTCCGAATTTCAGAAAACTTAAAACATAAAAGGTTTAGATCTATCTCGCAAGTTCTATAACAATTGCAATCACCTCATTTGGACCTCATATGAATAACTTATGTCTATTTCACTAAAACTCGACAGATAAATCCGAGAATGCATAATTCCCAATACCAAGCGTTATCTCACATTCCTCAATTAAATCTCTCACTCTAATTTACTAGTAAATAAATACATAAAATAAATTTCCTCATAATAATATCCATAAAATAATTTACCTTAGAAAAATTTGGGCTATTACTCGCATCTTTTCACACATGATACTCATGCTCATTCATAACCATCTTGGTGAATTCAACAAACCCATCTTAAATAATTTTGCTAAGGCATCCACAGAACCATTTATGCACTTATCCAAACTTTGTGGTAATATGGTAATTTGACACATGTAACTAGAGAATTATTTTGCTTAAATATTCACGTGAATTTTGGTGAGAATTGAGAGTTTAAAAATACAGAAATTGTGATAAGTATCTTTGATCTATTGAATTGGACATTTCTTTTGAGAATATCATTATACGGTTTGTGGTAAGATGATAAATATACTTGGGATATGACGAAAGTCAACTTAGGATTAACGTTTGAGCCTTTTAAGCTGACCATTTTCATCATAGACCCCTAGCAGCCAATTTTGAGGCAATAAACACATATGGCCTTTTCTTTTCATATCTACATCATCCATACATCTCCACATTAGAGTATAGCTTATACACTAATTTTTTCTACCATTTTACTTCCAAGTGTGTACTAGGTGTGAAATTATTATTAAAAAAAAAAAGAAACTATGACAAAAATGACATGGTGCTAGACATGTCCATCAAATTATTCATGAAAGAGTTCATCAAATTGCAAAAACACCACTGGCAAAAGAAGAAAGAAAATCATTCTTAGTCAAAAATCTAAAAAGTTGAAAAGTACATCAAAAGGAAAGTATAGTCTACTGAAAAATTTAACAGATTCCCTTTTGTGTATACTTAGAAGTTTTTGAAACCTCTTCACCATTTTCTTCTTATGAACCCCAAATCTAAGCCACATTACAACCCTTTGTGTTGATTTTTCCAATCCTAAGTATGCTTGTGGAAATAATAGTGGAAATCTCATTGTTAGTATTCCTATCATAAGATCAATGTTTACTTGTTACTTATATATAATTGTCTGAATTTCCATGAGAGTAAATGTAAACCTTTGTCAACTTCATAGAGAGAATTCTTACACAAAAACACTTATATACCCGTGAGTTATGGAGTTGAAACTTTTACTTAAGATATTCCTACTGTTGTATGTGTTGGAACCTCTGATTTGATAAAAATAGTTTGGAACACATACACACTCTGTGGATTGCTATATGAAAATTACTTATGAAAGGGTTATTGAATTCCTAAAATTGTTTTGATATGCAAATTTGAAAAATGTGTCTTGATGGCCCCTATGTGTGATTTTCTTTGGTCTTTCTCATTATTTTGCATGAAAATTGCTAGGAACTAGCAATGAGTAAGTTGGAGGGTGTGATGAGTGCACAAAAATTCACTTTAAATAATCTATTTAAATGCTAAAAAAATGAGAAAATATTGGATATAACTCATGTTATTAAAATTAATAGTCATTTATCTTGAGATAGATATAAGCATGATTTAATATATTGATGAGAATATAAAATGTCATATTTTTCTCTCTTAATATTTAATATTTTATTCTTATTTGATGCCTAAATATACTCATTATTCTTATATTTTGATTTAGGACACAAATAGAGGCATTTGGAGCAAATGAAGATAATTGTGAAATTTTAGACAGTTCTGACGTCTTTTTCTAAATGGGCATAACTCTTTCATCCAATCTCCAATTGAGTTGATTCATGATGATATAGAACCGAAAGAGAAATATTTATAACTTTTATGTTTTATGTTTTAAGAGATATCTGCTCGATCCAAGACAAAATCGTTCATCAAGTGGACGTACCTGCACTTGACATTCCTGAATATTCTTCAGCCACTTGCATCAAATCCAAATGTCATCACAATATTTTCCAGCAAGCACTCCTACATCAACTTGGAAATTCAATGATCAACTCACATGCAAGATGAAGTGCACTCAAGTTTCTTCAAGACAAATTATTTGACAACAAGATATTAAGTCATACAAGACAACTAATAGATAGAGAAGCAAAATTGAAACACTCAACCTACAAGCAAAATCCAGCTCATGCATAGTGAAAAAAAAAATTATCAAAATGACAACTCAAAAATCACTTGGATTCAAGAATGGCACATGGCAAAGCAAGTTGAAATTGTGATGATTTTGTCATGACAACTTGCATAAAGGATGCTTATAAATAGAAGGGAGGGGTGTGTGTTCTAGGATGATGCTTAGTGTGCTTGGATGCCTTGGAAGAGACATTGTTTTGAAAACTTGAGAAAAGAAAAGAAAATCAAAGAAGAGAGAAGAAAATAATGGTTGGCTCTTCTATATTATCCCTTGGAGAATTTTTGTTGCATATTTTCAATATGTGTAACTAATTTTCTAGTATGGATGAATTTGTATATATGATGGTATTTCTAGTTGTTTTTGATTCATATATGTGTTCTTGAAATATTAAACTCTTTTGTTTAGTCATTCGAAATTTATTATAAATGTTTTCGTCACCAAATAATCTTAGAATTTATTTTATTTATAGATTCAGTCATGCTTTTTCTATTGAATGCGATAATCCTTTGATTATGTTTGGTTCAAATGGTTATCTATATTAATTTAATTCTCTGCTACAATATTGCTTTACGAGTATATTGTTGACGTTGAATTTCCTTAATATCGATTACAATTCCCGTTCTTCTATTGCGACGAATGATTTTTCAAAAGATTATATTTAATTTAAATCTGATTATTAATGTTTTATCTTCTGATTGAAAATTTGGACATAGAATTTTCAATTGAGTTATTAATGAATCGAAAATAATTTAAATACCGATTATATACAAAGGATTTCTGATACTTTACTTTTCGTCTCATTTTTATACTTTTCAAATTGTTCATTTAGTTTTAACTCACGTCACACTCTAAAATACACTTTTCGCACTCGTCTAAATCTTTTTGTTAATTTCGTTACTATTCTTCAATTTCTCAATCCATCTCTCTGTGGAATCGACACCCCAAAGCTATACTGCAAATGACCGCGTTATTCTTTGGGCATAATCAAGTCCTAAATCAAAATATAAGAATAATAAATAGATTTAGATATCAAATAAGAAATAAATATTAAATATTAAGAGAGAAAAATATGACATTTTATATTCTCATCTATATATTAAATTATGCTTATATCTATCTTAAGATAAATAATTATTAATTTTAATAATATGAGTTATATCAATTACTTTCTCATTTCTTTTAGCATTTAAATAGAGTATTTAGAGTGTATTTTTGTGCACTCATCACACCCCCGAACTTACTCATTGCTACTCCCTAGTAATTTTTATGCAAAATAATGAGAAAGACAAAAAAAAAAACCACACATAAGGGCCTTTAAGACACATATTTCAAATTTGTATATCAAAACAATTTTAGAAATTCAATAACCCTTTCAAAAGTAATTCAAATATAGCAATCCACATAGTGTGTATGTGTTCCAAACTATTTTTATCAAATCAGAGCTTTTGACACATGCAACATCAAGAATATCTTTAAGCAAAAGAATATATAAGTGCTTTTGTGCAAGAATTCTCTCTATGAGGTTGACAAAAGTGTACACTTACTCTCATGAAAATTCAGGCAATTAAATATAAGTAACAAGAAAACATTGATCTTATGATAGAAATACTAACAAATGAGATTTCCACCATTCTTTCTACAAGCATACTTAGGATCAGAATAATCAACATAAAAGGTTGTAACATGGTTTAGGTTTAGGGCTATAAGAAGAAAAGGGTGAAGGAGATTAAAAAACGTTCAAGTATACATAAAATAGAATCTGTTAAATTTCTTAGTAGACTATACTTTCCTTTTAATGCACTTTTCGACTTTTCAAATTTTTCACTAATAATACTTTTCCATCTTCTTTTGTCACTGTTGTCTTCGTAATTTGATGAACTCTTTCATGAATAATTTGATGGACACATCTAGCACCATGACATTTTTGTCATGGTTTTCTTGCCATTTTTGTTATAGTTTTTTTTTTATTGAAATAATAATTTCACACCTAGTACACACTTGGAAGTAAAATAGTAGGAAAAAATAGTGTATAAGCTATACTCTAATGTGGAGAGGTATAGATGATATAGGTATGAAAAGAAAAGGTCATATGTGTATATTGGCTCAAAATTGATTGCTAGGAATCTATGATGAAAAGGGTCAGCTTGAAAGGCTCAAACGTTAATCCTAAGTTGACTTTCGTCATATCCCAAGTAAATCCACCATCTTACCACAAACCATGTAATGATATTTTCAAAAGAAGTGTCCAATTCAATAGACCAATGGATACTTATCACAATTTTTGTATTTGTAAGCTCTCAATTCTCACCAAAATTCACATGAATACTTAAGCAAAATAATTCTTTAGTTACTTGTGTCAAATCACCATATTACAACAAAGTTTGGATAAGTGCATAAATAGTTGTCCGGATGCCTTAGTAAAATGATTTAAGATAAGTTTGTTGAATTCACCAAGATGGTTATGAATGAGCATGAGTATCTTGTGTGAAAAGATGCCTGTGTGATGTAAATTTTTAAAACAAATTGACAATTTTTTATATTTTGATTGAAATATGCCACAGAGTTTAAATAACAGATTTGTATTCACACCCCAACTTAAATGAAACATTATCCTCAATATTTAAGAATTAGAATTAAATAACTAAACATGATAGAATACACCTGATGTGGGATGTGGGTGGCTTGCTTGGAATCAAAGATGGTATTTGTAAACATAAAATTAACCTATAACAAAATAAAGTAAACAATAAACAAAAAGAAAAGGAACGAAAAGAAAATGAAAGAAAAACAAACCTGGAGATGGTTAAGATTGATATACTGGGTCCATAAGTGAAATGTCTTCCACTTCCGGAATTTGTCTATCAATTAAGATTTTGAGGCGCTGACCATTTACTTTGAAGATACATCCATCTTTTGAATTTTCTATTTCTACCACCCCATTTGTGAAAACGTTTTTTACTATAAAATGGCCGGTCCATCTAGATCGAAATTTTTTCTGGATGCTTATGGAGTCTTGAATCATATAAAAATACTCGATCATTAGACTTAAATATTTTTCTCAAAATATTTTTATCATGAAATGCTTTCATTTTAGCCTTATAGATCTTGGAGTTTTCATAAGCATCATTTCTCAATTCTTCTAATTCCGTCAAGTGACAAAATTAAAATGTTTAAAGGCCCAATATGCTCGATGCTTGAGCTCCATGGGCAAGTGACAAAGTTTTCCAAAAACGAGTCTATAAGGTGACATGCTTAAGGGAATTTTGAAAGCTGTACGGTAAGCCCAAAGCGCATCAGTCAGTCTTAAAGACCAATCTTTCTGATCCGGGTTGACCATTTTTTCTAAAATTTGTTAAAGTTTCCTATTCGTAAGTTCAACCTATCCACTTGTTTGAGGATGATATGCAGTAAAAAGCTTATATATCACCCCATATATTTTCATTAAAGCATTAAAGAACGGTTACAAAAATGCGTACCTCGGTCATTAATGATAGCACGTAGGGAACCAAATCGAGATAATACATTTTGTTTGAGAAACTTAATTACCGTCCTGTTATCATTAGTCCTATAAGATGCTGCCTCTACCCATTTTGACACATAATCTACTGTCACAATAATATATAAATATACAAAAGAATGAGGAAATGGTCCCATAAAATCAATGCCCCAACAGTCAAAAATTTCAATCACCAAAATAGGGTTTAAGGGCATTATATTACAACAAGTCATAACTTCTAACTTTTGACATCTTTCGCATGAGAAACAATAGATATTTGTATCTTTAAACAAGGTGGGTCAATAAAATCCACACTGCAGGATTTTTGCAACGGTTTTCTTCATTGAAAAGTGGCCACCACAAGCTTGAGAATGACAAAATTCCAAAACGCTTACAATTACTTCATCAGGCATTCAACGCCTTAAAATTTGATCAGGGCAGTATTTAAAAAGGTAAGGGTCATCCAATAGAATTTTCGTACCTCAATCATGAATTTCTTTTTGTCTTGGGTGCTAAAATCTTTTGGTATTTTACCTGCAGCTAAATAGTACACAATATGAGCAAACCATGGTAGAGAAGTAATAAAAGTAAATGCTCATCGGGAAAATCATCTTTGATTGGCATATGGTCAAAAGTGTCCTCGAATGTGAGTCTAGAGAAATGGTCTGCCACTACGTTCTCCACTCCTTTCTTGTCCTTGATGGTAATGTCAAATTCCTACAAAACTAAAATCCATCGTATTAGTCGTGCCTTAGCATCATTCTTTGTAAGAAGGTACTTAAGAACTGCATGATCTGTAAAAATAATAATAGGAGAACTAATCAAATAAGCGCGGAATTTATCCAAAGCAAATACTACAGCTATCAACTCTTTTTCAGCGATGGAGTAATTCATTTGAGCACTATTCAGAGTTCTAGCATAGTAAATGATAAAAGGTTTTCCTTCTCTTCGTTGTCTAAGAACAACACCTACAGTAAAATCGCTAGCATCACACATAATTTCAAAAGGTAAATTCCAATCAGGTGGTTACATTATAGGTGCTGAAGTAAGCTTGTCAATTAATGTTTTGAAAGTCTCTTGACAGGTTTGTGTCCTTTCATATGGGGCATTCTTAGCAAGGAGGTTACATAGGGGTCTAGATATGGCGGAAAAATTCTATATGAATCTCCTATAAAAACCTGTATGACCAAGAAATGATCTCATATCTTTAGCTATCCTAGGTGTTGGCAATTTAGAGATTAATTCAACTTTTGATTGATCAACCTTCATTCCTTTGGAAGAAATAATATGCCTTAAAACAATAGCTGAAGATACCATAAAGTGACATTTTTCCCAATTTAAAACCAATTCTTTTTCTTCACAACGAGTCAGCACTCTTTCTAAATTCATTATGCATTCATCAAAAGAAGATCCAAAAACAGTCAAGTCATCCATAAAAACTTCCATACACTTTTCAACCATATCACTAAAAATACTCATCATGCAATGTTGAAAAGTAGTTGGAGCATTACACAGTCCAAATGACATTCTGCAGAAAGCATAAGTATCGAAAGGACAAGTAAAAGTGGTTTTATCCTAGTCTTCTAATGCAATTTCAATTTGATAATAACCAGAATAACCATCTAGAAAGTAATAAAAAGGATGACCAGCCACCCACTTAAGAATTTGATCAATAAAAGGAAGTGAAAAATGGTCTTTTTGTGTGGTGACATTTAATTTTCTGTAATCAATGCACATCCGCAAACCAGTCACCAGTTTTGTAGGGACTAACTCTCCAAGATCATTTTTTATCACAGTTACAGCTGACTTTTTAAGAACAACTTGCGTAGGACTTACCCATTTACTATCAGCAATAGGATATATCATTCCTGCATCTAATAGTTTCAATACTTTATTTTTCACAACTTCTTTCATTGTGGGATTAAGTCTACGTTGAGGGTCTCTTTGAGGATTATCTTTCCTCTAAATTTATTTTATGAGTACAGACCAGGAAACTAATGCCTTTTATATTAGCAATACTCCATCCTAGGGCTGATTTATACCTGTATAAAATCTGAATTAATTTCTAACCTTGGGACTCAGATAATTCAGATGAAATAATAACAGGAAAAGTATCACCTAAACCAAAGAAAACATGCTTTAAACTCTTAGTTAGGGATTTTGATTCAAATTTTGGGGCTTCCCTACTTGAAGGACTTTCTCTTTCTATTTTTTCAGGCAATTTCTCAAACTTTGGTTGCCATGCCTGTGTGCTATAATCATGAGTTCTGTCAAAAATCGCACAAATGTTACTACATTAGATGAATTACTTATAAGATTAAATTTAGAATTTACAATAAAGTATTCAAGGGGAGCTAAATCATGAGTTGTAAGAACGTCTCTTTCTATGAGAGAGTCAATCATATATGTCTGATGACACTCGACATCCTCTTCTGGCTGTTTTGCAATATGAAAAATATTTACCTCAAGAGTCATATTGCCAAAGGAGAGTTTTATCAATCCATTTCTGCAATTGATAAGCGCATTAGAAGTAGCAAGAAAAGGTCTACCTAAAATTAATGGAATTTTAGAGGTGGTTTCCACAGTAGAACTAGTGTCTAGAATTAAGAAATCAACAGGATAATAAAATTTGTCAACTTGAATTAAAACATCCTCTACCACACCCCGTGGTGCTCTAACTAAACGATCAGCCAATTGTAATACCATAAAAGTTAGTTTGATTTCTCCCAATCCCAATTGTAAATAAATAGAATATGACATCAAATTTACACTAGCCCCTAGCAAGGCCTGTCCAAGCTCATGATTGCCAATGTTGCATGTGATGTTTGGACATCCAGGATCCTTGTACTTAGGGAGAATCCATTGTTCAATTAGAGCACTAACTTGCTCTGTCAAGAATGCTCTCTTTTTCACATGATGCTTCCTCTTAACTGTACACAAATCTTTGAGAATTTTTGCCTAAGTAGAAACTTGTTTAATTACATGCAAAAGAGGAAGATTAATTTTTACCTGTCTAAGATTTTCTAAAATATCATTGTTATGATCTAGAGTTTGTTTGCTTGACTTTAATGCTTGAAGAAAAAGTACCTTAACAGGATTTTTTGTAACCTCAGGTTCCTCGGGTTTTGTTGCCTCAAGTTTTTTGGGAAGCTCAGGACTGCTGCTACCTTAATCTTTCTCTACATCCTTTGTTTTGTCTATTATTGGATCATGTAAAGACTTACCACCTCGTGTCACAATGGCATTTACATCATTCAGATCTCCTTGTGCCATATGTTGACCATGAGGTATAGACTGAGTTTGAGAAGGAAACTTACATTTCTCATTCACAGTCAAAGAACTCATTATTTTAGACACCTGGCTCTTTTATTTCCTTATTTTCTTTGACAGCCTGCGTAATCAAAATTTCAAATTTCTGATTATTTTTACCCTATATTTCAATAAAAGTATGCAAAGTATCTTCTAAAAAATTTCTAGAAGATTGAGGTGCATGGTATGGTACATGATATGATCTAGAGGGTTGTCCAGGCTGTTGGTTTTCAGACTTCCAGCTGAAGTTAAATGATTATGTCATCCTGGGTTGTAGGTTTCAAAGTAAGGTGTGAAGAGCTTTTTGTACATAAACAGAGCATTATTTTGTTCCTCATACATACCATTCATGTTAGTATGTATAGGACACTCTTGGGCATGATAATCTATCCTACCATAGACAACACATGGCCCAAAAGATTCTGCATGATTAGCTATATGTGTTGGTTTTGAATTTTTGGTTTTCAATAACTTTAATTCTCTGGTGAGCATTTTAACCTTAGCCTTAATGTTATCCTCTTCCATTAGATAGTAAATACCACCACTCGGATTTCCTGTAGGCTGTGACCTATTTTTGCCTAGGTCCAGTCCAAGTATGAGCTTTTTCAGCAAGCTCATTGAGGTACTGTATGGCCTCATCAGGATTTTTCTGTAAAAATTCTCCATTGCACATCATTTCCATGAATTGACGTACCCTAGGCGTAAGCCCTTTATAGAAATAATTCACTAAGCACCAATTTTCATATCCATGGTGAGGACACATACTCAACAATTCTTTAAATCTTTCCCAAGACTGATATAAAGTCTCACTATCCTTTTGTGCAAAAATGGAGATTTGTCTTTTTAAACCATTGGTCTTATGTTGGGGAAAGTATTAATTGAAAAACACTTGAGTCATCTCACTCTATGTTCTAATAGACCACAGTCATAGTGAGTATAACTAACTTTTAACTTTATCTTTCAAAAAAAAAGGAAAGAACTTTAACCTTACTGTGTTGTCAGTGGTATTTTGACTGTGGAATGTTGCAACTACTTCCTCAAATTCCCTGATATGAATATAGGGGTTTTCATTTTCTAGACCATGAAAAGTCGGAAGTAATTGTATCATTCCTATTTTGAAATCTACGCGACGAACATTAGGTGAGAACATAATACAGGATGGTGTGGCTGTTCGTGCGGGATGAAGATAATCTTGAAGGGTTCTAACAGGTTGGTCCACGTGTTCACTCATCGCGTCAGAATTGGAAGAATTATCAAACAAGCGATTAGAAAAATTAGATTCTGAATCTGATTCTAGCACGGGTCTACTAGCAAACCGTCCAAAAGCGTCTCTGTACCTGCGCATGCAAAGTAAAGTCAGGAGTAATTGTATCATTTCTGTTTTGAAATCTACATGACGAGCATTAGGTGAGAACATAATACAGGATGGGGTGGCTGTTCGTGCAGGATGAAGATAATCTTAGAGGGCTCTAATAGGTTGGTCTGCGTGTTCATTTATCGCATCAGAATTAGAAGAATTATCAAACAAGCGATTAGAAAAATTAGATTCTGAATCTGATTCTAGCACGGGTCTACTAGCAAACCGTCTAAAAGTGTCTATGTACCTGCGCACGCAAAGTAAAGAAAAGTGTAATACTGAAAAAAAAAATATATTACGAAAATAAATAAAAATAAATAAATTAAGATGCATAAAGCTAAAAAGAAAATGAACGAAATTACCTCTTTTTTTTTTAACAAATTGCTAAAAAAACTACAAATTCTTCTACCGTCTCCCCAGCAATGGCGCCAAAATTTGATTACGCCCAAAGAAAAATGCGATAATTTGCTGAATAACTTTGGGGTGTCGATTCCATAGGGAGATGGATTAAGAAATTGAAAAATAGTAACAAAATTAACAAAAAGATTTAGAAGAGTATGAAATGTGATTTTTAAAGTATGACGTAAATTAAAACTAAATTAGTAATTTGAAAAGTATAAAAATGAGATGAAAAGTAGAGCATTGAGAATCCTTTGTATATAATCGGTATTTTAATTATTTTCGATTCATTAATAACTCAATTGAAAATTCTATGTCCAAATTTTCAATCGGAAGATAAAACATTAACAACCAGATTTAAATTAAATTTAATCTTTCGAAACATCATTCGTCGCAATATAAAAATGGGAATCGTTATCTATATTAAGGAAATTCAACGTCAATAATATACTCATAGAGTAATATTGTAGCAGAGAATTAAATTAATATAGATAATCAATTGAACCAAACATAATCAAAGGATTCTTCCATTCAATAAAAAAAAGCATGACTGAATCTATAAATGAAATAAATTCTAAGATTATTTGGTGACGAAAATATTTATAATAAATTTTGAATGACTAAACAAAAGAATTTTAATAATTGAAGAACACATATATGAATAAAAAAATAATTACAAATACCATCATATATATATTCATCCATAACTCTACTAGAGAATTTAGTTACACATATTGAAAATATGCAACAAAAATTCTCTAAGGAAAAATATGGAAAAGCTGACCATTGTTTTCTCTCCTCTGGTTTTTCTTTTCTTTTCTCAAACTCTCAAAATAGCTCTTCCAAGGCATCCAAACACCAAGCATAGTCTTAGAACACACACTCCTCTCTTCTATTTATAATCATCCTTCATACAAGTTGTCATGACAAAATCATCACAATATCAACTTGTTTTGCCATGTGCCATTCTTGAATCCAAGTGATTTGTGAGTTGTCATTTTGATAATTAGTTTTTCCACTTTGCATGAGCTGAATTTTGCTTGTAGGTTGAATGTTTCAATTTTGCTTATTTATCCATTAGTTGCCTTGTATGATTTTATATCTTGTGGTCAAATAATTTGTCTTGAAGAAACTTAAGTGCACTTCATCTTGCATATGAGTTGATCATTGAATTTTTAAGTTGGTGTAAGTGCTTGCTAGAAAATATTATGATGACATTTGGATTTGATGCAAGTGGCTGAAGACTATTCAGGAACGTCAAGTGCAGGTGTGTCCACTTGATGGTCGATTTTGTCTTGGATTGAGCGGATATCTCTTAAAACATAAAATACAAAAGTTATAGATATTTCTCTTGGAGTTTTATATCATCTTGAATCAGCTCAATCAAAATTATCTAAAATTCTGCAATTATCTTCATTTGCTCCAAATGCCCCTATTTGTGTCCTAAATCAAAATATAAGAATAATGAGTATATTTAGGTATCAAATAAGAATAAAATATTAAATATTAAGAGAGAAGAATATGACATTTTATATTCTTATTAATATATTAAATCATACTTATATCTATCTCAAGATAAATTGACCATTAATTTTAATAACTTGAGTTATATCCATTATTTTCTCATTTTTTTAGAATTTAAATAGAGTATTTAGAGTACATTTTTGTGCATTCATCAAACGGGAATAACAATTCCCAAGATAATAAATTAAAATACTATATTTCAATAGCGGAGCCGCCTCCTCAGGTTTAGCCTCATCGATATCTGCATCCAAAATCTACGATGCCAAAAATTTCATTGTAGGTAAGTATAACCCAAACAAGCCACAAGATTAAAATACATTCATGCATCAACAAAAATGCATTATCATGATACCATATGCATGAAACTCAAAATAAATAAATTAATCACACACGCTAAAATCCCATTTGGCCCAAAATAAAATCTATTTAAAAAAAATTACCATTTTCCCAGAAAATGGTACTCAAATCAATTTATCAAAAATCGCCATCTTCCCAGAAAATGGCTCACAAAACCAAATAACACAAAAGGCGAGAATCGCAGGCGGGACTCTATTACCATCCTTGCTTACCCCCATATTCATACCAGTCATACGGGCGTTACGTATCGTCGTCCCCGATATGACATACATATCAATCGTAATGGGCATTACATATCGCCGTCCCTATTATGACATCCACACATCATCAATAATAACGGGTGTTATGTATCGCCATTCCCGTTATGACCTACGCACACTCTTTTCATAGCGGGTGTTACGTATCGCCATCCCCGATATGAAATACACACACAGACCATAACGGGCGTTACGTATTGCCGTCCCTGTTATGACTCAGTCAAAACTATTAAAATCCACAAATCCAATAATATTGTAGGCGGGAATTACAGGCGGGACTAAACCATCATCCATACAGTATCTTATTTAAAACCGATCAATTAAATCATTTCAACATACCAAAAACCAAGTCTTACATTAAAACCGCAAAAATCAAATATATAACATCAACAAGAGTGCAATTACACAATGCACACCATCTTGTACAAAATATCCAACATTCAATAAGTCTAATCATCAACCAAACACTAAGTTGTTACTGTAAAAATATACTTAAACCTAAAGGATCATTTGGAAAATACTTACAGTACTATAATATAATTTTCAAAGCATCACCGAGGTGCAAGTGACGGCGGCAAAGTAACGTAACAGTGCAAAACAGACAACGATCATGGGTCTCAAAAATCCAACTTTTGAACAGGAACAAACGAAGACTTAGGATGGCTAGGAAAGAGTTTAGAGGTGCTAATGAAGTGAATGGTGGTGGTGGTGGTTGGCCGTAGGTGGCGGCGTGGGCGGCGGTTAGGGCTGTAAAAAGACCAAACCAAACCAGTTGTCCCTGTCCGATCCGGTCCAAAAAATATATGAACCAGAAAATTCTGGTCCGGTCTTGGTCCAGGGGGTTCATCCCCCTGGACCAGACCGAATCCCTACAGGTTTTTTTTTTTTAATATATGTATATATAAATAATAATATATAAATTTTAATAATAATATTAATATATATTAACATTATAACATATTAATATATAATATATATTCTTATAATATTAATATATTAAGATTTATAGTAGACTAGTAGTTGACTAGTTATAGTATAAAAATATAAATTATAGTATATCTAGATAAAGTATTAGTAATAATTTATAAGTAATAAGTATATTATTATTATTTAATATATTATTACTAATTTATCACTATTTACTAACATATAAATATATAATATACTAAAGTAATTTGTAATAGTATTATTAGTAATTAGTTATAGTTTATTAACATATACTAATGTAATAGTATTATTAAACTATTAGATTATTAGACTATTAGTTATAGTTTACTAACATACTTAATATTTAATATAGACTAACATATTAATATATAATATATACTCTTATAATATTAACATATGAATAATAAGTTTATTATTATTATTTAATATATTATTACTAATTTATCACTATTTACTAACATATAAATATATTATATACTAATATAAATTATAATAGTGTTATTACTTACTAGTTATAGTTTATTAACATATACTAATGTAATAATGTTATTAGACTATTAGACTATTAGTTATAATTTACTAACATACTTAATATATAATATAAACTAACATATTAATATATAATATATACTCTTATAATATTAACATATAAGTAATAAGTGTATTATTATTATTTAATATATTATTACTAATTTATCACTATTTACTAACATATAAATATATAATATACTAATTATATAATATTATTAGACTATTAGACTATTAGTTATAGTTTATTAACATACTTAATATATAATATATTCTAACATATTAGTATATAATAATTAATATATACTCTTATAATATTAACATATAAGTAATAAGTATATTATTATTATTATTTAATATATTATTATTAATTTATCACTATTTATTATTATTTAATAAATTAATATAACTTATAGTTATAACTTATAGTACAAGACTATAAGTATTAATTTATTAAATCTATAGAATAAAATTTATAACTATATATTTTATTACCAATTTAAATATTTTTTTATTAATTTATGTGCCAACTGCCAAATGTCCAAAAATATAAAAAAATTTAATTGGAGCTAAACGGTGCCGTTTAGCACCATTTAGCTCCAAATAATGGGTGAAGTGCCGTGACAAATTGAGTAAAACGGTTCTGTTTTACTCAAACTTTGAGTAAAACGGCGCCGTTTTGATAAATAACTTAACCTAAACGTAAAACCCCAGCAGCCCGCGTCTTCTTCTTCATTTCTTCAATTCTTCTCATAGCCTTACAGCCTCCAGCCCTCCAGCCTCCAAGAAGTCGAACCCAGTGCCCCCATCCCATCCGGTGTCTCATCTCTTGGCCGTCGTGAGTCCATCCCATCCATCCCTTGGCTGTCGCGAGTCCATCATGTCCATCCCTTGGCCGTCGCGAGTCCATCCCGTCAAGTGTCCATCGCTGATCTCCTTCCGTCCAGTCGCAAATCGAAGTGCAGGTATTTGATTTTTCGAATCTATCTCTTGAACTCTTCCGTTGTTATTTGTTAACTTGTTACTTGTTAGCCCATCGCAAATCCATCTATTCCGTTGTTCACTAGATTCCCTACAAATAATTATTATTATTTTTGTAAATTGTAACTGTGTTAGTGAGATTGCGCTTGGAAATTGAAATTTCATTGTATATATATTATATGTGGTTTCGGGTTTGTGTAGGCTGTACTCTATAGCAATCCGGGAGATGCCATTCTTATGATCAAGCTTCTAATAATATTTTTGAATGTCAGGAATTGCTAGATGGTCTGTGGTTAATGTTTATGCAAGAGTTTGGGCTTGAGAGTTGATCGATTCTTCATTCTACAGAATTTTTAATTTTTTGGAATTTTTTGGATAGTTGACCCATTTTACAGAATTTTTAATTTCTTTTATTGACTGTTGTTGTTGGTTTATTTATTCTGTAGATGGAGGCTTCTACAAATGAGATGCGGGAGTCTCAGCCAACACAATTGGAATCGGTCCAGGAAATGCCTCCACCCTTAAATCCAATCCCATCCGATGTAAGTATTCAATCTGGGTCACATAAAGGTAAACGTAGGTCATACGTATGGGAGCACTTTCAAATTGTAGAAGGTGGTGATCCCACCAAACCTAGGGCTGCATGTAATTATTGTGGAGCAACGTATGCATGTGATTCGAATAAAAACTATACGAAGTGCCTGAAGTATCACCTTGAGAAGCAATGTAAGAAATTTCCGGGTAGGAAGATCATGTGTCCGAGCCAAACGATTCTAGAGTTTAAAGTTGATGGAGGTTCAAGCAGTGGGGGACTTGTCAATGTTGGTTTTAGTGTTGAGGCTTGCCGACAAGCCTTGGCAAAGATGATTATTCTTGATGAGTTGCCCTTTAGATTTGTTGAAGGGGAGGGTTTCAAACAGTTTATGCTTGTGGTTTGTCCTAAATGGCTAGGAATTTCATCCCGTGTTACGATTGCCTAGGATTGCTATAATGTGTTTAATGAGGAAAAAAAGAAGTTGAAAAATGCTCTTCAAGGGCAACGGATTTCCGTCACCACGAATACATGGACATACATGTAAAATTTCAACTATATGTGTCTCACAGCACACTTTATTGATGATGATTGGAAGTTACACAAAAGGATTCTTTCATTTTCTTTGGTTGAAAGCCACAAGGGTGAGACACTTGGTAAGAGCATAGAGTGTTACTTGCATGATTGGGGGCGACCGAAAATTGTTGCAATCACTTTTGATAATGCAAGTTCTAATAATGGGGTTATTTCTTATATTAGAAAAAAAAACCAAGTTTAAGAGGGATACGATTTTGGAGAATGAATTTTTACATGTTCGATGTTGTGCCCACATTTTAAACTTAATCGTCCGTGATGGGTTGAAAGACTTTGAAGAGTCTATTGCGAAGGTGAGGGGAGTTGTGAAATTTGTTAAATCATCTCCTCAAAGGTTAAGCACATTTAAAAAATGTGTGGAGGATGAAGAAATTCAATCCAAAGGATCTGTTTGCCTAGATGTACAGACTAGGTAGAACTCCACCTATCTTATGTTAGAGAGGGCTTTAACATTTAGAAAGACTTTTGATCGGTTGGAGGAAGAAGATCCGGGCTTCCTTGGTAGTATTGGAGATGAAGATGATGACGATGATGAAGATGATGTGGTGAATAGGAGAAAGTCAAAGAAGTTAGGGCCTCCCAATGCAACCGATTGGGAAAAGGTAAAGGTATTTGTGAAGTTTCTTCAATTGTTTCATGATGCAACTGTACGCTTCTCAGGCGGTGAATATATAACTTGCAATGTTTTTTTCCGCGAGTTGGTGAAGATTCAAAGTGATATTAATAAGGTGTGTGAAGAAGAAAACCCCGTGGTGGGAGTAATGGCAAAAAATATGAAGAAAAAATTTGAAAAGTATTGGGAGAATTTGGATAATCAAAATATGTTGTTGTATGTTGGGCTTATTCTTGATCCTCGATACAAAATAAGATATCTTGATTTTGTTTTGACTAAAATGTATAAAGATAATTCTACGAAGGCCATTGATTTGAGTTGGAAGGCAAAAAATGCATTTACCCGTTTGTATGAGGCATACATGGAAGATGATATAGTTACTTCTCATGAGCCCGCAAGTTCTCCAAGTAAAAATGCAAGTCTTTCAACTTCCAAGAGATTCAAGAGAATGGAATAGGATGATAAGGCCTATATAGAGGATGAATTTGAACAACATTTACAGTCAAAAAATTCTTTGGAAAGCAAATCAAAGGTTGATGGATATCTAGCTGACAAATGTGAGGGTCAAGATGATAATTTCGACCTTCTAATTTGGTGGAAAACCAATTCAGTTAGATATCGCATACTTTCAAAGATTGCACGCAACGTACTTGCATTACCAGTATTTACTGTGGCCTCTGAATCTACATTTAGCACAGCGGGTCGTGTAATTGACCATTTTCGAAGTAGTTTAAGTCTAAAAATAGCTGAGGCTCTCATATGTGCACAAAATTGGCTTCGATCTTCTTCGACTCCAATAAGTCTTAGGAATTTAATGGATGGTGTGGAAGATTGTGAGAAGCAGTTGGAAGGTATAGGTAAGTAAATTTAATTTGCTTGTTAGCTTTTGTGATTTATTTTGTTTTATCTTTTATATTATGTTGTAAATTTTTTTAACTTATTTTTTAAATTTTTATGTCTAGAAATTGTTGGAGAGTATGGTGATTCTATTTCTATGGAGGCGTCAAATTCAACACCTACATGCCCAAAGTAATGATTGAAGGGTAAGTCGATGTGATTTCTAAATATTTTATTTTTACAGGATTTCTTTCGAAATGAGTGTATATATATTATATAGTTTTGATCACAAGAGTTTTATTACATAATTGTAGTTTAATTGTCAATCTCTTTTAACTTAATTTAATTTAATTCACTCAATCTCTTTTTGCAGAATGATTGATTGTCGGTTGAGATTTGGAAGCATAAAAAAGGGGAGGGTCATCTAGATGCAAATTGCAATACTAAGGCCTGAGAGATGTTTTAATTTGAATGATTTTGGAATGCCATTTTATTTTTGGATTATTTTAATTTCTTTTTTATTTTATTTGGACTCTTTAGTAAATTTGGAATCTATTATGTAGACTCTTAAGGAGTCAGGACTCTTAAGGACTGATTATTATTTTTCATTTATTTGGACTCTTAACTCTTAAGGACTCTTAAGTCTCAAGTCTTAAGGATTAATTTCTTTTTTATTTTATTTGGATTTTTAAGGACTCTTTTTTTCCTTTTTTTTTATTTAGATTATTTTTCTTTTGCCATTTTTTTAAAAGTAAATTTTTTTAATATTTTTTATTTAAATATGTGATAAATATGTAAATTGCGTTGAAAATAATAAATTTAGGTGAAAAAAAAAATTAATCATTTCAGACCGGACCAGACCGGACCGCCCTTAGACTGAATTGGACCGGACTGGAATGGACCGAATAGGAGTTCGGTCCGGTCCAGGGTAAGAAAATTCTTGGACCGAATGAAATCGGTCCACAAATTTTCCAAATCGGACCGGACTATTTACACCCCTAGCGGCGGTAGGAGGCCGAATAGTATAAAATAGAGATGTAGTTCAAGAAACCTCAAGAGTGGCGGATCGGGACTGAAGAAGGGTGGGTTAGGTAGCTGGGAGGCCGGTGATGAAATGGCGAAGAGATGGTGGCCGGTGGTGAAGCGACGGCTGCGCTGGAGCACTTAAAGGCCGCGGCTTGGAGGTGGGCGTGGGGGCAAACGGTGGCACGAGCTGGGCTGAAATTGAAGGGGGGTCATCGTTGGCCAGTGGGGAAGAGAATGGGAGGGGTGGTGACGTCCACGGGAGCGCGCGGCTGCGCTGGGTGGAGAGAGGAAGAACGGGCGAGAGAAGAGGGGAGGGGTCGCACGGCTGGGGAGAAAGCAGGGGAAATAAGAAGAAACAAGAAAGAAAAAGGAAAGAAGAAAAGAAAAAGAAAAAGAAAAAAAAGGAGAAAAGAAAAGGAAGGAAGGAAATGCAGTCCAACTAAAAAAGAGCACAAAGAAATAAATAAAAACAAACAGAAAGGCTACAATTCAATTTCAATAAAACAAAATATTTAAAATCCAACAATAAATTAATTTAAATTAAAGAGTATTTTAAATACGAAATATTAATTAATATAGAGAAAGTACATCAATTTAAATTCCACAACTTGAAATAAAACACAAATAAAACAATAAAAAACATATTTAATTTTAAACAACAGAATCATTAATTATAATAATTTAAATAATCTTTCAATAAAAATACACGTAAATATGAGATATCTCATATTATTCACATATACATAAAATCTAAGTGCAGTGCTTCAATATATAGTAATAGATGGCATGCCTTAATTCCGTGCAGAAGCTTAGACTCAACAAAATAAAGGCCATCGACCACAAGTACCAGCGCTTATATCCTGAAAAGACGTTGAAGTACGAGTACAAACCCTAGCATCTTTGTACACTTTTCCTGGTCTGCAATAATAGCCCTTGCTTGGAGCACAATGACTGTCTTTTGAGCATATACACAACCCTTCTAGTGCACAACCCTCCTTATCTATAATCACCCATTTATCCAATCCCAGAACTTGATTTGTCCAATCACTAGAGAATAGCCCCAATGGATCATAAAATTCCTTAACCTTTATGAATTTTGTAGCATTTTTGTACCTCTTGATCACTCCCTCGAACGCTAGGTTCCTATTCTTTCCCCAATGAGGAAGTGCCCCATACTTGAAAAGTGCGAGTTGCTCAACTTCTTCGAATATGTCTTCGTAAAGCCTAGGATTCGTGGGGTCTTTGCTTCGATAATATGTGATATCAAAGTCTACTGCATCTTCTTGCTTTCCCAGATAAGCACTCGAAGCCTTAACGTACCGCATGAGGATTCCATTGTAAAGTTCTACGCCACACATTGCTTTGGGCACCAAATCGTTTAGCTTTTGCACGTCTTGGATGAAACTCTTAGCCTTTGACAAACCAATGCTGAGAGTGGTTTGGTGAAAGAACTCTCCCTTAACTCTTGGGTCCCATGCACATGCCGTGACCCGTGCATCCTCGAGACTGTCTAAGCAGGTTCCGGATGCTTGAAACCTGTTGTGATATCCAACAACCGGATAGCCCATAAAGGCATTACCTAATAATAATCAAAATTCCATTACTTCTAATTAGGAAATTCAATTCAATTTCAAATAAAAATATTTGGAAAATGAGGATGAAAATAGCAATACCATTGTTAGTTAAACCATAGGCACTATTCACGAGTGCAGAGACAACTGTTATTGCACCGATGCACTTTCCATTGGCATCACTAGTGGATTCTTGAAATTCCTCTATTTAAAAATGCATGCACAAAAACATGTCATCAGAATTAAGAATTGCTACAATACAAATAAATTATATAAAAATAAATTTATAAATTGACTAGATTTTACATAATACGTTAGACTTGCTTAATTCTTATTAAAAATAATATTATAATTTAATATACTGCATTAAACTACATCAACTATAAATATATTTTTGTATAAATCTTTTGTGATTAAAGTATTTTTATCAAAATTACCATCACATCCAACTTTTGGAGAGGCTGTTTAAAGTTTAAAATACTGGCTAACCTGTGGTTCTGATAATGGCCAATTCGACGGAAGGTGTAGAGCGGAATGGCGTGAAATCATAGAGACCATTACCCGACATGTTGATGGAGACACGATCATCGATCCGATAGACCGCCCTGCGTTGACTAGGATACCAGGTTATATCAGCAAACTCATGCTCATTCCCGAAACTTGCAACTTCATCTCCCAAGTCTGAATCATTCTTTGCCAAGTAAGTGATGGATCTCTTAAAGAGGGGCTGTAGTGTAAGAGTGACCTGCGAATGTGAGCAGTTTTCTTTCTTAGCCATTCATGACTTTGGCGTACGTATTGATCTTTTTTCTTTTTTAAATACTGCTTGTTTTCTTTCCATGTACTAATCTTATGAAAGGCTATGTACGTACGTATATACATAATATAATTACTTATCTACACGTAGAAATATAATATATATATATATATGTGTGTGTGTGTGTGTATTATATGTATATATATATATATATATTTGCTCAATCGGCCCCACTGGCTCAGTTATTTGCAAGTACTTGCTTATTAATAATTGTATGGTTCCTAATTCCGGGCGCTGGCGATGGAGGATGCTTCCCTCAAAGCAATTTTTGAAAAAAATTATTATTTATAGTTGTGTTTTATAAAATACACAGAAAAATGATGGTTTTTTTTTAAATAAATAATAAAACCCTTATTATCCATTTAAATATTTTACTTTTTTAAGAAAAATCATGATAAAAGTGTATATAAACATTTAGTTTCTTGTCACAATCTAATCCTAAAATGCAAAAAAAATCTTGATTTCTTCTTAAATGTTTAAAATTTCACGTCTAAATATTTTAATTTTCTTTGTTGGTATATTTTATCTTTTCTATGCATAGTTTTTCTTAAATTTGTTTTAACAATTTTCTTTCTAATTAATGCTTACCATATAATCATTTTTCTATGCATTATTTTTCTAATTAATGCTTACCATCTTTTCTATGCAAGATTTTTCAATATATCATATTAAGAAAATTGCTTTTTTGTAATCAGTTATTTCTAACAAAACAATTATTTCCTGTTAAAATGAGTATGTTTTCATCGCAAATAGTTCTTCTCGTCACAAAGAATCCATCATAAATGTCTATTTTTCTTGTTGTGGTGCGCATTCGTTATTAGAAATGTATTTTATATGGGTGACAATATGTGCTATGACCCATTATCCCAACACGAATACAACATGATAAAATAAATAAAAAACTATGAAAAATAATTATATTAATATTTTTTGGATCTTCAATCATATTTCTAAATCTTTCGTATTATATATATAGAATACAATCTAAATCTATAAAAAATAACTTTTTACAAGATAAATCTTATGAAAAATAAATAAAAAATTTACTTCAATACTAATTGCATCCAAAAGTAAATTCTTGGATCCTATAACACCCAGGCCCAAGCTCGCTACCCAGGCCCATGCCCGGTTCAGCCAACCCACAACACACAAAAACGATGTCGTTTCTCCTTAGGTAAGTTGTTTCCGTCCCTTTTCTTTCTTTCTTTTTCTTTCTTCTCTTTTCCTTCTCCTTCCCCTGCTCGATAGTTCCTCTGTTTTGCTGTCCTCCGAATTTCACTCGCCGATCCCCACGTAGCGGACGGTTCACCATTAGATGGAAGTTAATCCGATGCTCAACCATTTCTCTCACTCTCACTCCCCTCGGCATAACCTTTCTCTTCTTCTCCCTCCAGGTTCCCTCTTCACCGGTTCTCCCCTACTTATAGTCATCAACGACGCACGCCAGTAAGATTTTTCCTCTCTAATTATCTTCTAATATTTACAATCTTTTCTCTTCCTCTCTAATTTCATCTACACCGTTTTAGGTCTCAAAAATTTCTGGGTTTTGTTTACATATTGTGGAGTTTAATACCGTTGATTTTTCGGTGTGGGTTCTCTTCCGTTGAAATCCCCTAATTCCTTTCACCTGCGTTCTCCACTTGTAAGCTCTTCTAAATATTTTTCTATTTCGTTTCCTTATACCCATGGGATATGGTCTTGGAACATTTAATCACTGAGTTATATATAGTGTGTTTTCGATGGATGAAGTTAAGTATAGAGGAACCAGGAATCCAATCGGTTGGCCCCTGTCTTCATGCAATTGCAATTCTTCAGGTAAAGACTCACGGAAATTTGATTTTTTTTCCTTGGCCATGTTTTAAATTTGCTAGATCAGTGTCCAAAAATTTTTACGTTTGGGGTTTATTATTGTTGTATTGTTGTTTGGTTAGTTTATTCATAATCAAATAATACTTGCAAATGTTCTGTAGAAGGTTGGTATTAAGGTTTTGTTGGATGTAAATGATCATCTGGTTGTGATCTCTATTTTCTGGAAATCATTTTTAGGTGATGATTGGGTTTTAAGTAGTTGAGGTGGACTGGATAATTTGGGGTCCTCTTGGGAGAGATTTATGCGAGCTGTTTGGGTGAAGCGTATATGGTAATTTTCCCTTGTTGGGCGTGTTTATTGTTTCCAAAAGTTGGATATTTTTTTTGGAAGTGGTTTAATTTATGGAGGATGTTGGTTTACTTGTTGGAATTAATTATGAAATTCTAACTTCTTGGCCGTGTTGAGTTATAGGCATTTTATTTAAAAAGATCAATGCTAAATGGTTGTGTGGAACAAGAAGACCATTTTAGCATATCCTCGAGTAAGTCAAGTTGACTAAGGTGTAGTTGTATGTTCATATTTCGGGGCTGGTCAGCATGTTTAATGTGTGTTATTTGACTTGAAGGTTTTAATAGGAGGTAGTGTTTTAAAGTCGGTGTAGTTGAAGAAAGGATACGTCTATTTTTTCATTTGTTTTAAATAATAGGTTTTATGTCTTCTTTATTTTATATAGATTGGGTGGCTGGGCATTAATGCTGGAATTCGTTTTATTTTTATTTCATTATGAATAGCTGACGAGATTAATATAGGTTGGACTCGAGAATTTATCAGTCCTCTACAAGAGTCAGGTAAGCGGGGCTTCTATCCTAGATTTGCATAAAAAGAAAATTTGTTTGAGGTTGGTTTTATAAAATGTGCATATTATGTTTTCAAAAGAAAAATGGGAAAAACAACCTCAGTATATAAATAATTCTGCATCTTCTCATGAAATTTATATGATAGAGAAAGTTTCTTTTGATATGAAATGTGTAGACATGAGTAATATTTAACATATTTATAAGATATGCATAAGGGCGAACATGGTTTGGAATGTTTTCTTGTACATATGAAATATAAATACTTTGATTGTTTCCTTTAATCTGAAAATGATAAGAGAAAGAAAAACACGTGATTTGATATGTTATATTCATGGAAAATTTTTGGCATGCTTATTTGTTGGTCTTGGTTTCTGGATATGGTTTTGATATTTGTATATGGTTTCACGTGATATGGTTGGTACCACCATGATATGATATGATATGATAGGAGTGCAATCACTTTGGAAACAAAATGATCCTTTTATGTGTTTCTTTCCTATGTGCACACTCGGGGCTCCGAGAACGAATGAGAGAAAGTCTCACAATTAGATACCGTTTGCTTTGGCCACCGGGGATAGCACAACCCTACCACGGGGGTTAAATATGGTATATGTTCCGAAATATTGATAAGATGAGATGTTATAGTTACTTGTGCCAAAATATTTTAATTTGAAAAGTTGGTTTTGTGAATACTTTATGAAAAATAAAGATTCGCTCAATTTTTATTGGTTTATAAGTTTTGGAGTTGTTACCTTTAAATAAAAGTTTTTTCATTACATGCATAAGAGTATTATTGAAAATGTCCATACTTTACACACTAGTATAGGTGTTTTACTTACTTAGTTGTGGTTGAACTCACCCCCCTTATCTAAATACATTTCAGATGAAGTGGAGGTCTCGACTGAGGACCAAGATTAGTATGTTGGGACCAGGATAAACGTTTACTTTTGGTTGAAGTGAAAACTGTATTTAATGACTTGTTGTTACGTTATTTAGCATTAATAGATTCTAGTATTAGTAGAATATTTTTATTCTTGTGAAGGGAAGATTGTGGACTTTATGTGATGATATTATTTTTAAATGTATATACTCTGTTGATTTATTTAGGACTGGATTGTCTAGAATTGGGATTGAAGAGATTATTTATGGATTATTGAAAAATATTTAGAAATAGTATTTGTAGATGAAAACAGGTCATATCAAACAGGTTGGATTTTAGGATTCCCTACGAGTACAGGGTGTCACAGATTCGCTATCACTACAACAAAACTAGCTTTTTCCCAAGAAATCTTTTCCCACGACACAGTTGATGGAAAATACTTACATTTTTTAACAAATTTCATCCGTGGAAAAATATGCTCTTTTGCCACGATTCACACTCCACCATTTGAAAATTATGGGTAAAACTATCTTTTACGACGAAATTGTATCGTCGCAAATAAATAATAACATTTTCCCGTGGAAATCTCAAAGTAATTTTTTTTTAATATTATAGATGATTTTTAAATTAAATCAAATATTTTAAAATATTTTTAAAAATGTTATATTTTTAAAATTATTTTAATGGGATAATTTTTAGTTAAATGTCATATAGGTTGTTTTCTTTCTCTCACGTAATTTCACCCGCCCATTCCACTTTCATACCAGAGGAAATGGGATTCGAACCCACGATACAATCTTCTTGTATGTGGAATTAAGCCCAGTTTTCAAAGAAGCATTTTTATATTTTAAAGCCCCAAAATTGTATAGTTTAAGGAAATTATTTCATTTAAATGATTTTCAATTCTTTAAAAATATTATATAATATTCACTATTTTAATTAATGTTAAAGATTTTATTTACTTAGATCATTTTTATTTCTTCAAAAATATTTAGTAAACTTAGTATTATTTTATTTTGTGATTAAATAATATCATTTTTAGTATTTAAAGTTCATTTTAAATTATTTATATTGTATTTACAATTTTAATTATCTATTTTTATTTTGTTTATTTATAGATTTGATATCTATCGTTAGATAAAAACTTAGATCTAACGGTAGAATTTAAATATATAAATGGGGAAAACTCTGAAAGCATTCCATCTTCCCCACCGCGTGCCATTGCCGTGACCACGAATCGCCGCTTCAACTCTACTGGTGCCACCACATCTTTCTCCCCTAGCCCGACGCTGAACCCCAAGATCTCTCTCTCCCTACAACTCTCTTCTCCTCTCGGACCTCCCCTGCACACCACCTAGCTCCACCTCAGTCTAGCATAGCCGCCCAAGAGAACACCAGACCTCCTCCTCTGAACCTCCCTAACTTCACCACGATCTCCCTATCTCCTTCCTGAATCCTAAGCCTCTCCCTCACGGGTTCTCTACCACTAGCGTGTTCTTTGTCGCTATCCAAGAACTACCGCGATGAGCCACCATCGCCTCCTCTAGACACAATGTCGCATCACCACGAGCAACCCAAGGGCACAACAGCACCTCCTGCATGCTCTCCTTTGCTATCGAAGCCTTAAGCATGGTAAAACCTTATCTTTATATCGTAAGTGCTTTATTTTAGAGTAAATGGGCGGGTATAGCGTGGTGTTGATTGCTTAGACAGATTCATAATCATGGATATATAGTATTTTGATTGTGGGAGAAATTTTAATGCCAAAGGCATTCACATATTTGGTCCATGCAAAGACAAGGGTTTGCATTTCTTTTAAAATACTTGTCTGTGTAATCCAACAATTATTATTTTGCTGATACCAATGAGTAGGTTCTTATGGTTTTTTCTAGTTCAAGTGCTTATCTAGGTGATTGTTATGATAGCCATAGGTTCCTTTGAGCAGGTTCTTATTTATATCTATTGCCAATTTCCAAAGGGCTTGTTCTTCTAACATAGCTAAGAAGTTATCCAACCAGCAATATTGTCAGTGTAAGTGGTTGGATAAGGATTAAGATTATTCCAAATCTGATCCAATCCAGATGCAGTTATTAATACTGCAAATGGTTATCTATTCTAATATGAAATTTTACTTTGCACAAATCTTTTAATAGTATCCCTATATATGTCTCTTTGTTTACCATTGATTTTTATCCAAATGCTTTCAATTCTTTTAGTTTTAGATGTTACCAAAATTTTGGGTTTACTAAAGTTCATTCAAATTTGTGCTTTCTTTTAGATTTTTTTTAACGTCATCTGTTGAGGATTAATATCTTGCATTTTTTTCCTCATTTCAGTGAATCAATCCTTTGTCTCTCTGTCTCTCTTTACTTTTTATGATTATAAATATTTATTTTCTCTGTTGTATTTAATACTAATTGTTTGTATGTGGATATCAGAGGGCAGTTGCTTGGGACATGTCGAAAATTTATAGTGATTTTATTGAAGCTCAAGAAAGATGAAGGTATTTACTCCTTAAATCTTGTGAGATTATGAAGTTGTTCATTCTTAATGGAGGGGTGGGGGTGGGTGTGGGGAGTGACCCATTATAGATAGGTTGATGGATAGTTGGCATATATTATTTACATATTGGTACAATATCTCAACTAGAATTCTGTTATCTTGATAAAACATCCTGAGAAGATTTGTCTGCACTTGTAGAAAAAAAGAGTTTTGTCTGCCACTCTTTTAGAAGTGTAGCTTGGATATATTAGCTAGAATATGTATGTCATGCTTCTATTGTCTAATTACAGACCTCATATGTTAAGGTACATGAATAAAATGTGTTCATATTTGCTCAATTTGCGATTCTTGAGATGTCAGTATATGAGTAAATAATCACTGTAAAACACACCTACCTTTGCAATTTTGTGAGCATGTGTAATCGTAAATTTTTCATTGAATCTAAGTTGTTATTCTCGAGCGAAGGGATAATATTTCTAATGTGAGTATCCTCGACTGTATAATCTTTGCTTCAGTTAATTAATACCTATGCTTCTACGTGCCTATCTACTCTGGTGAAGGAGTCCTAGAATGGAAAGGAGAATCTCTGCTACCAGCCTTTAGGAACTATTTTTCTCGCTTTTAGCTATTGTCTAATCTCTTTGATTCGATAATTATTAGATTTGTACCCGTATCCTATATATTTGGGATAATTGAATCATTTCTTTATGAGGTCCTTAAATTTGTTGTGCCTTGTATATTAGAAAGGAGAATCTCTGCTACCAGCCTTTAGAAAGCTTTTTTTTCCTGCTTTTAGTTGTTCTATAATCTCTTTGATTTATTAATTATAAGAGTTGTACCCATATCCTATATTTTTGGGATAATTGAATTACTTATTTACGAGGTCCTTAAATTTTTTGTGCCTTGTATAAAAAATGCTCTTATATTTGTTGTTTCTTTTAGGATGTAAAGGGCACTTCTTTCCATCTCTTTTGCCTATCGTTCCTTCTATTCTTTTTTCCACACTTCAATTGAGAATCTCCTTTCTGTCTAAAATATTCCTAGAAGATGCTCATCTTTGATGTCTATCGATGTATTTGACATGTCTGCATCTTAAATTTAAAAGATATGTGTATTTGACATATAATCACTCCAACTTACATACCGGTTTGTGCATAGATTAGGTTAAAATCTTGTTCATATCTACGAGCTTTCGTGTTCCGTATTCACTCAAATTTGATATGTGAGGATGTTGGTGATGTGGTTTGTGAAGTGTTGGGCCTTGTTGAGTGATTGTGTTTGATATGTATGATAATTGATATGGATAGAATTATGTATATTGAGTATGTTGGTTATGATGAAGTAAAAAGAAGTTATGTGTTGAGTGGGTATTGAATGGAAGTTGTAGGTGCTTTCAAGATATTTTAGGTAGAGTTTGTTTCTTAACAAGGTGGTATACTTTTTATATATACCCCTTTGTTACATTTACTTGGTTACAAGTTTATATTTGTTAGAAACTTATGGCTCAATATGTGGACTATATTGTTGTTAGAAACATTAATTTTTGCACACTTGTATAATTTAACATGATAAATGTTAACTTTTCTTGTTATATTTTTTACATAGTTTGAAGATGATGACAAAAGATGTTATTTGAAACTCAAGTATTCATTCAAGATCAAAAGAGTAGCTAGATGAGTTTTGCTTTAATAATGTTATGTTGTCTTTTATAGTTTATTTCTTTTCTACTTCTCTCTCTCTTTCTCCTCTTGTAAACTGCATACATATTTATTTGTGCTAGTTAGTATTTTAGTTAAATATTAATTAGGGTGAGAAACAATATCATTTTTTCTTTTGGCTTTTACATCATTTTTTTTCTGTATTCTTTTACCATTTGCCATGAATATATCTCGTGGCAAATGCTTTTTTTTGTTTTTGCCTTAATAAGCTTTTCCCACTAAATGTTCTCGTGAGAAATAGTACCAAATTTCACAAGAAATAGTACCAAATAGTATTTATAGTATTTGTAATATCTTTGCAATTAATTTAATTAATTTCTATAAAAAGTATCATTTCTAGCGAGTAGCTAGCTCACTTCGAATTGTGGCCAACACAACAGAACTCAAGAAAGAATGGCAATTCAATCTAGATTCATTATCTCATAGGTGGTGCTATTATTTTGGTTATTTTTATTCTTTTTAGATACAATAAATTAATTATTTTTATCTCTTTTTCTTGTAGTGTATTGACCACTCGATCTTATACCTAAACTAAATTTTACTTTTTTTTTATTATTTTAAAATACTTTTAAGAAATATGAAAAAAATACCAAAGTACAAATAATCACTTCTTTAATCATTAAATAAAAAAATTAAAAAAATAAAATAAAATAAAATAAAATATAAGAAGTTTTAAACTGAAGTGTCAAACTAGCATTTTCCTCATCTCATATATCTAAAAATAGAAATATACAAACAAAATAAAAAAGATGCATGCTTAATTGAGTATATTACAGACTAACATATATCACTACAAGAAATTTAGTCTATTGTAATATTTTTATAATAATCAAATAGACTATTTGATACATACAAATATTACAATTGTCTCGTTAGAAACAAGACTCAATATATAAATTAAAGATGGCCATATGGGAATTTCAAAGAGAATTTCAATCAAACAACTTGGCCAGATTAATGTTACGTACTCGATCAGGAAAATATGTTTGATTGCCGAGATTGATTGATATTAATTTACACACTATAAAAATTCTCATGGATGACATCATCAAATGATTTTGTCGTTCAAATAATGTGAATTTATAGATTTATTTTCGTATGAATCTTTCGGTTAAAATATTTTTCATTTAAATGAATAAGATGCGAAACATACCTGTGAAATAACTCCGAGAACTCCGAGCGAAACTTGGGCTGCATTAAAATCTTTGTCGCCATCTTTTAGCGTTCGCACCTTAACATACCCATCTTCACGACCACCAGGACTAACCATTCGAAGTTGCACAACATAATCATGAACTGAGCTTCCTTTTCCCCACAATGTACTGCCATGGGCACCCGTCCCCAACATGCCTCCAATTGTCAGGCCCCACCAATACGGCGCAAAAACTAAGGCCAGCCCGGCCTTGGCGGCGTCATTGATAAGCTGCCTCAATGTTACACCACTCTCCACAGTCATCGTCAAAGCTTCAACATCAATTTTCAACGTACGGTTCAGATACTTGGTGCTTATTAGCAGCCCATCTTGGCCGTCGGGACAGACTAGCTTGGGAATGCTGTGTGAGGTACGTGTCGCCACCTTCATTTTCCTTAGGCTCCTTGTTGCTGTTGCCACCACTGAAATGAGTTCTTCCTCTGTGGATGGGTACGCCACTTCTGCTGCTCGACACACGCTCCGATCAGGAAAGGCTCCGTAGGAGTTAGTGATCGTGCAGTTTGTATTATTCTTTGATGAACATTTGATGGGGTCCCCTGGAGGGCTAGAATTCACAAAAAAGAATAACATAAAGAGAAAGCTAGATCGGAAAACTTGCCGGAAAATGTCATTTGTTGAGCTTAAGATCAATGCCATGGATCGATAAGAGTTTTGAATATGCTTTTTCCTTGGAAATTTAACAAGCAGTAACACTAACAGAAAGGAAGAAGAAAGGATATGGCAAGTTACCAACACGGTTAACCTCTTGTCTTGTGTTCTGTTGTGTTCAAATATACATATTTTACAGAGAAAAGAAAGAATTCTTTACGAACATTAGATCCATAAAACTAGGAAACATTTATGAATACATATCATAATCAAATAGCTAGAGTCTTTCTATTCCACCCTCTTCTGGCATGCGCTTCCTTAATTTCAGCAAGTCCATTGTCACCTTAAATATGACAGTCAGCTACATTACCCGACATATTGTTGGAGACACGATCCAACAGACTGCCAGCTTGCGTTGACTAGGATATACCAGGTTATATCAGCAAACTCTTGCTCATTCCCAAAACTTACACCTCCATCTCCGGCCCGGTTTAGATGGAAAGATGAGTTAATATTAGTAATTTTTTAATATTATTATTATTTTAAAATTTTAAAAATATATATTAAAATTTTATATTTTATATAAAAATTAAAAAAATATAACAATAAATTTAAGAGAAAATGAGACCAACTGTCTTATTTACAATCCAAACCGGCACTCAATCATTCTCTGCCAAGTAGGTGATGGACCTCTTGAAGAGGCCAGGGTTGTAGTTTAACTGACCTGCAAATGTGAGCAGTTTAGCCATTTATGACTTTGGCGTATGATCTACGTACACATAAAAAAATAAATTAAACAAATCATATTGTCCTTAATTTCAGCAAGTCAGTTGTCATCTTAAATGTGACAGTCAGCTACGACATTACCCAATATATTGATGGAGACACGCATCGATCCGATAGACTGCCAGCTTGCGTTGACTAGAATACCAGGTTGTAACAGCAAACTCATGCTCATTCCCAAAACTTGCAACTTCATCTCCCAAGTCTGAATCATTCTTTGCCAAGTAGGTGATGGATCTCTTGAAGCGCGGCGGTAGTTAGTTGCGTTTGGCAACTAATTTATAATTATTCATTTTTATTATTATTTAATATTCTTTTATTATTTTTTACTTATTTTTTATTACTATTTACAACTCTTTTTAACATTTCTCAATCCATTATAAAAAAACCATTTATTTGTGTCCCGCTATTTCCTATTGAAATAATTTGTTTTGTCAAAATAATTATGTTTTGATCGAAAATATTTATCATAGTCACAAATAATCTGCTACAAATATTCATTTTTCTTATAGTAAATTTTATCTCATATCAATCTCATCATTACAATTTTTCTAAATTTTCACATAAAATATGATAAACAAACCAAAATTTCAAATTTAAAAACTAATATATTAAAATATAATATTTTAATAATATTTTATTTTTCATCTAAAATTATTTTTTTTTTACTTGTGAACAATAATTTTTCAAAACTCTCCAAGTTATATAACCAAATTATTTTAGAAAATGTGCAAAATTCTATTTTTTTTTTTTTAAATTTCTAATAAGATCATTACTAATACTCTTAAGCCTGATACTAGCAGTACTCTATCCAAAAATTTGAGTTTCTAATAGTTGTAGTTGTACATATTGAAACTATAAAAAAATGCTAAAATCACAATTAGAAGTCATAAAATCTTGATTTTTATTTTTTAGATTTTTTTATATAGTGATGGAGGATATATTTTTTAATTATGTCTTTATTTTTTTAAATAAATATTTAAAACTATTCAAAAACTACATGAAAAAAATTCAAAAAAACCTAAAAAAAAAAGGATTTTGACCCAGGCAAGATTCGATCCAGCGTACGTATGCGTAGCAGCGCTCTGAAACGTTGATGGTGTCAGATGAAAATGGAAGGAAATTCACAATTTTCTATCCGAATTTTATTAGTACATCATAATAATTTAGGATATGCGCGGAGTTTGAAATTTGTTGTAATTTATGATGAAAATATACCTTTACAATCTCTTTACAACTCTCTTATTATTTTTGTTTAATTTTTTAATTTTTTTGAAAATTTTATTTTATTTAATAAATAAGTGAAATATATTTTCTGAATTCTTTTCTAAATGATTAAGAATGTTAACAAAATATTTAAAAGAAAATAATAAAAAATTAAATATACAAGATAGAGTAATAAACAAATAGTAGTTAAATTGTAAGGGTATCACTACCCATTTATGATATTGCACCTTGAAATATATGTAACGATTTGGAGATCAGATTATATATATATAATATATTTTGAATGAATCATTTATGTAAATCATATATATATATATATATAAATTGTGTAAAACATTGTGCATATCATTCACAATTTGTTTTTGAATAATTCGTCATGATATATCTTACCCATACATAATATCATGAAAAATGAGGTACAAATTTTTTGTTGCTAATATAAAAATATCCCCAATAGATTTGAAAAGGTATTTAAAACATCCAATTTAGCTAAAAATATCTACTTAGATATTTTTGTGCTCTATCAAAGTAAGGAAACCGTGACAAATATGTTTGAAATAGATTCCATTTTGAGAGTATATGTATATACATATGTATATATAAACTAGTGGGACCACAACGTGCAATACACCTTTGGCTAGTTCCTAAAAACATTATGGGAAAATCTAGCAGAATGAAGAATCTCTGAAGAAGTTTATATCACAGAATGAACAAACAGCACAAATATAAACTATGTACAAATATAAACCATAGTCTAAAGTCATTACAAAAATCCACCACTAAATCAGATCAATTAAACAATACAAGCATGCACAAAAAAAAAACTACAGTCCAAAATCTATAAAAAATAAACTACGAAATCAGATCAATTAAAACAAATAAAGAGAATAAAACAATGACATAAAAATCAAACCACAACAATTATTAAAAAAATGGCAAATCAAAATTTAAAGTCCTTAAAAAACCATCAATTGAACTGTAAAAAATGCACAAATTGAAAAACCAGATATTAACATTCCCTAGTGTCTAGATATAAATCTCAAGAGTGGAACCTCAAGAATCATGATCCATCATTTTGAAATTGGTAAATTAATTGCAAAACAATATTTATTTAAATAATGGTAACTTTAAGCAAGGGTTATACATGTTCCAAGAACCAACCAGAAATAGCATGACCCTACTCATGATAGGCAAAGGTACGACGTTCCAACTTACTTATTACCTGCAGATGAATGAATCAATGATTCACATATTTTGATAAATGAATTTGGCAATTGTAATACCCCCAAATTTCTCTTAAAATAAACATGAAAATCGAGGCGTCGAGATGCTGACAACACGGATCATACACCTCCAACATCAAGTGCTAAGTGTGTGAACTTGTTGTAAGATCCTAGATTACATGTATTTTACGTATTGTCTTTATTATTGTTATTGATTATTTTAATTTATATTAACAATATTATTGGTTGTATTTTATTTGTTTAAAATTGTTATTTGATCTATTAGTTAATTAATATTAGTTTTACATTGTTTCATGTTTATATTGAGTTACGTAACTTTTCTTATTAATTTTAATGTGATAATTATTTTAACGATTAGAATTAAATTCTTTTATTTTATTATGTGATTTTTAATTGATATGCTTTCTTTATATTAATTATTATTTTGTAATTAAATTGTGCTGTAGTTTAATTTATTTTATTGATTGGGCTTTAAATATTTTATTTATTGATATTGTATTGTAGTATTTTCAATTAGCCTTTATTTAATTTGTAGTGCTCTTTTTCTAGTTGGACTTCTTCTTCTTCTTTTTTTTTTTTTTTTTCTTTCTTCTTCCCTACTTTTACCCCCAGCCTCGCACGGTTTCCTCCCCCTCCCCTGTTTTTCTCTTATTTGCCGTTTCTCCCTTCTCCACCCAGCGCTGCCGTGCGCCACTTTCCGGCGACACCGCCGACCACCCTCTTTCCAGCAACACCGCCACCTGATTCCCTCATTTCGGCGAGTTCATTCATGCCGGTGGTGTCAACAGCGACAGCCCCACCTCCGGCTGGCAAGCTCGAGCTTGAAATGGGTATCTTGTCTTCTCTTGTATTTTCTGGCCACCGCCAACCACCCATGGCGTCGGCGACCTACCAGCAACCTCTCTACGTTCCAACGAACATAACCCACCACCCAAAGCGACTCAACTCCTACCGCACTCTTCTTCATACTCTCACAATTTCACATTCATTTTTTGATATATTGAGTTTTTGTCTTAGTTCTTATAACTGCAAAAAAAAACTGACATAATATCATGTGTTCCTGAGCTTTTGGAAAGATATTATAAATCCAAATATCTGCGCTAAATTAAAGACCAGACTCAAGGTATAAAGATGGCCAAACGGGAATTTGAATGAAAGAATTTGACCAGATTAATGTTACGTACTCGATCAGTTGAATGATATTAATTTCAAAATTCTCATGGACGACATCATCAAATGATCTTGTCGTTCAAGTTGGTCTAGTAATTACCATATTATTTCTAAATGAGAAGCAAAACGTACATACCTGTGAAATAACTCCGAGAACTCCAAGCGAAACTTTGGCTGCAATAAAATCTCTGTCGCCATCTTTGAGCGTCCGAACCTTAACATACCCATCTTCACGACCACCAGGACTAACGATTCGAAGTTGCACAACATAATCATGAACTAAGCTCCCTTTTCCCCACAATGTACTGCCATGGGCACCCGTGCCCAACAACCCACCAATTGTCAAGCCCCACCAATACGGCGCAAAAACTAAAGCAAGCCCGGCCTTGGCGGCCTCATTTATAAGCTGCCTCAATGTTACACACTCTCCACAGTCATGTTCTTAGCTTCAACATCAATCTTCAACGTACGGTTCAGATACTTGGTGCTTATTAACACAGCCCATCTTGGCCTTCGGGACACTAGACTAGCTTGGGAATGCTATGTGAGGTATGTGTCGCCACCTTCATTTTCCTTCGGCTCCTGGTTGCTGTTGCCACCACTGAAATGAGTTCTTCTTCTGTGGATGGGTACGCCACTTCTGCTGCTCGACACACGCTTCGATCGGGAAAGGCTCCGTAGGAGTTTGTGATCGTGCAGTTTGTATTATTCTTTGATGAACATTTGACGGGGTCCCGTGGAGGGCTAGAACTCACAAAAAAGAATAACAGAAAGAGAAAGCCAGATCGGAAAACTTGCCGGCAAATGTTATTTGCTGAGCTTAAGATCAATGCGCGCCATGGATCGATGAGAGTTTTGAAGATGCTTTTTCCGTGGAAATTTAACAAGCAGCAGCACCAGTCAGCTTCCACATTCACGTTATTGTACGTTGAGAAGACACTACACAAAAAAAATAACTTTTTTTTTTTTTTATAGTCAGTAAATTTCAATTAAATAATATTTTTTTCTTATTGATTAATGACAAAAACTAATATTTCTTGTAGTAAGATTATGTAAAAATAGGTTTTGGCCTTAAAGGGTATATATAGGAGAAAAGGATATTCTATAGGAAGAATGAGACACAATACTTTTCATAACAAAAATAATGTAAAATGAGAGTATTTTGTAGAATAGTATTACTTTTATATGGTATTTCAAAATAATATCTCTCCTTTTATATTATATGTTGTGAAAAATATTGTATATTTATCATTTATATTATATGTAGATCGGGTACACCTTAAAAATAAATTAATTTTATAACCAAACATTCGTATATTTCAAATTACGTTAATTTGTAAATATACTACTTTTATGACATATTTCTGGTATTAAGGTATTTCTCAATAAAAGATTCCGTCAACGAAATTATGAGCACTGAATCAGGTAGATCCAGGATTCAATCTAATTGTGTGGTCTCAGTACTTGGTAGATTAATGTACCTAAATAGTGCTTATTACGAGATGTGAGATGTGAGATTACATATATTTTTACTTATTATTTTATTTATATTGTTGATTGTGTTAATTTATTTTAATAATATTATTGGTTGTATTCTATTTATTTAAAATTATTATTTAAACAATTAGTTAGTTAATATTAGTTTGACGTTGCTTTTATGTTAAAATATTGAGTTATATTACTTTTCTTATTAATTTTAATGTGACGTAATTATTTTATTAATGATTAAAATTAATTTCTTTTATTTTATTATGAGATTTTAATTGATGTGTTTTCTTTATATTAATTATTGTTTTATAATTAAATTGTACTTTGGTTTAAATTATTTTATTGTTAAGCTTTAAATATTCTATTTTATTAATATTGAATTGTAGCCTTTTTCTTTCGGTTTTATTTATTTTGTTGTGATCTATTTTATAGTTGGACTTCATCTCTTTTTCCTCTTTTTCCTTTTTTTTTTCTTTTTTTTCTTTCCCATTTCCCCACCCTAGCCTGCACGACCAGCTCTCCTTTCCTCTGTTCCCGTTCAGCTCTCCAGCCCAGCTCAGCCACCTCCGGCCACCATCGACGACACCACCCTCTCCATCTAAACCACCGTCCACCGGTGACCTACTACTAGCAACCCAAGCTCTGACCGGCTCCTCACATCGCTTACGTGGCCTAAAACTTGAATGGGTGTTGTGATACCCATTCGCTTGCTTTTTGACCATCGCCGGCCACCCAGCTGCACCACTAACTTCCATCACCTCCTATTGACCTTTGGCATCACTCCCAACCGCCGGCCCCATCCACGGTAGCCCAAATGCCCCAACCCGAAACGGGTATTTCAAATACCCATACACGGGTTTGCCACCCTAGTGCTACCACCGGCCACCACCAACGAGTTCCTCTTACTCCGGCGACCACCCCCTAACTTAGCTCGTCAAACCACGGCCCCACCTTGCTTGTACAACCCCAAATCTGAAAATGGGTTTCTACCCATTTTGAGCCGATCCGCCACCTTCCAGTGGTTGCACCGTCTTACTACCACTTTCATGAGATTCCCCACCCTCCATTGAGTATTTTTCTAAATGACTGCTATGAGCACTATGAACTAGCGTTTGTTTGAAGATCTTTATTTTTACCTGCTGTAAGTATTTTTCAAATAAATTTTGAAATTTAAATATATTTTGCAACAACTAATATTGGATATTTGTTGGTTGTTGGATATTTTTGTATCGTCATATGCATTGCATAGTGCAGGCATGTGCATGTTTGTAAAGGAAAGCTGGATTTTCGCATAATTGTGTATATGTTCATGTGTTGGATTTGAAAATTGGGTTTTCAAATGTGTTAATGATTTTCGGGTGCGTGTGTATCACGACCCCAAGTCGAGATGGGACATTATCCCGGTGGAGCTCCTTTGGTCACCCGGGAGCAAAATATACTGAGTGATGTCCCCTGGGTTGTCGTCGGGCGACAACGGAATCGGACAGGATGATAACGCTCTCGTGTCGATTCCGTGGCTCCTCTGCTAGTGGGCGCTAGGAAATGCCTGGTCATGGTACGTGCTAGGCACGTTTAGCTAGACATCGCCCGTTTTGAAGTCACATGCATGGTCGTTACTTTCGGTATGATGATGAGAGCCAGGGTGTGCGGATGGTCGCTATGGGAGATCATGATGCATACGGTTAATAAAATGGATGTTTAGGCCATTTTATAGGAAAGTGACGGGTTTTAATTATTGGTTTTACGTGAATCATTTTCTGAGAAAATTGTTGTAATTTTAAAAGATTTACGTATATCATTTTCTGGGAAAATGATGGTTGTTTTATTGGAGTTTTATCTTGAGCCAAAATGATATTTGACGTGTGGTTTATTTGTTTATTTTGAAGAAAATGATTTTGAGTTTCATGTATATGATATCGTGTTTATGCGTATTATTGTTGCATGAATATATTTTATATTTTATGGTTTATTTGGGTTGTACTTACCTGCGATGCTATTTTTTGTATTGTAGACTTCAGATGCAGATGTCGAGTAGGCTAAACCTGAGGAGGCGGCTCCACTGTTGAAGTATGGTATTATTATTTATTATCTTGAGAATTGTTATTCTCATTTTTGATAATTATGTATTTCTTTTATGTTTTAATTTTGGGATGATTGTATTAAATCTTCTGTTGGAGAATTTGTGTTTAAACTAGTTTGTAAAATATTTCTAAAAAAAAAATTCTGGTACTTAGTATTTGACTTATCTCATCTGCTATGCGTTTTAATTTTACACTATCGCTTTATACACACACTTCGCACTTGTCGTTGGGGTGTGTGACCTGAGTTGTCAACATCTTGATACTTTGATTTCCGTATTCTTTTAAGGAGAATTTAAGAGCGTCATACGAGACCTATTCAAATGTACTATGTTGTTGAAAGAGTGATACAATACTTTAAGACATCATCAGCTCATGCTGAAGAAATTACATTTTTCCATACCTCAGTTGAATTTTAATTTATTAGCCATGTTGGGTATGATCGCATTACAACTAAAATTAAGGCTCCCAGCTACCCCAACAATTGCTGGGAGCGGTGGGCGCTGTTAGCTATAGAGCCACCTTTCAATCTAATTGTGTGGTGATTTCAGTAATTCGGAAAATTAATGTCCCCAAATAGTGCTTAATTAATACAAGACCTATTCAAATGTACTATATGGTTGAAACAGTTGTACAAGACTTTTAAGTCCCGTCTAGTTGTTGGACTGTACTGTAATAAATTCAGTTCAGTCTAATTTGAAGTTCAGCTTAATATTTAAATACCTAACTGTCAAATACTAAACTAATTTGAATTCAAAATCTCTTTACAGTTACACTTACAACCATTTTTAACTCAATACATTTTTATATATAGGATCCATAACTTTTTTTAAATTATTTCTATAAATATATCTAAACTTATTTTAACATCTAAGCACATATAAACTCATCTTAAGTGAGTTCTGCAAAACTTATTCCACTATCTCAATTCACTACTATTCATAAATAACTCAACTCATCTCAACTCAACTCAACATCTAAATACAACCAATATCGTCAACTCACATTAACAAAATTACAGCTTTCCAGTACCTCAAATTAACATCATTAACAAAATTACAGCTTTCCAGTACCTCAAATTAACATCGAAATTGAAATTGAATTTTAACGTATTAATTAGTCATGTTGGGTATGATCAGTACACGTGAATCTCGCTAGCTCATTGCCACTGTTACAGAAACAAATTTATAGAATGTGATGTCAAATGTTACACAAGAGTTGAATGTGTACTTTTCCCATACCACTAGTTAATTTAAAGTGAATTGACAATTCATAATCCCAAAAGTCCCTGGGTAGATGTTTGACGAATATGTTGACAATAACGAGTTAATTGGGTGCAATCAGCAATATTATGACTTGGACAGGTTTGATAATGCATCGTGCTCTCATTTTTTGATTCGGTAGTAATATCATGTAATGATCATTTACTCCTTTCAAGAATTTTAGCTATTGCTTGGGAGTTATGGACGTACAGGAATTTTTTACTTTTTCAAACTATAGATATTTATAGTTGCAGCTGATCATATTTTTGATACAAGTTTTGATTGTGGAAAATTAATTCATATGCAAGTTTCTACACCTTGTTGGAAACCTCACCTTTTTGACCGGGCTATTTTCCGTTTTAAATACAAATCCAGTGTTGGAGCTATTTTACGAATGAGAGTAGGGGTGAATTAATTGTAGTTATTTTTTTTATTGATATTAAGTGTCCAAGAACATGAGCGCCCCGACTAATCCTAGAGTTACACAGGCCTTCAATAAAGAGTGTTCCACTATAAGTGCATATCGAATAATTTAATAAGAAAATCTTATAGTTCAAAAGCTACTAAATATTACTTGCACTAAATGGGATTTGAACCTACTTAGGGAGAGCATACCCCAAAGCCCAGGACATGTATTACCATTTGAGCCAACCCCTGGAGGTTGATTGTGGCTATGTCTCAAAGGGAAGATGCATAGGCTTTATGCAATGGGTGAAATTGAGTCTCTTGCAACATTGAGGGGCTTGTAAATGGTAGTTCATCTTGGTATTTTAAATCTGATTTTAGAAGGAGATTATTTAGCTGTTGAAGGTAGGGGTGTTAATGGTCTGGTCTGAGAAATTTGTGGACTGATTCCATTCAGTCCAAGAATTCTCTTACCCTAGGCCGAACTGAACAGGAGTTCGGTCCATACTGGTCCGGTCCAATTCGGTCTAGGAGCGGCTCGGTCTGGTCCAGGGGTGCTCCATATGATTTAATGGGCTAAATTTAATCTAAAATTCTATAATGATCAAATATTTTTTTTGTCCAAATCTAACTACTATAAATTATAATATGTTAATATTATAAGAGTATATATTATATATTAATATGTTAATATATTAATATATTAATTTATATTAATATTAATATTATAATTTATATACTATTTTTATATATACATATAAATATATATATATATATATATGTAGGGTTTGGTTCGGTCCGGTCCGGTTCAGGGGGAGAAATCCTTTGGACCGGACCGGAATTAATTGGTCCATGTAAAATTTGGACTAAACCGGACCGAATTCCATTCGGTCCAGGACAACCAGCCTGGTCCGGTCCACCAGTCCAATCCAGTCTTTTTACAACCCTAGTTGAAGGCATTCCATTTCATTAATTAGGAACAGATTTCTAGCAACAACCCTTTGATTTGTGAAGAAATTAAATTAAAAATAATTATAAAAACCCTTTGATTTATGAGATGCAATCTTTATTGCCCTATTGTCATGATACAAAAAATCTCTTCATGTGGGTTGACAAGGAATGAAACTGCTCATTTATTGGCAGGCCATGCTTGTAATGTAGATGATACCTTTCGATGGTGGCATTAATCTCTTGATTTCTTTTCTACTTGCTTAGCAGTTGATGACCTATGTCGAAACTGAATTTGTGGGTGCTGGTTCAAGTCAAAATTACGGTGGCCAAGGGTTTTTGCATGGACTCGCAAAGAATTTCATCAAATCCCTAATTCTCAACCAATTTCACCCAAACATGGCAGGGGAAGAATAGTTTCGAGGTTCAGTTCTCTCGGGAGGGGAAGAATCACGCGGGAAGACGCGTCCCCCTTTTTCGTATCAGCCACCTATGATGGAAACCATCTGTTGTCATCAATAATTGTAGACGTTAAATACATGAGTTGCAGCAAGAGAGAATAAAGGAAATGTCTAACGCATTTTCTGCGACTTAACTTTGCAGAATTAGGTTGGATCTATTGAAAAATGTTCCCTCAGTTTTCGGAGAAGTAAATCTTGTAAATTAAAATTGTTGGGTTTTGCTCGTTACTCCCACATGGAAAGAAAGTGGGAGAGGGGGCAAGACTCATGGCCTATAAAAAGAGGCCTAGCCTCCTTAGTTAATTACACCAGTCAGAAACTTATCTAGTAACTTTTGACTTTAGTAAAATTCCTCTATTTTCCTTTTTTGTATGTAATAGGAAGAGAGGTGAAAGTTAGAGTTTTACTAGTGGGAGAAATTTTTGTGGGTGTCGTTGGGGTGAGGAGAAAAATTGTGTGATTGTAACAATTTTTCACATAGTGTATTTTCTTCTCTGGGTCTGGTGGTTTTTCTCCTGTTTTGGAGTTTTCCACATAAATTCTTGTGTTGTATTTATTTCTTTATTTTTCTTATTATTCTGTTAAAAGTAGATCCTGGTGGGGGGAATTTGGAAGCCCAGATTCCCAACAGTAGTATCAGAGCCACTAGGTTCTTTTTGCAGGGTGGAGTTTTGGTGTGATAGTGTGAATACGTACGGTCTAAGGAGGTTCTGTCTAGGAGATTAAAAATTTTAAATGTGTCCGTTGTGACCCTCCAATCTTTCCTAGGAACCTTGAAGTTCTGTCTAGAAAAGATCAGTCTTTCCTGGGAACTTACTTAGTGGGTACTATTCATTTCTACGGTAAAATTCATCGAAATTATGTCAGGAGGTAGAGCTTCAAATCCTATCAGATTTGATGTGGAGAAATTTGATGGGAGAATCAATTTTGGCTTGTGGCAAATGCAAGTCAATGATATCTTGATTCAATCAGGATTACACAAGACGTTGAAAGGTAGACCAGTCCCTAAAGTCAGTAGCGGTCCAAGCACTACTGGTGAAACAAAGAGCAGATTTAGAATGAGCGATGAAAATTGGGAGGATTTGGATTTGAGAGCGGCAAGTGTAATTCGTCTTTGCCTAGCCAAGAATGTTCTTGCAAATGTGCATGGAATATTCTCGGCAAAGGGACTCTGGGAAAAGCTCGAAGAGTTGTATCAGACGAAGGGTGTCTCAAATCGAGTGTACCTGAAGGAGCAGTTTCATACACTGCGGATGAGTGGAGGTACGACTATTTCAGATCATTTAAGTGTTCTCAATGGCATTGTCTCTGAGTTAGAATCTATTGGAGTTAAAATTGATGATGAGGATCAAGCCTTGAGGCTGATCTGGTCTCTTCCATCTTCCTATGAGCATATGAAGCCTATTTTGATACATGGGAAGGAGAAAATAATTTTTTCAGAGGTTACCAGTAAAATTTTTTCTGAAGAAAGAAGGCTAAATAGTGGAAGTAATGGTTTATTTGTGAACTTAGCAATGGTGACAGCTGGTGATTGGAAGAGAAAGAACTCCATGAAAAAGAAAATAGTCTGCTGGGTGTGTGGACAACCTGGGCACGTCAGAAGAAATTGTCCAAGAGGTGGAGCAGGTTTGACAAGAGGCTCCAAATCAGTAAATGGAGATACTGACAATGAAACTAATATCCTGTCTCTCTTTATAGAAGATGATGTCTGTTAAAAAGAGACATGTACAGTCTCATGGCATGTCGCTAATCCCAAAGTTGCCATAATAGAGGATGTGTTAATCTTAGTTGTTCCACAAGTTTGCACATGGGCATTGGTTTGGCATTGATGCAAGGTGTGTGGTGGAAATTCATATCGATGGCTGATGAACTTCCAGGAAAACCAAACGTGGGAGTTGCACCATAATTTTTCAGTAAAATTATTTTCGACATGAGCCGAAATGAAATGTTTGGAATTGGTTTATTCTGAGTGGTTATGCTTTTACAGTGGAGCATGATGGCGAAAGCTATGAAAATCCTCATTGCGGTGGAGCGTGACTGTGGGACCAGTTAAAGTCGCAAGGTGGAGATTGTTGGGTTTTGCTCCTTAGTCCCACATGGAAAGAAAGTGGGAGAGGGGGCAAGACCCATGGCCTATAAAAAGAGGCCTAGCCTCCTTAGTTAATTACACCAGTCAGAAACTTATCTAGTAACTTTTGACTTTAGTAAAATTCCTCTATTGTCCTTTTTTGTATGTAAAAGGAAGAGAGGTGAAAGTTAGAGTTTTACTAGTGGGAGAAGTTTTTGTGGGTGTCGTTGGGGTGAGGAGAAAAATTGTGTGATTGTAACAATTTTTCACATAGTGTATTTTCTTTTCTGAGTCTGGTGATTTTTCTCCTGTTTTGGAGTTTTCCATGCAAAATTCTTGTGTTGTGTTTATTTCTCTATTTTTCTTATTATTCTGTCAAAAGTACATCCTGGTGGGGGGAATTTAGAAGCCCAGATTCCCAACAAAAATCAATATTTGCTGCAATTTTCCACCCGCAAAATATAAAAAGGTAGCAAAAGGGTGATTTTGTTGTAGCATGAGCTATAAATGAACTCTGTATCTTATTCAATTTATATAATATCAATGCTAGATTTCTCAAAAATAAAAAATTGTGGTACTTGAAATGAAGATTGGATCAATTTATAAAGAAACTTATGCTAGGCGAAAATATTAAGATATTCGTCAATTAGTTAGTTCCATTTTTAGGTTTTTTTCATTGATGCTTCACTTTTATTCCCAATCTTTGACCTAATAGACAACCCCAAGTGTAGAGTTTGGATTGGATCGCACCCTCATCATTTCAAACCCCATAATTGTATATTTAACACACTTTGCTGCCCCCAACCGATAGACATATAAAAACTCACCCACACCAAGTCCTAGTTTGGATAGCAATTAAGAGCCTTCCATCTTATTTAATTTCATCTCATTCTATTTTATCGCATCTTATTTCAATATTGAAATACCACAAATGAAAATACTAATCAATTTTAAATCTTTAATTTCTTATCTAATAATAATCCAATCATTAGTACAACTTCCTTAAACATCTAAACAGAATATAAAAAATAATTCAAGAATTTCAAGTCTCAAAACAAGAATAATATTAAAAAATTATATTCTATCAATATTTTAACTTTATATTAATTTTATTTAACTTATAATATCACAAAGACCCATAAAAAATCTTAACTCAAACAATTTCACTACTATTTTCAAACTATAACAGTACCCCACTTCCTAACAAAAGTCATTTTTTTTTAGTTTCCTAGAAACCGATGTGCTACTAACCTCTGACTTAAAAACTTTCTTAATGAAATGTCAAATACATAAGATTCCATAAATCAATAAAATCAATCTTTATTAAATACATAAGATCCAAAAGAGAGTATGCGGTAGCACTTATTTAAATCAATAAAGTTTCGTGTGCTTATTAAAATAACTTTTAAAATGGAAATCATAAAATTGTGCATGACATAAATTGTCTAGGCCTTTTTTTGTCTCCCTGGGTCAAGTTCTATCTTACAGCTCCATTCTCATAAAAATCCTCACCAGAGGAGGTTAAAACATAAAAATACACAATAAGAAATATATCATATAATAAACATAATAAATATAAAATTTCTTGAAGAACATGCATATTTATAGTTACCTATTTAAATAACATAAGCATGAACATTATTATGCTTGAAATGCTTTAATTTGTCTTTTCATTTGTTATAGGCCAGTGCTCATTGTTAACCCCGATGAGTTAGAATTAGTAAATCTAAGTAGATTTGAAGTCTACATATGAAAGCAAATTGTGAAATCCATATATAAAGAAAACATATTAGTTGCACTACCAGCGTACACAACCTAACAATGCAATATGTACATAATATATGGTACTGTTTTCATACCATAACATAGGCCGTTAAGTATCTTATCATTTTTTCTTCATGATAATTGCACTTTCATATCATTACATATATATCATATCATAGATTTACTTTGCCTTATCATATCATAGCTTTCAGATGAAATTGCATATTTTATAACATGTCGTGATACAAATTTTTCATATAAAATCATGACTTTTCATAAATAATTTGATGTATAATTCTTCACATAAAAATTATGAATTTTTATAATTGTATGATGAGTACTTGCAGTACATAACAAGGGACTTCAATTGGAGGGTTTACATGCAAATACTTTAAAAAAATTGTTTACTGTGCATACATGTAAGAGTATCATCATATTACTTATCTCATAGCGCCAATCCAATGCTTTTAAAGCCCAAATGATGGCCTATAAAATACACTTAACCTACATAAATTTATACAGTATCACATACTTTGTTAAAAAACCTGAAATATTGAAATAATCTATATTTCCCTAAAGCCTAAAATTCTCAAAACCCACGTACTTTGATTGTCATATAATTTCTCCAAATAATTTTACGAATAATTCTAGAGTCCTATTGTTCCATATATTGATATTATAATATTATCTATGCAAACACGTGTTGACCCCCAAAATATACACACATTCGTAATATTGGCATTAAACTATATTAATTCATATAGCATCTCATATTCAGTCTTGTGAAGTTCTCTATTACTCTGTATCTACTCAACCTAATATATACTAACTGGCTTGTGGGAGAAAGAGAGAATAACGTAAGAGGAAGGGAGATATTAACCAAGAGAGTTGAGGGCTACGTACCGGCTGCTCGGGCAATGGAGGCTCATGGGGCAGCAACGACCATGAAGGCTGGTGGGGGCAGTGGGTGGCAGCTTCCCCCGCCGACAGTGACGGTCATGCAATTACTAATTTAAATGCTATGTTTTGTGGGGCTAAAATAAAGTCTGGTGGGGGCTGAGATGTGGAGGTGTGGTAGAGGCGTTGGTTTTCGGTGGTTTTGCCATGGCATGGTTGGACTTTGCCAGTTGGTACCGAGTGCAGAAGTGAGATTGCTGTGCAATTGGGGTGTGGGCTGCATGTGTTCGTGGGGTTTGTGTGCTTCCAAGAGGGAAAACTCAGCTTGGTTGTAGGACTTGTAAGGTGCATGCAATGCTGTGGTTGCTAGACTTCATGTGGGGTGGTCATCTTGCGGCTTGGGGTGTATCTTGGTGACGTAGGACGTGGACACTTGCGGCGACATGGTACCCGCATGCAATCGTTCTTGAGCAATCACTTACCAGAATAAATGAGGGACATTCGTGCATTGTGCCTTAAGTCTCGACCTCAAGGTTGTTTCTTAATTCAGTCCATTTGATTTGGCTTATTTACTCCAGTTTATTTGTTTCCTTTTCAAGTTATTTCCTTAACAATTGCCTACTTTCCTTTTATGATTTTATATATTTGGCTACTGATGTACACGGGAGGATCATTATGAACAATTTGGAATAAGAATTAGTACTATTATTTCCCAAGCAAATTTGTGTTACATTTGGAAGACACACTTCTTCCTGTTCTTTTCTGTTTGTACAATCTATTTTTTCCATTTCCACGTGTTCACTATGCCATAATTGGCATTAGAGCAAGGTTTCACCTAGCTTGATGGCGAGAGACAATACCCATGACGAGGAATGAGGCATGCAGGCTGTTTGGGAAACCGTCAATGCTCAAGATCAGAGAAACCAACAACGTTTCGAAAGAATTGAGCATATGCTACAAAAAATCCAGACAACCATCACAGGCGTTCGTGTCGGCGAGAACGAAAATAGAGATGGGGAGGACCCAAACCGTTTAGGAGGAGATCGCAATTCTGCGCATCAACAGAGGAACCAAACACTAGATGATTCCTCTAGTGATGAGGAAGTGGAGGGGCTCGATTGTGGAAACCATGAGGCCAGAAGGGCTTCAGAAAACAACAACATTTTTAGAATCAATTGATTTGCCTTGTTTCAATGGGCACCTTCATGTTGAGAATTTTCCCGACTAGATGCTCGAGGTAGAAAATTTCTTTGATTATATGCAGATCCTGAAGCGCAACAAGTGAAGTTAGTTGCCTATAAATTACGTGGTGGTGCCTCGGCTTGGTGGGAACAGATGCAAAACAATTGGAGGCAGCAAGGCAAGCAACCAGTGAGAGTTTGGCTCAAACTGAAGTGACTGATGAGGGCTAGATTTCTTCCACCTGACTATGAGCAAATTCTATACCAACAATACCAAAACATCAAGCAAGGAGCACGGACCATGAGTGATTATACGGAAGCATTTGATCGATTGAATGCTTGTAACAATTTATCAGAAACTTAATGGCAATATATTACAAGATATATGGGGGGCTTGTGCGTGGCCATACAAGACAAAGTATCTCTACATACCACATTGCCCATATTAGAGACAATAAATCTTGCTATGAAGATTGAGATGAATTTAGCCAAGCCTCCACCACGGACACAAAATTAGATGCCTTAATCGAGACCTGTAGCACAACAGTCCTAACCATGTGATGCATGTCCACCAACTTTTAGCAGGTTGCAAAGAGGATAGGGTAGCACTCAAAATCAATACACCAAGGCACCAATCTAAAAGGAAGGGGGAAACACCAACCCTTACGCACGACCTATGTCTGGAAAATACTTTCGGTGCAACCAACCCAGGCATTGATCTAATGAGTGTCCCACACGATGCTCAGTTCATGTGATTGAGGAAGGCGATGAGGAATCGAGGGATGAAGAAAGCAATGATGGTGATGTGGTCAAAGAATTTGTTGAGGGCGACGAAGGAGAACCAATAATTTGTGTCATCCAATGAGTCTTGCTATCACCAAAGGCCGAAGAGAAAACCCAGCAGCACTCCATATTCAAGGCACACTGCACAATTAGAAACAAGGGGTGTAACATGATTATTGACTGTGGGAGCTGTGAAAATATAGTGTTAAAGGCACAGTTCAAGGCACTCAAGTTGAAGTCTGATAAGCACTCACGCCCCTATAAAATTAGTTGGATTCAAAAATGGGCAGAAAGTATTACCAGTGTGTGCCGTGTTACATTCTCCTTCAGAAAGTATTACCAGGATGAGGTTGAGTGCGGTATGGTCGAAATGGATGCCTGCCATATTTTACTTGGTCGGCCATGGCAATTTGACGTGGAGGCCACCTACAAAGGGCATGAAAACATGAATTCCTTCTGGTGGAAGAACAAGAAAATTGTATTGATACGCACTGGAGATAAGGCTCCTAACTCAATGAAAACTGAAGAAAAAAAATACTCTTTTCGCTGTTAGTGGGGCTTGGTTCCTAGAGGTGGCCAAAGAAACAGAGCAAATATGGACTCTATGACGCCCCCAAACTCCCCTTAAAATAAATACGGGAATCGAGGCATCAGGATGATGACAACACGGGTCACACATCCCAACGACAAATACCAAACGTGTGTGCACATGTGACATATATAAAATATAAGTCGTAGCGGATAATGGACATCCACACACTATCAATCACAATGGACATTACGTATCGTCGTCCCCATTATGAATGACACACATAATGACCATAATGGACGTTACGTATCATCGTCCCCATTATGTCATCCACACACACGCTGATCACAACGGGCGTTACGCATTGCTGTCCCCGTTATAACTCAGCACAAAACCATTGAAATTCATAAATCCAATAATCACATCTCATATTAAAATCCAAACACTAAATCTCACATTAAAATCCCAAATGTCATACACATGAACAATTGTGCAATTTCACAATGCATAACACCATGCACAAATATCCAACAATTAATAAATCCAATCAACCAACAAATACTAACATCAACCAATACATAGATGTTAATACAAAAATATATTTAAATCTTAAAAGTTCGTTTGGAAAGTACTTACAGTGGGTAAAAATGCAAATCCTTGAACAAACGCCAATTCGCAATGTTCGTCGCGGTCACTTGTATGTTAGGCTAAAGTGCTCGGTTTGACACCAAAATTTAGGAAGATACTCTTTGAAAGATGGAGAATCTCATGGAGGTGGTGGTGTGGCGATACAACCACCGGAAGGTGGCAGATCGGGCTCCAAAATGGTGGAAACCCATTTTCAAATTTGAAGTTGTACCGAGAAGGTGAGGAAATGGTTGGGGAAACTGAGGTAGGGGAATGACCGGCTAGACAAGAGGAGTCTTTTGGTGGTGGTGGTGAGGCCTACAGTGGTCGGATGGCGGCGCTAGGGTGGCAAACCCGTGTATGGGTATTTGAAATACCAATTTCGGGTTGGGGCATATGGGCTGTCGTGGGTGGTGTCGGAGGTTGGGTTATGCTCGCCGGATTGAGCAAAGGCTGCTGGTAAGTCACTGGTGCCAAGGGGTGGTCGGCGATGGCCGAAAAATGTAAGGGATGCTAAAATACCCATTTTGGGTTTAAGACTCACGCGCCGGATGGGGGCAGCCGTGAGGTGTTCTACCGGTGCAGGAAGGTTGCCAGAAGGTGGGGGGTTTAGGTGGAGGGGCGATGTCGGCGGCCGATGGCGCACGACGGCGTTGGGTGGAGGGAAGGAGAATGGTAGATAAGAGAAGGGGAGGGTGTCACACGGGGTCTGGGGCCGAATGCAGGGGAAGAAGGAAAAAAAAAAGAAAAGAAAAAGAAAGGAAAAAGGAAAGAAAGAAAAAGAAGTCTAACTAGAAAAACACAATAAATTAAATAAAAGTTGACTTTAAATACTATAATTTTAATATCAATAAAATAAGATATTTAAAGCCCATCAATAGAAATAAATTAAACCCAAGTGCAATATTAATTATAAAACAATAATTAATATAATGAAAGCAGATCAAATAAACTCACATAATAAAATAAAGGAATTAAATTCCAATTATTAAAATAATTATCTCACATTTTAAATTAATAAGAAAAGCAACGTAACTTAATATTTAATTATAAAAATAATATAAAACTAATATTAACTATCTAATAGTTCAAATAAATATCTTAATCTAATAAAACACAACCAATAATATTATTAAAATAAATTAAAATAATTAATATCGAGAATAAAATAATATGTAAAAATGTACGTAAATCTGGAATCTCACAAACTCTAATAGTAAAAAGGAAGGAAGCTGTTGACACCCATGCAGTACCTCTACAAGTGCAGTACCTTTTGACCAAATTTGCTGACGTCATGTCGCCCGAACTACCAAATGGACTACCACCCATGTGAGATGTCCAACACCACATCGACTTGGTCTCGAGGGCTAGTTTACTGAACCTACCACGCTACATGATGAGTTTTGCAGAGCATGAGATTTTGTAAGGCCAAGTGGAAGCCCTTCTTCATAAAGGTTTGATAAGATAAAGTATGAGTCCATGCACATTGCCCACATTACTTACTCCAAAGAAAGATGGAAGTTGGCGGATGTGTGTAAACAGTCACGCCATTGATGAGATAATGGTAAAATACCAATTCTCCATTCCTCGGCTAACTAATTTGTTAGACATGCTTGCAGGGTCCAAAATCTTTTCGAAGATTGATTTACGAAGCGGCCACCATCAGATAAGAATTCGGTAGAGAGACGAATGGAAGATTGCTTTTAAAACTAAGGAGGGATTGTATGAGTGGCTAGTAATGCCATTTGGCCTCTCTAATTGCCGAGCACTTTCATGTGCGTCAATCACCAAGTCCTCAAGCACTTTATCGAAACGTTTGTAGTGGTTTATTTTGATAACATTCTCATTTACAGTCGTAATGAAAAGAACCATTTAAGTCATCTCAGGGAGGTTTTATCCACCCTTTCTCACTACAAAAGGTGCATGCAATCCGCGAGTGGCCAACCCCGATCACAATCACCCAAGTTTGCATCTTTCACGACTTGGCAACTTTCTATCGTAGGTTCATACGAAATTTCAAGCGAGAAATTTCGTAGGGTAATAAGAAATTTCGTGGCAGCTCCCATTACTAAATGCATGAAAAATGACCGTTTTTCATGGGGGAAGGAGCAAGATGAGATTTTTTGCACCATCAAAGAGAAGTTGTCCACAGCACCCATGTTGGCCCTCCCTAGGTTTGACAAGCTCTTTGAAGTTGAATGTGATGCTTCCATAGCTGGCATCGGTACTATCCTATTCCAATAAGGGCGTCCAGTAGACTATTTTAGTGAAAAACCGAATGAAGCTAGGTAGAAGTGGACCACCTATGAGTTGGAGTTCTATACGGTCATAAGAGCCTTAAAACATTGGGAGCACTACCTTGTTCAGCGCGAATTCATCCTCTAAAGTGAACATCATGCCTTGAAGTTCTTTAATACCCAGACCAGTTTAAACCGAATGCATTCTAGGTGGATTGGTTTTATGCAAAATTTCACCATGGTGCTCAAGCATAAATTCGGGCAACAAAATAGGGTCGCTAACGCCCTTAGTCAACGTGCATCCATGCTCACCATCATGAAGGTTGAGGTCATAGGTTTCGAGCAACTAAAAGAATTATATGCTGAAGTGAGGATTTTCCTGAGGTTTGGAAGCAATGCACATTGTGTGAGACCCTAGATTTTATATGTTTTTGTATTATTTTATTATTAATTGTTGATTTATTTTATCATTCTTGTTGGTGATTCTATTTATTTCTTATTTGGATTATGTTATTTATTTTGTTAGTGATTTTTGTGCGATTCCTTAACATTATTGTTTTCAGTTATTTGTCCACTTATTAATATTGATCATTTCATTTAAATTGCTATGTTTATTGTTTATTGTTTTTGTGAGATCCCATATTTACGTGTATTTTTACACGTTATTTTATGCTCGGTGTTAATTATTTTAATTTATTTAAATAATATTATTAGTCATATTTTATTTGTTTAAGATATTTATTTGAGCTATTAATTAGTTAATATCGAGTTACGTTGCTTTTCTTATTTATTTTAATAAGTTAATTATTTTAATGAGTGGAATTAAATTCTTCTATTTTATTATGTAAAATTATTTGATCTGCTTTCGTTATATTAATTATCGTTTTATTTTAATATTATTCTTGAGTTTAATTTATTTACATTGTTGGGGCTTTCAATATTTTATTTTATTGATATTAAACTTATGGTATTTAAAGCCTGCTTTTATTTAATTTGTTGTGTTTTTTTTTTCAGTTGGATTCTTTTTTTTTCCTCTTTTTTTTCTTTTCCTTTTCTTTTCTTTTTCTTCTTTTTCTTCCTTTTCTTTCCTTTTCTTCTTTCCTTCCCAGACCCCCCAGCCGCGCGATTCCTTCTCCCCCTCCCCTGTTTGGCCGTTCGGCCTTAGGCAGCCCAGCCCTTCACCGCCACCCACCGCCCGTCACCGCCCATATCGCCGGCACCCTTACCTGCCGGCGAGTCTACCTACACCGGTGGTGCACCTCCAGCAACCCCCTAGCCGGCGCGTGAGGCTTAAACCCGAAATAGCCATTTTAGCTTCCTTTGCATTTTTCGGCCACCACCGGCCACCCCTTGGCCTCCGACCACCACCACTAGACTCCCCACCCTTCGGCGAGCATAACCCACCGTCGGTAGCCACCCATCGCTGCCGGTTACCCCCTCCACCCGAAATGGGCCTTAAACGGGTCGTTCTTCGCCACGCCGCCGTCCGGCCACCGTAAGTCTCACCTCCGCCACCATTCGACTCCCCTCACCCAGCCGGTCAATCCCCTAGCTCAGTTTCCCCAACCGCGGCCTCACCTTCCCGGTATGACCCCAAACCCGAAAATGGGTTTTCACCCCTTTTGGCCCCGATCCGCCACCTTTCGGTGGTTGTGCCGCCACACCACAACCTCCCTGAGATTCCCCACCTTTCAATGAGTACCTCCCTAAATTTTGGTGTCAAACCGAGTGTTTTAGCCTAACGTACATGTGACCGCTACAAACGCTGCAGATTGACGTTGTTCAAGGAAATGCGTTTTTACCGCTGTAAGTACTTTCCAAACAAGCTTTAAGATTTAAATATATTTTTGGCATCAACAGTTGTTGTGTTTGATTATTGCTGATATGTGATGGCTGATGTTGGTATTTGTTGGTTGATTTGGATTATTTAATTGTTGGCTATTTGGTGCATAGTTGTCTGCATTGTGTATTTATGCGCATGCTCATGAAAATATTTGGAAAGTGGATTTTGGCATGATTTTGGATATTTATGTGTTGAGAATGGAAACTGGGATTTAAATTGTGTTTAATGGCTTTTAATGGTTTTGGGCTGAGTCATAACGGGGACGGCGATACGTAACGCCCGTTGTGATTAGCGTGTGAGTGTATGGATGACATAATGGGGACGGCGATACGTAACGCCCATTATGGTCATCGAGTGTGCATTTCATATCGGGGACGGCGATATGTAACGCCCGGTATCAAATGAGTGTGTGTGGATCGTAATGGGGACGGCGATACGTAACGCCCATTATGGTTTCGGGTGTGTGTGTAAATCATATCGGGGACGGCGATACGTAACGCCCGGTATGATCGATTTTGAGGATATTATTTTATGGAAAATGATGGGTGATTTTATTGTGGATTAAATTGGGATTTTGACGAGTGTGGTTATTTCATCGATTTTGAGGAAGATGATTTTGAGCCTCATGCATATAGTAATTGTTCATGGTTATTGTTGTAGCATTAATGTATTTATGTCTTTTGTTTTGGTTGGGTTGTACTTACCTGCGATGCCATCTTGGCGTCGTAGTTTATTTTTGGATGCAGACTTTGGAGAGGCCGAGCCTGAGGAGATGGCTTCGCTATTGAGGTGATGTTATTAATTGATATCTCGAGAAATTTATTTTCCCATTTTTATAATAATGTATTTGTTTAAATTGTATTTTTGGTTGACTGTATTAAATCTCCTGTTGGAGAGTTTTTATTAATTTGGTTTGTAAAATATTTCAAAAAATTCTGGTACTTAGATATTAATTTATTATCCGCTGTGACTTATATTTTTATGTATGTCACGTGTGCACACACGTTTGACACGTGTTGTTGGGATGTGTGACCCGTGTTATCATCATCCCGACGCCTCGATTCCCGTGTTATTTTAAGGGAAATTTGGGGGCGTCACATGTGGTATCAGAGCAGTTCAACTCTGGGTAAATCCGCAAGTTACCTAGGGACAGTACCAGAAAAGTTTGTGGTTTTTAAAAATTTATTTGTTTGATGATTGGGTTATTTTATTTTATTGTTTTATTATTTTATTTGTTGTCTTAGTCTTTCGACTAATTTATATGGTAACATTATCGGTATTTATTTTGTTGTGTTGTGCTTTTTATTTTAATGTTTATATTGTTTATTTATATTCATAATTAAATCAATTCTGATTGATTGGTTTGTTGGCTTTGTTTTATTTTATTTTAAATTTTGTTAAATATTGTACATGAGTAGTAATTCAGATTTTTGTTAGTGATTTTATTTGGTTAGGTTGTCGAGTATTTATTTAATTATTTATTTATTTTATATATATGCCTTCGTTTTTGTTTAAATTAGAATTTGGATATTTCGGATTAAATTATTATTTCAAATCAATCCATTTATTGAATCTGTTATTTTAAACAGTTGTGTTATATAATTCCTTATTTTAAAGTTTATTTATTTTGTTATGGGTTATTTTATTGTCTTAAGCTTTTATTCAATTATCATCAGGATTTGATTTTAATTTCAGTTCATAGGTTTCCTATGAGATAGTTTTGGAGTTGGTTTATTATTTGTTTATTTTAATTATGGCTCTTGTATTTTAAGTATTTCTGAACGTTTGAAAACTTATTTAGACAAAATTTAAAAGCATCACTGCCTTGTTTCTTTTTAAGTTTACGCTTTGAGTTAAATTTAAATTGATTATCTTTTCACATTTCTGTTGTTTTATTTTAGGGATATGCTTTGAAGTAAGTTTTAAAATTTATTATCTTTCCACATTTCCGTATGTTTTATTTTAAAAGTTTATCTATTTACTTTAACAAGTGGATTTGTTTTGGTGACTTGTTTGTATTTAGTTATTAATTAATTTATCGATTTAATTATTTTATTGTGGTTCTTTTCTTTTAGCAGGTTTTAAATTTTAGAGATTTCTACAATAATCTTTTTAAGAGTTGAGTTTTGTAGAGAATTTTAAAATTTTATTTGTGATTTTGTTTGTTGTTCTTATTTTAATTTATCCTCCTTCCTTTATTTAATAAAAGTTTTTTTGTGAATTTGTGTTTATTAAAGGAGGTGGGCTTGTTTTCTTGAATGAGTGGTTTTTATTTAATTGTTTATTAAATCTTTTCCCCCTTTTGTGTTTTTATATAATAATTATGTGAATTACTTGAATTTTGTTTAGTATTAGGGTATTCTATTTTTTATAATTGCGATATGGATTTGTTTAATAATTTGTTGGTATTTATGCAATTGCATTTCTGTGTCGGTATTGTATATGCTATTTTTGTGTATTTATTACCTGGGTCTCACTGAGTGTTTGAGTGTTTAAGTTCTAATTTTATTTCTGGGAGATTATTGGAATTGTATTTAGATGGACTCTTCATGTGAGTATAAAATTCTTAGCCATTGGTATAGTGTTATAGAAATAGTTTTAGTAATGCTTATGATGGTGGGCGATCAATTATTTTCTTGGTGAAATTTTGATGTTAGTTGTGGATAATTAGAGATTGATGTATAATAAATGTGAGTGTAAATTTTGGAGAGTATTTGTCTTTGGCTGGTGTTTAACTTGAGGAAAATTTATTTGTTAAGTGATAAGGTTGAATTGATGTGATGGAAATAAATTTAAGAGATATAAATTTTAGGCTTTTGGGTGAATTGTTAGGAGTGGATAATTTAAGTATAATATTTCGAAGAATTTAATGGTTAGCAACAATTGTCGAGGTATCTTAAAGAATTTAGTTTTGGCTTGAAGTCATATAAGAGTTTAAATAATTGAGGTTATTCCATGTCATAGGTAATGAAGGTTCGATTGAGAGACTACGGATTTAAATAATTAATCTATGATGAGAGTGAGGGGTTATAATGATGGACAAGTATATTAGCGGTTTGGGAGTTATAAAATTTTTTAGGCTTTAATATTGGGTGGCATAACTTGAATTGTGAGATGACAAAGCATTAGGATTTGTAAAGGTGGCAAATGATTTCTTGTAATAGGTGTTGAGCCAAATTTTATTCAATGGTGTTAATTTATGATGACTTAAAGTTTTGTGAATTTAGCTAGTTATCAAAGTGCGCGCGGAAGCGTGATGAATTGCAATATAGTTGGAGGTTCAATTTTTGTGTAAATTTTGAAGAATTAGTGATGGCTTGAAATTTGGGATGATACTTGTAAGTAAGGATTTATCTTTTAGTTGGGTAAATTATGTTTATTGGCGATTAAGTTAGAAAGTTAAACTTGGGAATTATTTTAGGGTAACACAAATTGTTGTAAGGAGTTAGTGAATATTAAAATTTTGGGAGATTGTACTGAGGTTCTTGTACATATGGAGTTCAGATTTAATTGGCTACCTCAGGAGTTTTTGAGATGAAATATTATTTGGAGACTATACGTTTATGATGAAATATAATTCATTTATATTTGAGGAAAATAGATGATTGTGCTAATGATTAGAGTGAGTGTTGAGCTGTATAGTAGGTGAGTTATTGGAGTTTTATTAGTTGCAGCCGAGCATTCTTTTTAAGGGGGGGAGGATGTGAGATCCCAGATTTACGTGTATTTTTACACGTTATTTTATGCTCGGTGTTAATTATTTTAATTTATTTAACTAATATTATTAGTCATATTTTATTTGTTTAAGATATTTATTTGAGCTATTAATTAGTTAATATCGAGTTACGTTGCTTTTCTTATTTATTTTAATAAGTTAATTATTTTGATGAGTGGAATTAAATTCTTCTATTTTATTATGTAAAAGTATTTAATCTGCTATCGTTATATTAATTATCATTTTATTTTAATATTATGCTTGAGTTTAATTTATTTACATTGTTGGGGCTTCTAATATTTTATTTTATTGATATTAAAATTATGGTATTTAAAGCCTGCTTTTATTTAATTTGTTGTGTTTTTTTTTTTCAGTTGGATTCTTTTTTTTTCTCTTTTTTTTCTTTTCCTTTTCTTTTCTTTTTCTTCTTTTTCTTCCTTTTCTTTCCTTTTCTTCTTTCCTTCCCAGACCCCCCAGCCGCGCGATTCCTTCTCCCCCTCCCCTGTTTGGCCGTTCGGCCTTAGGCAGCCCAGCCCTTCACTGCCGCCCGTCACCGCCATACCGCCGGCACCCTTACCTGCCGGCGAGTCTACCTGCACCGGTGGTGCACCTCCGGCAACCCCCTAGCCGACGCGTGAGGCTTAAACCCGAAATGGCCATTTTTGCTTCCTTTGCATTTTCTGGCCACTACCGGCCACCCCTTGGCCTCCGACCACCACCACTAGACTCCCCACCCTCCGGCGAGCATAACCCACCGTCGGTAGCCACCCATTGCCGTCGGTTACCCCCTCCACCCGAAATGGGCATTAAACGGGTCGTTCTTCGCCATGCCGCCGTCCGGCCACCGTAGGTCTCACCTCTGCCACCATTCGACTCCCCTCACCCAGTCGGTCAACCCCCTAGCTCAGTTTCCCCAACCATGGCCTCACCTTCCCGGTATGACCCCAAACCCGAAAATGGGTTTTCACCCCTTTTGGCCCGATCCGCCACCTTTCGGTGGTTGTGCCGCCACACCACCACCTCCCTGAGATTCCCCACCCTTCAATGAGTACCTCCCTAAATTTTGGTGTCAAACCGAGTGTTTTAGCCTAACGTACATGTGACCGCTACAAACACTGCAGATTGACGTTGTTCAAGGAAATGCGTTTTTACCGCTGTAAGTACTTTCCAAACAAGCTTTAAGATTTAAATATATTTTTGGCATCAACAGTTTTTGTATTTGATTATTGCTGATATGTGATGGCTGATGTTGGTATTTGTTGGTTGATTTGGATTATTTAATTGTTGGCTATTTGGTGCATAGTTGTCTGCATTGTGTATTTACGCGCATGCTCATGAAAATATTTGGAAAGTGGATTTTGGCATGATTTTGGATATTTATGTGTTGAGAATGGAAACTGGGATTTAAATTGTGTTTAATGGCTTTTAATGGTTTTGGGTTGAGTCATAACGGGGACGGCGATACGTAACGCCCGTTGTGATCAGCGTGTGAGTGTGTGGATGACATAATGGGGACGGTGATACGTAACGCCCATTATGGTCATCGGGTGTGCATTTCATATCGGAGACGGCGATACGTAACGCCCGGTATGAAATGAGTGTGTATGGATCGTAATGGGGACGGCGATACGTAACGCCCGGTATGATCGATTTTGAGGATATTATTTTATGGAAAATGATGGGTAATTTTATTGTGGATTAAATTGGGATTTTGACGAGTGTGGTTATTTCATCGATTTTGAGGAGGATGATTTTGAGCCTCATGCATATAGTAATTGTTCATGGTTATTGTTGTGGCATTAATGTATTTTTGTCTTTTGGTTTGGTTGGGTTGTACTTACCTGCGATGCCATCTTGACGTCGTAGTTTATTTTTGGATGCAGACTTTGGAGAGGCCGAGCCTGAGGAGATGGCTCCACTATTGAGGTGATGTTATTAATTGATATCTCGGAAAATTTATTTTCCCCTTTTTATAATAATGTATTTGTTTAAATTGTATTTTTGGTTGACTGTATTAAATCTCCTGTTGGAGAGTTTTTATTAATTTGGTTTGTAAAATATTTCAAAAAATTCTGGTACTTAGATATTAATTTATTATCCGCTGCGACCTATATTTTTATGTATGTCACGTGTGCACACACGTTTGACACGTGTTGTTGGGATGTGTGACCCGTGTTGTCATCATCCCGACGCCTCGATTCCCGTATTATTTTAAGGAGAATTTGGGGGCGTCACAGTTTTCATTGTTATATTTTATGGTTATTTAATTTGTTGTATTTTATTTTATTTGAATGAACATTTTATTTTATTGGACATTTTCGGATTGTTCATTGATTTTAACTCATTAAATTTTTAGGTGTTATAATTTTTATTCTATTTTGTTTGGTGGCCCTTTGAAAAGCTACAAATATTATAATTGTACAAGATCTTTTGTTTGGTGGCATTTTGAAAAGTTACAAATATTATAATTGTACAAGATCTTATTTAAAATATTGTGAAATTTTAAATCTGTTTTAAATATCTGATTTAAATATATGGCATTACTCTTTAAAATTATTAATATGCTTCATTATTTTAATTAATGATGAGTAATATTTCTTTATATAAATTAAAGTTAAATTGAAATAATATTCTATTTTAATTCCCTTGAGTGTGTTTAAGTTAAGTTGATTTTACGTGTTTTCAGATCAGTGTTTTAAGCGCACTACTTATCAGTTTGAAGATCTCCACTCATAGGGCCTATAAATAACCCAAGAAGATAACGCTAGACTTCATTTTCTTCCCTCTCTCTTTTTTCTTTCTCTCTCCTCTCTCTCTCCCACACGACACTCACCATGGTTGTTCCCTGCCCAACCTCCACCTCCGGTCTCCATCGGACTCCTCTCCCATGGGCAAGCTCACCCATGCCGACAGTGTTAACCACAGTAGCCCCACCTCTCGCTAGCGAACCTACACTTGAAATGGATTTTCTAAGTTTTCAGCCGCCGTAGCTCCGCTTTGAGCCACCCAATGATATCACCGCCCTTACAAATGATGTCCCCTTACTCCGGCGACCATACTTTGCTATCGGTAGCTCCCCAGGCCTCCCCCATCTCCTTCGTGCAAATTAGACCCGAAATGAGTCTCAACCATCTCGCACGACCTTTAGTCGCCGTGTGTGAAATCCCAGATTTACGTATATTTTTACACATTATTTTATTCTTGGTATTAATTATTTTAATTTATTTTAAATATATTATTGGTTGTGTTTTATTTGATTAAGATATTTATTTGAACTATTAGATAGTAAATATTAGTTTTATATTGTTTTTATAATTAAATATTGAGTTGCTTTCCTTATTAATTTAAAATGTGAGATAATTATTTTAATGATTGGAATTTAATTTCCTTTATTTTATTATGTGAGTTTATTTAATGTGTTTTTATTTATTATTTTATCTTAAGTAGTCTCTGCGTTTAAATTAATTTATTCAGTTCTCTATTTTAGAATTCTTTTATTGGATCAACACTGTGAACCGAATTGTGGGAATTGAATCTCGTTTATTTCCTTCACTTTTTCTTTTTCTCATTTCTTTTCTTTTTCTCATTTCTTTTCTTTTTCTTTTTCTTTTCTTTTTCCCCTGCATTCCCCCCCCCAGCCTCGCGTGACTTCTTCCCCCTCCCCTGTTTTGGCCATTCGGCCTTAGACAGCCCAGTCACCCACCGCTGCCCATCACCCCTCACCGCCCATGACGCCAGCACCCTTACCCTCCAGCGACCTCCCCTACACTGGTGGTGCACCTCCGGCAACCCCCTAACCGGCGCATGAGCATCAAACCCGAAATAGGTGGGTTTACTTTTCACCCATTTTCTGATGCGGTCGCCGGTCACCTTGGCCTCCAACCACCACCACTAGACTCCCCACCCTCCGACGAGCATAACCCACCATCGGTAGCCACCCCACTCTCTCTCTCCTCCACCCAAAATGGGTCCTTAAATGGATCCATCTTCGCCACGCCATCGTCCGGCCACTGTAGGCCTCACCACCACCACAAAAAGACTCCCCTTACTCAGCCGACCAACCCCTAACTCAGTTTCCCCAACCGTTGCCCCACCTTCTCGGTACAACCCCAAACCCGAAAATGGGTTTCCACCCTTTTAGAGCCCGATCCGCCACCTTCCAGTGGTTATGCCGCCACACCACCACCTCCATGAGATTCTCCACCTTCCAAATAGTATCTCTCTAAATTTTGGTGTCAAACCGAGTATTTTAACCTAACGTACAAGTGACTGCTACGAGCGCTGCAGAATGGCGTCTACTCAAGGATTTACATTATTAACCGCTGTAAGTATTTTCCAAATAAACTTTAAGATTTAAATATATATTTGGCATCAACAAATATTGTGTTTGGTCATTGTTGAAAATTATCAGTTGTTGGCTATTTGATGCATAGTCATCTGCATTATGTATTTACGCGCATATTCATGTGTTAGAAATGAAAATTGTGTTTTCATGTGTTTATGGTTTTGGGTGCATGTGTATCACGACCCCAAGTTGGGATGGGGCATTATCCCGATGGAGTTCCTCTGATCATTCGGGAGCAAAATATATTGAGTGATGTCCCTTGGGTCATCGTCAGGTGACGACGGGATCGGGCGGGATGGTAACGCTCTCGTGCCGACTCCGTGGCTCTTTTCTTGGCGGGAGCTAGGGGATGCTTGGTCATGGTACGTGCTGGGCGCGATTAGTTAGGGATCTCCCATTCTAAAGTCACATGCGTGGTCGTTACCTTTGGTGTGATGATGAAAGCCAGGGTGTGCGGATAGTCCCTAGGGGAGATCATGGTGCATACGGTTAATAAAATGGATGTTTCGGCCATTTTCTGTGAAAGTGGCAGGTTGTATTTATTGGTTTTACATTGACCATTTTCTGAAAAATTTGTTGTGGTTTTAATAGATTTACGGACATCATTTTATGGAAAAATGATGGATGATTTTATTAAAGTTTTAATTTGACCCAAATTGGGATTTTGGCGTATGTGGTTATTGTATTTGTTTTGAGAAAAATGATTTTGAAATTCATGCATATGGTGTCCTGTTCATGCATAGTGTTGTTGCATTAATGTATTTATTATCTTGAGCTTGTTTGGGCTATACTTATCTGTGATGCCATTTTTGGCATCGTAGTTTTTGGATGCAGATTTTGAAGAGGCTGAGCCTGAGGAGACGGCTTCGCCGTTGATGTACTGTTATTATAAATTATTATCTCGAGAAATTATTTTCCCCTTTTTATAAATATATATTTTTATGATTTATCTTTCAGATGACTGTATTAAATCTCCTATTGGAGAATTTATATTAAACTGGTTTGTAAAATAATTCAAAAAAATTCTAGTACTTAATTATTGACTTAATTTATCCGCTACTTTTATTTATATATGTCACGTGTTCACACACTTAGCACATGATGTTGGGGATGCGTGACCCGTGTTGTCATCATCCCGATGCCTTGATTCCCATGTTATTTTAAGGGGAATTGGGGGACGTCACACCGTGTGTGGCTTTGACCACCAGCAGTAGCCACCTGGCATCATCGGCGACCAACCCCAGGCCACCACAATCCATCCCTTCTCTTCCCTTGATCGGAGCAAGAAACCCATGAAATGAGTTTCGAAACCCACAAATTTAACTTGTTACGGCTGCCGTCTGCCACCGTCCGATGTCAAAACCACCACCAAAATGTTCCCCCACCTCAGGCGACCTTCTCCCTAGCTCCACTTCTCAAACCACAACCCCATCTCTCGTGTACAAGCCCAAACCTTAAAATGAGTTTTCACACCTTTTATGCTAGATCCGTCACTTTTCGGTAGTTGCACCGCCTCACCACCATCACCATGAGATACCCCTTCCTTCAATGAGCATTCCTCTAGCTTCCAGTGTGAAACCGAGTACCCTAGCCTAAACCCCACTAGTCGAGCCAGGAGACAAATAACGTACGAGTTTACCCTTTATGGATCATGGATCAACGCGCTTGATCCTTTAAGTTGCTTACTTGCACGGTAAGCAGCAGTTGTGTATGTGATTTATGCTTGTTTCCATTATTTATTTATGTATTTATTTATGAACTAACCCTTTTTGGCAGCTTGAAGTGTTTAGTAATTGATTAATAATATTAATAAATCTGGAAGTAGGTTGGTTGGGCTCAAAGCTATTAAATAGAGGATGGGATCACCCCGAAGTTAATTTGGTTGGGATTAAATATTTGTGTGGAATTTATTTGTTGGTTGTATAATTAATTTTTGGTTGATTGCTACGTGTTGTATGGCGATGTCATGCCATCCAATAACTTCTTCTCATGCATATTTTATTTTATTTTATTGTGGATTTTGGTTGTTGTCTAAGTGGAGGTATTAGGTTGAGGTGTTTTGTCGATGATTCATGGTTTGGTTTGGTTGTTGTGGTGGGAGCGTGTATATCACAACCCCAAGTCGAGATGGGGCATTATCTTGGTGGAGCTCTTCTGGTCACTCGGGAGCGAAATATACTAACGTGACGTCCCCTGGGTTTTCGCTGGGCAGCAACGGGATCAGACGACATGGTAACGCTCTCGTGCTAACTCCGTGACTCCTCTGCTGGTGAGAGTTAGGGGATGCTTGGTCATGGTACGTGCTGGGCATGGTTAGTTAGGCATCACCTGTTCTGAAGTCATACGTATGGTCGTTACCCGTGATGTGGCGAAGAGAGTCAGGGCGTATGGATGGTCTCTAGGGGAGTCCATGGTATACATGTGTTAATAAAATGGATAATGTGATGAGAGCTAGAAACGATGTTTTTGGCGTATTGTGCGTCCTTTCTGGAAAAGGACGGTTCGATATGTACGTTCATTCTAAAAGGACGGTTTTGGAATATTAATTCCTTCTAGGAAGGATAGTTAGTTGTGTTATGTTCCTTTCTGGGAAAGGACGTCGTTATGTTGTGTTGCGCTCCTTTTTGAAAATGACGGTTTGGTGTTTATGTGGGATTCCTTTATGGGAAAGAAAGTCTTGGGTGGGGATTAAATTACTTGATTGATAATATTTGTGCATATTGTTGATTTGTGGCTATTTATTTGTGTGACTATCTGTTACTTACTGAGATTCACATCTCACGTGGTGTATTGGGTCCACTTATGATTCCGTTTTATGAAATCATAATTTGTGATGCAGAAATTGAGGATGAGCCCAAAGGACAAGCTGCACCGGAGAAGTAGTTCGATATGATGTCAAAGAGAGGGGTTTTAATCCCGAATGTATTTAATGTATTTAATGATTTTTCTTTTGGTATGACTGTATAGTCTTCACTTGGAGATTTATATTTTGGACTAATTTGTATGTTTTTAAATTTTCTGGTATTAGAATGAATGACCACTTTTATATTTTTCCGCTGCGATTATTTTAATTGTACACATTTGCATGCTTCACAAACACTCTTGAGCACTAATTGATGGAATGATCGACACGTGTGATGATCACTTGAGTGTCACGAGTCCCTCTAAATCCCAGGAGGGAGTCGTGGGTGCCACACACTGGGGCACCCTAAGTCTGATTTTCATGTGCAAGAAGGATTTCTCTTTCATGGGAATCAACTTTTTATCCCTCTAACATCATTACGTGAACATGTCTTGTGCGAGTTGCATGGTGTTCATTCAGGCGGACATGTTGGTCGAGACAAAACCATCTCCTTAGTGGCGGAGAGATATTTTTGGCCTCAATTACGCAAGAATGTGGGAAGATTTGTTCAGCGTCGTCCTATTTGCTAGACAAAGAAGGGGCAAGCACAAAATACTGGCCTATACACACCACTTCCAATCCCTCAAAATATTTGGGAAGACTTAAGCATAGACTTCATGCTTGGATTGCAGTGAACTGACAGAGGAGTTGATTCCATCTTTGTAGTGGTGAACCGATTTTCTAAGATGTCACATTTTATTTCCTGTCAAAAGATCTCAGATGCCTGTAGTGTGGCGAACCTATTCTTCAAAGAAATTGTTCGCCTACATGGCATTCCTAAGACTATTACTTTTGACAGGGACACTAAATTCCTCAGCCATTTTTGGATCACATTGTGGAGAAAATTTGAAACAACGCTGAAGTATAGCAGCACTTGTCACCCTCAAACAGATGACCAAACTAAGGTGACCAACAAGACACTTGGCAATATGCTACATTGTGTATCAAAGCCAAACAATGGGACTTGAGTCTTCCTCAGGTGGAGTTCGCTTTCAACAGGATGAAGAACTGATCCACTGGAAAGAGTCCTTTCAAAGTAGTATACACAACTCCTCCACGTTACGCTCTTGATTTGGTTTCACTCCCAAGAATTCTAGGATTAAGCATAGCAGCTGAGAATTTAGCTAAGGAGATTCAAGAAGTGTATCATGAGGTGCCAAGCAATTTAGAAAAGGCCAACATGAGTTACAAACGGGCAGAAAATAAACACAAGCATGCCAAAGTGTTTCAGGAATGAGATTTTGTGATGGTTCACCTGAGCAGGAACTGTTTCCCAACTGACACCTTTGGCAAGCACCAAGATAGAAAATATGGTCCTTGTCACGTCCTGAAAAGAATTAATGACAATGCATATATTGTTGAGCTTCCAGAAGATATGTTAGTCTCTCCTACCTTCAACATGGTAGATTTATTTGAATATTATCTCCTGATGAGCAGTTTAATGGGAACGCAAACTTAGAGACAAGTTTCTCTCTAAGTGGTAGCAGGATGTGGACACTTGCAGCGACGTGGTTGTAACGCCTGGGCCCAAAGCCCATTAACCAGCCCCAGACCCACGCCCGTGCCCACGCCCAGCCCAGCCCGGGTCTTCAAACGGTGCCGTTCTACATTTAGGTTAGTTTCCCTTCTTTTTGTTTCTCTTCTTTTCTCCTTCTGCCTTCTTCATCTTCTGCTCGATGAGTACTTTGTTTTCGTTGCCACTTCCAGCGCCCACTCCCCCACATTCTCAGCAGTTACCGAGCTCATCAGAAAACTCAACGGAATATTTATCTCTCTCTCCCTCCCTTCGACAGATATTCTTCTATTTTGGTCTCATTCTCCGTCATTCCCCCTCCGACTCGCCCATCTACAGAGCACCAGTAAGTTCTCTTTTCATCCCATTATTTTCTCGAAATTCTTCTATCCATGGGTTTTGGTTTTGGTACTTCTAATCACTATTATTTTTGTGGGTTTTCTGATGGGTGAACCAGAGCATAAGAGAGGCGAAAATCCGACTTCTTGGCCTCTGCTTTTCCGTATGGGTTGTTGCTTAAATTTCGTACGATAGAGGCTGTTTCGGGTAAGAAATTAAGGATACTATGAATAGATTTCTCTCCATAATATTTTATGGAATTTTTCTCTAATTTCTAAATCTATTTTCGAAGTGATTTTTGGTGGGTGTTCAAGGGTTTGTTGTTTAAATTTCTTTTGTTGTTTTGGTGCTGTCGATGGGTTGTTTGGAGCATTTTTGTGTGATATAAAATGGTTGGGTTTGGTTATGTTGAATGTATTAGGATACTATATTTGTTGGGTTGGCTTTATCAGAGGGATGCTTGAGATGTTTTGGTAGTGGGCTGAAATTATTGTTTATGTATGGAGTGCGCTGGTTTACTGGTTAGTGTGGATTATGGAATTTCATATTCTTGGCTATGTTAAGTTAAATGTGTTTTGATTAAGAAGATAAACAGTAGCTGGTTTTGTGGATTTAAGGAGATAAATTCAGTGCATCTTAGAGTTTTTAAAATGATTAAAATATTAGTTTTTCTGTGCATCTTTGGGGGCTGTCCAGGTTACGTAGTGGCTGGTTGCTTGGGCTTGATATGCTAGAAATTTATGATTTTAGGCAAGTAGCGTAGTTAGCTTATAATTTTCAGATTAAAGCTTTTGAAGTAGTTTTTAACATTAGGGAATATCTTTTTATGAATAGGTGATGAAACTCTTAGAAGTCAGACTCAATGTTTTGATAATTTGCTGTAGAAGTTAGGTAAGCGGGGTTCATATGCTTGATTTTTAAACTAGACGTAGACTGAGGTTGACTTTCTAAAAATTTGTGCATGTCTGGTTTTGAATTGAGAACTTGAGAAAAAAAAACTAACCTCAGTTAATTATTTGCATTATTCATGAAACTTATATGAAAGAAAGAAAAATATTTATGTCATGCATTGTATAGACATGACCCTGCTTTTTGTCATGTTATTTTCTGAAATGTGGAAAAGAGCATTTTTGTCTATCTAAGAAAAATTATGCCTTGATTGTGTTGACGATGTTTTATTTATGTAAGCTTTATTCTGAAAATAGTTTGGAATTATGTGTCTTTAATAACTCTGAAAACCTTTGGCATAGTATTCTGGTTGGTATTTGACTCTATCTCTGCCTGCTCTGCTCTGCTTTGTCTTTGTTCTATTTGGGTTGGTACCAATTTCCTATCTTTGAATGCACCCACTTTGAAAACAAAGTGGTTTATTGTGGGCTTTCCTATATGCACACTCGGAGCTCCGAGAACGAATAAAGGAAAGTTCCACCTCTGTCTCTGCCTGGTTTGGCCACCGGGATTTGCACAATCCTACCACAGGGTTTAAACATGGGTTTTGCTTTGTGAGATGCTCCGTTTGATATAGTGATAATATTCAGTTTTGTTATGCCAAATCACTTTATGATTTAATTATTTTGAAAATCATTTGTTTCTTTTATGCATAATTATGTTTCATTCTGTACTTTATTACTTGGTAAATGCTCATGTTTACATGCTTGTATAAGTTTTTCGTTTACTGAGTTGTGGAAAAATTCACCCCCTTATCTCATATATTTCTTAGATGATTTAGATGTTCCATCAGAGGACCAAGAGTGGAGTCTTGACCAAGTTTTAAGCAGTTAGAGTCACAGGCTACATGGGGGAAAACTATTAATTTTTTTTATGTTGGTTTTCTAGTTCATTGGATTTTAGAATATTAGTTATTCTTTATTGTTAAGCTTTTTGGGAGAATGTGAACCCTCTCATTTATGATTTATCTATATTATTTTATTTATGACTTGGTAGACATTGTTATATGGATTGAGATGTGGAAAATATTTTTTTTTTGAACATGGTCGAAGACCTATTATTTGTAGTTGAGGATGGATTATACTAAACAGGTTGGACTTCGTGACCCCCCTACGAGTACGAGGCGTTTTAGTGGCAGTTGCATGCCATCGTTCTTGAGCAATTACTTACCAGAATAAAGGAGGGACATTCGTGCATTATGCCTTAAGTCTCGACGTCAATATTTTTTTTTTAATTCAGTCCATTTGATTCGGCTAATTTACTCTAGTTTATGTTTCCTTTTCAAGTTTTTTCCTTAAAAATTGTCTACTTTCCTTTTATGATTTTATATATTCGGCTACTGATGTACATGGCAGGATCATTATGAACAATTTGGAATAAGAATCAGTTCCATTATTTCCCCAGGAAACTTGTATTCACTACAAGGATTAAGGCCTGTACCGGCGCTGCACTTAGACACTAATAAGCCCCATAAACGCCGAAGTTTAGCTTTAGCTGCTTTGGAATGGGCGCCGGACGAACGCCGGCGTAATTGATCCGCTAAAAAGATAAATCTGCGATACTTCAAAAGGCACCGTGCTTGTTTGTTTTTTCTCGGCGAAATATAGGCGCAACTAATACGGATAAAAGTGCTAGGAATGAGCATCCCATTTGCGTACTGGAAACGCCGAGGATTTACTTGAGTGGCGCTGAAGCACCGACGCAAAAACTCATAAAAACACCGCTATAAATCCCTCTGTCCATTTGTCCATTTGCTGAAAACGTCACGTTTGTGTTAAGACTATTTGCTTTGTTGCTGTGTTTTGTTGATTGCCAATTCTCACTTTCTCGTTATTTAGCTAGTGATTTTAAGGTTTTTTGGGTTTTATTGTGTAGGCCTTTGCCCCCGTATTAATTGAAGAAACCCCTATTCAATAATATATACTTGTATTAATTAAAAACAATAATTGAGATTAAAACTGTTCATCCAATTCATTAATAATTTGATTAATAATGTTTGGTAAAAAAAAAAATCCATCTATTAAATAAAACTGCTATGAAATTGAAAATACTATTTCTCCATTTAATTGGACTTCAATTAATTAAGAACTTATACACAGACAATATAGCAACTTAACACAAACAAAACTGCCATATTAACACCACAATGTATTTCTAATTAAACATGGGGTCTTTAATAATAATGTGTCAATATTTCATACATTCTTTCTTGTAAGGGTGGGTGAGATCTTCTACATAAATCAACCTAGGACTGAGCCAACTCTCAGCAATCCTTCCGTGCCACCAACAATGAATTATGAATTACTTCATGAAATAGGGTCTATCAAAAAATGCCACCTATATAGAAAACAATTAGTTCATCAATAATATGCTACACTAGTATAATATGCTTACTATTTATTACTCAACATCAGTATATAGATTAAACAGTTGACTGTCTTTTGATAAATTTATTGGAAGAGGCTGAGTGGGATGGGAAGCAGAATAAGCACAAATATCCCGGGACAACTAAATTCATTTTGGCCATATCACTATCTCAATGTGCAGGTGTGTGGACTATAACAATGTTGTCACAAAAATAGAGTAGTGCTAGGCAGAATTCTTGCACATAATTCAAGAACAAGGGGATGAGCACTTCTACACAACCTCCCAACCTCCACACACCATCACTTTTTATTTTTTTTAATTTTTTTAATTTTTTTTTTGAATTTGTTCTTTTTAAATTAATTTAATTTTTTTATTCATTATTTATATATTAAATATTTAATTAAAAATAAAATAAAATAATGTGTGGTGTGTGGAGGTTGTGTGAATAGTAGGAGGATGAATAGATTTTTTCACAAGGGGATGATTGGCAATCGCGTTCCTTTTACAGACCACTAACAATTTGGTGATCTTGACTCGGCCACTTTAACCCAACTCAGTCTAGGAATACCTGTAAGTATATTCAGAAACCAATTATTAATTTGTTAGTAATAGACAGTTTTTCTGGCTAAAGACATGGTAAACCAGATTGAATGTACTTATTTTTGCATTGGATAAAGTGTCATTTTTTTAGAATGTATAGTATCTCAACGTGAGATCTTAGATTACATGTATTTTACGTATTGTCTTTATTATTATTATTGATTATTTTAATTTAATTTAATAATATTGTTGGTGTGTTTTATTTGTTTAAAATTTTTATTTGATCTATTAGTTAGTTAATATTAACTTTACGTTATTTCATGTTTATATTTTTATGTAGCTTTTCTTATTAATTTTAATGTGATAATTATTTTAAAGATTAGAATTAAATTCCTTTATTTTATAATGTGATTTTTAATTGATGTGCTTTTTTTATATTAATTATTGTTTTGTAATTAAATTGTGTTGTGGTTTAATTTATTTTATTGATTGGGTTTTAAATATTTTATTTATTGATATTGTATTGTAGTATTTTCAGTCGGCTTTTATTTAATTTGTGGCGCTCTTTTTCTAGTTGGACTTCTTCTTCTTTTTCTCTTTTTCTTTCTTTTTCTTTTTCTTTTTCTTTTCTTCTTCCTTGCTTTTTTTCCCCAACCCCGCACGATTTCCTCCCCCTCCCCTATTTTTCTCTTCTTCGTCATATCTTCTATCTCCACCCAGCGCCGCTTTGCGTCGCCGTCCAACGACACTGCTTAACCCAATCCCACCCCCACATGCCAGCGAGCCCCTCTTGCCGTTGGTGTGCTTCACAGCGGTCTCACCTCCCTCATGCGGCCTCCTATTCAAAAATGGCCTCCATGGATTTTCTTCCATTTTCTAGCACCACCATCGGCCACCTTGGCCTCCGACCACCTCCACCAGTTTTCCAACCCACCGGTGAACCTCCAGCTAGCTCCGGCGACCTCCAACTCCACATTTTCACCTCAAACCCAAAATGGGTCTTTAAACAGGTCTCCCCTCGCTGTGCCACCGTGGGTCTCACCTTCACCACCAAAATGTTCCCCCAACTCAGCCGACCACCCCCTTAGCTCAATTTCCCCATCCATGGCCCCCCCATCTTCCGTGTACAAGCCCAAACTCGAAAATGGGTTTCCACTCATTTTGAGCCCAATCCGCCACCTTACGATGGTTGCACTACTTCACCACCACCACCATAAGATTCTCCACCCTTCAATGAGTATTTTCCTAAATTTTGGTGTCAAACTGAGCACTCTAGCCTAACTTACAAAGTGACTCGTTATGAACGTTGTGAATTGGCGTTTGCTCAATGATCTGATTTTTACCCGCTGTAAGTACTTTCCAAATAAACATTAAGATTTAAATATATTTTTGCATCAAAAAATATTGTATTTGTTTGACGTTGAGATTTATTGGTTGATGTTGAAATTTATTAATTGTTGGTTATTTTGTGTGTTGTGGTTTACATTGTGTAATTACATGCTTGATCATGTAGATATTTGGTGTTGGATTTTAATATGAGATGTGGTTATTGGTTTTATGGATTTTAATGATTTTTGACTGAGTCATAATAGGGACGGAGATACAAAACGCCTGTTATGATCATTAGGTGTGAATGACATAACGGGAACGGCGATACGTAATGCCTGTTATGGTCATTGTGTGTGTATTTTATAACGGGGATGGCGATACGAAATGCCTGCTATGAAATGTGTGTAAGTCATAATGGGAACGGCGATACGTAACGCCCATTATGATTGATAGTGTGTGGATAATATAACAGGGATGGTGATACGTAACACTCTTTATGGTCATTGGATGTGTATTTCATATTGGGGATGGTGATACGTAACGCCCGCTATGAAATGAGTGTGTATGAGTCATAATAGGGACGACGATACGTAACGCCCATTATGATTGGTGTTGTGTGTATATCATATCGGAGACGGCGATACGTAATGCCTGCTATGATTGGATTTACTGATATATTTTTCTGGGAAATGATGGATGATTTTATTGGAATTTTATCATGGACCAAAATGAGATTTTAGCGTGTGTTATTTTATTTATTTTGAGGAAGATGATTTTAAGTTTCATGCATACGGTATCATGTTTATGAGTGATGTTATTGTTGTTGCATGAATATATTTTAGATCTTATGGTTTTGTTTGGGTTGTACTTACCTGCGATACCATTTCTGGCGTCGTAGATTTTGGATGCAGAGATCGAGGAGGTTGAGCCTGAGGAGACGACTATACTGTTAAAGTAATTGTGTTATAATTTATTATCTTGGAAAATGTTCCCTTTTTATGTAAGTATTTTAGGTTTTGATTTTTAGATGACTGTATTATATCTCCTTCTGGAGAATTTACATTAAACTGATTTGTAAAATAATTTTAAAAATTCTAGTACTTAGATAATGATTTTAATTATCCGCTGTTATTCTTTATACATGTCACGTGTTTACACACTTAACACTTGACGTTGGGGGTGCGTGACCATGTTGTCATCATCCTGATGCCTCGATTCCCGTGTTTCTGTAAGTGGACATTTGGAAGCGTCACACCCACCATATTTGGTATACCAAAATGTCCCTGTTCAGCCTACTATTAGTTCATATCAAAAGTATTGTTACCACTTGTACTAAGTTAGAAATATTGTCTGGTAAGTGCTCCCCAAGTAGACTAAGATAAGTCACCATTCATTTATCCACAAATGAAGTACTAGACAGATAAAATATTTCAGCACTTATTAGCTACCCTCTACCATCGAAATCAAAGTAACTTGAGCGAACACCTCATTTGTGTGAGCTTCAGCCTGCAAAACCAAATGGGGAATATATGGAATACCAGCACAAAAGAAAATAAGAAACAAGTGGGAAAAAATGCATGTAACTGAAGAAATGTTTAATAAGATAACTAGTACATCATCCAATTGCCCACTATCATGGTATACCATGATTTTGGCCCTAAAATAAATAACAAAAACAGTTGAAGAACGATATCTAAAGTTTATCCAACTAAAAATCCAAAAACATTATGTAGGGCAATTGGAAATCAACTAAATAAAGTAATCAACTATGTCTACATTCAAACACAAGAACCCTGCTATGTCCACATAAAGTAATCAACTAAATAACCAAAAACAGCAACGATTGATACATTCCCAGGACTACATAAGTTGTCATTCCTATGGTTTACAAGAATTTTCATAAAAATGGTTATTACTTTAAAAAGATTGATATTGTCCAAAGTTTCCTGCAATGAACTTATCATGCTTCTCTCTGAAACCATAAACTGTGACTTGCATCTGAGTTGCATACCTCTTTGGTAGCCATAACCAAATAAATCAACTTTAGAATAAAAAACCTAAGGTAACAGTCAGCTAAAATCCGCTAAGAAATTAACTCAACAATAGAGAAACAAGATAGGTATAACAAACGTGGTAAATTTTAATTTCTTAAACCATAATAAGAAAAATATCTAAAATAAAGAGAGAAAAGAGAACTCACATTTCCATGGTTAGAGCAAACCTAGGTTACCATTTCAGGTAGAATCAAAATCCCCAAAAATTAAAATTAAAATTTTAAAGCTTACCTAAAATAAGCATAGTGCCAGTAAAACATTGGAGATTCCCAAACCCCTTGAAATCAACCATGCTCGCATCACTTGGGATGAACTCTTGTTGAAAATTGCTTTCAAGGAGAGGAACCTTGAGAAACTTGCAAGGGGCTCTCGGTGAACCTTAGATCTTCTCTTAATCTTTCCTAACAGCTGATGAACCCTGCATTCAACCACAAAATTAAAACTGAGAGAGAGAGATGAACAGACCGAGGGAACAAGAGACAAACAAAGAGATAGAGAAAGAGAGAGACTTGTTAGAAGAGCCAACGACGGCGTGATAGCGGCACGACGTGGGAAGGGGCGGCAGTCTATAGCATGATCCGAATAGAGAGAGATTTGAGATTTGGATCGAGATCAAGAGAGAGAGAGATTAGGGATTTTGGGTGAACTATGAAGTATTTGAGGGGGGGAGGGGGGATAATCCGCGAGCTAATCCGAGCTTGTTACGGCGGTCCTAAAGTCGCGCCATTATTGAAGACCGTGCAGCAGTAAATTTAAATGTCGTGTCTAAGAAATATATGTTGCAACAATAAAGTCGCTGCTATGGAGATCCAAGATGTCGCTATAGCTAACTAACTGGGACATATGCGCATTAATTCGACTTCGCGCTATTAATTACACGGAGACAAGTTATTTATCGCATGAAGACCACTTATCCTAGCAATTATCTTCCCCACATTGAAATAAACGCTGGTGAAACCCATAATTCTTGTAGTGATTACATTTGGAAGACACACTAGTTCTTCCTATTCTTTTCTATTCGTGCACTTAGTTTTTTTCCATTTTTATGTCTTCCACTACGCCAATTGGTTTGAGGGGAGCAAAATTCCATACTTTTGGATTATGCAATAAGTGATATATGGACATAAGAACCGTTAAATACTTAGACGAGTTTTTAAAAACAGGAAATCTAACAAGTAAATGGTCATGTCCATATATCAAGATTAAGGATTTTTTGGGAGAGATTAGCATTTCAAAATCAGTACTTCCATGGTTGTTGGATCGCAGTAGCTAGCTACTCAATTTGTAATAATTGGTTCAGTACTATAAAATCATGGCTAGCTATATTTACATCAGAATCAACACTAGTTTGGGTTGAAGATATTGCTACTGGTGAGCTAGTTGAAATAATAAATTGAAGTGGAAAAGCCCAATAGGCCAGATTTTTACGTAGTCTGGCCTGTGCATGGACTGTTGGACATTGCCTAAATCGAGTGGCTACTCGATCTATATATGATATTGATGGGGGTTTTGTCCTATGCATGATACAATAGCACTTGGATTTTAGGGAGGCACTACAAGGAATTATTTGCCCATTATCATTGATCGTTTCATCTGCAAAAAGGCCAGAAAATCATCACTGGTCATTAGTAGCATCCGTTCAAGCTCCGTCGCACAATGGATGCCAATCTTAAAATTATTTCTATATTTATGCGTGGCATGCTTGAAAGCGTTGCAACAAAGATCTCTGTTAGCATCCAATTTGAGCTATGCAAATGGCTTAACATATGCTGCAACTAACCATCCCAGTTTAGGCAACTATTGGATGCTAAAACACAACTTGCATCGTACGTGCTTCGTTCCTAAAAGCCAGAATTGGATCGTGCCTTCCATTAGTAGCGTCCACTAGCTGAAAGCATTGCATATAAGTCGCGCTTTTAATTTGGACTATATGGTGCATTGATCAGATTTCACACCTTTAATCTTGGTTGGAAAACCTTTTTTCCATCAAACATAATTTTTTGGCATCGCATATATATATATATATAGTCCCATTTCGTTGCAACAATTAACAACTCGTACGTACGTAAATGTACATTTTTCTCTTGCTATTAATTTTTTGGCCCAAAACAAGATTTACCTTTAGCATTACTGTTTCTATTAACTTATTATTCACCACTCAAAAAAGCCCCTGGTGTACGTACTCAACATCTAGCATAAAAATCGCCATGGCAAAGCCAACATGAGATTACCATCTACAAATAAATGACACATGTTAAATATCTTGCAGCTTCATATTCAATCCTTCCTCCAACTCAAAGATCTATTATAATCTGAATACATGCACCCACATACTTAACAACTATCAATGAACATTTAGCCATATGTCATTTTAACGTGTACATATATATATATATATATATATATCATGTGCTATATGCTGTAATGCTGTGCTATATGCTGTAATGCTTTCACTCCGACAAGTGTATGGAAATTAATTACTATATTCCTTGCCATCATATGCAGACTCCTGAAAGTGCACTTGCCATGTTTTTGAACTGAGTTGGGGTAGACTTTAACTTCAAACTGAGTGTGAAATTACAAATTACTCAAATTTGAAAGCTTCTTCACTATACCATCTCCTCAATCAGTCATTGGAATTGCCACAATCCTTAGTTCCACCAGATTCAGAGCAGCAATCAATAGAGTGTTTATTAAACACCCACATCTACCAATAAAAAAATCTTACATCAGCCCAACAGCATCAAAATTTCAGCTATCCCATATTGCAACCAATGCTATATCATGTTAATTTAAAAGTGAGCAAAATTTGTACAATTTAATTGATTGTTGCAAATCTAGAATACACTTTACAACATGCCTATAAATAGAATCAGCAAAAACACAACATCATTTGTTGTCAGAAGCTTCAAGAATAGAGACCCTATTCCACAATTAAAGACCCCATTTCACAAATATTAACATATTTCAAAAATAATAAATGTTCAGGCTGAAAAAATATCAATGAAGTATTAGAGCCTCGTCGGTAGCCTACAAAGCTGGGGGACTGAACATGCTGCTTGAAGAGGAAAACAGATGAAGTTAACAATTTCCAAACTCCAAAGTGGGGCATAGCCTATCAACTCAATGGACCAAACACTTCCATCCAAAAATGAAACTAAGATTGTTGTAAAGATCCTTCATGCAAGTCCATTATGCAATGTTCAAAAAATTACTCTTAAGTCTCTTGATAGCTCTTTAGGAAACGTGATCAAAGTGTAAAAAGCAAACTTTTCCTTTCCAAGCACATAAGATGTACACTCACCAATGAGCTCTAGGTATTCTAGGGATGAGAATAGATGTCTTGGCCACCATAATAGATTGATGAGTTGCAATGACATGGTTGTACTCTTTGCTCCTGATAAATGGAATTCATGTCTTGAGGTATCATCTGCAATGATAGAAAAAGAAAATCAGGGAGAATCTGAAACAATTTTAATTTTTTCTGTCTTAACCAATTAATATAATCAAAGCTACTGCAAAATAGACGAGAAATCAGCATTTTGGGAGGAAATAGTATTTGTCATATAAATAATGATTTTTTGTATGTGTGAGTGTTTTTTTTTTTTTTTGCTTGATGTTTCTTTGTGTATAAAGCAGAGAAAAGTAGTAAGTTGTATATTTACATATATTTGTGGAAGGAATGATATAAACAGATATATTTTAAAAGAAAGGATTTGAAATCGAAGGTCGTGTCAAGCATCTGCATATTTCTCTCAGATTCTCATATATAAACATATTTTCATTTATATTTCTTTCATAGAAAAGGAAACCAAAAACAAAGCCTATTACTTTTAAGTATTAATCTAATAGTAAACAAAGCAAAATCCAGAAAACTTATATAGGCACAATTTTATATTGACCTGCTCTAGGCTTTGCCTACCATGACTCATTTTTTAAATCGTGTTTTCTCTCAGTCACCTCAGAGTGTAGAGATTCCCGATCTGTTTTTGGCCAATAAGATAAATGTTATTTTTTTTTTCATCCAGGAAAGCTACATCCAATAACTAAACAAAATATAACCAACAAAACAAGATCAAACAAGCTAATGAAAGTTGCAGCCAAGAAACCCAGTCGATGTGCTTCAAAAACTCCGTGAAACCATTTTTAACCAAAATGAAGACATAAACTAGATTAACCACAAAAACTATACTGAGCACAATTTTTTTTTTATAAACCAGAGTAAACCTTACTAAACTAAGTACAATTTTCTTTTTATAAGTAATAAAATATTTTATTCCTAAAGAAATAAGCATAAGCCTAAGAACACATACTAAACTGAGTACAATTGAGTAAAAGGAACCAAGAGATAGATGAGAATTATTTGTAAATGTAAATAAATAGCTATAATGTAGATTAAAATTAGTGATTATAAACAGAGTAAAAGGAAACAGAACATATATAAGCATTATTTGTATATGTAAAGACATAAACGAAAGCATTAATGTTCAAGAAGCACAACATAACAAATACTTACACACCTCTTTTCTTGTTCCAGTTGAGTTTGAAGGTCACGCTGGTTCAGATCAACCACTGCTTGCACAATTATAAACCAACACCAACTTTTTAAAGATGTCAAAGAAGCAAGCGTGGATGACTATCATTAAGGACTGCAACTGCATTAGTTCATTAAAATACTGGTATAAGGAGTTAATGCGTGTATTAAAAGGAATTGTACTGTATTTTCTAACGAATGAGTAGTTAATGGAATACTGGTGTAAAGAGTTAGTTCATTATTATACTAACTTTTTTTAATCTGTACAACAAATTTTTGACACTACCATATAATCCTCATGAATGTAAAATAAGCAAGTTCAAATGAAAATCCGATGGCTTGCATACGAATATATGCAGCAACAAAAAACAAAATATCAAATAAAAAGTGAGCCATCCCCCAAACTTTAAAAACAAGTTCTTATTGAAGAACCCCCTAATTATAATATCCACTACATGCTGCATTATATATAATAATTACAAATCTTGTGAAATTCATTAATTCCTCATTTATCATTTACTTATATATTAAAAAAAAACTCCTCATTTATCATTAATGAGGAAATATTATATATATTAGTAATAGTTGTGACGCCGCCAAATTTTCCTTAAAATAACACGGGAATCGAGGCGTCGGGATGATGACAACACGGGTCACGCATCTCCAAGGTCATGTGCTAAGTATGTGAACACGTGACATACATAAATAAAAGCAGCAGATAAATTAAGTCGATAACTAAGTACCAGAATTTTTAAAGTTATTTTATAAACCAGTTTACCATAAATTCTTCAATAGGAGATTTAATACAGTCATCTGAAAGATAAATCATAAAAATACATATTTATAAAAAGGGAAAAATAATTTCCCAAGATAACAATTTATAATAAGACTACTTCAACAGCGGAGTCGCTTCCTCAGACTTAGCCTCCTTGACATCTGCATCCAAAATTTACGACGCCAAAATGGCATCGCAGGTAAGTACAATCAAATCAAATCACAAGATATATAATATACTTATGCAACAACAATACACATGAACATCACACCATATGCATGAAGTTTAAAATCATCTTCCTCAAAATAAATAAAATAACTACACACGCTAAAATCCCATTTTAATCACAATAAAACTCCAATAAAAACTATCCATCATTTCCCAGAAAATAATATCCGTAAATCCAATCATATCGGGAGTTATGTATTGTCATCCCCGATATGACATACACACATCACCAATGATAATGAGCGTTACGTATTGCTGTCCTCATTATAATTCCTACACTCATTTCATACTGGGAGTTACGTATCGCCATCCCCAATATGAAATACACTCCCAACGACCATAACAGGCGTTATGTATTGCCGTCCCCGTTATGTCATACACACACCACCAATAATAATAGACGTTATGTATCGCCATCGTCATTATGAAATACACACACAATAACCATAACGGGTTTTATGTATTGTCGTCCTCATTATGTCATTCACACCCACTGATCATAACGGGCGTTACGTATCGCCATCCCCACTATGACTCAGTCAAAACCATTAAAATCCATAAACTTAATAAAAACCCAGTTTCCATTTCTAACACATGAATATGCCTGTAAATACACAATACAGACGACCATGCATCAAATAGCTAACAATTAATAAATTCCAACAATGACCAAACACAAAATCTATTGATGCCAAAAATATATTTAAATTTTAAAGTTCATCTGGAAAGTACTTACAGTACGCTCGTTAATAATTTCTAAAGTTACCGAAAAAGCTGCATAGCGATTCCAAGCTTCCAACCGCGTCCTCACCACTATAATCAAACTCAAAGTGCCAACGTATAAATCATTACAAATAAATAAGTATTAACCTAAAAAACAATTAAAATAATTGAAATCTAGACGCAAATAAAACACCAATAAAATATAATAACATTAATAAAAAAATAATTAATCCTAACAATTTAATTAAACAAATAACCTAAATAAAACAATATTTATATATATCTAACCAACTCAAATAATTATTCCGAATATTACACCCAATTAAATTAATCATCTCAATGCAAATAAATAAATAAAAACAATTATCATCCAACTAAATTAAACACTTAATCATAAATAAAATCATACCACAAAGATAAATCAAAATTAACACAAAAACAATTTAATCAATTAAATTAGAGAAAAAGCTTAGTAAGAGTGTCGTAAACGTTAATATACGGTGATCTTACGGTGAGAAATTACCCACTAAAAACTCTACTACAATATTCGGATTTAGATGGGTTTTGAAGAGGCTAACTCAAATTTGAGTTGAGAAGAAGAAACGAACCAAAAAGGACCACGGTTTCAGACCCTAAATAGAGCTCGGTATAGGGAGGTTTTTGGTGTGGTTTTCCGCATGGTTCGATAGGTATTTTATAGGCTTACACCCGACTATCAATCATGGATTTTGGGCAGGATAAATCACGTGTAAACTCACCAACATTGAACGAAGACACCCATGCTGAAAAATGAGAAAAACATCAGCTTTTCAGATGAACAATGGACGCCAAAAACATGGGTCGAAGCTCATGGTTTGCGCTGGAAAAATAGGTGGCTTTTGCAGGCACATTAGGCACGGATCTAAGACAAAACAAGAGGGAAAATGTTCATCAAGATACTAGGAAATTAATAGAGAAATGTGTGGATGAAAATGGCTAAAGGAAAGTTGCAAAAATTCAAGCTTTAGATCAAGGTAACAGCGACGAAACGCAGAAGAAGAAGAAGAAATGAAGAAGAAGCTCACGTCCAACGAAGTAGGAAGGGACCGGAAATTCACTTGAAGCATTCGGCTAAATGGCGCCATTTTGTAAAGGGGGAGGGATCATGGGCCAGACTTGGGTGAGCTGGAAATCAGACTTAAAAAAGCCCAAAACATATTAAAACCCAAACTCTACTCCAATATATGTAAATATAAACCCAAACCGAAATACACTAAAATAAAATAATTAAAACACATCTAATAATAAACTAAATTACAACACTTTAATTTAAATACTAACATAATAAAATAATGAGATTAAATTCAAGTCTTAAATTAAATGCATCACAATAAAGTAATAAGAAAATAAATTAACTTGTAATTAAATAATTTAAATAATAATATACGCCATCTCATAACACCCAAAATTAAATTAGTAAATAAAACATATTTATCATTAAAATATTAAATTACAAAGGCAGTAAACTTACAGGTTTTCACATCCTTTCCCCCTTAAAGAGGAATTTCGTCCCCGAAATTCAGAGAAGCGATCCGATTAGAGAAAACATCTACTGGTCTTCAAATAAATACGGGTATCACTCTCTCATCTCCGCTTCTTTCTCTCAAGAGAAATCCTGAGCCAGAGGATCTCCCCACGACACTGTAACTAAAGATATCGTTCTGGACCTCAACTACTGCTCTTTTTGATCCATGATCTGAGTTGGCGTGACTTCGAAAGTCAAATATGGCTGAAGTTGAATACTCTCTGGGTCAACGAAGCGTGATTCCTGCTGACCAAAACTCTTCTTCAACGACGATACGTGGAAGACATCTTGAACATCTCCAAAGTAGTCTGGCAAAGCGATCCAATAAGCGACAGGTCCGATCTTCTCGAGAATCTAGTATGGACCAATGTATCTTAGACTAAGCTTCACTTTCTTCCCAAAATGCTTGACGCCCTTTATAGGAGATACCTTGAGGTAAACCCAATCACCTTTTTCAAAGGAAAAATCTCTTATTCTCATATCAACATAACTCTTATGATGACTCTACGCTGTTGCCATCTTATCTCAAATGATTCGAACTTGATCTTTCATCTCTTGCACGACCTTAGGTCCAAGCCATCGACTCTTGCCACCTTTGTCCCAACACAGAGGTGATTTACACTTCCTTCCATACAATGCTTCATACAGAGCCATTTGAATAGAGGAGTGAAAGCTGTTATTATAAGCGAACTCTATCAGTGGCAAGTGATGTTCCAACTACCCTTAAACTCCAAAACACAAGCTCGTAGCATATCCTCAAGAGTCTGAATGGTGCGCTCTGACTGGCCATCTGTCTGAAGATGATAAATACTATTGAACTTCAACATGGTGCCCAAGGCCGATTGAAAGCTTTTCCAAAAATGAGACGTAAATCGAGAGTCTCAATCCGACAATATAGTCTTAGGTGTTCCGTGAAATCGCACGATCTCCTTAATATACAGCCGAGTTAACTTACCTAAGGTGTCAGTATTAGTAACTGGCTGAAAATGAGCAATCTTAGTCAAGCGATCAATAATCATCCAAATTGAATTATTTATGCTAGGTGTTCTTGGTAGATCAACTACGAAATCTATCGCAATGTTATCCCACTTCCACACACATATAGGAAGAGGTTGAAGAGTACCAGCGGGTCTCTAATATTTGGCTTTAACTTGACGACAAGTTGTACACTTCATGACGTACAAGGCAATATTATTCTTCATCCCTTTCCACTAGTAGCTTTTTTAAGTTCTGAGACATCTTCGTGCTTCCGAGATGAACTGAATAAGGAGCGCCATGGGCTTCTGCTAAAACCCGCTCTTTAAATTTTGAATCTGAAGGTGTCACTCGACGATTCTAAAATCAAAAGATTCCCTCTCTATCCAAGCTGAAATGTGTGGGTCCTCTATCTTTTCTAATTGTCCTCCGGATGTCAAGTAGCTTCGAATTCTTTCTCTGAAGAGTCTTTAATTTTGCGAAATCGTCAACACGAGCCCAACTCCAATTACTTAGCCTCGTCTATCGAATGAAACTTCCAACTTCAAGAATCGGCAACTAGGTTTGCCTTGTCAGGATGGTATTTGATCTCGCACTGATAATCACTTAACAACGCTAACCATCTTCTCGGTCTCATATTAAGATTCTTTTGCGAAAACAGATGCATCAAACTCTTATGATCAGTATAGACTTCACAAACTTCGCTATATAGATAATGTCGCCAAATCTTAAGAGCAAAGACTATCGCTGCTAATTCCAAGTCGTGCGTAGGATAATTCTTCTCATGATCCTTCAACTGACAAGACGTATAAGCAACGACTCACCCCTCTTGCATAAGGACACATCCCAAACCAAACTTGGATGCATCACTAAAAACCACATAAGACTTGTGCTATTGAGGAAGTGCCAAGACAGGTGCTGAAATCAACTTCCGCTTCAACTCCTGAAAATTCCTCTCGCACTTGTCAAACCAGACAAACGCGGCACCTTTTCTTGTCAAAGCAAAATGGGGTGTAGCCAAGCAAAAAAATCCTTCCCCGAACTTTCGATAATAACCGGCTAAACCCAATAAACTCTGAATTTCATGTCTTGAGAAAGGATATGGCCATGCTAACACAACTTCCACTTTGCTAGGATCAACTGCTACTCTTGCTTGAGAAATAACGTGACCAAAAAAAACTTGACTTTTACCAACCAAAATTCGCATTTATTGAACTTCACATACAACTGATGCTCTCTCAACTTCTCCAAAACTAGGCAGAGATGAGAAGCGTACTCTTAAATACTCCGAGAGTAGACAAAAATGTCGTCGATGAAAACAACAACAAAAGAATCCAAATAGGGTTGAAACACCCTATTCATAATATCCATAAAAGCTGTTGGAGCATTAGCCAATCTAAATGGCACCACTTTGAACTCATAGTGCCCGTACCTTGATCTGAAAGTTGTCTTTGGTATGTCCTTATCTTTTATCCTCAGCTAATAATACCTAGATCTTAGATCAATTTTCAGAAATGCTACGGCACCCTGAAGCTGATCAAATAGGTCATCAATTCAAGGTAGAGGATACTTATTTTTGATAGTCACTTTGTTAAGTTCTCGATAATCTATACACATCCTAAGGGTTTCATCCTTCTTCTTGACGAACAACATAGGCGCTTCCCAAGGTGATGAATTAGGTTGAATAAATCCTTAAATCAACAAGAACCACTCCTAAATCTACTCAACTTATAACCGTACAATCCGCAAACAACTATTGCTTAATGTTTTGTACCGAGAACGACCTTAAACCTACTAAGAGTCCATTCCCAAAAGTCTGCGGAATATGTAGCCTCAAATATAATCGCATTTAATACCAACACATAATCTATTGATGAACCTATACTCCTCGAATAGATAACAATCAATTCCTAAAATTTGCTACCACAACCTCGAGTTACTAGTATTCATTTTTCCCGAATTCAATCCAAGCCTTCAATCCACAAAGAAACACACGAACTAAATTAATACATTCAATTTCTCAAGAAATACTCTCCTGAAGAATTTCCATATCAATAACTCAACTCCGATCGACCCCATTTTAATTGTTATAAACTAATTAATCTCTAGAGTATATCAAGGTAGCACACTAAATCTACGAAACGAGGAACTCAAATCTTACTAGAAATCAATCCTTCAAGTCTAAAACCTTAATCATAAGAGAATCATCTTTCGAAATTTGTAAGATCAAAGAACTTATGAATTATTATAAAACAATCGACTCCCAAAGCTTTCAAAGTTTAAATCATTAATGGATAATAAATCATTTCTTAAAGTCTCCAAAACCTTAAACCTTAGGTCAAATCCTTATAAATCTATCCTTGAAGTTTGTTGAACTTAAAACCTCTTCCTCTAAACACTAATTCATAAACTCCATGAAACCTAAGACCTCAATTATCCTAATCCCCAAAGAAATCACCCAGACCATGACGTTCCTTTCAAGCCTTGATCTTATAAAAGCAACCCAAGTTAATAAAAGATCAAGCCTACCACATTAATCATTATACCTACTAAAGACATGCTCGGTCGTAACATCTTCCTGCCATAGCTTAATCCTTTAACCCACTCCGAATTTAAACAAACAAAACTTCTGGTACTGTCACTAGGCAACGTATGGATTTACCCAGAGCCGAACCGCTCTGATACTACCTGTGACGCCCCAAATTCTCCTTTAAATAACACAAGAATCGAGGCATCAGGATGATGACAACACGGATCACACATCGCCAACGTCATGTGCTAAGTGTGTGAACACGTGACAGACATAAATAAAAGTAGCGGATAAATTAAGTTGATAATTAAGTACTAGAATTTTTAGAGTTATTTTATAAACCAGTTTAATATAAATTCTCGAATAGGATATTTAATTTAGTCATCCGAAAGATAAATCATAAAAATACATATCTATAAAAAAGAGAAAATAATTTTCCAAAATAACAATTTATAATAAGAATACTTCAACAGTGGAGTCGCCTCCTCAGGCTTAGCCTACTTGACATCTGCATCCAAAATTTATGACGCCAAGATGGCATCTCAGGTAAGTACAACCCAACCAAGCCACAACATATAAAATATACTCATGTAACAGCAATACACATGAACATGACACCATATGCATGAAGCTTAAAATCATATTCCTCAAAATAAATAAAATAACCACTCACACTAAAATTTCATTTTAATCACAATAAAACTCTAATAAAAACTATTCATCATTTCCCAAAAAATAATATCCGTAAATCTAATCATACCGAGCGTTACGTATCACCGTCCCTGATATGACATACACAAATCACCAATCATAATGGGCACTATGTATTACCATCCCCATTATGATTCTATACTCATTTCATACCGGGCGTTACGTTTCATCGTCCCCGATATGAAATACACTCACAACGACCATAACGGGCGTTACGTATCCCCGTCCTCGTTATATCATACACTCACTGCCAATCATAATGGGCGTTACATATCGCCGTCCCCATTATGAAATATATACATAATGACCATAACGGACGTTACGTATCGCCGTCTCCATTATGTCATTCACACCCACTGATCATAACGGGCGTTACGTGTGATGCCCCCAAATTTTCTTTAATAGAAACACGGGAATCGAGACGTCTGGATGCTGACAACACGGGTCACGCATCCCCAACGTCAAGTACTAAATGTGTGAACACGTGACGTGCATAAAATATAAATCGCAACGAATAAATTAAGTCGATATCTAAGTACCAGAAATTTTAAAATTATTTTACAAACTAAATTAACACACATTCTCCAATAGGAGATTTAATACAGTCATCTTAAGACCCAAACATACAATTACATAAATAACAAGCAGAGAAAACATTTCCCAATATACGACTAGATCAAACTACTCCAAAGGCAGAGCCGCTTCTTCAGGCTCAACCTCAACGTTCTCTGCATCAAAATCTACAATACCAAAAAATGGTACCGCAGGTAAGTAAAATCTCAAACAAACCCAACATAATAAATACATTTATGCAATAACAAAAAAAAAACATGAACAAAATACCATATGCATGAAACTTAAAATCGCTACCCTCAAAATAATTAAATAAACCACATACTTCAAAATCCCAAGGTAAATCTCCAATAAAATCATCCATCATTTTCTTAGAAAATGATGACTATAAATCCATTAAAATAACAACCATTTTTCCAGAAAATGGTCCACATAAAACTAATAATTAAAACCCGCCACTTTTCCAGAAAATGGTTTAAACATCCATTTTATTAACTATATGCATCATGAATTCCCCTAAGGACCATCCGCACACCTTGACTTTCATCATCACACCAAAGGTAACGACTACGCATGTGACTTCGAAACGGATGATGCCTATCTAACCGCGCCCAGCACATACCATGACCAAGCATCCCTTAGCCCCCGCCAACAGAGGAGCCACGGAGTCGGGACGAGAGTGTTACCATCCCTTCCGATCCCGTCATCACCCGGCAATGACCCAGAAGACGTCACTCAGTATATTCCGCTCTCGAGTGACTAGAGTAGCTCTACCGAGATAATGCCCCATCTCGACTTGGGATCGTGATACATACGCACCCGAAAACCATTAGTACATGAAAACCCAATTTTCAAATCCAACACATGAATACCCGAAATCATGCAAAAAATCCAATTTCCAAATATTACCATGAACATGCGCGTAAATACACAACACATACGACCATGCATAAAATATTCAATAACCAATAAATTCCAACAATAACTAAACACAATTATTGTCGATGCATACATATATTTAAATCTTAAAATTTATTTGGAAAATACTTAACTCGCTAATAATTTTCGAAAATGCTGCACAACGAATCCGAGCTTCCAACCGTGTACTCGCTGTTATAATCAAACCCAAAGTGCTAACGCATAAAATCATTACAAATACATAAATATTAATATCGGAAATAACTAAAATAATTAAAAACCAACTTAATTAAAACACCAATAAAACAAATAAATAAACCTAGCAATTTAATTAAACGAATAACATAAATAGAACAATATATATACACACAACCAATTCAAATAATTATCCCAAATATTGCAACCAAATAAATTAATCATCTTACTATAAATAAATAAAATACAATTATTAACTAACTAACTAAACACTTAATCATAAATAAAATCATACCATAAAAGAATAAATTAATATTAACAAATAACTAAATTAATCAACTAAACTAGACAAAATGGTTATCATGGTATCGTAAACGTTGAAATACCGTGATCTTGCGACAATAAATTATCCACTAAAAACTCCACTATAATTTGAATTATACAGGTTTTGAAAAGGAGATGTTCCAGTTTGAAGAGAAAGAGAAGAAATGAACAACCGAGGTGGTGAAAGGTCGGATTAAGGACGAAACTGGGAGATGAAAATATGGTTTTAAGCAATGGACGCCGACACCTTATATAGGCATGAACCCGAACAATATAGAGCGGAAAAGAGATGGGAAAGACTCACGTGAAGTCCACAACAACCAAACAAAGACATCTGATCTGAAATGGAAGGGGAAAAAGCTTAGTTTTCATGTGAAAAACAGAGGCAAAAAATGAGCTGGTCGACTGCTGCTTGCTGTGATTTCCTGGGCGCGTCCCGCACAGATTGGGGCTATATTTGTACGTATGGATTCGACTAGATGATAGGCTTCGGAAGGGGGCATACGTGACTGCAAGGAGGAGGAATAAAGCTGCAGAAATTGGCTGAAACTCAAGGGTGAATAGTGACGGAAAAACAGAGGAGGAAGAAGGAAATATGCCAATGGAAAAAAAGGTGCAGCGGAAGAAGAAGAAAAAGAAGACCAAAATAAGCCCCTGCACTAAACCAAACGACGCCGTTTTAGTGAGGATGGAGAGCTGCTCATAAGGGTGCTGGGCTGGTTGGTCACGGGTTGGGCTTCAAAGGTGTTTGTGCTATGGGCTAGACTAATTAAAAGGTTCAAAACCAGAAACTTAAACCCATTAAAGCCATTAACACTTACAAAACTGGCCCATCCGAAAAACCATCTAAATAAAATAATTAAAACACATTAAATTAAAATAAAACTTTACTCCAAGTTAATTTAAATACCAACATAATAAAATAGAGTAATGAGATTAAATTCAAGCATTAAATTAAACGCATCACAGCAACATAATAAGATAATTAATTAGCTTATAATTCAATCATAGAAATAATATCTTCAATTGAACGTGAAATATATTCAAATATTTATACACAAGCACAATAAAATAATATTAATATCCACCAACTCACAACACCCAAAACTATAATTGTAATTAAAATATATTTAATATTTAAAATCTTAAATTACATAGGGAGTAAAATTACGAGTCCTCACATTACGTATCACCGTCCCCGCGATGACTCAGTCAAAACCATTCAAATCCATAAACTCAATAAAAACTCAATTTCCATTTTCAACACATGAATATGTGCATAAATACATAATGCAGACGACTATGCATCAAATAGCCAACAATTAATAAATTTCAACAATGACCAAACACAAAATCTGTTGATGCCAAAAATATATTTAAATTTTAAAATTCGTTTGGAAAGTACTTACAGTACGCTCATTAATAATTTCCAAAATTAACAAAAAAGCTGCATAGTGATTCCAAGCTTCCAACCGCGTACTCACCACTATAATCAAACCCAAAGCACCAACGTATAAAATCATTCTTACAAATAAATAAGTATTAACCTAAAAAACAATTAAAATAATTGAAATCTAGATGCAAATAAAACACCAATAAAATATAATAACATCAATAAAACAATAATCAAACCTAACAATCTAATTAAACAAATAACCTAAATAAAACAATATTTATATATATCTAACCAACTCAAATAATTATTCCGAATATTACACCCAATTAAATTAATCATCTAAATGCAAATAAATAAATAAAAACAATTATCATCCAACTAAATTAAACACTTAATTATAAATAAAATCATACCACAAAAATAAATCAAAATTAACACAAAAACAATTTAATCAATTAAATCAGAGAAAAAACTTATCAAGAGTGTCGTAAACGTTGAAATACGGTGATCTTACGGCGATAAATTACCCACTAAAAACTCCACTATAATTTTCGGATTTAGATGGGTTTTGAAGAGGCTAACTCAAATTTGAGTTGAGAAGAAGAAACGAACCAAAAAGGAGTGATTAAACCCACGATTTCAAACCCCAAATAGAGCTCAGTATAGGTAGGTTTTTGGTGTGGTTTTCCGCATGGTTCGATAGGTATTTTATAGGCTAACACCCGACTATCAATCATGGATTTTGGGCAGGATAAATCACGTGTAAACTCACCAACATTGAACGAAGACACCCATGCTGAAAAATGAGAAAAACATCAGCTTTTCAGATGAACAATGGACGCCAAAAACATGGGTCGAAGCTCATGGTTTGCGCTGGAAAAATAGGTGGCTTTTGCAGGCACATTAGGCACGGATCTAAAACAAAACAAGAGGGAAAATGTTCATCAAGATACTAGGAAATGAATAGAGAAATGTGTGGATGAAAATGGCTAAAGGAAAGTTGCAAAAATTCAAGCTTTAGATCAAGGTAACAGCGATGAAACGCAGAAGAAGAAGAAGAAATGAAGAAGAAGCTCACGTCCAACGAAGTAGGAACGGATCGGAAATTCACTTGAAGCATTTGGCTAAACGGCGCTGTTTTGTAAAGTGGGAGGGGCTGGGTTATGTGATCACGGGCCAGACTTGGGTGAGCTGGAAATCACACTTAACAAAGCCCAAAACATATTAAAACCCAAACTCTACACTAATATATGTAAATATAAACTATGACGCCCCCAAATTCTCCTTAAAATAAACACAGGAATCGAGATATCGAGATATTGACAACACTGGTCACGCACCCCTAATGTCAAGTGTTAAGTGTGTGAACACGTGACATGCATAAAATATAAATTGCAGCGGATAAATTAAGTTGATATCTAAGTATCAAAATTTTTAGAATTATTTTACAAACTAAATTAACACACATTCTCCAACAGGAGATTTAATACAGTCATCCTAAGGCCCAAACATACAATTACATAAATAAGAACCAGGGAAAACATTTCTCAATATACGACTATATCAAGCTACTCCAACGGCGGAGCCGCCTCCTCAAACTTGACCTCCTCGTTCTCTGCAACAAAATCTACGATACCAAAAATGGTACCGCAGGTAAATAAAAATCTCAAATAAATCCAAGATAATAAATACATTTATGTAACAACAAAAAGCACGTACAAATTATCATATGCATGAGGCTTAAAATCATCACCCTCAAAATAAATAAATAAACCATATACTTCAAAATCCCAAGATAAATTTCCAATAAAATTATCTATCATTTTCCCAGAAAATGATGATCGTAAATCCATTAAACCACAACCATTTTTTCCAAAAAATGGTCCACCTAAAACTAATAATTAAAACCCGCAACTTCTCAGAAAATGGTTTAAACATCCATTTTATTAACCGTATGCACTATGATTTCCTCTAGAGACCATCCGCACAGCTTGGCTCTCATCATCACACCAAAAGTAACGACCATGCATGTGACTTGAAAACGGGCGATGCCTAGCTAACCGCGTCCAGCACGTACCATGACCAGGCATCCCTTAACCCCCGCCAGCAGAGGAGCCACAGAATTGGCATGAGAGCGTTACCATCCCGTCAGATCCCGTCGTTGCCCGGCGACGACCCAGGGGATGTCACTCAGTATATTCCGCTCCCGAATGACCAGAGGAGCTCCACCGAGATATTACCTCATCTTGGCTTGGGGTCGTGATACACACGCACCCGAAAACCATTAATACGTGAAAACCCAGTTTTCAAATCCAAAACATGAATACCCAAAATAATGCAAAAATCCAATTTCCAAATATCATCATAAACATGCGCATAAATACACAATGCATACGACCATGCACAAAATATTTAATAACCAATAAATTCCAACAATAACTAAACACAATAACTATCGATGCAAATATATATTTAAATCTTAAAGTTTATTTAGAAAATACTTACAGTACGGTCGCTAATAATTTTTGAAGTTACTGAAAATGCTGAACAACAATTTCGCGCTTCCACCCGTGTACTTGCCGCTATAGTCATACCCAAAGCGCCAACGTATATAATCATTACAAATAAATAAGTATTAACCTCAAAAACAAATAAAAATAATTGAAATCTAGGCGCAAATAAAACACCAATAAAATATAATAACATCAATAAAAACAATAAATAAACCTAACAATTTAATTAAACAAATAACCTAAATAAAACAATATTTATATATATCTAACCAACTCAAATAATTATTCCGAATATTACACCCAATTAAATTAATCATCTCAATGCAAATTAATAAATAAAAACCATTATCATCCAACTAAATTAAACACTTGATCATAAATAAAATCATATCACAAAAAAATAAACTAAAATTCACACAAAAAAAAAATTTTAATCAATTAAATTAAAGAAAAAGTTTACCAAGAGTATCGCAAACGTTGAAATACAGTGATCTTACAGCGAGAAAATACCCAATCAATCACCTCTAAAATATTCGGATTGCTAGGGGGTTTTGAAGAGGATATGTTCTAGTTGAAGAAATGAAGAATAACCAAAAAAAAAAAGAAGCTACACGTTCGGATAAAAGGGATGAGACCGAGAGCATCATTGGCATGTTTTAGCAATGAGTGTCGATGTTTATATAGGAAATCACGTGAACACACCAACACATAGCCAAGACAACGCAAACTGTAAAGGTGAAGAATCTTCAGCCTTTTCAGATGAAAATGGTATCAAAAGTACTGCTAAATACACACGATTTAGGGGTGATTTTCGAGCGCGTACAGCACGGATCGACAAAGAAAAATAGGGGAAACAGATCATCTAAGTATTGAGAAATTGGTAGCATAACGCGTGTGTGAAAAGAGGGAGGAAAAAGCTGCAAAGATACGATCTTGGTCACGAGCTGAACAGAGAAGAAAAAGAAGATGAAACCGAAGAAGAAGAAGAAGACCGCCTGCATCGCATAAGTGATGGGCCAACAATTAACTTAAAATGGATGTTCAAATGGTGATTTTTCCTAACATTTAAAGGGGCTAGGCTTGAGGCATATGGCTGGGCTTCACACATCACATTCGTATCCTGAGCATGCACACCTATTTCCAATCTAGAAATTTAACCATTTATATGCATTTTTTCTCACACGTCTTGCCCCAGGGTTCACCACAACACTATATATTTACACATTAACCCCCCAGTTCACCACAGCCCCTCATGCATATGTCGATCATCTTCAACACTACAGTGCCGCCGCACCACCTCTAGATATTTACACAACCAAGCCCTCTCCATTGATCCTTGCTGAAGCACACTGCGCTGCACCAGGCCGTCACCTGTGCGAAGCCGCACCACTGTCTTAGTGCACCACCGTGTAACCTATGACGCCCACAAATTCTCCTTAAAATAGCACGGGAATCGAGATATCGAGATGATGAAAATACGGGTTACACATCCCAACGACAAGTGTCAAACATGTATGCACACGTGATATACATAAAATAAAAGTCGCAGCGGATAAATTAAGTCATTAGCTAAGTATCAGAAATTTTAGAAATATTTTTACGAAACAGTTTAATACAAATTCTCCAATAAAAGATTTAATACAGTCATCTGAAAGATAAATTAAATAAATACATATTTTTAAAAGGGGAAAATAATTTTTCGAGATAACAATTTATAACAATAATACATCAACGGCGGAGCCGTCTCCTTAGGTTCAGCCTCTTCAAAATCCGTATCCAAAACCTACGATGCGAAAAATGGCATCACAGGTAAATATAACGCAAACAAGCCAAAAGACAGAAATACATTCATGCAATAACACTACGCATGAACAGGACACCGTATGCATGAAGTTTTAAAATCATCTTCCTCAAAATAAATAAATAACTACATACGCCAAAATCTCATTTTGCCCCAAATTAAAACTCCAATAAAATCATTCATTATTTTCCCAGAAAATGATGATCATAAATCCATTAAAACCATAACCATTTTTCAAAAAAATGGTCCACGTAAAACTAATAATTGAAATCCGCCATTTTCCTAGAAAATGGCTTAAACATCTATTTTATTAACCGTATGCACCATGATCCCCCCTAGGAACATCCGCACACCTTGGCTTTCATCATCACACCGAAAGTAACGACTACACATGTGACTTCAGAACGGGCGATGCCTAACTAACCGCACCCAGCACATACCATGACCAGGCATCCCCTAGCTCCTACCAGTAGAGGAGCCACGAACTCGGCACGAAAGTGTTACCATTCCGTCCAATCCCGTAGTCATCCGAGGACGACTTAGGGGACGTCACTCAGTATATTCTGCTCCCGAGTAACCAAAAGAGCTCTACCGGGATAATACCTCATCCCGGCTTGGGGTCGTGATACATACGCACCCGAAACCATAAATATAATGAAAACTCAGTTTTCATTTCCAACACATAAATTTGCGTGTAAATACACAATGTAGATGACCATGTACCAAATAACCAATAACTGATAATTTTCAATAATGACCAAACACAATATCTGTTGATGCCAAAAATATATTTAAATCTTAAAATTTATTTATAAAATACTTACAGCGGTAAAAGCGTAAATCCTTGAGCAGACATCATTCCACAACGCTCGTAGTGGTCACTTTTACGTTAGACTAAAGTGCTCGGTTTGACACCAAAATTTAGGGAGATACTCATTGAAGGGTGTGGAATCTCATGGAGGTGGTGGTGTGGCGGCATAACCACCGGAAAGTGGTGGATCGGGCTTCAAATAGGTGAAACTCATTTTCGGGTTTGGGGTTGTACCGAGAAGGTGGGGTAGCGATTGGAAAAACTAAGTTAGGGGGATGACCGGCTGGGGCAAGGGAGTGTTTTGGTGGCAGTGGTGAGGCCTATGGTGGCTGGATGGCAGCGCGGCAAGGATATACCCGTTTTAGGACCCATTTCGGATGGACGAGAGAGAGAGAAATTGGGATGGCTACCGACGGTGGGTTATGCTCGCCGGAGGGTGGGGAGTCTAGTGGTGGTGGTCAGAGGCCAAGGGATTGGCGACGGCGTCGAAAAATGGGCGAAAACCCATTAAACCTATTTCTGGGTATGTGCCGTGTGAGGGAGGTGGGGTGGCCGGAGGTGACACCTCCGGTATTGGTGGGCTCGCCGGCAGGTGGGGAGGCTGGTGGTGAGGGCGGTGAAGGGTGGCGGCCAGCAGTGCGTGGCTGGGCTGTCTAAGGCCGAACGGAAACAGAGGGGCGAAGGGGCGTGTCACGCGTGGGATGGGGGGCTAGGGGAAAAAGAAAAGAAAAAGAGAAGAAAATAAACAAGATCCAGTCCCGACAACTTGGTTCACAGTGTTGATCTAATAAAAAAATTCCAAAATAGAAACCTGAATAAATTAATTTAAACGTCGAGACTACTTAAGATAAAATAATAAATAAAAACACATCAAATAAATTCACATAATAAAATAAAGGAATTTAAATTCCAATCTTTAAAATAGTTATCTCACATTTAAATTAATATGAAAAAAAATAACGTAACTCAATATTAACTAATTAATAGCTCAAATAAATATCTTAAATAAATAAAACACAACTAATAATATTATTAAAATAAATTAAAATAATCAACACCGAGAATAAAATAATATATAAAAATACGCTTAAATCTGAGATCTCACATAGCCACTCCCCAGCCACCAAAACACCACTGTTTCTATACACCAAAAAATAGACCCCCTTTTTCCTCCAAACCGCAAGCCTTTCCTTGCCACCATCAGGGCCATGATGCCACCTCCATAAGCCATAGTAGTCTCTGGAGAACAAGCCACCATAGCCTGGTCAACGTCCAGAACCGTCGTCCTCCACCCCTTGCTATCGTGCACACCTTGAGCCACATAGGACAACCCTTAAGCTTAAGTCGTTACTCACCATTGTTCGCGTAGGAAACCACCACTCAAGAAAAAAAAACCATCGGCCATGACAAGCCGTCACCTTGTGTCGATCGGTGAGCCCACTAACCCTCCTCCATATTTTTCTCTTCTCACTCACAGTAGATCCTCTTTCTCATCGCCGACCTTCTGCGTTCACTCTCACTTTATTCTGATCAGTGTTTCTCCACGTCACCGACAACCCACGGCTGCCGCCTAGCTCTTGGCTCCTCCACATGCAAGCACCTTTCTCAGTCAGTTTGAGAGATCATTCCCACATCGCACGATCGACTTAGATCCTCCGAAAGCCAGCGTTGTTTTACTGGTGTTATTTTCATTTTTTGTGCAAGAAAGTTCTTGTTCTTCAGTTACTAAAATACCACTGTTTTGGTTTTAAATACATGATTTTATAAAGAAAATAAAATGAGATTTAAATTGAACTGTTTAGTTTTAGCCAATTACATTTTTTTGCCTTCTTGGTTTAAAAAATAAAACATGATGGGAGTTTTAAAGTTTTATTGGGTTTCTTTTATTTTGAGTGTTTCATGCTAAAGATAATTTTGAAATTTAATGTTTTTGGATTCGGCTCCGGTTCTAAATTATTTTGGGCTCGAGTTGGGTTTGTTTTCTTAAATGGATGGATGTTTAAGTTAAAATTAGGTCAGAGTTATTAAGTGGGAAATCGAGATGTTGGAGAAGTTATGATATTTCTAGAGATTGTGAATCTTAGGTTTTTGAGTAATTAAAATAAGTTATTAAGTATTGTAGGCTTAAATATCAAGATATATGGTTGATTGAAAATTTGAAGAAGTATGTCACTATTTCTTTATAGGTGATGATTGAGTTTCGTCCAATATTGTTGTGGAGAATTTTTAAAAAGTTAAGAAGTTCAAGTAAGCGAGATTCCTATACTAGATTTGCATTAGAAAGAAAATGAACTAAGGTTGATTTTGTAAAATGTGCATGACATATTTTTAAAAGAAAATGTAAAAACAATCTCAGTATATGTCTTTTGCATCTACTCATGAAAATCTATACGAAAAAAATAATAATTTCTAACATGAAATGTGTAAACATGAGCAATATTTGACATGTTGAAATGTGCAAAAGAGCGAATATGAAAATTAAGTTTTTTTTATACATGTGATATGAAGTGGTTTTGATATTTTATTGATCATCTGAAAATGATATGAAAGTTAACAAACAGCACATGATTTGATATGATATGAATATGAAACGGTTATTTTTCCAATAAGCTCGGTGCTCGAACTTCACAGGTAGGTGGTAAGGTTTAAGATTAACTTTGGTTACTTGCCCACTTGAAAGAATCTGTTTTTCATTTTTCTCAAGAAACTCCTCGAACTTCGGTTGCCAAGCCCGTGTGCTATAATCTTGAGTATTGTCAAAAATTGTACAAATATTAGCTACATCAGACGAATCACTGATAGGATTAAACTCAAAATCAACCATAAAATTCTCAAGGGGATCAGAATCATGAGTTACGAAAACTTCCCTGTCTATGAGTGAGTCAATCATATATATCTGCTGGCACTCGTGATTCTTCACAGTTTCTTGTGCCATATATTGACCATGAGGTACAGATTGAGCTTGAGAAGGGAGCTTACCTTGCTCATTTACACTCAAGAAACTCATTATTTTAGATATCTGGCTCTTTATCTCATTTTGTTCTTCAACAACCTGGATAATTAAAGACTCAAATTTTTGGTTAGTCTTACCCTGTACTTCAATAAATGCATGCAAAGTGTCTTCTAAAGAATTTCTAGAAGATTGAGGTGCATGGTATGGTGCAGAATATGATCTAGAAGGTTGTGCAGGCTATGCAGGCTGTTGGTTTTCAGACTTCCAGCTGAAGTTGGGATGATTACGCCATTCTGGTATGTGTTCCAAACTATTTTTATCAAATCAGAGGGTTCGACACATGCAACATTAGAATATCTTAAGCAAAAAGGTTCAACTCTATAACTCACGGGTATAGAAGTGTTTCATGTATGGGTTCTCTCTATGGAGTTGACAAAGGTGTACATTTACTCTCATGGAAATTTAGCCAATTATATATAAGTAACAAGTAAACATTGATCTTATGATAGGAATACTAACAAATGAGATTTCCACCATTCTTTCCACAAGCATACTTAGGATCGGAAAAATCAACACAAAGGGTTGTAATGTGGTTTAGGGTTGGGGTTCATAAGAAGAAAAGGTGAAGATGTTTCAAAAACTTCCAAGTATACACAAAAGGGAATCTGTTAAATTTTTCAGTAGACTATACTTTCCTTTTGATGTACTTTTCAATTTTTTAGATTTTTGACTAAGTATACTTTTCCATCTTCTTTTGCCACTGGTGTCTTCGCAATTTGATGAACTCTTTCATGAATAATTTGATGGACACATCTAGCACCATGCCATTTTTGTCATGGTTTTCTTTTTTCTTTTTCTTTTTTCTTTTTTTTAAATGATAATTTCACACCTAGTACACACTTGGAAGTAAAATGGTAGGAAAATATAGTGTATAAGCTATACTCCAATGTGGAGAGGTATGGATGATATAGATATGAAAAGAAAAGGCTATATGTGTATATTGGCTCAAAGTTGGCTGCTAGGGATCTATGATGAAAAGGCTCAAATGTTAATCCTAAGTTGACTTTCGTCATATCCCAATTATATCCACCATCTTACCACAAACCATGTAATGATATTCTCAAAAGAAGTGTCAAATTCAACAGATCAATGGATACTTATCACAATTTCTGTATTTGTAAGCTCTCAATTCTCACAAAATTCACATGAATACTTGAGTAAAATAATTCTTTAGTTACATGTGTCAAATCACCATATTACCACAAAATTTGGATAAGTGCATAAATTTTTTTCTGTGGATGCTTTAGCAAAATGATTTAAGTTGGGTTTGTTGAATTCACCAAGATGGTGATGAATGAGTATGAGTATCATGTGTGAAAAGATGCCTGCGCGAAAAAAAATTTGGCAATTTTTTTATATTTTGATTGAAATATACCACAGAGTTTAAATGATAAATTTGTATTCCCACCCCCCAACTTAAATGAAATATTGTCCTCAATGTTTAATAATCAAAATTGGATGGGGAGTAACTAAAAAGGGTAGGATACACCTGATGTGTGATGTAGATAGCTCGCTAAGCGTCAAAAGTAGTGATCTGAAATGACAAAATGATACTATCCTGCAAACAAGAATAAAGAAAATAGTAGTAAATAAAAACAAAACAAAATAAATAAGATGATAATAATAATAATAATTATAATAATTATAATAATAATAATTATTATTGTTGCATGCTGTGGTCAAAGTTGATAGACCAAATTTACAACTGGACTATCTTCCACTCATAGAACTGTTCCTCCTCGGTCAAAAATGAAACGCTTATTTTTCCAATAAGCTCGGTGCTCGAACTTCACAGGTAGGTGGTAAGGTTTAAAATTAACTTTGGTTACTTGCCCACTTGAAGGAATCTGTTTTTCATTTTTCTCAAGAAACTCCTCGAACTTCGGTTGCCAAACCCGTGTGCTATAATCTTGAGTATTGTCAAAAATTGTACAAATATTAGCTACATCAGACGAATCACTGATAGGATTAAACTCAAAATCAACCATAAAATTCTCAAGGGGATCAGAATCATGAGTTATGAAAACTTCCTTGTCTATGAGTGAGTCAATCATATATATCTGCTGGCACTCGTGATTCTTCACAGTTTCTTGTGCCATATGTTGACCATGAGGTACAGACTGAGCTTGAGAAGGGAGCTTACCTTGCTCATTTACACTCAAGAAACTCGTTATTTTAGATATCTGGCTCTTTATCTCCTTTTGTCTTGGGCAGTATTTGAAAAGGTAAGGGTCATCCCAGTAGAATTTTCGTACCTCAATCATGAATTTCCTTTTGTCTTGGGTGCTAAAATCCTTTGGTATTTCACCTGCAGCTAAATAGTTCACAATATGAGCAAACCATGGTAGAGAAGTAATAGAAAGTAAATGCTCATCGAGAAAATCATCTTTGATTGGTATGTGGTCAGAAGTGTCCTCGAATGTGAGTCTAGAAATATGGTTTGCCACTACGTTCTCCACTCCTTTCTTGTCTTTGATGGTGATGTCAAATTCCTACAAAAGCAAAATCCATCGTATTAATCGTGCCTTAGCATCCTTCTTTGTAAAAAGGTACTTAAGGGCTGCATGATCTGTAAAGATAATGATAGGAGAACCAATCAAATAAGCGCGGAATTTATCCAAAGCAAATACTACAGCTAACAACTCTTTTTCAGTGGTGGAGTAATTCATTTGTGCATTATTTAGAGTTCGACTAGCATAGTAAATGACAAAAGGTTTCCCTTCTCTTCGTTGTCCAAGAACAGCACCTACAGCAAAATCACTAGCATCACACATAATTTCAAAAGGTAAATTCCAATCAGGTGGTTGCATTATAGGTGCTGAAGTAAGCTTGCCAATTAATGTTTTGAAAGCCTCTTGACAGGCTTGTGTCCATTCAAATGGGGCATCCTTAGCTAGGAGGTTACATAGTGGTCTAGATATGGCAGAAAAATTCTGTATGAATCTCCTATAAAAACCCGCATGACCAAGAAATGATCTTATATCCTTGATTGTTCTAGGTGTAGGCAATTTAGAGATTAATTCAACTTTTGATTGATCAACCTCCATTCCTTTGGAAGAAATAATATGCCCTAAAACAATACCTGAAGGTACCATAAAGTGATATTTTTTCCAATTTAAAACCAATTCTTTTTCTTCACAACGAGTCAGTACTCTTTCTAAACTTATTAAACATGCATCAAAAGAAGATCCAAAAACAGTCAAGTCATCCATAAAAAATTCCACGCACTTTTCAACCATATCACTAAAAATACTCATCATGCAACGTTGAAAAGTAGCTGAAGCATTACACAGTCCAAATGGCATTCTGCGGAAAGCATAAGTACCGAAAGGACAAGTAAAAGTAGTTTTATCCTGATCTTCTAATGCAATTTCAATTTGATAATAACCAGAATAACTATCCAGAAAGCAATAAAAAGGATGACCAGCCACCCGCTCAAGAATTTGATCAATAAAAGGAAGCAGAAATTGGTCTTTTTGTGTGGCGGCATTTAATTTTCTGTAATCAATGCACATCCGCCAACCAGTCACCAGTTTTGTAGGGACTAACTCTCCAAGGTCATTTTTTATCACAGTTACTCCTGACTTTTTAGGAACAACCTGCGTAGGACTTACCCATTTACTATCAGCAATAGGATATATCATTCCTGCATTTAATAGTTTCAATACTTCATTTTTCACAACTTCTTTCATTGTGGGATTAAGTCTACGCTGGGGTCTCTTCGAGGATTAGTTCCTTCCTCTAAATTTATTTTATGAGTACAGATTAGGGGACTAATGCCTTTTATATCAGCAATACTCCATCCTAGGGTTGATTTATATTTGCATAAAATCTGAATTAATTTCTCACCTTGGGATTCAGATAATTCAGATGAAATAATAACAGGAAAAGTATCACCTGGACCAAGGAAAACATGCTTTAAACCCTTAGGTAGGGATTTTAATTCAACTTTAGGGGCTTCCCTACTTGAAGGAATCTGTCTTTCTCTTTTTTCAGGCAACTTCTCAAACTTTGGTTGCCATGCCTGTGTGCTATAATCATGAGTTCTGTCAAAAATAGCACAAATGTCAAATACATCAGATGAATCACTTATAGGATTAAATTCAGAATTAACAATAAAGTATTCAAGGGGATCTGAGTCATGAGTTGTAAGAACATCCCTTTCTATAAGTGAGTCAATCATGTATGTCTGATGACACTCGACATCCTCTTCTGGCTGTTTTGCAATATGAAAAATATTTACCTTAAGAGTCATATTGCCAAAAGAGAGTTTCATCAATCCATTTCTGCAATTGATAAGAGCATTATAAGTAGCAAGAAAAGGTCTACCTAAAATTAATGGAATTTTAGAGGTGGTTTCTACAGCAGAACTAGTGTCTAGAATTAAGAAATCAACAGGATAGTAAAATTTGTCAACTTGAATTAAAACATCCTCTACCACACCCCGTGGTGCTCTGACTGAATGATCAGCCAATTGCAATACCACAGAAGTTGGTTTGATTTCTCCCAATCCTAATTGCAAATAAATAGAATATGGCATCAAATTTACACTAGCACCTAAATCTAGCAAGGCCTGTCCAAGCTCATGATTGCCAATGTTGCATGTGATGGTTGGACATCCAGGATCCTTGTACTTAGGGGGAATCCGCTGTTCAATTAGAGCACTAACTTGCTCTGTCAAGAATGCAGTCTTCTTCACATAATGCTTCCTCTTAACTGTACACAAATTTTTGAGAATTTTTGCATAAGTAGGAACTTGTTTAATTACATGCAAAAGAGGAAGATTAATTTTTACCTGTCTAAGATTTTCCAAAATATCATTGTTATGATCTAGAGTTTGTTTGCTTGACTTTAATGCTTGAGGAAAAGGTACCTTACCAGGATTTTTTGTTACCGCAAGTTCCTCAGGTTTTGTTACCTCAAGTTCTTTGGGAAGCTCAGGACTGCTGCTATCTTGATCTTTCTCTACATCTTTTTTTTTTGTCTATTATTGGATCACGTAGAGACTTATCACTTCGTGTCACAATGGCGTTTACGTCCTTCAGATCTCCTTGTGCCATATGTTGACCATGAGGTACAGATTGAGTTTGGGAAGAAAACTTACCTTTCTCATTCATAGTCAATGAACTCATTATTTTAGACACCTGGCTCTTGATTTCCTTATTTTCTTCAACAACCTGCATAATCAAAGATTCAAATTTTTGATTAGTCTTACCCTGTATTTCAATAAAAGTATGCAAAGTATCTTCTAAAGAATTTCTAGAAGATTGAGGTGCATGGTATGGTGCAGGATATGATCTAGAGAGTTGTGCAGACTGCTGGTTTTCAGACTTCCAACTGAAGTTGGGATGATTACGCCATCCTGGGTTGTAGGTTTCAGAGTAAGGTGTGAAGGGCTTTTTGTACATACCCAGAGCATTACTTTGTTCTTCATACATACCATTCATGTTAGTATGTGTAGGACACTCTTGGGAATGATGATCTATCCCACCACAGACAACACATGGCCCAAAAGATTCTGCATGATTAGCCGTGTGTGTTGGTTTTGAGTTTTTAGTTTTCAATAACTCTAATTCTCTGGTGAGCATTTCAACCTTAGCCTTAAGGTTATCCTCCTCCCTTAGATGGTAAATACCACCACTCAAGTTTCCTGTAGGTCGTGACCTGTTTGTGCTATCAGTAGCACTAGGTCCAGTCCAAGTATGAGCTTTTTCAGCAAGCTCATTGAGGTACTCTATGGCCTCAACGGGATTTTTCTGTAAAAATTCTCCATTGCATATCATTTCCACGAATTGACGTTCCCTGGGCGTAAGGCCTTCATAGAAATAACTCACTAAACGTCAATTCTCATATCCATTGTGATAACCCGGATTTTTAGACATCCGCTTAATTTTCATATGTGGAATGATTATGTCTCTCCAAGACTATTTTTAGGAATTTTGGGATATATGTATAGGATTTTTAGATTGAAAGGTTGGGTATAAATGTGACTTGTGTTAAGATGAAAAAGTGCCTAGACCCGAGATCTCGCTCAACTCTCGCTTGATGTCTGGATCGAGCGAAATACAGGGACATACAAACGTCTTTTAGTAGAATGGTCATAACTTGCTTATTTGGTGTCAGATTTGAGTGATTAAAGAGGCTATGGAAAGATAAGAGGAATATCTAAAACTTTTATGTTTTGAGGTTTAAGAGATATGGACTTAATCAAATAAGAAATAGAGATTGACGTACCAGGTCTGAATTGAAGATAGATAAGTATTGACTTGAAGTTGACTAAGAACATTGGATAAGATTAAGCCATTGGATTATTTTCTCAATTATCCTAAGATCTGGACAAGTGTGTAGAGATGTGGAAAATGAGGAGATTTTATTTAGTCAATTTCGTGTGAAATAAGAGGAATCATCTATCCAACATTTGGTGTACCCGGATTGGTGTTCTCGGGCTTATCTGTCGAGTTTTATTAGAAAAATCATAACTTGGTCATATGAACTCCAAATTAAGTTATTCCAGTTCCTATATAACCCTAAAACATATATATATAACTTTTATTATTGGAGGTTTTAGAGAATCTAAGTGTATCGATGGATTAATCGGGCTGGAATGGGACTGATCTGTTTTAAGTGCAAAATGGAGCCCGAAAATGAATCACTCCACCACCTCACCTTAGATGTTCGAATTTGATTGGTTTTCCTCATGTTTATCTACTAGATACACGTATGAGAGCATGTGTTAGGTGGAGGAAGAGCTTCTAGAAGAATAATTAGTTTAAAACCAAACAAGAGTGAAGAACTAATCTGATTAGCCAAAACAGTCAACTATCCCCTTTGTTTCCAACCAATTGGTAACCAAACTTTGGGAATTAGGTGATGAGATATTTTTCAGCCACTCTAAGGGTGCTAAGGGAGTCTTGGACGTGTGGATAAGGGTGAAGAAGAGGTTCTAGAAGCCTTGGGGGTGCAAGGAAAGGTCAATAGCCAGTTAAGCTTGTCTTGGGTATTTTAGACTTTTTGGAGTTTACTTTTATATCTATAATTGGTAATTATTTGGGGCCATTGATCTAAGATAATTTTAGATGATGAAGAAGCTTAGCCATAGGATGAATATCCTTGGAGATCATGGGAGATATGGATGAGGATTAGATTAACCAAAGCTGGACAACACACCACACCTCACACGGTTTGGGTTAACCCATTGCCTTGGTTTGTTTTCCTTCTCTTCTTCCCCAAGCCATCTATTTCTATATATATATATAACCATCTTCAGATCATAGGAGACCTTTTGGGAGGAGGAAGTCACGTCCACTTGGAAAGAAAACCAAAGAAGAAGCCTCCTTAACCCTTGAACCTCCAAACACCTCCTAAGTGAGCTAAGTGAGTGCTTTGAGGAGAAAGGTTGCAAGGACTAGTTGGATCATTCAACCAAGTTTTGGAGAAACTTGTAAGTATACAATTTAACTTAATCTTAGCATAGAATAAGTAGATTGTTGATGGAATTAAGTTTGTTGTTAGTTGGAGCTTGAATTAGGCTTATATGATGTGTTTGGAATCTATGGTGTTTTGGATATGATTTGGTGATGGTAAAATGTTAGGAAAATTGTAAGGACCTAGATTTATGTTTTAATAAGTAAAAATAAGGTTTATGTGAGAAGATTTATGGGTTTAGGTTGAAAAACCCCATGAGCCGTGATCTCGCTCAACTGTCGCTCGACAGGCGAGTCGAGCGAAGGCAAAATATGAACCCCCGCCTGACTGTCGCTTGATACCCGCTCGAGCGAGTTCCAACCCGAGACTTCGCTCGATACTCGCTCGACAACCCGCTCGAGCGAGATACCCTGTTTTGCTTAGATTCAGGGTTTTCTTAGAATAGCAGTGGTGTTTCAAATGGGAAGAGTTATAGGTGAAAATAACTCATATGAATAAGAGAAAAACAAAAAGAAAGAAAACAATTTATATAAAGATTAAGTTAGTCACGTCATGACGGGGACGGCGATACGTAACGCCCGTATGACTGACGTGCCGACAGGGACGGCGATACGTAACGCCTGTCATGATATAATAATATGTTTTGTGTCATAACGGGGACGGCGAGACGTAACGCTCTGATGATTGACACTAGACTCATCATAACGGGGATGGCAAGATGTAACGCCCGGATGATTGATGGGTGTATATAGCAGAGACGGCGAGACGTAACGCCCGAATGAATGGTAAGTTGACAGGGATGCCTGTCATATATGTAAAATATGTTCCGTGTCATGATGGGGACGGCGAGACGTAACGCCCGGACGATTGACACGAAACTCATCATAACGGGGACGGCGATACGTAACGCCCGGATGATTGATGAGTGTATGATTAATAAGTTAGTCATGTCATGACGGGGACGGCGATACGTAACGCCCGTATGACTGACGTGCTGGCAGGGACAGCGAGACGTAACGCCTGTCGTAAGAATAAGAATTATGTCATGACGGGGACGGCGAGACGTAACGCCCGTAGGATTGACATGATTAGCGGGGATGGCGATACGTAACGCCTGTTATGATAAGAATGCTTACGTCATTTCGGGGATGGCGAGACGTAACGCCCGGATGACTGGTAAGTTGACGGGGACGCCTATCATATATGTGAAATATGTTCCGTGTCATGACAGAGACGGCGAGACGTAACGCTCGGAAGATTGACACGAGACTCGTCAAGACGGGGACGGCGATACGTAACGCCCAGATGATTGATGAGTTATAGTGATGGGGACGACGATACGTAACGCCCATCATATATATGTGATAAGTAAGACCCGACAGGGATGGCGATACGTAACGCCTGTCGAGGTTATGCAATAAGTAGATCCCGATGGGGACGGCGATACGTAACGCCCATCGAGGATAAGAAATAAAAGAAACCTATGAGGTTAAGAAGTAAAGTGGAAAGTATAAATATAAGTATAAGTATAAGTATTAAGTATGTGATAATGGGTCTAGCTAAGATCTAAGTTTGTATGTGATGATGGGTCTAGCTAGGATCTAAGGTTGTATGTGATAATGGGTCTAGCTAAGATCTGAGGTTGTATGTGATAATGGGTCTAGCTAAGATCTAAGTTTGTATGGTAAGATGGGTAATTGACTTGTAAAGTTCCATAAAGTATGCTTATAAGTGATATGTTGGTGAGTATGATTATGTATGATGATAGTTGATGTTATCTATGCTTTATTTCGTTAACTGTGTACTTACTGAGATTTCTTGTAAATCTCACTCTTTTATGTTTTATATGTTTTATCTATCATTCCTTATGCAATGATAGATGCTGTTGCAGGGATAGATAAATTGCATTGAGACCCGATCAGCACTGGAGATTCTGAGGTACCCTGAGGGTCCTATGGAATGCTCCTCTCCGGTTGAGATGATCCCATGTACGTGATCAAGTAAAGATGTAAGAGTACTAGATGGTGGTAGGATATGAGATTTTGTTTAGAGAAAACTAACTGGGTTATGTAAGAGTTAATACAGAATATTGTTGTAAATACGATGTTATGAGAAGTGTGATTATAGTATGCCATGTGATCTACTAATGCAAGAGTTAGATCTCCTTGCATATATTGGGAATTTATTTCTTCCAGCTGCGATCAGCATTGCATTTAATTAGTAAGTTTAGATGCATGCATGCTACTTTTTATATGTACGTAGGATAAGTAGCCTTGGGTTACTTGTCCGGATGCGTCGTTTTACGTTGTAATCGATGCGAAAAATTGGGGCGTCACATCCATGGTGGGGACACATACTCAGTAATTCCTTAAATCTTTCCCAAGACTGGTACAAAGTCTCACTATCCTTTTGTGCAAAGGTAGAGATTTATCTTTTTAAAGCATTAGTCTTATGTTGGGGAAAGTATTTATTGAAAAACACTTGAGTCATCTCACTCCATGTTCCAATAGACCGTGGTCTTAGTGAGTACAACCAACTCTTAGCTTTATCTTTCAAAGAAAAAGGAAAGAACTTTAGCCTTACCGTTTCGTCAGTGGTATTTTGACTGTGAAATGTTGCAACTACTTTCTCAAATTCTCTAATATGAACATAGGGGTTTTCATTTTCTAGACCATGGAAAGTCGGAAGTAATTGTATCATTCCCGTTTTAAAATCTACATGACGAACATTAGGTGAGAACATAATACAGGATGGTGTGGCTGTTCGTGCGGGATGAAGATAATCTTGGAGGGTTCTAACAGGTTGGTCCACGTGTTCACTCATCGCGTCAGAATTGGAAGAATTATCAAACAAGCGATTAGAAAAATTAGATTCTGAATCTGATTCTAGCACGGGCCTACTAGCAAACCGTCCAAAAGCGTCTCTGTACCTGCGCATGCAAAGTAAAGAAAAGCGTAATACTGAAAAAAAAAATAATTATGAAAAGAAAAGTAAAATAAAAGAAAGATGCAGAAAGCTAAAAAGAAAATGAACGAAGCTACCGCTCTTTTTTTTTTTTTTAACAAACTACTAAAAAAAAAACTACAAATTCTTTTACCGTCTCCCCGGCAACGGCGCCAAAATTTGATTACGCCCAAAGAATAACACGGTTATTTGCAGTATAGCTTTGGGGTGTCGATTCCACAGGAAGATGGATTGAGAAATTGAAGAACAGTAACAAAATTAACAAAAAGATTTAGATGAGTGCGAAAAGTAAAGCATCGAGAATCCTTTGTATATAATTGGTATTTTAATTATTTTCGATTCATTAATAACTCAATTGAAAATTCTATGTCCAAATTTTCAATCGGAAAATAAAACATTAATAACCAGATTTAAATCAAATGTAATCTTTCGAAAAATCATTCGTCACAATATAAGAACAGGAATTGTTATCGATATTAAAGAAATTCAACGTCGACAATATACGTAGAGCAATATTGCAGCAGAGAATTAAATTAAAATAGATAACCAATTGAACCAAACATAATCAAAGGATTATTGCATTTAATAGAAAAAGCATGACTGAATCTATAAATGAAATAAATTCTAAGATTATTTGGTGACGAAAACATTTATAATAAACTTCGAATGACTAAAGAAAAGAGTTTAATATTTGAAGAACACATATATGAATCAAAAATAATTACAAATACCATCATATATACAAATTCATCCCTAACTCTACTAGAAAATTAGTTACACATATTGAAAATATGCAACAAAAATTCTTCAAGGGATAATATGGAAGAACCAACCATTATTTTCTTCTCTCTTTTTTGGTTTTTCTTTTCTTTTCTCAATCTCTCAAAAACAATGTATCTTCCAAGGCATCCAAGCACACTAAGCATGGTCTTAGAACACACACCCCTCCATTCTATTTATAAGCATCCTTCATGCAAGTTGTCATGACAAAATCATCACAATTTCAACTTGTTTTGCCATGTGCCATTCTTGAATCCAAGTGATTTGTGAGTTGTCATTTTGATCATTTATTTTCCCACTATGTATGAGCTGGATTTTGCTTGTAGGTTGAGTGTTTCAATTTTGCTTCTCTATCTCTTAGTTGTCTTGTATGACTTAATATCTTGTGGTCAAATAATTTGTCTTGAAGAAACTTGAGTGCACTTCATCTTGTATCTGAATTGATCATTATATTTCCAAGTTGGTGTAGGAGTGCTTGCTGGAAAATATTATGATGACATTTGGATTTGATGCAAGTGGCTGAAAAATATCTAGGAACGTCAAGTGCAGGTGCGTCCACTTGATGATCGATTTTGTCTTAGATTGAGTGGATATCTCTTCAAACATAAAACATAAAAGTTATAGATATTTCTCTTGCGGTTCTAGATAATCTTGAATCAGCTCAATCAAAAATTGGATGAGAGAGTTATGCCCATATTACGAAAAGATGTCAGAACTGTCTAAAATTCCGTAATTATCTTCATTTGCTCCTAATGCCTCTATTTGTGTCCTAAATCAAAATATAAGAATAATGAGTATATTTAGGCATCAAATAAGAATAAAATATTAAACATTAAGAGAGGAAAATATGGCATTTTATATTCTCATCAATATATTAAATCATGCTTATATCTATCTCAAGATAAATGACCATTAATTTTAATAACATGAATTATATCCATTATTTTCTCATTTCTTTTAGTATTTAAATAGAGTATTTAAAGTGCATTTTTGTGCACTCATCAGGACACATACTCAGTAATTCTTTAAATCTTTCCCAAGATTGGTATAAAGTCTCACTATCCTTTTGTGCAAAGGTAGAGATTTGTCTTTTTAAAGCATTGGTCTTATGTTGGGAAAGTATTTATTGAAAAACACTTGAGTCATCTCACTCCATGTTCCAATAGACCGTGGTCTTAGTGAGTACAACCAACTCTTAGCTTTATCTTTCAAAGAAAAAGGAAAGAACTTTAGCCTTACCGTTTCGTCAGTGGTATTTTGACTGTGAAATGTTGCAACTACTTCCTCAAATTCCCTAATATGAACATAGGGGTTTTCATTTTCTAGACCATGGAAAGTCGGAAGTAATTGTATCATTCCTGTTTTAAAATCTACATGACGAACATTAGGTGAGAACATAATACAGGATGGTGTGGCTGTTCGTGCGGGATGAAGATAATCTTGGAGGGTTCTAATAGGTTGGTCCACGTGTTCACTCATCGCGTCAGAATTGGAAGAATTATCAAATAAACGATTAGAAAAATTAGATTCTGAATCTGATTCTAGCACGGGTCTACTAGCAAACTGTCCAAAAGCGTCTCTGTACCTGCGCATGCAAAGTAAAGAAAAGCGTAATATTGAAAAAAAAATTACGAAAAGAAAAGTGAAATAAAATAAAGATGTAGAAAGCTAAAAAGAAAATGAACGAAGCTACCGCTCTTTTTTTTTTTTACAAACTACTAAAAAAACTACAAATTCTTCTACCGTCTCCCCGGCAACGGTGCCAAAATTTGATTACGCCCAAAGAATAACTCGGTCGTTTGCAGTATAGCTTTGGGGTGTCGATTCCACAGGGAGATAGATTGAGAAATTGAAGAACAGTAATGAAATTAACAAAAAGATTTAGATGAGTGCGAAAAGTATATTTTAGAGTGTGACGTAAATTAAAACTAAATGAGTAATTTGAAAAATATAAAAATGAGACGAAAAGTAGAGCGTAGGGAATTCCTTGTGTATTTGTGGTATTCAAATTTATTCTTAATTCATTGATAACTGAATTAAGAATTCTATGTCCAAATTCTTAATCGGAAGATATAACATTAATAACCAAAATTTAAATCACATGTAACTCTTTGAAAAATCATTTTTCGCGCTTAACTCTCATAAATTGTTATCGATATTGAAAAAATCCAACGACGAAAATATACCTAAGAGGCGATATTGCAGCAGAGAATTAAATCAATATAGATAATCAATTGCTCCAAACATAATTATAGAACTAATTCACTCAATAGAAAAAGCATGACTGAATCTATAAACGAAATAGATTCTATAATTATTTGAAAACGAAAAAACATCACAAATAAATTGAGAATAATAGAACAAAAGAGTTTTAATATTTAAAGACCAAATACATGAATCAAAAATAAATTACAAATACCATCACACACACAAGTTCATCCCTAGCCCTCCTTGAGAATTTAGTTACACATATTGAAAATATGTAACAAAAATTCTCCAAGGGATAATATGGAAGAGCCAACCATTATTTTCTTCTCTCTTCTTTGGTTTTTCTTTTATTTTCTCAAGCTCTCAAAATAATGGCTCTTCCAGAGCATCCTCCCACACTAAGTATTGTCTTAGAATACACACCCCTTCCTTCTATTTATAAGCATCCTTCATGCAAGTTATCATGACAAAATCATCACAATTTCAACTTGTTTTGCCATGTGCCATTCTTGAATCCAAGCGATTTGTGAGTTGTCATTTTGATCATTTGTTTTCCCACCATGCATGAGCTGGATTTTGCTTGTAGGTTGAGTGTTTCAATTTTGCTTCTCTATCCATTAGTTGTCTTGTATGACTTAATATCTTGTGGTCAAATAATTTGACTACAAGAAACTTGAGTGCACTTCATCTTGCATATGAATTAATCATTGAATTTCCAAGTTGGTGTAGGAGTGCTTGCTGAAAAATATTATGATAACATTTGGATTTGATGCAAGTGGCTGAAAAATATCCAGGAACGTCAAGTGCAGGTGTGTCCACTTGATGGTCGATTTTGTCTTAAATTGAGTGGATATCTCTTCAAACATAAAACACAAAAGTTATAGATATTTATCTTGCGGTTCTATATCATCTTGAATCAGCTCAATCGGAGATTGGATGAGAGAGTTATGCCCATGTTACGAAAAGATGTCAGAACTGTCTAAAATTCCGCAATTATCTTCATTTGCTCCTAATGCCTCTATTTGTGTCCTAAATCAAAATATAAGAATAATGAGTATATTTAGGCATCAAATAATAATAAAGTATTAAACATTAAGAGAGGAAAATATGGCATTTTATATTCTCATCAATAGATTAAATCATGCTTATATCTATTTCAAGATAAATGACCATTAATTTTAATAACATGAGTTATATCCATTATTTTCTCATTTCTTTTAGTATTTAAATAGAGTATTTAGAGTGCATTTTTGTGCACTCATCAAGATGATATTAAAAAAAAAAAGAATTTAACTCTCCTATCAATCGGGGTGTTACAATTCTGCATTAGTATCCCCCAAAGTAAGTGTTTTTATCCTCTTGCAGTCCATGGCTAGATTATGAACTTAAAATTATGTATCCTTTTTTTCACATCTTTTATAATATAAATATATATATATATCCCAAATTTCTTGTCCCATATAACTTGCCACCATGATCATAACATCCCTCATTATTCGTAGTCCTAAATCATTAGGAAATGACATTAATGCTTACTTACAGTCATTACTCGATGAATTGCTTGAATTTTGGGAACAATGGGTACTTGCATATAATGCCTACACTAAGGAAACATTCATGTTGCATGTTCCTTTATTGTGGACAATCAATAACTTTCTTGATTGTGAAAATCTTTTTGATTGATCAAAAAAATGAAAATTGACATGTCCATCTTGTAATGCAGGTACAGAGTCAAGTTAGTTGAAGTATGGTAAAAAACAGTGTTATATGGGATATCAATGTTTCTTATAGCCAGACCACATTTAGAGAACGAGAAAATGGTTGTTCAATGATAAAGAAGATCATTGCCTGCCACCAAGGGTGTTTGCTGACGCATATATTTTAACTCAAGTACAAATGCTTGGAGATGTGCAATTTGGTAAAGCATGTAGGAAGAGAAAATACACTACTAAAGAATTGAACTGTACAAAGAATAGCATATTCTTTAAGTTACCTTATTGGTCAACACTATGGCTTCAACATAACATCTTGAAAAGACCATTTTTTATAACATCTTATACACTCTAATTAACATTCTAGTAAAAACAAAGGATAATATCAATTCAAGCCGTGATCTAGAGCTTTTTGGCTCAAAAAAGAATTTCATTTGAAGAGTGATGGTGAATGTGGTACAATGCCACATGTATTGTACACATTAAAAAAATATGAAAAGGCTAAATTTTGTGAGTGACTGGCCGATATAAAATTTTCAGATGGGTTCACTACCAACATCTCGTAATGTAGTTCTATACGTGATTGCAAAATTTGAGGGTTGTTAAATCTCTCTCTCTCTCTCTCTCTCTCTCTCTCTCTCTCGCCAGCAAACCTTTCCTTTCATAAACCCTACAACCTTAACAAAAAACAGCATAGGGTATGGGAGTTTCGGCTCTCCCCTTCCCCTGCCCTTTCACCCTTGCCTCCTCCCTCCACTAATTTTCTTTTTGTTCGTTTTTTTTTGTTGATTTTGATTCTTTCGATTTTTCCCTTCCCCCCTCTGTTTTGCTTCTGTTTTTGCTTTCTTTCTGTTGTTTTTGTTCTTCCCCCACCCACTCATTTCTGCCCCTCTTTCTTTCTTTCTCTTTCTAGTTTTTTTTGTTCTTTTTCATGTTTAAGGAACACTCTTTGGCTTTCTTTTGGTTCTTTGGAGTCAAATGGTGAACGACAATCGTCCTACATCCAAGACTCTCAACACGGCCTGATGAGTGCACAAAAATGCACTCTAAATACTCTATTTAAATACTAAAAGAAATGAGAAAACAATGGATATAACTCATGTTAATAAAATTAATGGTCATTTATCTTGAGATAGATATAAGCATGATTTAATATATTGATGAGAATATAAAATGCCATATTTTCCTCTATTAATATTTAAAACTTTATTCTTATTTGATGCCTAAATATACTCATTATTCTTATATTTTGATTTAGGACACAAATGGAGACATTAAGAGCAAATGAAGATAATTGCGGAATTTTAGACAGTTCTGACATCTTTTCGTACAATGGGCATAACTCTCTCATCCAATCTCCGATTGAGCTGATTCAAGATGATCTAGAACCGTAAGAGAAATATCTATAACTTTTATGTTTTGTGTTTGAAGAGATATCCACTCAATCTAAGACAAAATCGACCATCAAGTGGACGCACCTGCACTTGACGTTCCTGGATATTTTTCAGCCACTTGCATCAAATCCAAATGTCATCATAATATTTTCTAGCAAGCACTCCTACACCAACTTGGAAATTCAATGATCAATTCAGATACAAGATGAAATGCACTCAAGTTTCTTCAAGACAAATTATTTGATCACAAGATATTAAGTCATACAAGACAACTAATAGATAGAGAAGCAAAATTGAAACACTCAACCTACAAGCAAAATCCAGCTCAAGCATGGTGGGAAAACAAATGATCAAAATGACAACTCACAAATCACTTGGATTCAAGAATGGCACATGGCAAAACAAGTTGAAATTGTGATGATTTTGTCATGACAACTTGCATGAAGGATGCTTATAAATAGAAGGGAGGGGTGTGTGTTCTAAGAATGCTTTGTGTGGGAGGATGCTTTGGAAGAGCCATTATTTTGAGAGCTTGAGAAAAGAAAAGAAAAACCAAAGAAGAGAGAAGAAAATAATGGTTGGCTCTTCCATATTATCCCTTGGAGAATTTTTGTTGCATATTTTCAATATGTGTAACTAAATTCTCAAGGAGGGCTAGGGATGAACTTGTGTGTGTGATGGTATTTGTAATTTATTTTTGATTAATGTATTTGGTCTTTAAATATTAAAACTCTTTTGTTCTATTATTCTCAATTTATTTGTGATGTTTTTTCGTTTTCAAATATTTGTAGAATCTATTTCGTTTATGGATTCAGTCATGCTTTTTCTATTGAGTGAATTAGTTCTATAATTATGTTTGGAGCAATTGATTATCTATATTGATTTAATTCTCTGCTGCAATATCGCCTCTTAGGTATATTGTTGTCGTTGGATTTTCTCAATATCGATAATAATTTATGAGAGTTAAGCGCGAAAAATGATTTTTCAAAGAGTTACATGTGATTTAAATTTTGGTTATTAATGTTATATCTTCCGATTAAGAATTTGGACATAGAATTCTTAATTCAGTTATCAATGAATTAAGAATAAATTTGAATACCACAAATACACAAGGAATTCCCAACGCTCTACTTTTCGTCTCATTTTTATAATGTTCAAATTACTCATTTAGTTTTAATTTACGTCACACTCTAAAATTTACTTTTCGTACTTATCTAATTTTTTTTGTTAATTTCGTTACTGTTCTTCAATTTCTCAATCCATCTCCCTGTGGAATCGACATCCCAAAGCTATACTGCAAACGGCCGCATTATTCTTTGGGCGATAATCAAATTTTGGCGCCGTTGCCGGGGAGACGGTAGAAGAATTTGTAGTTTTTTTAGTAGTTTGTAAAATAATAAAAAAAAAAAAGCGGTAGCTTCGTTCATTTTCTTTTTAGCTTTCTGTATCTTTATTTTATTTTACTTTTCTTTCCGTAATTATTTTTTTTTAGTATTACGCTTTTCTTTACTTTGCATGCGCAGGTACAGAGACGCTTTTGGACGGTTTGCTAGTAGACCGGTGCTAGAATCAGATTCAGAATCTAATTTTTCTAATCGCTTGTTTGATAATTCTTCTAATTCTGACGCGATGAGTGAACACGTGGACCAACCTGTTAGAACCCTCCAAGATTATCTTCATCCCGCACGAACAGCCACACCATCCTGTATTATGTTTTCACCTAAAGTTCGTCATGCAGATTTTAAAACGGGAATGATACAATTACTTCCGACTTTCCATGGTCTAGAAAATGAAAACCCCTATGTTCATATTAGGGAATTTGAGGAAGTAGTTGCAATATTTCACAGTCAAAATACCACTGACGAAATGGTAACGCTAAAGTTCTTTCCTTTTTCTTTGAAAGATAAAGCTAAGAGTTGGTTGTACTCACTAAGACCACGGTCTATTGGAACATGGAGTGAGATGACTCAAGTGTTTTTCAATAAATACTTTCCCCAACATAAGACTAATGCTTTAAAAAGACAAATCTCTACCTTTGCACAAAAGGATAGTGAGACTTTGTACCAGTCTTGGGAAAGATTTAAAGAATTACTGAGTATGTGTCCCCACCATGGATATGAGAATTGGCGCTTAGTGAGTTATTTCTATGAAGGCCTTACGCCCAGGGAACGTCAATTCGTGGAAATGATGTGCAATGGAGAATTTTTACAAAAAAATCCCGATGAAGCCATAGAGTACCTCAATGAGCTTGCTGAAAAAGCTCATACTTGGACTGGACCTAGTGCTACTGATAGCACAAACAGGTCACGACCTACAGGAAACTTGAGTGGTGGTATTTACCATCTAAGGGAGGAGGATAACCTTAAGGCTAAGGTTGAAATGCGCACCAAAGAATTAGAGTTATTGAAAACTAAAAACTCAAAACCAACACACACGGCTAATCATGCAGAATCTTTTGGGCCATGTGTTGTCTGTGGTGGGATAGATCATCATTCCCAAGAGTGTCCTACACATACTAACATGAATGGTATGTATGAGGAACAAAGTAATGCTCTAGGTATGTACAAAAAGCCCTTCACACCTTACTCTGAAACCTACAACCTAGGATGGCGTAATCATCCCAACTTCAGCTGGAAGTCTGAAAACCAGCAGCCTGCACAACTCTCTAGATCATATCCTGCACCATACCATGCACCTCAATCTTCTAGAAATTCTTTAGAAGATACTTTGCATACTTTTATTGAAATACAGGGTAAGACTAATCAAAAATTTGAATCTTTGATTATGCAGGTTGTCGAAGAAAATAAGGAAATCAAGAGCCAGGTGTCTAAAATAATGAGTTCATTGACTATGAATGAGAAAGGTAAGTTTCCTTCCCAAACTCAATCTGTACCTCATGGTCAACATATGGCACAAGGAGATCTGAAGGACGTAAACACCATTGTGACACGAAGTGGTAAGTCTCTACGTGATCCAATAATAGACGAAAAAAAGGATGTAGAGAAAGATCAAGACAGCAGCAGTCTTGAGATTCCCAAAGAACTTGAGGTAACAAAACCTGAGGAACCTGCGGTAACAAAAAATCCTGGTAAGGTACCTTTTCCTCAAGCATTAAAGCCAAGCAAACAAACTCTAGATCATAACAATGATATTTTGGAAAATCTTAGACAGGTAAAAATTAATCTTCCTCTTTTGCATGTAATTAAACAAGTTCATACTTACGCAAAAATTCTCAAAGATTTGTGTACAGTTAAGAGGAAGCATTATGTGAAGAAGACTGCATTCTTGACAGAGCAAGTTAGTGCTCTAATTGAACAGCGGATTCCCCCTAAGTACAAGGATCCTAGATGTCCAACCATCACATGCAACATTGGCAATCATGAGCTTGGACAGGCCTTGCTAGATTTAGGGGCTAGTGTAAATTTGATGCCATATTCTATTTATTTGCAATTAGGATTGGGAGAAATCAAACCAACTTCTGTGGTATTGCAATTGGCTGATCGTTCAGTTAGAGCACCACGGGGTGTGGTAGAGGATGTTTTAATTCAAGTTGACAAATTTTACCATCCTGTTAATTTCTTAATTCTAGACACTAGTTCTGTTGTAGAAACCACCTTTAAAATTCCATTAATTTTAGGTAGACATTTTCTTGCTACTTCTAATGCTCTTATCAATTGCAGAAATGGATTGATGAAACTCTCTTTTGGCAATATGACTCTTGAGGTAAATATTTTTCATATTGCAAAACAGCCAGAAGAGGATGTCGAGTGTCATCAGACATACATGATTGACTCACTTATAGAAAGGGATGTTCTTACAACTCATGACTCAGATCCCCTTGAATACTTTATTGTTAATTCTGAATTTAATCCTATAAGTGATTCATCTGATGTATTTGACATTTGTGCTATTTTTGACAGAACTCATGATTATAGCACACAGGCATGGCAACCAAAGTTTGAGAAGTTGCCTGAAAAAAGAGAAAGACAGATTCCTTCAAGTAGGAAAGCCCCTAAAGTTGAATTAAAATCCCTACCTAAGGGTTTAAAGCATGTTTTCCTTGGTCCAGGTGATACTTTTCCTGTTATTATTTCATCTGAATTATTTGAGTCCCAAGGTGAGAAATTAATTCAGATTTTATGCAAATATAAATCAACCCTAGGATGGAGTATTGCTGATATAAAAGGCATTAGTCCCCTAATCTGTACCCATAAAATAAATTTAGAGGAAGGAACTAATCCTCGAAGAGACCCCCAGTGTAGACTTAATCCCACAATGAAAGAAGTTGTGAAAAATGAAGTATTGAAACTATTAGATGCAGGAATGATATATCCTATTGCTGATAGTAAATGGGTAAGTCCTACGCAGGTTGTTCCTAAAAAGTCAGGAGTAACTGTGATAAAAAATGACCTTGGAGAGTTAGTCCCTACAAAACTGGTGACTGGTTGGCGGATGTGCATTGATTACAGAAAATTAAATGCCGCCACACGAAAAGACCATTTTCCGCTTCCTTTTATTGATCAAATTCTTGAGCGGGTGGCTGGTCATCCTTTTTATTGCTTTCTGGATGGTTATTCTGGTTATTATCAAATTGAAATTGCATTAGAAGATCAGGATAAAACTACTTTTACTTGTCCTTTCAGTACTTATTCTTTCCGCAGAATGCCATTTGGACTGTGTAATGCTCCAGCTACTTTTCAACGTTGCATGATGAGTATTTTTAGTGATATGGTTGAAAAGTGCATGGAAGTTTTTATGGATGACTTGACTGTTTTTTGATCTTCTTTTGATGCATGTTTAATGAGTTTAGAAAGAGTACTGACTCGTTGTGAAGAAAAAGAATTGGTTTTAAATTGGGAAAAATGTCACTTTATGGTACCTTCAGGTATTGTTTTAGGGCATATTATTTCTTCCAAAGGAATGGAGGTTGATCAATCAAAAGTTGAATTAATCTCTAAATTGCCTACACCTAGAACAATCAAAGATATAAGATCATTTCTTGGTCATGCGGGTTTTTATAGGAGATTCATACAGAATTTTTCTGCCATATCTAGACAACTATGTAACCTCCTAGCTAAGGATGTCCCATTTGAATGGACACAAGCCTGTCAAGAGGCTTTCAAAACATTATTTGGCAAGCTTACTTCAACACCCATAATGCAACCACCTGATTGGAATTTACCTTTTGAAATTATGTGTGATGCTAGTGATTTTGCTGTAGGTGCTGTTCTTGGACAACGAAAAGAAGGGAAACCTTTTGTCATTTACTATGCTAGTCGAACTCCAAATAATGCACAAATGAATTACTCCACCACTGAAAACGAGTTGTTAGCTGTAGTATTTGCGTTGGATAAATTCCGCGCTTATTTGATTGGTTCTCCTATCATTATCTTTACAGATCATGCAGCCCTTAAGTACCTTTTTACAAAGAAGGATGCTAAGGCACGATTAATACGATGGATTTTGCTTTTGCAGGAATTTGACATCACCATCAAAGACAAGAAAGGAGTGGAGAACGTAGTGGCAGACCATCTTTCTAGACTCACATTCGAGGACACTTCTGATCACATACCAATCAAAGATGATTTTCCCGATGAGCATTTACTTTATATTACTTCTCTACCATGTTTTGCTCATATTGTGAATTATTTAGCTGCAGGTGAAATATCAAAGGATTTTAGCACCCAAGACAAAAGGAAATTCATTATTGAGGTACGAAAATTCTGCTGGGATGACCCTTACCTTTTCAAATACTGCCCTGATCAAATTTTAAGGCGTTGCATCCCTGATGAAGAGATTGCAAGCGTTTTAGAATTTTGTCATTCCCAAGCTTGTGGTGGCCACTTTTCAATGAAAAAAACCGCTGCAAAAATCCTGCAGTGTGGATTTTATTGGCCCACCTTATTTAAAGATACAAATATCTATTGTCGCTCATGCGAAAGATGTCAAAAGTTAGGAGCTATGACCCGTCGTAATATGATGCCCTTAAACCCAATTTTGGTAATTGAAATTTTTGACTGTTGGGGCATTGATTTTATGGGACCATTTCCTCCTTCTTTTGGATATTTATATATTATTGTGGCAGTAGATTATGTGTCAAAATGGGTAGAGGCAGCACCTTGCAGGACCAATGATAACAGGACGGTAATTAAGTTTCTCAAAGAAAATGTATTATCTCGATTTGGTACCCCACGTGCTATCATTAGTGACCGAGGTACGCATTTTTGTAACCGTTCTTTTGAAGCTTTAATAAAAAGATATGGGGTGATACATAAGCTTTCTACTGCATATCACCCTCAGACAAGTGGACAGGTTGAACTTGCGAATAGGGAAATTAAACAAATTTTAGAAAAAAACGGTCAACCCGGATCGGAAAGATTGGTCTTTGAGACTAATCGATGCGTTTTGGGCTTACCGTACAGCTTTCAAAACTCCCTTAGGCATGTCACCTTATAGACTTGTTTTTGGAAAATCTTGTCATTTGCCCGTGGAGCTCGAGCATCGAGCATATTGGGCCATTAAACATTTCAATTTTGACTTGGAAAAAGCAGGAAAATTTAGAAAATTCCAATTGACGGAATTAGAAGAATTGAGAAATGATGCTTATGAAAACTCCAAGATCTATAAGGCTAAAATGAAAGTATTTCATGATAAAAATATTTTGAGAAGAACATTTAAGCCTAATGATCGAGTATTTTTATATGATTCAAGACTCCATAAGCATCCAGGAAAACTTCGATCTAGATGGACCGGCCCTTTTATAGTAAAAAACGTTTTCACAAATGGGGCGGTAGAAATAGAAAATCTAAAAGATGGATGTATCTTCAAAGTAAATGGTCAACGCCTCAAAATCTTAATTGATAGACAAATTCCAGAAGTGGAAGACATTCCACTTATGGACCCAGTATATCAATATTGACCATCTCCAGGTATGTTTTTCTTTTATTTTATTTTCGTTCATTTTATTTTTGTTTATTGTTTACTTTATTTTGTTACAGGTTAATTTTATTTTGACAAATACCATCTTTGATGCCAAGCAAGCCACCCACATCCCACATCAGGTGTATTCTACCCTATTTAGTTATTCAATTCTGATTCTTAAACATTGAGGACAATGTTTCATTTAAGTTGGGGGGTGGGAATACAAATCTGTTATTTAAACTCTGTGGCATATTTCAATCAATATATAAAAAATTGCCAAATTTTTTCACATAGGCATCTTTTCACACATGATACTCATGCTCATTCATAACCATCTTGGTGAATTCAACAAACCCATTTTAAATCATTTTGCTAAAACATCCACAGAGCCATTTATGCACTTCTCCAAACTTTGTGGTAATATGGTGATTTGACACATGTAACTAAAAAATTATTTTGTTCAAGTATTCATGTGAATTTTGTGAGAATTGAGAGCTTACAAATACAGAAATTGTGATAATTATCCATTGATCTGTTGAATTTGACACTTCTTTTGAGAATATCATTACATGGTTTGTGGTAAGATGGTGGATATACTTGGGATATGACGAAAGTCAACTTAGGATTAACGTTTGAGCCTTTCAAGCTGAGCCTTTTCATCATAGATCCCTAACAGCCAATTTTGAGCCAATATACACATATGGCCTTTTCTTTTCATATCTACATCATCCATACCTCTCCACATTGGAGTACAGCTTATACACTATATTTTCCTACCATTTTACTTCCAAGTGTGTACTAGGTGTGAAATTATAATAAATAAAAATAAAAATAAAAACCATGACAAAAATGGCATGGTGCTAGATGTGTCCATCAAATTATTCATGAAAGAGTTCATCAAATTGCGAAGACACCAGTGGCAAAAGAAGATGGAAAAGTGTACTTAGTCAAAAATCTAAAAAATTGAAAAGTACATCAAAAGGAAAGTATAGTCTACTGAAAAATTTAACAGATTCCCTTTTGTGTATACTTGGAAGTTTTTGAAATCTCTTCACCTTTTCTTCTTATGAACCCCAACCCTAAACCACATTACAACCCTTTGTGTTGATTTTTCCGATCCTAAGTATGCTTGTGGAAAGAATGGTGGAAATCTCATTTGTTAGTATTCCTATCATAAGATCAATGTTTACTTGTTACTTATATATAATTGGCTAAATTTCCATGAGAGTAAATGTACACCTTTGTCAACTCCATAGAGAGAACCCATACATGAAACACTTCTATACCCGTGAGTTATGGAGTTGAACCTTTTTGCTTAAAATATTCTAATGTTGCATGTGTCGAAACCTCTGATTTGATAAAAATAGTTTGGAACACATACACACTCTGTGGATTGCTATATTTGAATTACTTGTGAAAGGGTGTTATTGAATTTCTAAGATTGTTTTGATATGTAAATTTGAAAAATGTGTCTTGATGGCCCCTATGTGTGATTTTCTTTGGTCTTTCTCATCATTTTGCATGAAAATTGCTAGGGACTAGCAATGAGTAAGTTGGGGGGTGTGATGAGTGCACAAAAATGCACTCTAAATACTCTATTTAAATACTAAAAGAAATGAGAAAACAATGGATATAACTCATGTTAATAAAATTAATGGTCATTTATCATGAGATATATATAAGCATGATTTGATATATTGATGAGAATATAAAATGCCATATTTTCCTCTCTTAATGTTTAAAACTTTATTCTTATTTGATGCCTAAATATACTCATTATTCTTATATTTTGATTTAGGACACAAATAGAGACATTAGGAGCAAATGAAGATAATTGCGGAATTTTAGATAGTTCTGACATCTTTTCGTAAAATGGGCATAACTTTCTCATCCAATCTCCGATTGAGCTGATTCAAGATGATCTAGAACCGCAAGAGAAATATCTATAACTTTTATGTTTTGTGTTTGAAGAGATATCCACTCAAGCTAAGACAAAATCGACCATCAAGTGGACGCACCTGCACTTGACGTTCCTGGATATTTTTCAGCCACTTGCATCAAATCCAAATGTCATCATAATATTTTCCAGCAAGCACTCCTACACAAACTTGGAAATTCAATGATCAATTCATATGCAAGATGAAGTGCACTCAAGTTTCTTGTAGACAAATTATTTGACCACAAGATATTAAGTCATACAAGACAACTAATGGATAGAGAAGCAAAATTGAAACACTCAACCTACAAGCAAAATCCAGCTCATGCATGGTGGGAAAACAAATGATCAAAATGACAACTCACAAATCACTTGGATCCAAGAATGGAACATGGCAAAACAAGTTGAAATTGTGATGATTTTGTCATGACAACTTGCATGAAGGATGCTTATAAATAGAAGGAAGGGGTGTGTATTCTAAGACAATGCTTAGTGTGGGAGGATGCTTTGGAAGAACCATTATTTTGAGAGCTTGAGAAAAGAAAAGAAAAACCAAAGAAGAGAGAAGAAAATAATGGTTGGCTCTTCCATATTATCCCTTGGAGAATTTTTGTTACATATTTTCAATATGTGTAACTAAATTCTCAAGGAGAGCTAGGGATGAACTTGTGAGTGTGATGGTATTTGTAATTTATTTTTGATTCATGTATTTGGTCTTTAAATATTAAAACTCTTTTGTTCTATTATTCTCAATTTATTTGTGATTTTTGTTCGTCTTCAAATAATTATAGAATCTATTTCGTTTATGGATTCAGTCATGCTTTTTCTATTGAGTGAATTAGTTCTATAATTATGTTTGGAGCAATTGATTATCTATATTGATTTAATTCTCTGCTGCAATATCGCCTCTTAGGTATATTGTCGTCGTTGGATTTTCTCAATATCGATAACAATTTATGAGAGTTAAGCACGAAGAATGATTTTTCAAAGAGTTACATGTGATTTAAATTTTGATTATTAATGTTATATCTTTCGATTAAGAATTTGGACATAGAATTCTTAATTGAGTTATCAATGAATTAAGAATAAATTTGAATACCACAAATACACAAGGAATTCCTTACGCTCTACTTTTCGTCTCATTTTTATATTTTTCAAATTACTCATTTAGTTTTAATTTACATCACACTCTAAAATTTACTTATCACACTCATTTAATCTTTTTGTTAATTTCGTTACTGTTCTTGAATTTCTCAATCCATCTCCCTGTGGAATCGACACCCCAAATCTATACTGCAAACGACCGCGTTATTCTTTGGGCGTAATCAAATTTTGGCGCCGTTGCCGGGGAGACGGTAGAAGAATTTGTAGTTTTTTTAGTAGTTTGTAAAAAAAAAAAAAAAAAAAAAAAAAGAGCGGTAACTTCATTTATTTTCTTTTTAGCTTTCTGCATCTTTATTTTATTTTACTTTTCTTTTCATAATTTTTTTTTTCAGTATTACACTTTTCTTTACTTTGCATGCGCAGGTACAGAGACGCTTTTGGACGGTTTGCTAGTAGACCCGTGCTAGAATCAGATTCAGAATCTAATTTTTCTAATCGCTTGTTTGATAATTCTTCCAATTCTGACGCGATGAGTGAACACGTGGACCAACCTGTTAGAACCCTTCAAGATTATCTTCATCCCGCACGAACAGCCACACCATCCTGTATTATGTTCTCACCTAATGTTCGTCGCGTAGATTTCAAAATAGGAATGATACAATTACTTCCGACTTTTCATGGTCTAGAAAATGAAAACCCCTATATTCATATCAGGGAATTTGAGGAAGTAGTTGCAACATTCCACAGTCAAAATACCGCTGACGACACGGTAAGACTAAAGTTCTTTCCTTTTTCTTTGAAAGATAAAGTTAAGAGTTGGTTGTACTCACTAAGACCACGGTCTATTGGAACATGGAGTGAGATGACTCAAGTGTTTTTCAATAAATACTTTCCCCAACATAAGACCAATGCTTTTAAAAGACAAATCTCTACCTTTGCACAAAAGGATAGTGAGACTTTGTACCAGTCTTGGGAAAGATTTAAAGAATTACGGAGTATGTGTCTCCACCATGGATATGAGAATTGGCGCTTAGTGAGTTATTTTTATGAAGGGCTTACGCCCAGGGAACGTCAATTCGTGGAAATGATGTGCAATGGAGAATTTTTACAGAAAAATCCTGTTGAGACCATAGAGTACCTCAATGAGCTTGCTGAAAAAGCTCATACTTGGACTGGACCTAGTGCTACTGATAGCACAAACAGGTCACGACCTACAGGAAACCCGAGTGGTGGTATTTACCATCTAAGGGAAGAGGATAACCTTAAGGCTAAGGTTGAAATGCTCACCAGAGAATTAGAGTTATTGAAAACCAAAAACTCAAAACCAACACACATGGCTAATCATGTAGAATCTTTTGGACCATGTGTTGTCTGTGGTGGGGTAGATCATCATGCCCATGACTGTCCTACACATGCTAACTTGAGAGGATGGCGTAATCACCCCAAATTCAGCTGGAAGTCTAAAAACCAACAGCCTGCACAGCCTGCACAACCTTCTAGATCATATCCTGCACCATACCATGCACCTCAATCTTCTAGAAATTCTTTAGAAGACACTTTGCATGCATTTATTGAAGTACAGAGTAAGACTAACCAAAAATTTGAGTCTTTAATTATGCAGGTTGTTGAAGAACAAAAGGAGATAAAGAGCCAGGTATCTAATATAACGAGTTTCTTGAGTGTAAATGAGCAAGGTAAGCTCCCTTCTCAAGCTCAGTCTGTACCTCATGGTCAACATATGGCACAAGAAACTGTGAAGAATCACGAGTGCCAGCAGATATATATGATTGACTCACTCATAGACAGGGAAGTTTTCACAACTCATGATTTTGATCCCCTTGAGAATTTTATTGTTGATTTTAAGTATAATCCTATCAGTGATTCATCTGATATAGCTAATATTTGTGCAATTTTTTACAATACTCAAGATTATAGCACACGGGCTTGGCAACCGAAGTTTGAGGAGTTTCTTGAGAAAAATGAAAAACAGATTCCTTCAAGTGGGCAAGTAACCAAAGTTAATCTTAAACCTTGCCACCTACCTGTGAAGTTCAAGCACCGAGTTTATTGGGCAAATAAGCGTTTCATTTTTGACCCAGGAGGAATAGTTCAAGAAGTGGAAGATAGTCCGGTTGTAAACTTGGTCTACCAACTTTGACCACAGCATGCAACAATAATTATTATTATTACTATCATCTTATTTGTTTTGTTTTGTTTTTATTTACAACTGTTTTCTTTATTTTTGTTTGCAGGATAGTATCATTTTGTCATTTCAGATCACTACTTTTGACGCTTAGCGAGCTATCTACATCACACATCAGGTGTATTCTACCCTTTTTAGTTACTTCCCATCCAATTTTGATTATTAAACATTGAGGACAATGTTTCATTTAAGTTGGGGGGTGGAAATACAAATCTGTTATTTAAACTCTGTGGCATATTTCAATCAATATATAAAAAATTGCCAAATTTTTTTCACACAGGCATCTTTTCACACATGATACTCATGCTCATTCATAACCATCTTGGTGAATTCAACAAACCCATTTTAAATCATTTTGCTAAAGCATCCACAGAAAATTTTTTATGCACTTATCCAAACTTTGTGGTAATATGGTGATTTGACACATGTAACTAAATAATTATTTTGCTCAAGTATTCATGTGAATTTTGTGAGAATTGAGAGCTTACAAATACAGAAATTGTGATAAGTATCCATTGATCTGTTGAATTTGACACTTCTTTTGAGAATATCATTACATGGTTTGTGGTAAGATGGTGGATATACTTGGGATATGACGAAAGTCAACTTAGGATTAACGTTTGAGCCTTTCAAGCTGAGCATTTTCATCATAGATCTCTAGCAGCCAATTTTGAGCCAATATACACATATGGCCTTTTCTTTTCATATCTACATCATCCATACCTCTACACATTGGAGTATAGCTTATACACTATATTTTCCTACCATTTTACTTCCAAGTGTGTACTAGGTGTGAAATTATCATTTAAAAAAAATAAAAAAAAAGAAAAAAAGAAAACCATGACAAAAATAGCATGGTGCTAGATGTGTCCATCAAATTATTTATGAAAGAGTTCATCAAATTGCGAAGACACCAGTGGCAGAAGAAGATGGAAAAGTGTACTTAGTCAAAAATCTAAAAAATTGAAAAGTACATCAAAAGGAAAGTATAGTCTACTGAAAAATTTAACAGATTCCCTTTTGTGTATACTTAGAAGTTTTTGAAACCTCTTCACCTTTTCTTCTTATGAACCCCAACCCTAAGCCACATTACAACCCTTTGTATTGATTTTTCCGATCCTAAGTATGCTTGTGAAAAGAACGGTGCAAATCTCATTTGTTAGTATTCCTATCATAAGATCAATGTTTACTTGTTACTTATATATAATTGGCTAAATTTCCATGAGGGTAAATGTACACCTTTGTCAACTCCATAGAGAGAACCCATACATGAAACACTTCTATACCCGTGAGTTATGGAGTTGAATCTTTTTGCTTAAGATATTCTAATGTTGCATGTGTCGAAACCTCTGATTTGATAAAAATAGTTTGGAACATAGACACACTCTGTGGATTGCTATATTTGAATTATTTGTGAAAGGGTTATTGAATTTCTAAGATTGTTTTGATATGTAAATTTGAAAAATGTGTCTTGATGGCCCCTATATGTGATTTTCTTTGGTCTTTCTCATCATTTTGCATGAAAATTGTTAGGGACTAGCAATGAGTAAGTTGGGGGGTGTGATGAGTGCACAAAAATACACTCTAAATACTCTATTTAAATACTAAAAGAAATGAGAAAACAATGGATATAACTCATGTTATTAAAATTAATGGTCATTTATCTTGAGATAGATATAAGCATGATTTAATATATTGATGAGAATATAAAATGCCATATTTTCCTCTCTTAATGTTTAATACTTTATTCTTATTTGATGCCTAAATATACTCATTATTCTTATATTTTAATTTAGGACACAAATAGAGGCATTAGGAGCAAATGAAGATAATTGCGGAATTTTAGACAGTTCTGACATCTTTTCGTAATATGGGCATAACTCTCTTATCCAATTTCCGATTGAGCTGATTCAAGATGATCTAGAACCGCAAGAGAAATATCTATAACTTTTATGTTTTGTGTTTGAAGAGATATCCACTCAATCTAAGACAAAATCGACCATCAAGTGGACACACCTGCACTTGACGTTCCTGGATATTTTTCAGCCACTTGTATCAAATCCAAATGTCATCATAATATTTTCCAGCAAACACTCCTACACCAACTTGGAATTTCAATGATCAATTCATATGCAAGATGAAGTGCACTCAAGTTTCTTGTAGATAAATTATTTGACCACAAGATATTAAGTCATACAAGACAACTAATGGATAGAGAAGCAAAATTGAAACACTCAACCTACAAGCAAAATCCAGCTCATGTATAGTGGGAAAACAAATGATCAAAATGACAACTCACAAATCACTTGGATTCATGAATGGCACATGGCAAAATAAGTTGAAATTGTGATGATTTTGTCATGACAACTTGCATGAAGGATGCTTATAAATAGAAGGAAGGGGTGTGTATTCTAAGACAATGCTTAGTGTGGGAGGATGCTTTGGAAGAGCCATTATTTTGAGAGCTTGAGAAAAGAAAAGAAAAACCAAAGAAGAGAGAAGAAAATAATGGTTGGCTCTTCCATATTATCCCTTGGAGAATTTTTGTTACATATTTTCAATATGTGTAACTAAATTCTCAAGGAGAGCTAGGGATGAACTTGTGTGTGTGATGGTATTTGTAATTTATTTTTGATTCATGTATTTGGTCTTTAAATATTAAAACTCTTTTGTTCTATTATTCTCAATTTATTTGTGATTTTTGTTCGTCTTCAAATAATTATAGAATCTATTTCGTTTATGGATTCAGTCATGCTTTTTCTATTGAGTGAATTAGTTCTATAATTATGTTTGGAGCAATTGATTATCTATATTGATTTAATTCTCTGCTGCAATATCACCTCTTAGGTATATTGTCGTCGTTGGATTTTCTCAATATCGATAACAATTTATGAGAGTTAAGCGCGAAGAATGATTTTTCAAAGAGTTACATGTGATTTAAATTTTGATTATTAATGTTATATCTTCCGATTAAGAATTTGGACATAGAATTCTTAATTGAGTTATCAATGAATTAAGAATAAATTTGAATACCACAAATACACAAGGAATTTCCTACGCTCTACTTTTCGTCTCATTTTTATATTTTTCAAATTACTCATTTAGTTTTAATTTACATCACACTCTAAAATTTACTTATCACACTCATTTAATATTTTTGTTAATTTCGTTACTGTTCTTCAATTTCTCAATCCATCTCCCTGTGGAATCGACACCCCAAAGCTATACTGCAAACGACCGCGTTATTCTTTGGGCGTAATCACCTAGGTAATACACATAATTAGTATATAAAATATCAATAAAGAAATACAATCATGTAAATACCAACGATTTATCAAAACAAATCCATCTTGCAAAGATATAGTAATATACTCAATCACTAAATAAAACTTGAGTAATTCATATAAATATTATATATAAACAAAACTAGTGAAAAGATCTAATAAACAAATAAGTAAAAGCTAGCCGTTCAAGAAAACAAATCTATCTCCCTTGGTAAATAGAAAATCACCAAAAGTTTTTATTAAATAGAACAAAGAAATTGAATTAAAAGAAGAATGGAGAAATAAAATGTCAAATAAAGTTTTAAAATTCTCCTTAAAATCCAACTCTAAAAAGACTTATTGTAGAAATCTCTAAGATTTAAAACCTTTAAAAGAAACGAAGTAAAATAAATAAATTAATAAATAATACTAACAAGTTGCCAAAAAAAATCCACTCATCAAAATAAATAGGTAACTTTTAAAATAAAACGAGCGAAAATGTGAAAATATAATAAATTTAAAAACTTACCTCTATGCATGTCTCAAAAAAGAAAATATAGTAACGATTTCCTTTAAAGTTTTGCCTCAATAAATCCCAAAGCCACAGAAATATTTAAATGACAGAAGTCACAATTGAAATAAAAATATAATAAACAAAATCCAAAACCATCTTATAGAAACTTATGAACTGAAATTAAATAAAATCAGATCTAAATGCATAAAAGCTTAATAAAACAAAATAACCCACAACAAAATAATAAACTTTAAAACTATGGATTCCATAATACAATTATTTAAAATATAGAATTCAACAAAAAAATGATTTAAAATAATAATCTAATCTGAAATATCTAAATTCCAATTTAAACAAAACAAGTGCACATATATGGAAATAAATAATTAAATAAATGTTTCAACAACTTGACCAAATAAAATCAACTAACTTAAATCTGAATTACTATCCAATTACAATATAGAACAAATATTAAAATGAAATAAAGAAAAACAAATCAACCAATCAGAACTAAGTTAATTCTAAAAATAATAAACAAAAAGTACATTAAAATAAAAAACACAACAGAACGAAATAAATATCAAAAATCTTACAATATAAGTTAGTAGGAAAAACATAGCGAATAAATAGAATAATAAAATAGATTAAAATAACTAAACAATAAAATAAACGAATTTAAAATAACAAATTTTTCTGGTATTGTCTCTAGGTAATTGATTACGCCCAAAGAATAACGCGGTCGTTTGCAGTATAGCTTTGGGGTGTCGATTCCACAGAGAGATGGATTGAAAATTTGAAGAACAGTAACGAAATTAATAAAAAGATTTAGATAAGTGCGAAAAGTAAAGCATCGGGAATCCTTTGTATATAATTGGTATTTTAATTATTTTCGATTCATTAATAACTCAATTGAAAATTCTATGTCCAAATTTTCAATCGGAAAATAAAACATTAATAACTAGATTTAAATCAAATGTAATCTTTCGAAAAATCATTCGTCACAATATAAGAACAGGAATTGTTATCGATATTAAAGAAATTCAACGTCGACAATATACTCATAGAGCAATATTGCAGCAGAGAATTAAATTAAAATAGATAACCAATTGAACCAAATATAATCAAAGGATTATTATATTTAATAGAAAAAGCATGACTGAATCTATAAATGAAATAAATTCTAAGATTATTTGGTGACGAAAACATTTATAATAAATTTCGAATGACTAAACAAAAGAGTTTAATATTTGAAGAACACATATATGAATCAAAAACAATTACAAATACCATCATATATACAAATTCATCCCTAGCTCTACTAGAAAATTAGTTACACATATTGAAAATATGCAACAAAAATTCTTCAAGGGATAATATGGAAGAGCCAACCATTATTTTCTTCTCTCTTCTTTGGTTTTTCTTTTCTTTTCTCAAGTTCTCAAACAATGTATCTTCCAAGGCATCCAAGCACACTAAGCATGGTCTTAGAACACACACCCCTCCCTTCTATTTATAAGCATCCTTCATGCAAGTTGTCATGACAAAATCATCACAATTTCAACTTGTTTTGCCATGTGCCATTCTTGAATCCAAGTGATTTGTGAGTTGTCATTTTGATCATTTGTTTTCCCACCATGCATGAGCTGGATTTTGCTTGCAGGTTGAGTGTTTCAATTTTGCTTCTCTATCTATTAGTTGTCTTGTATGACTTAATATCTTGTGGTCAAATAATTTGTCTTGAAGAAACTTGAGTGCACTTCATCTTGTATTTGGATTTGATGCAAGTGGCTGAAAAATATCCAGGAACGTCAAGTGCAGGTGCGTCCACTTGATGGTCGATTTTGTCTTAGATTTAGTGGATATCTCTTCAAACACAAAACATCAAAGTTATAGATATTTCTCTTGCGGTTCTAGATCATCTTGAATCAGCTCAATCGGAGATTGGATGAGAGAGTTATGCCCATTTTACGAAAAGATGTCAAAACTGTCTGAAATTCCGCAATTATCTTCATTTGCTCCTAATGTCTCCATTTGTGTCCTAAATCAAAATATAAGAATAATGAGTATATTTAGGCATCAAATAAGAATAAAGTTTTAAACATTAAGAGAGGAAAATATGGCATTTTATATTCTCATCAATATATTAAATCATGCTTATATCTATCTCAAGATAAATGACCATTAATTTTATTAACATGAGTTATATCCATTGTTTTCTCATTTCTTTTAGTATTTAAATAGAGTATTTAGAGTGCATTTTTGTGCACTCATCACACCCCCCAACTTACTCATTGCTAGTCCCTAGCAATTTTCATGCAAAATGATGAGAAAGACCAAAGAAAATCACACATAGGGGCCATCAAGACACATTTTTCAAATTTACATATCAAAACAATCTTAGAAATTCAATAACCCTTTCACAAGTAATTCAAATATAGCAATCCACAGAGTGTGTATGTGTTCCAAACTATTTTTATCAGATCAGAGGTTTCGACACATGCAAAATTAGAATATCTTAAGCAAAAAGGTTCAACTCCATAACTCACGGGTATAGAAGTGTTTCATGTATGGGTTCTCTCTATGGAGTTGACAAAGGTGTACATTTACTCTCATGGAAATTTAGCCAATTATATATAAGTAACAAGTAAACATTGATCTTATGATAGGAATACTAACAAATGAGATTTCCACCATTCTTTCCACAAGCATACTTAGGATCGGAAAAATCAACACAAAGGGTTGTAATGTGGTTTAGGGTTGGGGTTCATAAGAATAAAAGGTGAAGAGATTTCAAAAACTTCCAAGTATACACAAAAGGGAATCTGTTAAATTTTTCAGTAGACTATACTTTCCTTTTGATGTACTTTTCAATTTTTTAGATTTTTGACTAAGTACACTTTTCCATCTTCTTTTGCCACTGGTGTCTTCGCAATTTGATGAACTCTTTCATGAATAATTTGATGGACACATCTAGCACCATGCCATTTTTGTCATGTTTTTTTTTTTTTTTTTTTTATGATGATTTCACACCTAGTACACACTTGGAAGTAAAATGGTAGGAAAATATAGTGTATAAGCTATACTCCAATGTGGAGAGGTATGGATGATGTAGATATGAAAAGAAAAGGCCATATGTGTATATTGGCTCAAAATTGGCTGCTAGGGATCTATGATGAAAAGGCTCAGCTTGAAAGGCTCAAACGTTAATCCTAAGTTGACTTTCGTCATATCCCAAGTATATCCACCATCTTACCACAAACCATGTAATGATATTCTCAAAAGAAGTGTCAAATTCAACAAATCAATGGATACTTATCACAATTTCTGTATTTGTAAGCTCTCAATTCTCACAAAATTCACATGAATACTTGAGCAAAATAATTCTTTAGTTACATGTGTCAAATCACCATATTACCACAAAGTTTGGAGAAGTGCATAAATGGCTCTGTGGATGTTTTAGCAAAATGATTTAAAATGGGTTTGTTGAATTCACCAAGATGGTTATGAATGAGCATGAGTATCATGTGTGAAAAGATGCCTGTGTGAAAAAATTTGGCAATTTTTTATATATTGATTGAAATATGCCACAGAGTTTAAATAACAGATTTATATTCCCACCCCCCAACTTCAATGAAACATTGTCCTCAATGTTTAAGAATCAGAATTGAATAACTAAACAGGGTAGAATACACCTGATGTGGGATGTGGGCGACTTGCTTGGCATCAAAGATGGTATTTGTCAAAATAAAATTAACCTATAACAAAATAAAGTAAACAATAAACAAAAATAAAATGAACGAAAATAAAAGAAAAGAAAAACATACCTGGAGATGGTCAAGATTGATATACTGGGTCCATAAGTGGAATGTCTTCCACTTCTGGAATTTGTCTATCAATTAAGATTTTGAGGCGTTGACCATTTACTTTGAAGATACATCCATCTTTTGGATTTTCTATTTCTACCGCCCCATTTGTGAAAACATTTTTTACTATAAAAGGGCCGGTCCATCTAGATCGAAGTTTTCCTGGATGCTTATGGAGTCTTGAATCATATAAAAATACTCGATCATTAGGCTTAAATGTTCTTCTCAAAATATTTTTATCATGAAATACTTTCATTTTAGCCTTATAGATCTTGGAGTTTTCATAAGCATCATTTCTCAATTCTTCTAATTCCGTCAATTGGAATTTTCTAAATTTTCCTGCTTTTTCCAAGTCAAAATTGAAATGTTTAATGGCCCAATATGCTCGATGCTCGAGCTCCACGGGCAAATGACAAGGTTTTCCAAAAACAAGTCTATAAGGTGATATGCCTAAGGGAGTTTTGAAAGCTGTACGGTAAGCCCAAAGCGCATCGATTAGTCTCAAAGACCAATCTTTCCGATCTGGGTTGACCGTTTTTTCTAAAATTTGTTTAATTTCCCTATTCGCAAGTTCAACCTGTCCACTTGTCTGAGGGTGATATGCAGTAGAAAGCTTATGTATCACCCCATATCTTTTCATTAAAGCTTCAAAAGAACGGTTACAAAAATGCGTACCTCGGTCACTAATGATAGCACGTGGGGTACCAAATCGAGATAGTACATTTTCTTTGAGAAACTTAATTACCGTCCTGTTATCATTGGTCCTGCAAGGTGCTGCCTCTACCCATTTTGACACATAATCTACTGCCACAATAATATATAAATATCCAAAAGAAGGAGGAAATGGTCCCATAAAATCAATGCCCCAACAGTCAAAAATTTCAATTACCAAAATTGGGTTTAAGGGCATCATATTACGACGGGTCATAGCTCCTAACTTTTGACATCTTTCGCATGAGCGACAATAGATATTTGTATCTTTAAATAAGGTGGGCCAATAAAATCCACACTGCAGGATTTTTGCAGCGGTTTTCTTCATTGAAAAGTGGCCACCACAAGCTTGGGAATGACAAAATTCCAAAACGCTTGCAATCTCTTCATCAGGGATGCAACGCCTTAAAATTTGATCAGGGCAGTATTTGAAAAGGTAAGGGTCATCCCAGTAGAATTTTCGTACCTCAATCATGAATTTCCTTTTGTCTTGGGTGCTAAAATCCTTTGGTATTTCACCTGCAGCTAAATAGTTCACAATATGAGCAAACCATGGTAGAGAAGTAATAGAAAGTAAATGCTCATCAGGAAAATCATCTTTGATTGGTATGTGGTCAGAAGTGTCCTCGAATGTGAGTCTAGAAAGATGGTCTGCTACTACGTTCTCCACTCCTTTCTTGTCTTTGATGGTGATGTCAAATTCCTGCAAAAGCAAAATCCATCGTATTAATCGTGCCTTAGCATCCTTCTTTGTAAAAAGGTACTTAAGGGCTGCATGATCTGTAAAGATAATGATAGGAGAACCAATCAAATAAGCGCGGAATTTATCCAAAGCAAATACTACAGCTAACAACTCTTTTTCAGTGGTGGAGTAATTCATTTGTGCATTATTTAGAGTTCGACTAGCATAGTAAATGACAAAAGGTTTCCCTTCTTTTCGTTGTCCAAGAACAGCACCTACAGCAAAATCACTAGCATCACACATAATTTCAAAAGGTAAATTCCAATCAGGTGGTTGCATTATGGGTGCTGAAGTAAGCTTGCCAATTAATGTTTTGAAAGCCTCTTGACAGGCTTGTGTCCATTCAAATGGGGCATCCTTAGCTAGGAGGTTACATAGTGGTCTAGATATGGCAGAAAAATTCTGTATGAATCTCCTATAAAAACCCGCATGACCAAGAAATGATCTTATATCCTTGATTGTTCTAGGTGTAGGAAATTTAGAGATTAATTCAACTTTTGATTGATCAACCTCCATTCCTTTGGAAGAAATAATATGCCCTAAAACAATACCTGAAGGTACCATAAAGTGACATTTTTCCCAATTTAAAACCAATTCTTTTTCTTCACAACGAGTCAGTACTCTTTCTAAACTCATTAAACATGCATCAAAAGAAGATCCAAAAACAGTCAAGTCATCCATAAAAACTTCCACGCACTTTTCAACCATATCACTAAAAATACTCATCATGCAACGTTGAAAAGTAGCTGGAGCATTACACAATCCAAATGGCATTCTGCGGAAAGCATAAGTACCAAAAGGACAAGTAAAAGTAGTTTTATCCTGATCTTCTAATGCAATTTCAATTTGATAATAACCAGAATAACTATCCAGAAAGCAATAAAAATGATGACCAGCCACCCGCTCAAGAATTTGATCAATAAAAGGAAGCGGAAAATGGTCTTTTCGTGTGGCGGCATTTAATTTTTTGTAATCAATGCACATCCGCCAACCAGTCACCAGTTTTGTAGGGACTAACTCTCCAAGGTCATTTTTTATCACAGTTACTCCTGACTTTTTAGGAACAACCTGCGTAGGACTTACCCATTTACTATCAGCAATAGGATATATCATTCCTGCATCTAATAGTTTCAATACTTCATTTTTCACAACTTCTTTCATTGTGGGATTAAGTCTACGCTGGGGGTCTCTTCGAGGATTAGTTCCTTCCTCTAAATTTATTTTATGAGTACAGATTAGGGGACTAATGCCTTTTATATCAGCAATACTCCATCCTAGGGTTGATTTATATTTGCATAAAATCTGAATTAATTTCTCACCTTGGGACTCAGATAATTCAGATGAAATAATAACAGGAAAAGTATCACCTGGACCAAGGAAAACATGCTTTAAACCCTTAGGTAGGGATTTTAATTCAACTTTAGGGGCTTCCCTACTTGAAGGAATCTGTCTTTCTCTTTTTTCAGGCAACTTCTCAAACTTTGGTTGCCATGCCTGTGTGCTATAATCATAAGTTCTGTCAAAAATAGCACAAATGTCAAATACATCAGATGAATCACTTATAGGATTAAATTCAGAATTAACAATAAAGTATTCAAGGGAATCTGAGTCATGAGTTGTAAGAACATCCCTTTCTATAAGTGAGTCAATCATGTATGTCTGATGACACTCGACATCCTCTTCTGGCTGTTTTGCAATATGAAAAATATTTACCTCAAGAGTCATATTGCCAAAAGAGAGTTTCATCAATCCATTTCTGCAATTGATAAGAGCATTAGAAGTAGCAAGAAAAGGTCTACCTAAAATTAATGGAATTTTAGAGGTGGTTTCTACAGCAGAACTAGTGTCTAGAATTAAGAAATCAACAGGATAGTAAAATTTGTCAACTTGAATTAAAACATCCTCTACCACACCTCGTGGTGCTCTGACTGAACGATCAGCCAATTGCAATACCACAGAAGTTGGTTTGATTTCTCCCAATCCTAATTGCAAATAAATAGAATATGGCATCAAATTTACACTAGCCCCTAAATCTAGCAATGCCTGTCCAAGCTCATGATTGCCAATGTTGCATGTGATGGTTGGACATCCAGGATCCTTGTACTTAGGGGGAATCCGCTGTTCAATTAGAGCACTAACTTGCTCTGTCAAGAATGCAGTCTTCTTCACATAATGCTTCCTCTTAACTGTACACAAATCCTTGAGAATTTTTGCGTAAGTAGGAACTTGTTTAATTACATGCAAAAGAGGAAGATTAATTTTTACCTGTCTAAGATTTTCCAAAATATCATTGTTATGATCTAGAGTTTGTTTACTTGACTTTAATGCTTGAGGAAAAGGTACCTTACCAGGATTTTTTGTTACCGCGGGTTCCTCAGGTTTTGTTACCTCAAGTTCTTTGGGAAGCTCAGGACTGCTGCTATCTTGATCTTTCTCTACATCCTTTTTTTTTTCTATTATTGGATCACGTAGAGACTTACCACTTCGTGTCACAATGGCGTTTACGTCCTTCAGATCTCCTTGTGCCATATGTTGACCATGAGGTACAGATTGAGTTTGGGAAGGAAACTTACCTTTCTCATTCATAGTCAATGAACTCATTATTTTAGACACCTGGCTCTTGATTTCCTTATTTTCTTCAACAACCTGCATAATCAAAGATTCAAATTTTTGATTAGTCTTACCCTGTATTTCAATAAAAGTATGCAAAGTATCTTCTAAAGAATTTCTAGAAGATTGAGGTGCATGGTATGGTGCAGGATATGATCTAGAGAGTTGTGCAGGCTGCTGGTTTTCAGACTTCCAGCTGAAGTTGGGATGATTACGCCATCCTGGGTTGTAGGTTTCAGAGTAAGGTGTGAAGGGCTTTTTGTACATACCTAGAGCATTACTTTGTTCCTCATACATACCATTCATGTTAGTATGTGTAGGACACTCTTGGGAATGATGATCTATCCCACCACAGACAACACATGGCCAAAAAGATTCTGCATGATTAGCCATGTGTGTTGGTTTTGAGTTTTTAGTTTTCAATAACTCTAATTCTCTGGTGAGCATTTCAACCTTAGCCTTAAGGTTATCCTCCTCCCTTAGATGGTAAATACCACCACTCAAGTTTCCTGTAGGTCGTGACCTGTTTGTGCTATCAGTAGCACTAGGTCCAGTCCAAGTATGAGCTTTTTCAGCAAGCTCATTGAGGTACTCTATGGCCTCATCGGGATTTTTTTGTAAAAATTCTCCATTGCACATCATTTCCACGAATTGACGTTCCCTGGGCGTAAGGCCTTCATAGAAATAACTCACTAAGCGCCAATTCTCATATCCATGGTGGGGACACATACTCAGTAATTCTTTAAATCTTTCCCAAGACTGGTACAAAGTCTCACTATCCTTTTGTGCAAAGGTAGAGATTTGTCTTTTTAAAGCATTAGTCTTATGTTGGGGAAAGTATTTATTGAAAAACACTTGAGTCATCTCACTCCATGTTCCAATAGACCGTGGTCTTAGTGAGTACAACCAACTCTTAGCTTTATCTTTCAAAGAAAAAGGAAAGAACTTTAGCCTTACCGTTTCGTCAGTGGTATTTTGACCGTGAAATGTTGCAACTACTTCCTCAAATTCCCTAATATGAACATAGGGGTTTTCATTGTCTAGACCATGGAAAGTCGGAAGTAATTGTATCATTCCCGTTTTAAAATCTACATGACGAACATTAGGTGAGAACATAATACAGGATGGTGTGGCTGTTCGTGCGGGATGAAGATAATCTTGGAGGGTTCTAACAGGTTGGTCCACGTGTTCACTCATCGCGTCAGAATTGGAAGAATTATCAAACAAGCGATTAGAAAAATTAGATTCTGAATCTGATTCTAGCACGGGTCTACTAGCAAACCGTCCAAAAGCGTCTCTGTACCTGCGCATGCAAAGTAAAGAAAAGCGTAATACTGAAAAAAAAAATTACGAAAATAAAACTAAAATAAAATAAAGATGCAGAAAGCTAAAAAGAAAATGAACGAAGCTACCGCTCTCTTTTTTTTTTTTTTTTTTTTTTTTAACAAACTACTAAAAAAAACTACAAATTCTTTTACCGTCTCCCCGGCAACGGCGCCAAAATTTGATTACGCCCAAAGAATAACGCGGTCGTTTGCAGTATAGCTTTGGGGTGTCGATTCCACAGAGAGATGGATTGAAAAATTGAAGAACAGTAACGAAATTAATAAAAAGATTTAGATAAGTGCGAAAAGTAAAGCATCGGGAATCCTTTGTATATAATTGGTATTTTAATTATTTTCGATTCATTAATAACTCAATTGAAAATTCTATGTCCAAATTTTCAATCGGAAAATAAAACATTAATAACTAGATTTAAATCAAATGTAATCTTTCGAAAAATCATTCGTCACAATATAAGAACAGGAATTGTTATCGATATTAAAGAAATTCAACGTCGACAATATACTCATAGAGCAATATTGCAGCAGAGAATTAAATTAAAATAGATAACCAATTGAACCAAATATAATCAAAGGATTATTGCATTTAATAGAAAAAGCATGACTGAATCTATAAATGAAATAAATTCTAAGATTATTTGGTGACGAAAACATTTATAATAAATTTCGAATGACTAAACAAAAGAGTTTAATATTTGAAGAACACATATATGAATCAAAAACAATTACAAATACCATCATATATACAAATTCATCCCTAGCTCTACTAGAAAATTAGTTACACATATTGAAAATATGCAACAAAAATTCTTCAAGGGATAATATGGAAGAGCCAACCATTATTTTCTTCTCTCTTCTTTGGTTTTTCTTTTCTTTTCTCAAGTTCTCAAACAATGTATCTTCCAAGGCATCCAAGCACACTAAGCATGGTCTTAGAACACACACCCCTCCCTTCTATTTATAAGCATCCTTCATGCAAGTTGTCATGACAAAATCATCACAATTTCAACTTGTTTTGCCATGTGCCATTCTTGAATCCAAGTGATTTGTGAGTTGTCATTTTGATCATTTGTTTTCCCACCATGCATGAGCTGGATTTTGCTTGTAGGTTGAGTGTTTCAATTTTGCTTCTCTATCTATTAGTTGTCTTGTATGACTTAATATCTTGTGGTCAAATAATTTGTCTTGAAGAAACTTGAGTGCACTTCATCTTGTATTTGGATTTGATGCAAGTGGCTGAAAAATATCCAGGAACATCAAGTGCAGGTGCGTCCACTTGATGGTCGATTTTGTCTTAGATTTAGTGGATATCTCTTCAAACACAAAACATCAAAGTTATAGATATTTCTCTTGCGGTTCTAGATCATCTTGAATCAGCTCAATCGGAGATTGGATGAGAGAGTTATGCCCATTTTACGAAAAGATGTCAAAACTGTCTGAAATTCCGCAATTATCTTCATTTGCTCCTAATGTCTCCATTTGTGTCCTAAATCAAAATATAAGAATAATGAGTATATTTAGGCATCAAATAAGAATAAAGTTTTAAACATTAAGAGAGGAAAATATGGCATTTTATATTCTCATCAATATATTAAATCATGCTTATATCTATCTCAAGATAAATGACTATTAATTTTATTAACATGAGTTATATCCATTGTTTTCTCATTTCTTTTAGTATTTAAATAGAGTATTTAGAGTGCATTTTTGTGCACTCATCAGTAATCTGTGAATTTACCCAGAGTCGAATTGCTCTCATACCACCTGTGACGCTCCCAAATTTTCTTTAAAAGAACACGAGAATCGAGGCGTCAGAATGCTAACAGCACGGGTCATGCACTCCCAATGTCAAATGCTAAGTGTATGAATACGTGACATGCATAAATAAAAGCAGCGGATATTTGAGGTCATTATCTAAGTACTAGAATTATTTTAGAATTATTTTAAAAATTAATTTAACACACATTCTCCAACAGGAGACTTAATACAGTCATTCGAAATACAAATTATACAAATACATATTTATAAAAAGTGGAAAATAATTTCCCGATATAACAATTTATAATAAGAACACTTCAACAACAGTCGCCTCCTCAGGTTCAGCCTCTACAAAATTCTGCATAAAAAAACTACGACTCCAAGATGGCATCACAGGTAAGTACAATCCAACCAAACTATAAGATATAAAATATAATCATGCAACAACAAATAACATCACTCATAAACATGATACCGTATACATGAAGTTTAAAATCATCTTCTTCAAAATAAATAAAACAAACACACACGCTAAAATCTCATTTTAATCACAATAAAACTCCAATAAAAACTATCCATTATATCCCAGAAAATAAATTTGTAAATCCAATCATACCGGGCGTTACGTATCGCCGTCCCCGATATGACATACACACATCACCAATCATAATGCACATTATGTGTCGTTATCCCTATTATGATTCCTACACTCATTTCACACCGGACGTTACATATCATCGTCCCCGATATAAAATACACACCCAATGACCATAACGGGAGTTATGTATCGCCGTCCTCGTTATGTCATACACACACCACCAATTATAATGGGCATTACGTATCGCCGTCCCCAATATGATTTCTATACACTCATTTCATACCAGGCGTTACATATCGTCGTCCCCGATATGAAATACACACACAATGATCATAACGGGCGTTACGTATCACCGTCATCATTATGTCATTCACACACACTGATCATAACGGGCGTTACGTATCGCCGTCCCCGTTATGACTCAGTCAAAAGCCATTAAAATCCATAAACCTAATAATACCATTTCTCACTTATAAAACCCTTCAAAAAAATCATTTTAATATACCATAATTCAAGTTTCACATAAAAATTTCAAATATCATATATACACATGAACGACTGTGTAATTTCACAATGCATATCACCATATACAAAATATCCAATATTCAATCAACTCAATCAACTAACAAATACCAAAATCAACAAATACCAACATCAACCAACACATAGATGTTAATACAAAAATATATTAAAATTTTAAAAATTCGTTTGGAAAGTATTTACAATGGTTAAAAATCAGATCATTAAGTAAACGTTAGTCCATAGTGTTCACAGCGAGTCACCTTGTACGTTGGGTTAGAGTACTCGGTTTGACACCAAAATTTAGGAAAATACTCATTGGAAAATGGAGAATCTCATGGAGGTGGTGATGTGACGGTGCAACCACCGGAAGGTGGCGGATTGGGCCCAAAATGGGTGGAAACTCATTTTCGAGTTTGGAGTCGTACAGGGAAGGTGGGTCCATGTATGGGGAAACTGAGTTAAGGGGATAACCAGCTGGGGTAGGGGAGTGGTTTGTTGGTAGAGGTGAGATGCACGGCAACCGGACGGTGGCGTGGTGAAGAACAAGTCATTTGAAGACTCATTTCAGGTGGAGGTGCAAACGGCGGAGCTGGGTAGCTTTGGGTGGTGGGTTATGCTCGTCGGAGTAAAGGGAGATTACTGGTAGGTCGTCGGTGCCAAGGGGTGGTCGGTGGTGGCCAGAAAATGCAAGAGAAGTCACAAAATCCATTTTGGGTTTAAGGCCCACACACGGGTTATGGGGCTACCGGAGGTGCACCACTGGTGTAGGGGAGGTCGCTAAAAGGTAAAGGTATCAACAATGTGGGTGGTGAGGGACGGTGGTAGCGGCGGTGGACGCTGGCCAGGCCTAAGGCCGAACGGCCAAAACAGAGAAGGGGGGGCATATCGCGCAAGTCTGGTGGGGAAGTAGGGGAGAAGAAAATAAAAGAAAAAGAAAAAGAAAGAAAAAGATAAAAAGATAAAGAAGTCCAACTAGAAAAAGAGCACCACAAATTAAATAAAAGCCAACTGAAAATACTATAATACAATTTCAATAAATAAAATATTTAAAGCCCAATCAATAAAATAAATTAAACCACAGCGTATTTTAATTATAAAACAATAATTAATATAAAGAAAGTACATCAATTAAAAATTACATAATAAAATAAATGAATTTAATTCCAATCATTAAAATAATTATTTCACATTAAAATTGATAAGAAAAGCGATGTAAAACTAATATTAACAAATTAATAGCTCAAATAATTATTTTAAACAAATAAAACACAATCGACAATATTATTATAATAAATTAAAATAATCAATAACAATAATAAAACAATATGTGAAAATACATGTAAATCTGGAATCTTACAGTATGGCTAGAATTAATGGTATATTCAATGATGAAGGCGGATATACTATATCTAAGGTGATATTGGATCACACACATGCCTGTAGTCTAGGAAAGGTAAGACATTTCAGATGCTTTAAAAAGGTTGATGCTCGTGTCGCTAAGAGGCTTGAAATAAATGCAGATGTAGGAATAAAGCCGACCAAAAATTTCAAGTCTGTGGTTGTTGGGGCGGTGGGTTATGAGAATGTAACATGCGGGGAGAAGGAGTGTTGAAACTACCTTGACAAAGTACGACTTCGCCTTGGAGTTGGAGGTGGTGTAGCTTTGTGTAACTATTTTGAAGATATGCAAAAAAGAAATCCAAATTTTATTATAAGATAGATGTTGACAGTGATATGTGGTTAAAGAATGTGTTTTGGGTAGACACCCGTAGTAGAGCTGTGTATGAATCATTTGGAGATGTAATTACGTTTGATACAACATATCTTACAAATGCGTATAAAATGTCTTTTGCACCATTTGTAGGTGTGAACTACCATGGGCAATCAATCCTACTCAGGTGTGGGTTAATATCTAGTGAGGACGCAGATACATTTTCGTGATTATTTGAGTCCTGGTTGCAGTGTATGAATAATCAACCGCCAAATGCAATTATCACAGATCAAGACAAGGCCATGAAAATTGCAATTTCGAGGGTCTTTCCAACTTCCAGGCATTGATTTTGCTTATGGCATATAATTAAAAAGTTTCCTGAAAAATTTGGATCACATTGTCGATATGGGGAAATCAAGAGTGCTATACATAGGTGCGTTTATGACTCTTTCAATCAGCATGAGTTTGAGGAATATTGGTGCCGTATGCTCGATACATATTATTTGCATGAGAATGTATGGTTGGTATCATTGTATAGTGATCGCCATTTTTGGGTGCCGGCCTATGTTAGAGACATATTCTGGGCAGGAATGTCAACTACACAGCATAGTGAAGGAATGAACGCATTTTTCAACGACTATGTTCACTCAAGAACTACCCTGAGACAATTTGTTGACCAATACGATTCGGCCCTTAGGAGGAAGGTTGAGAATGAAGAAATTGCTAACTTCAAGTCCTTTAATATGGACATTCCTTGCATCACTCGCTATCCTCTTGAGAAGCAATTACAAAGTGCATATACTCTTGCTAAATTTAAAGAAGTACAAGAGGAATTGAGAGGATTTATATATTTGGCTGCTAAGGAGATGGGATGTGAGAATGGTAGATATACATTCGTTGTTATTGATGAGGTTACAGTTGGCGATGACTTACTATAACTTGTAACCTTTAATGTTGAAATTGTTCAAGATCTCCTTGATGTGAAATGTAGTTGTAGGTTGTTTGAGTTTAGAGATATTTTTTGCAGACATGCTCTTCGTGTCCTAACTCATATGGGCCAATATATAATACCATTAAAATACATATTGGATCAGTGGAGAAAAGATCTAAAGCGATTTGTGAAAAGTAGTTATAACACTAGTAGCATCGAGGATGCACGAAGGTATGATAGGATCCAAAATTCCTTCTATGAACTGTGTTCCAATGCTTCAAAGGCAGAGAGCAGTTGTATTAAATTGATTAGCCAAATAGAACAGTTGAAGACATAGTACCCTTGTATAGTTGATCGTGATACTAGCAACACATATGGGCCAACTACATCCATGGAGGGCACGTCAGGTAGAGTTCGTAGTCCAAATATAGTTCGGAGCAAATGAAGACCACCGTCTAAGAGGAAAGTGCACTCCACTAAGAAGAGTTTTAAAAAAAGTCGTACTAAAAGGGGATTACAACACAATGTAGTTGAGGTTTGTTTTTATCTGTACTGTATACTAAATTTATGATTCACTTATTATAGATGTGTAGAACTAAATTGTAATGGTAATTCTAATGCACAGCAAAGCGGACACACTCTAGATGAAGGGGATGTGAGCAGCACACAACATGAGACTTCTCAAACATTGGTGAATTTTATGGCACACTACTTGGTTTGAGTATTTTGTTGTTTCTTATTTTATTTATTTTTAAATAATACTTTTACCACCAGGATCATGAAAGTCAAGTCTGGACACATGAGCCAGATTTTTTTTCAACTCCTTCGATTGTTCATCACTACTCACATGTAATATGTCATCTAAAGTTTTTTGGTAATCTTTTTAGTGAATTGCATTGCCATTTTTAACATTCTTATTATGCTCTTATAGGACAAAACTGATATTGGACACAGTACATGTAATAACCCGGATTTTTAGACATCCGCTTAATTTTCATATGTGGAATGATTATGTTTCTCCGAAACCATTTTTAGGAATTTTTGGGATATATGTATAGGATTCTTATATTGAAAGGTTGGGAATAAGGTTGGGTATAAATGTGACTTGTGTTAAGGTGAAAAAGTGCCTAGACCCGATATCTCGCTCAACTCTCGCTTGATGCCTGGCTCGAGCGAAATACAGGGACATACAGACGTCTTTTAGTATAATGGTCATAACTTGCTCATTTGATGTCGGATTTGAGTGATTCAAGAGGCTATGGAAAGCTAAGAGGATTATCTACAACTTTTATCTTTTGAGGTTTAAGAGATATGGACTTAATCAAATAAGAAATGAAGATTGAAGTACCAGGTCTGAATTGAAGATAGATAAGTATTGACTTGAAGTTGACTAAGAGCATTGGATAAGATTAAGCCATTGGATTATTTTCTCAATTATCCTAAGATCTGGACAAGTGTGTAGAGAGGTGGAAAATGAGAAGATTTTATTTAGTGAATTTCGTGTGAAATAAGAGGAATCATCTATCCAACATTTGGTGTACCCGGATTGGTGTTCTCGGGCTTATCTGTCGAGTTTTATTAGAAAAATCATAACTTGATCATATGAACTCCAAATGAAGTGATTCCAGTTTCTATAGAAACCTAAGACACAGATCTATAACGTTTATGATTGGAGGTTTTAGATAATCTAAGTGTATCGATGGATTACTTGGGCTGGAATGGGACTGATCTGTTTTAAGTGCAAACTGGAGCCCGAAAATGAATCACTTCACCACCTCACCTTAGATGTTCGAATTTGATTGGTTCTCCTCATGGTTATCTGCTAGATACATGTATGAGAGCATGTGTTAGGTGGAGAAAGAGCTTCTAGAAGAATAATTAGTTTAAAACCAAGCAAGAGTGAAGGACTAATCTGATTAGCCAAAACAGTCAACTATCCCCTTTGTTTCCAACCAATTGGTAACCAAACCTTGGGAATTAGGTAATGAGATATTTTCCAGCCACTCTAAGGGTGCTAAGGAGGTCTTGGACGTGTGGCCAAAGAGGGAGAAAGTGTTCTAGAAGCCTTGAGGATGCAAGGAAAGCCAATGGCCAGATTAAGCTCATCTTGGGTATTTTGGACTTTTTGGAGCTTACTTTTATATCTATATTTGGTGATTATTTGGGGCCATTGATCTAAGATAATTTTAGATGAGGAAAAAGCATAGCCATAGGATGGAAATCATTGGAGATCTTGAGAGATATGGATGAGGCTTAGACTAACCAAAGCTGGACAACACAACCCACCTTACACGGTTTGAGCTAACCAAGGGCCTTGGTTTGTTTTCCTTCTCTTCTTCCCCAAGCCATCTATTCCTCTATATATATATAGCTATCTTCAGATCATAGGAGACCTTTTGGGAGGAGGAAGTCACGTTCACTTGGAGAGAAAGCCAAAGAAAAAGCCTCCCTAACCCTTGAACCTCCAAACATCTCCTAAGTGAGCTAAGTGGGTGCTTTGAGGAGGAATGTTGCAAGGGCTAGTTGGATCATTCAACCAAGCTTTGGAGAAACTTGTAAGTATACAATTTAACTTAATCTTAGCATAGATTAAGTAGATTATTGATGGAATTTAGTTTGTTGTTGGTTGGAGCTTGAATTAGGCTTGAATGATGTGTTTGGAATCTATGGTGTTTTGGATATGATTTGGTGATTGTAAAATGTTAGGAAAATTGTAAGGACCTAGAATTATGTTCTAATGAGTAAAAATAAGGTTTATGTGAGAAGATTGCTTGATTTAGGTTGAAAAACCCCTTGAGCCGTGATCTCGCTTGACTGTCGCTCGATACCCGCTCGAGCGAGTTCCAACCCGAGACTTCGCTCGATACTCGCTCGACAACCCGCTCGAGCGAAATACCCTATTTTGCTTAGATTCAGGGTTTTCTTAGAATAGCAGTGGTGTTTCAATGGGTAGAGTTATAGGTGAAATAACTCATGTGTATAAGAGAAGAATATAAAGAAAGAAAACAATTTATATAAAGAATATGTTCCGTGTCATGACGGGGACGGCGATACGTAACGCCCGGACGATTGACACGAGACTCATCATAACGGGGACGGCGATACGTAACGCCCGGATGATTGATGAGTATGATTGATAAGTTAGTCACGTCATGACGGGGACGGCGATACGTAACGCCCGTATGACTGACGTGCCGGCAGGGACGGCGATACGTAACGCCTGTCGTGATATGAGAAATATGTGATCTCCACGGGGACGGCGAGACGTAACGCCCGTGTGATTGATCCTTGCGGGGACGGCGAGACGTAACGCCCGCAGTACTATGTGTATATGTTCCGTGTCATGACGGGGACGGCGATACGTAACGCCCGGACGATTGACACGAGACTCATCATAACGGGGACGGCGATACGTAACGCCCGGATGATTGGTGAGTATGATTGATAAGTTAGTCACGTCATGACGGGGACGGCGATACGTAACGCCCGTATGACTGACGTGCCGGCAGGGACGGCGATACGTAACGCCTGCCGTGATATAATAATATGTTCCGTGTCATAACGGGGACGGCGAGACGTAACGCCCGGATGATTGACACGAGACTCATCATAACGGGGACGGCGATACGTAACGCCCGGATGATTGATGAGTGTATGATTAATGAGTTAGTCACGTCATGACGGGGACGGCGATACGTAACGCCCGTATGACTGACGTGCCGGCAGGGACGGCGATACGTAACGCCTGCCGTGATATAATAATATGTTCCGTGTCATAACGGGGACGGCAAGACGTAACGCCCGGATGATTGACACGAGACTCATCATAACGGGGACGGCGATACGTAACGCCCGGATGATTGATGAGTGTATGATTAATGAGTTAGTCACGTCATGACGGGGACGGCGATACGTAACGCCCGTATGACTGACGTGCCGGCAGGGACGGCGATACGTAACGCCTGCCGTGATATGATAATATGTTCCGTGTCATAACGGGGACGGCGAGATGTAACGCCCGGATGATTGACACGAGACTCATCATAACGGGGACGGCGATACGTAACGCCCGGATGATTGATGAGTGTATGATTAATGAGTTAGTCACGTCATGACGGGGACGGCGATACGTAACGCCCGTATGACTGACGTGCCGACAGGGACGGCGATACGTAACGCCTGTCGAGGTTATGTGATAAGTAAGACCCGATGGGGACGGCGAGACGTAACGCCCATCGTGGATAAGAAATAAAAGAAACCTATGGGGTTAAGAAATAAAGTGAAAAGTATAAGTGTATGTGATGATGGGTCTAGCTAAGATCTAAGGTTGTATGTGATGATGGGTCTAGCTAAGATCTAAGGTTGTATGTGATGATGGGTCTAGCTAAGATCTAAGGTTGTATGTGATGATGGGTCTAGCTAAGATCTAAGGTTGTATGTGATGATGGGTCTAGCTAAGATTTAAGTTTGTATGGTAAGATGGGTAATTGACTTGTGGAGTTACATAAAGTATTCTTATAAGTGATATGTTGGTGAGTATGATTATGTATGGTGATAGTTGAGGTTATCTATGCTTTATTTCGTTAACTGTGTACTTACTGAGATTTCTAGTAAATCTCACTCTTTTATGTTTATCCATTTTTATCTATCATTCCTTATGGAATGATAGATGTTGTTGCAGGGATAGATAAATTGCATTGAGACCCGATCAGCACGGGAGATTCTGAGGTACCCTGAGGGTCCTATGGAATGCTCCTCTCCGGTTGAGATGACCCCACGTACGTGATCAAGTGAAGATGTAAGAGTATTGGATGATGGTAGGATATGGGTTTTGTTTAGAGAAAACTAACTGGGTTATGTAAGAGTAAATACAGAATATTGTTGTAAATACAATGTTATGAGAAGTGTAATTATAGTATGCCATGTGGTCTATTGATGCGAGAGTTAGATCTCTTTGCTCATATTGGGAATTTACTTCTTCCAGCTGCGATCGGCATTGCATTTCATTAGTAAGCTTAGATGCATGCATGCTGCTTTTTATATTTACGTAGGATGAGTAGCCTTGTGTTACTTGTCCGGATGCGTCGATTTGCGTTGTAATCAATGCGAAAAATCGGGGCGTGACAGTACAAATTTTCATCAGGACTTCAGTGATTGGTAGACGCCATATTGGACACTACGGAGCTTACCTGGCCTATTTTTTCCATTCTATTCTCACTTCTCACATGCTCTTTATTTCGTTTATATCAAAATAAGTTTTTGGGTTTTAACATATTCGGAAAGTTCAAATTGAGAATATTGCTCCATTTTGCTGATAGTGATTAACGATTGATCATTTGGTTACATAGATGATCATGAGCTTATTATATATACATACATATATATATATATATTAATCTCTCACTTCTCACATGCTCTTTATTTCGTTTAAATCAAAATAAGTTTTTGAGTTTTGACATATTGGGAAAGCTCAAATTGAGAATATTGCTCCATTTTGTTGATAGTGATTAACGCTTAATCATTTGGTTACATAGATGATCATGAGCTCATTATATATATATATAGATATATTAATATATGTCAGTTTATTGTACAGAATCAAAAGTGATGAACCAAAAAAAAAGATGATATAACCACATTTGTCAATAGAAGATGATATAGTTGGCATTAAAATCTTAGACTTCTTCAGCTTATTCTTCTTTTTTGGTTCAGATGAGGTAGCAATTAAATTTAGTAGAAGGAAAACTCTTGGAAAAAGGAAAAACACCGAACACCAAAAATTAAGATGTAAAAGTGTTGTTCTCTTAAATTTAGACATTAGTTCTTCTTTTTCTTTTTCTTTGTTTCTCTTACATATTTCTACAAAAACAGAGTTTTAAGTTCACAAGGTGGAAATATCATTGCTAAGCTTGGAAAAAGAGTTTTGACCAGATATCATCCAATCATATAAAGAGCTTGAAAAAAAGAATTTTGAATTGCTGATATGGGTAATGTAAGGCATAGTTGTGTATAGCAATGGGGCACATATCCAACATTAGTGAATTTGAGTGCTTTTTTTATCCAACATTAGTGAATTTGAGTGCTTTTTTGAAATGAGACTAGAATCCATGTTACAGATGATTGCTCTAGTGCAACACTGGATATCGATATATATATATATATATATTGACATCTGTCTTGATTTGCCTAATTAGATTAGTGTGGGTATTGGTCCACAGAGGAGGATTGAAGAAGAAAGGAAGACACTGTCAGGTTGCATCTCTCAAAGAGAGGACGACATTGTTTTCTCATGTTCTTGTAAAAATCTATAATATAATTCAGCGAACCAAAAAATCTTTGGAGTTGAGTTTTATCAAGAATAATATCAACAAATTGTCAGCAAATTCAATAGCCCTTTGGATTGGCCTGATTTTGCCTTTAGATATGTCATAACTAAGGAATCTAATCTTGATTTGAAACAATTTAATCTTTTTGGCTGAAACCATTAGACCATTGTGCTGAATGATATCAAGAAAAGTCAACAAATGTTTCCAGTGATCATCAATGGATTTTGAGAAAATTAAAACATCATCAATATAAACAATAGTAAAATGAGTGAAACTATCGAAAATATCATTCATGATGTTCTGGAATTCACTTGGAGCATTTTTTAGTCCGAATGGCATCACATTTCACTCATAGTGACTAAAATGAGTATTGGAAGTAGTCTTGTACCGATCAGATTCTCTAATTTGGATATACCAAAATCCAGACTTAAAGTCAAATTTTGAAAAAATAACAGCATCACTCAGCCTATGAACTAAGTCATTTTTGTTGGGAATAGGGTATCTAATCCATTCCAATACTTTGTTCAAGGGTTTGTAATTTATGCCTAAGCAGGGTGTCCCATGCTCAATCTCAACATTTTTCTAAACATAAAAAGCAGCACATGACTATAGTGACTTACTATGCCTGATAAGACCTTTTTGAAGAAGATCATCAATTTCATTTTTGCAAAATTCCACAGTCTTACTATTCATCTGAATAGGTCTGGCTTTACTTGGAATATTTTTTTCACAAAAATCTTTAACATAAGGTAAAGAAACTTTTTGTTTTTCCCGATCCCAAAAAGCATTTGGAAGGTCGGAGCAAATATCAAAAATCATTTTTTTGTGAAAATCATCAATTTTGGATTGAAGCAATAGATCAGACAAATGATCAGAAATCTTTTTAAATATGACTTCTTGTTGGAGGAAGTTCAAATGTTTTGTTTTTGCAGAAATTAAAGAAGCTTTTGACACATCGATATCAAATTTCGAAGCAAATTTAAACTTAACTTTCTGTTCGAATGGATCAGTAGTAATCCCATCTCATTTAGTCAGAAAATGCCAAATGGAATCAATAAAAGGCATTCCTAAAATAACATCCCAAGTCATGTTTTTAACCAATACAGGCAGCATTCTAAAACAAACATTATCTTGACAAACATGGGCATTATTGAGCTCATAATTGATTTTCATCTTAGAGCTATTTGCCGCTGAGAGTTTCTCAAATGACTTTTCGAAGTACTTAGTAGAAACTAAGCCTTCACGAATGCAATTAAGATCCGAGCCCAAATCAATCAAAGCAATAATAGAAAAATAAAATTCTTGGCAAATAACAATTTCAACCTTAGAATACCACTTGGAAGGCATAGGTTATTTAAGCAAATAAATAGCCTTAAGCGGATCAGAGGGTTCACCTTGGTCTGAGACTTTTGTTTCCTCATTATCAGAAGGACATTCTTGATCAGAATATTGTTCAATTTTGAAAGATGAATTTTCAAGCTTGAGAGAGTTAATCTCAGATTTGACTTCAACTATCTCCTTTTTTATTAATGCATTTTCATGCTGTAAATCATTTGTCGAAACATTTTTGGGTTTCTTCTCGAAACGCTTCAATGTTTCTTGAAAACTAATTTTCTCTTGAGAAACTGATGGCTCTCTACGTGTCATAGTCTTTTTGAGCTTATTGAAATATTTCTCTTTTAGCTCAATATTCTCAATCTGAGAAATCAAAGTTAAAAGAAGGTTCTCTTGTTCTTTTTCCTTAGTTAAAACATTAATTGTCTATTGTAACAAAAACCATCGCAATTGCAACCAAGCTTAATCATAGCTGAATCAAATGATTCAGCTTTTGAGTGATATTCTGAATCACTATAGTTAAACTCATCTTGGTCAGATGATGAGGTGCTATTTTCATGGAGGTGAAATAGCTTTTGCTGGTCATCATCCCCAATATTCAGAGCATTAAGCTTGTTTTTAAACTTATTGGGCTTTTTAGGATTAGGGCACTTATTAGCATAGTGTCTTTTTTTGCCATAGTTAAAACATGTTCCTCTGGAGGGGTTTTTCAAAGGTTTTTTATGAAAATATTTTTTATAAACTTCATCACGGGTTTTTCTCTTAGTTTCCCCATGAGGTTTTTTGAAAACCTTTTTAAAATGCTTTCTCTTCTTGCGAAATGGGGCGATAGGAGGAATGTCAAATTATTGACAAAAATTTTCCATCTCATATTTGGCTCACTTTCTATCTGTCATCTGTTGATTGATAAGCTTTTGATCATTGCACATACTTATCCCCAGCTTCTTTATTACGCTTGTGATATCCCCATAGGTATATCTGTTGTAATTGAGAGAACCTGTGGAATCAGTTTGTGAGTCCTTGACTTTTAAACCAAAGAAATGAGGGAGACCATCAATGAATTTCTCCTTCTAGTAAGGCTTATCAGAATCATTACGCTGCCAAACACGAGAAATAAAAACACTCTCGTACCAGTTATAATCTGACATAGGAGGACATCTGAGATTATTTAAATAATCAGAAACATGATTAGTAATATTGGAAGGGGTTCCAATAAAATGTTTAATAATCGTATAAATCAAAGTATTAACACCATCAGTGATACCTCATCCTATGGTGGTATCAAAAACAGGCATTCCATCATCATTTTGCTTAATAGCAAATTGAATTCTTTGTCTTACTTCTTCAATGAAATGTTTGTCTGACCAAGAACGAAGCATGCCTCTAAACCCAGAAACTAAAATTTTAACGATGTCTGGTTGCAAAATATTATTATTAACATAAGTATCGGAGACCATGGACATTTTTTGCAGAGTATTGAGGACTTCTTGTTCAGATTATCTATCAATATTCCACTCATAGATCCGATCAGCGCTAGCTGAAAACTGAGATTGGAACATACGTTCCTCAATTTGTAAATCAAGTGGAGTAGGCTTGGTGAATCTGTTCTTCATAAAACCAGAAGGTCTTGTAGAAGTGAGTCTGGCTATTTCAAGTTTCTCTAATGAAATCTCTTTAAAATCACTATTAATGACAAAATCTTCTACTGAAGAATCATCTGTATAAATTTTAATAAAATCAGAATCAACCCCTTGGCCACCTTCGTCCAAAGCATTAGTGAAGGGTTTTTGTAGCTTGATTTGAGCTAGCATTTAATCAATTTTATTCAGAGTATTGGCATTATCCGTCTGCTGCCTGTTCTCTGGTAAAATAATCAAAGGTTTTTCAAATGGATTTGAAAAACTAGCTGAAACTTTTTCAGAACTGGGTTTTTCAACTTTGTCCTCAATATGGTCTAGTTGCTGACCTATTGTATGGAGGGCAGTGTTGACAAGATTATTTTTCTCGATGATCTTTTTTGTTTCCGAGGAAATTAGAGGAAACTTAGGATCTTCATCAACTGATGATTTAAAAGGAGAAGCTCTAACCTCAGGTCCTCAGCTCCAACCTCAGGTCCTCAGCTCCTTGTACTAAAATTGAAATGGTTTTAAGAGGTGGATGGCTAGATTTTACAATGGTATTATCTTCAGCTTTTGTAAAACTGGTCATTAAAACATTTAAAGAACAATCTTTCAAATCATAATGATTTTCAAGAAAATCAAAGAAAAGAATATGCTTGTCGGAAGCATACATCAATTCTTTCCATTTTTGTCTGACTTATTTCTTATCAGTCAGATTAAAATTCGCATCATAAGCTTTTCGCTTAGGACGGTTTTCCATGATATTAAAATCATTAAACAAAGTAATCATATCAGGCTCAAAAGATTTACACATCAACATTAATTGTGGGTGTAATAGTGGTGTGTTCATGGCTAAATTTGAAATTGTCGACGACATGGGCGTCGGCGATGTAGAAGAATCATCTTCTACTTCAATTTCTTCCTTTTTAGCTTTTCCTTTGGATGATGAAACATCATCCTTTGTAGTGTAATAAGCTTAAGGGACTTCTAAATCAAACGAAAGACCTTTCAACTTTAAATCAGAGGATTTTCCCTTGGGAATTTCCTGAATGAAAACTGGACGAGTAGGATTTGCTGTTTTAGCTGAGTCCTCCAAAAATTATTTGAGATTTGCATCTCTACTAGGTCTTAGGTCCGAAGAACAAGAAGATCTGGAGCCGACGAAAGAATGTCTTCTTTCATTGGCTAGGGAAGGTTGTCCAAAAGAAATTTTTACAGTACCCTCAAGATACTGCTGAATCAATTCGAGATCCTCATCATGAGATGTGATCTCTGCTGGTGGTAGATCATTTTGAAGGATCCACTCTTCTGGGAGAGACACATCTCTCCAGTATATCATCTTGGGTGTTCTGATATTAGCACTAGAAGTAGAGCTTTATATCAGAAGGGTTTGGTCTCTAGCAGACTTGGTCTTAGCCATGGGGTTAAGATTAGTCTTCATCACTCGATAATAAATGAGATAAACTATGGCAATTGGCTTTGCGCCTTTTGCTATATCAAAACCAGAAGTCAAAATATTCAAAGTTAAAACATCTAAAATTCTTTTATCCCTAAGATCTACTGTAAGATCAGGGTAGCAATCAAAATGGACAGGTCCTTCTGTGAGGGAAGTTTGGACAATTCCAAATTTACTATCCTCAAAGTTTCTAAACCTACCATCTCGTAACCATAAAAGAACAGATGCATTGATGTCTTTCCTTATTAAAGATTTGAAAGCAACTTGAACATATGCAATATGAATGACATGAAAACCTCTTTTAAGGAATTCTTGAATCATAGAATTTTTAAACAAAAGCAATTTTTTCTGAGATTCGGAAATGGGGATGCTTTGTTCAACACTTCACACGTTGAACTCATCAATCCACACCCTCTCTCTCCAGGTTTTGTTATAAAGAGATTCTTTATGAATCTTTGGCATACGCCATCAATTCATATCTTGTAAAATATTTTCTACAAAAACACAATCTTCTTCATTAATGACTTCAGGCAGCAATCCTGATCTGGAACTAATTGACGAGCTGGATCTAAACATCCTGCTCATCTTGGTATAAATCAAAGTAAAACTCAAGTACTTTCTAAGTCTAGGTCTTGGACCTTACTCTACTGCATTTCGTAACACATACTAGTGGGTCACAACCAGAATCCTCTCATGCCCTTACACTGCCTACCTTGGCTTCAAAAAGGGACTTACTGTTTAGCCTTGGTATTCGACTGCGGTAGCGCCAATAGAATAAAGTAAAGAACAAGATAGGGAAACAGAGCGTCTCTGGAAATTATCAAGATAAATAAGAGGCAAAGATAGAGTTAATCAATTAGTAACAAAATCGAAAATGGCACTGATACCATAAACGCGGAAGCAAGTGCAAATAAAGTAAATGATACACAAGATATATAGGACCCGATAACTAGAGGACCAGATGAATGGATAATCTATATATGAAACAGATATGAGGCAGCAGAGCCGACCAAATGCATGAAATGTAATGGAAAAAATAATTAATGAAGATAACTTCGAACCAAAAGATTCTTCATTAAAATATAAAACTTACACAAATTAAACATATTCACAAAGTTACAAGATTGGAAATATTTGAAGGTTGGGAGCAAGCTTCTTATCAAAGATAAGGGGAAAAACGCTCTGCCTTCAAATGAAAACTAAGGTCTCCTTTTATAGATGAATGAACCTTTACTAAATATAGCTTAGAGTAAATCACGGGTGAAATAGTAAAAGCAAAAGTGACTTTAGCTGCACCAAGCACCGAAAGTAAGCTTATCATCTTGTGTTGTCACTTAAATAGTAAAAGTAAAGGTTGTCTGCATCGAAAGTATTTTGTCTTCATGTGCCGATAGGCTTACCTGGATGGATAATAATTAGGATTCTCCAATCTGGAGAGGGTAATACTCTGCATCATGTCTAAAATTATTGCTATAAGTATCAGACTCATCTAATTCTTCAGCTAAATCTTCACTGTTGTTTTGTCCTTCAATGGATTTTTTCAATAGTTCTATCTGGGATTTTATATCTGGAACAAAAATGGATCAAGAATAGTAATTTGGCATTCGTACGATCCATCTTGGGTGGAGCGGAAACTTTAAAATGGTTGAGAATTGGCTGCAAACTTTCAGGGTAAATATCTGGAATGGGGCCGAATTGTTGCCACCATTGTTGAAACCAGAGTGGAAACTTGGTTTTGCATTTCTTGTCGAAATTAAAGAACCAAGAATGCGATAAATCTAGGGTTTGGTAAAAAGGAAAATGAAACCAAGTATCAATATAATCATGATAATTATATGAATTGGCGTATCTAGTATACTTTTAAAAGTATTTGAATTGGTTCTCCATTCCTGTTGGGTCATAACATTGACTAAATAACAGTTGTGAGAAAAACATTTTGAAGGATCTACTTTATCGTAGATCGGTTTGAGGGATATGACCCAGTGTGAGACAATATATAAAGATAAAATTTCAGGTCTTTAGTTGGATATCTAGGAGTCCAATGTCAACCTGGAGAAAATAATGGAAAGCAATTTTAAAAGGATCTGTATCTATCGTAATTTCGATGTAGAACGGATTCTGGTAAAAACTTTTCTGGTATTATCTGCTTTAGAGGCAAAAGGCAATCTAGGTCTTGCCAATACTAAAGGATTGGATAAGGGATCGTGTGGCAAGGTTAATGCCTGGTCAAAAGAACTTTGGGTTACTGGTCCAGATATCGATCCTAAAACAATATATCTGTTAGCAACTTCCCGTGGGGAAGTTACCATTGGCAAAAATAATGAAGTCGGATGAGCAAAGAAAGGTGGGGGCCTCTAGGAACTCTCTGACTTCTTTTTCTTACTCATGTTTTCTGCAAAAATTCACGGAAAAGGAAATCAGGGATCGAATTTTCAAATCCTTTAATATAATCAATATCAAAATCAAAAACACTTAAAATAGCTTGCCATCGTACAAAAATATGTTAGGATGCAATATTTTGAACATCTTTTTCTAAAACATATTTAGCGCTTTTGCAATCAATTATTAAAAGGAATTTTTGATTAAGCAAATCACTTTGAAATTTGTAAATGTATAGTATTATAAATAATATTTCTTTCGTAATAGTACTATAATTATGCTGTACATAATTCTAGGTTCCAGAATGGAAGCGAACAATTTGTTCAGAAGAACCTGGGGAAACAATTTGTTTCAGAATGTCACCATAACCTATGTCAGAGGCATCTATTTTAGCAATTTTAAAGGAATCAGAATTAGGTATTCCAAGACATGGAAGAGTTTTGACATATGTCTTGATTCACCTAATTAGATTAGTATGGATATCGGTCCACAGAGGAGGATTGAGTTGAAGTCTCTCAAAGAGAGAACGACACTGTTTTCTCATGTCCTTGTTAAAATCTGCAATATAATTCAGCAAACTAAGAAATTTTTGGAGTTGAGTTTTATCGAGAATAATATCAGGAAGTTTGTCAGCAAATTCAATAGCCCTTTAGATTGGCCTGTTTTTGCTTTCAGAGATGTCATAACCAAGGAATCTAATCTTGGTTTGAAACAATTTAATCTTTTTGGCTGATATCAAGAAAAGTCGACAAATGTTTCCAGTGATCATCAATGGATTTTGAGAAAATTAAAACATCATCAATATAAACGATAGTAAAATGAGTGAAACTATTGAAAATATCATTCATGATGTTCTGGAATTCACTAGGAACATTTTTGAGCCCGAATGACATCACATTCCACTCATAGTGACCAAATAGAGTATTGAAAGCAGTCTTGTACCGATCAAATTCTCTAATTTGGATCTGCCAAAATCTAGATTTAAGGTCAAATTTGAAAAAAATAACTATATCACTCAGCCTATAAACTAAGTCATTTTTGTTGGAAATAGGGTATTTAATCCATTCCAATATTTTGTTTAAGGGTTTGTAATTTATGACTAAACGGGATGTCCCACGTTCAATCTCAGCATTTTTCTGGACATAAAAAGTAGCACATGAACGTGGTGACTTACTATGCCTGATGAGACCTTTTTGAAAAGGATCAGTAATTTCATTTTTGCAAAATTCCAAAGTCTTACTATTCATCTGAATAGGTCTCCTTTAGTTGGAATATTTTTTTCACAAAAAATCTTTAACATAAGATAAACTTCATATTTTTATCGAACCCAAAAAGCATTTGGAAGGCCAGAGCAAATATCAAAAATAGATTTTTTGTAAAAATCATCAATTTTTTATTGAAGCAATGGATCAGACAAATGCTCAGAAATTTTTTAAATATGACTTCTTGTTGGAGGAAGTTCATATGTTTTGTTTTTGTAGAAATTAAAGAAGCTTTTTAAACGGAATAAAATTATTTTTTAAAAATATAAATTTACATATTTATTAAAATTTTATTTGATTTTTAGTGGATAAAGTTTTAATTTTACTATTCACAAAAAGTATTTTTATTTTAGTTTCTCACTTTTATCTTCTCAGTTTTGATTAAATATGACAAAATTTGTTTTAATAAATGTGTAAATTTATACTTTTTAAAAAATAACTTTAAACAATTAAATGAGAATGCTCTTACTCCCATTTTTATATCCATTTATTATTATAGAGTGTTTTTGAAATTATTTTTTATTATTCTCTTTTAAATATATTTTATGATCTTTAATCATTAGAATAATTAAATAAATATATAATTTTATTAATAAACACTTTTTTAATAATAAATAAAATATAAAATATACAAATATAAAAAAAAATAAAAAATGAATTATAAGAGAGTAATAAACCTTTCTCATTATCAAACTTGTAAATTGTAATCATGATGGAATTTGATTGCTTTAGAGTATTTTTATTAGATTGTTTAAAGTTATTTTTTAAAAAGTATAATTTTATATAAATATTAAAAAAAATTGATCATATTTGATCAAATATAATAATAAAATTTGTGAAGAAAGAAAATAAAAATATTTTTTATAAATAATAAAACTAAAACTTGTATGCATCGCTAGAGTAATAAAGAGCGTATGAAATGACGGTTCATATATATTACGATCATCAACGTTGCACCTACAATGAGTCATGCGTAGCATCATATGTTATGTTCAACTCCAAGCTTGTCATGCATAGGGGTGTAAAAAGACCGAACCGGTTGTCCCGGACTGGGACCGGACTGGACCGGTTGTTCCGGACCAGGACCGGACCGGACCAGTTGTCCTGGACCCGGACCGGGACCGGACCGGACCAGTTGGAGTTCGGTCTGGTCCGGTCTAAAAAATATATGGCCCGGAAAATTCCGGTCCGGTCCCGGTCCGGGGAGTTCATCCCCCTGGACCGGACCGGACCGGACCGAATCCCTATTTTTTTTTTTAAATTTTTTTTAAAAATATATGTATATATAAATAATAATATATAAATTTTAATATTAATATTAATATATATTAATATATAATATATACTCTTATAATATTAACATATAAATAATAAGTGTATTATTATTATTTAATATATTATTACTAATTTATTACTATTTACTAACATATAAATATATAATATACTAATGTAAATTGTAATAATGTTATTACTTATTAGTTATAGTTTACTAATATACTTAATATTTAATATTAACTAATATATTAATAGATAATATATACTCTTATATATTAATATATAAATAATAAGTGTATTATTATTATTTAATATATTATTAATAATTTATTACTTTTTACTAACATATAAATATATAATATACTAATGTAAATTGTAATAATGTTATTACTTATTAGTTATAGTTTATTAACATATGCTAATGTGAAAGTGTTATTAAACTATTAGACTATTAGTTATAATTTAATAACATACTTAATATATAATATATACTAACATATTAATACATAATATATACTTTTATAATATTAACATATTATAATTAATAGTAATTAAATTTGGACCAAAAAAATATTTAATTATTGTAGAATTATATATTAAATTTAGCCCATTAAATCATATGGGGCACCCCTAGACCGGACCGGACCGCCTCTGGACCGAATTGGACCGGATCGGTATGGACCGAACTCCTGTTCGGTCTAGTCCAGGGTGAGAGAATTCTTGAACCGAATGAAATCGATCTACAAATTTCTTGAACCGGACCGGATCGAACCGGACTATTTACACCCCTAGCCATACAAACGCACACCGACCGCCCCATGCAGTTCTTCAACACGATCTTGCCACGTGAAAAGAATCAATTCAGTCGGTGGACGTACCCGTAAGTAACAATCACGGTTTGTGCATCTTTTTCTAGGGTTTTTGTTCTTTGTGGAAGTACTCTCTCTATCATCCATTTTATCTGCGATCTGCATTCATTTCTAAGTTGTGCCTTTTTTTCTTTTTCTTATAATAACAGATTTACATCTTATTTATAACTACCTTATTATAATTTATAATATTTTATTATTTTTATTATTTTCTTTTAAATATTTTTTTAACATCGTGCACGCCTAATAAGAAGATTCGCCGCAAGGATCCCTCCCTTGATCCCCTTGTCAGCCGCTGATTTGTATTTTGATTTTTTTTTGTTTGGTTCTCATTCCACCACAAGGTAGTGACGTTTGGGATTTTTTTAAGGCTAGTGACACAAATGCGTCCCATCAGGTGTTTTGCACACAAATGCGTCCCATCGAAAGATCTATCATAAGGGGCAGCATGTGTTGCACACGAAAAAGTAGTCTTGCATACGTGGAATCTCGCACCTCCAAACAGAGGATACTGTTGCTGCCACATGCGACATTTTCTAGGCTCAACGCTTCGATTTTTTTATTTTTGTTTCGTATTTGTTTTGTATTATAGTTTGCGTTAAATATTAATTAAAAAGAAATGTCTATTTTTTTTAGTTGTCTCACTTTTCTATTGGATGATAATAATTTTAAATCTCTCTTATTTTTTAGATGATGATGATATTGATTTTCTCTACTTTTCTGAATTGTGAGAATTTGTTATTCTCTATTTATAGAGTGACAAATCGAGCTAAAAATTTTTGAAAGTTTCGTCACTTAAGAGAGTATAGATGTTTATATAACGTTCGTCACAAAAAAATTTGTTTGCAAGAGTACCCTAAATAGTTGTGTAGTTCGGCTTATAATTTGAATTCTTTTTGTTATTATCAGGTCACAACTATAACTTCGATTTATTAGAATAAAATGAGGTCTTCTTTCTTATAAAAATAAAAATAAAAATAAAAGATTTTTTTAAAAAAACAATTAAAATTAAGAAGTGTGGTAGAATAGTAATAAATGGGATGTAAGTCTATCATTCTTATTATTTTTTTCTTTTTGTGTTTTTTCAATTGGCTCAGAGTATATCGTACTGGCACGCAGGATATATTACAGGTACATATATATAGATAGATCATTTACGAACCAATTGGACAACAGATGAAAACTCATATTAAACATCACATGATTTGAAATATGAATAGTTTAATTATAAAGCGATTTTATAAAGAATTATAAGTTAATGTAATTTAAATATAATACATTAAATTATTAAATTATTTTAATAAAAGAAATACAATATATTATATGAAACTGTGTTAACTTATGAATTTATTTTTATCAAATTTTTTTATGAGAGTAAAAATTCTCTTAAAATATTGTCAAACTTTGTAATAGAAAAAATATATAATATTAGTATGAAAAGTCAAAAAGGGGTAGCAGTGTATCCCCCTCTCTCCTCATGTCTCCCCTCCTATTTTAATAATTGTGAATGACCATCTACTTTAATAATTATGGATGATCACTTCTACTCTCAAACTCTCTATATATATATGAGAGTTTCATATCGTTTTGTAAATAGAAAAGAAAGAAGAAAAACTTTAATTCTTAAATAATAAGAGTTATAAATATTTTCTCTTATAAATTCTCTTGCAATAATATTGTTTTCTTTAGTTTTATAATACATTATCTACACGAGGTTCTACCAGTTTTGAAATTAGTGGTCTTCTACTTCAAGTAAGTTTTTCAATATATTATTTACAGTCTTTGAGATGAGTATAAAATATTATATTGTTGATTATTACTTGATAAAATCTACGTTTACTCTCGAATTTTATAAATATAGCTCTTAAATACACATATCTATCTCATTATTTATATATGTAAAAAATGTCAAATCTTACAAAGTTAGAATTGGTTACTCTTGACATTTTTAGAAAAAATTATTTATCCTGAATTCTTAATGCTGAAATTCATCTGGATGCAATGAACCTGAGAGAAATAATAAAAGAACGAAATCAAGCATTCTTACAAGGCAATGATTTTCCTTCACCACTATCTTTACGAAAAATTAAAAACTGAATATTTCACAATAAAAGACCATTTTATTTTGTGGAATAATTTAAGGGAGAAATATGAAAACTAGAAAACTGTTATCCTCCCAAAAACTCGTTATGAATGGTTACACCTGAGATTACAATATTTTAAAAACATTAGTGAGTATAACTCTATACTCTTTAAAATCAGTTTAGTTTTAAAATTATGCGGTGAGAAAATCACCAATGATGATATGTTAGAGAAGACATATACTACTTTTCATGTCTCGAATGTGCTCCTGCAGCAACGATATCGAGAGTGAAAGTTCAAGAAATATTTTAAACTTATATTTTGTCTTCTAGTAGCTGAGCAATATAATGAGGTTTTATTAAGAAACCACCAGTCACATCCTACTGGTTCAATAGTATTTTCTAAAGTGAATGTTACTAGATTCACATCATTCCCAGAAGCGAATGGTGCATCCTTTTGAAAAAAATCTATGGCGTGGACGTAGTAATTATAGAAATGTTGATCTCAGAAGCGACAATATTAAAATGGATAATAATAAAAATATATTGTATCACCAGAAGTGATACAACTCAGATAGGGGTAAAAGTTCTCAAAATAATTCTTCAAATAAAGGTGAAGATGTGTGCTATAAATATGGTATGACTGGACATTAGTTACGTAACTGTTGTACGGCCAAACCTTGGTTGATCTATATTAATCATCTATAAAAGGAAAAAATAAAAAAATTGAAACAAATTTAGTATAATTATTAGACTATTCATTATATATAAATAGAGAAGATATCACTCATTTTGATAGTTTTGATTTGACCTTGATGGTAGAATAGATCACTTGATTGGAGATGAAAGTGTTCTTTCCAACTAATGTATTTTCTTTATTTTTAGTACTTTTTAATATTTGTAATAAAAATTTTGTGTATTTTGTAGAATCACAGATCATACTGATGAACTTTTTATCTTTGAGTTGAATGATAAAGATGTATGTTTGACTGACAGTGTTACAAGTCACACAATTATCAAAGATAAAAAATATTTTCAAAATCCAATACTAAGCAAAGCTATGTCCATACCATATTAAGTTCATCAAATCTAATTGATAACTCCAGAAGAACTTATATTGTGTTGTCAAATGGTACCAAATTTTGTACTGATGATAATCTATTTTCTTCACAATCTAGAAGAAATTTATTGAGTTTCAATGATACACGTCATAATGATTATCATATTGAAACTACCAAGAAAGACAGTAAAAAGCATATTCTCATTACTAAAATAATATTAGACTAGAAGCTCGTATTAGAAAAAATGTCTGCTCTATTTTTTAGATTGTATTATTCAAAAATGAGAACAAGTAAATCATATGTAGTAATGCACCAGAAGTGCATTGACCCCAAAGTATTTATGACTTGGCATGATCGTCTTGGACATCCGAGATCAATAATGATGAGACGTGATTACACCCCAAAAATAACGCGGTCGCTTGTAATATAGTTTTAGGGTATCGATTCCACAGGGAGATGAATTAAAAAATGAAAGATAGTGATAAAATTGACTAAGAGATTTAGAAAAGTGGGAAAAATGATTTTTGAAGTGTGATGTGAATTAAAATTAAATGAGTAATTTGAAAAGTATAAAAATGAGATGAAAAGTAGAGGGTAGGAAATTCCTTGTGTATTTCTGATATTCAATTTTATTCTTAATTCATTAATAACTCAATTGAGAATTATATTTCCAAATTTTCAATCGGGAGATATAATATTAATAACCAGATTAATAATCAAATGTAATCTTTTGAAAAATTATTCGTCGCGATTCAAGAACAAAAATTGCTATCACTATTGAGAAAATCCAACATCGACAATATACTCAGGGAGCGATATCGCAGCAAGGAATTAAATCAATATAGACAATCAATTACTCCAAACATAATCATAGAACTAATCCTTTCAATGGAAAAAGTATGACTGAATCCATAAACGAAATAGATTCTATAATTATTTGAAGACGAAAAAAATATCACAAATAAATTGAGAATGATAGAAAAAAAAGAGTTTTAATATTTAAAAACCAAATACATAAATCAAAAATAAATTACAAATACCATTACATATACAAGTTCATCCCTAGCTTTCCTAGAGAATTTAGTTACATATATTGAAAATATGCAACGAATATTCTCTAAGAAAAAATATGGAAGAGCCGGCCATTGTTTTCTCTCTTCTTTGATTTTTTTTTCTTTTCTCAAGCTCTCAAAAATGGCTCTTCCAAGGCATCTCAAGCATACTCTGATACACGCCCCACTCCTATTTATAGAGTTTTTCTTTGTAAGTTGTCAAGTTAAAATCATAACCAATGCAAGTTGTATCGCCGTGTATTATATCCAACTCTTATTTAATTATTTTGTTATCTTGCTTTTCAATTTGTTTTGGCAATATGCATTTAGATTTGGGTCAATTGCCATGTTCTACTTTCAAACTTGGGTCAATTATTTCAACTGCTCTTCAATCCTTGTTGCTGGTTTGTGATGATTAAATGTTGTCATCTTTTGTCTTCAAGTGAAACCCTTTTAACATGCAAAAACCAACATAGATGGAGTTTTGCTTTAGGTGCCATATGAGACTTTCCATCCTCCCCATTTGTTGCCATGTGTTAGCTTCCTATCCATTTGAGATAATTTTAGTTTGCTTCAAGCTTGTGTGCAGCCAGCTGTCCTTTTAATTTGCATCTATAACATAGCATGTGATGAGTTGTCTCTAAGTAGGAACCCATGTGTTGATATTTTCATGTGTTGCTGTCTATCACTTTTCTTTTTATTTCAACTTGTGGCTTGGAGATTTGTCTTGTATTCAAAAGTAGTTGCCGTGTATGACTTTCTAACAAATGTGGTGGCTGCTTTGCTACTCATTTCACTTCATGCGGCTATCAACAAATAAAACTTAAATGTAAAAGCCAAATAGTATAAGTGGGGGTGCATTAATTAAATAGGAAACAATATTATATGCATGTTGCTTTTACAAAATGTCTTGCTGTGCACTAGGTCCAATTGAGTGTATAAAGTGAAATACTCCATGAATGTGTGGAAAATTAATTGAGTTTTCACTTACCACATATAGCCAACAAGAAAATAAAATTAAATAATTAATAAACTTGGCTCTTAAAAATGTAAGGAACTTCAAATGGCCTCCATTAAAGTGTAAGATAATTAGTGAAAATTCATGAGACTTATTTAATGGATTAAACTCATGTGTTTCATTTTTCGTATTTATTTTGAGACTTATATATATTAAATCATGCTCATATTCATCTGATTACGCCCAAAGAATAATGCGGTCGTTTGCAGTATAGCTTTGGGGTGTCGATTCCACAGGGAGATGGATTGAGAAATTGAAGAACAATAACGAAATTAACAAAAAGATTAAATGAGTGTGATGTAAATTACAACTAAATGAGTAATTTGAAAAGTATAAAAATGAGACGAAAAGTAGAGCGTAGGGAATTCCTTGTGTATTTGTGGTATTCAAATTTATTCTTAATTCATTGATAACTCAATTAAGAATTCTATGTCCAAATTCTTAATCGGAAGATATAACATTAATAACCAAAACTTAAATCACATGTAACTCTTTGAAAAATCATTCTTCGCGCTTAACTCTCATAAATTGTTATCGATATTGAGAAAATCCAACGACGACAATATACCCAAGAGGCAATATTGCAGCAGAGAATTAAATCAATATAGATAATCAATTGCTCCAAACATAATTATGGAACTAATTCACTCAATAGAAAAAGCATGACTGAATCTATAAACGAAATAGATTTTATAATTATTTGAAGACGAAAAAAAATCACAAATAAATTGAGAATAATAGAACAAAAGAGTTTTAATATTTAAAGACCAAATACATGAATCAAAAATAAATTACAAACCCCATCACACACACAAGTTCATCCCTAGCCCTCCTTGAGAATTTAGTTACACATATTGAAAATATGCAACCAAAATTCTCCAAGGGATAATATGGAAGAGCCAACCATTATTTTTTTCTCTCTTCTTTGGTTTTTCTTTTCTTTTCTCAAGCTCTCAAGATAATGGCTCTTCCAAAGCATCCTCCCACACTAAGCATTCTCCCACACTAAGCATTGTCTTAGAACACACACCCCTCCTTCTATTTATAAGCATCCTTCATGCAAGTTGTCATGACAAAATCATCACAATTTCAACTTGTTTTGCCATGTCCCATTCTTGAATCCAAGTGATTTGTGAGTTGTTATTTTGATCATTTGTTTTCCCACCATGTATGAGCTGGATTTTGCTTGTAGGTTGAGTGTTTCAATTTTACTTCTCTATCTATTAGTTGTCTTGTATGACTTAATATCTTGTGGTCAAATAATTTGTCTTGAAGAAACTTGAGTACACTTCATCTTGTATCTGAATTGATCATTGAATTTCCAAGTTGGTGTAGGAGTGCTTGCTAGAAGATATTATGATGACATTTGGATTTGATGCAAGTGGCTGAAAAATATCCAGGAACCTCAAGTGCAGATGCGTCCACTTGATGGTCGATTTTGTCTTAAATTGAGTGGATATCTCTTCAAACATAAAACATAAAAGTTATAGATATTTCTCTTGCGGTTCTAGATCATCTTGAATCAGCTCAATCGGAGATTGGATGAGAGAGTTATGCCCATTTTACGAAAAGATGTCAGAACTGTCTAAAATTCCGCAATTATCTTCATTTGCTCCTAATGTCTCCATTTGTGTCCTAAATCAAAATATAAGAATAATGAGTATATTTAGGCATCAAATAAGAATAAAGTTTTAAACATTAAGAGAGGAAAATATGGCATTTTATATTCTCATCAATATATTAAATCATGCTTATATCTATCTCAAGATAAATGACCATTAATTTTATTAACATGAGTTATATCCATTGTTTTCTCATTTCTTTTAGTATTTAAATAGAGTATTTAGAGTGCATTTTTGTGCACTCATCACACCCCCCAACTTACTCATTGCTAGTCCCTAGCAATTTTCATGCAAAATGATGAGAAAGACCAAAGAAAATCACACATAAGGGCCATCAAGACACATTTTTCAAATTTACATATCAAAACAATCTTAGAAATTCAATAACCCTTTCACAAGTAATTCAAATATAGCAATCCACAGAGTGTGTATGTGTTCCAAACTATTTTTATCAGATCAGAGGTTTCGACACATGCAAAATTAGAATATCTTAAGCAAAAAGGTTCAACTCCATAACTCACGGGTATAGAAGTGTTTCATGTATGGGTTCTCTCTATGGAGTTGACAAAGGTGTACATTTACTCTCATGAAAATTTAGCCAATTATATATAAGTAACAAGTAAACATTGATCTTATGATAGGAATACTAACAAATGAGATTTCCACCATTCTTTCCACAAGCATACTTAGGATCGCAAAAATCAACACAAAAGGTTGTAATGTGGTTTAGGGTTGGGGTTCATAAGAAGAAAAGGTGAAGAGGTTTCAAAAACTTCCAAGTATACACAAAAGGGAATCTGTTAAATTTTTCAGTAGACTATACTTTCCTTTTGATGTACTTTTCAATTTTTTAGATTTTTGACTAAGTATACTTTTCCATCTTCTTTTGCCACTGGTGTCTTCGCAATTTGATGAACTCTTTCATGAATAATTTGATGGACACATCTAGCACCATGCCATTTTTTTCATGGTTTTCTTTTCTTTTCTTTTTTTTTATGATAATTTCACACCTAGTACACACTTGGAAGTAAAATGGTAGGAAAATATAGTGTATAAGCTATATTTCAATGTAGAGAGGTATGGATGATGTAGATATGAAAAGAAAAGGCCATATGTGTATATTGGCTCAAAATTGGCTGCTAGGGATCTATGATGAAAAGGCTCAGCTTGAAAGGCTCAAACGTTAATCCTAAGTTGACATTCGTCATATCCCAAGTATATCCACCATCTTACCACAAACCATGTAATGATATTCTCAAAAGAAGTGTCAAATTCAACAGATCAATGGATACTTATCACAATTTCTGTATTTGTAAGCTCTCAATTCTCACAAAATTCACATGAATACTTGAGCAAAATAATTCTTTAGTTACATGTGTCAAATCACCATATTACCACAAAGTTTGGAGAAGTGCATAAATGGCTCTGTGGATGTTTTAGCAAAATGATTTAAAATGGGTTTGTTGAATTCACCAAGATGGTTATGAATGAGCATGAGTATCATGTGTGAAAAGATGCCTGTGTGAAAAAATTTGGCAATTTTTTATATATTGATTGAAATATGCCACAGAGTTTAAATAACAGATTTATATTCCCACCCCCAACTTAAATGAAACATTGTCCTCAATGTTTAAGAATCAGAATTGAATAACTAAACAGGGTAGAATAGACCTGATGTGGGATGTGGGCGACTTGCTTGGCATCAAAGATGGTATTTGTCAAAATAAAATTAACCTATAACAAAATAAAGTAAACAATAAACAAAAATAAAATGAACGAAAATAAAAGAAAAGAAAAACATACCTGGAGATGGTCAAGATTGATATACTGGGTCCATAAGTGGAATGTCTTCCACTTCTGGAATTTGTCTATCAATTAAGATTTTGAGGCGTTGACCATTTACTTTGAAGATACATCCATCTTTTGGATTTTCTATTTCTACCGCCCCATGTGTGAAAACATTTTTTACTATAAAAGGGCCGGTCCATCTAGATCGAAGTTTTCCTGGATGCTTATGGAGTCTTGAATCATATAAAAATACTCGATCATTAGGCTTAAATGTTCTTCTCAAAATATTTTTATCATGAAATACTTTCATTTTAGCCTTATAGATCTTGGAGTTTTCATAAGCATCATTTCTCAATTCTTCTAATTCCGTCAATTGGAATTTTCTAAATTTTCCTGCTTTTTCCAAGTCAAAATTGAAATGTTTAATGGCCCAATATGCTCGATGCTCGAGCTCCACGGGCAAATGACAAGGTTTTCCAAAAACAAGTCTATAAGGTGACATGCCTAAGGGAGTTTTGAAAGCTGTACGGTAAGCCCAAAGCGCATCGATTAGTCTCAAAGACCAATCTTTCCGATCTGGGTTGACCGTTTTTTCTAAAATTTGTTTAATTTCCCTATTCGCAAGTTCAACCTGTCCACTTGTCTGAGGGTGATATGCAGTAGAAAGCTTATGTATCACCCCATATCTTTTCATTAAAGCTTCAAAAGAACGGTTACAAAAATGCGTACCTCGGTCACTAATGATAGCACGTGGGGTACCAAATCGAGATAGTACATTTTCTTTGAGAAACTTAATTACCGTCCTGTTATCATTGGTCCTGCAAGGTGCTGCCTCTACCCATTTTGACACATAATCTACTGCCACAATAATATATAAATATCCAAAAGAAGGAGGAAATGGTCCCATAAAATCAATGCCCCAACAGTCAAAAATTTCAATTACCAAAATTGGGTTTAAGGGCATCATATTACGACGGGTCATAGCTCCTAACTTTTGACATCTTTCGCATGAGCGACAATAGATATTTGTATCTTTAAATAAGGTGGGCCAATAAAATCCACACTGCAGGATTTTTGCAGCGGTTTTCTTCATTGAAAAGTGGCCACCACAAGCTTGGGAATGACAAAATTCCAAAACGCTTGCAATCTCTTCATCAGGGATGCAACGCCTTAAAATTTGATCAGGGCAGTATTTGAAAAGGTAAGGGTCATCCCAGTAGAATTTTCGTACCTCAATCATGAATTTCCTTTTGTCTTGGGTGCTAAAATCCTTTGGTATCTCACCTGCAGCTAAATAGTTCACAATATGAGCAAACCATGGTAGAGAAGTAATAGAAAGTAAATGCTCATCGGGAAAATCATCTTTGATTGGTATGTGGTCAGAAGTGTCCTCGAATGTGAGTCTAGAAAGATGGTCTGCCACTACGTTCTCCACTCCTTTCTTGTCTTTGATGGTGATGTCAAATTCCTGCAAAAGCAAAATCCATCGTATTAATCGTGCCTTAGCATCCTTCTTTGTAAAAAGATACTTAAGGGCTGCATGATCTGTAAAGATAATGATAGGAGAACCAATCAAATAAGCGCGGAATTTATCCAAAGCAAATACTACAGCTAACAACTCTTTTTCAGTGGTGGAGTAATTCATTTGTGCATTATTTAGAGTTCGACTAGCATAGTAAATGACAAAAGGTTTCCCTTCTTTTCGTTGTCCAAGAACAGCTCCTACAGCAAAATCACTAGCATCACACATAATTTCAAAAGGTAAATTCCAATCAGGTGGTTGCATTATGGGTGCTGAAGTAAGCTTGCCAATTAATGTTTTGAAAGCCTCTTGACAGGCTTGTGTCCATTCAAATGGGGCATCCTTAGCTAGGAGGTTACATAGTGGTTTAGATATGGCAGAAAAATTCTGTATGAATCTCCTATAAAAACCCGCATGACCAAGAAATGATCTTATATCCTTGATTGTTCTAGGTGTAGGCAATTTAGAGATTAATTCAACTTTTGATTGATCAACCTCCATTCCTTTGGAAGAAATAATATGCCCTAAAACAATACCTGAAGGTACCATAAAGTGACATTTTTCCCAATTTAAAACCAATTCTTTTTCTTCACAACGAGTCAGTACTCTTTCTAAACTCATTAAACATGCATCAAAAGAAGATCCAAAAACAGTCAAGTCATCCATAAAAACTTCCACGCACTTTTCAACCATATCACTAAAAATACTCATCATGCAACGTTGAAAAGTAGCTGGAGCATTACACAATCCAAATGGCATTCTGCGGAAAGCATAAGTACCGAAAGGACAAGTAAAAGTAGTTTTATCCTGATCTTCTAATGCAATTTCAATTTGATAATAACCAGAATAACCATCCAGAAAGCAATAAAAAGGATGACCAGCCACCCGCTCAAGAATTTGATCAATAAAAGGAAGCGGAAAATGGTCTTTTCGTGTGGCGGCATTTAATTTTCTGTAATCAATGCACATCCGCCAACCAGTCACCAGTTTTGTAGGGACTAACTCTCCAAGGTCATTTTTTATCACAGTTACTCCTGACTTTTTAGGAACAACCTGCGTAGGACTTACCCATTTACTATCAGCAATAGGATATATCATTCCTGCATCTAATAGTTTCAATACTTCATTTTTCACAACTTCTTTCATTGTGGGATTAAGTCTACGCTGGGGGTCTCTTCGAGGATTAGTTCCTTCCTCTAAATTTATTCTATGAGTACAGATTAGGGGACTAATGCCTTTTATATCAGCAATACTCCATCCTAGGGTTGATTTATATTTGCATAAAATCTGAATTAATTTCTCACCTTGGGACTCAGATAATTCAGATGAAATAATAACAGGAAAAGTATCACCTGGACCAAGGAAAACATGCTTTAAACCCTTAGGTAGGGATTTTAATTCAACTTTAGGGGCTTCCCTACTTGAAGGAATCTGTCTTTCTCTTTTTTCAGGCAACTTCTCAAACTTTGGTTGCCATGCCTGTATGCTATAATCATGAGTTCTGTCAAAAATAGCACAAATGTCAAATACATCAGATGAATCACTTATAGGATTAAATTCAGAATTAACAATAAAGTATTCAAGGGAATCTGAGTCATGAGTTGTAAGAACATCCCTTTCTATAAGTGAGTCAATCATGTATGTCTGATGACACTCGACATCCTCTTCTGGCTGTTTTGCAATATAAAAAATATTTACCTCAAGAGTCATATTGCCAAAAGAGAGTTTCATCAATCCATTTCTGCAATTGATAAGAGCATTAGAAGTAGCAAGAAAAGGTCTACCTAAAATTAATGGAATTTTAGAGGTGGTTTCTACAGCAGAACTAGTGTCTAGAATTAAGAAATCAACAGGATAGTAAAATTTGTTAACTTGAATTAAAACATCCTCTACCACACCTCGTGGTGCTCTGACTGAACGATCAGCCAATTGCAATACCACAGAAGTTGGTTTGATTTCTCCCAATCCTAATTGCAAATAAATAGAATATGGCATCAAATTTACACTAGCCCCTAAATCTAGCAATGCCTGTCCAAGCTCATGATTGCCAATGTTGCATGTGATGGTTGGACATCCAGGATCCTTGTACTTAGGGGGAATCCGCTGTTCAATTAGAGCACTAACTTGCTCTGTCAAGAATGCAGTCTTCTTCACATAATGTTTCCTCTTAACTGTACACAAATCTTTGAGAATTTTTGCGTAAGTAGGAACTTGTTTAATTACATGCAAAAGAGGAAGATTAATTTTTACCTGTCTAAGATTTTCCAAAATATCATTGTTATGATCCAGAGTTTGTTTCCTTGACTTTAATGCTTGAGGAAAAGGTACCTTACCAGGATTTTTTGTTACCGCAGGTTCCTCAGGTTTTGTTACCTCAAGTTCTTTGGGAAGCTCAGGACTGCTGCTATCTTGATCTTTCTCTACATCCTTTTTTTTTTCTATTATTGGATCACGTAGAGACTTACCACTTCGTGTCACAATGGCGTTTACGTCCTTCAGATCTCCTTGTGCCATATGTTGACCATGAGGTACAGATTGAGTTTGGGAAGGAAACTTACCTTTCTCATTCATAGTCAATGAACTCATTATTTTAGAAACCTGGCTCTTGATTTCCTTATTTTCTTCAACAACCTGCATAATCAAAGATTCAAATTTTTGATTAGTCTTACCCTGTATTTCAATAAAAGTATGCAAAGTATCTTCTAAAGAATTTCTAGAAGATTGAGGTGCATGGTATGGTGCAGGATATGATCTAGAGAGTTGTGCAGGCTGCTGGTTTTCAGACTTCCAGCTGAAGTTGGGATGATTACGCCATCCTGGGTTGTAGGTTTCAGAGTAAGGTGTGAAGGGCTTTTTGTACATACCTAGAGCATTACTTTGTTCCTCATACATACCATTCATGTTAGTATGTGTAGGACACTCTTGGGAATGATGATCTATCCCACCACAGACAACACATGGCCCAAAAGATTCTGCATGATTAGCCGTGTGTGTTGGTTTTGAGTTTTTAGTTTTCAATAACTCTAATTCTCTGGTGAGCATTTCAACCTTAGCCTTAAGGTTATCCTCCTCCCTTAGATGGTAAATACCACCACTCGGGTTTCCTGTAGGTCGTGACCTGTTTGTGCTATCAGTAGCACTAGGACAGTCCAGTCCAAAAGCGTCTCTGTACCTGCGCATGCAAAGTAAAGAAAAGCGTAATACTGAAAAAAAATAATTACGAAAAGAAAAGTAAAATAAAATAAAGATGCAGAAAGCTAAAAAGAAAATGAACGAAGCTACTGCTCTTTTTTTTTTTTTTTTTTACAAACTACTAAAAAAATCTACAAATTCTTTTACCGTCTCCCCGGCAACGGCGCCAAAATTTGATTACGCCCAAAGAATAATGCGGTCGTTTGCAGTATAGCTTTGGGGTGTCGATTCCACAGGGAGATGGATTGAGAAATTGAAGAACAATAACGAAATTAACAAAAAGATTAAATGAGTGTGATGTAAATTACAACTAAATGAGTAATTTGAAAAGTATAAAAATGAGACGAAAAGTAGAGCGTAGGGAATTCCTTGTGTATTTGTGGTATTCAAATTTATTCTTAATTCATTGATAACTCAATTAAGAATTCTATGTCCAAATTCTTAATCGGAAGATATAACATTAATAACCAAAACTTAAATCACATGTAACTCTTTGAAAAATCATTCTTCGCGCTTAACTCTCATAAATTGTTATCGATATTGAGAAAATCCAACGACGACAATATACCCAAGAGGCAATATTGCAGCAGAGAATTAAATCAATATAGATAATCAATTGCTCCAAACATAATTATGGAACTAATTCACTCAATAGAAAAAGCATGACTGAATCTATAAACGAAATAGATTTTATAATTATTTGAAGACGAAAAAAAATCACAAATAAATTGAGAATAATAGAACAAAAGAGTTTTAATATTTAAAGACCAAATACATGAATCAAAAATAAATTACAAACCCCATCACACACACAAGTTCATCCCTAGCCCTCCTTGAGAATTTAGTTACACATATTGAAAATATGCAACCAAAATTCTCCAAGGGATAATATGGAAGAGCCAACCATTATTTTCTTCTCTTTTCTTTGGTTTTTCTTTTCTTTTCTCAAGCTCTCAAGATAATGGCTCTTCCAAAGCATCCTCCCACACTAAGCATTCTCCCACACTAAGCATTGTCTTAGAACACACACCCCTCCCTTCTATTTATAAGCATCCTTCATGCAAGTTGTCATGACAAAATCATCACAATTTCAACTTGTTTTGCCATGTCCCATTCTTGAATCCAAGTGATTTGTGAGTTGTTATTTTGATCATTTGTTTTCCCACCATGCATGAGCTGGATTTTGCTTGTAGGTTGAGTGTTTCAATTTTACTTCTCTATCTATTAGTTGTCTTGTATGACTTAATATCATGTGGTCAAATAATTTGTCTTGAAGAAACTTGAGTGCACTTCATCTTGTATCTGAATTGATCATTGAATTTCCAAGTTGGTGTAGGAGTGCTTGCTAGAAGATATTATGATGACATTTGGATTTGATGCAAGTGGCTGAAAAATATCCAGGAACCTCAAGTGCAGGTGCGTCCACTTGATGGTCGATTTTGTCTTAGATTGAGTGGATATCTCTTCAAACATAAAACATAAAAGTTATAGATATTTCTCTTGCGGTTCTAGATCATCTTGAATCAGCTCAATCGGAGATTGGATGAGAGAGTTATGCCCATTTTACGAAAAGATGTCAGAACTGTCTAAAATTCCGCAATTATCTTCATTTGCTCCTAATGTCTCCATTTGTGTCCTAAATCAAAATATAAGAATAATGAGTATATTTAGGCATCAAATAAGAATAAAGTTTTAAACATTAAGAGAGGAAAATATGGCATTTTATATTCTCATCAATATATTAAATCATGCTTATATCTATCTCAAGATAAATGATCATTAATTTTATTAACATGAGTTATATCCATTGTTTTCTCATTTCTTTTAGTATTTAAATAGAGTATTTAGAGTGCATTTTTGTGCACTCATCATCATCTCAAGATAAATAGTTATTAAATAAAATAAAATGAATTATATCATTATTTTCTCTTTTCTTTTAGCATTTAAATAGGGTATTTAGAGTGTATTTTTGTGCACTCATCAAGACAAATCATTAATCATTCGCATGGGCATCTGTTCAAAAATCAGAAGATTCTTTTATCCAATGAATATCCGTGCTTTGCATATTTTCAAGGTAAATTGATTATCAGACCATCTCCCTCAAAAGTCGTTATTGAGTTTCGATCATTTTTACAAAGGATTCATGGGAATATATGTGGGCCTATTCATCCATCAAGTGGAACATTTAGATACTTTATAGTTTTAATTAATCCATCAAGTCGATGATCACATGTTTGTCTGCTTTCCATTAGAAATGTTACATTTGCTAGACTTCTTGCCCAAATAATCAAATTACAAGTACAATTTCCTGACTATCCAATTAAAATCATTCGATTGAATAATGGAGGCGAATTTTCGTCTCAAACTTTTGATAACAATTGCATGTTAATAGAAATAGATGTTGAACATCTTATTGCCCTCACACACACTCAAAATGGCTTAGCTAAATTATTAATCAAAAGACTTAAGCTAATTTCTAGATCCTTACTTATAAAATCAAAGCTACATGTTTCTGTTTTGGGACATGTTATTTCTCATGCAGCATCATTAATTCGAATTAGATCATCTGCATATCATAAATATTCTCCATTATAGTTTGAATTTAGTCAACAATCAAATATTTCTCATCTTCGTAGTTTTGGATGTGTTGTATATATTCCAATTGCACTTCCACAACGTACAAAAATGGGCCCTCAACGTAGACTTGGAATATATGTTGGTTTTGAATCTCCATCTATTATTAGATACATTGAACCTCTTACAGGAGATGTGTTTAAAGCACGTTTTGAGAATTGTCATTTTGACGAATCCACTTTTCCATTACTGAATAACGAAAAGTCTATGCTTAAAGCACGACAAGAAATTATTTGGGATAATAAAGTCCTATCTCAATTTGATCCTTCTAAAAATAAATGTAAACTAGAAGTTCAAAAGATTATCTATTTGTAAAATGTTGTAAATCAATTATCGAATGTATTTACTAACACTAAAAGTGTTGTAAAATCACATATTTCTACTGTTAATACTCCAATAAGGATTGCAGTCCCTAAAACACAAGTTGTTAAAATAGTAATAGATGAGTCTAAGACACGTCTGAAGCATGGAAGACCTATTGGTGTAAAAGACAAAATTCTCCGAAAGAGAAAGATACAAAATGAATTTGGTGTTCCTGAAAAATCCATACTCACAATACAGGCTACAAGCATAGTTGATACTCCTAAAAAGATCAAATCTTTTATTCCAAAATCTCCTGAAAGTGAACTTCCTGAAGAGGTGTTTCATGAAATGTTTTCTTCTAAATAGGAACAGGTACCTGAAAATAATGAGATCTCAATACATATCATGAGTATTGAAGAAAATCTGGATAGAAATTAAACTGTTGTCGACAACATATTTTTATATAAGATGACCCTTGATAATACTAGAAATAATGAAGAAAGTAAGTAAAAAACTGTCGAAGAATGTCGACATAGAAATAATTGGCCAAAATGAAAAATGGCTATTGAGCCTGAATTAAACTCGCTAGCAAAGTGAGAGGTATTTGAACCTGTTGATCAAACACCAAAGAGTGTAATGTCTGTTAGATATATGTGGGTATTTGTATAAAAACGTAATGAGAAAAATGAAATTGTGTGTTACAAATCACGACTTGTTGCACAAGATTTCCTACAGAAATTTGGAATTGATTATGAGGAAATATATTCCTCTGTTTTAGATGCAATCACATTCAAATTTTTAATTAGTTTGTAAGTTACAACAGGATTGGATATGCAGTTGATAGATGTGGTCACTGTATATTTATATGGATCATTAGATCATGACATATATATAAAAATTTCTAAAAAATATAATATGTCTGAAGCATCTACAAGTACATATAGAAGTATGTACTCTATCAAATTTCAAATATTTTTATATAGGTTAAAGCAATCAGGACGCATGTGGTATAATCACCTAAGCGAATATCTATTGAAAGAATGATTTGAGAACAATCCTATATGCCCATGTGTTTTTATTAAGAAATCAATATTCGAATTTATCATTATTGTGCTTTATGTTGATGATTTCAATATTGTGAGAACTCTTGAATAGATCATAAGAAGTGTTATATATTTAAAGAATGAATTTAAAATGAAAGATTTTGGCAAAACAAAACTTTGTTTCCCCCTACAGCTTGAGCACTTGCCAAATAGAATTTGTATTTATCAATCCATGTATACAGAGAAAACCCTGAAGCACTTTAATATGGACAAAACTCATCCCCTAAGTACTCTAATGGTTGTTCGATCACTTGATGTAAGGAATAATCTATTCAGTCCTTGTGAAGACAATGAAGAAATTCTTGGTATTGAAATACCATATCTCAGTGCAATTGAAATTTTGATGTATCTTGCAAATTGCACTTAGCCTGATATTACATTCTCAATTATTCTGCTTGCAAGATATAGTTCTGCACCAACTTGAATGCATTGGAATAATATTAAACATGTCTTTCATTATCTTCAATGTACGATTAATATGAGATTATTTTATCAATATGGATCAAGTCCACAGTTAATTGGGTACGCATATGCTGGTTATCTTTCAGATCCATACAGAGATAGATCTCAAACTAAATATGTATTTACTTATGGAAATACTGCCATATCATAGAAATATGTTAAGCAGACACTATCTGTCACATCTTCAAATCACTTAGAGATCATTGCAATTCATTAAACAAGTCGACAGTGTATTTGGCTGAAATCGATGATTCAACATATCCAAGAAAAGTGTGATCTTTCCATGATCAATGATAGCCAAACAATTTTATATGAAAATAATTATGTTTGTATCATTCTAATCAGAGGAGGATATATCAAAAGTGGCTAAACCAAACATATTTTACCAAAATTCTTTTATACTCACGAATTTCAGGAGAAATGTGAGATTGATGTCAAACAGATACGATTCAAGGATAATATGTCAGATTTATTCACAAAGGCAATACCAACTGTGACATTCAAGAAAGTTGTGCAGAACATTGGAATGCAAAGATGTAAAGATCTATCATCATACACTTTTCAGTAGGAGTAAATATCTTGAAGACTTGTGTTGATTGTACTTTTTTTTTTTGTTAAGATTTTGTCACATTGGGTTTTTATTTGCAAGGTTTTAATGTGCCAATCATAAATCACTTAGCGGTACATAAGAATATTGTATTCTTTTTCCTTCGCTATTAGTTTTTCTTTCCACTAGATTTTTTTTTTTGCAAGATTTTAACGAGACAAATTTTTTATGGATGATCATTTAAGGGAGTGTTATGAAAAGTCAAAAAGAGGGGGCGGCGTATGCCCCCCTCTCTCCTCATGTCCCCATCCCCTTTTTAGTAATTGTGAATGACCATCCACTTTAATAATTTTAGATGATTACTCTTGACTCTCAAACTCTTTATATATATGAGAGTTTCAGATCATTTTGTAAGTAGAAAATAAAGAAAAAAAAGTTCAATTATTAAATAATAAAAGTTCTAAATATTTTTTTTTATAAACTCTCTTACAATAATATTTTCTTCTTTAATTTTCTAACAAATATTGCTTTGTCCGCCAGTGCATGAACGTAATATGAAGAAATGGACAAATCTGTCACTAAAAAGCAAAAATGGTGGTTCGATTATATTTTATCTCTCAAAAAGAAAAATATTAATATACCTTATGAGTTTATCTCTTTATTTTGATCCTTTACATATTTGAATTTTTATTCAATAATTAAGAAAATAATTTGTAATATTTCATATTTTTATGGAAAATACTACTATAAAAGGTTTATACAAAAATAATATTATAAATTAATTTAATTTGATTATATGGTTTGCCAGATTAAAAAATTATTTTTATTATAAAATATATTTAATAGATTAGATGAAACTACATCAATATATGATTATTTTTATCTAATTCTTTTATAAATTTAGTAGTACTCTATTTTTATCATTTTTTAAAAATATTTAAACAATTAGAAAAATGTAAGAACAAAGTAAAATCTAGAATTTGTACTAGAGTGGTTCTACACTCATAAACTGTGGATCCCGATGCCTATTAAAGAAACTTTTTTTTTTTTTTGCTTCTTTTATATATTTCTTTATCACTTTTAAATATTTAAAAAAATTAAAAATATCACAATATTATAAAAATACATACTCTTAATCATGACAATATAGAAGACAATTTAAAAATAAAAATCCCATAGTCGAGACTGGGGATCCATCTATGGGAGTACGATTTCAGTTTATAGTTTATACTAACAGGCACGCACTACAAGATTTGAGGGTTTTTGGGACCAAAAGAATATCCCACCACTAACTGTCGTGGTTAATAGTGGTTGTTGCCAAAAACTGTCTCCATGGCTATTAAAAATTTAATTGCCCACGAAATATCATGTGATGATGGTAGATTGGTAGTAAGCAGTGCTATTTGCGGCAATTTATACTGCAACAAAAAAAATTCCTATAAAACGTAATTTCTAGCCGTCGTTTTAATTTTAACACCACGGTAATAGTTGCATTTAAAGAACACACGGTAATCTTTATAACTCTCTCCCTCTCGCGTTAGCAGCTCTCCCTCCCGGCCCTGACAAAAACTCAAACCTCTCTCTCGGTCTCAGCCCTCCCTCTCGAGCTCTCTCCCTCTCGGTCCATTCCTTCTCGCCAATCAAAGGCCAGGGACATTTGTTCGATCCAACACATAAATGGGCATCGATTGCTACCCTATTTCATATGTCCAAGAATCATGGTGATAGAACGAGAGAGTGTGGGAGAGGGGGGGAGGGACTTCGGCTTGGCTATGGCCGAGTATGGGAAGGTCTCCAGTGAGTGGAGGACACGATGGTAGTGGCTGGAGGTCGTGGGTCGCGGCATATGGCGGGTTAGGGGTTGAAACAGATCTGGAGACCCATTTTCAGGTTTGTGAGTTGGGGGTTATGTGGGTGCTCGGCAGTGGCTGGGTCCAGTGGCTAGAGGTCGCCGGAGAAGGGAGGTGGTCCAAGGAGGTGGTCGACGTGAGGTGGTGGCTCATGGTAGTCGGTGTTGGGCTCAATACGCGTTGAAGGCTACGCGAGACACCCATTTCAGGTTGCATGCGTGTAGCTAAGGGAGAGGCTGCCAATGGTGGCTGGGGTTGCTCGCCGACGGGGGGAAGCTGGTGCAGTGGTTGACGGCACAACAAGTCACCGACGGCACAACAGGTTTACTTTCCTTATTTTGTTTCTTCCGATTAAGTCGATTTTTTGGTTGGATGTGAATTTGCTTGTTGGATTTCCATTCGTTGGTATGGATCATATATTTTTAGGGGTTTGATATTTGCATGGATGTAAAGTTTATTGTTTTTTCTTTCTGATATGCGACATTTCGGAGTTCTCTGCATCCTCTCATTTGATTTTTTCTTTTGGATATGCAACATTTCTTTTGGTACAACCTAATGTACTTTGCTATATTACTTGCATTTTAGAACATCAGTTCAATGTATATTCTAGATTAATTTCAATATTTACTTCCAAAGAATATGGGTTTTTGAAGGCATTTGAACACTGATTTTAAGGGTATTTTGCACTTGGCACTGTTATTGAACTCCACAAAGTACATTTGTATACATGGCCGCTGAGTCAAATAATTATATAGATACATGTATTGCATTTTGAAATAGAAGAATGTTGGGTGTGATAGTGCACCTAAATTATATTAAATGGTTAAGTAATATTGTTTGAGTTTTTGTCACAGTCCAGTTCATGGTGACAAACTTTTCTAATGTCATTCATGTTCACAATGTGGGGCATGAGATATCTAAAGTATGCTCTCAGTCTATTCTTCTAGTTATTTTATTTGATATTAGATTATATAGTTGGTTAATAATTGACTTTAGGTAAAAGTAAATAATTGAGACCATTTGAAGTATTTCTCATTGAAGTGGAGGACATTAAATTGAAATGAAAATTCTATTACATGTCCTGGTTCCGCCACATGGATTTGGTGAAACAAGATGCATGTTTCCAGACAGAGACTTGGCATGGATTTGGTGAAAGATAGCTGCTGCTACACTATTAGTAAGTTATTGTCTTCGCCCCACCTAAATTTGATTTCCACAATGTTGCTGGCTTGTGTTGGCCTCCATTTTTTGAACTTCAAGCAGTTTTTTAGGTTTATTCCCAGTTCTTGTATGCATATATTTCAGAACCTGGAAAAGATTTTGAGTTGGACATTGAAATGATAACATTATTTGATTGGAATAGATCTTCACAAGAACTGATTGGTAAGGATATTGTGTATATAACTAAATTAAGGTCCTGTTTCTCTCTCCCCCGTTGTTATGAGGCTGTTGATAGTATATTATGCATTTACTCAATTAATTACATTAACTAACAGGATCTCGGGTTTGAATACAATATTGTTAGATTAACTGAAGGGGCTTCAAGGATCTATTTAATTTACTGTTAAGGGTTGTGCAAACACTTTCTTGTCATATTGGAAATTGACTATACCTATGTATCTCAAGGTTAAACTAATTTGTTTTCTGGTAGAGTGTCCATGTATATTCACTAATTAGTTTACAGCTAAATAATTAATTGTGGTATTGGGGTTTTTCCTATCTCGATTTGGGTAATGTTGATTACATTTTGTGTAAGTGGCTAAGAGAATTATACTTTATGTACACTGTTAAATCTTACAAATTACAGTTGTTGCCCAGATGACTAACACAAGAGGGGGGGTGAATTGAGTTGTATTTAAAAAAATAACAATTATAAATCAAATATATAATGTAAAACATAAATAAAATATGAAACAACAATAAATATAAAGAGTAAGGTAAGAGAGAAACAAACTCAATATGTTAACGAGATTCGGCTCCACTGCCTATGTCCTCGCCTCAAGCTACCCCTTGACGATCCCCAAATCCACTATTCAATCTCCTTTAGGTGGAGATAGAAACTTATTACACCTTTGAGCAGCACCGCTCCAAAGAATCCGTGTAGAACACCCTCTACACTTCCAATCACCTCACACTTGGTGATTTAACTATTCTCCGTGTAGAACACCTTCTACACACACAAGGGTTATACGCACCCTCTTACAAATACAAGAGTTGATAGTGGGTAGACTATCAAAATACATTCCTCAATGAGTGAGATAGAAACAATACAGCTCAACCTATATCTCTCTCAACAAGAACAAGAATTAAGACTCAAAACTTTAGAAAAGAGAGAATGAGAGCTTTGAAAGAATGATGCAAAACTTAACAATAAATGTGTAAGCTCTTGTTGTGATTTTTACAAAACTCAAGTGAGCTATTTATAGGCAAACGAGTCTTTAATTTCAAATTTGAAAAGATTCACATGTCAAATAAGAACACTATTCACTTTTCAAAAAATTCAAATAAAAACATTTCCATTTTGCATTTGTCAAAGACAACTCCATTCATTTTTCAAATAATACAAATCTAATCTTTTGCTTTTCATATATGAAAAAATGAGCATGATTTATTTTTCAAACAAAAACATCTTCTTTTTGCATATGTCAAAAAAACACACAACCACCCTTTAAGATTTTCAAACAAATCATCTATCTTTTACATTTGTCAAAAAAACACACAACCACCCTTTAAGATTCTCAAATAAAATTATCTACCTTTTACATTTGTCAAAAAAAAGCATCCATCACTTTTGAAAATATTCAAATAAAACATGCACATGTGAAAGATGACAATCAATCATCTTAATATTTTCAAAGTTCAAACATTTAATCATGTCATGCACATGTGAAAGATGACAATCAAGCATCTTAATATTTTCAAAATTTAAACCTTTAATCATATCATGCATATGTGAAAGATGACAATCAATCATCTTTCAAAATTTTCAAAGTTCAAACATTTAATCATGTCATGCACATGTGAAAGATGACAATCAATCATTTTTCAAATTTTTTAAATTTAATTTTCAAAATATTCATGCACATGTGGAAAATATATTTAATGCTTTATGATAAAATATTAATTTTGAGCCTTAATCCTAATTTCAAATTTTTAAGAGATTTACAAAATTACTCTATGATTTTAATATGAATTTGTTCTCTTCTTGTTCATGCTTACTTTCTTGATGTGCTTGATTCTATTGTGTGGACAACTTGAGCTTGAGACTCCTTTATTCTTTGAATTCATTTGTTATCATCAAAATCCATGTGTAGATTTACACGAAACTTGAAATCTTGAATTCAACAATCTCCCCCTTTTTGATGATGACAAATGCTTGATAGAACTTGAAACCAGTATGAATACTTAAGCTCCCCCTGAGAATGTGCGTTAGTTTTTTAAGCAAAAATATAAATATAATTCCAAGCATATATAACAAGTTTAGCAATTTAAACAATATTAATGTTCTAGTCTAAAACTTCTCCCCCTTTTGGCATCATTAAAAAGGAATCATAATTAGCTCAATAAGATATATTCCTACAATAACCAATAGACAAATAAAACGCTGCGTTAGTAGAGACTGTAGAAGTTAGAACCACCCGTGTCTAACAAAACCTGCAAACGTTGAAGCCAAATTTTATCATCTCGGTGTGGAAGAAGATTTAAATCCGCTTGATGTTATTGACGAATTAGATGTTCCAAAGATTTGAAGTTAAATAATTAAAATTATTCGTATCCGACAAAGACAGCAAAAGCTGTAGGCCTAGCTCTGGCAATGCGGTGCGGAGCCATGCATGTCCGACAAAACCTGCAAATGTTGGAAGTCTAACTCTGGCAATTCGGTGCAGAACCACGCGTGTCTGACAAAACTTACAAAGGTTGGAGGCCTAGCTCTAGTTGTCGGTGCGGAAGCAGATTCAAATCCGCATGATATTGTTGAAAAATTAAACATTATCGAGATTTGAAAATTGCTGTTTAAAATACCGTTTTCACCTGTCGGATATTCAAATAAATTTTCTCCCCACTCATTGATCCAGTTTCTATTTATTCAAAACGATAGAATGGTAGAGAAAATTTCGTCTAATAATCTTCCGGATTTGAATCAGGAACTGTCTCAACCAGTCATTTTATCTCATGAGATTGTCAACACCATGATAGAAGCAGAGATGCATTTTTCAAATAGAACTGATTCTGAGGTTGTTGCAGCATCAAGAACTCTCAGTGCTCAATATGCTGCCTTTGTTACGACCATGTCTCGGAGATTACTAGCGATGGCAAATGGGGTTGATTGACTTAACAATCAAATATCTGTTCTGCATCAAAAGCTTGTAAATAAAGGTAGAAAGAATAAGAGGTTAAAGCAAGAAAATAAAGATTTGACGGAATTAGCTCGTGTTTTGAAACTTCAAATAGAGGAATCGGAACGATTAAGAGTTCAAGTACAGAGTCAACATCAGCAGATAATGGCAGCGTTTCACGAGAGAAACATAGACAATTATAATTAATCTCGCTAGCTTAGTTCGGTAACTTTTGACAATATGCATCTGGCATATCTTGTAAGCTTGACTAAGTAAGATTTGAAGAGATGACAGTTTGTCTTCTACTTATTTCCATCTTTATAAAAGCAATCCTTAGTTTTATCTAATCCGCATCAAATCTTCTTCTCATTGTTGTAGTTTATCTTCATTCTCACTTTACAAAATCTTAATGGCTCCTCAATTCTCTTTCAGTGCTTCTTGTGATCAATCTATTTCTGCATCTGTCGTAAGTGCCATGAAGCAACAAAACACTGATTTGACTAATAAATCAGATCATGATGGCATTTACGAGCTTGTGGGTCTCGGGACTCGATACTCATCTTCCATTGTTGATTTTTCCGCTCGGTTACAGTCTAAAACCCGCGAGATAGAGAAGCTTAATGAGAAGATCGATATTATTCAACGACTTATTCAAGAGTCTAACAAAAAAATAGTAGACTTAAAACAACAGAATAAGGATTTAAAATCCTTACTTGCCTCTGCATTTCGATTGCTTGATCCTTTAGACAAGGATGGCATGATGATTTATGAGGAGCAAATGCATTTGAATGATGAGGCTAAACGTCTCAAGTTTCTGTAGGTCATTTGAGATAATGGAATAAAAGTATCTAGCAGATATTCATGATATGCATAATTCCTATTTATCTTCTAATCGTGTAAAGTTTATCTTCTGGTAGGGGTTTTGTAAAACTTTCTGCCAATTGATCATGTGTACTAGTGAATTCTAATACAATATCGCTCTTCTGCACATGATCTCTAAGAAAATGATATCTAATTTCAATATGTTTGGTCTGAGAATGTTGTATTGGATTCTTCGAAAAAATTATAGCACTTATATTTATCACATTTGATTGGAATGTGATTGTACATAAGTTTAAAATTCTCAAGTTGTTGCTTCATGTAAAGAACTTGAGTACAACAACTACCTACAGCAACATACTCTACCTCAGTAATAGATAATGCAATAGAATTTTCTTTTTACTAAATCATGAAACAAGTGACTGACCTAAGAAATGACATGTTCTACTAAAACTTTTTTGATCATCTTTGCAACCAGTATAATCGGTACCTGAATAACTAATAAGATCGAAAGAAGTGTGTTTAGGATACCATAACTCTAAGTCAATGGTACTGGCAAAATATCTAAAAATCCGTTTGACTGCAATCAAATGAGATTGTTTTGGAAATGATTGAAAACGTGCATATAAACATACACTGAACATAATATCAGGTCTACTAGTTATCAAATATTATAAACTACTAATCATACCTCGATATACATTTGAGTCAACTGGCTTACCGCTTTCATCTTTATCAAGTTTAGTGATTGGACTCATTGATGTTCTAATTACCTTCGCACGTTCCATCTCAAATTTTGAGTAACTCTTTGATATATTTTAACTGATTAATAAATGTTCCACTTTTTGCTTGCTTGATTTGCAATCCGAGAAAGAAATTAAGTTCTCCCATCATGCTCATTTCAAATTTTTCACTTCGTGAAGGTTCTCCTAGAATTTAGTCCGCTGAATGATCTTTCACATATTTCCACTATTTGGTTGCATCTTGTACTAAGTCTTGATGATCTTTCCTTCTATTTCCATGATCTTTCATTTTGAATTGTCTCCAAATATCACATATCATTTTTCTTTAAAAGTGAAGTCAATGAATTTAGTTTTGTCTTCTGTCACGTATCTTGAGCATCCGTTGTCTAAAAATCATTTATTTTTACCTGTAGAATACTTCATGCATACCTACAAAAGCAATTAAAAATAATTCCTGGTACCCAAGTTCTTTGGGTCCTTTATTTATTAGTATTAGAAGCAACAAGATGTTTAGGTACCCATATGGCCCTAATAGTCATTGTATGTTTTCTTCTAATAGGACAAGCAAGATAATTATGACCATTTCTATTACAAAAATTGCAAATAGCATGTGACATATATGAAAAACTTGAGTGATTATAATAGTATCATTTTTTAACAAAATTATTTTTATGAAAAAAATTTTGAATATTGAACTTTGATTAAGAAGGATTATCAAAAAAGTTTTTATAAGATTTGTATTTTTGTTTTGGCTTATATCCCAAGCTTGCCTTATCAAAAACACATCTTTGACTACCAAGAAATTTTTCAAAATTTCTTTTTCCATTCGTAAAGTTTTCAATAATATTTTCTAAATCATTTTTCTTTTTCTTCAACTCAAGATTTTCATCTTTCAAAACAATACTTTCTTTTCTTAAAATATCAATTTCGTTTGTTAAAGAAGAATTTTTATTTTTCAAAGCAGTATACTTGATACCTAATTTTTCAAATTCCTCATATACCTCTTTTAAAATATTTTACAATTCTTCATATGAAGGATCTTCAATATTATCAAAATTTGTTACCTCAATGTCATCTTTAGCCATAAGACAAAGATTTGCTGATTCTCCATTGCTTCCTTCACTATCTGAACTACTTGAATCATCATCTCATATAACTTTCATTGCTTTTTTGCCTTTATTTCGATCTTTCTTTAGCAGAGGACAATCTGACTTGATATGATCAGGCTTATTGCATTTATAACAAATTAAAGTGTCATTTTTACCTGAATCTTTCTTGGAAAACTTTTTGAAAGATTTCCTTGGAGGAGTTTTATGTTTCTTTAAGAATCTCTGAATTCTTCTTGTTATCATCGCAACTTCTTTATCTTTATCGTCATTTTCCTCATCTTCATCACTTTCATTTTCATGTGGAATAGCTTTAAGTGCCAAACTCTTCTTTGAATTTCCTTCTTCTTCTCCTCTTTTCAATGTGTACTCATGGGTGATAAGTGACCCGATGAGTTCATTCACTTCGAGCTTCTTGACGTCTCTAGCTTCAAGAATCGCTGTCACTTTTGATTCCCAACGTTTTGATAGAGAGTTGAGAATTTTTCTTACTATCTCCACTTTTGAATAAATTTTGCCAAGAGCTGTCAAGCTGTTTATGATGTTAGTAAAACGAGTGTGCATACTAGAAATAGATTCATCATCATTCATCTTAAACATTTCATATTCATGAGTAAGAATATAAATTTTTGATTCCCTGACTTGAGAAGTTCCTTCATAAGTAACTTCCAAGTTATCCCAAATTTCCTTTGCTGTAGTGCAAGTCATTACTCTATTAAACTCATTACCATTGAGAGCATTATATAATAAATTCATAGCAGTTAAATTCAAAGTATAAAGTCTATCGTCTTCACGATTAAACTCTTCTTCTTCCTTTTTGACTTTTACTCCATCAACAACTTTTGTTGGAATATAAGGTCCATTTACAATGCATTTCCAGATTTCTCGACCTTGAGCTTGAAGGAATACTCTCATTCAAACTTTCCAGAATGAGTAATTGCCTCCGCAAAAGAGTGGAGGCTGACTGCTAGATTGACCTTCACCAAATGAAGCTGCAATGTTAGTCATAAGATCTTAACTCAAAAGATAGTTAATCTTATAATAGAGCTCTAGCTCTGATACCAATTGTTACTGATCATAGGCCGCACCTATGTCACCTAACAACTGTACCTACCAGACTAGCCGGCCACCGTCTCTACCAGTGCACCGTCACCCATGTCGAACAGTCTTGCTTCGGTGACATAGTCACAAGCGAGAGTTTCCATGAGTGATCTGCCTGTATGAACAGTACAGGTCAACTAGCTTCGATACCAATTGTTACCCAGATGACTAACACAAGAGGGGGGGTGAATTGAGTTGTATTTAAAAAAATAACAATTATAAATCAAATATATAATATAAAATATAAATAAAATATGAAACAACAATAAATATAAAGAGTAAGGTAAGAGAAAAGCAAACTCAGTATGTTAACAAGGTTCGGCTCTACTGTCTACGTCCTCGCCTCAAGCTACCCCTTGAAGATCTCCAAATCTACTATTCAATCTCCTTTAGGTGGAGATAGAAACCTATTACACCTTTGAGCAGCACCGCTCCAAAGAATCCGTGTAGAACACCCTCTACACTTCCAATCACCTCACACTTGGTGATTTAACTATTCTTCGTGTAGAACACCTTCTACACTTCCAATCACCTCACACTTTGTGATTTAACTATTCCCCGTGTAGAACACCTTCTACACACACAAGGGTTATACGTACCCTCTTACAAATACAAGAGTTGATAGTGGGTAGACTATCAAAATACACTCATCAATGAGTGAGATAGAAACAATACAGCTCAACCTATATCTCTCTCTACAAGAACAAGAATTAAAGTTCAAAACTTTAAAAAAGAGAGAATGAGAGCTTTGAAAGAATGATGCAAAACTCAACAATAGATGTGTAAGCTCTTGTTGTGATTTTTGCAAAACTCAAGTGAGCTATTTATAGGCAAATGAGTCTTTAATTTCAAATTTGAAAAGATTCACATGTCAAATAAGAACACTATTCACTTTTCAAAAAATTCAAATACAAACATTTCCATTTTGTATTTGTCAAAGACAACTCCATTCATTTTTCAAAGAATTCAAACCTAATATTTTACTTTTCATATATGAAAAAATGAGCATGATTTATTTTTCAAACAAAAACATCTTCTTTTTGCATATGTCAAAAAAACACACAACCACCCTTTAAGATTTTCAAACAAATCATCTATCTTTTACATTTGTCAAAAAAACACACAACCACCCTTTAAGATTCTCAAACAAAATCATCTACCTTTTACATTTGTCAAAAAAAAGCATCCATCACTTTTGAAAATATTCAAATAAAACATGCACATGTGAAAGATGACAATCAATCATCTTAATATTTTCAAAATTCAAACATTTAATCATGTCATGCACATGTGAAAGATGACAATCAAGCATCTTAATATTTTCAAAATTTAAACCTTTAATCATGTCATGCACATGTGAAAGATGACAATCAATCATCTTTCAAAATTTTTAAAGTTCAAACATTTAATCATGTCATGCACATGTGAAAGATGACAATCAATCGTCTTTCAAAATTTTCAAATTTAATTTTCAAAATATTCATGCACATGTGGAAAATATATTTTAATGCTTTATAATAAAATATTAATTTTGAGCCTTAATCCTAATTTCAAAATTTTAAGAGATTTACAAAATTACTCTATGATTTTAATGTGAATTTGTTCTCTTCTTGCTCATGCTTGCTTCGTTGATATGCTTGATTCTATTGTGTAGACAACTTGAGCTTGAGACTCCTTTATTCTTTGAATTCATTTGTTATCATCAAAATCTATGTGTAGATTTACACGAAACTTGAAACCTTGAGTTCAACAACAGTCCCCATATGCATTACATGGATAAACAATAGTCCTAATATGTTTAACCATTTTATAGCAGTCTATATATACTCAATTAACTCTCCATGCATTCAGGTCCTAGCAAGGATGGGTGGCGGAGATTTATCTAGCTGCCTTGCTGTTAAGGAAGGCTATTGATACCTGGAGGTCCTTGCATGCAAACAAAGAAGTAAAGACAAATTTTCTTGTAAACATGTTAACATAATTTTAATCTACTTTTAGAAATTGTTATTACTATCAATTTTAATCTCCAATGTTTGTATATAATTTTTTACCTTATCATAAAAATTATTTTTATGATTTTTACAAATTTTGTTTTTCTTGAAATCTTTTAGTATTTGCCGTGAAGACAAATTGTGGCAGAAAATTTTTGCCTATCAAAGTCTACTTTTTGCCATGAAACTCTTCATGGCAAAAGATCAATGACCTTCAACCTCTAGGTCAAATATGGTAACAAATATTTTTTAGTGGCTATATGCATAGTGGGTACAAATTTTTTTCCAAGACATGGTATCATGACAGCCAATCACTAGCCACTACACAATAGAGATTTCATGATATCATTTGCCAAGAGCCCCTTGTGGAAATAAGGTATCATTTGCCACGAAAACTTATACTCGCGACAAAAAATAGTATTTACCGCGAGTTTTATGCCACGAACCTCCCACGGATGGAATTGGTGGCAATTGCTCTATGGCCACGAAATAGACACTTTTAACTGCAAAAGCCTTCCTTGGCTAAAACCTGAATAACTTGTAGTGACGCCATCAAAATTTAGGCCGCACGCTAGCAGCGCCCTTTTGAAAAATTTGTATTTGTAATTCTAGCAGTACATATTGAAAGTATGAAAAATGTTAAAATCACAAATAATAGTCACAAAATCTTGATTATATATATATTTTTTAACTTAGTGAGGAAGAGTGTACTTTTTAATTGCGTTGTGATTTTTTTTTAAAGTGATTTAAAACTATAAAAAAATACATGAAAAAAGAAAGTCAACATAATTTTTAATCATGCATGTTGTGATTTAACAAAAAAAGATTTCAAACCGTTTAAAAATTATTTGAAAAAAAAAATCAAGAAGAAAAAAATCTTCTAGGCGACTGGATCCTACGTATGTAAGCGTAGCAGCATTATGAAACTATTGATAGTCTCGAGTGAATATAGAAGGAAATCCACAATTTTCATTGCGAACTTTATAGGTACATCATTTCTAATTTAGGTGCGCGCAGTTTGAAATTTATATAATTTATGATATTGCACCTTGAAATATATGTAACGGTTTGGAGATCAAATTATATATGTATATATATAATATTAATTCGAATGAATAATTTCAATGGACAAAAGAAGATTATGTAAACTAAAATTTCACTTATATGATTCCATTGTGTCTTTCACAATTTTGTTTTCAAGAATTTGCCATGATTTATCTTATTCATGCATAATATCATGCAAAATGGATACAAATTTTTGGATGCTACTTAGTATCAGCAATATCACTACAACATATTTTGGTATTTACAGCGAAAAAAATCGCTGCGAATACACATAAAATCGCCGGGAGTATTCTATATCAGCAGCGAATATTTTCACCGCAAAAGCCTCTTTAGACTGAAGGAATTTCGTTGCAGCGAAATTTAAAATCGCTGCATATTCTAAATCTAACTTTAAAATAGTGGACGTAATTATATATATATTTTTTCAAATTTTCTGTATATTCTAAATCGATTTCAAATTGCCCATAAATTGGAACTTGAAGGTCTCTTTGTCGATAGCAATGCAAGATTCAAAACTCAACTAATTACACAAAAAATCAAGCGATTGAACCACAAAATGCATTACAGCATAACAGTGTACTCATTGTCCATATAAGATCCCAAAGTCACATGTTCACAAAGTCAGAGTTCCATCATAGGAAAAGCATTGAACCACAAAATCATAATGCCAAAATAAACAGCCTGTTCACATATTCACAAAATTAGAGTTTCCACCACTGTTTCTTGCTACACCAAATCGTCCAACCTACAGACATAAAAGCAAGTCTAAATTAAATAATTGAAGTAAAAAAAAAAGCTAAAAATAAATTATTGCAAAAAAAAAAAAGGCCAACCAAATTCCTTTTTTTTATATATAAAATATAATAAACAATTCAATTTTTTATTAAATTTTAAAACAACAATAATATTAAAAAAATAATATTTTATTTAACTTTTAATTTTCATCTAAAACTATTTCATCTCATTTCACTATTTAAGTGGCACCTTAGTTTTAATATCCTTGCAAATTCTTGCAATATTTCTTATTTCCTTTAAATTTTAATTGGAGAAATTTAAAGCAGACTTTTTGCACAATAGGACTTATAATCAGCTAATTAGTCTATATATATACGAACTTCTCTTAATATTTGAAATCAAGTTTAAGGTGTTTGATATTGTCGTGTATAGGAATAATTTAGTTCGATCAATCTTGGCATACGCTAATGATAATTAGCACATATGTTATAGTATTTGTAACCTAGAGTGATGATCATTACTATATAATATGAATGACGAGATCATGCATGCATGTTCTATTTCGTATGTATTCTTCACGATGCCATTCTGGGTACTTAAGAGGCAATCGAAAAACATGTAAGTCTAATGGTGTAGAATTTTGTAGAGGCAACCATAATGTCGGGAACAACAAAGTCACTAGGTAGAGGCTTGGGTTTGAAGATCTACCTTTTAGATCAGGTCTGGATGGGAAACAATAACCTTTATGGTGTGGAACATACCCAACGACCTACGATTTTGAGATTTGGGTGAGTGGTCGATAAGTGGCTAGACTTGAGCTTGATGGCCTAACTCCTTTAACTGCATGACCTTCTTCTAAATTTATTAGTCCTATTACTCTTGTACACGTACACCATTTTAAAGCCTTATTAACACACTTAAAACCTCAACATCACTAATATGAAGATAAATAAATAAATTATAACAAAGTCAAACTACTATAAATCTAGGAAGCAAAATAATTAAACAGCGGGCTACTAAAGTGATCTGGATCTTACAAAATTCTTCCTCCTTGGGTTTCTCCAGAGATCGACCAAGCGATTGAACAACCTATGCATCCATAGAAATCATACTGTTAACAATGAGCTTAAGCAAAAAACAAAGTTTCAAACTGCCAAAGTCAACTTAAACAACATGAGTTAAAGGCATAGATACTTACAAAATGATATCTGGCAATGCAGCTTAATATCATCTCACGTATATGTATATTTATATATATATATATATATGTATTGTCAACCAATCATCTCATCTATTTTGTTCTATATGGTTTCAATGAAAAACATCTTCATTCTTTCTTAAATGATTTTTATGCTCAACATCTTCATAAAAATTACTGAGACAAGTCTGAGATTCATTAACTTTAAAGCTTTGTATGCCTTTTGCAAAGGTCTCTCTATGTGCGCTGGCTTGGCTCAAGCATAGAGGAAGACAATGCATTGCTAACACAACATAGTAGAAAAATCAATAGTTAAGCAGGGTGTATTCATTTTAACCTTAATCCTTTTCAATTTTTGGTGATAATTCCTTGTTTAACTAATCTACAGGAAATAATCTAAATCTAAGCATGTCTCGTTGTCCAAAAAATCACAAGATCTATAATAAATCACTCAGGTTTCTATCTCCTTGTAATTCCTGCAATCACGTTCTAGAATAACTGATTTTTCAGCTAATAAATTACTCAAGTTTCTAGAATAAATAAATCACAAGATCTATAATAAATCACTCGTTATAACTCCCCAACTAAGTGGTACCAGATAAACAGAATACTGAAGATAATGATTCGGGAACATCACTGTCCAACCATTGTTTTAGAAATATTCATGGAATTACATGCATGATGTGCCTCGCAATGTTAATATAACTATTAAGTTTCACAAATAAAACTTAATAGTCAATTAGTTTCACAAACATAATAGAGCACTCTATTAAGTTTCACAAATAAAACTTACATTAAGTTTCACAAATATAAAACTTAATATAACTATTAAGTTTCTTACCTGTTTCTTCTATCAAGTAGTCAACCTTAATCGATTTCTGAAAACCTAGTAAGATACTTTTGTCATGAACAGAGCACTCATGTTGCTTGCTTTCACAAGTACTTGCAAAATTGAAAATACCACAATTTGCTCATGCACATTTATTTCTTCCTTAACAAACTGAAAATCTTAATTTTACAAAAAATTACTCGCAAAACATTCACATACAAATACAATTATAGTTATAAAACTTAAAAAAAGAAAGAATGATAATTACATGCACAACTTGAAATATTAATAGAAATCAGAATTAATAATAGATTAATGGAAGTCTCGGCATGATGTTATTAAACTTCATTTGTTTAATCTGTAAGCTTTATATGCACCAAGAAACACTTCTTTTAGTATATAATATGCAGATAAGGATTGCTGCTATATGATTTACTTATTAAAATAAGGATTTCTGTTATATCTTACATCTTCTTACTATATTACATTTAAATGCATTTGCCAGATTACACAAATGCTGCAAAACTCAGACCAAAACCATACATATACCACTAGCATTGCAAGTCACATTCAAATTTAGCACAACCACTAAAGCTACTGAAACTGCCTGAAATAACTAGGTTACTTTGCAACAAGTTTCTTTGTTCCTAGTCATATTCTAGATTCGGTCTGTAATTGAAATTATAAAATTTTATTATATTATATTGTATAAAACAAAAACCTAGCAATGATGAGATCACAGTACACCTACATTGCATCTCTAACTTGTATAAAACAAATTAGATTAGGTAAAATGTAATAAACCATGTTTAAACAAAATTCCTAACCTAAAGCATGTTTATATCTAGTAAATCAACAACCCTAACTTAAATCAAGAACTATAAATCGTCGTTTTGAATGAAATAATCGAAAGAAAGTCATGAGGTTTACCTGAAGATTCGAGAGAAAGTGAGGGTTAAGTAGTAAATCACCTACTGCATGAACTCCACACTTCTGTCTTGGAGGCTTCAAGATCACATTTTCCTCTTCTCCCTTAGGGTTTCTTACAGATAAAACTCGTGAAGCGCCTAGAAGATGGGGGGAAACTCATGAAGGGCCTGGAAGGTGTGATGGAAATCGAAGAGGAGGGGGGTGGAAAATCGAAGAGGGGGGAGGTGGAAAAATCGAACAGAAAATAAGGGGGGAAATAAGAGGGGGAAAAATCAAAAGGGAGGAAATAAGAGGAAGGGTGATGATTGCATTTAATCTAGTGTTCACAGCGAAAATAAATTGTTGTTAAACACTGATAGTCGTTTATCACAGCAAAATAAATCGCCGCAACAAGAGAAAACATTTTCCAATGATTTATTTCGCCGCAATATCAATAAAAATTGCTGCAAAAACTCTAATGGTCAAATTTATATTATACATTCTCAACGAATTTGAATTCGCTGCAAAATGGTAGTTTACCCAGTGACTTATTTACCAACGCTTATAAAATCGTTGGAAAAAACCTTTTTTCTTGTTGTGAATAGGCCATCTAAAAAAGTACCTCAAAATATTCAATTGATAGTTGTACCTTGTCACACGAAAGTAGCATTCTCCTCTCTCTCGATGCGCTAGGCAAAAGTAGGGAGTTTACTCATGCCGTTGTGTAGGGTCTTCTCCATCCTTTAGTGTGGATTCTCTTGGATTTTCTTCTCTTTTTCTGCATTTTAGTGTTTGATGTATGGTGGACGAGTTGAGTAACATGTGTGAGGGCCATTCTTTAATGACAGATGCAAGCAGTGTTGTGAATGTGGATAAGGAAAGGCTTCATGAGGTTGTCGTGCAAGGAGAAAAGTGTTTGATCCTTAAACTCTTTACAAAACGATATTCCAATAGCAAGGCTTTCAAGTAGACTCTTCAATGAGTTTGACGTCCTCTTAAGGACATTCATTTTTGGGAACTAAATTCAAAATTGATGCTTGTGGAATTTGATGATAAGAGAGACAAACTGTGAGTTCAGCTGGATGGGCCATAGACTTTCGACAAACAGTTAGTGTTAATTCATTTTTTAAATGGCAAACTTCAGGTCCAAGATATCCAAATGACTGAGGCGGAGTTCTGGGTCCATATTCACGATCTTCCAATGATGGCTTGTAATGAGTACACTACGTGCCATATTGGAGAATCTATTGGGACAGTTCTTGAGGTTGATCATGAAAAGGGTGAGCCGACTTAGGGGGAATATGTTCGACTGTATTTCTCTCTAGATATCTCTAAACCCCTTCTACGCAAAAAGAAGGTTGACTTGGGGGATGGGCAAGTGTATTGGGTTTGATTCACCTATGAGAGGTTATCGAAATTCTGTTATTATTGTGGCCTAGTGGGACACGGACATAGTGACTGTGAACACTACAAAGTCTCATTTGCATTAGAGTCAGTGTTGCCTAATGGACAGTGACTGCAGGTGGCACAACCAGTGGGACGAACGACATATCGGAAGGATGATCGGGGAGTAACTGCCAAGGATCAATCAGTAATTGCTTCAGCGAAAATCCAAGGCCCTACAATCATTAAGATGCAAACCTCCCCATCCAAATAATTATCTATGGCGGTTACAATGGAGGATATGCACCAATCACCTCCCTTTACGACTGCAAAAAAAAAGGAGCGGGTGTTTCCTGGTCTTAGGAAAACTCGGCTAAGAAATAGGGGAAGCTGTCGATTGATGAGGGCAATGCAAAGGAGTCTCATGGCACAGCTTCAAATCCCAACAGTAACTCCCCAAACATTGACATTCTCCAGGCCCTATTGATTCCATGGATTTGGGACCCGGCCCATCAACCCTAAAACCCAGAGTTAAGCATGGCAGGCCTATTTTAAAGCCCATATTGACTAAATGGGGGAAGTTGTTAACTAAGTCATTGTCTACAAAATACCTAAAACAGGAAGCCTTGGTGGCAATGGTGGAAATGCGAGAGAGACATAGAAGCTCACCTTGTTTGTACTTGAGGGGTTGGACAAGGGGCATGAAGAATTTGAATGAAGTTCCTTACTTGGAACTCCCGTGGACTTGGGAACCCACGGGGAGTTCGAACCCTCCGATATCTCATCCGGAGCGAAGACCCCGAGATTTTTTTTCCTTCAAGAAACCAAAGTGAAGGCAGCAAAAATGGAGAGGTATAAGTATCTATTGGAGCTCCAGAATTGCTTCACAATCAATTCGAGAAGATGTAGTGATGGTCTCGCTTTGCTGTGGCATTCCGAGGTAAATCTTCAAATTTTAAGCTTCTCATCCAATCATATTCATGATGTTATTATCATTGATTTAGATAGCTCACTTAACTAGTATATTACGGGGGTGTATAAAAAAACCTACAACGTCAAATAGACAAGATACCTAAGATCTCATCAGGTACCTATCTAGTTCTATTGAGAAGGCATGGATGCTCTTTGGGGATTTTAATGAGGTTTTAGACCCACATGAAAAATTTGTTTTGGGGTGGGGGTGGGGGTGGGGGTTTTTTTTTTGGGGGGGGGGGGGGTGAGTATTAGACTAGAATCCCAAGAAGCTTTCAGGGTTGTAGTTAATGATTGTCACCTGAGCTATTTAGGGTTCAGGGGCCCTAAATATACCTAGTGTAACCATAAGGAGGCACAACAAGTGGTTTGGGAATGTTTGGATAGATTCTTGGCTAATCTGTAATGTTTGGATATTCATGTGGAAGCTGCAATCTATAATGGTTCAGTCTTATACCCAATGTGGGTAGGGAACCTTGACAGTGCAAAGCTTATTGAAGATTCCTAGTCTATAGACACTTCTCTTGAGTCAATGAATGTAGTCATGGCAAGTAGGCTTGTTCATCCGGGCCGGATTGTACTTGGCCCGGTTTGAAATTTTATTTTTTTCTTAACATTTTTAAAATTTGTTTTTTAAATATTTAAGTAAATTTTGAATCCGGGTTTCGGATTCCCAAATTCGGAACCCGGATGAACACCCCTAATAGTAAGTATTGAGACATGTGGGAAGCAACTCTATACCTGGAATAGGGACTCATTTGAAAATGTTTTTAAGAAACTTGCTAAAGCCAAGGCAAAGCTTGAAAGGGCTCAAAAAACCAACCCAAATTGTGTCAGTATGGAAGAAGAAAGCTCTATCGGGAGGAAGTTCAATTATGGTTGACAAGAGATGAATTGTTATGGAAACAGAGATCCAAAGTGGCTTGGCTTCATAGTGGGGATCAAAATACCTAATATTTCCACTCTAAAGTTACACAAAGAAGAAAAAGGAATACCATTTATAGTTTACAAGATGAGAGTAGGGAATGGTTCCAGGGAGCATAAAGGGACAAGCTCATTAGAGATTATTTTCAGGGGTTGTTTACTTCTACTTCCCAGAGAGGTTCTATGCCCCTTTTTGAGGGAATTGAGCCAAGGGTTGATGTTGGGATGAATGAGCAGTAGTATAGTAGGTTTACACAGAGAAAGTAATGCATCCCAATAAGGCACTTGACACAGATAGCATGTCTCCAATATTTTACCAAAATATTGGCATGCTATTGGAAGCTAAGTCACAACAGCTATCCTAGAGGTTCTGAACACAGGTGTGCTACCTCAATCATTAAATCATACTCATTTGGTTTGATTCCTACAAATAAGACCCCTACATTGGTATCGGACCTTAGACCAATTAGTTTGTGTAATCTCTTATACAAACTGATTTCTAAAGTCCTTACCAATAGATTGAAGTTGATCCTTCCCACTATTGTTTTTTAGACTCCAAGTACTTTTGTATCCAGAAGATTAATCACTGATAATATGCTAATAGTTTATGAACTTGTTCATTATTGGAAGCATATAAGACAAGAAAAAAATGGGATTTATGTCCTTAAAGCTTGATATTCTAAGACATATGATCGAGTTTAGTCAAATTTCTTGAAAACCATTTTCTTAAAGTTGGGATTTGACAGAAGATTTGTTTGCCTGGTGATGACTTGTTCCTCTACTGTATCTTTCTTTGGCTTAACTAATGTGATGCAGCGGGATCCGAGACAGATGATGCTGAGCTGTCTAATTGCACGTTGATGGCGCTGAAATACCATGAATTGGCAGTTCAACGTAAAGGCCGGAAGTGATCGTGATCTCTTTCGAATTGGGAGAGTTTTAGGTGCGTTTCAGTCTTTTGGCCATAACTTTGGCTACAGGTGTCAGAATCGCGCATAAGACCCCAATTCGGAAAGCTCTTTTCGACGCGCACACTGTCCACATCGAGCATGGCTGCATGTGCCTTTTTTTCGACCTCAAATTCCGCTGTTTTCCCTCCCGAATTGTCATTTTTAGTTATTTTTTACTATTTTTGGTAATATTTCGTATGTTTGTTAGGAAGTCATTTTAAATCCGATTTGTTCCGGATTTTTCGCAGATTGCTTATTTTAATTTAAATTTGAACTTTACGTTATTTTCGGGATTTTGCCATTTTTGGTAAAATTCGGTTACCGACGAATTTTAGCTATTTAGTCCGGCTTGTGGACTGATTTTCGACATTCTTTCATTTGATAATATTCAGTTTTTCCTCAGAGACGTATTCTCTGTATTTTGGGCGAAATTCTCGTGTTCTTCCCTGGACGGAAAAATACTTATTCCCTTAACATCAAGGGAAAAAAGATTGTGTTGGCGCCCCGGCGGGAAGGACCCATTCCTATCCCGGTAGCCAATAATACAAACCTGCTTTCTATGTCCAGGTTTTTAGATGAGATTGAGCATGGGGACATGGTCTATGCTCTACTACCTTGCGAGAGCAGTGCAGTAGCCGTAGACTCCGATTTACCAGTAGAGGTGCAGCAATTGTTGGCAGAGTTCGCTGACCTGATGCCAGAGGATCTCCCTCCTGGACTACCGCCTATGAGAGATATTCAGCATCAAATTGACCTCGTTCCAGGGTCAAGCTTGCCTAACCGACCAGCATACCGCCTCAGTCCCAAGGAGGCTGAAGAGTTGCAGCGACAGGTGGTGGAGTTATTGGAGAGGGGTTATATTCGTGAGAGTATGAGCCCATGTGCAGTCCCTGCCCTGCTCGTGCCAAAGAAAGATGGTTCCTGGCGTATGTGTGTTGACAGTCGAGCAATCAACAAAATTACTGTGAAGTACAGGTTTCCAACTCCCCGCCTGGATGATATGTTGGATCAGCTATCCGGTTCTAAGGTCTTCTCAAAAATTGACCTTAAAAGCGGATACCACCAGATCAGAATAAGGCCTGGAGATGAGTGGAAGACGGCGTTTAAGACGCAACACGGGTTATATGAGTGGATGGTCATGCCTTTTGGGCTGTCCAATGCACCCAGCACATTTATGAGATTTATGCATCAGATATTGCGGCCTTTTATGGGGAGATTCGTTGTGGTTTACTTCGACGATATTCTCATTTATAGTCCGACATGGGCCTCACACTTTGACCACCTCCGTGCTGTTTTTGAGATGCTAAAAACAGAGTGCCTATTTGTCAATCAGAAGAAGTGTTCTTTTTTCACTACTTCTGTAACTTTTCTTGGTTTTGTGGTGTCTACTGATGGTGTTCATGCAGATCAATCAAAGATAGACGCAATCTTGGAGTGGCCTGAACCAAGGACCTTGCACGAGGTCAGAAGTTTCCATGGATTGGCATCCTTCTACAGACGGTTCATCAGAAATTTCAGCACTCTGATTGCTCCTATCACAGAGTGCCTCAAAGGACGTGATTTCAAGTGGTCTAAGGAGGCAGACACTAGCTTTCAACTGGTCAAGCAGAAGATGACCGAGGCGCCAGTTTTGGCACTTCCTGATTTTGACAAAGTGTTCGAGGTAAATTGTGATGCATCTGGTGTTGGCATTGGTGGTGTTCTGAGCCAGTCAGGACGTCCGGTTGCTTTTTTCAGTGAAAAGCTATCGGGCTCAAAGAAAAATTATTCCACCTATGACCTTGAGTTTTATGCCATAGTTCAGTCTTTGAAGCATTGGCGTCACTACTTAGTACAGAGGGAGTTCATCCTGTTCACTGATCATGAGGCCCTGAAGTATATCAATGGCCAACACAAGCTGAGTAGACGACATGCCAAGTGGGTGGCGTATTTGCAGGAGTTCACATTTACGTTGCGGCACCAAGCCGGGAGCCTCAACCGCGTCGCAGATGCCCTAAGCCGTCGTACTTTACTTCTCACTACCATGAGTACCAGAGTTGCAGGCTTTGAGGCTTTCACAGATTTGTATGTAGCTGATCCTTCCTTCGGAAGGATATTTCAGGAGGTAACTGATGGTCGCCGTCATGATTTTATTTTGCATAATGGTTATCTGTTTCGTGGATTACAGTTGTGCATTCCAGATTGTTCATTGAGACAGCAAATTATAAGTGAACTTCATAATGAGGGACACTTTGGCCGAGACAAGACCCTGGCCCTTATCTCTTCTGATTTTTATTGGCCTAAGCTGACCAGTGATGTGGCTCATTATGTGGACCGTTGTTATGTGTGCCAGCGGTCTAAGGGAGTTCTCACCAATGCGGGCCTGTACACTCCCTTACCTGTTCCTGAAGCGCCTTGGTTAGATGTCAGCATGGATTTTGTGTTGGGCTTACCCCGCACCCAACGGGCCTCAGATTCCATCCTTGTTGTGGTTGACAGATTTTCCAAGATGGCCCATTTTGTAGCTTGCAGGAAGACTATGGATGCTACTCGAATTGCCCATCTTTACTTCAAGGAGATAGTGCGCTTACATGGTGTTCCTCGGACTATCACTTCCGATCGTGATTCCAAGTTTATCAGTCATTTTTGGAAGAGCCTATGGGGGAAATTGGGGACACAGTTGAATTTTAGCAGCGCCTACCACCCTCAGACAGATGGTCAGACCGAGGTGGTGAACCGGAGTTTGGGCAACCTTTTGAGGTGTTTGGCAGGAACTAAGCCGAAACAGTGGGATTTGGCTTTACCTCAAGCGGAATTTGCCTATAATAGATCGAAAAATAGAACCACAGGCTTAAGCCCATTTGAGATTGTCTATGGTCACAACCCATCCGGGGTATTGGACTTAGCCCCTATTCCACGTATAGGACGTTTCAGTCCTAAAGCAGATGAGATGGCAGAGCATCTTCGGGGCATCCATGAGCAGGTGAAACAGGCTATTCATGAGAGCAATACCAAGTACAAGACTCGGGTTGACAGTCATCGTCGCCAGGTACTTTTTGATGTTGGTGATTTGGTTTGGGCTGTATTAACTCGTGATCGTTTTCCTGTTGGCGAGTATAGTAAGCTTAAGGACCGGAAGATTGGACCATGTGAGGTCTTGCAGAAGATCAATGATAATGCTTACAGGTTGCGCATTCCTAGTCATTTAAAGACTTCTGATGTCTTTAATGTGAAGCACCTAAGCCCTTGTTTTGTGGATTCTGATGACACTACTTTGAACTCGAGGACGAGTTCTTTTCAACCCGGGGCGACTGATGCAGCGGGATCCGAGACAGATGATGCTGAGCTGTCTAATTGCACGTTGATGGCGCTGAAATACCATGAATTGGCAGATCAACGTAAAGGCCGGAAGTGATCGTGATCTCTTTCGAATTGGGAGAGTTTTAGGTGCGTTTCAGTCTTTTGGCCATAACTTTGGCTACAGGTGTCAGAATCGCGCATAAGACCCCAATTCGGAAAGCTCTTTTCGACGCGCACACTGTCCACATCGAGCATGGCTCCATGTGCCTTTTTTTCGACCTCAAATTCCGCTGTTTTCCCTCCCGAATTGTCATTTTTAGTTATTTTTTACTATTTTTGGTAATATTTCGTATGTTTGTTAGGAAGTCATTTTAAATCCGATTTGTTCCGGATTTTTCGCAGATTGCTTATTTTAATTTAAATTTGAACTTTACGTTATTTTCGGGATTTTGCCATTTTTGGTAAAATTCGGTTACCGACGAATTTTAGCTATTTAGTCCGGCTTGTGGACTGATTTTCGACATTCTTTCATTTGATAATATTCAGTTTTTCCTCAGAGACGTATTCTCTGTATTTTGGGCGAAATTCTCGTGTTCTTTCCTGGACGGAAAAATACTTATTCCCTTAACATCAAGGGAAAAAAGATTGTGTTGGCGCCCCGGCGGGAAGGACCCACTCCTATCCCGGTAGCCAATAATACAAACCTGCTTTCTATGTCCAGGTTTTTAGATGAGATTGAGCATGGGGACATGGTCTATGCTCTACTACCTTGCGAGAGCAGTGCAGTAGCCGTAGACTCCGATTTACCAGTAGAGGTGCAGCAATTGTTGGCAGAGTTCGCTGACCTGATGCCAGAGGATCTCCCTCCTGGACTACCGCCTATGAGAGATATTCAGCATCAAATTGACCTCGTTCCAGGGTCAAGCTTGCCTAACCGACCAGCATACCGCCTCAGTCCCAAGGAGGCTGAAGAGTTGCAGCGACAGGTGGTGGAGTTATTGGAGAGGGGTTATATTCGTGAGAGTATGAGCCCATGTGCAGTCCCTGCCCTGCTCGTGCCAAAGAAAGATGGTTCCTGGCGTATGTGTGTTGACAGTCGAGCAATCAACAAAATTACTGTGAAGTACAGGTTTCCAATTCCCCGCCTGGATGATATGTTGGATCAGCTATCCGGTTCTAAGGTCTTCTCAAAAATTGACCTTAAAAGCGGATACCACCAGATCAGAATAAGGCCTGGAGATGAGTGGAAGACGGCGTTTAAGACGCAACACGGGTTATATGAGTGGATGGTCATGCCTTTTGGGCTGTCCAATGCACCCAGCACATTTATGAGATTTATGCATCAGATATTGCGGCCTTTTATGGGGAGATTCGTTGTGGTTTACTTCGACGATATTCTCATTTATAGTCCGACATGGGCCTCACACTTTGACCACCTCCGTGCTGTTTTTGAGATGCTAAAAACAGAGTGCCTATTTGTCAATCAGAAGAAGTGTTCTTTTTTCACTACTTCTGTAACTTTTCTTGGTTTTGTGGTGTCTACTGATGGTGTTCATGCAGATCAATCAAAGATAGACGCAATCTTGGAGTGGCCTGAACCAAGGACCTTGCACGAGGTCAGAAGTTTCCATGGATTGGCATCCTTCTATAGACGGTTCATCAGAAATTTCAGCACTCTGATTGCTCCTATCACAGAGTGCCTCAAAGGACGTGATTTCAAGTGGTCTAAGGAGGCAGACACTAGCTTTCAACTGGTCAAGCAGAAGATGACCGAGGCGCCAGTTTTGGCACTTCCTGATTTTGACAAAGTGTTCGAGGTAAATTGTGATGCATCTGGTGTTGGCATTGGTGGTGTTCTGAGCCAGTCAGGACGTCCGGTTGCTTTTTTCAGTGAAAAGCTATCGGGCTCAAAGAAAAATTATTCCACCTATGACCTTGAGTTTTATGCCATAGTTCAGTCTTTGAAGCATTGGCGTCACTACTTAGTACAGAGGGAGTTCATCCTGTTCACTGATCATGAGGCCCTGAAGTATATCAATGGCCAACACAAGCTGAGTAGACGACATGCCAAGTGGGTGGCGTATTTGCAGGAGTTCACATTTACGTTGCGGCACCAAGCCGGGAGCCTCAACCGCGTCGCAGATGCCCTAAGCCGTCGTACTTTACTTCTCACTACCATGAGTACCAGAGTTGCAGGCTTTGAGGCTTTCACAGATTTGTATGTAGCTGATCCTTCCTTCGGAAGGATATTTCAGGAGGTAACTGATGGTCGCCGTCATGATTTTATTTTGCATAATGGTTATCTGTTTCGTGGATTACAGTTGTGCATTCCAGATTGTTCATTGAGACAGCAAATTATAAGTGAACTTCATAATGAGGGACACTTTGGCCGAGACAAGACCCTGGCCCTTATCTCTTCTGATTTTTATTGGCCTAAGCTGACCAGTGATGTGGCTCATTATGTGGACCGTTGTTATGTGTGCCAGCGGTCTAAGGGAGTTCTCACCAATGCGGGCCTGTACACTCCCTTACCTGTTCCTGAAGCGCCTTGGTTAGATGTCAGCATGGATTTTGTGTTGGGCTTACCCCGCACCCAACGGGCCTCAGATTCCATCCTTGTTGTGGTTGACAGATTTTCCAAGATGGCCCATTTTGTAGCTTGCAGGAAGACTATGGATGCTACTCGAATTGCCCATCTTTACTTCAAGGAGATAGTGCGCTTACATGGTGTTCCTCGGACTATCACTTCCGATCGTGATTCCAAGTTTATCAGTCATTTTTGGAAGAGCCTATGGGGGAAATTGGGGACACAGTTGAATTTTAGCAGCGCCTACCACCCTCAGACAGATGGTCAGACCGAGGTGGTGAACCGGAGTTTGGGCAACCTTTTGAGGTGTTTGGCAGGAACTAAGCCGAAACAGTGGGATTTGGCTTTACCTCAAGCGGAATTTGCCTATAATAGATCGAAAAATAGAACCACAGGCTTAAGCCCATTTGAGATTGTCTATGGTCACAACCCATCCGGGGTATTGGACTTAGCCCCTATTCCACGTATAGGACGTTTCAGTCCTAAAGCAGATGAGATGGCAGAGCATCTTCGGGGCATCCATGAGCAGGTGAAACAGGCTATTCATGAGAGCAATACCAAGTACAAGACTCGGGTTGACAGTCATCGTCGCCAGGTACTTTTTGATGTTGGTGATTTGGTTTGGGCTGTATTAACTCGTGATCGTTTTCCTGTTGGCGAGTATAGTAAGCTTAAGGACCGGAAGATTGGACCATGTGAGGTCTTGCAGAAGATCAATGATAATGCTTACAGGTTGCGCATTCCTAGTCATTTAAAGACTTCTGATGTCTTTAATGTGAAGCACCTAAGCCCTTGTTTTGTGGATTCTGATGACACTACTTTGAACTCGAGGACGAGTTCTTTTCAACCCGGGGCGACTGATGCAGCGGGATCCGAGACAGATGATGCTGAGCTGTCTAATTGCACGTTGATGGCGCTGAAATACCATGAATTGGCAGATCAACGTAAAGGCCGGAAGTGATCGTGATCTCTTTCGAATTGGGAGAGTTTTAGGTGCGTTTCAGTCTTTTGGCCATAACTTTGGCTACAGGTGTCAGAATCGCGCATAAGACCCCAATTCGGAAAGCTCTTTTCGACGCGCACACTGTCCACATCGAGCATGGCTCCATGTGCCTTTTTTTCGACCTCAAATTCCGCTGTTTTCCCTCCCGAATTGTCATTTTTAGTTATTTTTTACTATTTTTGGTAATATTTCGTATGTTTGTTAGGAAGTCATTTTAAATCCGATTTGTTCCGGATTTTTCGCAGATTGCTTATTTTAATTTAAATTTGAACTTTACGTTATTTTCGGGATTTTGCCATTTTTGGTAAAATTCGGTTACCGACGAATTTTAGCTATTTAGTCCGGCTTGTGGACTGATTTTCGACATTCTTTCATTTGATAATATTCAGTTTTTCCTCAGAGACGTATTCTCTGTATTTTGGGCGAAATTCTCGTGTTCTTCCCTGGACGGAAAAATACTTATTCCCTTAACATCAAGGGAAAAAAGATTGTGTTGGCGCCCCGGCGGGAAGGACCCACTCCTATCCCGGTAGCCAATAATACAAACCTGCTTTCTATGTCCAGGTTTTTAGATGAGATTGAGCATGGGGACATGGTCTATGCTCTACTACCTTGCGAGAGCAGTGCAGTAGCCGTAGACTCCGATTTACCAGTAGAGGTGCAGCAATTGTTGGCAGAGTTCGCTGACCTGATGCCAGAGGATCTCCCTCCTGGACTACCGCCTATGAGAGATATTCAGCATCAAATTGACCTCGTTCCAGGGTCAAGCTTGCCTAACCGACCAGCATACCGCCTCAGTCCCAAGGAGGCTGAAGAGTTGCAGCGACAGGTGGTGGAGTTATTGGAGAGGGGTTATATTCGTGAGAGTATGAGCCCATGTGCAGTCCCTGCCCTGCTCGTGCCAAAGAAAGATGGTTCCTGGCGTATGTGTGTTGACAGTCGAGCAATCAACAAAATTACTGTGAAGTACAGGTTTCCAACTCCCCGCCTGGATGATATGTTGGATCAGCTATCCGGTTCTAAGGTCTTCTCAAAAATTGACCTTAAAAGCGGATACCACCAGATCAGAATAAGGCCTGGAGATGAGTGGAAGACGGCGTTTAAGACGCAACACGGGTTATATGAGTGGATGGTCATGCCTTTTGGGCTGTCCAATGCACCCAGCACATTTATGAGATTTATGCATCAGATATTGCGGCCTTTTATGGGGAGATTCGTTGTGGTTTACTTCGACGATATTCTCATTTATAGTCCGACATGGGCCTCACACTTTGACCACCTCCGTGCTGTTTTTGAGATGCTAAAAACAGAGTGCCTATTTGTCAATCAGAAGAAGTGTTCTTTTTTCACTACTTCTGTAACTTTTCTTGGTTTTGTGGTGTCTACTGATGGTGTTCATGCAGATCAATCAAAGATAGACGCAATCTTGGAGTGGCCTGAACCAAGGACCTTGCACGAGGTCAGAAGTTTCCATGGATTGGCATCCTTCTACAGACGGTTCATCAGAAATTTCAGCACTCTGATTGCTCCTATCACAGAGTGCCTCAAAGGACGTGATTTCAAGTGGTCTAAGGAGGCAGACACTAGCTTTCAACTGGTCAAGCAGAAGATGACCGAGGCGCCAGTTTTGGCACTTCCTGATTTTGACAAAGTGTTCGAGGTAAATTGTGATGCATCTGGTGTTGGCATTGGTGGTGTTCTGAGCCAGTCAGGACGTCCGGTTGCTTTTTTCAGTGAAAAGCTATCGGGCTCAAAGAAAAATTATTCCACCTATGACCTTGAGTTTTATGCCATAGTTCAGTCTTTGAAGCATTGGCGTCACTACTTAGTACAGAGGGAGTTCATCCTGTTCACTGATCATGAGGCCCTGAAGTATATCAATGGCCAACACAAGCTGAGTAGACGACATGCCAAGTGGGTGGCGTATTTGCAGGAGTTCACATTTACGTTGCGGCACCAAGCCGGGAGCCTCAACCGCGTCGCAGATGCCCTAAGCCGTCGTACTTTACTTCTCACTACCATGAGTACCAGAGTTGCAGGCTTTGAGGCTTTCACAGATTTGTATGTAGCTGATCCTTCCTTCGGAAGGATATTTCAGGAGGTAACTGATGGTCGCCGTCATGATTTTATTTTGCATAATGGTTATCTGTTTCGTGGATTACAGTTGTGCATTCCAGATTGTTCATTGAGACAGCAAATTATAAGTGAACTTCATAATGAGGGACACTTTGGCCGAGACAAGACCCTGGCCCTTATCTCTTCTGATTTTTATTGGCCTAAGCTGACCAGTGATGTGGCTCATTATGTGGACCGTTGTTATGTGTGCCAGCGGTCTAAGGGAGTTCTCACCAATGCGGGCCTGTACACTCCCTTACCTGTTCCTGAAGCGCCTTGGTTAGATGTCAGCATGGATTTTGTGTTGGGCTTACCCCGCACCCAACGGGCCTCAGATTCCATCCTTGTTGTGGTTGACAGATTTTCCAAGATGGCCCATTTTGTAGCTTGCAGGAAGACTATGGATGCTACTCGAATTGCCCATCTTTACTTCAAGGAGATAGTGCGCTTACATGGTGTTCCTCGGACTATCACTTCCGATCGTGATTCCAAGTTTATCAGTCATTTTTGGAAGAGCCTATGGGGGAAATTGGGGACACAGTTGAATTTTAGCAGCGCCTACCACCCTCAGACAGATGGTCAGACCGAGGTGGTGAACCGGAGTTTGGGCAACCTTTTGAGGTGTTTGGCAGGAACTAAGCCGAAACAGTGGGATTTGGCTTTACCTCAAGCGGAATTTGCCTATAATAGATCGAAAAATAGAACCACAGGCTTAAGCCCATTTGAGATTGTCTATGGTCACAACCCATCCGGGGTATTGGACTTAGCCCCTATTCCACGTATAGGACGTTTCAGTCCTAAAGCAGATGAGATGGCAGAGCATCTTCGGGGCATCCATGAGCAGGTGAAACAGGCTATTCATGAGAGCAATACCAAGTACAAGACTCGGGTTGACAGTCATCGTCGCCAGGTACTTTTTGATGTTGGTGATTTGGTTTGGGCTGTATTAACTCGTGATCGTTTTCCTGTTGGCGAGTATAGTAAGCTTAAGGACCGGAAGATTGGACCATGTGAGGTCTTGCAGAAGATCAATGATAATGCTTACAGGTTGCGCATTCCTAGTCATTTAAAGACTTCTGATGTCTTTAATGTGAAGCACCTAAGCCCTTGTTTTGTGGATTCTGATGACACTACTTTGAACTCGAGGACGAGTTCTTTTCAACCCGGGGCGACTGATGCAGCGGGATCCGAGACAGATGATGCTGAGCTGTCTAATTGCACGTTGATGGCGCTGAAATACCATGAATTGGCAGATCAACGTAAAGGCCGGAAGTGATCGTGATCTCTTTCGAATTGGGAGAGTTTTAGGTGCGTTTCAGTCTTTTGGCCATAACTTTGGCTACAGGTGTCAGAATCGCGCATAAGACCCCAATTCGGAAAGCTCTTTTCGACGCGCACACTGTCCACATCGAGCATGGCTCCATGTGCCTTTTTTTCGACCTCAAATTCCGCTGTTTTCCCTCCCGAATTGTCATTTTTAGTTATTTTTTACTATTTTTGGTAATATTTCGTATGTTTGTTAGGAAGTCATTTTAAATCCGATTTGTTCCGGATTTTTCGCAGATTGCTTATTTTAATTTAAATTTGAACTTTACGTTATTTTCGGGATTTTGCCATTTTTGGTAAAATTCGGTTACCGACGAATTTTAGCTATTTAGTCCGGCTTGTGGACTGATTTTCGACATTCTTTCATTTGATAATATTCAGTTTTTCCTCAGAGACGTATTCTCTGTATTTTGGGCGAAATTCTCGTGTTCTTCCCTGGACGGAAAAATACTTATTCCCTTAACATCAAGGGAAAAAAGATTGTGTTGGCGCCCCGGCGGGAAGGACCCACTCCTATCCCGGTAGCCAATAATACAAACCTGCTTTCTATGTCCAGGTTTTTAGATGAGATTGAGCATGGGGACATGGTCTATGCTCTACTACCTTGCGAGAGCAGTGCAGTAGCCGTAGACTCCGATTTACCAGTAGAGGTGCAGCAATTGTTGGCAGAGTTCGCTGACCTGATGCCAGAGGATCTCCCTCCTGGACTACCGCCTATGAGAGATATTCAGCATCAAATTGACCTCGTTCCAGGGTCAAGCTTGCCTAACCGACCAGCATACCGCCTCAGTCCCAAGGAGGCTGAAGAGTTGCAGCGACAGGTGGTGGAGTTATTGGAGAGGGGTTATATTCGTGAGAGTATGAGCCCATGTGCAGTCCCTGCCCTGCTCGTGCCAAAGAAAGATGGTTCCTGGCGTATGTGTGTTGACAGTCGAGCAATCAACAAAATTACTGTGAAGTACAGGTTTCCAACTCCCCGCCTGGATGATATGTTGGATCAGCTATCCGGTTCTAAGGTCTTCTCAAAAATTGACCTTAAAAGCGGATACCACCAGATCAGAATAAGGCCTGGAGATGAGTGGAAGACGGCGTTTAAGACGCAACACGGGTTATATGAGTGGATGGTCATGCCTTTTGGGCTGTCCAATGCACCCAGCACATTTATGAGATTTATGCATCAGATATTGCGGCCTTTTATGGGGAGATTCGTTGTGGTTTACTTCGACGATATTCTCATTTATAGTCCGACATGGGCCTCACACTTTGACCACCTCCGTGCTGTTTTTGAGATGCTAAAAACAGAGTGCCTATTTGTCAATCAGAAGAAGTGTTCTTTTTTCACTACTTCTGTAACTTTTCTTGGTTTTGTGGTGTCTACTGATGGTGTTCATGCAGATCAATCAAAGATAGACGCAATCTTGGAGTGGCCTGAACCAAGGACCTTGCACGAGGTCAGAAGTTTCCATGGATTGGCATCCTTCTACAGACGGTTCATCAGAAATTTCAGCACTCTGATTGCTCCTATCACAGAGTGCCTCAAAGGACGTGATTTCAAGTGGTCTAAGGAGGCAGACACTAGCTTTCAACTGGTCAAGCAGAAGATGACCGAGGCGCCAGTTTTGGCACTTCCTGATTTTGACAAAGTGTTCGAGGTAAATTGTGATGCATCTGGTGTTGGCATTGGTGGTGTTCTGAGCCAGTCAGGACGTCCGGTTGCTTTTTTCAGTGAAAAGCTATCGGGCTCAAAGAAAAATTATTCCACCTATGACCTTGAGTTTTATGCCATAGTTCAGTCTTTGAAGCATTGGCGTCACTACTTAGTACAGAGGGAGTTCATCCTGTTCACTGATCATGAGGCCCTGAAGTATATCAATGGCCAACACAAGCTGAGTAGACGACATGCCAAGTGGGTGGCGTATTTGCAGGAGTTCACATTTACGTTGCGGCACCAAGCCGGGAGCCTCAACCGCGTCGCAGATGCCCTAAGCCGTCGTACTTTACTTCTCACTACCATGAGTACCAGAGTTGCAGGCTTTGAGGCTTTCACAGATTTGTATGTAGCTGATCCTTCCTTCGGAAGGATATTTCAGGAGGTAACTGATGGTCGCCGTCATGATTTTATTTTGCATAATGGTTATCTGTTTCGTGGATTACAGTTGTGCATTCCAGATTGTTCATTGAGACAGCAAATTATAAGTGAACTTCATAATGAGGGACACTTTGGCCGAGACAAGACCCTGGCCCTTATCTCTTCTGATTTTTATTGGCCTAAGCTGACCAGTGATGTGGCTCATTATGTGGACCGTTGTTATGTGTGCCAGCGGTCTAAGGGAGTTCTCACCAATGCGGGCCTGTACACTCCCTTACCTGTTCCTGAAGCGCCTTGGTTAGATGTCAGCATGGATTTTGTGTTGGGCTTACCCCGCACCCAACGGGCCTCAGATTCCATCCTTGTTGTGGTTGACAGATTTTCCAAGATGGCCCATTTTGTAGCTTGCAGGAAGACTATGGATGCTACTCGAATTGCCCATCTTTACTTCAAGGAGATAGTGCGCTTACATGGTGTTCCTCGGACTATCACTTCCGATCGTGATTCCAAGTTTATCAGTCATTTTTGGAAGAGCCTATGGGGGAAATTGGGGACACAGTTGAATTTTAGCAGCGCCTACCACCCTCAGACAGATGGTCAGACCGAGGTGGTGAACCGGAGTTTGGGCAACCTTTTGAGGTGTTTGGCAGGAACTAAGCCGAAACAGTGGGATTTGGCTTTACCTCAAGCGGAATTTGCCTATAATAGATCGAAAAATAGAACCACAGGCTTAAGCCCATTTGAGATTGTCTATGGTCACAACCCATCCGGGGTATTGGACTTAGCCCCTATTCCACGTATAGGACGTTTCAGTCCTAAAGCAGATGAGATGGCAGAGCATCTTCGGGGCATCCATGAGCAGGTGAAACAGGCTATTCATGAGAGCAATACCAAGTACAAGACTCGGGTTGACAGTCATCGTCGCCAGGTACTTTTTGATGTTGGTGATTTGGTTTGGGCTGTATTAACTCGTGATCGTTTTCCTGTTGGCGAGTATAGTAAGCTTAAGGACCGGAAGATTGGACCATGTGAGGTCTTGCAGAAGATCAATGATAATGCTTACAGGTTGCGCATTCCTAGTCATTTAAAGACTTCTGATGTCTTTAATGTGAAGCACCTAAGCCCTTGTTTTGTGGATTCTGATGACACTACTTTGAACTCGAGGACGAGTTCTTTTCAACCCGGGGCGACTGATGCAGCGGGATCCGAGACAGATGATGCTGAGCTGTCTAATTGCACGTTGATGGCGCTGAAATACCATGAATTGGCAGATCAACGTAAAGGCCGGAAGTGATCGTGATCTCTTTCGAATTGGGAGAGTTTTAGGTGCGTTTCAGTCTTTTGGCCATAACTTTGGCTACAGGTGTCAGAATCGCGCATAAGACCCCAATTCGGAAAGCTCTTTTCGACGCGCACACTGTCCACATCGAGCATGGCTCCATGTGCCTTTTTTTCGACCTCAAATTCCGCTGTTTTCCCTCCCGAATTGTCATTTTTAGTTATTTTTTACTATTTTTGGTAATATTTCGTATGTTTGTTAGGAAGTCATTTTAAATCCGATTTGTTCCGGATTTTTCGCAGATTGCTTATTTTAATTTAAATTTGAACTTTACGTTATTTTCGGGATTTTGCCATTTTTGGTAAAATTCGGTTACCGACGAATTTTAGCTATTTAGTCCGGCTTGTGGACTGATTTTCGACATTCTTTCATTTGATAATATTCAGTTTTTCCTCAGAGACGTATTCTCTGTATTTTGGGCGAAATTCTCGTGTTCTTCCCTGGACGGAAAAATACTTATTCCCTTAACATCAAGGGAAAAAAGATTGTGTTGGCGCCCCGGCGGGAAGGACCCACTCCTATCCCGGTAGCCAATAATACAAACCTGCTTTCTATGTCCAGGTTTTTAGATGAGATTGAGCATGGGGACATGGTCTATGCTCTACTACCTTGCGAGAGCAGTGCAGTAGCCGTAGACTCCGATTTACCAGTAGAGGTGCAGCAATTGTTGGCAGAGTTCGCTGACCTGATGCCAGAGGATCTCCCTCCTGGACTACCGCCTATGAGAGATATTCAGCATCAAATTGACCTCGTTCCAGGGTCAAGCTTGCCTAACCGACCAGCATACCGCCTCAGTCCCAAGGAGGCTGAAGAGTTGCAGCGACAGGTGGTGGAGTTATTGGAGAGGGGTTATATTCGTGAGAGTATGAGCCCATGTGCAGTCCCTGCCCTGCTCGTGCCAAAGAAAGATGGTTCCTGGCGTATGTGTGTTGACAGTCGAGCAATCAACAAAATTACTGTGAAGTACAGGTTTCCAACTCCCCGCCTGGATGATATGTTGGATCAGCTATCCGGTTCTAAGGTCTTCTCAAAAATTGACCTTAAAAGCGGATACCACCAGATCAGAATAAGGCCTGGAGATGAGTGGAAGACGGCGTTTAAGACGCAACACGGGTTATATGAGTGGATGGTCATGCCTTTTGGGCTGTCCAATGCACCCAGCACATTTATGAGATTTATGCATCAGATATTGCGGCCTTTTATGGGGAGATTCGTTGTGGTTTACTTCGACGATATTCTCATTTATAGTCCGACATGGGCCTCACACTTTGACCACCTCCGTGCTGTTTTTGAGATGCTAAAAACAGAGTGCCTATTTGTCAATCAGAAGAAGTGTTCTTTTTTCACTACTTCTGTAACTTTTCTTGGTTTTGTGGTGTCTACTGATGGTGTTCATGCAGATCAATCAAAGATAGACGCAATCTTGGAGTGGCCTGAACCAAGGACCTTGCACGAGGTCAGAAGTTTCCATGGATTGGCATCCTTCTACAGACGGTTCATCAGAAATTTCAGCACTCTGATTGCTCCTATCACAGAGTGCCTCAAAGGACGTGATTTCAAGTGGTCTAAGGAGGCAGACACTAGCTTTCAACTGGTCAAGCAGAAGATGACCGAGGCGCCAGTTTTGGCACTTCCTGATTTTGACAAAGTGTTCGAGGTAAATTGTGATGCATCTGGTGTTGGCATTGGTGGTGTTCTGAGCCAGTCAGGACGTCCGGTTGCTTTTTTCAGTGAAAAGCTATCGGGCTCAAAGAAAAATTATTCCACCTATGACCTTGAGTTTTATGCCATAGTTCAGTCTTTGAAGCATTGGCGTCACTACTTAGTACAGAGGGAGTTCATCCTGTTCACTGATCATGAGGCCCTGAAGTATATCAATGGCCAACACAAGCTGAGTAGACGACATGCCAAGTGGGTGGCGTATTTGCAGGAGTTCACATTTACGTTGCGGCACCAAGCCGGGAGCCTCAACCGCGTCGCAGATGCCCTAAGCCGTCGTACTTTACTTCTCACTACCATGAGTACCAGAGTTGCAGGCTTTGAGGCTTTCACAGATTTGTATGTAGCTGATCCTTCCTTCGGAAGGATATTTCAGGAGGTAACTGATGGTCGCCGTCATGATTTTATTTTGCATAATGGTTATCTGTTTCGTGGATTACAGTTGTGCATTCCAGATTGTTCATTGAGACAGCAAATTATAAGTGAACTTCATAATGAGGGACACTTTGGCCGAGACAAGACCCTGGCCCTTATCTCTTCTGATTTTTATTGGCCTAAGCTGACCAGTGATGTGGCTCATTATGTGGACCGTTGTTATGTGTGCCAGCGGTCTAAGGGAGTTCTCACCAATGCGGGCCTGTACACTCCCTTACCTGTTCCTGAAGCGCCTTGGTTAGATGTCAGCATGGATTTTGTGTTGGGCTTACCCCGCACCCAACGGGCCTCAGATTCCATCCTTGTTGTGGTTGACAGATTTTCCAAGATGGCCCATTTTGTAGCTTGCAGGAAGACTATGGATGCTACTCGAATTGCCCATCTTTACTTCAAGGAGATAGTGCGCTTACATGGTGTTCCTCGGACTATCACTTCCGATCGTGATTCCAAGTTTATCAGTCATTTTTGGAAGAGCCTATGGGGGAAATTGGGGACACAGTTGAATTTTAGCAGCGCCTACCACCCTCAGACAGATGGTCAGACCGAGGTGGTGAACCGGAGTTTGGGCAACCTTTTGAGGTGTTTGGCAGGAACTAAGCCGAAACAGTGGGATTTGGCTTTACCTCAAGCGGAATTTGCCTATAATAGATCGAAAAATAGAACCACAGGCTTAAGCCCATTTGAGATTGTCTATGGTCACAACCCATCCGGGGTATTGGACTTAGCCCCTATTCCACGTATAGGACGTTTCAGTCCTAAAGCAGATGAGATGGCAGAGCATCTTCGGGGCATCCATGAGCAGGTGAAACAGGCTATTCATGAGAGCAATACCAAGTACAAGACTCGGGTTGACAGTCATCGTCGCCAGGTACTTTTTGATGTTGGTGATTTGGTTTGGGCTGTATTAACTCGTGATCGTTTTCCTGTTGGCGAGTATAGTAAGCTTAAGGACCGGAAGATTGGACCATGTGAGGTCTTGCAGAAGATCAATGATAATGCTTACAGGTTGCGCATTCCTAGTCATTTAAAGACTTCTGATGTCTTTAATGTGAAGCACCTAAGCCCTTGTTTTGTGGATTCTGATGACACTACTTTGAACTCGAGGACGAGTTCTTTTCAACCAGGGGCGACTGATGCAGCGGGATCCGAGACAGATGATGCTGAGCTGTCTAATTGCACGTTGATGGCGCTGAAATACCATGAATTGGCAGATCAACGTAAAGGCCGGAAGTGATCGTGATCTCTTTCGAATTGGGAGAGTTTTAGGTGCGTTTCAGTCTTTTGGCCATAACTTTGGCTACAGGTGTCAGAATCGCGCATAAGACCCCAATTCGGAAAGCTCTTTTCGACGCGCACACTGTCCACATCGAGCATGGCTCCATGTGCCTTTTTTTCGACCTCAAATTCCGCTGTTTTCCCTCCCGAATTGTCATTTTTAGTTATTTTTTACTATTTTTGGTAATATTTCGTATGTTTGTTAGGAAGTCATTTTAAATCCGATTTGTTCCGGATTTTTCGCAGATTGCTTATTTTAATTTAAATTTGAACTTTACGTTATTTTCGGGATTTTGCCATTTTTGGTAAAATTCGGTTACCGACGAATTTTAGCTATTTAGTCCGGCTTGTGGACTGATTTTCGACATTCTTTCATTTGATAATATTCAGTTTTTCCTCAGAGACGTATTCTCTGTATTTTGGGCGAAATTCTCGTGTTCTTCCCTGGACGGAAAAATACTTATTCCCTTAACATCAAGGGAAAAAAGATTGTGTTGGCGCCCCGGCGGGAAGGACCCACTCCTATCCCGGTAGCCAATAATACAAACCTGCTTTCTATGTCCAGGTTTTTAGATGAGATTGAGCATGGGGACATGGTCTATGCTCTACTACCTTGCGAGAGCAGTGCAGTAGCCGTAGACTCCGATTTACCAGTAGAGGTGCAGCAATTGTTGGCAGAGTTCGCTGACCTGATGCCAGAGGATCTCCCTCCTGGACTACCGCCTATGAGAGATATTCAGCATCAAATTGACCTCGTTCCAGGGTCAAGCTTGCCTAACCGACCAGCATACCGCCTCAGTCCCAAGGAGGCTGAAGAGTTGCAGCGACAGGTGGTGGAGTTATTGGAGAGGGGTTATATTCGTGAGAGTATGAGCCCATGTGCAGTCCCTGCCCTGCTCGTGCCAAAGAAAGATGGTTCCTGGCGTATGTGTGTTGACAGTCGAGCAATCAACAAAATTACTGTGAAGTACAGGTTTCCAATTCCCCGCCTGGATGATATGTTGGATCAGCTATCCGGTTCTAAGGTCTTCTCAAAAATTGACCTTAAAAGCGGATACCACCAGATCAGAATAAGGCCTGGAGATGAGTGGAAGACGGCGTTTAAGACGCAACACGGGTTATATGAGTGGATGGTCATGCCTTTTGGGCTGTCCAATGCACCCAGCACATTTATGAGATTTATGCATCAGATATTGCGGCCTTTTATGGGGAGATTCGTTGTGGTTTACTTCGACGATATTCTCATTTATAGTCCGACATGGGCCTCACACTTTGACCACCTCCGTGCTGTTTTTGAGATGCTAAAAACAGAGTGCCTATTTGTCAATCAGAAGAAGTGTTCTTTTTTCACTACTTCTGTAACTTTTCTTGGTTTTGTGGTGTCTACTGATGGTGTTCATGCAGATCAATCAAAGATAGACGCAATCTTGGAGTGGCCTGAACCAAGGACCTTGCACGAGGTCAGAAGTTTCCATGGATTGGCATCCTTCTACAGACGGTTCATCAGAAATTTCAGCACTCTGATTGCTCCTATCACAGAGTGCCTCAAAGGACGTGATTTCAAGTGGTCTAAGGAGGCAGACACTAGCTTTCAACTGGTCAAGCAGAAGATGACCGAGGCGCCAGTTTTGGCACTTCCTGATTTTGACAAAGTGTTCGAGGTAAATTGTGATGCATCTGGTGTTGGCATTGGTGGTGTTCTGAGCCAGTCAGGACGTCCGGTTGCTTTTTTCAGTGAAAAGCTATCGGGCTCAAAGAAAAATTATTCCACCTATGACCTTGAGTTTTATGCCATAGTTCAGTCTTTGAAGCATTGGCGTCACTACTTAGTACAGAGGGAGTTCATCCTGTTCACTGATCATGAGGCCCTGAAGTATATCAATGGCCAACACAAGCTGAGTAGACGACATGCCAAGTGGGTGGCGTATTTGCAGGAGTTCACATTTACGTTGCGGCACCAAGCCGGGAGCCTCAACCGCGTCGCAGATGCCCTAAGCCGTCGTACTTTACTTCTCACTACCATGAGTACCAGAGTTGCAGGCTTTGAGGCTTTCACAGATTTGTATGTAGCTGATCCTTCCTTCGGAAGGATATTTCAGGAGGTAACTGATGGTCGCCGTCATGATTTTATTTTGCATAATGGTTATCTGTTTCGTGGATTACAGTTGTGCATTCCAGATTGTTCATTGAGACAGCAAATTATAAGTGAACTTCATAATGAGGGACACTTTGGCCGAGACAAGACCCTGGCCCTTATCTCTTCTGATTTTTATTGGCCTAAGCTGACCAGTGATGTGGCTCATTATGTGGACCGTTGTTATGTGTGCCAGCGGTCTAAGGGAGTTCTCACCAATGCGGGCCTGTACACTCCCTTACCTGTTCCTGAAGCGCCTTGGTTAGATGTCAGCATGGATTTTGTGTTGGGCTTACCCCGCACCCAACGGGCCTCAGATTCCATCCTTGTTGTGGTTGACAGATTTTCCAAGATGGCCCATTTTGTAGCTTGCAGGAAGACTATGGATGCTACTCGAATTGCCCATCTTTACTTCAAGGAGATAGTGCGCTTACATGGTGTTCCTCGGACTATCACTTCCGATCGTGATTCCAAGTTTATCAGTCATTTTTGGAAGAGCCTATGGGGGAAATTGGGGACACAGTTGAATTTTAGCAGCGCCTACCACCCTCAGACAGATGGTCAGACCGAGGTGGTGAACCGGAGTTTGGGCAACCTTTTGAGGTGTTTGGCAGGAACTAAGCCGAAACAGTGGGATTTGGCTTTACCTCAAGCGGAATTTGCCTATAATAGATCGAAAAATAGAACCACAGGCTTAAGCCCATTTGAGATTGTCTATGGTCACAACCCATCCGGGGTATTGGACTTAGCCCCTATTCCACGTATAGGACGTTTCAGTCCTAAAGCAGATGAGATGGCAGAGCATCTTCGGGGCATCCATGAGCAGGTGAAACAGGCTATTCATGAGAGCAATACCAAGTACAAGACTCGGGTTGACAGTCATCGTCGCCAGGTACTTTTTGATGTTGGTGATTTGGTTTGGGCTGTATTAACTCGTGATCGTTTTCCTGTTGGCGAGTATAGTAAGCTTAAGGACCGGAAGATTGGACCATGTGAGGTCTTGCAGAAGATCAATGATAATGCTTACAGGTTGCGCATTCCTAGTCATTTAAAGACTTCTGATGTCTTTAATGTGAAGCACCTAAGCCCTTGTTTTGTGGATTCTGATGACACTACTTTGAACTCGAGGACGAGTTCTTTTCAACCCGGGGCGACTGATGCAGCGGGATCCGAGACAGATGATGCTGAGCTGTCTAATTGCACGTTGATGGCGCTGAAATACCATGAATTGGCAGATCAACGTAAAGGCCGGAAGTGATCGTGATCTCTTTCGAATTGGGAGAGTTTTAGGTGCGTTTCAGTCTTTTGGCCATAACTTTGGCTACAGGTGTCAGAATCGCGCATAAGACCCCAATTCGGAAAGCTCTTTTCGACGCGCACACTGTCCACATCGAGCATGGCTCCATGTGCCTTTTTTTCGACCTCAAATTCCGCTGTTTTCCCTCCCGAATTGTCATTTTTAGTTATTTTTTACTATTTTTGGTAATATTTCGTATGTTTGTTAGGAAGTCATTTTAAATCCGATTTGTTCCGGATTTTTCGCAGATTGCTTATTTTAATTTAAATTTGAACTTTACGTTATTTTCGGGATTTTGCCATTTTTGGTAAAATTCGGTTACCGACGAATTTTAGCTATTTAGTCCGGCTTGTGGACTGATTTTCGACATTCTTTCATTTGATAATATTCAGTTTTTCCTCAGAGACGTATTCTCTGTATTTTGGGCGAAATTCTCGTGTTCTTCCCTGGACGGAAAAATACTTATTCCCTTAACATCAAGGGAAAAAAGATTGTGTTGGCGCCCCGGCGGGAAGGACCCACTCCTATCCCGGTAGCCAATAATACAAACCTGCTTTCTATGTCCAGGTTTTTAGATGAGATTGAGCATGGGGACATGGTCTATGCTCTACTACCTTGCGAGAGCAGTGCAGTAGCCGTAGACTCCGATTTACCAGTAGAGGTGCAGCAATTGTTGGCAGAGTTCGCTGACCTGATGCCAGAGGATCTCCCTCCTGGACTACCGCCTATGAGAGATATTCAGCATCAAATTGACCTCGTTCCAGGGTCAAGCTTGCCTAACCGACCAGCATACCGCCTCAGTCCCAAGGAGGCTGAAGAGTTGCAGCGACAGGTGGTGGAGTTATTGGAGAGGGGTTATATTCGTGAGAGTATGAGCCCATGTGCAGTCCCTGCCCTGCTCGTGCCAAAGAAAGATGGTTCCTGGCGTATGTGTGTTGACAGTCGAGCAATCAACAAAATTACTGTGAAGTACAGGTTTCCAATTCCCCGCCTGGATGATATGTTGGATCAGCTATCCGGTTCTAAGGTCTTCTCAAAAATTGACCTTAAAAGCGGATACCACCAGATCAGAATAAGGCCTGGAGATGAGTGGAAGACGGCGTTTAAGACGCAACACGGGTTATATGAGTGGATGGTCATGCCTTTTGGGCTGTCCAATGCACCCAGCACATTTATGAGATTTATGCATCAGATATTGCGGCCTTTTATGGGGAGATTCGTTGTGGTTTACTTCGACGATATTCTCATTTATAGTCCGACATGGGCCTCACACTTTGACCACCTCCGTGCTGTTTTTGAGATGCTAAAAACAGAGTGCCTATTTGTCAATCAGAAGAAGTGTTCTTTTTTCACTACTTCTGTAACTTTTCTTGGTTTTGTGGTGTCTACTGATGGTGTTCATGCAGATCAATCAAAGATAGACGCAATCTTGGAGTGGCCTGAACCAAGGACCTTGCACGAGGTCAGAAGTTTCCATGGATTGGCATCCTTCTACAGACGGTTCATCAGAAATTTCAGCACTCTGATTGCTCCTATCACAGAGTGCCTCAAAGGACGTGATTTCAAGTGGTCTAAGGAGGCAGACACTAGCTTTCAACTGGTCAAGCAGAAGATGACCGAGGCGCCAGTTTTGGCACTTCCTGATTTTGACAAAGTGTTCGAGGTAAATTGTGATGCATCTGGTGTTGGCATTGGTGGTGTTCTGAGCCAGTCAGGACGTCCGGTTGCTTTTTTCAGTGAAAAGCTATCGGGCTCAAAGAAAAATTATTCCACCTATGACCTTGAGTTTTATGCCATAGTTCAGTCTTTGAAGCATTGGCGTCACTACTTAGTACAGAGGGAGTTCATCCTGTTCACTGATCATGAGGCCCTGAAGTATATCAATGGCCAACACAAGCTGAGTAGACGACATGCCAAGTGGGTGGCGTATTTGCAGGAGTTCACATTTACGTTGCGGCACCAAGCCGGGAGCCTCAACCGCGTCGCAGATGCCCTAAGCCGTCGTACTTTACTTCTCACTACCATGAGTACCAGAGTTGCAGGCTTTGAGGCTTTCACAGATTTGTATGTAGCTGATCCTTCCTTCGGAAGGATATTTCAGGAGGTAACTGATGGTCGCCGTCATGATTTTATTTTGCATAATGGTTATCTGTTTCGTGGATTACAGTTGTGCATTCCAGATTGTTCATTGAGACAGCAAATTATAAGTGAACTTCATAATGAGGGACACTTTGGCCGAGACAAGACCCTGGCCCTTATCTCTTCTGATTTTTATTGGCCTAAGCTGACCAGTGATGTGGCTCATTATGTGGACCGTTGTTATGTGTGCCAGCGGTCTAAGGGAGTTCTCACCAATGCGGGCCTGTACACTCCCTTACCTGTTCCTGAAGCGCCTTGGTTAGATGTCAGCATGGATTTTGTGTTGGGCTTACCCCGCACCCAACGGGCCTCAGATTCCATCCTTGTTGTGGTTGACAGATTTTCCAAGATGGCCCATTTTGTAGCTTGCAGGAAGACTATGGATGCTACTCGAATTGCCCATCTTTACTTCAAGGAGATAGTGCGCTTACATGGTGTTCCTCGGACTATCACTTCCGATCGTGATTCCAAGTTTATCAGTCATTTTTGGAAGAGCCTATGGGGGAAATTGGGGACACAGTTGAATTTTAGCAGCGCCTACCACCCTCAGACAGATGGTCAGACCGAGGTGGTGAACCGGAGTTTGGGCAACCTTTTGAGGTGTTTGGCAGGAACTAAGCCGAAACAGTGGGATTTGGCTTTACCTCAAGCGGAATTTGCCTATAATAGATCGAAAAATAGAACCACAGGCTTAAGCCCATTTGAGATTGTCTATGGTCACAACCCATCCGGGGTATTGGACTTAGCCCCTATTCCACGTATAGGACGTTTCAGTCCTAAAGCAGATGAGATGGCAGAGCATCTTCGGGGCATCCATGAGCAGGTGAAACAGGCTATTCATGAGAGCAATACCAAGTACAAGACTCGGGTTGACAGTCATCGTCGCCAGGTACTTTTTGATGTTGGTGATTTGGTTTGGGCTGTATTAACTCGTGATCGTTTTCCTGTTGGCGAGTATAGTAAGCTTAAGGACCGGAAGATTGGACCATGTGAGGTCTTGCAGAAGATCAATGATAATGCTTACAGGTTGCGCATTCCTAGTCATTTAAAGACTTCTGATGTCTTTAATGTGAAGCACCTAAGCCCTTGTTTTGTGGATTCTGATGACACTACTTTGAACTCGAGGACGAGTTCTTTTCAACCCGGGGCGACTGATGCAGCGGGATCCGAGACAGATGATGCTGAGCTGTCTAATTGCACGTTGATGGCGCTGAAATACCATGAATTGGCAGATCAACGTAAAGGCCGGAAGTGATCGTGATCTCTTTCGAATTGGGAGAGTTTTAGGTGCGTTTCAGTCTTTTGGCCATAACTTTGGCTACAGGTGTCAGAATCGCGCATAAGACCCCAATTCGGAAAGCTCTTTTCGACGCGCACACTGTCCACATCGAGCATGGCTCCATGTGCCTTTTTTTCGACCTCAAATTCCGCTGTTTTCCCTCCCGAATTGTCATTTTTAGTTATTTTTTACTATTTTTGGTAATATTTCGTATGTTTGTTAGGAAGTCATTTTAAATCCGATTTGTTCCGGATTTTTCGCAGATTGCTTATTTTAATTTAAATTTGAACTTTACGTTATTTTCGGGATTTTGCCATTTTTGGTAAAATTCGGTTACCGACGAATTTTAGCTATTTAGTCCGGCTTGTGGACTGATTTTCGACATTCTTTCATTTGATAATATTCAGTTTTTCCTCAGAGACGTATTCTCTGTATTTTGGGCGAAATTCTCGTGTTCTTCCCTGGACGGAAAAATACTTATTCCCTTAACATCAAGGGAAAAAAGATTGTGTTGGCGCCCCGGCGGGAAGGACCCACTCCTATCCCGGTAGCCAATAATACAAACCTGCTTTCTATGTCCAGGTTTTTAGATGAGATTGAGCATGGGGACATGGTCTATGCTCTACTACCTTGCGAGAGCAGTGCAGTAGCCGTAGACTCCGATTTACCAGTAGAGGTGCAGCAATTGTTGGCAGAGTTCGCTGACCTGATGCCAGAGGATCTCCCTCCTGGACTACCGCCTATGAGAGATATTCAGCATCAAATTGACCTCGTTCCAGGGTCAAGCTTGCCTAACCGACCAGCATACCGCCTCAGTCCCAAGGAGGCTGAAGAGTTGCAGCGACAGGTGGTGGAGTTATTGGAGAGGGGTTATATTCGTGAGAGTATGAGCCCATGTGCAGTCCCTGCCCTGCTCGTGCCAAAGAAAGATGGTTCCTGGCGTATGTGTGTTGACAGTCGAGCAATCAACAAAATTACTGTGAAGTACAGGTTTCCAATTCCCCGCCTGGATGATATGTTGGATCAGCTATCCGGTTCTAAGGTCTTCTCAAAAATTGACCTTAAAAGCGGATACCACCAGATCAGAATAAGGCCTGGAGATGAGTGGAAGACGGCGTTTAAGACGCAACACGGGTTATATGAGTGGATGGTCATGCCTTTTGGGCTGTCCAATGCACCCAGCACATTTATGAGATTTATGCATCAGATATTGCGGCCTTTTATGGGGAGATTCGTTGTGGTTTACTTCGACGATATTCTCATTTATAGTCCGACATGGGCCTCACACTTTGACCACCTCCGTGCTGTTTTTGAGATGCTAAAAACAGAGTGCCTATTTGTCAATCAGAAGAAGTGTTCTTTTTTCACTACTTCTGTAACTTTTCTTGGTTTTGTGGTGTCTACTGATGGTGTTCATGCAGATCAATCAAAGATAGACGCAATCTTGGAGTGGCCTGAACCAAGGACCTTGCACGAGGTCAGAAGTTTCCATGGATTGGCATCCTTCTACAGACGGTTCATCAGAAATTTCAGCACTCTGATTGCTCCTATCACAGAGTGCCTCAAAGGACGTGATTTCAAGTGGTCTAAGGAGGCAGACACTAGCTTTCAACTGGTCAAGCAGAAGATGACCGAGGCGCCAGTTTTGGCACTTCCTGATTTTGACAAAGTGTTCGAGGTAAATTGTGATGCATCTGGTGTTGGCATTGGTGGTGTTCTGAGCCAGTCAGGACGTCCGGTTGCTTTTTTCAGTGAAAAGCTATCGGGCTCAAAGAAAAATTATTCCACCTATGACCTTGAGTTTTATGCCATAGTTCAGTCTTTGAAGCATTGGCGTCACTACTTAGTACAGAGGGAGTTCATCCTGTTCACTGATCATGAGGCCCTGAAGTATATCAATGGCCAACACAAGCTGAGTAGACGACATGCCAAGTGGGTGGCGTATTTGCAGGAGTTCACATTTACGTTGCGGCACCAAGCCGGGAGCCTCAACCGCGTCGCAGATGCCCTAAGCCGTCGTACTTTACTTCTCACTACCATGAGTACCAGAGTTGCAGGCTTTGAGGCTTTCACAGATTTGTATGTAGCTGATCCTTCCTTCGGAAGGATATTTCAGGAGGTAACTGATGGTCGCCGTCATGATTTTATTTTGCATAATGGTTATCTGTTTCGTGGATTACAGTTGTGCATTCCAGATTGTTCATTGAGACAGCAAATTATAAGTGAACTTCATAATGAGGGACACTTTGGCCGAGACAAGACCCTGGCCCTTATCTCTTCTGATTTTTATTGGCCTAAGCTGACCAGTGATGTGGCTCATTATGTGGACCGTTGTTATGTGTGCCAGCGGTCTAAGGGAGTTCTCACCAATGCGGGCCTGTACACTCCCTTACCTGTTCCTGAAGCGCCTTGGTTAGATGTCAGCATGGATTTTGTGTTGGGCTTACCCCGCACCCAACGGGCCTCAGATTCCATCCTTGTTGTGGTTGACAGATTTTCCAAGATGGCCCATTTTGTAGCTTGCAGGAAGACTATGGATGCTACTCGAATTGCCCATCTTTACTTCAAGGAGATAGTGCGCTTACATGGTGTTCCTCGGACTATCACTTCCGATCGTGATTCCAAGTTTATCAGTCATTTTTGGAAGAGCCTATGGGGGAAATTGGGGACACAGTTGAATTTTAGCAGCGCCTACCACCCTCAGACAGATGGTCAGACCGAGGTGGTGAACCGGAGTTTGGGCAACCTTTTGAGGTGTTTGGCAGGAACTAAGCCGAAACAGTGGGATTTGGCTTTACCTCAAGCGGAATTTGCCTATAATAGATCGAAAAATAGAACCACAGGCTTAAGCCCATTTGAGATTGTCTATGGTCACAACCCATCCGGGGTATTGGACTTAGCCCCTATTCCACGTATAGGACGTTTCAGTCCTAAAGCAGATGAGATGGCAGAGCATCTTCGGGGCATCCATGAGCAGGTGAAACAGGCTATTCATGAGAGCAATACCAAGTACAAGACTCGGGTTGACAGTCATCGTCGCCAGGTACTTTTTGATGTTGGTGATTTGGTTTGGGCTGTATTAACTCGTGATCGTTTTCCTGTTGGCGAGTATAGTAAGCTTAAGGACAGGAAGATTGGACCATGTGAGGTCTTGCAGAAGATCAATGATAATGCTTACAGGTTGCGCATTCCTAGTCATTTAAAGACTTCTGATGTCTTTAATGTGAAGCACCTAAGCCCTTGTTTTGTGGATTCTGATGACACTACTTTGAACTCGAGGACGAGTTCTTTTCAACCCGGGGCGACTGATGCAGCGGGATCCGAGACAGATGATGCTGAGCTGTCTAATTGCACGTTGATGGCGCTGAAATACCATGAATTGGCAGATCAACGTAAAGGCCGGAAGTGATCGTGATCTCTTTCGAATTGGGAGAGTTTTAGGTGCGTTTCAGTCTTTTGGCCATAACTTTGGCTACAGGTGTCAGAATCGCGCATAAGACCCCAATTCGGAAAGCTCTTTTCGACGCGCACACTGTCCACATCGAGCATGGCTCCATGTGCCTTTTTTTCGACCTCAAATTCCGCTGTTTTCCCTCCCGAATTGTCATTTTTAGTTATTTTTTACTATTTTTGGTAATATTTCGTATGTTTGTTAGGAAGTCATTTTAAATCCGATTTGTTCCGGATTTTTCGCAGATTGCTTATTTTAATTTAAATTTGAACTTTACGTTATTTTCGGGATTTTGCCATTTTTGGTAAAATTCGGTTACCGACGAATTTTAGCTATTTAGTCCGGCTTGTGGACTGATTTTCGATATTCTTTCATTTGATAATATTCAGTTTTTCCTCAGAGACGTATTCTCTGTATTTTGGGCGAAATTCTCGTGTTCTTCCCTGTGAATTCATCTGTTGAAACTAGCCTGCAGAATAATCGCTATTCTGTCCGGCGTCATAATGGGTCCCCAACTGAGCCTTTAACTCCATCCCGTGGCATTAGGCAATGAGACATTTTGTCTCCTTACCTTTTCTTATGTTGTACAGAAGGTCTTAATTCCCTTTTGAAGGAAGCTGCGCTAAACAAATCAATCGCAGGTTTAAGAGTATGTAGGGGGCCCTAGACTAAACTACTTGCTATTCGCCGATGATTTAGTGTTTTTTTGCAGAGCTAATGTGGCTACATGCATAAATATTCAATCCCTCTTAAGAACATATGAATTAGCTTCTGGCCAGCAAATAAATAAGGGGAAAACAACTATGATTTTCAGTTCAAATGTATCTGATTCTTTGAGATAGTCAATCCTTTCCATGTAGGAGTGTGCTTCTCTGAACAAATATGAGAAATACTTTGGGCTACCTCTTTTGGTGGGGAAGAATAAAACAACTGCTTTTGCTGAGATAAAATGCTGAGTTTGGAAAAAAATTCAGAACTAAAAACAAAAACTCTTATCTCAAGGGGGCAAGGAAGTACTATTAATAGCAGTAGCTTTATCTATTCCAGCCTACGCAATGAATTGTTTTAAGCTCTCCATTAGCTTATACAAAAAGTTAGAACGTATGATGGCTCGTTTTTGGTGGGCATAAAAAGTTGATGAGAAAAACATTCACTAGGTAAGATGGAATCATATATGTGTGCCTCGAAATTTAAAGGGGACTCGGTTTTAGGGACCTTCATGTTTTCAATATGGCCTTACTAGCTAAATAAGCGTGCAGAGTGATGATAAATGAGAACTCTATCCTTGGTCATATTTATAAGGCTAAATACTTCCCCATACTTCTTTCCTTGAGTCAAAGGTGAGAGCAAATCCATCCTTGACTTGGAGGGGCATATGGGAAACAAGGAATTTGTTAATTAAGGGATGCCATTGGAGAATAGGAAATGGTTGCTCAGTAAATGTTTGGGAAGATATTTGGGTCCTGGGACATGGTGCTTTAAGAGCTGAACTTCCAGAGGCTGCAGAATCTAATCCCCAGTTGAAGATTCACTCTCTCATTGATGAACAGACAGGTTGGTGGAATTTATCCTGAGTTAGAGCTCTCTTTAATCGAAGGATTGCTGCTAAGATCCTAAAGATCACTTTATCCCCTAGTCTATATCCAGACAAAAAAATTTGGATGTATGAGAGGAACGGAATTTTTTTAGTCAAGAGCGAATATCTTTTTTTTAGATCCATTTCTATGCAAGGGTTAGCAGAAAGCTCTCAAACAAGACTGGATCCAAAGATGGAAAGCTCTATGGAAGATGGTGGTGCCTCATAAAATAAAAATTTTTGCTTGGAGGGTTAGTACAGAATGTCTTCCCGCTAAACATAATTTGGTCAAAATGAGAGTAAATATTGGGTTGGCATGTATTTTCTGCCAACACCCGGTCGAGGATATAGCTCATGCTCTCTTTCATATTGCCCCTTTCTCAGAGAAGCCTGGTTGCTAAATCTGTCCCTATTTTCACAGGCTGAAGCCTCTATATCTGTAACTTAAGTGATTACTGTAATGCTGAACTCAGGGGATCAAAACATGATAGAAAAGTTCTTTGTTTTGGCTTGGGCTTTCTGGTATAGAAGGAACAAAATGGTTTTTGAAGACATTGACCCTCAACAAGCTATCAAAACAGCTTTAAATCTGTTGAGTCTTCAGCAGATTTCTTAATCAGTCCCGGGGCTGAAGCTTGATAAAGAATGTAGGTGGGCAGCCCCTCCTTAAGATTTTTATAAGTTGAATGTTGATGGGGTTATGTTTTATGATTTACAAAAATCTGGGATAGGGGCTGCCTTAAGAGATTCTCAAGGCAGTGTGCTAATGGCAGTTAGTAAAATTGAAGCAGTTGCTGAACCAGAAGCCATTGACTTGCTGGCCATGTTTCAAGGTCTTCAATTTAGTGTGCAGTTGGGGATTCCAAATATCATTCTTGAGAATGACAGCTTGCTTATGGTGGAAGCTCTTCAATCTACTACTGAGTCGATGTCAAAACTTGGAAACTTGGTCTGCGAGGTGAAGAAGTTACTGCTCCTGTTCCAATCCTTCAAAGTCCAACATTTGTTGCGATCAGGAAACAACGTGGCTCATGTATTAGCTAGGAGAGCCTGGCATGTACCAAATGTAGAGTTATGGATGCATTCTATTCCACCATGCATTTCAAATGTTATTTGGTTGGATCAGTACTCTATGTAACTCTTTTATTATGAATGAAAAGATTGAATGCTTCTTATAAATAAATAAATAAAAGATAGTTGTACCCTGTCGAAGTAAGAAACTTGTATGGCATATATATATATATATAGAAGCTTTTCTTGAATAATTTCTAGCTGACCAAATGGCGGTGCAGCTTGTGTTACGTCTAATAGACTACATGTACAGAGTTGAAGTAATACTCTCAAGCTAATCGTCATGATGAAAAAACAATATTAAATGAAATATATATTTCATATGGTATTCTCATATATATACATTAAAGTCTAAGTATTTATATTAGTACCATATATTCTGACATTTAATATATTTTATAATAATATTATAGATTGAATATTACAAAAGCATTTCAGTCTCAACCTTTTTTCTAATCAGAGTCAAATTTGCCAGCAAAACTTAGAAATGCCGCTGTAGTGCTTAATTGATGGCATGCCTTAATTCCGTGGAAAATCTACGACTCAACTAAACAAGGCCATAGACACCACAAGTACCAGCGCTTATATCCTGAAAAGACGTTGAACGAGTACAAACCCTAGCATCTTTGTATAGTTTTCCTGATCTGCAATAATAGCCCTTGTTTGGAGCACAATGACTGTCTTTTGAGCATATACACAACCCTTCTAAAGCACAGCCTTGTTCATCTACAATCACCCCTTTTTTATCCAATCCCAGAACTTGATTTGTCCACTCACTAGAGAATAGCCCTAATGGATCGTAAACATCCTTAACCTTTACGAATTTTCTAGCATTTTTGTACCTCTTGATCACTCCCTCGAACGCTAGGTTCCTGTTCTTTCCCCAATGGGGAAGTGCCCCATACTTGAAAAGTGCAAGTTGCTCAACTTCTTCTAATATGTCTTCGTAAAGCCTAGGATTTGTGGGGTCTTTACTTCGATAATATGTGATATCAAAGTCTACTGCATCTTCTTGCTTTCCCAGATAAGCACTCGACGCCTTAACGTAGCGCATGAGGATTCCATTGTAAAGTTCTATGCCACACATTGCTTTGGGCACCAAATCGTTTAGCTTTTGCACGTCTTGGATGAAACTCTTAGCCTTTGACAAACCAATGCTGAAAGTGGTTTGGTGAAAGAACTCTCCCTTAACTCTTGGGTCCCATGCACATGCTGTGAACCGTGCATCCTCTAGACTGTCTAAGCAGGTTCCGGATGCTTGAAACCTGTTGTGATATCCAACAACCGGATAGCCCATAAAGGCAATACCTAATAATAATCCAAATGCCATTACTTCTTATTGGGTAATTCACTTCAATTTCGAATAAAAGTATTTGGAAAATGAGGAAGAAAATAGCTGCAATACCATTGTTAGTCAAACCGTAGGCACTATTCACGAGCGCAGACACCACTGTCGTTGCACCGATGCACTTTCCAATGGCATCACTTGTGGATTCTTGGAGCTCCTCTATTTGAACATGCATGCACGAAAACATATGATCAAAATTACCATCACATCCAACTTTTGGAGAGGGTGTTTAAATTTACTAATAATATTACTTACAATTATGGAGTGTGCAAGCACATACAAACACTTTAAAAATGAGTAAGATTTATTATTAATAAATTATTATTTTTTATGTAAAATTTATATTTATTCATTTCTTAAAAATGATTATGCAGCACTTGTGGTATCATCTCTCTTAAACTACTGGCGGCTAACCTGTGGTTCTGATAATGGCCAGTTCGAGGGAAGGTGTAGAACGGAATGGCGTGAAATCATAGAGACCATTACCGGACATGTTGATGGAGACACGATCATCAATCCGATAGACTGCCTTGCGTTGACTAGGATACCAGGTTATATCAGCAAACTCATGCTCATTCCCAAAACTTGCAACTTCATCTCCCAAGTCTGAATCATTCTTTGCCAAGTAGGTGATGGATCTCTTGAAGAGGGGCTGTAGTTTAAGAGTGACCTGCAAATGTGAGCATTTTTCTTTCTTAGCCATTGATCATTACTTTGGCGTACTATTGATTTGCGTATACATCAAAAAAATTTAAACTCATGTCACATTGATAATAAATCGTATATTTTTAAAAATACTGCATATATGTTCTCTTTTCATAAATGCTAGGTACTTACGTATATACATAATATATATAAATACCTATCTACACGCAAAAACATAATATATATGTGTTCTTGCGTGTAGATATATGTGTTCTCAATTGGCCCCACTACTGGCTCAGTTATAACTGCTTTAATAATAAAAACCTATTTGCAGGTACTTGCTAATTATTAATAATAACATGGGTTGCCAAGGCCTGTTGGCTTGATGGCGCACGACCTAGGTTCGATCCCCCTCCCCCTCCCCTACCCAATGTATCAAAATAATAATAATAATGTGGGTCCTAATTAAGGGCGCACGCTGGCAAGGTTGCTTCCCCTCAAAACAATTTTTGGGAAAAAATATTATTTTTAGTTATATTTTATAAAATATACAGAAAATGATGGTTTTAAAAAAATAAAAATAAATAAATAAATATAACTACTTATTATCCATTTAAATATTATTTTTCTTTTTGAAAAGTCATGCAGTATATATATATATATACGTACATTTAGTTTCTTGTCACAATCTAATCCCAAAATGCAACAAAATTAATATTCTTGAATTTTTCTTAAAAGTTTAAAATTTCACCTCTGAAAATTCATATTTTCTTTATTGTTATATTTTATCCTTTCTATGCATGATTTTTCGTAAATTTATTTAACATTTTCCTTTCTAATTAATGTTAATTACCATATAATTATTTTTCTAAAAATGAAAAGTCAAATCTATATATCATTCATTATTAAAAATGTGTTATATATATATAAAAATAACAATATGTAACACGACTTGTTAACCCAACATATATATATATGATACAGTAAAAGTGGGGTTAAATTTAGCCTTAACAGTTTTGGATCACAACGAGTTGATTTTTTAAGATACAATTGCTTTTTAGATATATTGAGTCTTTTTTTTAGTTCTTAATTGAGTTAGTTCTTGCGAGTCATAACTGCCTCTAAATTGCATAACTCCTTGATGGATAAATATATTAATATTTTTTGCTATTATGAGAAAACTGTTTATTGCCAGTTAATTTTAATAAAATGATTATTTATAACCAAAATTAATTACAAATAGTCTTTTCGATGCAATTAATTAATTGACTAACAAATCTCATTTTTCATATATAAGTGGATCTCGAATCATTTTATAATTCCTTCATATTATATATATATATATATAGAGTACAATATAAATCTTATGAAAAATAAATAAAAACTTACTTTAATACTAATTGCCTCCAAAAGTAAATTCTTGGATCCGCTACCGTCCGTGCGCATGATACGGAAACTCATACTAATACTAATACGTACGCCTAACATTTTTCTATTTATTTAGTACTCTAACACACCATTTTTTAAAATTTCATTCAAAATAATGGTAGATTTTCTTTAATATTATTTGAATTTTAGTGATTGGTTTAATCAGTTAATGATTTGGGCAATATTGGCCGGTAGGGTAACATTGAGCATTAAAGTCGATCTCCTGATCAATGGGACCCATATTCCCTATCAATGTCTTCTGCTGTAGGGTTACCTCTCCATCCATGATGGAGCTCACCTAATCTAGGGATGGGTTAATTTCACCTACTTTATTATATAGCATTAAATTAGTACTATTCTCTTTGTATTATCTTTGCTCTTAAATATTTAACTAATTTCTATAACAAGTACCATGTCTAGCTAGTAGCTAGCTAGCTCACTTCGAATTGTGGCAAACACAACAGAACTCAAGAAAGAAAGGCAATATCAATCTAGTTCACTATCTCATATATATATATATATATATATATATATACACACACACACACACAAAGAAAATGGAGAGAGATCAACTTAAGCAACATAGATGCACACGTACGTACGTTCATCTTTAATCTTTAAAGATGAATGCTTTGGGTATATTACAGATCACACTAACATGATATCATGTGCTCCTAAGCTTTTGGAAGATATTATCAAACCAATTACTCTGCGCTAAATTAAAGACGAGACTCAAGGTATAAAGATGGCCAAACGGGAATTTGAATGAAAGAACTTGACCAGTGAATGATCGATTTTAATTTCAAAATTCTCATGGACGATAACATCATCAAATGATCTTGTCGTTCAAGTTGGTCTAGTTACCATATTATTTCTAAATAAGAAGCAAAACGTACACACCTGTGAAATAACTCCGAGAACACCAAGCGAAACTTTGGCTGCATTAAAATCTCTGTCGCCATCATTGAGCGTCCGAACCTTAACATAACCATCTTCACGACCACCAGGACTAACCACTCGAAGTTGCACAACATAATCATGAACTGAGCTCCCTTTTCCCCACAATGTGCTGCCATGGGCTCCCGTCCCCAACATCCCACCAATTGTCAAGCCCCACCAATACGGCGCAAAAACTAAGACCAGCCCGGCCTTGGCGGCCTCATTTATAAGCTGCCTTAATGTTACGCCACTCTCCACAGTCATCGTCTTAGCTTCAATATCAATCTTCAACGTACGGTTCAGATACTTGGTGCTTATTAGCAGCCCATCTTGGCCGTCGGGACAGACTAGCTTCGGAATACTGTGCGAGGTACGTGTTGCCACCTTCATTTTCCTTAGGCTCTTGGTTGCTGTTGCCACCACTGAAATGAGTTCTTCCTCTGTGGATGGATACGCCACTTCTGCTGCTCGACACAAGCTTCGATCGGGAAAGGCTCCGTAGGAGTTTGTGATGGTGCAGTTTGTATTATTCTTTGATGAACATTTGATGGGGTCCCCTGGGGGGCTACAACTCACAAAAAAGAATAACAGAAAGAGAAAGCTAGATCGGAAAACTTTCCGGAAAATATTATTTGTTGAGCTTAAGATCAATGCCATGGATGAGAGTTTAGAAGATGGTTTTTCCTTGGAAATTTAACTAGCAGCAGCAGAAGCCAGCTTCGACATTCACGTTATTGTATGTTGAGATCATTATATATATAGATAGGTTTTGGCCTTAAAGCATATATATTTATATATATATATATGAAGGAAAGAATAGAAGGATATTATATAGATAGGATATGACTTAAAGGGGTAGAAAGCAATGGAACCCATAATAAGTTAGAACCTAGTAAAGTTTGCTTGTTTTGAAGATAAAGATTTGTATGGGGTCTTTAATGATTTCGAAGAGTCAATACCAGGCCGGGTGACACATGATCATGACGGGAAACTTCAACTGTCTTCTTGACTTTCCCGTGTTCAGAATGTTAGGTACTAATTCAAAGGACGTGAAAGAGGAAAAGGAAAAAAAAAAACTATAGTCACGACAAGATTTTATAATAATAAATTTATAAATTGACATAATTTTATATAATATATTATAATATTCATTTTAAAATTAATTAATTTTACAATATATTACATCAATTTCCTTCAATTTATAATTTTTTTTTATTTTTAAATATTTTTTAAGTTAAAGCATTTCTCGCGAAAAAATTCCAACAACAAAATTATGACAAACCCCGTTCAGGTACACCTAGGATTCAATCTAATTGTGTGATCTCAGTACTTGGGTAAATTAATGTTTTCAAATAGTACTTAATCCAGGACCTATTCAAATGTACTTATATATGGCCGAAACAGTGGTACAAGACTTTAACAAATCATCAACTCACATTAACTAAACCTCACATTAATAATTTCGATGATGAGGTACTAATTAGTCATGTTGGCCGATATGTTCACAATCTCGCTCCTTGCCACTGTTTCAGAAACAAGTGTATAGAATGTGATGTGTCAAATCATGTCATAAAAATAGTTAAATTGTGTTTGCCCATACGACAAGTTTCATAATCTCAAAGTCCCTTGGTAAATATAATTGAGGAATATATACGTTGCCAATAACGATCAGTTTTACTTCTATTCACAAATCATCACGTGTTAGCCATGTCCTAATTATATATTAGATGTAGCGAGAGTTAAATAGAAGAAGCTAAATGCAAAATTTAGAAAGTACTGATCGAAACGGATTTCTGCAAAACGTAAGTAAAAATTATGATCTAGAGCTTTGGTTAATTCTTCACCTTTAATTAATTCAATATTATTTCTCAAGCTTCTTTTAGTGAGGCTAGACAAAGCTTTTATCTGCTCAGATTTGATAAAGATATTGGAAATGGACTTAAATTATATTTTATTGTGCTTCGAGAAATTATTGGGTAGGTGGAAGCTTGACAGTTTGTCGGTCCTCTGACAAGTTGGTTATGGTAATTTTTAAGAAAAAATTTATACAATTTTTTATTATTTATATAATTTTTATATATTATATTTTATTTTATTTTATTTTATTTTTATTAAATATTTAATATATGAATAATAAATAAATAAAATAAAATTATTTAAAATAAACAAATTAAAAATAAAAATTAAAGAAATTAAATAATAATAATATATAGAGATTAAAAAAATTGTATAAAATAACCCAATTTTTAATTCTAAACTTGAAGTGATGGAGTTTGGTTGCTTTACATTGGGTTTTAAACTAAGCACTCCACTGCTCCACCTGTCACGAACCTTCGAAGAGAGAAAAGAGATCGATCAGAGGATTTGCAGCTTTTGATAGAAAATATCATATGTAGCTGTTGTCTCGCTAGTGTCAAGAGTGATAGCTAATATTATTTGAATCAAATGACATAAGCTTTGGTCTAAATTAATAGGAAAATTCAAAACCTCCCGCTCCTTTATAAAAAATAAAAAGTGCCAAAGAGGGATAAAGAGTGCTCCAAGGAATGAGATCAGCTGGTCGTATCATATACCATGTATGATCAATCGAGTTCGTGCATACGTACGTACCATATTGTGTTCAATTAGTTCAAGCCAGCCAACAATATTCCAAGCTAGCTTCGCACATTATTTTTTAACACCTTCCTGATTGCCACGTCTAAAAGAACTTCTTTTATTAATACTTGACACGTAATCTTGGTTGCCCATGATTTGTTTCGCCCATGTCATTATAAGAAAAATTGATCTTTTTAATCGTGAATACTTGTTTGATATAAAAATAAGAAAACTTTTGGGACATGCACAAAGAAATTTTATAAAATAAATAAATTGATATAATTTTTTAAAAAGGTGATGCTAAGATGTGATCGAACTGTAACCTAATGTCATTGTAGCCCACCTATTAAACCTTTAAAATTTTTATAAAATACAATAAAAAATATTAAAAAATACAATAAAAAAATAAAATTTAGAAAACACAATAAAATAACATAATAAAATAATAAAACATAAAAAAAATATCATAAAAAAATAAAATAAAAATGAATTTTTAAGAGAGACTCGACCTCAATCCAGCCTACTACTGCCAGGAATTGCGAGAGCTGCATTTAGGAGGGGTTCGGTCGAACCAAACCCTAAGAAATCTTTTTATAAAATTCGTTAAATCAATCTATTTTATAATTAAAATAATTTTACAAGCTAACATATCAGTATATTTAATTACATCAAATTACATTTATTTATAAATATATTTTTTCATAATAATCACTTTATATTTAAAATATTTTTCTAAAAATAATTCTACTTTTATTATAAATAATTATCTTTTCTTGCAAATTATCTGAAAGTACATTTCCTCACTTTTGCAGCCAGCTTATTTCATTCATTCATTATTTCTTGAATTCCACGTTAAATAATGAAACCGGTGGCATTCTTATGGTACGCACTTGTAGGCAATTAAGAGATTTTAATATAACTTTTGGGGGGAGGATTACAGCTATATATAAAGACTATATTATAACTATTCTAAAAAGATGCCTAAACCAAGGAATATTACACAGAAGCATGTACATGTACATATATCGATCATCCTGAGGTATGATTTTTCACTCGAGTGCATAAACATGTTCACGCCAACGCATGACCTTCCCGCGTAATTTCCCAAAACGGGTCTTGTCACGTATAAAACAATTTGACCGTAAGTACTGGACACAATGTTGCTTTGCGCATTTTTTTGTAGCGTTGAAAATGAAATAGTTAATAAACCACTGCATATGTTGTTCCTTTTCCCTAATTAGTTCTTTTTTAACTTACGTTATTCGATAATGGAATCAGTCACTCGTATCGTACTCTCAATCTATTTTTAAGATGTGATTTCCAATCATCAACTTTTTAATTTTTTAAATTTTTTTGAAAAAAATAAAGGTGAAAGAAAGGTTATAAAAATATTGCATTTTACATCGTAGAATGAAAATAAAATAAATATATAAGTAACATTATTCTTTTTATATTCCGACAATAAACTATAAAGAAATGAGATTTTTAATATAATGTTTTTTAATTAGTTGCTTAACGATATTTATGATCTCAAGTTAATATAATAATTAAGGATTCGTCTAAGACACAAAATAGAGAGTGACTTTTGTGGCCAACTTTATTTCAGTCCAGGAATAAAATTAGAATTTAATATTTAAGAAGGGGATTGACAAAATATTTGGTATATATGAGTATAAATATTAATATATATTTTTTGCACGTAATTATATAAAAATGTGTGGTACGTCATGAAATTGTTTACAAAAAATATATGTCTATAAATCATCTTATAAGATAAATTCTTTTAAAAATTTTAAAGTTTGTTAGATACTATTACAAAAAGAAAAGAAAAGAAAACATCAACTTAAAATTTTTCTTTTAGATTAAGCTTGATGACTATCTTTTATAGAATAAAATTCATTTATTATCAATTTAAAGTGAAATTCTTGACATTTTTTTCTTAATATAGATTTCTCATTTCTAGTGCAATTCAACAAATTTTTTAAGGGATTGATTAAATTTTTTTTAGTCAGATTTTTTCAAGGATTGATTAATACAGTTGAAAATTTGAATGTCAATGAAGTAATAAGTTAGAATATACTACACAATAATGTAAATATTGCAATTTGAAGAAATAATTTAAATAATAATTTTAGATGTCTGAATACTGAAGAGAGCAATTTTAATTATATAAAAAAATATAAAAATTTATATAATATATAATTTTTTTTTTTTTTAATTTTGGAGGGCGGAAGCCCCCGACACTATACACTGCTCCGCCCCTGTTTCTGGCAACAAAAATCTACCTGTAAAAAATGGATTTTGGCTAATGTGACATCCTGCCTTCGTTGACTCGGCAAAGTGTTAGGATAAAAAACTTATTCCGGCGGAAGTGAAGTCTTCAAAATAAAATTGTTCAGATATGTACACTTTTATGGCTAGAATTGAGTTATTACGGTGAATAGTATTTGGATTGTTCAAAATTAATAAACGATAATTTTAACTAATAAAAGACAAATTTTATTTTTGATCATTTCATTTATATAAGTTTTCACATTAAATTAGTTATATTTTTATTATATAATAATATAATAATAATTTGATTTTAATTATTCATATCAAATATTTATATTGAATTATTCATATATTCATTATATAGTAATAAATAATTAATAATTTTAAAAAATACTTATTTTTTTGGTTTATTAATTCATTTTATTTTATCATATTTTACCATTCTACATATTATATATTAATTAATGATCATCTTCTAATTAAATTAGCGGTTAAAAAATTAATTAATAATTATATTATATTTAAATTAAATTAATAATTAATATTTTTTTAAAAATGTACTTAATAAAATAATATTTGCATGAATATAAGCATTTGCTCTATGCTAAAGAAACTAATAAAATAGACATTTGAATAAAAAAAAGAGAGAAAAAATTAATTAATATGCATTTGGCAAATGTAAAGTAGTTGCCAAAGATGGATTAAGTTTTAGCATTACTGTAACTCAAGTCAAATTTTTTTAAACTTTAGCAAATTCAATGTAGCCTTATTTTAATGCATATTGGCCAAAAATATATTAGAATTGGCTTTTAACCAATCTAATGAGAGTGTAAAGCACTCTTATTGGATTAGTCAATTTTAACTAATGTAACTTAGATTTTAACTTTTAGTCATTCTATTCATATAAGTCTCTATATTAGAATAGCTATTTTTTTAAAATATACTAATGATATAATATAACTAACATTTGTCTTTGATTATTTATATCAAATTTCCACATTGAATTATTCATTTATGAAGATACATAATAATAAGTAATTAATTTTATCATATTTGACTATTTTATTTATTACATGTTAATTAATAATCATATTTTAATTAAATTATGAGTTTAAAAAATAAGACTAAAGAATGAAAGATAAAATAAAGTAAGAAAGAGAGTAGAGAAAAATGAATAAAATAAGAATGTAGTCTTTCCACTAGATTGGCTCTATTTGGCATTACTTTTGGCTTTACTATTCATTTTGTCTAAAAGATTTGGATTTTGGCCAAGAGGAATCCTGCGGTCCGGTCCAACTGAACTCCCTTCCTTTGCAGCCCCTGCAATCCCCAACGGTGGTAGGCGACACCGCTCAGCCTATCGGGGATCGAAGGGAGCCGACGACCTCACCTCTGCAACGGCAAGCCCCGGCAACCTCTGGTGTGCCCTAGGCGATGTCGCCCACCGCCACCAACGACGACGGGAGCTGTGCTGAGGCCGAATTCTCTTAAAAATTAATCTTCATTTTATTTTTTTTATTGTGTTTTTTATTATATTTTTTATTATATAATTATCTTCATTTTATTATTTTATTGTAATTTTTATTCTGTTTTCTAAATTTAATTTTTTTATTATATTTTTTAATATTTTTTATTATATTTTTATACAAATTATAGGAGTTTATGAGAGTTTAGGGGTGGGCTGCAAAGACGCTGGGGTGCAGCCTGACCACACCCCAGCGTCAACCTTTGGCCAATTCAATGTGGGCTGAAAATAAAGCTTATTTTCCAAATTCTGTTTGGATTTGGCTTTCAGCCAATATAATGAGAATGCTTTAAGAACGGTAAAAAAAGACGTAACTAAATTGCTTATTGGGCGACTATAGTCATCGAAATAAGTTTCGGCTTTAATGTTTATAACTTTTTCCCTCAATTTTTCTTCTCTCATCTGCCTCGTTATCTCTCACGAAATACATTTCCTTCTGACACAACCCATGCCCTAGCCTCTCTTCCACCACCGTTCACTACTAACTATTCACAACAGCCATCCTTAGTCTACATAAATCTTTCTATTCAACAATTTCTCTTTGAGCGATTTTGCTAGACCTCCATCGATAACAAACTCATTACCCATTCACACTCACCCTTTACGTCAAAATTAATTCTCTCACTCAAGCTCCCTTATCAAAAGTTTGTTCATGTTAACAACGTTTAATCAAGCCCCCTGACGTTCATGGCTACCTAGTTGCTAAGTCTCGTTTGCGAGGCCAGGAGATAGGGCATTAAGCACAAAGTCTAAAATTGGGGTGTTGATGGTGTGGCCATGACTGACGGTTCTGGGGCAAATCTAGGGAGCTAGATCGACAGATGGCAAACCTATGAAGTTTGGTCTCACCAATGAGTGTTTTTTTCCCCTTTAAAAATGATAATTTCTAGTTTCATGCCTTATTTTCGCATTTGTTTTCCAATTTATATTTGCTAGTTTTATGTGATAATGGTGTTTCTCAATAAGTAAAGATTTTTTTTTTCAATTTATATTTGCTAGTTTTATGTGATAATGGTGTTACTCAATAAGTAAAGATTTTTTTTTTCAATTTATATTTGCTAGTTTTATGTGATAATGGTGTTACTCAATAAGTAAAGATTTTTTTCCCGCAACATTCAAATCATCATTAAACCTTTGCACAATATTTTCAAAATGGTTTGAGATATACTTTCATTCGTGATGAATTTTGTTGTGTACAACTAACCCACATTACTCATAATCGTATTTAGTTGACTTTCTATTGCTTTTGGTATAGAAGTTCATCTCGATGGTGATAGGTTGACAAGTGATTACCTATAAACGCATTTGCAAGAGTAGATCTAATTTGTTACTCGTCCTTTTTTTCTATCTTTTTTATAGTAATTATCTTTAATGAATGGATGCAACTAGGCAAAACCCATATGCACAAGGGTATACAAAAGAGATATCTAATTACACTTTAGCAAGTTGAAAAAAACTCAAAAGCTCATAAATGTTCACTTCCTTTAGTACAATAGCGGAAAACTATTGAACCAAAAAAATATAAAAAAAGTTTCAGATTTTCGCCACGGTCCTTTCTTTATTGTTAAAGCATCTATGTTGTAGCCACAAAAGACATAGAGGGATCATTCTCTATGTTGTAGCCAGCTTAACACATTAATGGTACATATTCCAGCATGCAAGTAGATCCAAAACATACTTAGGCACAACTCAATACAAACCAGCCCTCCTAAGTAATCCATTGCAATTTCACAATGCAAAAAAATATGGTTGATAGGCTCCCCATTTCTCTTACACAAATAGCACCATTCCACGACAATCATACCTCATTTTCTTAATTTCATTCATCAATATATTACTCAAAGCCGCCGTCTAAGCAAAAAAAAAAAAAAAGACTTTAGGTGGTGCTGGAGCACTCCATATGGCCTTCCAAGGGAACACAATCGACTAGTGATCTTGCAACATCTTGTAGATTGACTTGATAGAAAATTTCTTATTTCTAGAATTTGTCCACAACATTCTGCTAAAGGCACCCACTTAGCCCAATCAGTGGGCCGCTCGCTAGAGAAGCCCCTCAAATATCCTTCCAATGTCTTGTTAACCACCTCCGTCTGACCATCGGGTTGGGAATGGTAGGTAAAGCTGAGTTTCAATTGGAATCCTAGTAAGGCAAAGAGCTCTTGCCAAAAATGAATGGTAAAAGTTGGATCACAGTCCGAGACAATGGTTTGGGGAAGGCCATGTAGTTTTTGGATATGTTTAAGGAAAAGGTTAGCAATGGTTTTGGTGGTGTATGTGCGTTTTAAGGGGGTGAAATGGCTTCATTTGGTGTATTGATTGACCACTACCCATAGAAAATTGAAGCTTTTTAAGGAAGGAAAGCCTTGAATGAAGTCCATAGATATGTGGTGCTAAGGTTTGTTTGGGATGGATAGAGGTTGAAGGAGTTTATAGGAGTGGGTATTGGCTAATTTCATCCTCTAGCAGGTGTCACATTCTTTGATAAAACCCTTCATATCATGTTTAAGCCCGAGCAAATAGAAGTCATTCCTTGCCCTTTGAATGGACTTATCATAACTTGAATGCCCACCCAAGGGCTACTGTGAGTCAATTGTAACAATTTTAGTTTGAAGCCTCAATTGTTAGGAATATACAGCCGTTGTTTGTACACCAGATACCCATCCCTCATGTTGTACGGTAGCTGTAGTTTCTGATCATGATATTGTTGTATCAACTCCTGTAGCTTAGGGTCCTGAGCATATAGAGCCTTAAGTTCATCCATCCAATCAATAGAGGAAAAATAAATTAACATAAAGGAGCACTCTAGGTCTGACTCCTTTTGGGAGAGGGCATCAGCAACCCTATTCTCACTTCCTTTTTTATATTCGACCAAAAAACCATACCCCAACAATTTAGTGATTCACCTTTGCTGCATTTGAGTAATAATCTTTTGATCCAATAAATGTTTTAAACTCTGCTGGCCAGTCTTGACCACAAATGGCCTTACTACCACATAAGGCCGCCATTTTTGCACAGATGACACTAATGCAAAAAGTTCCCTCTCATAAGTTAATAGTAATAAGGCCCTTCCTTTTAAGGCTTGACTGTAAAAGGCGATAGGTCTACCATGTTGCATGAGGACAGCTCCAATAGCTGTACCTAAAGCATCACATTCAACAATGAAAGACTGTGAGAAATCAAATAGGGCTAACACTAGTGGTTGCATCATAGCTTGTTTCAACTTCTGAAAAGCCAAAGTAGCCTCCTCAATCCACTGAAATTGGTCCTTTTTGAGTAGCCAAGTCAATGGTCCAGCTGTTCCCCCACAGCCTTTGAGTTTTAGGGAGTGGTCATTCCTCCATAGCCTTCAAATTATTAGGGTCTACCCAGGAACCTTCACCAAAGATTAAATGACCTAAATAGGATATTTCCCAACATCCAAAATGGCATTTGGACTGCTTTGCAAAGAAGTAATGCTTGCGTAGGAGCTCCAAGGTCATTTGGAGGTGTACTAAGTGTTCTTCTTCAATTTTACTATACACCAAAATATTGTCAAAAAAACTAAAATAAATTTACATCGGTACAAGTGAAATACCTCATTCGTAAGACTTGGTATGTAGAGGGTGCGTTGGTCAAACCGAAAGGCATTACAAGGAATTCGTAATTTCTTTCGTATATCTGAAAGGCTGTTTTAGACACATGCTCAAGCTTCACTCAGATCTAGTGGTATCCAGATCGTAGGTCCAACTTTGAGTTCCTCCACCATAGATATAGGAAATTTGTCATTGACTGTGACAGCATTTAGACCTCTATAATCCACGCATAAATACCAAGATCCATCGACATTTTGTACCAAAAGAATCGAGAAGGAGTATGGACTTTGGCTTGGTTGAACAACCCCAGATTTCAACAATTCCTAAACAAACTTCTCAATCTCATCTTTCTGATAAAAAGGAAAATGATAAGGTCGAATAAACATTGGTTTAGAGCCAGGCACCAGATTGATAGCATGATCATGGGACCAGGGGGTGGCAGCCCTACAGGTTCTATAAAACCATCAGTAAACTGAGAAACCAGCTTGCTAAACTTGCTAGAAACTGCTTGTGGGAGCTGCTATTGCTCCTGGGATTTCGCTTCTAGGACTTGCAATAAAATCCCTCTTGTTTCAAGTTTGTTCAAGACATTTAAAAAGCCTTCTTCAATGAGCTGAAAGGGTTGTAAACCATGCAATTAGATAGCCTTTTGATGGAGGTTAAACTTCAAGTACAATTTCTTGAAATTCCAAAAAATATCATCAAGTTCACTTAACCATTGGACACCAAGAATCATGTCACAATCGGCTAGGACCAAGATATGAACATCCACTTCAATGATTATGCCTTGTACAACCATTTTCACCCCTTTACAATGTCCCTCATAGGTAGCATAGCCCATTCAGCAACCTTGACCTTCACTATGTCAATAGAGTCCACTAGCAATCCCTATTTTTGGACTATGGCAGGATCCAAGAATTTGTGAGTAGAACCAGTGTCCAATAAAATAGACAGCTGTGACGCCCTCAAATTCCCCTTAAATAAACACAGGAATCAAAGCGTCGGGATGATGACAACACGGGTCACACATCCCAACGACAAGTGTCAAACGTGTGTGCACACGTGATATGCATAAATAAAAGTCGCAGCGGAATAATTAAAATCAATATCTAAGTACCAAAATTTTAGAAATATAAACAAACCAAGCCAAAGTAAGTTCTCCAACAGGAAATTTAATACAGTCATCCGAAAGATAAATTAAACAAATACATATTTATAAAAAATGGGAAAATAAATTTTTCGAGATAACAATTTTATAACAAGAATACATTACCGGTAGAGTCGTCTCCTCAGCCTCAGCCTCAGCCTCTTCATAATCTGCATCCAAAAACTACGATGCCAAGATTGCATTGCAGGTAAGTACAATCCAATCAAACCAAAAGACAGAAATATACTCATGTAACAACAAAACTCATGAACGCGACTCTAAATACATGAATCTCAAAAGAACATCTTTCTCAAAATAAATAAGATATGCACACGTCAAAAATCCCATTTTGGTCCACGATAAAATTCCAGTAAAAATCATCCATTCTTTCTCAGAAAATAATATTCTCAAAACCAATCATATCGGGTGTTACGTATCGCCATCCCCGATATGATAAACACACACACCAACATAATGGGCGTTACGTATCGCCGTCCTCATTATGATTCACACACACTCATTTCATACCGGGCGTTATGTATCGCCGTCTCTGATATGAAATACACACCCAATGACCATAACGGGTGTTACGTATCGCCGTCCCCGTTATATCATCCACACACTATCAATCACAATGGGCGTTACGTATCGCCATCTCCATTATGACTGACACACACACAATGACCATAATGGACGTTACGTATTGCCGTCCCCATTATGTCATCCACACACACACGCTGATCACAACGGGCGTTACGTATCGTCATCCTCATTATGACTCAGCTAAAAACCATTAAAATTCATAAACTCAATTTAAAACCCAGTTTCTATTTCCAACACAAGAATATCCGAAATTATGCAAAAAATTCAATTTCCAAATATTTCCATGAGCATGTGCGTAAATACACAATGCAGACAACCATGCACCAAATATCCAACAATTAATAAATTCCAACAATAATCAAACACAATAACTGTTGATGCCAAAAATATATTTAAATTTTAAAATTTATTTGGAAAATACTTACAGCAGATAAAAAAGTAAATCCTTGAGCAAACGCCAATCCACAACGTTCTTAACGATCATTTGTACGTTAAGCTAAAGTGGTCGGTTTGACACCAAAATTTAGGGAGATACTCTTTGGAATGTGGGGAATCTCATGGAGGTGGTGGTGTGGCGGCACAACCACCGGAAGGTAGCGGATCGGGCTCAAAATGGGTGAAAACCCATTTTCGAGTTTGAGGTTGTACCGGGAAGGTAAGGCAACGGTTGGGGAAACTGAGTTAGGAGGATGACTAGCTAGATAAGGGGAGTCTTTTGGTAACGGTGGTGAGGCCTACGGTGGCCAGACGGCGACGCGGCGAAGAACAACCCATTTAAAACCTATTTCGAGTGAATGGGTAAACGACAGAGATGGGTGGCTTTAGGCGGTGGGTTATGCTCGTCGGAGGGTGGAGAGGCTGCTGGTAGGTCGTCGGTGCTAAGGGATGGCCGGCGGTGGCCGAAAAATGCAAGGGAAGCTAAAACACTCATTTTGGGTAGGGGACTGTGTAGTGGTGATGGGGTAGCCGGAGGTGATACCACCGGTACCGTTGGACTCACCGGCGTGTGGGGAAGGCTATAGACTGGGTGGTGTCGCCGGTGGGTGGCCGACGGCGGCCCAGGGTAGAGACAAGAGAACCAGCAAGAGAAAGGAGTAGACAGTGGCTCGTGGCTCTGGGAAGCAGAGGAAGAGAAGAGGAAAAATAAAAAGAAAGAAGAAAAAGAAAAGAAAAGAAAAGGAAAAAGAGAAAAAAAAAGAAGAGAAATACTAACTAGAAAAAAGCACAATAAATTAAATAAAAGCTGACTTGAAATACTACAATTTAATATCAATAAAATTAAAATATTTAAAGTTCAAGAATAAGCTAATTTAATTTAAAGAATAATTTAATTATAGAACACTAATTCTTATTAAGAAAACACATCAAATAAAATCACATAATAAAATAAAAGAAATTAAATTCTACTCATTTAAAATAATTACCTCACATTTAAATTAATAAAGAAATAACGTAATTCAACATTTAATTATAAAAATAACATAAAACTAACACTTACTAATGAATATCTCAAATAAATATTTTAAACAAATAAAATACAACTAATAATATTATTAAAATAAATTTAGTTAATTAATATCGAGAATAAAATAACGTGTAAAAATACACGTAAATCTGGGATCTCACAACAGCCACTGATTACCCAGTTTACCTTTGAAGCGCATAGTTTTTGGATGATTGGAGCCCGTGAAAGGATGTAGGGATATCTCAAGTTCCTTGGGAGGTGGCGTTAATTCCAAGACTTCATCTTGGAGGTTTTGGTTCTCAGGTGTAGTAAATAAGTGCTAGAGTGCCTCCTCAAATATCACTTCTTCCAGCACATACAGTGTGGGGCGTTTAAACTTGTGGCTAGGGCTCCATTTCTCATCACAAGAGTAACATAAACCTTTAGCTCTTCTATCATTGGCTTGTTGCTGGTTTACACATTGGATAGGTATGGGTTTTTTAAAGGTAGATATTATATGTGGATGGGAAATGGGAGGGGTTTTTAAAATGCTTGGATCTGGTGAATAGGTAAGGCTAGATCTTGGGTGTTTGCTGGTTAAGTCTATGCTTTGTTCTTGGAGTTTGGCTAGGCTATAGGTAATAGATAAGGTGGAGTTTATCCCTCAATCCATTTAAAAAATAGTTGAGTTTATTTTCATCTGACAACTTCCTCAGCCTATTGGATATTGCTTCAAACTGAGGCTTATACTCCTCCACAGATATAATTTGTCTAAGCCTAGTAAGAGGTTCCATAGGATCATCTTAGGCATTAGAACCTGATTACGCCCAAAGAATAACGCGGTCGTTTGCAGTATAGATTTGGGGTGTCGATTCCACAGGGAGATGGATTGAGAAATTGAAGAACAGTAATGAAATTAACAAAAAGATTAAATGAGTGTGATAAGTAAATTTTAGAGTGTGATGTAAATTAAAACTAAATGAGTAATTTGAAAAATATAAAAATGAGACGAAAAGTAGAGCGTAGGGAATTCCTTGTGTATTTGTGGTATTCAAATTTTTTCTTAATTCATTGATAACTCAATTAAGAATTCTATGTCCAAATTCTTAATCGGAAGATATAACATTAATAACTAAAATTTAAATCACATGTAACTCTTCGAAAAATCATTATTCGCGCTTAACTCTCATAAATTGTTATCGATATTGAGAAAATCCAACGACGACAATATACCTAAGAGGCGATATTGCAGCAGAGAATTAAATCAATATAGATAATCAATTGCTCCAAACATAATTATAGAACTAATTCACTCAATAGAAAAAGCATGACTGAATCCATAAACGAAATAGATTCTATAATTATTTGAAGACGAAAAAACATCATAAATAAATTGAGAATAATAGAACAAAAGAGTTTTAATATTTAAAGACCAAATACATGAATCAAAAATAAATTACAAATACTATCACACACACAAGTTCATCCCTAGCCCACCTTGAAAATTTAGTTACACATATTGAAAATATGCAACAAAAATTCTCCAATGGATGATATGGAAGAGCCAACCATTATTTTCTTCTCTCTTCTTTAGTTTTTCTTTTCTTTTCTCAAGCTTTCAAAATAATGACTCTTCCAAAGCATCCTCCCACACTAAGCATTGTCTTAGAACACACACCCCTTCCTTCTATTTATAAGCATCCTTCATGCAAGTTGTCATGACAAAATCATCACAATTTCAACTTGTTTTGCCATGTGCCATTCTTGAATCCAAGTGATTTGTGAGTTGTCATTTTGATCATTTGTTTTTCCACCATGCATGAGCTGGATTTTGCTTGTAGGTTGAGTGTTTCAATTTTGCTTCTCTATCCATTAGTTGTCTTGTATGACTTAATATCTTATGGTCAAATAATTTGTCTACAAGAAACTTGAGTACATTTCATCTTGCATATGAATTGATCATTGAATTTCCAAGTTGGTGTAGGAGTGCTTGCTGGAAAATATTATGATGACATTTGGATTTGATGCAAGTGGCTGAAAAATATCCAGGAACGTCAAGTGCAGGTGCGTCCAATTGATGGTCGATTTTATCTTACATTGAGTGGATATCTCTTCAAATATAAAACATAAAAGTTATAGATATTTCTCTTGAGGTTCTATATCATCTTGAATCAGCTCAATCGGAGATTGGATGAGAGTGTTATGCCCATATTACGAAAAGATGTCAGAACTGTCTAAAATTCTGCAATTATCTTCATTTGCTCCTAATGTCTCCATTTGTGTCCTAAATAAAAATATAAGAATAATGAGTATATTTAGGCATCAACTAAGAATAAAGTATTAAATATTAAGAGAGGAAAATATGGCATTTTATATTCTCATCAATATATTAAATCATGCTTATATCTATTTCAAGATAAATGACCATTAATTTTAATAACATGAGTTATATCCATTATTTTCTCATTTCTTTTAGTATTTAAATAGAGTATTTAGAGTGCATTTTTGTGCACTCATCACACCCCCTAACTTACTCATTGCTAGTCCCTAGCAATTTTCATGCAAAATGATGAGAAAGACCAAAGAAAATCACACATAGGGGCTATCAAGACATATTTTTCAAATTTACATATCAAAACAATCTTAAAAATTCAATAACCCTTTCACAAGTAATTCAAATATAGCAATTCACAGAGTGTGTATGTGTTCCAAACTATTTTTATCAAATCAGAGGTTTCGACACATGCAATATTAGAATATTTTAAGCAAAAAGGTTCAACTCCATAACTCACGGGTATAGAAGTGTTTCATGTATGGGTTCTCTCTATGGAGTTGATAAAAGTGTACATTTACTCTTATGGAAATTTAACCAATTATATATAAGTAACAAGTAAACATTGATCTTATAATAGGAATACTAATAAATGAGATTTCCACCATTCTTTCCACAAGCATACTTAGGATCGGAAAAATCAACACAAAGGGTTGTAATGTGGCTTAAGGTTGAGGTTCATAAGAAGAAAAGGTGAAGAGGGTTCAAAAAATTCCAAGTATACACAAAAGGGAATCTGTTAAATTTTTCAGTAGACTATATTTTCCTTTTGATGTACTTTTCAATTTTTTAGATTTTTGACTAAGTACACTTTTCCATCTTCTTTTGCCACTGGTGTCTTCGCAATTTGATGAACTCTTTCATGAATAATTTGATGGACACATCTAGCACCATGCCATTTTTGTTATGGTTTTTTTTTTATGATAATTTCATACCTAGTACACACTTGGAAGTAAAATGGTAGGAAAATATAGTGTATAAGCTATACTCCAATGTGGAGAGGTATGGATGATGTAGACATGAAAAGAAAAGGCCATATGTATATATTGGCTCAAAATTGGTTGCTAGGAATCTATGATGAAAAGGCTCAGCTTGAAAGGCTCAAACGTTAATCCTAAGTTGACTTTCGTCATATCCCAATTATATCCACCATCTTACCACAAACCATGTAATGATATTCTCAAAAGAAGTATCAAATTCAACAGATCAATGGATACTTATCACAATTTCTGTATTTGTAAGTTCTCAATTCTCACAAAATTCACATGAATACTTGAGCAAAATAATTCTTTAGTTACATGTGTCAAATTACCATATTACCATAAAGTTTGGAGAAGTGCATAAATGGTTCTGTGGATGCTTTAGCAAAATGATTTAAGATGGGTTTGTTGAATTCACAAAAATGGTTATGAATGAGCATGAGTATCATGTGTGAAAAGATGCCTGTGTGAAAAAAATTTGACAATTTTTTATATATTGATTGAAATATGCCACAGAGTTTAAATAACAGATTTGTATTTCCACCCCCCAACTTAAATGAAACATTGTCCTCAATCTTTAATAATCAAAATTGGATGGGGAGTAACTAAAAAGGGTAGGATACACCTGATGTGTGATGTGGATAGCTCGCTAAGCGTCAAAAGTGGTGATCTAAAATGACAAAATGAAACTATCCTGCAAACAAAAATAAATAAAATAGTAGTAAACAAAAATAAAACAAAACAAACAAGATAATAATAATAATAATAATTATTGTTGCATGGTATGGTCAAAGTTGGTAGACCAAGTTTACAACCGGACTATCTTCCACTTCTTGAACTATTCCTCCTGGGTCAAAAATGAAACGTTTATTTTTCCAATAAGCTCGGTGCTCGAACTTCACAGGTAGGTGGCAAGATTTAAGATTAACTTTGGTTACTTGCCCACTTGAAGGAATCTGTTTTTCATTTTTCTCAAGAAACTCCTCAAACTTCGGTTGCCAAGTCCATGTGCTATAATCTTGAGTATTGTAAAAAATTACACAAATATTAGCTACATCAGATGAATCACTGATAGGATTATACTCAAAATCAACAATAAAATTCTCAAGAGGATCAGAATCATGAGTTGTGAAAACTTCCCTGTCTATGAGTGAGTCAATCATATATATCTGCTGGCACTCATGATTATTCATAGTTTCTTGTGCCATATGTTGACCTTGAGGTACAGACTGAGCTTGAGAAGGGAACTTACCTTGCTCATTTACACTCAAGAAATTCGTTATTTTAGATACCTGGCTCTTTATCTCCTTTTGTTCTTCAACAACCTGCATAATTAAAGACTCAAATTTTTGGTTAGTCTTACCCTGTACTTCAATAAATGCATGCAAAGTGTCTTCTAAAGAATTTCTAAAAAATTGAGGTGCATGGTATGGTGCAGGATATGATCTAAAAGGTTGTGCAGGCTGTTGGTTTTCAGACTTCCAGCTGAAGTTGGGGTGATTACGCCATCCTCTCATGTTAGCATGTGTAGGACAGTCTTGGGCATGATGATCTACCCCACCACAGACAACACATGGCCCAAAAGATTCTGCATGATTAGCCATGTGTGTTGGTTTTGAGTTTTTGGTTTTCAATAACTCTAATTCTCTGGTGAGCATTTCAACCTTAGCCTTAAGGTTATCCTCCTCCCTTAGATGGTAAATACCACCACTCAAGTTTCCTGTAAGTCGTGACCTGTTTGTGCTATCAGTAGCACTAGGTCCAATCCAAGAATGAGCTTTTTCAGCAAGCTCATTGAGGTACTCTATGGCCTCATCGAGATTTTTCTGTAAAAATTCTCCATTGCACATCATTTCCACGAATTGACGTTCTCTGGGCGTAAGCCCTTCATAGAAATAACTCACTAAGCGCCAATTTTCATATCCATGGTGAGGACACATACTCAGTAATTCTTTAAATCTTTTCCAAGACTGGTACAAAGTCTCATTATCCTTTTGTACAAATGTAGAGATTTGTCTTTTTAAAGCATTGGTCTTATGTTTGGGAAAGTATTTATTGAAAAACACTTGAGTCATCTCACTCCATGTTCCAATAGACTGTGGTCTTAGTGAATACAACCAACTCTTAGCTTTATCTTTCAAAGAAAAAGGAAAGAACTTTAGCCTTACTGTGTCGTCAGTGGTATTTTGACTGTGGAATGTTACAACTACTTCCTCAAATTCCCTAATATGAACATAGGGGTTTTCATTTTCTAGACCATGAAAAGTCGGAAGTAATTGTATCATTCCTGTTTTGAAATCTACATGACGAACATTATGTGAGAACATAATACAGGATGGTGTGGCTGTTTGTGCGGGATGAAGATAATCTTGAAAGTTCTAACAGGTTGGTCCGCGTGTTCACTCATCGCGTCAGAATTGGAAGAATTATCAAACAAGTGATTAGAAAAATTAGATCTGAATCTGATTCTAGCACGGGTCTACTAGCAAACCGTCCAAAAGCATCTCTGTACCTGCGCATGCAAAGTAAATAAAAGCGTAATACTGAAAAAAAAATAATTACGAAAAGAAAAGTAAAATAAAATAAAGATGCAGAAAGCTAAAAGGAAAATGAACGAAACTAACACTCTTTTTTTTTTTACAAACTACTAAAAAAATCTACAAATTCTTCTACAGTCTCCCCGGCAACGACGCCAAAATTTGATTACGCCCAAAGAATAACGCGGTCGTTTGCAGTATAGATTTGGGGTGTCGATTCTACAGGGAGATGGATTGAGAAATTGAAGAACAGTAATGAAATTAACAAAAAGATTAAATGAGTGTGATAAGTAAATTTTAGAGTGTAACGTAAATTAAAACTAAATGAGTAATTTGAACAGTATAAAAATGAGACGAAAAGTAGAGCGTAGGGAATTCCTTGTGTATTTGTGGTATTCAAATTTTTTCTTAATTCATTGATAACTCAATTAAGAATTCTATATCCAAATTCTTAATCGGAATATATAACATTAATAACCAAAATTTAAATCAAATATAGCTCTTTGAAAAATCATTATTCGCGCTTAACTCTCATAAATTGTTATCGATATTGAGAAAATCCAACGACGACAATATACCTAAGAGGCGATATTGCAGCAGAGAATTAAATCAATATAGATAATCAATTGCTCCAAACATAATTATAGAACTAATTCACTCAATAGAAAAAGCATGACTGAATCCATAAACGAAATAAATTATATAATTATTTGAAGACGAAAAAACATCACAAATAAATTGAAAATAATAGAACAAAAGAGTTTTAATATTTAAAGACCAAATACATGAATCAAAAATAAATTACAAATACTATCACACACACAAGTTCATCCCTAGCCCTCCTTGAGAATTTAGTTACACATATTGAAAATATGCAACAAAAATTCTCCAAGAGATGATATGGAAGAGCCAACCATTATTTTCTTCTCTCTTCTTTAGTTTTTCTTTTCTTTTCTCAAGCTCTCAAAATAATGGCTCTTCCAAAGCATCCTCCCACACTAAGCATTGTCTTAGAACACACACCCCTTCCTTCTATTTATAAGCATCCTTCATGCAAGTTGTCATGACAAAATCATCACAATTTCAACTTATTTTGCCATGTGCCATTCTTGAATCCAAGTGATTTGTGAGTTGTCATTTTGATCATTTGTTTTTCCACCATACATGAGCTGGATTTTGCTTGTAGGTTGAGTGTTTCAATTTTGCTTTTCTATCCATTAGTTGTCTTGTATGACTTAATATCTTGTGGTCAAATAATTTGTTTACAAGAAACTTGAGTGCACTTTATCTTGCATATGAATTGATCATTGAATTTCCAAATTGGTGTAGGAGTGTTTGCTGGAAAATATTATGATGACATTTGGATTTGATGCAAGTGGCTGAAAAATATCCAAGAACGTCAAGTGCAGGTGCGTCCACTTGATGGTCGATTTTGTCTTAGATTGAGTGGATATATCTTCAAACATAAAACATAGAAGTTATAGATATTTCTCTTGCGGTTCTAGATCATCTTGAATCAGCTCAATCGGAGATTGGATAAGAGAGTTATGCCCATATTACGAAAAGATGTCAGAACTGTCTAAAATTTCGCAATTATCTTTATTTGCTCCTAATGTCTCCATTTGTGTCCTAAATCAAAATATAAGAATAATGAGTATATTTAGGCATCAAATAAGAATAAAGTATTAAACATTAAGAGAGGAAAATATGGCATTTTATATTCTCATCAATATATTAAATCATGCTTATATCTATTTCAAGATAAATGACCATTAATTTTAATAACATGAGTTATATCCATTATTTTCTCATTTCTTTTAGTATTTAAATAGAGTATTTAGAGTGCATTTTTGTGCACTCATCAGGACCAAACTGAATTAAAAATTGTTTAGTGAAAACATCCCAATCAAACAATTGACCGGATTCCTCTAGATCTTGAAACCAGATTAATATTCTACCCTCCATATGAAATGATGCAAGTTTAATCTAATGCTTGGGTAAAGTATTATGGAATGTAAAAAACTTATTCAACTTGTAAATCCAATGTGCAAGATTGTCTCCCGAAAAGGTGGGAAATTCAATGTGTACAATTAGGGGTGTAAATGATCTAGTCCGGTCCGAAAAAAATGTGGACTGGTTCTATTCAATCCAAAAGTTTTCCCACCCTGGACCAGACCGAATAGGATTCTGTTCATACCGATCCGGTCCAATTCGATCAATGGGTGGTCCAGTCCGGTCCGGTCCGATCCATGAGTACCCCATATGATTTAATGGGCTAAATTTGATACAAAATTTTGCAATAATTAAACATGTTTTTTTGGCCTAAGTATATAAATTATTAATTATATACTAATACTATTTTCATAAAAAATAATCACATTTGCCAATTCTCAATTTCTAATCTCATCTAAATATTAAATAAAATATATAGTTATAACTTATAGTCTATAGACTTAATACTTATACTATAAGTTATAACTAATATTCTATATTATATATAGCCCATAGGTTGATTAGTTAATTTAATTCTCATAAGTCATATCAATTAATCAACGATATTAATAATCATTAATCATACTTCATATATAATTGAAAACGTACAACATTAGTAATTAATATTTATAATTGCTACATGTAATCATAAGAAGAATAATTATTAATTAGTTAATAGTAATTTAGTGATACATCATAGGTTGGTTAACTATAACTAATAACACTATTACATAATTTACATTAGTATATTATAGATTTATATGTTAGTGAATAGTGATAAATCAATAATAATATATTAAAAAATAATAATACACTTATTATTTATAAGTTATTAATAATACTCTATATAGATATACTATAATTTATACTTTTATAATATAGCTATTATAAATTATAATATGTTAAAATTATATGAGTATATATTATATATTAATATATTATACTACTCCTTGTACTACCACTCTTAATCTAAATTAATATTAATATTAAAATTTATATACTATTACTTATATATAAATATATATATATATATAATATATGTGTGCATTTAGTCTGGTTCAGGGTGAAAATAGAAATTTTCGGTCCATAAAAAAATTGGACTAGACCGGACCAAATTTCATCCGGTCCGGTCTGGTCCAGTTCGGTCTTTTTACAGCCCTATATACAGTACAAGCTTGCACCTCATCATCGACAGGTGGTTGAACTATAGATTTTGGATGGGATGTGTCCTCTCCAGACGAGCCCAATGAATTCTTTTGCATTGCCACAGTTAAGGCTATCAACTGTTGGACAATAGCATCGTTTTGTCTTTTCAATGCTAGCATCTCAGTTTCCAAGTTGTGGTACTGAGAATCAGTTGACTGTTTAAGGGTAGAGAGCCCTTCCTGCAGCTGCGTGAGCCTTATACCATCAGCCATGGATTGATTTTTGTTTTTCATAAAGGGATCAATGTCTTTGGATACCAAAAATTGTAACACACCCTTAATCAAATAAGGAAATGAACAACAATACTCACTTCGAGGAGAGTAAACCTCAAGGAGAAGAAGATAAAGAAGCTTCAGAAATTTCCAATATGCATTTCGATACCTCATTCCAGATACACTTTTCCCCTTATAAAAATTGATGCGTAACAACCTTCTCTGCTGTAAAGGTATTTACAATTCTACCTTACTGACTAAATTCACTAGACTTGCATAATTGGCCTAAATGGACTCAGGCCCAACTCAGAATTGAAAGCAATTTATTTATTTATTTGGGCTAAACACAAAGGCCTTTACAACTAACTCCAATAACAAAGTAATCCATGTTAAATGGCCCAGACCCAGCCCAGCTTAAGAGACTTCTAGATTCGGGTTCGGAATACCCTTCTTCACTTGTCGACATTTGTAGCTTGTTCCTCGTACCAGCTTCTCTTCCCTTTGCGATGCTATCCTCTCCTCCCAACGCGACTGGCTTGTTACAAAAAGATAAGATCCAATCGCGCTCGTGTGCAAAATCCACCCAACAAATAGTAAACGCAAGAACCAAAATGGATCAAGTGTTGACATTCTACTGTTTGTTTGAATGAAATTGGAGAATTAGGTACTTGGGGGAAAATGAATAAATAAATAAAAGAAAACGGGAAGATTACCTTGGATAGAGATTGGGGGAGGTGACTAGGGTTTCAAAGCTCAATAGAGAGAGAGAAAGAGAGAGGGAAGTCGGGGACAAGGGTTTAATACTTGAACCAAGTTTTTTTCTTAGATCCGAGCACTGGGTTTTAGATCCAGTATTGGATTTAAAATTCACGAACCTCATTGATCTAGTTTTTTAAAATTCGGATCCAATTTTGGATTAATCCAAATTAAATATCGAAACTGAATGTTTAGGTATGTTGATTTTGGACCAAATTAGATAAAAATCCAGCCCGACCGAACAAGCCTACTAATAGCTGTTGGTGTTCTAAAATCTTTTAATACACATTATTTTAGTCTTATGCAATGGAATTGGATCAGTGCATGATTTTCTTTATTGATGATTACCAATCTTCACAAAGTGACTCAAGATACCCCATTCATTACAAAAATGAGCCATGCAACACGGATGAAAACATGTAAATATGACGACGGGATGAGTATCTAATTGTAAATAAGGGATTGGCTGCCTATATTTCCAGATAAAAACTTTTGAAATTGGATGACCAAAATACATTAGAAAGTTGGTCATGGTCCATGGTTCAGATTAAATACTATTAAGAATTTTCGCAATTTAAATGTTTTGAGTTAATTTTCTCAAGTTAGGAAACGAATTAGAGAAATAATTTCCTATGATTCCAAGTTGCAGAAGAGGGAGCAAGCTCAGAGAGAACCATATCTGCATGGCGGACGGTTGTTCTTAATTTCTTAAAAGATGAATTCAACCTGCATATTCCAACTTCCTTTAATCCAATGTTGAGTTGAGCAAGAACATTACCTACTCATATAGCCAATTTCCAATACCATCTCCCCCATCCTTTCCATATTGTTTTGAATCACTGAAAGCATCCTGCACATGCAAAACTATGTCATAAATATTATACTTTTAAATAAAAAAGTTTGAATGATGTATTCAAAGAAGTAAATACTATACCTGTTGAAATATGTGACTCATATATGCTATGTATAGAGTGGCAAGATGGCATATACCATTCATTTGATTGAATTAAAGTGTTGTGTCACTTATAAATAATTGTGTCATTTAATAACTATTGAGATATTAATAGTTGTGACCATTTTAAATGGGTACATGGTTGCCTATAACTAGAGATCACTAGTACACAAATTATGTACTTAAATCCTTCCTCTTGTCATCACCAACTTGTAAAACAAATAATCTCACGAGATTGTCACCGTTAACATTTATTTTTGTCCTTAAATTTCTTACAATCTCCATGCACATAAATTGTTGCTAACCTCTTTTCGTCACCCAAGTCCACCATCACATGATTTCTTCTCTCCATTGGTGAGTTTAAAACTCGTGTGTCCCATGGCTTTTTGCCTCGTTGGTGACGTTTAAGAAAACTTGCAATGGATCCTCTATTTTATCTTCTAAGATACATCACCGAAATTTATTTTTTCTATTTTACATAGTGACTTTTGTAATATACCATACACTAGCTGATCTTTTTTTTTTCATATCATTTAAATATTATACTTTTTAATCATTTTTTTTATTTATTTAAATTTTTGTTTCAGTTCAATAGAATATGAAGCTTCTCTTCTTCCCCAAGGCCGACTACTATGGTTCAAAGCCAACAGTGACTACTGGGGTTCAAAGTTGGTGACTGCTGCGACCTTTGCTTTCCTTCCCCAATGGGGTTTGAAGCCGGCGACTACTAGGCTTCAAAGCCAACGGCATCTCTTCTTCCCCAACAATGACTACTGGGGTTTGAAGTCGGAGCGTCCTGATGCAAGACGTTAGGAGATAGAAAAATGACTATTCAGGTGATCATTTTAAATAGCTAGGAAGAATACCTTCATCATCCCATAATGCTTCAGCATGTAAAGCCGTTCTACCGAAGGGACCATCATAAGCCGGTGATTTCAAATTGTTTAAAGTTTCTGACACCAAAACAAGAAAGTGTCTCTCGATAGCTAAGTAAAGTGGGGTCTCACCAACAGCATTAGCACCAAAGAAAGATTTAGGATCTACCTCCTTTAGTAGATGTTTTACCACTTCAATATGATTGTAACGGATAGCCTCGTGTAAGACCGTGTCTTTTTCTCTGCTCAGCTTTCCAATCATCTCTGTAGTAGCATTAACGACTCCACTTCCGAGATCTTGATGTTGGGATTTTTTATGTTCAATCAGGACTTTGACGAAGGAAGCATGCCCATATCTTGCCGCCAAATGTAACATCCGAGTATTAGGGATGTTAAGATTATAGATTTAAGAATTCGGATTTTAGATTAAGAATTTTTTAAAATTTTAAAATAAAAATATCATAATTATTAAAAAATAAATACAATTTCAAAATTTAGCCGGATACAATCCAAGTCGAATGAACAGACATATAGAGTACCGTCTCTCACATTGGCTTTTATTAGATTTTATATATTTTTCATGTGTATTTTAGTCCTCTTATGTAATTTTACTTACATTGATAGCTGGCTAAGTCGGTTGTATTTTTCTATAAATAGATGTACTGTTCATTGTAATAATAAGAAGAATTTGAGGCATTATTCAGAAACATGTGTAGCTTGATAATTGATATGGTATCAGAGTAGGAGATCCGCACGCTTCCCACGCTTATGCACTTTCCCTTTCATTTCAGACTTCTCTCTCTTGCTCTCGACTTCTCCTTCGCGATTAGCTTCCTCTGCTTAGCAATTCGTTCTTCATCACAAATTCATTCGTTTTTTTTTCACAAATTCTTCACGAAATCTGTTCTTCGAACAATTCCGTGCCTTCTTCGAGTGTTTTTTTTCATTCGATTTCAACTTTTCCTATCATTTTCTGCCTTCGATCAGTTCGAACCCTAAATTTTCGATTTCGTTCAATCTTGTTCGAAATTTTTGAAATCTTCGATCAGTCTGAGTTCATTCAAAGATTCATCTTATTTCTCTTACGTTGAATCTTTGCTTCCTCAGCTTGCACATATTTCATGCCCAAACACAAGTCATCGAACAGATCATTGTCCGATTCTATGGCTGAAGTTTCCAGTCCTTTTTTCCTCCATCCAAGTGATAATCCAGGAGTCAATATTGTCTCACAAATTCTCACTGGTGAGAACTATCATTCGTGGTCCAGATCCATGCAAATGGCGTTATCTGCCAAGAACAAGCTCGGCTTTGTGGATGGATCTATACTCAAGCCTTCAGATCCGACAGATCCTCTTCTTGCATCCTGGAATCGATGTAATAATTTGGTAATCTCGTGGCTTCTTAGTTCTGTTTCATCAGACATTTCAGCAAGCATTTTATACATAAATACTGCTCATGAGATTTGGAATGATCTCAAGGAACGTTTTTCTCAAAAAAACGGACCACGTATATTTCAATTACAGAAGTCCATTTCTACCTTATCTCAAGGTCAGATGTCTGTAAGTGCCTATTTTACAAAATTAAAAGGCCTTTGGGACGAGCTGATTAACTACAAACCTGTTCCGGTTTGTACATGTGGAGCTGTTAGAACTTTAACTTCATACGTTCAACAGGAACGTATTATTCAGTTCTTAGTTGGATTAAATGAATCATATGCATCAGCTAGGGCTCAGATACTCTTGATGGAGCCCTTGCCTCCTCTTAACAAAGTGTTTAGTCTTGTTTTACAAGAGGAACAACAGCGTGAGATATCTGTTCTCCCTGTTGCTCCAATTGAAACACATGCTTTTGTTGTTGATGCTAACCGATCTGTGAAGCCTGCTTTTAAGAAGGAACGTCCTGTGTGCAAGCATTGTGGTGCCGTAGGACATGTCATTGACAAATGTTTCAAGCTCCATGGCTATCCTCCTGGATACAAGGTTAAGCCGAGACAACAGTCCTTGGCCAATCACGTTGTCTCTGACAACGATTCTTCGGTTGCATCTCCATTTACTTTCACTGAGTCTCAATATCAACAGTTATTGGCTATGCTATCATCACATGATTCTGTTCCATCACAGCACACTGTTAATGCTGTTTCATCCACTTCACATGCTGGTATTGATTTTTTTTGTTCTCATATTTCATCTGTTTTTTCCACTACTTGTCATATACCTTCAGATATTCATTCTTATGGTTGGATTATTGACTCTGGAGCCACAGATCATATGGTCCCATCAATATCTTTTTTTTCCACTTATACTCCTGTTTTCAATACTTCAGTTAAGCTTCCTAATGGTCAGAGTGTCACTGTTACACATATTGGAACTGTCAATGTCTCTAAGGACTTAATTCTTCGAGATGTTCTTTGTATTCCTGTTTTTTCCTTCAAATTAATTTCTGTTAGCAAATTAACTTCAAATCTAACTTGTTGTTTGTCCTTCTTCTCCGACTTTGTTTTTCTACAGGACCTGAATCATTGGAAGCTGATTGGAGTGGGTAAACACAAGGGAGGCCTTTATTTCCTGCAAGAATCGGGTTCTTCAATTAATTTCAGATCTGTACCTTCTTTTCCTCTAGCTAAACAGTCTTTTAATTGTTCCAAATCATCAAAAATTGTTTTGTTTGATATTTGGCATCGTAGATTAGGTCATCCTTCTGTTTCAAGGATGAAATTGTTGCATAATAATGATTCATGCATTGATTTTGCAGAATCTGATTTTCCTTGTCTTGTATGCCCTTTAGCAAAACAAAAAAAACTGCCATTTCCTAATAACACTCATATTTCAGATTTCCCTTTTGAATTGATTCATTGTGATGTGTGGGGTCCTTTTTCTACCTATACAATTGAAGGCCATAGATTTTTTTTAACAATTGTTGATGATTGTACACGAGCTGTATGGATTTATCTTTTAAAATGCAAGTCCGAAGTTGCTGTTCTTATTCCTCAATTTTTCAAACTTGTCAAAACTGAGTTCAACACAAAAATAAAAAAAAATTCGTACTGATCATGGTACTGAATTTTCTTTAGCCTCTTTTCTTAAGTCTAAAGGTGTTATTCACCAATTCAGTTGTGTTGAAACTCCTCAACAAAATTCTGTTGTTGAGCGTAAACATCAACATCTTTTAAATGTGTCTCGAGCTCTAATGTTTCAATCTGGTCTTCCACTTGTTTTTTGGGGTGATGCACTTCTTACAGCCACACATATCATAAACAGATTGCCTACACCTATTCTAGGTAATAAATCACCTTGTGAGTTACTTTTTCATTCACCTCCCACATATAAACATCTTAGAACATTTGGTTGTCTCTATTTTGCATCATCCCTTCTAAGATCACGTTCCAAATTTGATCCTCGAGCACGACAATGTATTTTCCTTGGTTATCCTTTTGGGATAAAAGGTTATAAATTGTTTGACCTAAACACAAAAACTACCTTTGTCTCACGACATGTAATTTTTCATGAAAACACCTTTCCTTACAAACATTCTTTTCCTTTACCATTTACTTCTTCAAGTCCTTCCAATACAAAGCATTTTAATAATGATATTCCATTACATGTTCAAAGCTCAACATCAATTTTTTGATCAATTTAATGTGGCTTCAATTACTCCTGAACAAATTCAGATTTCTGATACATCACAAATAGCCCCTGTTCCAGAAAATAATATTCCAGCAAACACTATTCCAAAAAACACTATTCCAGAAAATCATATTCCAGAAAATCAGCCCATCATCCCATTACGTAGGTCCTCTAGAGTTAGAGGAACACCTGGTTTTTTGCAGAATTACTATTGCAACTCCCTTGCTACCCATTCTACATCAACTTCATCAGGTTCTTCTCCTATACCAGCAGGTATTTCTTATGATATTCATTCGTTTCTTTCATACAAAAAGTTGTCTCCTAGACACAAATCTTTTGTCTTGGCTATAACTGCTGATATAGAGCCTGAGTTCTATCATCAGGCGGTCAAACATCCTCATTGGAGAGATGCTATGACTGCTGAGATTGCGGCCTTAGAAAACAATAACACTTGGACTGTTGTTTCATTACCCCCTGGAAAGAAACCTATTGGATGCAAATGGGTTTATAAGATCAAGTACAAATCTGATGGATCAATTGAGCGTTACAAAGCACGTTTAGTTGCCAAGGGTTACACCCAACGTGAAGGATTGGACTATTCTGAAACTTTTTCTCCCGTAGCAAAAATGGCTACTGTTCGTACTCTTCTTGCTATAGCATCTGTTCAGAAATGGTTTTTAGTCCAACTTGATGTGAATAATGCCTTTTTACATGGAGATTTGTTGGAGGAAGTTTACATGGCTCTTCCTCCCGGATTTCATACTAAGGGGAGACTCAAGTGTGCAAGTTGAATAAATCACTCTATGGTTTGAAACAAGCCTCTCGTCAGTGGTTTTCCAAGTTTTCGAGTGCCCTCGTTGAACTCGGTTTTACCCAATCTAAGGCTGACTATTCTTTGTTTACTCTTTCCAAACCAAATTCTTTTATTGCACTACTTGTATATGTAGATGACATTCTCATTGCTAGTAATGATCTTCATGCTGTTGATGAATTGAAGACATTATTGGATAGCAAATTTAAGTTAAAAGATCTTGGCCCACTAAAGTACTTTCTTGGTTTGGAAGTAGCAAGGTCTCCACAAGGTATTTCTTTGTGCCAAAGAAAATATGCCTTGGAAATTTTACAAGATGTTGGATTTCTTGGAGTGAAGCCTTCATCCTTTCCCATGGAGCAAAATTTAAAACTTAGTAGGGATTCTGGTGAATTGTTGAAAGATCCTACTATGTTTAGACGTTTAATTGGGAGATTATTGTACTTGACTATCACACGGCCAGATTTAACCTTCTCTGTGCATCGGCTTAGTCAATATATGGATAAGCCTCGTGAGCCTCATTTGCAAGCAGCTTATCGTATATAGCAATATGTTAAATCTACCCCAGGCCATGGTCTATTTTTTCCAACAACTTCTTCTCTACAAATCAAGGCTTTCACAGATTCAGATTGGGGTTCTTGTCCAGATACTCGAAGGTCCACTACTGGATATTGTGTTTTTCTTGGAGATTCATTGGTCTCATGGAAATCAAAAAAACAACAAACAGTGTCTAGATCATCTGCAGAAGCTGAATATCGATCTATGGCTACAACTACTTGTGAAATAGTTTGGCTTCTCAACTTACTTTCGGATTTTCGAGTTCCTCATACTAATGCTGCTCATTTGTTTTGTGATAGTACAACTGCATTGCATATTGCAGCGAATCCTGTTTTTCATGAACGAACAAAGCATATTGAGCTTGACTGCCACTTTATAAGGGACAAGCTTCAAGATGGAATTATTCAGACTTTTCATGTTGCCTCCCAACATCAACTTGCTGATGTCCTCACCAAACCATTGGGATTTCAGCAATTTTCAACTCTAATAGCCAAGATGGGAGTTCATTCCATTTACTCTCCATCTTGAGGGGGAGTATTAGATTTTATATATTTTTCATGTGTATTTTAGTCCTCTTATGTAATTTTACTTACATTGATAGCTGGCTAAGTCGGTTGGCTAAGTCGGTTGTATTTTTCTATAAATAGATGTACTGTTCATTGTAATAATAAGAAGAATTTGAGGCATTATTCAGAAACATGTGTAGCTTGATAATTGATAGCTTTCAATAAAAGTGACGGACGCTTGTCCGGTACATCTTTCACAAGTTTTGCCTCTGAGACTTGGTCGGTTCCTCCAAAGGCACAAGACTATTTCAACTTTGATACTTGAAATGCAAATCTGAAGAATTGTATTTTTAGTAACTGTTAAAAATCCATCAAGTGGATCGGAGGTACATCATATTGTTCTGTGGCCTCCAAATCGCCGTGTGCCGTCGCTTCATAGATAAAAGGATCCATTGCAAAAGCCTTAACGCAAAGCAAATGATCAGTAGATCAATACTCTAGAAAATCCTATGTTAGAGATAAGTTGATGTCACATTCAACATTTTTCTGTTAACAAGCAAATCCTATATATATATATAGATTACAGAGTATATATAGTCATCTTTAAACACGACTAAACAAAACAAAAGTTCTTTTATTAAAATGAAATTACCTCGTACCAAAGTAATCTTTAATAGATGTTCTATTTATCAGTCTGCATACCCAAATATACATTTTTAATGAATCTATTCAGAACAAACAATGACGAAATAACTACTTCCTATATTAACACTTTTTAATATATAAACAATTAAAATTGACAATAAAGTTGAAATTGTTTATTTGAAGCTTTATGATTGTTAAGGTTATGTTTGGATGTTGAACTGTGTAGAGATGAGTTGAGTTATTTATGAATAGTAGTAAATTGAGATGATTGAGTGAGTTTTATGAAGTCCACGTAAGATGAGTTTAAATATTTTTGAATCTTAATATGAATATAGATGTATTTATGAAAAATTAAAAAACATCACAGGTCCTATGTGTAAAATAGTGTTGATTTGAAAAAAATTGTGAGTATCACGTGTAAATTGATTTTGAGTCGAGATGAATTTAGTAATTTGAGAGTTTCGTGTTTAAATGTTGGAGTTATCTTACAATTAGACTGAACTGAATTGAACTCAGATGAGTTTAACAATCAAACAGAAATAATTCTTTGAAATACCAAACATGACCCTCTATCTTGTATTAGGACTGAAAACCAACGAATTTGGCATCGATTTTGATGCCAAATTGACATCCCACTGACGTGGAAGAATGATGCTCAGAACTGGCCAAAACAGGTCAACTAGGGCAAAGAAAAATGAACCCATTGGTCTCTACGTGCGTTGGCGCAGTCTTTGGCTTGCCATCGGCATTTCCTTGACCAAAAAGGGAAGCCACATCTTCCATATAGAAATTTATGGGTCTAACTCATCTCATAAAACCGATCCAATGAGAGAGGTTTGCACATTGCTTATAAACATGCCCAAGATCTTGTCCACAGGCAATATGAGATTTATTCCTCAACACACTCCCTCACGTGCAAGTCAGTAATTTTTCTAGTCCTTGTCACGGGGTAAGTAGTGTGGGCCCACATTCATCATGTGGCAAGCTCTGATACCATGTATAAATTTATGAGTCTAACTCATCTCATAAAACCGATCCAATGAGAGAGGTTTGCACATTACTTATAAGCATGCCCAAGACCTTATCTACAGACAATATGAGATTTATTCCTCAACATGCCATGATTCTATGAAGAGAAGTTGATGAGGAGAAAGAAGATAGAGACGAGGAAGAAGAAGAAGAAAGGGGGATTGTTTATTATCCCATTTTGGATTTAAGCCAAATGATGCTATTTTGTTTCATGTTTTTTTTTTCACCTAATTGCTAATTAATGTGAGGAGCTACGCAAGAAAGCCAAATTTATCAACCATTTCTAATAAGCTCTTATACATTTTAATCACGCAAGAAATAAATAAGTAGGAAAAAATAAGAAATCACGAGATATTAGATATATGACTTCGGGTAAGGAAGTTGGTTTCCTTTTCAGAATCTAAAAATGTCCAAGATTGCATCCCTCTCCATCATATGTTGATATAAATACTATATTTTATATGATTTATTTTTTAAATATATTTATATATAATTGGGTGATACAAATTGACCATGAACCCTATAGAGATTGACCCGTGACGCTATTAAGAAAAATGTTCATGATCACATCGTCTTTTGGATATATATAACATGGTTAAGAGCACTTTTATTAAATTAGTTAAAAGTTAAATTTAATAAAATTTTAGTAAATAATTCTTATTTGGTCCCTATATTAAATTAGTAATTATAAGCTATATTTTAAAATTAAAGTGAATAATAAATTTAAAATGAAAGTCAAATATAGCCGGTTATGAGATTGACCAAACCTCTATTTTAATACTTATTTACTTTTCTCTTTCGTACTTTCTTCTCTCTCATTTTCTAATTTACTTTTATTTTTACTTATTTCATAATTAAAAAATATAGTTAGATGAAAAACAAGTAAAAATTATTTTTTTAAATATTGATTAATAATTTAATTTATTTATAATATGATTACTAATTATTTTTTAAAACTCTTAATTTAATTAGAATATGATTATTAATTAACATATAATAAATAGAATAGTCAAATATAATAAAATTAATTAATTTGATAATTCTAAATAATTAAAAAAAGATTTAATTATTAATTACTAAGTATTATGTATCTATATAAATATATAATTTAATATAAAAATCTGTTATGAATAACTAAAATCAAAAGTTAGTATATTATTTTATTGTTATATTTTGAAAAAATAATTATTTCAATGTGAAAATTATATAAATGGAATGGTCAAAAGTCAAAATAAGAGTTAGATCGACTAAAAGTATATTTTAATTTTAGATAATCTAATAAGAATACTCGTTAATATTATATTATGACCCGAATTAGGGGTGAACAAGATACCCGAATTCCGACCCGACTCGATAATCCGACCCGACCCGCTTCCGTTATTCCGACCCGTTTCGGGTATTCGGGTATTCGGATATTACCCGTTACCGCTTTTAATCCTATTTCCTTACTTGTTTCGTTGATTTCGATATCCTCATACCGACTCTCTCGATTGCGATCTTCAACTTGATCTCTCGATCTCGATGATGAGCTCTCGATCTCGATCTCTCTCCGATACCCACCTCAGTAATAGTGATGAGCTCTCGATCTCGATCTCTCTCCGACCCACACGATGATGAGGGAACTCTCGATCTCGATCTCGATCTCGATCTCTCTCCGATACCCACACGGCGCAAAAAGGTCTCTCTCCCTCTCTCATCCACACCAAGATATCTAATGATGTTTATCTCCTGGGACACGAGGATCGTCGAGGTGCTAACGGGAAACCCTTTTTATGTGTTTTTGCTTTTGATCTATGATTGTACGTTTGATCTGTGTTTGGTTATATGTGGAATTTTCGGTTGTATGCATTTTCATGTGTTTTTGCATTTGATCTGTGTTTGATTGTTGAGAAATAAGAAGAAAAATTGTGTTTGGTTTCTGAGAATGTTAAGGAAAGAAACTGTGTTTAGCATTTTCGATTGCTAAGAAAATTCAAATATGCAAGGTAAATGAACTCATTTAGTGATGTAAATCAACTGGTTCGGACAGTGATGCGAGATGGAGAAGATCACAACGGAAAACCCTAACAATGCGCAGCTGTGAAATGGAGAAGATGATGTAATCGGAACGTTATCGGGCTATCGGCTATCAGCCAAACGGAACTGTTTGAAAGCGGGTCGAATCGGAAATGGACTTGTCGGGTCGGGTCGGGTCGGCTGAACAGCCCTAACCCGAATTAATTCAATCTAGACGAAATCAGTTGCGGAAAATTCTCCAAGCAACTACTGTTCAATAAAAAGACGAAAAATGTAGAATAAAAACTTGAATTCTTCGAAAAGAAAAATTATTGTAAAAGGGAAGTTTGGTATAAAGCCTTTCAGGACCAAAACTAAAAGAAAGACTGTTCCCGAATGATCCAAATCTCTTCTTACGCAAATATTTATAAAACATATATACCGATATATATATATATATATATATATATTAAAGCATCTCAGATCCAAAACTAAAAAGTAAAAAATAATTTGTATTAAGAGACAAAACACTCGACAAACAAATTACTTATAATTAAGACAAATTCATCACCACAACTACAAAACAGAGATTTCATCATTCATGAACTATTTTTAGAGAGCACATGTGAAAACGAAACCTTATGCAAGTTGAAGGGTAGGAGGAGGAAGAAAACCTTATCCTTGAAAATGGAGGGTGGAGATGAGATATTTATATACAAGGCTTGATCATTGGGATTAGGCTTCATTGTAGACGTAATCATTAGGCGTCATGCATAGGAAGGACAATTTGTCTCCAAACGCCTTCTTAACTTTTTAAATCTTAAATTTTCTAAACAAAATATTCAGTTCTCAAATATAAAACAGAAAGATTATTTTTTAATAAGAGTATTCTATATACAATTCTTAAATGAAAATTATTTATACAAATCTATATAATTATATTTAATTTTTTTAAAATTATAATAATATCTTTTTAAATGAGAAATTTTCTTCTTTCGTTTTCATACATAAATTGGATTGCATATGCAATTTTCTAACCGGAACTGTAAATAAATTTTTTCTTCTGGTAATGGCAATAAAATCTTCATTCAGATTTTTGAAGAGAATGGTGGAAATCTCTTGAAAGATAGGGCACTATGACTCTCTGAGATTGGAATTCTCCTATGAAGATTGTGGTTTAAATATTGAAATAAATATTTCATATATATATAGAGCTACAAACGAACAGAGCTGTTCATGAACAATTTGAGTTCGACTCGTATAAACTCGATTCAAACTCGAGTCGTTTAATAAATGAGTTGTTCGTGAGTACTAATATAGGTTCGAATATTAAACGAGCTAAACTCGTATAATCTCGTCTCGACTCGTATAAATTCAGTTTGTGTTCGTAAATAAGATTCATATAAACTCGATTTGACTCATTTTGAGCTCGTAACAATACTCGTAATATTTCTATATACATATATATAATCTTGCATATATTCTTACATATATTCTTTTATTATATATATTTTCTGTGTTATATATATTATTTTTAATATTTTGTATAAGTAATATATTTTGTTACTTTATGTAGAAGTAGCATTTTAATTTTTTAAAAATAATAATGTATTATGTTCACAAAAAAATTATTGAGTCAAATATTTAGAAAGAGTAAGAAACTTGAGTAATTACTCGACTAAGTTCGGCTTGTTCGTTAGAGAGTAAAAACAAAGATAGATAAATAACTCGATTCGACTTCAGCTCGTCTTTGATCGATTTGAATTCGACTCGACTCGGCAAACTCTCAGCTCGACTCGAACTCAAACTCGAGTTATTTGAGTCCAGCTCGACTCGATTCGACTCGAACTCGTCTTTAATCGGATCGTTTGCAGCCTTAGATATGTATCATCATCTCATTTCAAGATATTGATTGTCAAAAACCTAAAAGCATAAAAAGTGTAAGGAGAGGCCCTAGACCCATCACGAGTCCAAGATAGGCCCAATAAAAGGAATGATTGTGACGCTCCCAAATTTTCCTTAAAATAAATACTGGAATCGAGGCGTCGGGATACTGATAACACGGGTCATGCACCCCCAACGTCAAGTTCCAAATATGTATGAACACATGACATACATAAAATAACAGTCGCAGTGGATAAATTAAGTCATTAGCTAAGTATCAAAAATTTTAGAAAAATTTTATAAAACAGTTTAATATAAATTCTCCAATAGGAGATTTAATACAGTCATCCGAAATACAATTTAACGAATACATATTTTTAAAAAAGGGAAAATAATTTCTCGAGATAACAATTTATAATAACAATACATCAACGGCGGAGCCGTCTCCCCAATCTCAGCCTCTTCAAAATCTGCATCCAAAAACTACGATGCCAAAAATGGCATCGCAGGTAAGTACAACCCAAACAAATTTAAGATAATAAATACATTCATGCAACAACACTGTGCATGAACAGGACACCATATGCATGAAATTTAAAATCATCTTTCTCAAAACAAATACAATAACCACACATGCCAAAATCTCAATTTGGCCCAAATTAAAAACTCTAATAAAATCATCCATCATTTTTCCAGAAAATAATGTCCATAAATCCATTAAAACTACAACCATTTTCCCAGAAAATAGTCCATGTAAAACTCATAAATACAACCCGTCACTTTCCCAGAAAATGGCCTAAACATCCATTTTATTAACCGTATGCACTATGATCTCCCCTAAGAATCATCCGCACACCCTGACTTTCATTATCACACCGAAGGTAACGACCACGCATGTGATTTCGGAACGGGCGATGCCTAGCTAATCGCGCCCAACACATACCATGACCAAGCATCCTCTAACTACTGCCAGCAGAGAAGTCACGGAGTTGGCACGAGAGCATTAACATCCCGTTCGAACCTGTCGTAGCTCGGCGACGACCCAAGGGATATCACTCAATATATTCCACTCCCGAGTGACCAGAGGAGCTCCATCGGGGATAATGCCTCATCCCAGTGAGAGAGAGGAGCGAATAGGGGAGCTCGCAAGTCTGGGACCGAAAATGGGAAGAAAAGAAAAAGGAAAGAAAAGAAAAAGGAAAAGGAACAAAGAGAAAAAGAAAAATAAGAAAAATAGGACTACTAGAAAAATTACAATAAATTAAATAAAAGCCAATTGAAAATACTACCATTCAATATCAATAAATAAAATATTTAAAGTCCAAAAATAAACTAATTTAATTTAAAGAACAATTTAATTATAGAATACTAATTATTATTAAGAAAGTACATCAAATAAAATCACATAATAAAATAAAGGAATTTAACTCCAATTATTATAATAATTACCTCACATTAAAATTAATAAGAAAAACAATATAACTCAATATTTAATTATAAGAACAATATAAAACTAATATTAACTAATCAATAGATCAAATAAATATCTTAAACAAATAAAACACGACTAATAATATTATTAAAATACATTAAAATAATTAATATTGAAAATAAAAAAAATTTAAAATACACGTAAATCTGGAATCTCACAATAATAACTTGAAGGCCTAACAGGCCAACAACTATGCCTCTCGAAAACACACCCAGTACATACCAACTCTTATAAATAGGTTAACATTTCTATCTCTAATCTCATATATATTTATCCCCAGTATTTTTTTTAATAAATTTATTAACTTTGACATTAGAGTAACCGCAAGACAACCACCAACCCCACCTGTTCTACCTTTGTACAAGAAGTCTGTTTAGATATTGTCAAGTCTGTTTAGATATTGTCGAGCAATCCAAGTGGCAGAACACAACTTCAATAGAGAGTTTTAATATTCTTGTGATAATAGTAATGGAACAATTGAGTACAAGGGCTTTTAGAACGGAGAAAAAGAAAAAATGATAAGTATTTGAGAATTATATAAAGATAAACAGGAGGTTATTTATGCACGTTATCATTTTATCTACAGTAAAGTTGGTTACTCAAATATGAATAATTCTAGAGTCACAGACGATTCTCGACTGAAAATCTCGATTGTAGTTTTATATATATATTTTTTTATTTTTTTAAATGAACAGTATATTATGTTGGGTGATGATTGTGCGCTTGATGATTTGTTTTTTCTTTTATCGGCGCCGCAAGATATGATTAATAAAGCAATCTTGAAGGTTTTGTTAAAATCTTCCTCAACAAATTAAAGCAACGTAATTTTTATAAAAATTATAAAAATAATAATATATTAAAAAAAGTGCTGATATCCGTACAACTTCATTAGTCCTTGTTTACTATTACAAAAGTATTGATTTTTTTACTATTTTCTTTTAGATTTTTTTTAACATCCTTAATTATTAAAAATTCTTTTTAAAAAATATATAATTTCACTAATAATTACTTCCTTAATTATTAAATAAAAAAAATTTAATAAAAATTAAAAACTAATAAAAACTAATAAAAAAATTATAAATAGATAGTAATGCTATCATTTTCTTATTAAAAAATACTAACATCATGGAGGAAGGCCTTTTGTCTCCATTTGCCTTTAGTTAATTCACGCGTTTATTCCACTCTGGTGAATTGGAAAATCCAAAAGTTGCGCCTTTTCTCTCTCTCTTGATCAAAATAAAAATTTTTAAAGGTTGGAATCCTCTACTCCTCTTCCTATCTCTCCTCCCTTTTCCTTTGTCTTTCCTTTTTTTTTTTTTGTTTTTTACCTCAAGCATCAAACGAAACGCCTGAACGGGTGCATGGTGGTCATTTTGATATTTTTGGTGGCCGACGACCACCATGCAACCCTTCAGGAGTTTCGTTTAATGTTAATCTACCAACCAGTTGAAAAATATGCCATAAAGAGCAAAACGTGCCTTATACGTATAGGTCGTTCAAGAATGCCTATATCCAACGCGCCTCCTCCAAATGCTTCTGATGCCGCCATGACTTCAAGGGCATCAAGATTTTTGTCCGACCTCTCCTTACATGGCACGTGTTATACATGCGCCATTGCAGCCATGTCTTGTGTAGTATTTAAATGCTTTTATGTGTTTTCTATTTGGATTTTTTTTATTTTGTGTTTGGTTGTATTGTTGCTTGAATTCTATAATAATAAAAAGGAAAAAGCTTTTTCTTAGTTATCCTACTCTTTTTGGAAAGGATGATGGTGTTGATTCTTACTCCTCATTTAGATTATGGTATTATTAATTCTTTCTCTTTTTTTGAAGGGTGGAATTAGTGTTATTTCTATGTACAAAGAGTCATACTCTCAAATAAAATAAGATTAAATTCTCTATAAATTTTGTCACTTGAAAGAGTATAGAATTTAAGACAATCATGTTCACCACAAATAAATTGTGCGCAAAAATATCCCAGACAATTGAGTAGTTTAACTTGTAATTTGGATTTTCTCTATATTTATTAAGTCATAATTGTAACTTCAATTTTATTAGAATAAAATGAAGTATTTCTTATAAAAATATAAAACATGCGCTTTCTCAACTTTTTAAATTTTAAATTTTAAAACCCATTATTAGTTTTTGCTTGATGGAAGGAAAAACTATAACAAAAAATAAAAAATAAATATAAAATAGAACGACCATTTTCTGATAAAGACAATAAAATCTTCATTCAGATTTATGAAAAGGGCGGTGGAAACTGGAAATTCTTGCAAGATAGGGAGGACACTATGAGCGAAGTTTTTTTTATTGGAATTATCCCGTGAAGAATGTGGTTTAAATATTAGAATAAAAGATTTTAGATATGTATCAGCATAATCGAGATATTGACTGCAGATCCGCCAAAATTACCAACAGACAGAGAGTTTTAACGCTTTTGTGATAAGAGCAATAATAGACATATTATTAATTTATAATAATTTTATAATTTATTAGTGTATTTATATTTTTATTCTTTTATATTATTTTATTTTAAATATTTTTTTAATATTCTTAATCATTAAGAAAAAATAAAAATATAATATAATTTTATTAATATTCATATTCTTAATCACTAAATAAAATTAAAATTACAAAACAAATCTAAATAAAAAAAGTTATAAAATAATTATAAAATAGTGATATGTGTATCATCTCTCTTGTGATAATAGTAATGGAACGTACGATTGAGTACAATGACTTTTCGAGTGGAAAAAAATAATAAATATTGGAGAATTTTTTAAAGATCATGATTATCATTTTTTATGTACTGTATAAGTTGATTATTCAGATATATTAATTCAATATTCAAACATTGAGCAATGAGATGAGTAAGGAATTTGTCGAAATTCTTAAAAGACATATGGAGCTCTTGTGTGAATACTATGTTATGGAGCTTTATCTAATTATAGTTAGACATAAATTTTTATGAGTAATTTTTATTTTATTATAACTCAAATATTAATCGATAAGATTTTGAGCATTTTCAAACTGATAAGATGAATGTGTGGGACATAAATTTTAAATAAAACTCTTATAGTTTATTGATGAATGGGCAAGTGAGTCAAAATCAGGATTAGTTGAACACAATATTCAATTTTTGCTCTAAAGGCAAAAGATATTTTAGAGAATTAGTATTGGATTTATTTTGTTTTTTTTTAAATTTGATAGAAAATATAATTTTGGTGGATCTATTAAACTTTTATGTCTATAATTTTATATTGGATTCATCATTAGAACTATTAAAATAATAAAATAATGAATTTTTTTAATAAGAATATATTTAAATATTTTTTTATATTTTGTAATTACATTAACTATATGTATATTAATAATTTAATTTAATACTTAAATAATTATTTTAAGTTAATAAGAAGGAGAGCAATTTCATACTTAAATGTTAATACGGCATGATTAATTTACTTTGAATGACTGATAATGGGGTTTTAATTTGTTTACTAGTTGGGTACTTATTTTAATTTCTTTCTTTTAAAGCTATTAAATGGAAAAATAAATAACATGATTAGTATTAAAGTATTTTAATTGAACTAAGTTGCCCACAAAATTGGCCCATATCTTTATAATATAATTTTATTGTAATGAGTACTCTTCTTAATTTGTGTATGCAGACCGGGAGGTGTGAGATGGAAAAATCAAAAAGTGATGGTCAATTCAACAAAGTTGCAGCATCAATACGTGGAGGGAGAAAAAAAAATGATTGAAATAAAATGGAAGAATAAAATATATTAAAAATATATATTTAGTAGGTAAATAATAATCTTCTAAATAGAAAAATTTTATTGTAATTAAAAATTAGACATTAAAGATTTGATAAATTTAATGTAGAAATTTTTTAATAAAAATCATTAAATTTATTTTTAATAAATTATTTGATGGAACTACTATCATAACATTTGAGTCAGTATTAATTATTAAAAAAGTAGGTGTCTTGGGTCCGTTACAAAGATCTTTGGCTCATAGAGTTATAAGGGTCATGTGCGTGTACAAAATTAGTTGAAGTCTACTCATATCTGGTTGAGTCAAAAGTATTCCTATACAATTAAGTTGGTTTCCGGTGTTATATTTAGAGATTTCTTTTAGTTTTTGTTATATATCTTAATTTTGTCATTTTCTGTACTAATTACTTATATTTTAAAATTTTAATATAGAACTAATCACCAATATGACGAATATGTTACTTGAAGTTGATTAAGCTTTGAGGTGCATATGTAAAATTGTGTAAGTACTATTGTTTGTTCAATTTTATTTCATTATTTTTATAATTTTATGTGGATGTATCTTATTTACTTATTAAGCTTTTCCTCTTTTCTTCAGGCAAAATTTGGAATGTCACCCAATATTTGATTTTATTTTTTTTTTGGGAAAGTGGAATGGGAACGTTTAATTTGTCTGGTTTTAGAAAATGTTAGTTATTGTTGTAGTTCGAGACAAATAACAATATTTAGTAGGTGATTGTGTTTCAGCAGTGGAGTATTGAGTGGCTGGCTTGTATATGATTTTGTTTGTTGTTGAAATGCGAACAATAATTGATTTTAGTTTCTGTCATTGCTTGTCATGTAGCTGGGAATAAATGACAATATTTGGTGGCTGATTGTGAATTTTTGGTTCGGATTGTTTATTGGTGATTTTTTTTTTCTTTCTAAATGAAGCCCTTGACGACATATTAGGGGAAAGCATTGGCTGGTCCAGACCGGCCAAACCGACCGAATCGGTCATTTTGGATCGGACCGGACTGAATCAAGACTGGTCCTGGTCGGTCCCGGTCTAAAATTCCTGGACTGGGTAGATTCAGTCAAGGTTCCGGTTTGGGTCTTTTCCACCCCAGACTGGATCGGACCGGACCAGACCAGATCTACCTTATATATTTTTTAAATATATTATATATTATTTAATTAACTTATACATTAAGAATAATAATAATACATTAAAACTAATTTACTAAATATATCATATTAATAATTTAGTATGTATTGTATTAATTTAATTTATTAACATATTATAAGAGTTAATAGTTATAAATTTATAGTATAAATATAGTATATTGTATATATATATTTATAATAGTATAATTTATTTTGGAATGGATCGAATAGACCGACCGGACCGAATCGGACCGGACCGAAATAGACCGGTTTGGTCCAGTTCTAAGGGTTCTTGATCCGGTCTAGAATGGAAAAATCCTAGAACGAATAGGTTCAATCCGGTTCGACAAACTCCCCTAAGACTAACAGAATCAGACCGAACTCTCCCCTATGACATAGAAGGTAGTAGCTAAATTTTTAAATATGTGATTTTTTTGCTTTGTTGTTAGACTCTAATTATTATTATTATTATTATTATTTTGCTTTTCAGCCCATCAATAACTGGCATATAAAAAATTAAATCTTTTGTAAATTTTTATTAAATAAATTTAGCTTTTTTCATTTATTATAATTAGAGTTAAATACTTTTTTATACTTAAATGCTAACTATAAATTGGAATTACCATTAACAAGGGCATCTTGTTAACATTGTTCAGAGAGTTTTGGTTATGTTTTTAGTAAACTTGAATTTGAAAGTTTACAAAATTATATATTTTTTTTAAAGTGTTCTAAATATGAAGCTTAAAAGAAAGAAAGAGTCTAAATCCGATGCTAGTTTGACAAGTTGTAGTCGGATCCAAGCTTACATCAGTTAGAATTAAAGTCAAAGGTCAAATTCAAATTTCGATAAAGTTAGAGTAAGAATTGGATTTAGGATATTTCAATTCTGACTAGGTTGGTGCTCACCCTAGTCACGGACAGGGTGCCTACGCTGCCTAGTCACAATGCACAGGTACAACACTAAACGCATGGTTGGGGGGAAGGGGGGTGGGGCACCTAGTGAACGTTTCTAGTACGGATGGGAGTGTTTTGGTAATATATTAGCGTAATTTTTGGTCCACGCACACCAAGGAGATGCTTGAAAAATAGAATTTTGTTGGAGGTCGGCTCATAAAAGGCATTTTGCTGTTTTCGATAGTGATGATCGACATCACTCGTGCTATCGAAATTGGCTCCTTCTAACGATTTCACCCCTGCGACGGAGACCCCCGACGACCTCTTACCTTCTCCCGGCAGCTATAAGTCTAAAATGAGTCTATTAATTCTATTTGGTTGAAGGACAAATCCTTCCTAAAATCATCTTCATTTTATTTTTTATTGTGTTTTTTATTATGTTTTTATTTTTTTTATTATACATTTTATTGTATTTTTTTTATTTTATTTTTTTATTTTATTTTATTTTATTTTATTTTATTTTATTTTTTAAAAAATAATTATTGTGTTTTGACGCTGGGAGCCACCAGACTGGCCCCCAGCGTCACTCTAAAAAATAATATAAGATAAAAATTTTGTAAATTGTAAAATATGATTTGTGAATAATAGTAAGATAACTTGAGTTAAGTATTTATTAGGTTTGGAAAAAGGAGAGAGAAAAAGTTGAATAAAAAATATTATACAACTAAAATATTATTAGAATATTATTTTTTAATAATATTTTTATTTTAGAATTTAAAAAAGTTATATTATTCTTTATTTTTTGTTTGAAATTATGAAAAATTTATAAAAATTAATTTGAAAAAAGTGTAATGATTAGCTTGAATGTGTTTGTATTTGAATAATGTTTAAGAATTTTTTTTTTTGAAAAGGGAAGATCTGCGTTTCATAGATTAAGCCATACAGAGTTTTCCAGCTTGAATTACATTAAAAAGGGAAGGAGGGTAGTCCTCAATCCACACGTGTTCCTGTTCTAACATCAAACCCATTTTTGCTAACTCATGAGCTGCCTGATTGCATTGTCTCTTGGTAAAGACTAAGGTCCACCCTGGGTGAGCTGCAAAAGCTCGTTGGGCGTCTTCCACCAGAATCCCTTTCTAAGAGTAGTCATTTCTTGTGTTGCTCAAGACTCCATCTATCAGTAACTTTGCATCGACTTCAAAAATAACGTGCTGTAGTTGGAGCTCTATACACAGTTGTACTGCCCGCAGCAAGGCATAACACTCGGCTGTAAAGAGGCAATTCACGAACATTTTTGGGGCTACAACCACCACATTCGCTTCACCCTCATGGTCTCGGATGATGATGCCGATACCCGCTTTGCTTTTGAGTTTACATGTATTTCCTGTTGGTGCCTTCCACTATGCATTTGTAGTACCCGTGGGATGTTTGTCTCACCATTGCTTCATTCTCCTTGTTGAATGTCTGTTAATATTTCAAGATCATTTTGAGCCGAGCCGATGATCACCTGAGGGCTAGTAAAAGTATTCCTGGAAACATATTTGTTGCGCCTCAGCCATAGATTGTAGAGGATAAGGACAGTGAGTTTGGTGACAGTCCCCACCGTCTTCGCCCGAATATCTTCCCACAGATCCTGGAAGTCTAGGTATAATGCTTTCCATTTCCTTAAGGGACTATCTTTATCCCCCCAAACATCAGATGCCGTTGAGCAGTTCCGGAGGACATGGACAATAGTCTGGCTGGTTTGGAGGCATATGGGCAATAGATTGGAGTCCACAATCTTTTTACGTTGGAGCTAATATCTAGTGGCAAGAGTACCTGTTACTGCTTTCCAGACAAAGTGCTGGATTTTCCCTGGCATTCTTAGTTGCCAAATATCCCTCCAGATCCCCTCTTCCCGGTCCCCCTTCAATGTCTCTCCTCTTCCCCGTTTGGCAAGCTCAATACCGAGAAAATATGCGCTTTTAACTGAAAACACTCCTTTCTTATCCTCAATCCAAAACCTCTTATCTCTAGGATTCCTGTTGCTGAAAGGTATGCTACAAATGAGTTTAGCTTCAGCTTCTCGGAAGACTCGCAGCACTAGATCAGTTTTCCAGCTCCCTGTTGCTCCATCAATGAGAATGGAGACTTTGCTGGTCAGCCCCAAACCCCCCTTGTTTTTTACCTCTCCAAGTCTAGCCCAGCTCCCATTTCCCACCAAAATTTTGCCAATAGACCTTCTATTTCGCCAATCAATCCCCTCGGAAACTGGAATACACTCATGGTGTATGCAGGGATCGCTTGGAGTACACTTTTGATCAAGATTTCTTTTCCGGCTTTTGATAGCATCTCAGCGTTCCAGCTTGTTAATCTCCTCCAAATCTTTTCTTTTAGGTGCTGATAACGCCCAAAGAATAACGCGGTAATTGTAGTTCAGCTTTAGGGTGTCGATTCCACAGGGAAACAATTAAAAGAAATGTAAAATAGCAAAGAAACTAAAAATTGACTTTAAATTAAAATTAAACAAAGTAAATAATGAAAAAGTAATCAAAATTGACGAACAGTAGAGTATCGAGAATCCCTTGCACATACCCAGTATTTTAACTATTTTCAATTCACTGATAACTCAATTGAGAATTCATTTCCGTAATTCTCAACCGGAAGATATAAAATTATAAACCAAAAATTAAATCAAATGTAATTCTTTGAAAAATCATTCATCACTTTAAATCACACAAATTTTTATTCACATTGAGAAAATCCAACGACGACAATATACCCAGGGAGCAATATTGCAGCAGAGAATTAAATCAATATAAATAATCAATGGATCCAACAGTAATCAAACAACAAATTCATTCAATATAAAAAGCATGATTGAATCTATAAATGAAATAAATTCCAAAATTATTCGGAGAAGAAAACACTAACAATATTTTGAAAATGATAAAACAAAGAATTTTAATAATTGAAAATCAAATACATGAATTAAAAATAAATTAAAAATACCATCTAGTGTGCAAGTTCATTCATAACCCTACTTGAGAATTTAGTTATCCATAAATAGGCTAGACAACAAAAATCTCAAGAAAAAATGCATCTTCACGTTTCAATCCGCAACTTTTGCTTCTTCTTCGTTTTTGTAAAGCCTCCTTTTATAAAACGTATGAATATATACATATATATATATGCTGAATGTCATGCGGCCTCACGTTCCTTTTCGGTGCTTCACGTTTTTCGCTCTTTTCCGTTCCTCTACATCTAACATATATGTATGTTTATCCAAAAGTAAGTCCCACTCCAATTCAAATTACCGTGCGATTTGGCAAATTCATTTTAGTTGCCGTGTGATCTTGGATCCCCTATAAAAAAAATAAAATAAAATAAATAAAAATAAATAAAAAATATAAAAAGACAAGTAATACTTGAAAACATCTCAATGTAAATAGAAATGTAATTAAATAAAATAAGTGAAATCCAATCATTTCTATTTTCATTATTTGCAATTTAATCAAATATTAGGATATTTAGAGTATACTTTCGTGCACTCATCAGGTGCCGAAATGTGTTGTACTTTGACCGGCCAACAGCTATAGGGAGACCTAAGTACCAGTTGTAATTTCCACATAGTTTCCCATTTGTAGTTTCAATAATTAACTCCTTTTTCATCTTATATGTATTCGGGCTGAATAGGATCGAGGTCTTTCTTTTATTGATGGTCTGACCCGATGCACAATCGTATAGGCAGAGAACTTGTTCTACAGTGCACCAAGCCTCCTGTTTTTCCTTACAAAAGATAACACAGTCATCGGCAAAAAGAAGGTGGTTGATGGATAACCCCCCTGATGCCTTGACCCCGCACAGCCGCCTACTATTCTCGGCCTCCCTAAATAATGAGCTTAGTCCCTTTGCACACAAGAGGAAAAGATACGGGGATAACAGATCTCCCTGTCTTAGTCCTCTTGTAGGAATAATTGTCTCTCCCCTAAGGCCATTGACCTTCACCGAGTAATTGACAGTCGCCACACACTGCATAATCAAACTCGTCCACCTAGCGCTGAACCCCAACTTTAACATGATGGCTTCCAAAAAACCTCATTTCACACGGTCATATGCTTTTGACATGTCTAATTAACTGCCATACTTTCGTTTTTACCTTTCTTCCGTGTTTGCATCGATAGAGGATCTCGTATGCTACCATAATATTGTCTATGATTAACCTCCCTAGGATGAAAGCACTTCGGTTCCAAGAGATCACCGAGTCTAGCACTATCTTCATTTTGTTTGCCAACACTTTTGAAACCAGTTTGTATACCACGTTGCATAAACTTATTGGTCGGAATTCATTTACTGAGGATGGGGAATTGATTTTAGGTACCAAAGCTATCACCATGATTTAATTTCTCTAGTATCACCCATTTTTTAAGGCAGTCCAACACACTCATAGTAATTCCTTGTCTCACAATAGCCCAATGGTCGAGAAAAAAACCAGCACTAAATCCATCTGGACCTAGAGTTTTAAACGGAGACATTTGTTTCCGGGCTTCGTATACCTCATCCTCATTAAAATCTCTCTCAAGGACCTCTTTCATCTTGTGTGACTCGCTCCTACACTCCAGAAATACATTCCTCTATACAAGAGTAGGTAGGTGCATTAGATTGGTATACCTGTGTAAAGTGTTGCCAGATCCCGAACATAATTTCTTCCGACTTTGTGAGTTCTATCCCGTCTGCATTCTAGATCTTCTTGATGAGGTTCTTTCTTCTCCTTTGGTTAACACATGCATGAAAGAATTTTGAGTTTTTGTCCCCTTTCTCTAACCAGTGACATTTGGCTTGTTGTTTCCACTTGGTGTCCTCCTAGTCAAGGGGGAAGTTTAAGCTTTTCTGAATGTCTTTCTAGGCTGCAATGGTGCTGGCCGACTCCCTTTTCTACAGGCGAGTAAGCTGCTATGCTTTCTCTCTGATTTCTCTTTCTTTGTTTCAGTCTCTATCCTTACTCCACTTTCTCAATCGCGCTTCACAGCCTTCCAGTTTCCCCATCACTATCTCTATCCGGGTTTTTGCCTGTATTACCTTTCTCCATCCCTCATCAATATAGTCTGCACATCCTTCCTCTCTAGCCCAGTTCAGTTCATAATGGAAGCTTCCGTAACCGAGACCATGATGTTTGAGAATTAAATGAAATAGAATGAGATAAAATTAAATGAGATAGGGTAAGATAATATATGTTTCCAAGCATAAAAGTTTTTCCCAACTTGTACAAACCTGCAAAACTTTCCATTTTCATAAATTTGATTTCTTCATCAAAAACATATGAATTTAATAATAAAAACACAAAAACATGAGAAAAAGAAAAAAGGAAAAAGGAAAAGAAACTAGAAAACTTCCAAATCTTCACTAAAAATATTTTATTTAAACAAAATTTTAAGCTGAGTCCAAAACTTTTGCAAACCCTAAAAAGTTTTCATTTCAACTTTATCTTCACTATTCATAGAATAGTTTCCCAAAGCATTTACATCAAAACATCACCTAATTAAGGCATCTGCCTAGGGCCCCACATACAAGAAAGCCATATATGCTTGTTATTTTGCAACAATGTAAAATGTATATTAAAACAAAAATGTGAGAAAAAAAAACTCCATGCAAAAGCAAATACAAAGTTTAGAGTTTTAATGAATACATCTAATTTTATCAAATTAATTGATCTTCATTTTAATTTTAAAACAAAACAAACTAAACAGCAAGTCAAAGAAGATTACATGGAAAGATAAAGTGTGGTTTTTTTTTGAAAGGGATATAGCCTCTTAAAAAGAAGAAAAGAAGAGAGATTACAAATCTAGTGAGAGAACCAATTCTATCTCATCTTCAGCTAGAAAATTAGCAGAATTTGCTATGCAGTGGACCTCTATGTTCCCACTTCTTTTTGCAAAGTAAGCTTGCCAACACATAGTAAAAAGCAAGATCTTACTATCTTGGATAATCGGTCCTATGGTGTCTGCTCTATCTTTTTGACTAATGCCCTTAAACATCTATAGATTATCACCTTTAGTTATAAAAAATGTCAAGTTTAAGTCTCTGGCTAAGGTGGCTGCTTCTTTGGCTCCTAGAGCTTCTACTAGAAGTGGATCCATGAAGGATCTTTTCAAAATTTTCTTTGTGGCAAGAGTTCTGCTCATCTGATCTCTAGCTATCAAACTTATCCCAATTTTACTTTGATCCTTACATAGGCTAGCATCCCAGTTAATCTTTAACACACCTGTAGGAGGAGAGGACTAGGTAGATTTGTGTTCTACTCTATTAGAGCTTTTCTAATGTAAATCAATTTGAGCATCCTTGTATTCTTCTAAAGCATAGATAGTAGATAATACCAATTGAGTTGATTGCATGGAAGTGTCTTCAAATATTAACGTGTTTCTTCTATTCCATATGGCTCGAGAAATTGCTAAAATTATTCAATTGTAGGTCTCGTTTATCCTTTGAAATGAGTCTTTAAAATTATCAACACTGACTAATTTCTTTTGGAGACAAATAGGTCCTTGACACCACACATCAATAGCAGAGTTGCAGCTCCACAGAACATGGAGGATTGATTCCTCTTCTCTTCTACATATAGGGCATAAAGGAAAATCTATTATTTTCCTCTTGAATAAATTCACCTTAGTGTGAAGGGATTCGAGACAAGCATGCCAAAGCAAAACTTTAGTAGCATTAGGGACCTGCATACTCCAAAGATTGGTCCATTCGGGTTTACTGAGGGAGCTGGTGGAGGATTGCCCTTTTTTATTATCCACCAGCTGCTTTTGCTTATGGTAAGCACTTTTTACAATAAACATTCAATTTTTAGCTTCATAGTTGCAAATGGGGATCTTAGAAATTATGATGCTGTCTACATCTTGAAAAACTGCTTGCAAAACATCAAACCTCCACTACTTTGTGTCCCAATTAATTAGCTCATGAGCTCTTGACTATTCTCCTAGAAGTTGAATGGGGGATTGAAATTTATAACTCGAGGGTCTAGGGAGCCATCTGCTTTTCCACACTTTTATATCACGGCCATCCCCCACTCACAGAAGGTTTTGCTCCAACTTTGGCTTTTATCTTGTGATGTTGTTTAGCGACGATTGTCATTGCTTGCCTTACAACCATTGCTTATGATTTGGTTTTTTTTTTTTCGCCCTGCCAATTCCCATTAAGCATGCACGAGGAGAATTCCTCCTAGAATTTCCCTTTTCTTTTTGCTAGCTTTACTTAAGGCGAGGTCCTACCCCGCCAAGTCTCTTGGCTACTCTCCCTTGACCCATCATTTCACTTGTCTGGATATTGGGTGGGGATCCCACCCTGCCGAGCGTCTCTTTTGGTCAACCTATACGCCGACCTTTTAAATGTGGTCTCACCCTGTCGAGTCTTGTTTATTTCCTTTTCTAGTCATCAGGCATACTTCTGTTCGAGTGAAGTCCCACCCCGTCGAGTCTCCTTACTTTCCACTCCTGTTACCATATTCAATGAACTTGTTTTTGGGTAATCAAGGCTAAGATTACTTACACGTGTCTTGACTTCATACCCCTAATTGCTTGGACAGTGCCACTTTGTTGTCTACACCCTTTTTGGCAATTATTTGACTCTCATAATTATAGCAAGCTCTAACGATTTTGCTCTACATTAAAAGGTGTCTCTTCAGTCCAATTGCCAATAATTCTGCATGCAGCTTATCTTCTCTCATGTCATGTGACCGGATATGCCCTATTGGGATCTTGGGAATCAAAGGGTCTAGATTTGGCACATGTATACCATTCACACCGAATCTCAACCATCATGCTTGCATATAAAAAGGCCTTCCAATTTCTGGCTAGCAATGAATCCCTCTCCTCTTTCTTTTCCTCATGAAAAGAATACCTTTTCCTGATGCTTTTTTATCATCTTGAATCATTTATTCCCCTTCTTTCCTTTGTCATTCCCCAAAGACCAATGCATGAAAATTTTGGCCATTTAGGGCTATCATGCACCCTTCTTATCTTGTTTAGAAATATTTTCTCATTCTTCTTGCTTCCAGATTGTGGTCCCCCCTTTGCAGGTGGCTCTCAATTCTTCTAATTTCTTGTTCTTCTATCCCTTTGCTCTTCGTTTGTAGAAATATTTTTTTTTCTTTCTCTTTGTTCATAGTGGTTGGTTTGTGGAGAAATGCACTCTCTTTTTTCACTTCCCACCGTCTTGTCATGGTTGTTCAAGTAAGTAGTCATTACTAGGATGCCGTCGTTTTGATCACAATTGCCTTTTAGTTTATTTGTTTTCGACCATTGGGAAAATTCTGACATGTGCGCGCAACACAGACGAGAGTCTTTCTACAAGTGTTTTGGCACCTCGGTCTAGGGGAAAGAGGTATCAGAGGCCTTATCTTCAAACTCTTAATGGATATGACGCGATCAACTTTTCCTCCCTATGAGGGGGTGGCTTTACCTTATGGTTTCACTTTTTTACGTCTAAGTGCTTCAGGTTGTAACTCGTAACAATGTATCCGAGATCTTCATGTGGTAACTTGTAGTTTTGTATTTGAGAGCTTTATGCTATAACTTGTAGCTTTGTAACCAAGACCCTTATGCTATAACTTATAGTTTTGTATTCGAGAGTTTTATGTTATAAGTTGTAGTTTTGTGTCCAAGAGCTTTATGCTGTAACAAAATGCTACAATGAAAATCATTTCCTTTTCTTTTTATTTGCTTTGCATGTCACGACTTGTTTTTGTTTCTGCTTTACCCCTAATGTATGAATATTTCATAGATTTTTCCTTATTTATAGGTATATTTTCGCTTTCATATATCCTTTTGTTTTCCTATTCTTATCATCTTTGGCGTTCCTATCAGCCTTTCTTCCTTTGTTATTTTTTTGTTCCTCGGCCCATTGGTTTTTTTTTTCTTGTCTCGTTGCCTTCTTTTTCCTTTTCCTTCCCTTAAATTGCTCGTCGGCTTTTCTTCCTATGTTATTTTTTCATTCTCGAGCCTATTGCTTTTGTGTTTTCCATGTCTCGTTGCCTTCTTTTTTCTTTTCCTTTCCTTAGCTTGCTCATTGGCCTTTCTTCCTTTGTCATTTTTCTATCCCTCAACCTGTTGATTTTTTTTTTCCTTGTATTGTTGCCTCATCTTTCCTTTTCCTTTCCTTACCTTGCTCGTCGGCCTTTCTTCCTTTATTATTTTTTTGTTTCCCAGCCTACTGGTTTGGTTTTTCCCTTGTCTTGTTGCCTCCATTTTCCTTTTCATTTCCTTTTTTATATTCAGCCTTTTGCAGTTGCTACCTTTGGGTGGACTGTTGGCCAGCTTGCTTTCTACCAAAGAGGGATAGGATTCCATTATACCCCTCCTTTTATTCCTCGAGAAGGTATTCTGATAGTAATGTGGTTGGTCTGCTCCTTCACCACAATGGAGTTGGGGTAAATATTCATGTGACCAGGGGGTTGTACCCACCCTCCTCCATGGGACAACGAGACGAACTCTTGGTCATCCATCACCATGATCCACGCGGAGTTAGTCTTTCGGGAAATTTATTTTTGGACCCACTACCGCCCACTACCATCGTAGCGAAGGGTAAGTTTGAGCTAGGGTAATGTTGTCCCCACAGTTCGTTGCAATGGAGGTTGAGGTAAGTATTAAGGTCGCCATGGTGAATCCTGCTCTCTCCCATGAATGGACAAGATGTCCTTTAGCTCACTTGTCCCCTTTAATGCACGTGGAGGTAGTCTATTCGGGTAATTTATGAATGTAATTACTCCCATTCTAAATTAATGTTTTTCACACTAACCCTTAATTCATATTTGTACTTATTTGTTTGTAAGGGAAAATACCATGTTTTTCAACAAGTTACTTTTATAAAAGTTAGGTGCTTAGGTTTGTCATTTAATATCAGGGGTTTATTTGTTATAAGAACTTTTGTGTTTCAGATGTTTTGCTAAAATAGGAACTTTATAGATATTTATTATGTAGGCCTAGGTGTTGGCATTCGACTTAATCCCCATAGAATCGACTAAATAATTCTCTAAGCACATTCTTTGTTACACATGCACCCAAGTCAAATCAATATTAGAATTTGCACTTTCAATTGTTGATAGAAATATTAAATAATATTACCACTGCCACTTCAATCTTGGTGAACTCTTACCTTTATACAATGATAATATGCTGGGTTGGGATTTATCTAGAGTTTTTCTTAGGTAACAAATTAGCCCAAGCCTGATTATTTTCTGAGTAGGCGGTTTAGTTGAATGAATTTGTCTAATCTTGGCTTTGCGCCACTTACTTAACTACTATTTTAGCTCTACTTTTATTTGTATCAATTAAACAAAGTGTAAGAGCAGTTTTTTGCCAAAACCTGAGTGGGAAATCTTCTCGATACTATATTGACCCCTAGTTTGAGTTTTTTTAAACTTTTTCACTTACACATGTGATAAGTGTAATTTTTACATGATTTTTATTACTTTCTTATTTATAATATTGTTAGTTTTCTTTTAATTATTTTACTTTATTTTATTTTATTTATCTATTTGTGTTTGAATGAATGAGAAGAAAATGAAAAAAAAAATAAAAACACAAAGAAATAAGGGCCGCAAGTTTTCTTTCAAGTTACAATAGAGGACCTCACAATTTTGCTTTGACCACAATTTGGTTTCAACTTTTCTCTTTCATAAGCAAGTACACTTCATTAAAATTAAAAATGTAGAGGGGGTGGAGTTCCTGTCAAATATTTTAAAACAACAACCACACTACAAAAGTAGTAATAAAAAGAAAAAAAAACGGGTGTAGAAGTGGACTTCGACTTCAATACTAAACAAGAGGCAATTATATTTAACCATTCTGTTTTTTATGATTGGGCTATAGCATTTCATTCGGCCTAAGACAACTACAACCATCATTTAATTCACATGGACTTTAACTTGGGCTTGGGCATGGGCTTCATTTATTAGCTTTCAGATTTCAATTTATCTTAGGCCCACTTGCTTTCTTCAATTAATCACATGCAGTTGAATCTTTACGAGTTTATGCATTTGCAGATATTTTCACGTGAACAACACATTTTGACGTGGATGTATCCTTTTGGAAGGTATTTAAGAAAGTTCAAGCGTTCTATGAAAAACAAGTCTCTTTCAGAAGGCGCAACTTTTAATAGAGAAGAACAAAATGGATGTCGGTCAAGACCATCCACCAAAAAGTTTGAGTGTCTTCTTCTAAAAGGTTCGACCGATGGGTTCCCCTCTGTTGAAAGACTAGATGATCTATTATTGGCAAAAGCGGAATGGTATATGCTCAACAATTGTCTTATATTGAACACCACCTAGAGTAAGTATATCACCCTTACTTCAAACTTGTCATAATCATTCTTTCAATCTTAAAATCCTATGTAAACTGACTACCATCTAAATTTTCTACATGTGTAGTCAGCACTATAATAAGATTAAATAAGAGAACACCAACAAAGTTGATCGTAGGCACCAAACCTAATTTCCCAAATGGTTAAAGGACCATGCAAGTTGACATTTCCAACGTGAACATTGCTATGATTCGGCTTCAAAAATATGGTTCATTTCTTGCAAGTCCCTATCTTAACATTCTGTTCTATGATGCCAATAGATTCGAGAATTGCGCAACTTGAATCCGGATGAAGTTACAGATGAACTTTAGGGTATTGCTTGCAAACCAGATTCTTGAGTTAGGTCATACACTGGATGTATCATGAATGAAATTATGTTTTACGCAAAAGACCGTGAACAACATTGATGCAATCAAACTAGTGGTGTCGTTATTGCAAGCATACATCAGTCAAAGCCAATTGATATCTATGGTGCGTTGGATGATATTTTTTTACTTATGCTACATGGGCTAGCATCTTGTATACTTGTTTAAATATGACTGGTGGAACATTGGTGATCATAAACAAGGCATACGGGTAGGTGACCTTTTTATAAGTGTGAATACATCTAGAAAGTGGTATCAAGATGAGCCTTTCATCCTTGCATCTCAGTGCTTACAAGTGTTTTACTTAAAAGATTTGAGTTTGGTAGGAAATTGGCAAGTGGTATAAAAGATAACCAACATGAATATATATATAACATTCCACCCATCCCAACGACATTAGAAAATGGTGGGACTCCTCTAACAAGTATGCATATCAAGAGGAAGATGCTAGTAATGAAGATGGTCCAATCAATGAAAGTGATAGTGGCTTGGTGAATCAATTCCATCAGGAGGATGAAGAATCAGTTGCAGTAATGAGGTAACTACACTAAATCATGCTTGTCCTGATGATGCCAACCATACTTTTACTGACTATGATGTGGATGGAGACAATTATAACGATGATACCAATATCGACCATTATGAGTATAACAATGAGGAAGAGTCCCAATTGAATCTAGAAATAAATTGACTAATGTATGTTTTAATTGTTAATACTCGACTTGCCATTGATATTTTTAGAAGAGTTTGATATAATTTTACAATAGAACTTGATTTCTAAATGTTGGTTGTTTGTTACATAAGTTTCTTCCAGCATATCCGCCTATAGGGGTAGAACTATTGTTGACGGAAGCTTGTCTTTCTCATCATAGGGCTTATTGTTTGTAGATTTATAAAGCCTATTGAGTAGTAGTTTTAGTTCAAAATATCACATTGTCTATCTTGTTTGCTGGAATAGATTTTTGATTTGATGGATGAAAATAAATGTTATCATAACATAACAGACACTGTTATACATGTTAAATCCAAATATCTACTTAAATATTCCATGAGGACTATTGGTTTAACTGAATGAACACATTTATTTAATTTATATCTATGGCAATGACAATTATGTTTGTGGTGGATATTTTTGTTAGAAAACAACCAAAAAAAATATTTACTATAGAAGCTAGCCTTTCTAGAATATTTCCCTTTGATCCTAATTTGTATGTTGAAATAAATTAGGTTGAATTGGATTTTCTCTTTTCCTAGAATTTGTACACTAACAATATGTCATGTTTTTAGTTATGGGTTGCATTGTGTTTGCGGATAAACATTCCCCTTCTAATTACACATATAGTGGAAGTTTAGAGTTGATGCAGGGAAATCTGAGATAGATGATGCTGAGCTGTTAAATTGCACGTTGATGGTGCTGAAATATCATGAGTTGGTAAATCAATGCAAATGTGGAAAGTGATCATGATATTTTCCCAATTAGGGTGATTTTGGATATGTTTTAGTATTTTGCCCATAACTTTGGTTACGGGTATCAAAATTGCAATTAAGAACCCAATTCAAAAAGTACTTTTCAACACGCACATCGTGGCCACTAAGCTATGTTAGGTGTGCATCGTTTTGTTTTGTTTTTTTACCTCAAATCCCGCTATTTTTCCTTTCAAATGCCTATTTTTAGTTTATTTTTTGTCATTTTTAATAATATTTTGTTTGTCAATTAGGAAATGATTCTGAATTCGATTTGGGCCAGATTTCTGGTAGATTGTTTATTTTATTTTGTATTTTATTTTGGCATAGTTTTTGGGATTTGCTATTTTTGAAAAAATGTCTATACAAATGATTTTTGGCTATACAGTTCGGCTGTGGACTGATTTTCGACATTTCTTGATTCGATAATATTCAATTAAATCTTAAAGATGTTTTCTCTATGTTTTGGGAGATTTTCTTGTGTCATTCCCTGGGAATCATCTGTTGGAACTAGTCTCTAGAATAATCACTATTCTGTCTGGCATCAGTTGGCATCAACACTATAGCATATTTCTATGGTAAAATTTTATCAGTTTCAATGGCTGGTGGTTGTGGTTATGGTCGTGGTCGTCATGGGCAAGTTTCGAACAAGGAAGTCCAGCACCGTGATCACGGCATTCAAGATGCGATGATTGAGGATTTGCAAAGGCAAATTGCAGAGATAACTCGGCGTCTAAAGGCGCACGATTTCGATGATCATGAGGTTTTCAATCATGAGTTCAATTCCACTTTCAAAAATATGTATTACAATCATGCCCTATTCCGAGAGCACTATGGTCAGGAGGAGCATCGTGGAGACCTTGGTTTCAGAGTAGAGTTGCCCAAGTTTTTTGTTACGTTACAGGCTAAAGGCGAACTCGATTGGCTGAGTGAATTTGAGTGTATTTTTTATTATAAGGAAGTTCCCGATCGTGCTAAAGTGAAATTGGTTGCCATCAAACTCAAAAGTAGAGCATATGCGTGGTGGGAACAGTTGAGGCGTTCATGAGACAGGCAGGAAAAGGTCAAGATCACTGATTGGGAGAGGATAAAGAAGAAGATGAAGGGTCACTCCTTCCCTTTTGCTACACTTAAACCTTGTTTCAATGACTTCATTCGTTGAGGCAAGGCGCGAGATCGGTTGATGATTATACGGAAGAGTTCTACTAGTTGATAGCCCGGAACGATTTACTTGAGATGGAGGAGTAGATGGTGGCGTAGTATTTGGGGGGATTGCGGCTACCCCTGCAGGAAGTCATCAACCTTCACTCATTGTGAACCTTTTCAAAGGCATATCAGTGTGCGCTTGCTGTTGAAAAATAATAGAACAAGAGGCCAGTGATCAAGAGGGATCAGAGCAGTCGAAGAAGTCACCCGCAGGAAAATTATCCTCCTTGCAACCATCGTAGGGTAATTCTAACCCTAATACTAAATGTTTTCGATGTGGTGAATAGGGACATAGGGCGACTGACTGCACGAAGCCAGCTAGTAAGAAGGGCAAAAACCTCCTGATTGAGGAAGACGTGGTAGACAACACTGAGGATATTGGAGAGCCTGTGTATGACAATGATGAAGAGGGAGATGTGCTATATGGAGATGGCCATGCGAATATTTCGTAGGGAAATTCCGAGAAAGATTGGTTGAGAACCAACATTTTATGCACGACCTGCACAATTGCAGTCTATAAGTTGATCATTGACAGTGGCAGTTATGATAGCATAATGTCTAAGGAGACTGTTCAGATATTGCAGTTGAAGATAGACCGTCATCCCAAGCCTTACAAATTGTCATGGCTGAATAAAGACAATGAGGTAACTGTATATAGACGATGCCTAGTGTCTTTTTCGATAGGCAAGAAATATTATCACAATGCTTGGTGTAATGTTATGCCTATGGATGTTTATCACGTATTGTTGGGTAAACCTTGACACAGTATCTTCGCAGTGTTGTTCATGTGGGTGAAAAAATACATATTCCTTTAGCATCAAAAGGAAGACGACTATGTTGGCACCTCGTCGGGAAGAAACCACTCTTACCCCGATGGCCATTAATACTAGTCTACTTTCTATGTTTAGGATTTTAGAAGAGAATGAACAGGTGAAACTGGTCATGCGTGGACGCAAAGCCAATTACAAGGCTCGGGCCAATAGTCATAATCATCAGCTTAAAGAGTGGAAGATTGGACCTAATGATACTATTGTGAACTCAAGGATGAGTTCTTCCCAACCTGGGGTGACTGACACAAAGGGATCCGAGATAGATGATACTGAATTGTCAGATTGCATGTTGATATCGCTAAGATACTATGAGTTGGTAAATCAGCACAAAGTCTGGAAGTGATCATGATATTTTTCCAATTAGAACGATTTTGGGTGCGTTTCAATATTTTGGTCATAAATTTGACTACAAGTATCAAAATTGAGCATAAGACCCCAATTGGAAAAACTCTTTTTGGTGTGCATGTCGTGGTCACCGAGTTATGCTCAGTGTGTGTCATTTTTGACCTCAAATCTCACCATTTTCCCTTTTGAATGCCTATTTTTAGTATTTTTTTTATCATTTAGAAAATGATTTTGAATTCGACTTAAGTCAGATTTCTAGCATATTGCTTATTTTATTTCGTATTTCATTTTGGCATAGAGATTTTGTTAATTTTGGCAAAATTTCGATATAAATGTATTTTGCCTATACAGTTCGGCTTATGGACTAATTTTTGACATTACTTGATTTGATAATATTCAGTTGAACCTCATAAATGTTTTCTCTGTATTTTGAATGATTTTCTTGTGTTCTTCACTAGAATCATCTATTGGAACTAGCCTGTAAAATAATTGTTATTCTGTCCAATGTCAGTTGGTGTCAACAGTACTTGAACTTTGATCAACTAGGACATAGTGATAAAATAATAAACACATGGTACTATAATAGTAAAAATATCCCAAAAGCTTTTACTAGTAAATGCACTTCCAAAAAATGTTAGGTTTCCAAAATATGCCCAAAACATGGGGCAACTACCAAAATAGATCATGTCCACAAGATAAATAATTCCCTAAGTCACTATAAGGCCGGTACTACTTGGCATTTTCTTGACTCAAAATTCTCACAACCTCTAATTTTTATCATCTTCTCCAAAAAATGATATTTTCTCCAATTCTTGGGTCGCAAAACCTTATCAATAGACTAGAGTATCTCATAAATTTCTTTGTCAATGGCCTTTAGCCGCTCTAGGATGAAGGGCTTGGGAGAATTGATCTCCATCTTGGGTACTATCCTCTTCAAGGGAAGTGTCTTCTTCTTCATCTTGGTCATTTTGGCTGCATTTTGCTATTAAAACTTCTACCATTTCGGAAGGGGGATGGTAGTGAAAACTACCAGAGTGAGATTTCGATAAATTCCAACATATAAACAGTCAACATACCACATATATTGTAAGCATATAAGAGCAAACAAAAAAAATGCATGAAAATGTATAGATGATATTAACTTTGACTTATGCGTCATGAAATTCCTTGCAAAAATGGTCTTTTCATCTTTTAAACTCTTAACATGTGTTTGTATCATTTGAGCTCAAGTCCTTGTTCTTATCATAACATATCATGCTAACTCGCATCATTTCATAACTTATCATATTTTGACCAAGTCTCATCATTTCATATTGTTTCATTCTTATCATAGCATAACATATCATGTCATATCATGTTATATTACAAAGCTCAAATACCTAGTTCATATCATATAATTCACATCTATGGATACCTCACGACTTCCTAAGTATCGTGTGATTTTCGCTAGTTATCGCATCAATCAACGATCCACTTGATCGAGGTGACTACATTCTTAAACATAATATATTCATGTACGACAGTTTGCATATTTCGCTTTCATTATAATATTCACCTACTAGCTTTAGGTACAACTTTGCTCTAGTGTCCTTCCATAGGAACTATTCAAGACCCGTTGACCTTACTTCATTGACCCAGGGGTTTCCACTCGAATTTAAACACTCTAAAGTGGACAATGATTTCTACTAGAGTATTTTCTTGTCATAACATTTGGTGTCATAATAAAGCATACTTGACTTTTTCTTTCAAAAGTATGGACATAAATGCATCAAACGGGTGACATAGACTCATGATGAAGCATTAACGTCATGCATGCAACATGTAAAAGTCGAAATACACTATTCAAACGTTGGCATGCATCTTATAACATAACTTAAAAATATTAGAACATACAAACATTCATGAATTCATGCAAACATATTCATTTCTTCCATTAAAACACAAAAATGGATTTTGATAACCAAAAAAGGGGTCTTGGCCGATCCATCTAAGCCATCCAAACCATGCATATTCATTATTTCAACTCACAACATTATGCTTCCATTTGATCTTACATCCAATCAAAGATGCAAAGCCAATATATAAGGCAAAATCAAAACCAACATGTATCATATTTGGAAACTTTGCTTAATTATACACCACAAGATATTACATCTCATCACCTTTAACCATAGTCGAAAATAGCATCATAGAAATACTAGATTTCAATTACTTCATGCATAACACACATTGCCGAATATAAATATCATGGAATAACATACTTCAACCAAATAATCAATCAAGAATTTCCATAATAACACATAAGGCTGAGTCATATACAAGAAATAATAGCATCATTCAAGCAAATGAAAAAGCAAGAGTTTACCTTATATATACAAATAATATCAAATATAGGTTAGAAGTTTACTTACAAAAATTCATTGACATTAATGCAAAAATCTGAAAATATAATATAACACATTAGGTAGGGGTGATACCCGCCCAGGCGGGGGCGGGGCACCCCTACATCCGCCCCCCGCCCCCGCTTGAGCGGGGGGCGGGAATTTAAACCCGCACCCCGCCCCCGCCTACACGGGGGCGGGGTACCCCGTCCCATAGCGGGGTAGCGGGGTGGGAGCCCATCCGTCCGCCCCCCGCCCCCGCCCCCGCCCCCGCCCCTATAGAGGCCTTGGCCCATTTCGTAATTTTGGGTATTTTCATCCTAGATCAAGTTTCCAAGCCATTTTAGCCTAAAATACCATCAAATCTGATTTAAACACACAATTATATATTAAAAAACATTCGGTATTCCATTACTAAAGTCTAAAGTCACTTAAAAAAATCACTAAAATGATAAAACTTAAAATAATGACTAAGTTATTGCAAATTTACAATAATACAAATTAATTCTACAAAATTATAAATTATGCTATTAACTATTAATTATTAACATTACAATTTACAAATACTACTTCTAATTTTCTAAGAATCTAAATTCTAAACTAACAAAGTCATTTTACATAACATTGGTAATTTATTAATATATATAATTATATATTTATATATATATATATATTTATATTTATATATAAGGGAAGGCGGGGGCGGGGGCGGGGTAAAAGCGGGGCGGATGGACCCCTATACCGCCCCCGCCCCCGCCTTAAGAGTAGAAAGCGGGCGGGGGGACCCCGCCCCCCGCCTGCCGGGCGGGTGACTCCGTCCCCGCACAGCGGTGCGGGGCGGAATGCGGGCGGGGCAGCGGGTGCGGATACCCGCTGCCCACCCCTAACATTAGGAATCATCAAGCAAAGCCTAGATTTCATAAATATAAGCGAATGTGAGTGTTGTGGTATTTTTGAAACCTTTTTCTCAAGCCAAAAATCCTAGGGCCAAAACCCTCGAAGGTTCAAACCCTTGTTTTTCCTTCCAATTTAAAGATCGAATCATACATCACTCTAAATCTCGTGTTCAAGTGTTTAAAACATCAAAAGAACCTCGGGTCTCATCTTCCTTAAAGAGAAAATCCTTGCCATTTATGGGTCATGGTGGGGAGCAAATGCTCTACTTTGAGGAGCAAAGTAGGGGCTTTTCGTGCAGGGGTGGATGAATAGAGGAAGAGGTTCACGGTGGAGGCCTATTGTAGTAAAAGGGTTGGTTTTCAGTGATTCTACAATGACATGGTTGGACTTTACCAATCGATATTGAGTGCACAAGTGAGATTGTTGTGCTACGCAATCGAGATGTGAGCAATGTGTGTGCGTGGGGCTAGTCTAATTTTAGGAGCAAAAATTGGGCTCCAACGGTGATCTTCCGCTTGGTTGTTGGACTTGTGAGGAGCATGCAACATTGTAGTTGCTGGACTTCATGTGGGGTGAACATCTTACAGCTTGGGGCGTGTGTTGGTATGAGGGGAGGCGACAACAACGTGCTGTTGTGCTTGCTGGAGAGGAAGTATCATGTAGCTAGGCTAGGGGACGAACTATAAAGGCTATAGGGAGGTCGTTTATGAAAGGGGATGGTTGTTGTGCATGGATGAGGTTGTAATGAACTTTATAATTTTTGTAAGAAATTGCCGAGAACATAGATGAAATATGAAGGAAATTATACTAATAAATGGGTATCGTTCGAGGCACACCTAACGTCCAAGATGAGCAAAAGCTTCACATAATAATCTTCAATCCCTCTATATTCTCTCGTCCCCCATATACTCCCAAACTAGTAACAAATTCTACCAATTAAGCCATGACACATGGAAAGCTGTAACTGTATTAAAAGGGGTAAAATAGTAAAATCAAATTAATAAGACAAATGCTATCTTCCAGAACATGAAAATAAAGTGCTGCTATTCCTCCTTAATCTTGATGTCCCTAATGTAACCCATTTTCAATCTCATCTCCTACAACTCCTTCATGGTCCAGATTGAGATCCTTCCCTGCTATGGTCGAATTCACGTGGGCCTCAAAACAGATCCACCCACTTAAAGAACCTTGCCCACATGGTATGAGTAAGATTCTTGAAGCTTCTTTAGTGGATCCCATGTACTTTCTTCGACAGAAGCCCCAATCAACTTCACAAGCACTTCGGTTTGAGCTCAATTCCATGGCGTCTGAGATGACGATCCAGCACTGCCTTGGGCTCTGGTTGCACCTCATTGGAATCATTTACTAAAGGTAGAGAAGGAACCTTGTACCTGAGTTCCCAACTTCAGCTTGAGACATGATATGTGGAATACGGTGTGGAACCTTAACTTAGGTGACATATCTAATTGGTAAGCCACCATATGAACGCGTTGGACCACCTTGAGGGATGTAGAACCTTGAAGAAAGTTTCAAATGGTGTCTTACCACCACTATCTTCTAGTGATAAGGCTACAACCTAAGGTGCACCCAATCCCCTACATCGACTTCTCTTTTAATTATTCTTTGATCTACTCTCGGGTTCTTAGCATCTTATTTGCTACACCATTAGAGCTGTCCTAGGAATGTAAGTAGTCAACTTGGGTGGCTGATAGCCGTAAAGTACCTAGAAAGGTGACATTTTGGCAGATGTGTGGTATGTGGTGGTATACTACCAACCATATACCACCATTTGGCAAGAGAAAGCGAGTAAGCCTATTGTGTACGTTCAGTTTCTAAGTAGTACCTCAAATACCTCTCCATTGCCTTGTTTAGATCCTTACTCTAAACATCACTCTGCGGATGATATGCTGAGATATAGTTCAAAGAGGTCCCCTGTCGTGAAAAGGTGCCTTCCAAAGGAACTAAGGTAGGATCTCTATCAGAGATGATGACCTTAGAGAACCCGTCAAGCTTACATATCTCCTTAAAAAAACATGTGCCACCAAAGAAACCGTGTATGAATGTTATAAGGTCATGAAATGACCATATATAGTAAACATGTCAATATTTACTAAATTGACATTAGCTCCTTGAGATGAAGGAAGGCCTTCTTTACTGCTTTCCAACCATTTTCATAACTATCCATTGTGACCTGCATGCGACCACAACTAGATGCAATCTAGGCATCACTTTGAGCCCATAATCTTGTCAATTCATTCTCTAGAGTCTTAACAATTCCTACACTTGACCCACCTGAAACTATGGCAACTACAACACCAGAAGTAACGTATTCAACCAATAGCAATGGCTTATTAGCTCTAACTACAAAGAAAATATCTAACTTGGATAGGAACTTTTCTTTCTAGACATATATATTCCTTTTGGTCCTTTTATGTTTATTATCTCTGCAAAATTAAAGTCAACCATATAGTCCCTAGGAGGAAAATCATAAACATGAAAAGAAAAGTTTCTCAATCTTGCATACTGATATATATATATATATATATAAACCTCCACCCTCAGTTATTGATTCATTAGTTTGGAAAACATTCCCACCCTCTTAAACACCCCAGCGTCCTTGTAAATAGGTTTTTTGAAAAAAGCAAGTGACTTAAAGTGAGAAAAAGAAATGAGCAGCACATGAGTGATACCCTCATAGGAAAAGACAACCCAAATTGAGCAATAGGCGTGTAGCCCTTCTCCTTGTTTTAGAACCTTACAATTTTGAGAGATGTGCATATAAATATTTGTTAGGCCACCAAATGTGTTCAGTCGACCTTATTTAGGGTGTACGAACTAAACAGCTGGACATGTGTATAATTTCCTAATGAGTGAAGTGTCATGTGGATATTGTGAGAGTGAAATTATGGTTTTAAAACTTTTGATACTCATATGTTTAGCCTTCTGACTAAACCTTTATTTTCTGCTACAAATCAGATACCTATTCCCACACTTGTGCACTTTTTAGTAAATATTGAACACCTAACCTGATTTGAACATATGGTGTTGCCAATTGTTTGGCACCCTTGGCACTATTAACCATTGCCAAATCTTTGACTAAGGAATGGGGTGCCACATCTTGATATCAGAACGTGATTATATGGCATTGGTAAGTAAATCCACGCTAACACATAGGAAGGGTACCAAATAAATGAGAGTTAATCTTCAGTATCATAAGCTTGAATTTTAGAGGATGGTAGGCTTAACTTGTGTTTAAAGAATGGGAGTTGAGTAAGAAAGTGACAGGTTTGGGTTTTGTGGTAGGGTTGGAGCATGATATGACCAAGAGTTCCACGAGGCGAGCATCTGAAAGGTAGTCATGAGGGAGAGTCATTAGGGGAAGGGAGAGATATTGTACTAGTGTGGATGGTTAACCATATCTCAGACATATTGCATCAACAACATGAACTTTATGCCCAAGATATGAAGATTCAATAAGTTAATTACCCTTAGAGGAAAAAAGAGGTTGTTCACACAAACCATTTTTGGCTTACGATTACCTAGGATCTTTTCGGTAACAAAGGTCTAATAAAAGTAGAAAGGTGGATCACAAATATTAAAAGGACTTTTGAGGTGAGTGGATGCACCGAAAGTTAGAAAAACATGAGCTACTTGCTCTAAGGAGAAGCGATAATCTTCAATTGAAGGTTAGTCTGAGGATCCAAGCGAGGGTAACCTACTATGTTACCCAGATGACTAATACAAGAGGAAGTGTGAATTGAGTTATATTAAAAAAAATTAACACTTATAAATCAAATATACAATATAAAATATAAACAAAATACGAAACAATAGAAAATATAAAAAGTAAGGACAAGAAGAAGCAAACTCAGTAGTTTAACGAGATTCAGCCCTACTGCTTACGTTTTCGCCTCAAGCTACTCCTTGAGAACCCCAAATTCACTATTCAATATTTTTCAGGTGGAGATAGAAATCTATTACACCTTTGAGCAACACCGCTACAAACAATTCCTGTAGAACACCTTCTACACTTGCAATCACCTCACACTTGGTGATTCAAATATTCATTGTGTAGAACATTTTCTACACACACATGTGTTATACACACCCTCTTATAAATAGAATAACTGATAGTGGGTAGATTATTAGAGTATACTCCTCAATGAGTGGAATAACAACAATACAATGCAACCTATATCTCTCTCAAAATGAACAATGATTAAAGCACAAAACTTAGAGAAGAGAGAATGATGGCTTTAAAAAAATGATACAAAATTTAGCAATTGATGTGTAAGCTCTTATTATAATTTTTGCAAAACTCAAGTGAGCTATTTATAAGCAAATGAGTTTTCATATTCAAATTTGAAAATGGTTTACATGTCAAATAAGTACACTATTCACTTTTCAAGAAATTCAAATAAAAACGTCCACATTTTACATTTGTCAAATACAACTTCATTCATTTTTCAAAAAAATAAAATTTAATCTTTTACTTTTCATACATGAAAAAATGAACATGATTTATTTTTCAAACCAAATCATCTTCTTTTTGCATATGTTAAAAAAATACACAACCACCCTTCAAGATTTTCAAACAAAATCATCTATTTTTTGTATTTGTCAAAAGAAGCATAACCACCTTTCAATATTTTCAAACAAAACATGCACATGTCAAATATGATAATCAATCATCTTACAAATTCAAATCTTTATATATATGTGGAAAAAAATAATTTTCGAAATTAAATATTTTAATAATGTTATACAAATGTAAAAAATACAATTTGATACTTTATGAAAGATTAATTTTGAGCCCTAATCCAATTTCAAATTTTATCAAGAGATGTACAAAATTACTCTATGAGTTTCATTTATAGATTTGTTATTCTTCTTGCTCATATTTGATTTCTTAATTTGCTTAGTTCCCTTCATGCATAGACAACTTGAGACTAAGTTTTAAATTTATTTGTTATCATCAAAATCTATACATAAATACGAAACTTGAAAACTTAGGTTCAACAATCTCCACATTTTGATAATGACAAATACTTAGTAGAAATTTACGAACTGTAGTAATACTTAAACTGCCCCTGAAAATATGCGTTAGTTTTTCAAGTAAAATATAAACATGATTCTAGAATATATAACAGGATAGTATAATAATAGTATAAGACTTCTCCTCCATTTTGACATCATTAAAAAGGAACCACAATTGGTTTCAGAAAGATCTTTTCCTGCAATAATCAATAACCAAATAAAACGCTGTGTTAGTAGAAAATGTAGAGAATTGAACAATTGGAGCCACCCGTGTCCGGCAAAAGCTGCAAAACCTGAGGCCTAACTTTATTGTCTCGGTGTAGAGATTTGAAATCCACTTGATGTTGTTGACAAATGAGATGTAACCGAGATTTGAAATCTTTAAGTTGCTATTTAAAAAATCATTTTCACCCATCGGATCTTCAAAAAAAAATCTTACATTTTCCATTGATCCAGTATCTGTTTATCCAAAAGATAGAATGACGGAGAAAATTTTTTCTGGTAATCTTCCTGATTTGAACCAAGAACAGTCTCAATCAGTAATCTCACCCGTCTCATCTAGCATATCTTGTAAGATTTGAAGAGATGATAATGTATATTGTTCTTATTTCCATCTCTATAAGAGCACTCCTTAATTTTATCTAATTCGTTTGCATTCTCATTCTTTAAATTATTAATGGTTCATCAATTTCCCTTCAGTACTTCTCGTAATCAATCTATTTCTGCATCAGTCATAAGTGCCATGAAGTAACAAAAGACTGATTTGACTAATAAATCAGATCATGACACAATTTATGAGTTTGTGGGTCTCGAAATTCGATACTCATCATCTATTGTTGCTTTTTTCGCTCGGTTGCAGTCCAAAACTCGCGAAATTGAGAATCTTAGCGAAACGGTCTCTGTACTTCAACAACTTGTTTATGAGTCAAATAGAAAAATAGTAGAGTTAAAGTAAGAGAATAAGGATTTAAATCCTTACTTGCCTCTTCATTTTGACTGTCTAATCTTTTAGACAATAATAACATGTCGATCTATAAAGAGCAAATGCAGTTGAAAGATAAGATTAGAAGTCTCAAGTTTTTGTAAGTCATTTGAGATAATAGAATAAAAATATTCAACAGATATTTATGACATGCATCATTCTTATTTCTCTTCTAATCATGCGTAATCCATCGTCTGGTAGGGATTTTGTAAAAATATCTACCAATTGATCATGTGTGCTTGTGGATTCTAGTACAATATCACCTTTTTGCTCATGATCTCTAAGAAAATGATATCTAATTTCAATATGCTTAGTCCTAGAATATTATATTGAGTTCTTTGAAAGGTGTATAGCAATTGTATTATCACATTTGATTAGAATGTGATTGTACATAAGTTTAAAATCCTAAAGTTGTTGCTTCATATAGAGAACTTGAGCACAACAACTACCTGTAGCAACATACGCTGCCTCAGCAGTAGATAATGCAACAAAATTTGATTTTTACTAAACCAAGAAACAAGTGCATGACCTAAAAAATTACATGTTCTACTAGTACTTTTTCGATCAATTTTGCAACCAGCATAATCTGCATCTGAATAACTGATAAGATCAAAAAAAGTGTGTTTAAAATACCATAACCCTAGATCAATGGTACCGACAAGATATCTAAAAATACGCTTGACTCAATCAAATGAGATTGCTTTGGAGATGATTAAAAACGTGCAAATAAACATATACTAAACATAATATCAGGTATACTAGCTGTCAAATGTAATAAATTAATAATCATATCTCGATATACTTTTGAGTTAACTGACTTACCACTTTTATCTTTATCAAGTTTAGTGGTTAGACTCGTTGGTATTCTAATTACCTTTGTACTTTTCATCTCAAACTTTTTGAGTAACTCTTTGATATATTTTGACTGATTAATAAATGTTCTACTTTTTACTTATTTGATTTGCAATCCAAGAAAGAAATTAATTTCTCTCATCATACTCATTTCAAATTCTTCCTGTATACTCTTAAAAAAATCTTGGCACATATTTTCATTAGTAGCACCAAATATTATATTATCCACATAAATTTGAATTAGAAGAATATCAACCTGTTCATATTTGATGAAAAGAGTTGTATCGATTTTTTCTCTTAAAAAAATATTTTCAATCAGAAAACCACTAAATCTCTCATACCAAGATCAGAGAGCTTATTTAAATCTATATAATACTTTTGTGAGCTTAGAAACATGATTAGGATAAATATGATTTTCAAAATTTAGAGATTGCTCAACATATATCTCTTCATTTATAAAATCATTTAAGAAAACACTTTTAACATCCATTTGAAAAATTTTGAAATCTTTATAACATGCATATGCAAGTAACATTTGAATAGTTTCTAATCTTATAACTGGTGCATATATCTCATCATAATCGATTCGTTCTTCTTGGTTGAAACCTTGGATTACAAGTCGAGTCTTGTTTCTAGTGATGATTCCATATTCACCTTTCTTATTTCTAAAAACTAATTTTGTTCTAATAACAGTATTATTTTTAGGTCTAGGAATAAGTGTCCAAACATCATTTCTTTTAAACTAATTTAACTCTTCTTGCGTAGCTAAAATTCATGATTCATCAAGCAGTACTTCATCAATATTTTTGGGTTCAATATGAGATAGAAAAACAGTATGATTGCAAATATTTCTAAGAGATGATCGAGTACTTACACCTCATAAATATTCTCCTAACATTTGTTCCACTGGATGATCTTTCATATATTTTTACTGTTTGGTTGCATCTTGTAGTAAGTCTTAATGATCTTTCTTGATATCTCCATATTTGACTTTTTCCATTGTATTCTCTTTGTTGAGATTGGGACTATTTGTGTTTTTTGTACCTTATGATTTTTCAACAATAGATTTATTGGAAAGTAGAGGGTTAGATTCATCAAATACTACATGCATAGATTCTTGTACAGTCAAAATCTTTTTATTTAGTACTCTATAAACTTTACTATTTATTGAATACTCAAAAAAGATATCTTCATCAGATTTTGTATCAAACTTTCCTAAATTATTTCTGTCATTGAAAATAAAATATTTGCATCCAAATACATGAAAGAAACTAATATTGGACTTTTTCTTATTCCAAATCTCATAAGGGGATTTATCTAATTTAGACCTTAACATAACTCTATTTATAACATAACATGCAGTACTTACTATTTCAGTTAAAAAATAACTAGATAAATTATTCTCATTAAGCATTGTTTTTGTTATTTCTTGAAGAGATATATTCTTACTCTCTACTACCCCATTTTGTTGAGGAGTTCAAGGAGCAGAAAAATTATACACAAAACTATTTTCATCACAAAAAGATTCAATATTTTTATTGAAAAACTCTTTCCTCCTATCACTTCGGATATTTGAAATAGTATAACTTTTTTTATTTTGAATTCTTTTACATAAATTGGTAAAGGCATTATGTACCTTATCTTTATGAGAGAAAAAGATGACCCAAGTATATCTAAAGAAATCATCAATAATAACAAATACATAATATTTTCCTCACAGACTTGCAACTCTATTTGGTCCAAAAAAAGTCTATGTGTATTAATTGTAATGGTCTAGTAGTGAAAATATATTTCTTGATTTTGAAAGAAGTTTTTGTTTGTTTACCAAACTGGCACGTATCTTTAAAAAAATTTGTTTATGGCAAACCTTTCACAAGATCATTTTTTGAAAGTTTGAAAATAAATTTCATGTTTGAATAACCTAACATTCTATGCCATAACCAACTATTTTCATATTAAACTGATAAACAAATAGTATCTTGTGATGCAATTTTTTCAAATTCGATTGTATAAATATTATTGTTTCTAAGAGTAAGAAAACAAACATTGCAATCATGATTATTTAAAATAATGCACTTATCATTTTTTAAAGTAATTGTAAATTTTTTATCACATAATTGACTTATACTCAAAAGATTATGTTTTAAACTATAAACAAGTAAAACATCTTCAATTATGAGAGAAAACTCCTTACCAATTTTATATATTCTCATGATCTTCCCTTTTGAATTGTCTCAAAATGTCACGTGTCTTTCTTCTTTAGAAATAAGATCAATAAACTTAATTTTATCTCCTGTCATGTGTCTTGAGCATCCATTATCTAAAACTCATTTGCTTTTACCTATGGAAGACTTCATGTAAACCTACAAAAGTAATTAAAATATTTTTTCTTGGTATCCAAGTTCTTTGGGTTCTTTATTTAATAGTATTAGAAGAAACAATATTTATTGGTACCCATATGACCCTAATAGTCATTGTATGTTTTCTTCTAATATAACAAGTATGATAGTTATGACCATTTTTATTACAAAAATTACAAATAACATGTGATATATTTGAAAATTTTGAATGATTGTAATAATATTTTTCTTTAAAGAATTTATTTTTATGAAAAAAAATTTTAAAATCTAATTTTGATTTAATCGGTTTATCAAAAAAAAATTTATAAGATTTGAGTTTTTCTTTTGGCATGTATTTCAATCCTACCTTATCAAACACATCTTTAACTATCAAGAAGTCTTTCAAAATTCTTTTTTCATTTATAAAATTTTCAACAATCTTTTCTAAATCAGCTACTTTTTTTTTAACTCATCATTTTCATCTTTTGAAACTATATTTTCATTTTTTAAAATATCAATTTCATTTGTTAAAGAAGAATTTTCTTTTTTCAAAATAGTATACTTGATACCCAATTTTTTAAAATCTTCATATACCTCTTCCAAAACATTTTACAATTCTTCATAAGAAAGATTTTCAATATTTTTAGAATTTGTTACTTCAAGATCATATTTAGTCATGAAACAAAAATTTGCAGATTCTTCATTAATTGCGTCGCTGTCTGAGTTACTTGAATTACCATCCCATATAACTTTCATTGTTTTCTTACCTTTGTATCGATCTTTATTTAGTAGAGGAAAATTTACTTTGATATGTCTAGACTTATTACATTTATAACATATTAATGAATCATTTTTACCTGTATTTGTTTGAAAAACTTTTTGAAAGATTTCCTTGAAAGAGTTTCATTTTTCTTTAAGAATTTTTGAAATCTTCTTGTGATTATTGTAATTTTTTTATCTTTGTTATCACTTTCCTCGTCTTCATTGCTTTTACTTTCATGGGGAATAGATTTAACTGTCAAGCTCTTCTTTTGTTTTCCTTATTCTTCTTCTTTTCCTCTTTTCAATGTGTAATCATGAGTAATAAATTATCCGATGAGTTCATTTATTTCAAGTTTTTTGAGATTTTTAATTTCAAGAATCGTCGTCACTTTTAATTCCCAACGTTTTGACAGAGAGTTGAGAATTTTTATTATTATCTCCAAGCTAGAATAAACTTTTCCAAGAGCTGTCAAGCTATTTATAATGTTAGTAAAAGAGTATACATAGAGGAAATAGATTCATCATCAATCATTTTAAATATTTCATATTCATGCATAAGAATATAAATTTTTAATTTTTTGACTTGCGAAATTCCTTCATAAGTTACTTTCAAGTTATCTCAGATTTTCTTTATCGTCCTGCAAGTCATTATTCTGTTAAATTCATTGTCATTGAGAGCATTATACAATAAATTTATAGTCATTACATTCACTATATAAAATCTATCATTTTTACGATCAAACTCTTCTTCTTTCTTGTTGACCTTTATTCCATCAACAATTTTTGTTGGAATATAAGGCTCAATTACAATACATTTCTAGATTTCTCGACCTTGAGACTAAATAAATATTCTCATTTTAGCTTTCCAGAAAGTATAATTGTCTCCACAAAATAGCGGAAGCCGACTACTAGATTGACTTTCAGCAAATGTAGCTGCAATGTTAGTCATATGATCTTAACTCAACAGATAATTAATTTAATAATAGAATCCTTATTCTGATACCAGTTGTTACCCAAATGACTAACATAAAAGGGGTGAATTGGGTTATATTAAAAAAATTAACACTTATAAATCAAATACACAAAATAAATTATAAACAAAATACAAAACAACAGGAAATATAAAGAGTAAGAGCAAAAAGAAGCAAACTCAGTATTTTAACGAGGTTCAGCCCTACTGCCTACGTCCTCGCCTCAAGTTACCCCTTGAAAATCTCAATTCACTAATCAATCTCTTTCAGGTGGAGATAGAAACCTATTACTCTTATGAGCAACACCGCTACAAAGAATCCGTGTAGAACACCCTCTACACTTGCAATCACCTCACACTTGGTGATTTATCTATTTCTTGTGTAAAACACCTTCTACACACACAAGGGTTATACACACCCTATTACAAATACAAGAGCTAGTAGTAGGTAGATTATTAGAGTACACTCCTCAATGAGTGAAATAAAAACAATACAGCGCAACCTATATCTCTTTCAAAATGAATAAGGATTGAGACACAAAACTTAGATAAGAGAGAATGATAGTTTTGAAAGAATGATACAAAAATTAGTAATCGATGTGTAAGCTCTTGTTATGCTTTTTGCAAAACTCATGTGAATTATTTATAAATAAATGAGTTTTCATATTTAAATTTAAAAAGGTTTACATGTCAAATAAAAGCACATTTACTTTTCAAAAAATTCAAATAAAAACATCTTATTTTTACATTTGTCAAAAACAACTCCATTCATTTTTCAAAAAAATCAAATATAATCTTTTACTTTTCATACATGACAAAATGAGTATGATTTATTTTTCAAACCAAATTATTTTCTTTTTGCATATGTCAAAAAAATACACAACCACCCTTCAACATTTTCTAACAAAATCATCTATTTTTTGCATTTGTCAAAAGAAACATAACCACCATTAAAGATTTTCAAACAAAATATGCGCATGTTAAATATAACAATCAATCATCTTACAAATTCAAATTTTTATACATATATGGAAAAAAATAATTTTTGAAATTAAACATTTTAATAATGTTATGCAAATATAAAAAATATAATTTGATACTTTATGAAAAAGATTAATTTTGATCCTTAATCCAATTTCGAATTTTATTAAGAGATGTACAAAATTACTATATGAGCTTCATTTGTAGACTTATTTTTCTTCTTACTCATACTTGATTTCTTGATGTGCTTAACTCCCTTCATGCATAGGCAACTTGAGTTTGAGTCTTAAATTTATTTGTTATCATCAAAATCTATACGTAAATATGAGACTTGAAACTTTAGGTTCAACATACTCTTCTGTATGGATTCCTGATCTAGATCCTCTCCCTGTGAAGGATAGATCAAAAAACAACCCACACTAGATTTCGAGGATGAGATTCCTTTTAAGGTAAGTAGGATGTGACAATCGTGCCAACCCAAGGGTAAAAACCACCACTAAAGTGTGAATGGAAGGGAATATGAGAACCCACTTCATTTTTGTGATGGAAAATAGTCGCAGGTGCTATTAAGTACAGATATTCCAGCATATGAGCGGGCAACACTATGTAGAAAGCCTGGCTGACACGTCCTAGTTCAAGGTCATAAAGTGCTTTTCACCTCTTGGTAGGCGAGCTTGAAAAGCAACCGAACATACAAAGATGAAGAATAAGCTTAAGGTGAGCAATGACTAAGAACAAGACTCTTGCTACCACGTATGAGCTTTATGGGACTACACGAAAAAGCTTAAAAGGTGGCAATGTCATATGCAGAAGCCCACACATCATCTAAAAAGTCACATATAGATTGTGACTCGACAATTCATATATTTGAAGCCCAAAATTATGGTCTAACGCCAAGTGGAAGACCCACAGTCAAACAGAGACTAAAGATTGGACATAATATATGCCTGGCCAATCTATCTCTATCATCTTGCACGGATAATCAAGGTAGAAATTCTCTACAATATTCTTGAATCTAAGGGCAACTAACTAAAACATGTTGCAAGTCTTCCTAAAGAATTAGAACATAAGTTGCACACTCCATCCACAAGTACTTGTTGTTTAACCAAATTTGTCTTAGTTGGAAGACCCTTTCTACAAATACACCAGGCAAACACTTTGATGTTGTTTGGAACCTACATTTTCCACAAAGCTTTTCCACACCATCTATTGGCTACACATATCTAAAGATTCTACACATAAACCCCTTTGCTATGAACATATTTTCCTATAGTAGCTTTTAATTGAAATCGACCATTTCTCTCATATTTCCAAGTCCATTTATCTGCTATACTACCAAGACAAATGACCACTTTAAGAATCTCATAAATAACTTTTGGATTGAAGAGAGATTTAATTTTATCTATGTTCCACCACCCTATCGACTCATCAATAATAGAGGTCACTAACTCTTCCTTATTCTGTAGTTTCTTGAATCAAAGAACTATACCCTAGCAACCATTGATCAATCCATAAATGTGCTGATTCAACATCCCTAATTTGCCATCTACAACCCTCTATTAACCACTTCTTAGCCTCTCAAATGCTCCTTCATGTATAAGAAAGACTATACCCCCAAAGTTGCATTTAAAAAACTAGATTTAGAGAAATATCTAACCTTTAATAGCTTGTGGAGTACTAAATTCACATCCTGTAATAACCTCCATCCTTGCTTAGCAAGAAGAGTAAAGTTTAAAGTCCATAGATCCTTGAATCTCATTCCCCCTCTTGACTTACTTTCACACATGTTACTCAAGCTAACCCATTAGATATTTCTCTCTTCAGTTTTTTATCTTCACTAGAACGTTGGAATAGAGAAAGCAATAGCTTTCATTAACACTTCCTTGCCACCCTGAGAAAATAAAATATCTTCCAATTCTGAAGTTTCTGCCAAATCCTAGTAAAAGAATAATTCTAAAAAGTTTTACTCGAGCAACTATCAAGTAAAGTTTATGTCCATATTTTGACCTAGTAAATGTTAAAATTTTATTTGTCAAACATGAATTTTTAATTGACTTAGACCTTTAATGATATAAATATCACCTCAATCCAATATAAGAATCAAGAATTATTATTAATTTACTCTATCTTGGTCGATCTCTTCAAGTCTTACGAATTCACAATCTTTGTACTTTTTCTTCTATTTGCAACCTAAATTCTACTAATATATTTGCAACTCAATTGAATTGAATTTTTTTAGAAGAAGATTTGAACCTATTATCTTTACATTAACAAAGTGCAAATGTGAGAGACTGGGGCATTTATAAAGAAATGCAAACTTGAGCATTGTCAAAGGGGATTAAGGCAATGGAAATAGAAGCACAAACACCAAGAGCAAAGGGCCATATCTCAAGGATTGGATAGCATTAGTCACCTTCAAGAGATGTCTCTCACATGGCCCACATGAAGAAGCTACAAAAAGACGTGGAATTGTTATTAGCAAAAATCAAATTGAAATGGAGGTAAAAAGCTAAACAACATTAGCTAAAAGATGGAGACAAAAATCTCAATACTTTCATATGCAAGCAAGTCAAAGGAGAAAAGCAAATGCAATCAAGAGTATTTAAGATGTGCATGGAAGGGTAGTGACAAAGCAAGGTGACATTGGAGTTGTTTTCATAGGTTTTTTTTCTACTCTCTTCACTACTTCATTGCCTACTAATTGAGGAATGTTTTAATGCTCTAGAGCTCAAGCTTTATACTAAGATGTCCTCTAGCCTTATGAAGATTTTCACAAAAGATAAAGTACAAGTTGTTGTGTTTCAGATGAATCCTTTAGGATCCCCTGGTCCTAATGGCTTTCTCCAATTCAACTCTATCAAAAGCATTGGGAGGTGGTGAATGGGAAGGTTTGCAGCTTTGCTCTCCAGGTGCTTAATCATGGTGGGTCTCTCAAAGAGGTAAATGAAACCTTCATTTCTCTTATCCCAAAGGTTAAGAACCTCAAGAGAGGGGTTGAGTATAGACCTATCAGCTTTTGTAATGTTATTTATAAAATAGTGTCAAAAACACTGGCTAATAAGCTGAAAGGTGTCCTTCCTGAGTTAATATCTTTGAACCAAAGTGCTTTTGTGCATGAGAGACTTATTTCAAATAACACTTTGGTGGCTTATGAGGTCCTACACTATGATCCCAAGGATGAAAGTGAGGAAAAAGTTTTTATGACTCTAAAATTGGATATGAGCAATGCCTATGATAAAGTGGAATTGAGATTTGAGGAGGCTATGATGATAAAAATCGGCTTTCCTCAACATTGGGTGTCGCTTTTTCAGAACTGTTTAAACTCAGTATCCTATGCCATTCTTGTTAATGGTGAGCCTCAACAGAGATTTTATCCATCTAGGGGACTTAGGCATGGTGAGCCCTTATCCCCTTACATTTTCATTATTTGTGCTGATGTGTTATCTTTCTTATTGCATAAAGCTAACTAGTGTGGTGACATAACCAGTGTTTCTATTGGGAGAGGCCCTACCAGTATCAATCACATTTTCTTTGTAGATAATAGCCTCCTCTTTTCTCAAGCTAACACTATGGAATTGACTAGAGTGCTCAAGGTTCTTGATTTATATGAATAGGCATTAGGTGAAGTACTGAACAAAGAGAAATCGTCAGTTTTTTCAATAAGAATACTAAGCATGAGGTTCAAAAATAGATTTTGCAATTGTCTAGTGTTAAGTCTACTTGGACATTTGAAATGTATTTGGCATTACCTATAGTAGTGGAAAGAACAAAAACTGCAGCCTTTCACTCTCTCATAGATAGAACATGGGCTCGAATAGCCAATTGGAAAACAAATCACCTTTCAACAGTAGGTAAAGAAATACTCCTCATGGCTGTACTTCAAGCCATTCTAACATATGCAATGGGAATATTTCTCTTGCCCTCATCTATTACTAGAAAATTAAATCAGCTACTAAAGAAATTTTCGTGGGGTTATAATAAAAATATTTCAAAAAATTCAGTGCGTTAATTGGAAATAGCTCAACCATGCTAAAAAGTATGGGGGCTTTGATTTTGGGGACTTTCGAAGCTTTAACTTGGCTATGCTCTTAAAGCAAAGTTGGGGGATTTATAGGATCTCTCTTCTATAGTTGCTATGGTGTTCAAGCATAAGTACTTTAATTAGGTGGGTTTGTAGGAGGCTAAACTAGGTCAGGGCCATCTTTTGCTAGGAGAAGTATCTATATAGGTCTATCTTTGCTTAAGAAGGGTCTTACAAGGAGGATAGGGGATGGACACAGTGTTAATTTATGGATTGATTGATGGGTTCCTACTCTCACATCTTATAAAATTTCATCAATTCAAGTCGATAATTGTTGGTGTGTAGCAATGAGTGACATGATTGAGCCTAATTTGAAAATGTGGAAGGAGGATCTTTTGTAAGAGCTTTTCTCTCCATAGGATATTGAGGCCATTAAAGCTATACCTACCAATCTAGGAGGGAGAGTAGATAAACTAGTATGGTAGTTTACCAACAATGGCCAACACATTGTTAGGAGTGGGTGCCATCTTCATAGAGAATTAGAGTCTGAGATGGAAGTGGAAACTTCCAACAGATCTAGAGATAAAGTAGGGTAGGTTTTATGGAAGATGAGAGAAGCTCCTGCTCTTAAGATGTTAATCTGGAGAGCTTGTAGTGAGGCTCTTCCTACCCTTGCTAACCTTAACAAAAGGAAGATGAAGATAGCTTGTGCTCTATAAGAAGGCAAGAACCTGAGACCTTGGGTTATGTGCTTTGGGGTTGTGCAGCTGCTAGCCTGCTAGCGATGTGAGTTGTAAAAAGGTGCAAAATATGACCTGCCATAGTGAATTGTTCTTTATTGTACGGGACTACTCTAGTTCAACATCTTGATAGGCATGAGTTAGATGAGGTAGTTGTTACACTAAGGGGGATTTGGACTAGGAGAAATGAGGTAATGCATGGTAAAGGGTTGAAGCTTAAAAGGCCAAAACAGATTTAGGTTTGCACAAAGAGGCAAATAACGCTACTCGGCAAGCTCATATCCAGTCAATTCAAGTGGTGCACAAGTGGCCAAAACTAGCATAGGGGTATTTTAAAGTAAATTGGAATGCTGCTAAGAAGGTTGAGGAAGGTAGAATAGGGGAGGGAGTGATTATTAGGACCATCAAAGCCAAGTGATTGGTGTTGTTCGTGCCTCCAAAAACCTGAGAGGTAGTCCTTTTGATGCTGAAGCTCATAACTCCTATTAGTAGCTGTCTTCTACAAGGAACTAGGATTGAAGCAGATTTGTTTGGAAGATAATTCAAAACAAGTGGTGAATCTACTACATAGTCGGAGTTCTAATTGGAGCTTGGGAGGGCCATTGATTGCTGATGCACGGCAACTCATGGACTCTTGTGGCTATTGGACAGTTTCTCATGCATCTAGATAGGCTTTAACTATCTAGCCAAGTCAGCTTTAACTTGTTCTGAGGACTTGTATGATATTGAAGTGTGTCCATTATGCATTCATTCTGTTGTAACCTAAGAGAAGTAAGCTCTTTTCATTAATAAGACCAGTTTCCTTTTAAAAAAAATGTGATTTATTATTTTTATCCTTCTATTTAAGCATACATATATTGATGTCTAAATATATATTTTAAATAAAATAATAAAAATAATAAATTACATATTGGTGTATGATGTTACGAACACAAACGACGGTTTTATCCCCCCCTCCCCCCCTTTCAGAAATCCTGATCATTTTTATTGGCATTGGTAGTAAAGCGGATACAACAATACTTTCCAGGCCATCATCAAATTTCTCAATTTCCAATGGATGTCATGTGAGTTATAATTCAACTCTTCAGGGGCCAGCCAATGCCAGGGGTCGCTTTTAACACTCACATTCGTGCTTCCAATCTTCATGTAAAATTTTTACATAAATTCGTGACGACAGAAAGCAAAAGATGAGGGGAAAGATTTGACTGCTAAAGTTCCGTTTGAACTTATATATAAAATAAAATAAAATAAATTGAAGATGAATTTTAAAAATTAATAATATTAAAATTTTATATTTTAATATTATTATTATTATTATTTTAAAGTTTAAAATAAATTAAATTAAGACTTAAAAAAATAAATAATTTATTATATTTTATATAAAAATTTAAAAATATATATTAATAAATTTGAGATTGATGAGATAAGTTGTGATGAATTCTAATCAAACGGGACCTAAATTGTTAACCACAGTGCAGGATTGCTCTCGTGGGTAGCGGCCATTTGTGGTTCTTTTTGGCTGCAAATCAACATGCAAACCATTTGTGGTTAAACTTGAACACGAGCGTCTACATGTAAAGGCACCAACAGCAAAAAGTAAAAAGGAGTTCCTCTACAAAGTCTACAAAGTCATTCAAGAGCAATGATATGGGGCCCAAAACATTTCTGGTCATTCAGATGTCTAAGAAAACAGCATCCCAGTACCTGAAGTTTATCTTCAACTTCAAACAACATGAAAGGAAAAGCTAAAAGAAGAAAGGCAAATGAAAATACCACTTACTACATGAGATCAGGCTTCATCTGGATCTCTTTACCCTTATGTTTTATACAACCAAATCTCTCCTACTTTCAAATTAAAGTGAAAAACATTTCAGATTCTTTTTCAGATTCTGGACCCTATGTTAAGGGAACTCAATGAGAAAGTCTTGCTAGTTATTGGTTGTAGCATAAAATCAATATCTGCCAAGCCAGGATCATGATCCCATTAATCATCTCAACCATCTTCTGAGGTCACCGGTTGAAGATGGAGAAATCTCACCACCACCAAGGCTATCAGTGCAGCAAGATGAATAGTTGGACCTTTGCTCCAACCCAAAATGTGCTCCACTGACACTCTTAAAGCTTGGGCTCCTCAAATTCTGCCCAAAACCTCCATACCCAACTCCCATACCCAAAGGGTCTGGCGGCACTGGAAAAGAAAGCCGTTTCTTTGCCGACCCGACAGGGCCAACACGCTCCCTCTCCGGTGTTAAGGGCCTCTGCCTTGGTGCACTTTGAGATCGGATCCGCGCCTTGGCAGACTCTGTTGCAGCCATGTAATTTGGCATTGCAGCTCCACCACTGCTGCTAGTACTAGTCCCACCCCCCCTCCCATGTTGTTGCACACTACCAGTGTAGCAGTAATTGGACCTCAAGCTTGGTGTTTGTGATGTATGGAAGGTTCTATCTTCTCTGGAGAAACGAGGGCTGGCCGACCTGACTTGTATCGGCCGGGTTTTCGATGGCGAAGGAGTAATAGGGGATTGGTGAGTGTGTGTGTTTTGGTGGCTTCTATGGAGAGGGGAACTGGGTCTTTGTTGCTGCTGCTGCTGCTGCTGCTGCTGTTGTTGCTGATGCTGATTTTGATTTTGAGTTTGAGTTTGTCTCCGGAAATTAGAAGCCAGATATGAGTAAGGCTGGGAGGTATCCATCTCCACGGTTTTGATGGCGTCTCTCTGATCAGTTGAGGCTCTTCCTCTGTTCTCCCATGGCTTTGTGGCCATCCAACGGTCGAGCCATTTGGGTCTCTCCTCGATCTCGTCTTCATTGCCAATCGACGGGCTCCTTCCAGTTCGCCAAATCTATGAAATGGGTCAGCAAAAGTTGGACAATTTAGCTCATGGATATAACAAGAGTGGAACAAAATGGGGGCACTGACGAAACAGAGTTTAGGACAGAGTAGAGAATGAAAACCTGTTGAGAGAAGGCGTGAGACAAGGTCTTTTCACGCTTTATTGTAGTTTCTTTTCTATGCTGCAACATGGCTTTCACTTCTTCCACAGTGTGCGGACGTTCATCCCAATCATCTGCAATGCTACTTCCTTCCCTTGACTTTGAAATAACAACAAATCAAATTAAAATACTTCCATCTATGGAGCTAAACAGCGTCAAAACCACAAAATAGTAAAGTTTCTGTTTGAACTTTGATTGACATCTTTGGAATATTGAAAAGGGCTTCGGCTTTTACTGTTTTAACTATCATTCGACTTCTAAAAGTTGTTTCGAAAACGAGCTTAAAATTCAGAAATCATTCAGCTTCTAAAAGGAAGAACAAAAAGCAAAAACTTCCAAACATTGACATAAAAGTTGACATCGGAACAAGAACGAACTTACCATTGATCTCCTGTCTAAAATGTCTTGAAGATACCGCGACTCCCAAACGCTATTTGTGTCACTAAATGCAGATTTTCTACTGCCTTCATGAGAGTGCCTCATGCGCTGGTCAAGAACCCTGGCCTGTACCCGAACCAAGGCTTGCATACATCTGAGGGTCATCTTCGCTTGCTTTCTAACATTATGGCCTCTCACTAAAGCTTGCAACTTCACTAGCCCTTTCAGCGCACGCAGTGCTCTCCTCGCCTGCACAAACACACAGTCAATACCCTTTGTTCTTGCGAAATTATATAAGATCTTAGATCTGTATTTGGCTTACCAAATACCCTCTAAAAGCAGTCTGAATTACAATAGCTGCGTAGAGATCTCTGGTATAATTAGCAGGCCTGGTGAGCCGAGCCACCTCCACCGCCGCCTGTGCAGTTGCCATTGCCGCCTCGGCAGTGGCCACGGCCACCGCAAGCGCATGCTTCCGCTCCACATCGGCTTTCGTTGGCGGCTCACTGTTCGTAGATGCAGAAGCAGGTGGAGGCGTTGGTGGTGTTTGCTGCGTCGTCACAGTTTCCTGGTTTGTGGGCTTCCTGAATATCCACCTTCGCTTCTCTCTTTTCTGCTATAAAAAACAGCAGCCACAATCATTTTGATTTTCATGACTTGCTTATTTCGGGGAAACAACTCAAGAAACGAAAGAAGATTAACGTTTTTGAACAAAAAAATAGAGAGATTATCCGGCTAACAGACCTTATCTTCATCCTCTTTAGTGGGAGATCTGAAAGCTCTTTTGACAGCAGTCAACCATGAGCTACCTCCCCTCTTCCCCATCAAACAAATGAGGTAAATCTAAGCTGCATTAACAGCTAAACTGCTAAAATAGATGACGAAACGAAGACCCAGATGAATCAAAGAACTTCAACGGTAAAGATGTTGAGGTCTGTTTTTGTACACTGTGCTAGCCTCTTTAACCGTGCATGTGATTTAGCGAGATGAGAGACAGACAGACAGAGGGAGACATGGAAATTTAATATTCTGAGGGCTTTAATTAGAAAAGAAAAAAAATGGGGGGTGAAAGAGGACCTTCACTCAACTGTAGTAAAAAGCCGGGTAAGAATCTATTGCATCTGGCTTCTACATCATGGTCCCTCAAAGCACCATGAAAGAGTTGAGGGAGGAAAGTGAGATGGGGTGTCAGAGAGGACGATAATAACAGCTTTGGTTATGAATAGAAAGTATATTTTAAGATAAGACGTGAGAAAAGGGGGGAGTGAGATATGGAGGAGAGGGTTCAATTATCAAAAGCCCAGCAGGAGGAGCACGTTGGGAGGCACAAGCTCTAGGACCAAAACTCCAAAAGTGCTTTAAAAAGACGCAAATTGCAAAGCCCTCTCTCTTTCTCTCTCTATTTTATTTATATATATATATATAAAAAAAAAACATATCTTTATCTAATTCAGAAACAACTGGGCAACCCTCGTGCTGTCACGTGGTGTCAGCAAACAGAGACATCCTGTGCATGATGAACCATAGTGGTCCTCCTTTCGGAGGGAATCTATTTTTTACATTCTAGGCAAATCAGGTGGCGTATCATCTTACTAGTTGCTACGTCTGTACATATGACGATCCTGAAAATAAATCTATATATATAAAATAAAACGGGAATTAAAAGAAAATTCAGACCCTCAAAGATTGCAATACTTTTTTATTTATAGAATAAAAAAGTATTGGCCGGAGGAGAGGCCTCGTTCAGTGACTGGTCAAACTGAGTGAATTCCTTCACTCTTTGTTTTAACGTTGGTGATCTTGTCCAAAAACTGTAGAAATCTTCGGACAGTGTTAAGTTGCGTTGTGTTGTGTTCTCAGGAACTTTGACCAATTAAAATCCAAGCTAGCTAGGGTGCAGGGAAGTTGTTTGGTAGCGAAGGATATACTATTTCTCTCTCTTTCTAGGCTTCTGGGCCATCTGGGTCGACCGTCCTGTTTTCTTATCCTATTATTGGACGTTAACGTGAGCAAAAGTTTCGCATCCACCCAAAAAAATAATTATTTATAGTTTTGAGGAAACATGGTCGCCTCTAAAATATAGGGAAATGTGTTGGACATTGCGGGAAAAGGAAAGGAGATAGGGCGACTATTCTCCAAAGAATCTAAAATAATTTAGATAAATCTCATACATTCAGCATATTCTATTTTATATATTACTGTTTATATAAACAGTAATATATGAAATAGAAGATGTTGAATATGATTTATTCCTAATATAACTCCCAAAGAAAATATACTTTTCGGTGCAGCAGCTAAAATAAAATTGGGTCAAATTTAAAACTGATTGGTATATAGATTTTTTTTGTTTTGTTTTGTTTTATAGGACTGATTGATAGAGAGATGATATAGGTCTTAAGGAATAATGTTGGTGAATAGATTAATTGGGATATTCTATATTATAAAGATAAGTATGGTAAGTGGGATTTCAATTATATTATTAATTAGTCTTATTAGAATATAGACTATTTGATTGAACCATCTATTGAGATATTACAAATAATATTAGAATCTATCTCAATTAAAAATATGAAAATTTAGTCATACCACCTATAAATGATGAAGATGTCTGAATTTAATAGAAAAATTGTAATATCTTATATAATAAAAATAAGAATATGTGGCATATGAAATCTCACATTGATTAAGAATAAGAAGTTCTTACTTTTTATAATTTTATAAAAGACTCTAATTATAATATTGCAATTATTTCCTAATTTTGGTGGAAAAATAATGATGATAGGAAGCTAATCTATTGAATAAAATGAAAAAACAAATGGGAGAGGACAAAGATCACAGAAGCATGGGCTTTACTGATAAAGAGATTTTTAATAAAGCTCTATTAGTTAAGTAGGGTTGGAAATTGTAAATGAACCATGATGGGTTGGTCACTAAGGGGTTGAAGGAAAAATATTTTAGGAACAGCTAGTTTATAGATGCAAAACTAGGTAATAGACCATCATATTTGTGGAAAAGCATAATGAGAACTCAATATTTAGTGAAAGAAGGCTTGACATAGAGAATTAAAAATGGTAAGAAAACTTTCATTTAGACAGATAAATGGATACCTCATACAAGATCTAACAGAATTATCTCACTAGTTAATCACCTCTCACCACAAGCCAAAGTTGAAACATTGATCAATAACCATACTCGCACATGGAATGAACTACTTATCAAAGAAATTTTTGAAGAATTAAAGGCAAAATAAATCTGTAGCATTCCTCTAAACAAGACAAATAGGGAGAATACAATTGCATGAAAATTTACTAAGGATAATTTATTCAAAGTCAAAAATGTATGTGTGTAAAAATTTGGCACGGACAAATGAAGGACGAAGTTCAAATTGGTAGACAACAAGATATTTGTGAAAAAAAATGTGGGATTTACAGTAACAGGAAAAGTAATGCTTTACATGGAAAGCTTTGCATGCAACATTGCCAACCAAACAAAACTTGTATAGAAAACAAGTGATTAAAGATGCTTTATGTATTATTTGTCATCAGGAAGAAGAGATTGTACAACGTGTATTATGGTTATGTCCAGTAGCAACTAATGTGTGGGCAGAAAGGTCCACTGAGCTATCAAAATGGACTCATGATGAAATCGAGTTTATTCATCTATGTTAAAAGATTCTGTCAGACATCGATCAAGCAAAAATGTCAAAGATAGTCATGTTGTTAGTAGAAATTTGGTATAGAAGAAATAAGTGGACCTTCCAATGAAAGTTTGATAGTCCAAAAATAGTCATAAGTAAAGCTGAACAGATGTTAGAAATGCATACAAAAGCTACTCTGAAGCAAAATGAACTAAGATAAAGACCAGAAATAAGAAGCGGGCAACAAACATGGTTGGCTCTAAATGGAAATAAAATAAAAATCAATTTTGATGCTACAATACACAATCAAATAAGCAGATTGGGAATCAGTGTGGTAGCTAGAAATACAAAAGGTGAAATCATGTTTGCTTTCTATGCGGGTCAAGAATTTGTTGGTGATAATGAAGTAGTAGAAACAATGGCCTTGTGGAAAGCAATGGAAATAACAACTCAAATGTATATTCAAAAGCCATTTTCAAAAGTGATGCACTGGTAGTGATAAATGCAGTAAAAAGAAAGGCAGCTTATTACGGATCTAACTACCAGCGAGTGCAAGACATTAAAGAGGTATTAGATCAAAGATTTCAGTGGGATATAAAGTTTGTAAATAGAGAATGTAATTAATTAGCCCATAGATTAGCAAAAAAGGCTATTCAGATTGAAAATGAACTCTTTGGGATAGAGGAAGTTCCATAGAAATTGTTAGAGTTAGTACAAATAGAGAAGTCTTGTAATGAAACTAGTTAATTTGTCAATTAATGAATAGATATTAGATGTTTATAACAAATATATATATATATATATAAACTAAATTCTTTTGAAATATAAACCATTAATTGAGCCTTCCATTAAAGGGCTACATTAATATTGTTAAAATAAATTATAGAAATCATTAAAAGACAAATTGCAATGCTTGGACTTCTAAAAGCCAACCGAAAAAGTCGAGAAGCTAAAAAAGGTTCGACATTGAAGATATTTTTTTTTTTGAAATCAAATGAATATTTTATTCATTCAAACGGAACCAACTAAGAGTCCATTACAATTCGGTACATCTTCAAGCTCTACCAATATATCATCTATGGTAAGAGCATCTTTAGCAAAAGTATAAGCAATCACATTGGATGCTCTATAGACATGATGTACCAAAAAATATGGAAAATTCCTAGTAACTTTCTTAGTATCCATAGTTATGAGACCGACCTGATCCCAATTCTCATCATCTTTAATTAAACCCTTGACTACTTGAAGAGCATCCCCTTCAAGGATAACTCGAGTAAGTCCAATTTAAACTGCTAGGATGACTGCTTGAAGAGCTGCAAAAGACTCAACCAAATATGGATCTGGGAACAGGAATTTCTTCATTCTCATAGTGGCCATAAAATTGCCTTACCAGTCCCAGATGGCAACCCCAATGCCAATTACACAATCTGTTTTTCTCGCACTCACATCCCAATTTATCTTGAAAACACCTTCTGGGGTTGGCTGCCAGCGCAAATAGCTAGAATTAGAAAGCTGAGGAGAGGTACTAAGTAAAAACCTTGACTTGTCCAGGGAGTTTGGCAGGTCTAATTCTTGAGTTACTTCGTGCATAATATAAGAAGGACTAGAGAAATACTGTTTGAATATAAGCTCATTCTTTCTCCTCCATATTTTTGCGACCACTACTCCAAATTCAATCATATGTTTATCCTTTAATTCATCATGCAAAAACATTAGTAACTCTCTAAAATTAGTAAAATCCGCATGCATCTTTTGAAAAAGTAGAGAGCAACTGGACCAAACATTTTTAGCAATAGGGCAACCCCATAAAGCACGTAAAACGTCCTCTACTTCTAAAACCATAAATATTCACATAACCATAAATTGGAAGTTTTCAATTTTTTTTTTTTTGTAGGATATCGACCAATACCTTAAAAGTAATCCATAGTCAAGATATATAAGTGTCAATATTATTGGCTGCATTCGCATTGTCTTCATCTACCAGTCCTATGTTTTAAACTTTAGTTGCATCTTTGATCCCCTTAATTTTCAATTACCTTCCTTATTTGTAATGTTCTCATTTTCCCTATATTAAAAGAGAGAGAAAGAGGCAAAGAAGCAAAAAAAAAAAGTCCGTATCAATTATAATACGCCAATAATAGAGGTCAAATGACGACACCAATATATATATATATAATTAATTATCTACAATAAAAAAGATTATTTATAATAAAAATAAATTTTTAATTGCAAATAATTTCTTTTATTATAATTAATTAATTATATTTTTTTTATTTTTTTTAGTACAAAAGGGTGGTCAAAGCATTCAAGTCATAGCACTAACAAGTCATAGCATTCAAACCAATTAAGCATTTATAGCTTCTTTCAATACCTTCTAGGTTTAAACACTATGAAAAAATAAGTATAAGTGATCAAATATTTTTGATTAAAAAGATTATTTGAGATTAAAATTGATTATTTGAAACTAATAAATAATAACAAATAAACAGATTTCTTGTAATAAAACATTGTAATCAAGCTAGGTAAACACAATACCACTGATAGTTTTCCAATGTCGTACATGTGACAACTTTCAATTCGGTCCCTCCTTTTCGGCAATAGGTTCAAGTGTTGCTTCATATAGATTAATACCGGCCAGTGCGTTTTAGTCAATACAAGCTAGTTTTTGATGATCGGTCGATTTTTAGTATATCGATCGAAATGATATATGTTTATAATTTTTACTCCAACTTTCATATTTAAAGATTATTTTGTTAATTTTTTTAATATCCTTTTTTGGAGAATTGAAAATCAAATTCATACTCATTTTCATCACGAAGATGAACGATTATTTCAATTAATAGTTGGATTGAGAATATATAATTATTATTAAGTTTTATAAATATGTGTTTTAATTTTTTAACACTTGCATTCATATTATTTTGAAATATATAATTTATATATATAATTAATTTATCGATACATAGATTATCTCAAAACGATATATAAAATAGTCTAATATTATAATATTTTATTTCAATGACTTGCTCGAAATGATCACCTAAAAAGTATTAAAAACTTTGCTTAGGGTTAATTACTATCTAGATCAACTGTCCATCGATTTAGAATGAGAACTCTAATTATTATAATATTTCAAGAGAAATTTCATGTTCTCTGTACTAATTAGCAAAGAGCCGAGTAAAAACTTGGTCTTTATATAACACACACAGATCAGGACTTAATTAGGACAACTGAGTGAAGTACAAAGGCAACATTTGGGTTGCCTACTGAACGCAGGCCAACGTTCTTGAACATATTCACCAGTACTGTTTTTGAGACGATAAAAGAAGTCGTATATGTATATATTATATAGAAACCTAATATAAGATTTAAGCCTATAAATAAGATAAGATTAGAAATTTGTAAATAGTAGTTAAATAGTTTAAGTTAAAATATTTTATTAGACTTTGACAAATGAAAGAGAAAATTTTGAGTAAAAATGTTACAAAGCTAAAATTTTATTTTGATAGGATTTTTTTAATATTAATTTTATTTAAAAAATTAAGAAATTTGAACTGTATTTTATGTTTTGTTCGGAAATTTGAAAAATCGTAACGACTAGATGAAAAAATTAAAAATTTGAAATTAGAAAGTATTTATATTAAATAATATTTGAGATGAAATGAAATAAGACGTCATTCCAAATCAGATAAGGTAAGAAGATGCTTTGGAAGGAGAAGATATAAACTCTAATTAACGAAACTTAGTGACCCATGCATAAGTTATAATGATTGTCACTACAAAAGAAAATGCTTATTCATGACTAGTTATTTTTTATCAAAATAAAATTATTTTTGTCGTAAATAATTATATTTATGTCAAATAACTCTTCATGGATGCTCATTTTTCTTGTAATGTGTCTTGCCTAAGATGTTATTATATGTAGAAATATGAACAAGTTTTTTACAATTTAGTTATGAGTTTAGCTACCATTTAAGATTGATAACAAAAATATTTGCAGTATTGTAGTATGCAATCATTTAAAAAAAATAAAGTGGATAAATACAAATTTTACATGAAAAAATTATTTTTTAATAGTAATTCTCATTTTTTTCAAATAGAGTATGGGAGATTGTACACTTTGAAAGTGTATATAACATTACTCAATTAAATATTTAGATGAGAATATAACTTCATCAAAGTCAGTTTAATTCTTGTTTGGATAGTGAGATGAAATGATTTTAAATAAAAGTTAAAAGTTGAATAAAATATTAGTAAAATATTAATTTTTAATATTATTGTTTTGAAAAAAGTTAAATCATTTATTGTATTTTATATAAAAAATTAAAAATTATAATAATAAAATAAAATAAGATGAATTAAAATAATTTTTAATTTAAAAATGAAATGTACAATAAAAAATAAGATAATGAACGTGGTAATTAATGAGATGTTAACCATTGGTTGAGTGGTGGTGATATCAGAAAAACCCAGTGGTCAAGTGGGCCGGGGCCCGGGGCGGAAGTTTTTCTTGATGAAAACTCGCCGTTATGTGGAGCGGCCGATTAGGTGATGAAATGCTAGCGAGGCTCTAATTCTAAGCCCCATTTGGATGTTAATTTGAAAAACCGCATCTATTTTATTTCATTTCATTTTATTTTAATTAATATATTCTTTCAAAAATACCGTTTCCACAATAACATGATTATAAATTAAATATTTTCATTCCAGAGTCAATTTTGCAATTCAATATCAAAGATTCAAAATATAATATAATATAATATTTTTTACCCACAAGTAAAATTGTCACCATCACAATTACCACTTGACATTTATTAATCAACAGAGTCTAGAAGATTGACATCCAAAATAATTCCTTTTATTAGAAATAAACACATGCCAGTTTGGCACAATAATTCAATTTTATTGGTTAACTTTGTTTAGACTAACTTTATGCTTTGTTGTAAATACTCCATGTATTTCACAATACTCTATAAGACAGAATACTCAAAATCAATAGAAGTCAAACTCAATTTCCCTTTCTCTCCCAAATTTCTCTCTCTCGAACTGATTCTCTAGGCTATTATTCTAGAAATTTTCATGGTAGAATTCACAATTTATCATAGTATTAAAACAATCTGATTACTTCTTCTTGAATTCTTCTTATACTTAATAATGTCTTCTTCTTAATCTCCTCAAGACAATCGTTTGAGTCCTTATTTTTTTCATCATGGAAAAAATCTTGGAGTCATGCTAGTTACAGATTGACTAAATGGAGATAATTATCATGCTTGAGCTAGATCAATCTCCAAAGTTCTTAATGTGAAGAATAAGATAAGATTAGTTTATAGAACTCTCAAGAAACCCTCAAATGAAGCACATCCTGTCCGTCAAGCATGGATTCAGTGTAATGATATGGTAGTACTATGGATTGTAATTTCTATTGCCAAAAATATTGGTTCTAGTATTCTGTATATTGATGTTGTAATTGATATGTGAAGAAATCTCAAAGAAATATTTTCTCAAGGAAATTGACTGATAATTTTTCAATTAAAGAAAGCAATTAGCTTTCTAAAGCAAGAGCAGAATTGGGTTAGTGACTTTTATACAGACTTAAAGTCAAATAGGGATGAATTGACCAATTTCAAGAAGAATTTGCCATCTTGTTTAAAAGAAATCCTAAATTTTTTTTCAAAAATCACAACAAAAGGAATATGTAATGCAATTTCTCATGAGACTAAGTGATTCTTTCAATGGTTCGAGAAGTCAAAATCTCTTAATTGAGCCTTTTCCATTCATCAACAAAGGCATTGCACTTATGCTTCAAGAGGAAAAACAAAAAGAGGTACTCCTTGATTCGATACCAAATATTGAATAAATGGCTACACTTTTGTCAAAACAAGCACTAATTCTTGAGTCAATGGTTGCTTTGATGACTAAGCCTGGATCTAGTAATTCAATCTCCAAGCAGTTTGGCCTTCCATAAAGACCGTCTTGTGTGTAGTCATTGTGGATACATAAGCCACACCTCTAGTGATAAATGATATAGGATTCACAGTTTTCCACCTAGATTTAAATCCAAAAGAGCATCAACTCATTCAGCAAATCAAACCTCATCTTATCTTGCAGGTCAAGACAAAAATGATGTTCTACAGTTAACATTTGCTTAAGAGCAATGTTAGTAATTGTTATCTATTCTAAAGACCTCTACTAATCCTTCCCCAACCATGTCTCACTCTATTGTTTCTCCTCCAAAGGAATCCACTTCTACATCTCTTTCAGCTAGTATTCTTCCAACTCCAATGTCTTCTCCTTATGAAAATTTGTTAGGTAAAACTCTATCTCTAGCACACAATTCATTCAAGCCATACACCTTGGATAATCAATATGAGAAAACTGACCACATGATCAATTCTGTTCAATTTTTTTCATCAATCACTTCTAAAATTAAATCCTCAATCAAGTTACCAAATGGTAATCCTATTGAAGTAACTCATGTAGGAATAATTTCTCATTCTGAGAAATTAATCTTGTAGTGTGTCCCATACTTTCCTTTAACCTTATATCAACCAGCAAACTGACTCATGATTCTACTTCTTGTCTTATCTTCACGTCTAAATTCCTTTTTTTTAGGACCTTTCCACATGGACAATGATTGGGATTTGTGAGAAGAAAGCTAGCCAATGCCATTACTTGCAGCAACCTTTGGTTGGTTCTTTTGTTGCCTCTTTAGCTCGTCCAGATTTTGATTTGTGACATTATAGATTAGGTCACATATCATATTCTAGATTGCAATTTCTCAATAAACTTGTACCAGACATACATATATCAAATGATTTTCCTTGTATTGTTTGTCCATTGGCTAAATATAAATGTTTGCATTTTCCTCGTAGTGCTAATAATTCCACATGTCATTTTGCTCTTATTCACTGCGACCTATGGATTCCCTTTTCTGTTTCAGCACTTGACGGTTCAAAATACTTTCTAACTATCGTTAATGATTACCCTAAATCCACTTGGGTTTATCTCATGCAAAACAAGTCCCAAACCAAAGCATATTTGCAATCATTCTTCAATCTAGTGGAAACTTAATTTCAGACTCACATCAAACAAACTAGAATAGATAATTTAGTTGAGTTTTACCTACCCGAATACTTTTCTTGCAAGGGTGTCATTCATCATAGAAGTTTTGTGTGAAAAACTCAACAAAATGGCACAATTGAGAGAAAACACAAACATCTTTTGGTTGTTGCTCGATCCTTGCGTTTTCAAGCTTGTCTTCCTTAGAATTTTGGGGTGATTGTGTTTTGATTGCAACACATTTGATAAATCTAACTCTAGCTCATTTGTTATCAAACAAGTCACCAAATGAAGTTCTATATTTCATTCCTCCTTATAAATACTTTAAAGTATTTGGTTGTCTTTGTTTGCATCAACATAAGGTGTTGATGACATAATCTTGGCAAGCAATAATCTTCAATCCATTAATGATTTGAAGATTTCTTTGGATAACAAATTTAAAATCAAGGATTTGGAAATTTTGAAATATATCCTTGGCTTAGAAGTAGCAAGATTATCTAAGGGCATTACTTTATCTCCAAAAAAGTATGCCCAGGATACTTTACAAGATTCAAAATGTTTGGTAGACAAAATCCGTGTGCTTTCCTATGGCACAAAATGTGAAGTTTTCTTCCATTGAAGATGAATTGTTGGCAGAGCCTTTATGTTATTGTAGGCTCATTGGTAGATTAATCTACCTAACTATTTTCAAACCTAATTTAGTATATGCTATCCAACTTATAAGTCAATACATGGACAAATCAAGGCACCTTCATCTTGATGCAGTGCATAGAGTACTCAAAGATTTAAAAGGGATACCTGATCTATGTATTTTCTTCCCTACAACTTCTAATATTCATCTTAAAGCTTTTTATGACTCAGATTTGGATGCATAGAAACCCACAAGTCTATGACAAGATTTTGTATTTTTCTTAGTGAATATTTGATTTCTTGGAAATAAAAAAAAACATCAAACTGTGTCAAAGTTCTCGGCTGAAGCAGAATATAGAGCTATGACCTCTACAACATGTGAACTCTCTTGGTTACTTTTGTGACGTCCTCATATTCTCCTTAAAATAAATACGGGAATCGAGGTGTCGGAATGCTGACAACATGGGTCACGCACTTCCAACATCAAGTGCTAAGTGTGTGAACACGTGATATGCATAAATAAAAGCAGCGGATAATTAAAGTCAATATCTAAGTACCAGAATTTTTTTAGAATTATTTTACAAACTATTTTAACACAAATTCTCCAACAGGAAATTTAATACAGTAATTCAAAATACAAATTATACAAATACATATTTATAAAAATGAGAAACCAATTTTCCAAGATAACAAATTATAATATCAATACTTCAACAGCGGAGTCGCTTCCTCAGGCTTAGCTTCCACAAAATTCTGCATCCAAAAACTATGATGCCAGAAATGGCATCGCAGGTAAGTACAATCCAAACAAACCACAAAATATAAAATATACTCATGCAACAACAATACACATGAACATAACACCATATGCATCAAACTTAAAATCATTTTTTTTCAAAATAAATAAAATAACCATACACCAAAATCTCATTTTGGTCCACGATAAAACTCCAATAAAAACATCCATCATTTTCCCAGAAAATGATGTCCGTAAAACCATTAAAACAATAAGCATTTTCTCAGAAAATAGTCCACATAATACTAATAATTAATCTCGCCACTTTTTCAAAAAATGGCATAAACATCAATTTTATTAACCGTATGCACCATGATCTTCCCTAGGGACCATCCGCACACCCTGACTCTCATCATCATACCAAAAGTAATGACCACGCATGTGATTTCGGAACGGGCGATGCCTAACTAACCGCGTCCAACACGTACCATGACCAGACATCCCCTAGTCCCCGCCATCAGATGAGCCACGGAGTCGGCACGAGAGCATTACCTTTCTATTCAATCCCGTTGTCACCCAACGATAACCCAGGGGACGTCACTCAATATATTCCGCTCCCGAATGACCAGAGGAGCTCCACCGGGATATTGCCTCATTCCGGTATGGGATCGTGATACACACGCACATAAAAACCATAAACACATGAAAACCTCTTTTCCATTTCCAACACATGAACATCCAATATCATTCTAAAAACCAGTTTCCAAATATAACCACAAACATGTGCATAAATATACAATGTAGACCACCATGCACAAAATATTTAATAACAAATACATCCCAACAATAACCAAACACAATATCTGTCGATGCAAAAATATATTTAGATCTTAAAATTTATTTGAAAAATACTTACAGCGGGTAAAAACCAGATCATTGAGCAAACGCTGATCTATAGTGTTCACAGCGAGTCACTTTATACGTTGGGTTAGAGTGCTCGATTTAAAATCAAAATTTAGGAAAATACTCATTGGAGGGTGGAGAATCTCATGAAAGTGGTGGTGTGGCGGTGCAACCACCGGAAGGTGGCAGATCAGGCTCAAAATGGGTGGAAACTCATTTTTGAATTTGGGGTTGTACAAGGAAGGTGAGGCCGTATATGGGGAAACTGAGTTAGGGGAATGGTCGGCTGAGGTGAGGGAACACTTTGGTGGCGGTGGTGAGGCCTACGGTGGTCGGACGGCGGCCCAATGAAAAACAACTCATTTAAGGACCTATTTTGGGTGAATGAGCAATTTGTGGAATTGGGTGGTTCTAGGCAGTAGGTTATGCTCGCCGGAGTGAGGGGAGGTTACTGGTAGGTCACCGGTATCACAGGTGGTCGGCAGTGGCCGAAAAATGAGAGAAAATTCAAAATAACCCATTTCGGATCTGAAACTCACGCGTCGGCTAGGGGCCGCCATGAAGTGCACTACCAGTGGGGTTATGCTCATCGGCGGCAGGAGGTCCAGGCAAGATCAGCGGTGAGGCAAGACGATCGGTGGTGGAGTTTGACTAGACTTAAGGACAAACGGAAAAAACAAAGGGGATCGGGGGGAGGGGGGGGGGGAGGGGGTCACGCACGGGTTATGGGAAACTGGGGAGAAAAGAGAAGAAAAAGAAAGAAGAAAAAGAGAAAAAGGAAAAAGAAAAATGAAGGGAAAGAAAAGAAATGAAGACTGACTAAAAATAAAATTAAATAAAATTAAATAAATAAAAGCCAACTGAAAATGCTACAATTCAATATCAATAAAATAAAATATTTAAAACCCAACAATACAATAAATTAAATCCAAGTGCAATTTAATTATAAAACGATAATTAATATAACAAAAACACATCAAATAAACTTACATAATAAAATAAAAGAAATTAAATTATAACCATTAAAATAATTACCTCACATTAAAATTAATAAGGAAAACAACGTAAAACTAATATTAACTAATTAGTTGCTCAAACAATTATTTTAAACAAATAAAACATAATCGATAATATTATTAAAATAAATTAAAATAATTAACAATAATAATAAAATAATATATAAAAATACACTTAATTCGAAAACTCACAACTTCCAATGCTCAAAGGCTTTCAGATTGAACATCTCCAATCATCACTTATTTTTTGTAATAATAATGCTGCCCTTCACATTGAGTCAATCTTATTTTCCACGAAAGAAAAAAAGTATATTGAAATAAACTACCATATAGTCAGAGAGAAATTACATGGCAAAGTGATCAAAACTCTTCATGATTCTTTACACAACCAATTGAGTAATTTTTCACCAAAGCTCTTGGCTGTGACCAGTTTCATCATTTGTTTAACAAAATGGGTGTTTTGAAATATACATACTCCATCTTGAAAGAGACTATTAGAAATAAACAGATGCTATGTTGGCATAATAATTCAATTTTATTGGTTAACTCTGTTTAGACTAAGTCCTCTGCTTTGTTATCAATATTTGATGTATTTCACAATACTCTTTAAGATAGAATACTCGAAATCAACAGAAGTCAAACTCAATTTCTCTCTCTCCCAAAGATTTCTCTCGAACTGAATCTCTAAACTACTATTTCAGAAACTTCCAAAACAGAATTCACATTTTGTCACTTTTCATATTGCACATTCTCATAAGGTCGAAATAAAATTCATTATAAAATACATGAGTTTTAGCACAGTATCTCTTTCAAACCTACAAATTCACCTGAGTTTTTAGAAAGATTTTATTATCAATCCGGAGTGTAAAAACACACCTAGTAAAATGTGTATATTATATAATTTAATTTAAAAAAATAAACTTTAAAATTAAATCAAACAAAAAAAATATTATCATGATGTATATGGGATACTCTTAGTTAGTAGCAATCATGAGAAAGATTAAGGGGTGTAAAAAATAACTCGTAAACTAGACCAAATCGGTGGGTTGAGTTCAATACCAAATTTAGTTCAATTTAGTTCCGGTTTTATTTATTTTAAAATTGGTCAAAATCAATCCCGTTCTGGTTTTTATTTTTTCTAAAATTGATTGGACTGGTTCATATATGTATTTTAGTTTTTTTTTTATATTCTAAGTAATTTTAAATATAATATATAATTATATATAACATGTTTCTTATTATATGATAAGTCACTAATTAACATAATATTAATTTTTAAATCTTATATCGCTATAATTTATTGTCTTAATAGTTATACTAATATTATATAGTGTGCATTAATAATAATAGTAATATTATATCATTATATAATATAATATAATATAATATAATATAATATAATATATCACTATGTTATATATTATAATATATCACAATACCCTATAACATAATTATAATATATATTATAATATACTACAATATATTATTACTATAATATTATATACTATAATATACTATATTATATATATTTATATATATTATAATATAGTATATATTAACAACGAACAAACCGAGTTGGAACTGATAAAATCGGAAGAATTAATTTAAGTGATAACGGGTACAAAATCGGCTTTTAAAAATGTGAAATCAGAACATACTAATTCAATCCTAAGTTTTGCTCCAAACCGGTTTAAAGTGGACCGATTACACTCTAATTAACAATTACAATAACAACTGCAATATTAGGCTGAATACAGGACGGCATACCTCCAACATCTACTAAATAATGTTCAGAAGTGTGCAAAGCATCCTTTTGCTAGTACATGTCTTTTCTATTTTAAGTTAGGCCCGGTTTTCTTATAGGGATAAATTAAAAATTAAAAATATATTTTAAATATATTTTTATATTTTTTTAAATTTTTATATAAAATATAATAAAAAATTTAATTTTTTCAAAATTTAAAATATATATTTTTAATTATAAAATCAAACTAATATTAAAAAAATATTATTTTATTATTTTTTAACTTTTATCTTATTTTATTTCATTTTGTTTCTAAAAATAGATAGGATGATCATGCTATCAACAAAATCTTGAAGCCTTATTTGCTTATAAGGATAAGGTCGAAAATTTAAATACATTTTAAAATCATTATTACATTTTTCTAAATTTTTATATAAAGTATAATTTTTTTTTCAAGTTCTCATATTATTATTTCAAATTTTCTTATAAAATTAATATTAAAAAAATATCTTATAATAATATTTTATTTTATATTTTATTTTTATTTCATCACATTCTACCTCATCTTTAAAAATAATAAACATGACCTAAATCTCTTGGTAATTTTTTCCCGTGACGTACATCGATGATCTTCCGCTAATCAACTTAATTAAGGATGATCCAAGCATGGTTGCCACATGTCACTTAAGACTTCTCCAATAATCTCCACTACATGATTTAAATGAATCTGTAAATAATAATAAGTTCAGATATTTAAATAGATTTTGTAAATTCATCGACATTTGTTTAAATCTATGAAATAAATTAGAATATATTTAATTTTTTAATAAAAAATAATAAAAATGATCAATAATTATTTTAAAATATATTAGGACCACGTCACCCCAAAATTACCCTATCTTGAATTTCAAATCAGAGTGCTTAATGTTAAAAAAAAAAAAAATCAGAGTGCTTGATACGGAAGTTTCCTCGATTTTATTAAGATTGTATGCACGGATGACATCTGTACTCTTAACAAAGTAATAACAGAAATGCTAAAATCACATATCCGAAGTTCCAACTGTGATTTTAGATTTTTCTAGATTTTTTTAAATTTAATATTTAAAGATGTGATTTATAATGATATTATGATTTTTTTAAAAATTTAAAAATGTTAAAACATAGAAGAAATTAAAAAACAAAAAAAATGATTTTTTTAAATTTTAAAATAATAATAATACTAAAAATAAATTAAATTCATTTCAACTCATTTTACCTCTAATTTTAAATTAGAATATATTTAATTTTTTAATAAAAAAATAATAAAAATGATCAATAATTATTTTAAAATATATTAGGACCACGTCACCCCAAAATTACCATATCTTGAATTTCAAATCAGAGTGCTGAATGTTAAAAAAAAAAAAAAGTCAGAGTGCTTGATGCGGAAGTTTCCTCGATTTTATTAAGATTGTATGCACGGATGACATCTGTACTCTTAACAAAGTAATAACAGAAATGCTAAAATCACATATCCGAAGTTCCGACTGTGATTTTAGATTTTTTTAGATTTTTTTAAATTTAATAATTAAGGATGTGATTTATAATGATATTATGATTTTTTTAAAAATTTAAAAATGTTAAAACATAGAAGTAATTAAAAAACAAAAAAATGATTTTTTTAAATTTCAAAATAATATAATAATAAAAATAAATTAAATTCATCTCAACTCATCTCACCTCCGATACTAAATAAAATCTTAATCATTTATGTTTACAACAAGAATTTTCCTTAATTATATATACATCCCATATTAGTTATACCTAATATAGATTATATCCTAAATATATTATATTAATGAAAAATTGTATTACTTTTTTTGTTGCCAAAGTTAATATTACCTATAGTCACATTAACTATAGTTACTTTGTCAACATAATATGCACTAACTAAGATGGCAACACAGTTATGGGGTCGGTCCACCGACTCTCTTATTAAAAGTAGCCCTTGTCGACGTTGGTAATTGTGGGTAATATCGTCCATGTCATTAGGACCGCCTCTCTCTGGCGATCTCACTCCTGTGATGGCGACTCTTGGCGACTTCTCACCTTCCCTCATCATTAAACTTAAAATGGGTCTGTTAAGTGTCGTCTACGATGGTCGATGACGACAAAGGTTGGACTAAGGCCAAACACCTCTTTATCAAATCATTTTTATTTTTTTATTATATTTTTTTCTTTTTATTATATTTTTTATTATATATTTTAAATTTTTTATTATATTTTTATGTGAGCTATTCTTTAAACTAGAGAGAGCCAAACTGACTCCAACGTCACTCAAAAAAAGAAGTATTAAGTACAATCGTAATACTGAGGCTATTGTTTAGATGCGATGTAATATATTAAATAATATGGAAATAAGTTAAAAAAAAACAAGAATAATAATAAATAACAATAAAATCTGAGACTACTTCGCTTTTCAAACATAAGTACTACGTACGACGTGTTGCGTATGTCTACGGTAGTGAAACTCTGATAAATATTTTTTCTTTTCTGGGTTTATGGAAATTTTGAAAAAGTACTTCAGTACAAACATGTTTGGACGACTTTTTTAGTTTAGTCTTCGGTCTTTGTTTTTCTTTCCCAAGTTACCAATTAAAGAGGAAACAAACTCCGTTGGCCAAGGAGCGATTGCGACTGAGAGAGAGAGAGAGAGAGAGAGAGAGAGAGAGAAGAGAGAGGGATAGTCTGCAATCTGTGCATAATCGGAGTCCCATTGTTAAGCAGGAAGAAAGAGTTGAAAAATGAGGAAGTGTAAGAGAAAGGTGAGGATAAACAAAGAGACTGAAGCAGAGGATTGGTGTTTCGTGTGCAAAGACGGTGGGCAGCTAATCATCTGCGAATACGGGTGAGGAATTTTCTTCTTTTTTGTTCCTTGTTGATCAAGATTCAAGAATGTGGGACTGGGACTGTAATTTTCTGTGCATTACACGTTTTCTCTTTTTAAAATATGTGTTATTTTGATTGTGAAACCGGTTCTGACTTGCTGTTGGAATAAAAAGAAAAAAGAAGCTGATAAAGTAAAAAGAAAAAAAAAAAATTCCTTGTTTGGAAAACCAGCCGTTATTTGCATGTGCCGTTGCGTGCTATGCTGAAGGCGACGCCTGGAGTTCATCTTGTTGAAGCAAAGTATAATTTTTTAGTGAATGTTAATCATCATTTGAAAAAATTCCTTTTTTTCACGCATGGACGACGGATCATTGATTTTGCAAATTTCTTGCTTTTTTTCCCCTATTGGCATTGATGGCGCCTATGTATTTTTGGATGGCTACTTTGGAAAGTGAGTAGCCAAATCAGTGAGCATGTACACATTTTGATGTTGCAACTTGCATCATGTTTGCCACTATTTTATAATGTTTTTTCTTTTAAAGTTTTGTTGTCTCTTTCCTTGACGAGTCGTTTATAATATTGCATTACGTATCTGTCGGTATCGTGTAAATGAATGGATGCAGATAGTGATCAATGGGAATACGGAACACTCACCTCTTATTTATTTCGTTTGAGAAAAGGGAATTAGAAAGTCGGAAGCTTTCTTGATACTTGTTCCATTTATTTTCTCCCTTCCTGCGCGCTGGTCGATACTTTCAATTTTTCCCGTCCAGTACTTCTTATTTTCCTAGACAGACTGAGCTATGTATTTAGTGGTTTTGTATTAAAATAGAATCAAATTTCAACTTTAGGCCGTTTAGAAAAAATTCAACTTTAGGCCTTAAACAAATGAAACTTATGGTAACACTGCAGAATCGAAGATGGTATTAGGCCTTAAAAGAAGATAACATACAAATGTTTAACTTTAGGTGCTTCTTGGCCATTTTGTACGCTATCCTTTCCCACAAGCTTATTATTATCGCTTGTCTTTGGTGGGGTTGAGGTCAAACTTCAGCTCAAATTCATCTTTGAAGCAGTGTTTGTTGTTCCTTCCTATTGAACCCACCTAATGGGCTCTTTATGGGCCTGTGTAGGCCTCTTTTGAGGGACTTTCCAATGTGTAAGGGTGCTACTACGGTCATGCTCTGGTAGAGCGTATTTGTCTTTTCTTTTTGCCAAAATAAAGCACATGCTTACTTAAACTGGAGATTGTCTTGCTCTGATCATGTTTTAAAGGTTTTAGTAAACACTAAATGCATGACACCACCCTAGTGTCCTATCTTAATCTTGTTCTATTGTTCTAGAGGTTTTGTAAATGCTAAGGCTTAGTTTGATTTTACAAACCCTGGAAACCATCCTGTCCTATCTTATCTCATCTCAATTCATCTCATCTTAATATTCAAACACCATTCAAAGACAAACATTTTCAATTTCAAATTTTTAACTTTTTCATCTAATCATTACAAATTTTCCAGACTTTAAAACAAAAAACAATTCAACTTTTATAAATTTCAAAACAAAAATAAAATTAAAAAAGTATAGTCTAACCCTCTTTTAACTTAATAATATCAAAAATCCCAAAACAGTTTTTTTATGTCTTATGTTTGTGGGTTAACTTATGTCCAAGGAGCAAAGGAGTTATAAACTTCCACTTTGAGAGGTTACCCTCCAGTCACTGTTTTCTTTATTCAAATTGTAATAAGTAAACTTTTGGCATTAAAACAGAGGAAAGGTCTCATTCTTGGCTTGCATGTGTCATGGTTAAGGTTGAAGTTACAAAAAAAATCTAGTAATCTCATGGGGTAGGTGGAGGGAAGCTGTCTATCTCATTGAGCCGCCCACCATGGTGGGTGAGCTTCCCACCAAGGGGTGCTGGGGGGACTTCACCCCAAGGTGTGGGGGTAACCTATCCATGCCCCCCTGGCATTGTGATCTGCAGCACGGGTGCAGATCGTGTGGGAGAGCTTTTATTTTATCTAAGCTAAGGCCATTTTCATCAACTCATGTCAAGATTATGGCATTTGTTGGGGGCACCCACATTTTTAGTCCAGTTTAAAGCCAAAATTCTAGAAAGAGTGCAATTAAAAAATAAGTACATTGAACTTATCAAAATGCAGCATTGAGAATGTAATCAAAATACTTATAATTCGTTTTCTGTAGAAATTAGACTTGTACTTATTATGCAAATGGTAAAAACTAGACAAGCCTATGGGAGGTTCCTTTGTGGCATTATTGAAAGTTTGTAGCAATGGGGAGTTTCTCCTTATTTGCTATAGAATCTTCCTATTCTACCCAGATTTTTTTTGGTTAATCTTGGGAGAGTGCAAAAGGATTCTTGCTATTGAAACTTTTATGTTTCCTAATTAATCATGTCTCAAAGGATCACTTTCTCCTCATTTGATTACAGTATCTTCCATTAGTTTTTTTTTTTTTTTGATAATGTGAATTTTCACCAAGGCAGGGCCCTTCTCAAGGATAGGATGCCTAAATTAAGAAGCTTGGAATTTGGCACATTAGATTTTCCAGCAACCTAATGAGTGGTCACTAGGAGCTTGGACGCTTTGTGTACATATGATAAATGTAATAATCTTCTGTAAAACTTAACGAGTGGTTTTGGTCCAATTAAATAATGGGATCAGCTTGATTTTCATTAGTATATTTGTGTGTTTCTTTCTGCTTCTAGTGGCGATCCAGATGAATTCTACGATGACATTTTTAGTGGCTTAACAGAGATTTTGGCCTATGCTAATCTTTCATTGTATCTACTGATTGCAGGGAGTGCCTGAAAGTTTATCATCCTGGATGTGTGGGAAAGGATGATTCACTCTTGGATAATGGAAAACGCTGGACTTGCAGTAAGCTGTTTGCATTTTTCAACTAAGATATGTTAAGATTTGATAAGAGCTTTGGTTGGAGTGATATGCTCATTCCATTAGAATGGGAGAATTTCCCCTTGAATTACCCGGAGTGCACTTGTAGGAAATTCCTTGCCAAGGGCATGTGCACCCCTTGGATTAATTGGAACTTTGTTCTAGGCACCCGGTGACAATAAAAAAAAAAAAGAAGATTTGATTGTGTGGTTCTTTTTCTAACAAAATCTCTGCTTAATATTTATTCTAGAGTTCTCTCTTTTTTATAAGCTCATTAAGCTCATCGAACGTATTGGTACTCCAATTAGTTGAGGGAAAAGAAAACCTCGTTTAGCATGATTTAACTGATCACTTTATATGTTGAAACTTCCCACAATTGAATGAACACAGTGATTCCCCTCTTTGTATATTTATTGACTGGAATTTTTATCTCATTGTTTCTTCAATCCTACGCTTGCCTTGCGAAATGATAAAGTGATATGTTTTCACTTATCAGAATGTCATTCTTGCTTAAGATGCCGCAAAACCCCAAAGTTTCGTTGCTTTTGCTGCCCAAGTGCTGTATGCGCTAGGTGTGTCAATGTTGCCAACTTCGTTACCGCTAGAGGGAAGAATGGATTCTGCTACGAGTGTTTGGAGCTTGTTCTACTAGTAGAAGAAAAGGTTGAATACGACTCTGATGGGGTATGTGGCGGTAATCTTACAAGCATAGTACTAAATAATATGATTATTGAGCTTAACTTTGTAATTGATTTGTATGTGTACAAGTCTTAGGGGTGTGCACAAATGATTCTGTTTATTTCAATTTCGTATGTGTAAAGTCTTCTGGGTTTGCACAATTGATTCTGTTTATTGTTAAGGTGGAAATTCAATACAAACTGACCTGTGCGATTTCGAGGAAATGGAAACTTGGCACTAACGGATGGATATGAATCACCATATAGTGTTGTTAATTTTTTTGGTCAGTTGGGTTTCTGTGCGGGTCACTTTCTTTGTCCATAGTCGATTGCTGTCAATTGAGTGAAGCAGAGGCTGAACTACCTTTGTGGTACCCCCCCTCCCAAAAAAACAAATTTCAAGAAATTTATTTATTATATAAATATATATAATTTATTTATATATATAACTAAAACTGCCCCATATTAAAAAAAAAAAAAATTCCCCCCCCCCCCCCAAAAAACAATTTTTTTCTAAAATTATCCCCCACCCAAATTCCAATATTCATCTAGTTCCATTCAAACTTTTACTTCAATAACACCCAAATCTTCAACTCACCTAGTCTCATAGTCACTCTAACTCTAACTAAAAAATTTGCTACTGCAGCCTACCATTTTAGAAATGAGACCTTGTAGTAGTCTCTAGTAGAATGCAAAAATCTTAAGAAAAATAATCTTATTAGATGATTTATAGATATATATTTTTTGTATACAATTTTATAATGTATGATTATTATATTTATGTATAGTCATGTGCAAAAAATATACATTATTTATACTCATACGTACCACACACTTTGTTGATCGTCCTCCCTAAACATCGAATCCTGGTTCCGCCCTTGGAGTGAACGGTAGAGAGGTCTCTCGGTGAGATTGTGACTGGCTAGTATGGTTCTGCTGCAGTGTGAGTTATTGCTTTGTTTCCCAAGTGGATGTGAGTGGGGCTGCCTTGTGCACCCTACCATTGTTGATCCTCTGTATGTCCATTGGTTTTAAAAAATTACTTGCATACTTATTATATCAGTATGTATTCAGTGGCTTTGCTGTCAATCAGTTTCTCTGAATATACCAATCACTGAGGAAGGGAGGGAGATCTATTATCTCTCTGTTCACCCCCCATCAAATAATTAATCTATTGCTGTCATATGAAAAAGATGACAAAGTCCATGGTATAAACAAGGGAGTTGTTTAAATTTTGGTTATTTTTCTAGAAATTTATTCTAAGGTTAAATGAGCTAGTAATCATGTTAATTGCTCATTTGTTATTTAGCTGCATATTTGTTGATTTGTAGGGCAAGATAGACTTTACAGACAGAGATACATATGAGACCCTGTTCAAGGAATATTGGGAAATCATAAGGGAAAAAGAAGGACTGACTTTGGATGATGTCCATTCTGCAAAAGCTAAGATTAAGAAGATTGGATATTTCTCAAGTGATTCTGGCTCTGCTAAATTTGGTGAGGATGATAAAGAACTGAGATTATCTGATTGTGACATGGAAGAATATAAGCCATTTTACAAAAGAAGGCGGCGCAAGTCCAAGGTGCTAGAGTTTTCAGGTTGGGGATCAAAACCTTTAATTGAATTCCTCAAATCCCTTGGTACAGATACAACCAAACAGTTGTCACAATATGATGTTGATTCTATCATCTCTGAATACATTCGTGAAAATGACCTTCATGACCCACAAAATAAGAAAAAGGTTATGTGTGATGAAAAGCTGCGTGCTCTTTTAGGAAAGAAATCAGTATCTAAGAGGAGAATACCTAATCTTCTGGATGCCCATTTTGCTGAGAACTTGGTCCAATCAGAGGATGATGGAATTGAGAATGAAGATAAAAGCAGTTTGGAAGGCAAAAGTGAAAATCTTTTGGTAGCATGTCAGAGGCAGAGAACGCTGAGCTCAGGTAAAAAATCTGCAGAAGTGGAAGTTGAGGTTATTATGCAACAGACCGGTTATGCATCTATTGTTGCCGAGAATATAAATCTTGTCTACTTACGGAGGAGCTTAGTGGAGGAGCTATTGAAGGACCATGAAAATTTTGAGGACAAAGTAGTGGGAAGTTTTGTAAAAGTCAAAGCAGACCCCCGAGATTATCTGCAGAAAAATTCTCACCAGCTTTTGCAAGTCACAGGTAATTGTTACAAGGCAAAATGACTGCTAGCATCGTTGTAATGTTTTCTAAATGTGTTGTTTCCTTGTTGAATTATTTGGATTCATCCAATATAGATTATGCTGATGATATATTTTTTTTCTTCTCTTTTTCTTCCTTTACTTTCTTCATTACTTTTGTCTCCTCAGGCATAAAAGAAACCTTAGCTTCTGGTAAAATGAGCAGTGAAATTCTCTTGCAAGCTTCCCGTGTGCCATTGGACATTCACATATCTATGCTGTCTGATTCTGACTTCACTGAGGTAAATAAATTGTTTTGAAGGTTCCTCATTTTCCCTCATTTCGACAAGAAAGAAATATATATATATACATATGCATAAATATTATACTCAAAATCATACAAATCAATTAGTTTCTTGCAATAATCATGATACTATATTGGAAACAGGCTTTTGTCCATTTTGAAATAAATTTTTCTTTGAATAATTGCATCAAATAGTCTCTAATTTGGAATCAATTTCGTTGATCACAAATACCTAGCACAGCATTTATGTTTCTAACCGTGTGGTTTATTTGCAGGAGGAATGTGATGATTTGCGGCAAAAAATGAATAGCAGCCTGCTTAGAAAACCTACTGTTGTATGTATTAATGACTAGTATATGTTCTGAAATTATCGTTCTACTTCTTTAACACAGTTTTGTGTTTTTGGAACAGCTAAAGAAAACTGTAGAACAATTGTCTGGATAAAGTACTTAGATAGAATGAAATTACATCTACCAAAACTGGCTTTGAAATTCTTCTTGCAATAGTTTATTAGATCTTGATGCTTTTTCCAAAGTCTCATAGAAAAGAATTTGCTAAAAAATAGATATGGAAAAATCTTACCGGGCCTTTCTAGATCTTTATCATGGCATAATAGGATTTTCGAGGAAAAAGCTATGAAAAACCATATCTATTATCCCAAGTAATGTTTTAGAAGTTATAACTACTTGGATGTAATGCCAATTTATTCTCTTTGTATTTTTATTTAATTTTTTTTCTACTCAAAAGGAGAAACCCTTCTTCACTTACTGAAGAAAAAGAACGACCCCTTCTTTGATCTGAGTTTCTTTCCTCAACCATATCATTCAAGAAAATCAGAAATAAGGCCTCAAGTGGTTAAAAGTTTATTGTTCTGTTTCCTGCTCTTAACCTCTGCAGTCTGCTTAACCTTCCCAGCATCTTGTGAAAAGGTTCTATATGTTAATTGAATAGCTGTGTGAGAAAATTACTCTTTAAATTGCTCTTTATTTACCTTTATTTGTTGACTGCACAAAAAAGTTTACTTAGATAATGGAAAATTAGTACCTTTAATTACTAAAATTATACTTGTTGGGCAATTATAGAAGTTTTGGGATGCCTTTTAATGCTCAGAATGTAAGCTTTTGTTAATGACATATACTCCTTGTAGCAAGTAAACACTTGGATAATTCATACGGAGCTTTCTTCAGAAAATTCATTCCAAGGACTAGAGCAACCTTTAGTTATGTGGGACATTTTTTTAAAATATTCCATCTTCTAGGTCCTACTGTAACTCCAGAACTGTTGAGAGACTCGGGAAACTTGTGGTTGAATTGTTCTATTGACATTGAGATAACGATATTCTTGAAAAAATTTAAGATATTGGATTTTCTTGTTCTTACTCTCTTTGTTGCATTACCTTCTATGTTTAATAAAGGGAATCAAAATCTGACCAGGATTTGTTGTTTGACAGGTGGAACTTGAACAGAAGGCCAGAAGTCTGCATGCAGATATAATGAAGCAGGTATGTAGTCTGATTTAATGTTAATAATCACATAAAGTACAAGCCCCTTTTTGTATTTAGAAAGCATCTCATCTCATCTCATCATTACAACTTTTTCAAATTCCCACCCAAAATATAATAAACAATTCAATTTTTTCAAATTCCAAATTAAAAATAATATTAAAAAAATAATATTATAATAATATTTTATTCAACTTTCATCTTTTATCTAAGGGCAATGCTACATACAGTCCAAAAAATTGAACTCTTTTGAAGTCAAAGTAATAATCAAATAAAAAAATCTCTATTTTAGAATAAGATTGATTAAAATACCCTTATTTACAAATAAAAAATTCTAAAAACTTGAAAAATTCATTTAATTTAGTCATAAAACGGGAGTGTTTTTATGTGGACTGTAATGCAGTCTATTAAATATGGACTGCAAGAAGAATTATTCTTCATCTAAAACCATCTCATCTCATCTTTGAATCCAAACCGGGCCTAAAGGTTTTAACATATTTTGGATCTTTGAAGGTTTTGATTGCAGTCAACATGGTCATTGGGATAATTCAAACAATATTATCCCTGAAGTTTGATTTGCTTGAGTTGAATCAATCTGTGCGAGTCAATTAATCGTATTACAATTAAAAACTGCAAGAATTATTCTTAACATCAACATGAAATGGTCAAAACCATTTCCCACATTTTCTTGCCTTTAATTATAGAAGTTTGTCACTATAGAGACTGAAGAATTTAGTTAGTTAGGAGTCAGAACAGAGCCACTGGCAAGAACATCTCCCTCAAGCAATATGAGATCCTATACACCATTTACACTCATTAATCTGTATGGGGTATCACATAATACAAAAGGGGGCCCCAAAATCCTTGATAACCAACTGCTTGGGAAAATTGGCTCCATCAATCACATTTGGCTTGCCATTGGTTGTCCAAATCTACGATTTTTCTTGCCCATTAGTTTAAAACCAAGCCCAATGACAGAGTGCAGGCTATCAGTGATGGTGTCCATGAGGCAGAGGAGGAAGAAATGATGAGGCTGTTATAGATTACACTTGGTTTTCATTGGTGATAAATATTTCAATTGGGGTTAATCATATGAGGAGAGAAGGGGCATATTGGCAGAAAAGCTATGATTTGATGTGAAATGTGTTTTTCTGAGACTCCATTCAATAAAATGCCGAAGTTGGACTCTCTTTCTTTGATTTCAGTGTTTGGGATTGGGATCTGATATGAATATGGCTTGCTCAAGATAGGGGGAAAACTTCCTCCCAACATTCTATTATAATCCATGACAATCATCAAATATAATTGACCTAGCATTTATTAAAATGATATTTTCCTTAATGGCAATATACGTTCCTTAAGACAAATATACTTTTAATTCTCGCCCTTTAGTTGGAGCATATATATCATGTAAACCCAGTTTGGAACAAATAAACAATAACCAATCAAGCACGAAGGCTTGGTAAAATGTTTGTTAATTTGTTTCAAGACTTCATGAATGGTATAAAGATATATATCTCCACTGAGTATATTCTTTCTATTGAAATGACAATCCACTTCAACATATTTGGTTCTTTCATGGAAAACAAGATTAATTGAAATATGATGAGATAATATGGTATCGTCTTCGTTAAATCTTTAGTTGTTGAAGAAGCTCATGATGCAAATGAATCCGTTGTTCTATAATTGTATCTAGGTTTTTTTTTTGATAGGTTTCTATAATTGTATCTAGGGAAATTTGCAATGCTTTATCCATACAAACTGTTGATTGCACCTAAAGGTTAAAATGTTATCTTTTGCATATATACATTAGCTTGTCATCTATTTAGGTTTTTTTTGATCTTATAATCAAATGATTTGTTATGCTACTAGGTCTTCTTATCTGATTCTCTACATCTTATACACATGTTTTTAGAGAATTGAAAGAGAGCTGGTTTTGTTACAAAATCAGATAGATCGGGCAAATGAGAAGGGCTGGAGAAGAGAATATCCTTCCCTGGTGTATTTATAATCTTAAAACTTATTAAGAACTTTTACATATGCCAAGTTTCTTATAGATATTGGCATGCACCATCACAGAAAGCAAAAGCTTTCATCCGATGAAAAAATGAACGGAATTTCTATGAAAAAAGTGTGAGATTTACATTACAATACACAACTTGTTATGCACCATTTCACTCTTTTCTATACATAGGACTCATCATCTTAATTGGCTCATTTCCTCTGAATGAACTGGTGATGACTTTTTTAAGCATAGCCTACTCATTTGCCGGCTTGTGCAGTTTAACTTTGTGTAACTGTGTTTATTGTGTTACCTGAATGTTACCACCTGTGGACCTTAACCTACTTCGTGTTAAACATTATATCAATTTCTTGACCGAAGAGAATTACTCAAGAAGGCATCTGAGCAGCAACGGTTGTTGAATCAGGAGCCAAAAGTTATTGCAGAGGTTGTAGAGGTCACAGGTGCTTCTGGAGACTCGTCTAAACAAGGATTTCCTTGCTCTCCACAGTCGATCCTTGCATGGAATCCCAAAACTCCTTGTACCTAAACCATCTTTTTCTTTAATTAGTGAATGATTTCTAGTGGTATGTTTGCAACTAAATCGAACTGATAAGCCGATTAGTTGTTCAAGATTTGTTTGTTTAGTTTTTTGTTTAGAGTCGAAGCAATGCTCGATCTCGTCATCATAGTTATGTTATCTGTTTGAATTTTGTCTATTTAGTTATGGAACAGTCTTTGCTTGTATAAAGTAAATTACATAAGATTGGATATTAGCTTGTACATTCTCTATAAGAATCTTGTAAAATTATTCTTCTACAAAGATTAGATCTTGTTGGTATGATATTAATACAGGCCTCCCACATAAGTTCTTAACTACACTAGGGACGCTTGAACTCCAAATCCATTCACAATGTATCTGTCTCTTAGCAAAGAAGGGCTCTCATTCCTACTTGATTACTCTCTTTGTGAGTGGTATGCACTCTCAACTGAAAATGCACCATTAGCAACACACCTCTATATGTCTCTTTATCATCTGTTTATAGGAACTTACTGGAATGTTCAAGATAATAGTTGCTTAATCTTCAAGAAAAATTTCCTTAAAGAGGTTTTGATAGCATTCCTTGGTAGTATGATCAATCAGCTTTTTTACTGTTGTATCTATATCAAAACTCGTTTTTGGAGATTGGGACGAGAAAGATAATTGTTGAGGCGGCCATTACTCATTCCCCACCTCGTACTTTTCCTTCAAATAAAAAGCATAGGTGACTTTTCTTCCTAGAGTTGCCTCTTTGAAAGACAATTGGGAAAATGCTTAGTTTTGAAAGCTTTGTTGAAACACTCAAGTTCTCTAAAACACACCCCTTCAAGTTTCTTTGTTCTCCCCATTCTTTTATAGCTCATCCAATGCATTTTCCCTCCATTTTAATGGTGTCTCCTCTAAAACCGTTGTATCATGCTATTTAGGGTGTAAGAATCCGGATTTAAAAGGATTGAACCTGACTAGCCATTTTGGACCGGACTGAATGGGGTATGGTTCGGTTCAGTCCAAAAAAAAAAAAGGATTGAATATGATTTGGTCCGGTTCTAATCCAAGGATTTTCTTCCCTTGTACTAGATTGGACCGAATACAGTATTGAAAAAATATATATTTCCTTTATATATTATATTAGTACTAGTATATAATATTAATATATTAACATATTATAAAAGTTGTAGCATAAAATGTAGTATATGTATAAATTTATAATACTAGTAGTGTAGTTAACTTAATATGTTAGTATTAAATTACTATAATTTATTAACTGCATAGAGTATTAGTAATAAGTAATAAGAGAATTACTATTATTTAATATACTATTACTAATTTATCACTAACAACATATAGTATACTAATGTTACTAGTTTATAACTATATATATTTAGATCAATGTATGATTATAATTTATATTTTTTGATGTATAACTATAATATATAGGACTAGTATATAATATTAATATATTAACATATTATAAGAGTTGTAATATAAATTATAGTATATATATAAATTTATAATAGTATTAATATTGTTAACCTAATATGTATATGTATATGTATATGTATCTTTTTGTAAATTAAAATTTTTTTTCTACTATTTTATTTAGATTAATTTTCTTTTATCATTTGTTTACAAGAGTAAATTTTTTAAATATTTTTTAGCTTAAATCTGTGATAAAAATGTGAAGTAGCTCGAGAATAATTGAATATGGTAGGATTTTGGGCTGAATTTGGCCCATTAAGTCATGTATAGACTCCCTTGGACTGGACCGAATTAAATGAGACCTGGCTGAATAGGACCGGTATCTCATTTGGTTCAGTCCAGGGTAGAAAAAATATTGGACCAAATAGGACCAGTCCATCACCTTCCCTGGACCAGATTAGACTGGTTGGACCGTTTACATCTCTAATGCTATTAGTTTAATTGCAAAGTGGGTAGCAGATGAATACTCGTGCATTAAGCGGGAATGGATCGAAACACTGCTTCAAAAAGCATTTCTTTGCCTGGCTATGAGAAAAACTTTAGTTTCCAGTTCTCGATCCATCCCCAAATCCCATCAATAATATTTCTAAAAACTTTGGTACAAGTTCTTGATCCAATCATACATGGCAAACTAGATACATGCTAAAATAGCTTGTAGCCCTAAACCTTGCCACTACTAGGATAGTCTCTTTTATCTCAAACTTTGTATCATGACGAAAGTGGTTGACAGTTTTTTCACGGTTTAATCTTTAACCATAAAGAAAGAATCCTTAGTAGCCTACTCCACTACAAAGAGTTAGGTTTTAAGAATAGGAGATTGTCATTTGAAAAAAATAAAAAACTGAGTTACCGTTATCAAATACATTTGCTACTAGAACCCCATGATTGCAGTTCCCATTTCACGCTACATAGTTGAGAAGACAACTTAGTACTTCAGAAAGAAACAGATATGAAGATGGTGGTCTTCTTATTTCAAGAGTTAAGGAAGTGACTATTAATAAAATCACATATATTTTTAGCTTTTTCTTAATGATTAAGGATGTAAAAAAAAATTGAACAAGTGAAAGAAATAAAAGTTTAAAACACACCAAGGGGTCATGACCAGCGGTAAGAGCTGGGCGGCCCCATAGCATTGTCCTAAATATATAATGTAATGCATCATATGAGAGGTATAATTCCAGGGAGCTTGCTTGTATCTACGTGAATGCCATTAAGCTTTGAGTCATGTATAGTTTGGACACCAGGAAGTAAAACTGTCTGAGTTTTCATCTTATTTAAATTTTTAGTTCTATATAAATTTCTTCATTTTTAAACAAAGTCCAAGGAACTACATATAAAAAATAGCTGTGCTTATGTATGTATGTAATTATTACTTATTGAGTTAACTGTTAAAGGTAGCTGTATGGTATAGAAATGCTTAAGATAACAAAAAAGTTGCCTCCAATGAATGGTGGAGGCAGCAGAGAAAGCTAGCGCTGATCAGAGCTGTCTTGAAGTATTGCTAATGCATCGGAATAATGTCTGCAAGAGTATGACACAGTAAATTTATAGAAAATGGCCGGCGATGTTACTCTGCAGGTTCATTGGATAAATAGAATCTATTAGTCATCAGATGTCCATTGTAGGGTAAAGGATGTCTATGCTTTCAAAATAAACCTCACGTTTTGTTGTTGCCTGGAAGTTAGTGAAAACAGAATATATGTCCAATTATGTGGCTTTTGCTTTAATTTGGGAACTTCGAAATTCAAAGAAATATGATTCTCTGGCCTTGTTTTTCAAATGGGAGTGATTATTTTAATAAAGTTAATCTCTTGATTGCTCACCAGCAACTTAAGAAATATTGATGTGTGGCGCTGTAGCTAGCTCATTAAAAAAAAAAAAAAAAGAGTATTTATAACAGATTATTTTTAACGATAATAAGTATTTACAATAAAAATAAATTTATTTAATAAGAAATAATAATTTTATAAGAAATAATTCCTCATAAATAAATAATTTTTTTATAATAGTTATTTTCTCCCTCCATATAACACCTTGCCTGCAACATGGGTTGGACCCATCTCACCTAACGTGGTCCTTTGATAAACATTGTTTTGATCAGCTGTAGTTGTGGAGTTAGTTGTCCCCATTAGGTTATGCTTTGAGAAAATAATGACAGATCAACAGCGCGCTCTCCAAAAGTCTTGCCCAGCAACCACTTTACGCCTGGAGAGCATCCATCATGGATGTCTTTAACTCTGACTAGCCTATCTGCCAGTTGTTCCATAGTTTCTGTCGGCGAATCCCGCAACTCAGTTTAATTAGGCGCTGCGCCATTCTATGAATTTTCTATCCACAAGTACTACTAATTATTCGTAGTTGGAGAGGGGTAGATCATATAGCATATCCTGCTTGTGCACCTTGTGGCTAGAAACTTGTAGGGAATTTTATATCCTCACTTCCTATTTTGGATGTAGGGTTGGATATATATATATTTAAAAATAATATTATAAATTGATACAGGTTGATATGGTTCATTAGATTATAAATTTATTTTATTTTAAAGTAAATGTAACTGATCAAGTGAAGATATGTCAGTTTGTAAGATTATTTTTATATAATTCTTTTAAAGATGTAGCAGTACTTGAGTATAAATATTCTTGTTCCTTATTGGCATGAAATTTAACTAAACGTACGGAATTTTTAAACGTTGCCCTAGCTAATTGACTAATGGTGGGTGATCGGTTAAAAACTGAGCATGTTATAGTTGACTCCTTATTTTCTTCACTGACTTTTTCTTTTATTTGGGCATGACACTCGTCATAATTGATTAATGTTTTACCTAACATATGGGTGATTTCCACATAATAGAAGAATATATATATATATATATATGTGTGTGTGTGTATGTAATGAATGAAGATTATTGGAGGGGCGGCTATCGCCTCCTGTCTCACCACCAAAATTATGTAAATGATCCCATCACTATTATTTTAAATCTTGCATAATGACTTGTATAATAATTTATATAGTAATTTTAAAACTTATAAATATGGATTTCAGTTGTTATGAAATTTATAAGAAAAAAGAAAGAAGAAAGTTTCAGAGAGTTTTAAAAGAGTTTTTTTCTTTTGCAATAGTAATTCATTTTTAGTTTTATAACACGTTATCAGCACGACGGTTCTACCAATACTGAAACTAGTAGTCCTATTCCTCAAATCATGGATCACATTGATAAGTTTTTTTTATCTCTGAGTTGAATGATAAAAATATATGTCTGGCTGATAGTGCTACAACTCACACAATTATCAAAGATAAGAAATATTTTTAAAATCTAACACTAAACAAAGCCTATATCCATACCATATCAGGTTCATCAGATTTAATTGAGGATTTCGGAAGAGCATATATTGTGTTATTTAATGGCACCAAATTTTGTATTAATGATTCTCTATTCTCTTCACAATCCATAAGAAATTTATTGAGTTTCAAAGATATACGTCGTAATGATTACCATATTGAAACGACCAATGAAAGTAGTGAAGAGTATCTTCTTATTACTAAAATAATATCGGATCAGAAACTCGTATTAGAAAAACTGTCTGTTCTATATTTTGGATTGTATTATACAAAGATGAGAATAATTGAATCATATGTGGTAATGCACCAGAAGTGCATTGACTCCAAAGTATTTATAACTAGACATCTGGGATCTATAATGATGAGACGAATTACTGAAAATTCGTATGACATCCCTTAAAGAATCAAAAGATATTTCTACCCAATGAATCTCCGCGCTCTTCATGTTCTCAAGGTAAGTTGATTATCAGACTATCTACCTCAAAAGTCATTGTTGTATCTCCATCCTTTTTACAAAGGATTCACGGAGATATATGTGGGCCTATACAATCATCAAGTGGACCATTTAGATACTTTATAGTTTTGATTGATACATCTAGTCGATTGTCACATGTTTGTCTACTTTCCATTAGAAATGTTGCATTTGCTAGACTTTTTGCTTAGATAATCAAACTACAAGCACAATTTTCAGAGTATCCAATTAAGACCATTCGATTGGATAATGGGGGTGAATTTTCATCTCAAAGCTTTTGATGATTATTGCATGTTAATAGGAATAGATGTTGAACATCCTATTATCCATACACATACTCAAAACGGTTTAACTAAATCTTTGATAAAAAAGTTTCAGCTAATCATTAGACCTTTACTTATGAAATCAAGACTTACTGTTTCGGCTTGGGGACATGCTATAATTCATGCAGTATCATTAATTCGCATTAGACTATCAGCATATCATAAATATTCTCCATTAAAGCTTGCATTCGGTCAACAACTAAATATTTCTCATTTTCGTACTTTTGGATGTGCTCTATATGTTCTAATTGCACCTCTACAGCGTACAAAAATGGGTCCTCAACGTAGAGTTGAGATATATGTTGGTTTTGATTCTCCATCTATTATCAGATATCTTGAGCCCCTTACAGGGGATATGTTTAAAGTACGTTTTGAATATTGTTATTTTGACGAATCCACTTTTTCATTAATAGATAAAGAAAAGTCGGTGCTTGAAATACGACAAGATATTACTTGAGATAATAAGACCCTATCTCAATTTGATTTTCCTACAAATGAATGTAAACTGGAAGTTCAGATGATTATTCATTTATAAAATGTTGCAAATCAATTACCGGATGTATTTATTGACACTAAATGTGTAGTAAAATCTTATATTCCTGCTGTTAATGCTCCAGTAAGGATTGAAGTCTCTGAAGGACAAATTATCAAAATAGCAATAGGTGAGTCTAAGACATGCCTGAAACATGGAAGATCTATTGGTGCAAAAAATAAAATTCTCTGAAAGAAAAGGATACAAAATGAATTTGGTGTTTTTGAAGTACACATATCCACAATACAGGCTAAAAATATAATTGATATTCCAGAAGAGGTTAAATCTTCTATCCTAAAATCTCTTGAAAATGGACTTTCTGAATAGGTGTTTCATAAAATGTTTTCCTCTGAAGAGGAACATGTACCTGAAAATAATGAGATCTCAATACATTTCATGAATATTGGAGAAATTCTGGATAGTAATAAAACTATTGTCAACAACATATTTTCATATAAAATGACCATTGACATTACTAGAAGTAATGAAGAAAGTGAGCCAAAAACCGTCGAAGAATGTCGACGTAGAAATGATTGGCCAAAATGGAAAGCAGCTATTGAAACTGAATTAAATTCGCTAGTAAAGCGAGAAGTATTTGGACCTGTTGTCCAAACACCAAAATGTGTAATGCTTGTTGGATATAAGTGGGTATTTGTACGAAAATGCAATGAGAAAAATGAAATTTTGTAGTACAAAGTACGACTTGTTGCATAGGGTTTCCTGCAGAAACCCGGGATTGATTATGAAGAAACATATTTTCTCGTTATGGATGCAATCACATTTAAATTTTTGATTGGTCGGGTTATTACAAAAGGATTAGAAATGCAGTTGATGAATGTGGTCACGTGCATATTTATATGGATCCTTAGACCATGACATATATATGAAAATCCCTGAATGATATAAAATTCTTGAAACATCTATAAGTACATTTAGAAATATGTACTCTATGAGACTACAAAGATCTTTATATGGGTTGAAACAATCCGGACGCATGTGGTATAATCGTTTAAGCGAATATCTATTGAAAGAAAGATTTGAGAATAATCTTATATGCCCATATGTTTTTATTAAGAAAACAGAATCCAGATTCGCCATTATTACGGTTTATATTGATAATTTAAATATTGTGGAAACTCCTGAAGAGATCTCAAGAACCACTACATATTTAAAGAATGAATTTGAAATGAAAGATCTTGGCAAAACAAAACTTTGTCTGGCCTGTAGCTCGAGCACTTGCCAAATAAAATTTTTATTCATTAGTCTATATATACTGAGAAAGTCCTGAAATATTTTTATATGGATAAAACTCATCTCCTGAGTACTCCAATGATTATTCGAACACTTGATGTGAAGAATGATCCATTCCGTCCTTGTGATGACGATGAAATGATTCTTGGTTCTGAAGTACCATATCTCAGTGCAATTAGAGTTTTGATGTATGTTGCAAATTGCACTCGACCAGATATTACATTCTCAGTTAATTTGCTTACAAGATATAGTTCTGCATCAACTTGAAGGCATTGGAATGTCATTAAATATGTCCTTCGTTACCTTTATGGTATGGTTGATATGAGATTATTTTATCAACATGGATCAAGTCTACAATTGATTGGGTATGCAGATGCAGATTATCTTTCAGACCCATACAGAGGTAGATCTCAAACTGGATATTTATTTACTTATGGAGATACTGCCATATCATAGAGATCTGTTAAGTAGACACTATCTGCTACTTTTTTAAATCACTTAGAAGTCATTGCAATTCATGAATCAAGTTGAGAGTGTATTTGGCTGAGATTAGTGATCAAACATATCCAAGAAAAGTGTGGTCTTCCAATGATTAATGATAGCCCAATAATTTTATATGAAAATAATACTGCTTATATCACTCAAATCAGAGGATATATCAAAGGTGACAGAACCAAACATATTTTACCTAAATTCTTTTATACTCATGAACTTCAAGAGAAATGTAAAATTGAAGTCAAACAGATACGATCTAGTGATAATCTGACAGATTTATTCATAAAGACATTACCAACTGTTGAATCCAAGATTTCAAATTTCATATCTACGTGTAGATTTTGATGATAACAAATAAATTCAAGTCTCAAACTCAAATTATTTATGTAATGGAGCGAAGCGCACATCAAGTATAAAAAAACAAGTCTATAAATGAAGTTTATAGATTATTTTTGTATATCTCTTGATAAAATTCGAAATTGGATTAAAACTCCAAATTACTCTTTTTTCTCATAAAACATCAAATTACTTTTTTCATATATGCAAGACATTTTTAAATGTCTTAATTTTGAAAATTATGTTTTTCACATGTGTATAACATTATCAAACAAAATAATTTCGAAAACTATTATTTTTATATAAAATTTTAAATTTATAAGATGATTGATTATCATATTTGACATGTGCACATTTTATTTGAAAGTCTTGAAGGAGGGTGGCGTATTTTTTTGACAAATGTAAAAACTAGATGATTTTGTTTGAAAATCTTAAATGATGGTTGTGTGTTTTTTTGACAAATGCAAAACGTAGATGATTTTATTTGAAAATCTTAAAGGGTGGTTGTGTGTTTTTTTGACATACGCAAAAAAAAGATGATTTGGTTTGAAAAATAAATCATGCTCATTTTGTCATGTGTGAAAAGCAAAATATTAGGTTTGATTTCTTTGAAAAATGAATGGAGTTGTCTTTGACAAATGCAAAAAGGAAATACTTTTATTTGAATTTTTTGAAAAGTGAATAGTGCTCTTATTGATAAGTGAATCTTTTCAAATCTGAAATTGAAAACTTATTTTCCTATAAATAGCTCATTTGAGTTTTGCAAAAATCACAACAAGAGCTTACACATCTATTGTTAAGTTTTGCATCATCCTTTTAAAACTCTCATTCTCTCTTTCTTAAAGTTTTGAGCCTTAATTCTTGTTCTTGTTGAAATAGATATAGGTTGCGCTGTATTGTTTCTATCTCACTCATTGAGGAGTGTACTTTGATAGTCTACCCACTATCAACTCTTGTATCAGTAAGAGGGTGCGTATAACCCTTGTGTGTGTAGAAGGTGTTCTATACAGGGAATAGTTGAATCACCAAATGTGAGGTGATTGGAAGTGTAGAGGGTGTTCTATACGGATTCTTTGGAGCGGTGCTGCTCAGAGGTGTAATAGGTTTCTATCTCCACCTAAAGGAGATTGACTAGTGAATTTGAGATTCTCAAGGGGTAGCTTGAGATGAGGACATAGGTAGTTGGGCTGAATATCGTAAAAATACTGAGTTTGCTTTTTCTTACCCTACTCTTTATATTTCTCACTGCTTTATATTCTATTTATATTTTATATTGTGTATTTGATTTATAAGTATTAATTTTTATAATATAACCCAATTGATCCCTCCTCTTGTGTTAGTCATTTGGGTAACAATTGGTATCAAAGTAAGGGCTCTATTATAAGATTAACTATTTGTTGAGTTAAGATCATATGGCTAACATTGCAGCTACTTTCACTGAAGGTCAATCTAGTAGTCGACCTCTGCTATTTTGTGGAGATAATTATACTTTCTGGAAAGTTGAAATTATAATATTGCTTCAGTCTCAAGGTCAAGAAATCTGAAAATGTATTGTAAATGGGCCTTATATTCCAACAAAAACTGTTGATGGAGTAAAGGTCAATAAGGAAGAGGAAGAGTTTGATCGCGAAGACGATAGATTTTATACTGTGAATGCAATGGCTATGAATTTTCTATATAATGCTCTCAATGGTAATGAATTTAGCAGAATAATGACTTGCAGGACAGCAAAGAAAATTTGGAACAAATTGGAAGTAACATATGAAGGAACTTCGCAAGTCAAAAAATCAAAAATTTATATTCTTACGCATGAATATGAAATGTTTGAAATGAATGATGATGAATTTATATCTTCTATGTATACTCGTTTTACTAATATTATAAATAGTTTGACATCTCTTGGTAAAGTTTAATCCAGTTTGGAGATAGTAAGGAAAATTCTCAATTCCTTGCTAAAACGTTGGGAATCAAAAGTGACAGCGATTCTTGAAGTTAAAGATCTCACAAAACTCGAAGTAAATGAAATTATCGAGTCACTTATTACCCATGAGTACACATTGAAAAGAGGAGAAAAAGAAGGAAAGTAAAAGAATAGTTTGGCACTCAAAGCTGTTCCTTATGAAAGTGAAAGCGATGAAGATAAAGAAAGCAATGACGAAGAGATTGCAATGATCACAAGAAGATTTAAGAGATTCTTGAAAAATAAAGCTCCTCCAAGGAAACATTTCGAAAAATCTTCCAACAAAAATACAGGTAAAAATGATTAATTAATTTGTTATAAATGTAAAAAGTCATGACATATCAAGGTAGATTGTCCCCTACTAAAGAAAGATCGATACAAAGGCAAGAAAGTAATGAAAGCTACATGAGATGATGATTCAAGTAGTTCAGACAGCGACGCATGCAATGAAAAATCCGTAAATCTTTATTTTATGGCTAAAGATGATATTGAGGTAACAAATTTCAAAAATATTGAAATTTTTTCTTATGAAAAATTACAAAATGTTTTAGAAGAGGTATATGAGGAATTAAAAAAATTCAATATCAAGTATACCGCGTTGAAAAAGAAAAATTCTTCTTTAACAAATGAAATTACTGTTTTAAAAAAAGAAAATACAGTTTCAAAAGATGAAAACGATGAACTGAAAAAGAAAGTGTCTGATTTAGAAAAAATTGTTGAAAACTTTACAAATGGAAAAAGAAACTTTGAAAAACTTCTTCTTAGTCAAAATGTGTTTTTGATAAGGTAGGCTTGGGATGCATGCCAAAAGAAAAACTCAAACCCTATAAAAAAGTTTTTTAATAAACCGATTAAATCAAAATTAGATTTTCAAAATTCTTTTCATAAAAATAGATTTTTCAAAGAAAAATATTATTATAATCATTCAAGGTTTTCAAATATGTCATATGTTATTTGTAATTTTTGTAATAGAAATAGTCATAATTATCATAGTTGTCCTATTAGAAGAAAACATACAATGACTATTAAGGCCATATGGGTACTAAAGAATCTTGTTTCTTCTAATATTAATAAATAAATGACCCAAAGAACTTGGGTACCAATAATTTTTTTTAATTGCTTTTGTAGGTATGCATGAAGTCTTCTACAAGTAAAAGTAAATGGTTTTTAGACAACGGATGCTCAAGATACGTGACAGGAGACAAAACTAAATTCATTGATTTCAGTTCTAAAGAAGAAGGATGCGTGATATTTGGAGACAATTCAAAAGGAAAGATCATGGAAATAGAAGGAAAGATCATCAAGACTTAGTACAAGATGCAACCAAACAGTGAAAACATGTGAAAGATCATCCACTAGAACAAATTCTAGGAGAATCTTCACGAGGTATAAGTACTTGATGAAATACTTATTGATGAATCATGGATTCTAGCTATGCAAGAAGAGCTAAATCAATTTGAAAGAAATAATGTATAGACACTTGTTCCTAGACCTAAAAATCATGCTGTTATTGGAACAAAATGAGTTTTTGGAAATAAAAAAAGACGAATCTGGAATCATCACTAGAAATAAGGCTCGACTTGTAGCCCAAGATTTCAATCAAGAGGAAGGAATCGATTATGATAAAACATATGCACCTGTCACAAGATTAGAAGCTATTCGACTGTTACTTGCATATGCATGCTATAAAAATTTTAAATTTTTTCAAATGGATGTTAAAAGTGCTTTCTTAAATGGTTTTATAAATGAAGAGGTATATGTTGAGCGACCTCCAGGTTTTGAAAATCATATTTCTCCTAATCATGTTTTTAAGCTCACAAAAGTATTATATGGACTCAAACAAGCTCCTAGAGTTTGGTATGAGAGGTTTAGTGGTTTCTTGATTGAGAAAGGTTTTTCTAGAGGAAAGATCGATACAACTCTTTTTATCAAATATGAATAGGATGATATTCTTCTAGTTCAAATTTATATTGATGATATAATATTTGGTGCTACTAATAAAAATATGTGCCAAGATTTTGCTAAGAGCATGGAGGAAGAATTTGAAATGAGCATGATGGGAGAACTTAATTTCTTTTTTGTATTGCAAATCAAGCAAGCAAAAAGTGGAACATTCATCAATCAGTCAAAATATATCAAAGACTTACTCAAAAAATTTAAGATGGAAGGTGCAAAGGTAATTGGAACACCAATGAGTCCAACCACTAAACTTGATAAATATGAAAGCGGTAAGCCAGTTGACTCAAAGGTATATCGAGGTATGATTGGTAGTTTATTATATTTGACAGTTAGTAGACCTGATATTATATTTAGTGTATGTTTATGTGCACGTTTTCAATCATCTCCAAAGCAATCTCATTTGATTGCAGTCAAGCTATTTTTAGATATTTTGCCGGTACCATTGACCTAGGGTTATGGTATGCTAAGTACACTTCGTTCAATCTTATTAGTTATTCAGATGCGGATTATACTGGTTGCAAAGTTGATCGAAAAAGTACTAGTGGAACATGTCATTTTTTAGGTCATGCACTCGTTTCATGGTTTAGTAAAAAGTAAAATTCTGTTGCATTATCTACTGCTGATGCAGAATATGTTGCTGCAGGCAGTTGTTGTACTTAAGTTCTTTACATGAAGCAACAACTTGAGGATTTTAAACTTATGTACAATCACATTCCAATTAAATATGATAATACAAGTGCTATAAATCTTTCAAAGAATCCAATACAACATTTTCGGACCAAACATATCGAAATTAGATATCATTTTCTTAAAGATCATGTGCAGAAGGGCGATATTGTATTAAGATTCACTAGCACACATGATCAATTGGCAGACCTTTTCGCAAAACCCCTACCAGAAGATAGATTATGCATGATTAGAAGAGAAACATGAATGATGCATGCCATGAATATCTACTAGATACTTTTATTTCATTATCTCAAATGACCTATAAAAACTTGAGATGTTTAGCCCCATCATTCAAAATGCATTTGCTCCTCATAAATTTTCATGTCATCCTTGTCTAAAGGATTAGGCAATCGAAATGCAGAGACAAGGAAAGATTTTAAATCCTTATTCTGTTATTTTAAGTCTACTATTTTTTTGTTAGACTCTTGAACAAGTCGTTGAAGAATATTAATATTCTCATTAAATTTCTTTATCTCGTGGGTTTTGGACTGCAACCGAGCGGAAAAAGCGACAATCGACGATGAGTATCAAGTTCTGAGACTCACAAGCTCATAAATGGCATCATGATCTGATTTATTAGCCAAATCAGTGTTTTGCTGCTTCATGGCACCTACGACAGATGTAGAAATAGATTGATCATGAGAAGCATTGAAGGAAAATTGATGAGCCATTAAAATTTTGTAAAGTGAGAATGAAGATGAACTACAGCAATGAGAAGAAGATTTGATGCGGATTAGATAAAACTAAGGATTACTTTTATAAAGATGAAAATAAGTAGAAGACAAACTGTCATCTCTTCAAATCTTACTTAGTCAATCTTACAAGATATGTTGGATGCATATTGTCAAAAGTTACCGAACTAAGCTAGCGAGATTAATTATAATTGTCCCTATTTCTCTCGTGAAATGCTGTCATTATTTGCTGATGTTGACTCTGTGCTTGAATTCTTACTTGTTCCGATTCCTCTATTCGAAATTTTAGAACACGAGTTAATTCCGTCAAATCTTTATTTTCTTGCTTTAACCTTTATTTTTTCTACCTTTATTTGCAAACTTTTGATGCAGAACAGATATTTGATTGTTAAGTCGATCAACCTCATTTGCCCTCGCTAGTAATCTCCGAGACCTGGTTATAATAGAGGCAGCATATTAAGCACTGAGAGTTCTTGATGCTGCAACAACCTCAAAATCAGTCCTACTAGAAAAATGTATTTCTGCTTCTATCATGGTGTTGACAATCTCATGAGATAAAATGACTGGTTGAGACGGTTCCTGAGTCAAATCCGGAATATCAAACGAAAATTTTTCCACCATTTTATTGTTTTGAATAAACAGAAACTGGATCAATAAGTGGTGTGAAAGTTTATTTGAGTATCCGACAGGTGAAAACAGTCTTTTAAACAACAACTTTCAAATCTCAATAATATTTAATTTTTCAACAACATCACGTAGATTTGAATCTGCTTTCGCATCGACTGCTAGAGTTAGGCCTCCAATCTTTGCAGGTTTTGTTGGACACGCGTGGCTCTGTACCGAATTGCCAGAGTTAAACCTTTAACCTTTGCTACCTTTGTCGGACACGGATAACTTCACTTATTCAACTTCAAATATCTGCAACATCTAATTCGTCAATAACATCAAGCAGATTTAAATCTTCTTACACACCGAGACAATAAAGTTCGGCTCCAGTCTTTGCAGTTTTTGTCGGGCACGGGTGGTTCCCGCACCGTTTTATTTGGTTATCGCTTATTGCGGAAAAAAATCTTACTAAAACCAATTGCGGTTCCTTTTTAATGATGCCAAAAGGAAGAGAAATTTTAGACGTAAATATTTAGATTTTTAACTCTGTTATATATGCTGGAATTATGTTTATCTATTACTTGAAAAACTAACGCATATTCTCAGGGGGAGCTTAAGCATTACTGCAAGTCTCAAAATCCTACTAAGTATTTGTCATCATCAAAAAGGGGGAGATTGTTGAATCCAAGGTTTCAAATTTCGTATCTACGTGTAGATTTTGATGATAACAAATAAATTCAAGTCTCAAACTCAAATTATTTACGCAATGGAGCGAAGCGCACATCAAGTATAAAAGAACAAGTTTACAAATGAAAATCATAGATTATTTTTGTATATCTCTTGATAAAATTTGAAATTGGATTAAAACTCCAAATTACTCTTTTTTCTCATAAAACATCATTTTTCACATATGTAAGACATTTTTAAATGTCTTAATTTTGAAAATTATGTTTTTCACATGTGCATAACATCATTAAACAAAATAATTTTGAAAACTATTATTTTTATATAAAAATTTGAATTTATAAGATGATTGATTATCATATTTGACATGTGCACATTTTGTTTGAAAGTCTTGAAGGCGGGTGGTGTATTTTTTTGACAAATGTAAAAGGTAGATGTTTTGTTTGAAAATCTTAAAGGATGGTTGTGTGTTTTTTTGACATATACAAAAAGAAGATAATTTGATTTGAAAAATAAATTATGCTCATTTTTTCAAATTTGAAATTGGATTAAAACTCCAAATTACTCTTTTTTCTCATAAAACATCATTTTTCACATATGTAAGACATTTTTAAATGTCTTAATTTTGAAAATTATGTTTTTCACATGTGCATAACATCATTAAAAAAAATAATTTTGAAAACTATTATTTTTATATAAAATTTTAAATTTATAAGATGATTGATTATCATATTTGACATGTGCACATTTTATTTGAAAGTCTTGAAGGAGGGTGGCGTATTTTTTTGACAAATGTAAAAGCTAGATGATTTTGTTTGAAAATCTTAAATGATGGTTGTGTGTTTTTTTGACAAATGCAAAACGTAGATGATTTTATTTGAAAATCTTAAAGGGTGGTTGTGTGTTTTTTTGACATACGCAAAAAAAAGATGATTTGGTTTGAAAAATAAATCATGCTCATTTTGTCATGTGTGAAAAGCAAAATATTAGGTTTGATTTCTTTGAAAAATGAATGGAGTTGTCTTTGACAAATGCAAAAAGGAAATACTTTTATTTGAATTTTTTGAAAAGTGAATAGTGCTCTTATTGATAAGTGAATCTTTTCAAATTTGAAATTGAAAACTTATTTTCCTATAAATAGCTCACTTGAGTTTTGCAAAAATCACAATAAGAGCTTACACATCTATTGCTAAGTTTTGCATCATTCTTTTAAAGCTCTCATTCTCTCTTTCTTAAAGTTTTGAGCCTTAATTCTTGTTCTTGTTGAAAGAGATATAGGTTGCGCTGTATTGTTTCTATCTCACTCATTGAGGAATGTACTTTGATAGTCTACCCACTATCAACTCTTGTATCAGTAAGAGGGTGCTTATAACCCTTGTGTGTGTAGAAGGTATTCTACGTAGGGAATAGTTAATTCACCAAGTGTGAGGTGATTGGAAGTGTAGATGGTATTCTACACAGATTCTTTGGAGCAGTGCTACTCAAAAGTGTAATAGGTTTCTATCTCCACCTAAAGGAGATTGACTAGTAAATTTGGGATTCTCAAGAGGTAGCTTGAGACGAGGACGTAGGCAATGGGGGTGAATCTCGTAAAAATACTGAGTTTGCTTTTTCTTACCCTACTCTTTACATTTCTTGCTGCTTTATAATCTGTTTATATTTTATATTGTGTATTTGATTTATAAGTATTAATTTTTATAATATAACCCAATTCACCCCTCCTCTTGTGTTAGTCATCTGGGCAACACCAACCATGACATTCAAGAAGATTGTGCATAACATTGGAATGCGAAGACTCAAGGATTTATCGTCATACACTTTTCAGGGGAAGTAAATGTTTTGAAGACTTGTGCTGATTGTACTCTTTTTCCTTCGTTAAGGTTTTGTCCCACTAGGTTTTCTTTTGCAAGGTTTTAATGAGACAATCTTAAAGTATTTGTAGATACATAAGAAAACTGTACTCTTTTGCTTTCGTCATTGGTTTTTCTTCCCACTAAGTTTTTATTTGGTAAGGTTTTAATGAGGCAGATTCTTTATGGGTGGTCATTTAAGGAGGAGTGTAATGAACGAAGATTATTGGAGATGTGGCTACTGCCCCTGTCCCACCACCAAAATTATGTGAATGACCCTACTACTATTATTTTAAATCTTTTATAGTGACTTGCATGGTAACTTGCATAGTAATTTCAAGGCCTATAAGTATGTGATCTAGTTGTTATGAAATTTATAGGAAAATAAATAGAAACAAGAAAGTTTCAGAGAGTTTCAAAAGAGTTTCTTTTCTTTTGCAATAATAGTTCCTTTTTAGTTATATATATATATTTACAAGTTATTGTATGTGCTTCTACGTAATCACTAGCTTGAACCTTTCTTCCTCTGTAAGAGAGAATTTGTTCCATAATTCTGACAAGTCTTCTGCCATGTAGAACCTTGTATCACTAATATCTCAAAGTAGACCTTGTTGATCACTTTTACAAAACTATTCAATTTATTTTATTTTATTTAATCACTATAATTTTTATATATTTCTACATAAAATAAAATAAATAATTAATTTTTTCAAGCTTCAAAAAAAAAAATATTAAAAAAATATTTTGTAGTGTACAATATTTTATTTAAGTTTCAGTTTTTATCTCAACTTATCTTATTTACGAAAACAAATGAAGTCTTAGTTAATCACTGTATATCTTAGCACTTGAGTGTAATAGCTAGATCGAAAGCTTGCCTTAGGCAAATAAACCTGCCACGTCTGAAAATGAAGGAAGTTCTTTCTCCTCACTAGAAACTGCCAGAAATGAGAGGAAACTTGATTAATGCTTGAGTCTATTATCATATACACGAGACTTATGATCCTCTTATGATTTATCACATTATCACATTATATCATTGTTATAAAACTAAAGATATAAACTACTATTGCAAAATAGAAATATATAAGAAATTCTCTCTAAAACTCTTAAGAATTGAAACTTTCTTTCTCCCTCTATATTTTCTTATGAATTTCATTACAACTGAAGCCCCTATTTACAGGCTTTGAAATTACTATGTAAGTTACTATACAAGTCACTATGCAGAATTTAAAATAATAGTTGTGGGGTCATTCACATAATTTTAGTGGTAGGACAGGGGGCGGCGGCTGTCCCTCCACTTACGGATTAATTTTGTTACACTCTCCCTTTAATGATCACCCATAAAGAATCTGCCTCGTTAAAACCTTGCCAAGGAAAAACCCAGTGGGAAGAAAAACCAATGGCGAAGGAAAAAGAGTACAGTCTTCTTATGTATCCACAAGTGCTTTAAGATTGCCTCATTAAAACCTTGCAGAGGAAAACCCAGTGGGACAAAACCTTAGCGAAGGAAAAAGAGTATAATCAGCACATTTACTCCCCCTGAAAAGTGCATGACAAAAGATTTTTGAGTCTTCACATTCCAATGTTATGCACAATCTTCTTGAATGTGGAAGTTGGTAACGTCTTTATGAATAAATCTGCCAGATTATCACTAGATCGTATCTGCTTGACATCAATTTCACATTTCTTTTGAAGTTCATGAGTATAAAAGAATTTATGTGAAATATATTTGATTCTGTCACCTTTAATATATCCTCCTCTGATTTGAGTGATACAAGCAATATTATTTTCATATAAGATTGTTGGGCTATTATTGATCATGAGAAGTCCATAGTTTTTCTGGATATGTTGAATAACTGATCTCAGCCAAATACACTCTCGACTTGCTTCATGAATAGCAATGATCTCTGAATGATTTGAAGAAGTAGCAGATAGTGTCTGCTTAACAGATCTCCATAATATGGCAGTATCTCCATAAGTAAATAAATATCTAGTTTGAGATCTACTTCTGTGTGGGTATGAAAGATAACCTACATCTGCATACCTAATCAATTGTGGACTTGATCCACGTTGATAAAATAATCCCAAATCAACCGTACCATGAAGGTAATGAAGGACATGTTTAATGCCATTCCAATGCCTTCGAGTTGGTACAGAACTATATCTTGCAAGCAGATTAATTGAGAATGTAATATCTGGTCGAGTGTAATTTACAAGATACATCAAAGCTCCAATTGCACTAAGATATGGTACTTCAGGACCAAGAATTTCTTCATTGTCATCATAAGGACGGAATGGATCATTCTTCACATCAAGTGTTCGAACAATCATTGACTACTTAGGGGATGAGATTTGTCCATATAAAAATGCTTTAGGACTTTCTCGGTATACATGGACTGATGAATAAAAATTCCATTTGGCAAGTGCTCGAGCTGCAGGCCGAGACAAAGTTTTGTTTTGCCAAGATCTTTCATTTCAAATTCATTCTTTAAATATATAGTAGATTTTGAGATCTCTTAAGGAGTTTCCACAATATTTAAATAATAAACATAAACCACAATAATGACAAATCCAGATTCTGATTTCTTGATAAAAACACATAGGCATATAGGATTATTTTCAAATCCTTCTTTCAATAGATATTCGCTTAAGCAATTATACCACATGCACCCGGATTGCTTCAACCCATATAAAGATCTTTGTAGTCTGATTGAGTACATATTTCTGGATGTACTTGTAGATGCTTCAGACATTTGATATCCTTTAGGGATTTTCATATATATGTCATGGTCTAAGGATCTATATAAATATACAGTGACCACATCCATCAACCGCATTTCTAATCTTTTTGTAACAACCAGACTAATCAAAAATCTAAATGTGATTGCATCCATAACGGGAGAATATGTTTTTTCATAATCAATCCCGAGTTTCTGCAGGAAATCTTGTGCGACAAGCCGTGCTTTGTACCGCACAATTTCATTTTTCTCATTATGTTTTCGTACAAATACTCATTTATATCCAATAGGCATTACACCCTTTGGTGTTTGGACAACAGGTCCAAATACTTCTCGCTTTGCTTGCGAATTTAATTCAGCTTCAATAGCTGCTTTCCATTTTGGCCAATCATTTCTACGTTGACATTCTTCGACGATTTTTGGCTCACTTTCTTCATTACTTCTAGTAATGTCAAGGGCCATTTTATATGAAAATATGTTGTCAACAACAGTTTTATTTCTATCCAGAATTTCTCCAATTTTAATGAAATGTATTGAGATCTCATTATTTTCAGGTACCTGTTCCTCTTCAGGGGAAAACATTTCATGACACACCTATTCAGGAGGTCACTTTTCAGGAGATTTATACTCTTCATGAGTTTCCTCTTCAGGAGATTTTGGAATAGAAGATTTGAGCTCTTTAGGAGCATCAATTATTTTTGTAGCCTGTATTGTGGGTACGTGTTCTTCAGGAACACCAAATTCATTTTGTATTCTTTTCCTTTTGGGAATTTTGTCTTTTGTACCAATAGGTCTTCCACGCTTCAGGCGTGCCTTAGATTCACCTATTGCTGTTTTGACAATTTATCCTTCAGGGACTTCAATCCTTGCTGGAACATTAACAGTAGGAATATAAGATTTTACTACACTTTTAGTGTCAGTAAATACATCCGGTAATTGATTTGCAACATTTTGCAAATGAATAATCCTCCGAACTTCCCGTTTACATTCATTTGTAGGAGGATCAAAATGAGACAGGGTCTTATTATCCCAAGTAATATCTTGTCGTGCTTCAGGCACCGACTTTTCTTTACCCATTAACGGAAAATTGGATTCGTCAAAATGACACTAACATTTTGAGGGGTTCAAGGTATCTAATAATAAATGGAGAATCAAAACCAACATATATCCCAAGTCTACATTGAGGGCCCATTTTTGTATGTTGTGGAGGCACAATTGAAACATATACAGCACATCCAAAAGTACGAAGATGAGAAATATTTGATTGTTGACCAAATGCAAGCTGTAATGGAGAATATTTATGATATGCAGATGGTCTAATGCGAATTAGAGATGCTGCATGAAGTATAGCATGTCCCCAAGTAGAAACAGGTAGTCTTGATTTCATAAGTAAAGGTCTAGCGATTAGTTTTGTGTGTGTATAGGCAAAGACTCAGCTAAACAGTTTTTTGTGTGTGTATAGGCAATATGATGTTCAACATCTATTCCTATTGACATGCAATAATCATTAAAAGTTTGAGACGAAAATTCACCTGCATTATCCAATCGAATGGTCTTAATTGGATACTCAGGAAATTGTGCTCGTAGTTTGATTATCTGAGCAAGAAGTCTAACAAATGCAACATTTCTAGTGGAAAGCAGACAAATATGTGACCATCAACTAGATACATCAATCAAAACCATAAAATATATAAATAGTCCACTTGATGGATGAATAAGCCTACATATATCTCCGTGAATCTTTTGTAAAAAGGATGGAGATTCAACAATGACTTTTGAGGGAGATGGTCTGATAATCAACTTACCTTGAGAACATGCAGAGCACGGAAATTCATTAGATAAAAATATCTTTTGATTCTTTAAGGGATGCCCATGCGAATTTTCAATAATTCGTCTCTTCATTATATATGTCAGATGTCCAAGGCGATCATGCCAAGTCATAAATACTTTAGGGTCAATGCACTTTTGGTGCATTACCATATATGATTCAATTGTTCTCATCTTTGTATAATACAATCCAGAACATAGAGCAGACAGTTTTTCTAATAAGAGCTTCTGGCCCGATATTGTTTTAGTAATAAGAAGATGCTCTTTACTGCCTTTATTGGTCGTTTCAATATAATAGTCATTACGACGTATATCTTTGAAACTTAATAAATTTCTTCTGGATTGTGAAGAGAATAGAACATCATCAATACAAAATTTGGTGCCATTAGGCAATACAATATAAGCTCTTCCGGAGCTCTCAATTAAATCTGATGAACCTGATATGATATGGACATAGGTTTTACTCAGTGTTAGATTTTGAAAATATTTATTTTCTTTGAGAATTGTGTGAGTTGTAGCACTGTCAGCCAGATATATATCTTTATCATTCAACTCAGAGATAAAAAATTCATCAATGTGATCCAATTCTACAAAATATACAAAACTTTTATTACAGATAGAAAAAAATATATTAATTGAGTGGAACACTTCCATCTCCAATTAAGTGTTCAATACTACCTTCAGGATGATTAAAGAAATCAGAGACATTAAGATGAGTAACATCTATATCTACTAAATTTAATAAATCATCTGATGGTTCTACTAAATTTGTTTCATGCACTTTATTCTTTCCTTTAATAGAAGCTTGATATAAATCAGCTAAGTGCTTGGCCGTACGACAGGTACGTGACCCATGTCCAGTCATTCCACATCTATGTCACACCTCTTCACTTTTCATTGAAGAATTATTCTGGGGATTTTCGCCCCTTTCTGAATTGTACTACTTCTAGTAATACGGTATATTATTATCCCTTTTAATGTTGTTACTTCTGGGACTAATATTTCTATAATTTCTCCTACCACGTCTACGCCCCCGATTTCTTCTAAAGGATGCACCATTCACTTCAGGGAATGATGAAAACTTATTACCATTCACTTCAGGGAATGATATTGAGCCAGTAGGGCATGACTGGTAGTTTTCTAATAAGAGCTCATTGTTCTGCTCAGCTACTAGAAGACATGATATAAATTCAGAATATTTCTTGAACTTTCTCTCTCGATACTGCTGCTACAGGAGCACATTCGAGGTATGAAATGTAGTATAAGTCTTCTCTAGCATATCATCATCGATGATTTTCTCATCGCATAATTTTAATATTTAGTTTATTTTAAAAAGTGCAGAATTATACTCACTAACACTTTTATAATCTTGCAACCTCAGGTGTAACCATTGAAAACGACCTCTTGGGTGGATAACGGTCTTCTGGTGTTCATACATCTCCCTTAAATTGTTCCACAAAATATAGGGATCTTTTACTGTAAGATATTCAGTTTTCAATTCTTCGTGAAGATGGTGGCGAAGGAAAATCATTGTTTTAGCACGGTCCTGCAGGGATGCTTGATTTCCTTCTTTAATAGTTTCTCTCAGGTTCATTGCATCAAGATGAATTTCAGCATCAAGTATTCAGGATAAATAATTTTTCTTAGATATGCCAAGAGCAACAAATTCTAATTTTATAAGATTTGCCATTTTTTACACATATAAATAATGAAATAAATATGTGTATCTCAGAAAATATATTTATAAATTCACACAGATAATCATCAATAAAATATATTAAAGATTGCAAATAATATATTGAAAAACTTACAGAAGAATAAGACCACTAGTTTCAGAATTGGTAGAACTGTCGTGCTGATAACGTGTTATAAAACTAAAGACAGAAACTACCATTGTAAAACAAAAATATATAAGAAACTCTTTCTGAAACTTTTAAGAACTGAAACTTTCTCTCTCTCTCTCTCTCTCTCTATATATTTTCTTATGAATTTCATTACAACTGAAGCTCCTATTTATAAGTTTTGAAATTACTATGTAAGTTATTATGCAAAATTTAAAATAATAATGATGAGGTCACTCACATAATTTTAGTGGTGGGACAGGGGGCAGCGGCCGTCCTTCCACTTACGGATTAATTTCGTTACGATATTGTACACGTAGCACGCGGGAAGCAGAAAGGTATGTAATATATATGCGACATCATGATGACTGTCACCTTCCGTCATTAAACTAACGGAGTTTCTTGGATTGATCTGTTCGGATATTTGATGATAAAATTGCGATGCATGGTAACACAATTTCTCACTTATACTAATTTGTCTGAACACGGATTTTCTTTGACATTGATATATGGAACATTCTCAGGACTTTACAAAAGTTGTATTACTTTAATACTATCCAGCTGGCTTAATAAGCGCTCTATCAGCTTTCCCGTGTTTCGTCGTTATCCAAGCTCTTAGATATAATATTCTCAGCATTATTACCATCGTGATATCCAACCAACCAGCTTGTATATATGCCTACGTATAATTAATCGTTAACCACAGAATCTAATTAAATGTTTAATTACTAGAATCATGAATATCTACTGACCATATAACATGCATTTAATTTGTACGAGTTTTTCCCTTTTAAAGAACGGAAAACTCGCGCAATATTAATGTTGGAATAAGAGATCAATTAGTACTACAACCACATAAAGATTTTATGAATGCTAGCTTACAAATTGATGTGATTTTATGTAATAAGTTTACAATAAAAATAATTTTACATGAACTTGATCATGTACTACATCAAAACATGCCACTTTCTTAGTCTTGTTTTGAGAAAGAAAATTTATATTCTCAAGCCTGTGTCTAGAGAGTACCTAATGAATGAAATACTTAAATGACATTATTTAATTTGGAAGATAAATTCTAAAATTAAAATCTTACAAATCAAATCTCACAATATAAAAGTAGATGATGTGCTTTGTACACCAACTAAAAAATATATAAAATAATGACTTATTAGAATATTACCATACTTCACTACAACAAAAAGTAGTTTTTGGGGCCAAGTTTTTTTTCAGGGACACAAATTATGCAAGAAATACTTATTTTTGACATATCATTTCTGGCGCTTTGTTTTTTTGCGAGAAAAGTTATTTATTCTGGTAGAAGAGAGTTCTTCAAAAAATAAATTTGGTTAAATTCGGCTAGTGCTAATGGTTTTTTTTTTTTTGCGATTTTTAACTATTTATTGTGCTTGTATAATACCGAAAGTAGTCTTGTAAAAATAAAATCGGTGCCCCATCCCCTTTCTTTCTCCCCAATCCCTAATATTATCATCATCTCTATGATACTCCGCCTGATTCTCTCCAACCCTACTCTCTCTCTCTCTTTGTGATTGTGCTTCCCTATCATATTGTATCATGCTATTGTGCTATTGTGGTCGCCGTCCTGGTTCGCGGGTGAGTGTCTCTCTCCCTCTCCGTTCATTTCTCTCTCTCTCGTGCTCTCTCTCTCTCTCTCACGCGTTCTTTCGGCTTCTCTTTGATTTATTGTTGCGATGTTAGGTGGTTATTGGTTTTGGCTCTCGAAGTGATTGCGATTGCAGGTAAGGATCTCTCCCTCGCCCTTTTGTTATGTGTTTTCTATAACGCCCCAATAGAAGGCCCAAATTACATGGTCTATACTCCAAAAGAACTAGTCACTAATACAATTGGAGTCCTATTAGAATCTTATAAAGAGTTAGAACTTCTTCTTCCCAAACAATGTGAGATCCCATCTACCACCTATCTTATCATTCTCATATGGGGTATCACAATTTACCCTCCTTAGATGCCCGACGTCCTTGTCGGGCTTGTCCATTATAGGTGGCATGGCTTATGTCCCACATTTCTGGTTGGGATAGTCTTTGATACCATTTCTAACGCCCCAATGGAAGGCCCAAACCACATAACCTATTCTCCAAAAGGACTAGTCAATAATACAATTGGAGTCCTATTGGAACCTTATAAAGAGCTATAACTTCTTATTTCCAAGCAATGTAGGATCCCATACACCACCTATCTTATCATTCTCATATGGGGTGTCACATTTTCTATTAGGAATCATCTCATTGAGTTTTTTAATTTGTTATGTGATTCCTGAGATTTTCGGATTTGTTTGGGTCAATCTTCTTGGATCGGTGTTTGTCGTCTGTTCAAATCCGATGAAAAAAAAGTAGCAAGACTGTTCTTGAACGGACGACTGATGAGTGCACAAAAATGCACTCTAAATACTCTATTTAAATACTAAAAGAAATGAGAAAACAATGGATATAACTCATGTTAATAAAATTAATGGTCATTTATCTTGAGATAGATATAAGCATGATTTAATATATTGATGAGAATATAAAATGCCATATTTTCCTCTCTTAATGTTTAAAACTTTATTCTTATTTGATGCCTAAATATACTCATTATTCTTATATTTTGATTTAGGACACAAATGGAGACATTAGGAGCAAATGAAGATAATTGCGGAATTTCAGACAGTTTTGACATCTTTTCGTAAAATGGGCATAACTCTCTCATCCAATCTCCGATTGAGCTGATTCAAGATGATCTAGAACCGCAAGAGAAATATCTATAACTTTTATGTTTTGTGTTTGAAGAGATATCCACTCAATCTAAGACAAAATCGACCATCAAGTGGACGAACCTGCACTTGACGTTCCTGGATATTTTTCAGCCACTTGCATCAAATCCAAATACAAGATGAAGTGCACTCAAGTTTCTTCAAGACAAATTATTTGACCACAAGATATTAAGTCATACAAGACAACTAATAGATAGAGAAACAAAATTGAAACACTCAACCTACAAGCAAAATCCAGCTCATGGATGGTGGGAAAACAAATGATCAAAATGACAACTCACAAATCACTTGGATTCAAGAATGGCACATGGCAAAACAAGTTGAAATTGTGATGATTTTGTCATGACAACTTGCATGAAGGATGCTTATAAATAGAAGGGAGGGGTGTGTGTTCTAAGACCATGCTTAGTGTGCTTGGATGCCTTGGAAGATACATTGTTTGAGAGCTTGAGAAAAGAAAAGAAAAACCAAAGAAGAGAGAAGAAAATAATGGTTGGCTCTTCCATATTATCCCTTAGAGAATTTTTGTTGCATATTTTCAATATGTGTAACTAATTTTCTAGTAGAGCTAGGGATGAATTTGTATATATGATGGTATTTGTAATTGTTTTTGATTCATATATGTGTTCTTCAAATATTAAACTCTTTTGTTTAGTCATTCGAAATTTATTATAAATGTTTTCATAACCAAATAATCTTAGAATTTATTTCATTTATAGATTCAGTCATACTTTTTCTATTAAATGCAATAATCCTTTGATTATGTTTGGTTCAATTGATTATCTATTTTAATTTAATTCTCTGCTGCAATATTGCTCTACGAGTATATTGTCGACGCTGAATTTCTTTAATATCGATAACAATTCCTGTTCTTATATTGTGACGAATGATTTTTCGAAAGATTACATTTGATTTAAATCTGGTTATTAATGTTTTATTTTCCGATTGAAAATTTGGACATAGAATTTTCAATTGAGTTATTAATGAATCGAAAATAATTAAAATACCAATTATATACAAAGGATTCCCGATGCTTTACTTTTCGCACTCATCTAAATCTTTTTGTTAATTTCGTTACTGTTCTTCAATTTCTCAATCCATCTCCCTGTGGAATCGACACCCCAAAGCTATACTGCAAACGACCGCGTTATTCTTTGGGCGTAATCAAATTTTGGCGCCGTTGCCGGGGAGACGGTAAAAGAATTTGTAGTTTTTTTTTTAGTAGTTTGTTAAAAAAAAAAAAAAAAAGAGAGCGGTAGCTTCGTTCATTTTCTTTTTAGCTTTCTGCATCTTTATTTTATTTTAGTTTTATTTTCGTAATTTTTTTTTTTTCAGTATTACGCTTTTCTTTACTTTGCATGCGCAGGTACAGAGATGCTTTTGGACGGTTTGCTAGTAGACCCGTGCTAGAATCAGATTCAGAATCTAATTTTTCTAATCGCTTGTTTGATAATTCTTCCAATTCTGACGCGATGAGTGAACACGTGGACCAACCTGTTAGAACCCTCCAAGATTATCTTCATCCCGCACGAACAGCCACACCATCCTGTATTATGTTCTCACCTAATGTTCGTCATGTAGATTTTAAAACGGGAATGATACAATTACTTCCGACTTTCCATGGTCTAGAAAATGAAAACCCCTATGTTCATATTAGGGAATTTGAGGAAGTAGTTGCAACATTTCACGGTCAAAATACCACTGACGAAACGGTAAGGCTAAAGTTCTTTCCTTTTTCTTTGAAAGATAAAGCTAAGAGTTGGTTGTACTCACTAAGACCACGGTCTATTGGAACATGGAGTGAGATGACTCAAGTGTTTTTCAATAAATACTTTCCCCAACATAAGACTAATGCTTTAAAAAGACAAATCTCTACCTTTGCACAAAAGGATAGTGAGACTTTGTACCAGTCTTGGGAAAGATTTAAAGAATTACTGAGTATGTGTCCCCACCATGGATATGAGAATTGGCGCTTAGTGAGTTATTTCTATAAAGGCCTTACGCCCAGGGAACGTCAATTCGTGGAAATGATGTGCAATGGAGAATTTTTACAAAAAAATCCCGATGAGGCCATAGAGTACCTCAATGAGCTTGCTGAAAAAGCTCATACTTGGACTGGACCTAGTGCTACTGATAGCACAAACAGGTCACGACCTACAGGAAACTTGAGTGGTGGTATTTACCATCTAAGGGAGGAGGATAACCTTAAGGCTAAGGTTGAAATGCTCACCAGAGAATTAGAGTTATTGAAAACTAAAAACTCAAAACCAACACACACGGCTAATCATGCAGAATCTTTTGGGCCATGTGTTGTCTGTGGTGGGATAGATCATCATTCCCAAGAGTGTCCTACACATACTAACATGAATGGTATGTATGAGGAACAAAGTAATGCTCTAGGTATGTACAAAAAGCCTTTCACACCTTACTCTGAAACCTACAACCCAGGATGGCGTAATCATCCCAACTTCAGCTGGAAGTCTGAAAACCAGCAGCCTGCACAACTCTCTAGATCATATCCTGCACCATACCATGCACCTCAATCTTCTAGAAATTCTTTAGAAGATACTTTGCATACTTTTATTGAAATACAGGGTAAGACTAATCAAAAATTTGAATCTTTGATTATGCAGGTTGTCGAAGAAAATAAGGAAATCAAGAGCCAGGTGTCTAAAATAATGAGTTCATTGACTATGAATGAGAAAGGTAAGTTTCCTTCCCAAACTCAATCTGTACCTCATGGTCAACATATGGCACAAGGAGATCTGAAGGACGTAAACGCCATTGTGACACGAAGTGGTAAGTCCCTACGTGATCCAATAATAGACAAAAAAAAGGATGTAGAGAAAGATCAAGATAGCAGCAGTCCTGAGCTTCCCAAAGAACTTGAGGTAACAAATCCTGAGGAACCTGCGGTAACAAAAAATCCTGGTAAGGTACCTTTTCCTCAAGCATTAAAGTCAAGCAAACAAACTCTAGATCATAACAATGATATTTTGGAAAATCTTAGACAGGTAAAAATTAATCTTCCTCTTTTGCATGTAATTAAACAAGTTCCTACTTACGCAAAAATTCTCAAAGATTTGTGTACAGTTAAGAGGAAGCATTATGTGAAGAAGACTGCATTCTTGACAGAGCAAGTTAGTGCTCTAATTGAACAGCGGATTCCCCCTAAGTACAAGGATCCTGGATGTCCAACCATCACATGCAACATTGGCAATCATGAGCTTGGACAGGCCTTGCTAGATTTAGGGGCTAGTGTAAATTTGATGCCATATTCTATTTATTTGCAATTAGGATTGGGAGAAATCAAACCAACTTCTGTGGTATTGCAATTGGCTGATCGTTCAGTTAGAGCACCACGGGGTGTGGTAGAGGATGTTTTAATTCAAGTTGACAAATTTTACTATCCTGTTGATTTCTTAATTCTAGACACTAGTTCTGCTGTAGAAACCACCTCTAAAATTCCATTAATTTTAGGTAGACCTTTTCTTGCTACTTCTAATGCTCTTATCAATTGCAGAAATGGATTGATGAAACTCTCTTTTGGCAATATGACTCTTGAGGTAAATATTTTTCATATTGCAAAACAGCCAGAAGAGGATGTCGAGTGTCATCAGACATACATGATTGACTCACTTATAGAAATGGATGTTCTTACAACTCATGACTCAGATTCCCTTGAATACTTTATTTTTAATTCTGAATTTAATCCTATAAGTGATTCATCTGATGTATTTGACATTTGTGCTATTTTTGACAGAACTCATGATTATAGCACGCAGGCATGGCAACCAAAGTTTGAGAAGTTGCCTGAAAAAAGAGAAAGACAGATTCCTTCAAGTAGGGAAGCCCCTAAAGTTGAATTAAAATCCCTACCTAAGGGTTTAAAGCATGTTTTCCTTGGTCCAGGTGATACTTTTCCTGTTATTATTTCATCTGAATTATCTGAGTCCCAAGGTGAGAAATTAATTCAGATTTTATGCAAATATAAATCAACCCTAGGATGGAGTATTGCTGATATAAAAGGCATTAGTCCCCTAATCTGTACTCATAAAATAAATTTAGAGGAAGGAACTAATCCTCGAAGAGACCCCCAGCGTAGACTTAATCCCACAATGAAAGAAGTTGTGAAAAATGAAGTATTGAAACTATTAGATGCAGGAATGATATATCCTATTGCTGATAGTAAATGGGTAAGTCCTACGCAGGTTGTTCCTAAAAAGTCAGGAGTAACTGTGATAAAAAATGACCTTGGAGAGTTAGTCCCTACAAAACTGGTGACTGGTTGGCGGATGTGCATTGATTACAGAAAATTAAATGCCGCCACACGAAAAGACCATTTTCCGCTTCCTTTTATTGATCAAATTCTTGAGCGGGTGGCTGGTCATCCTTTTTATTGCTTTCTGGATGGTTATTCTGGTTATTATCAAATTGAAATTGCATTAGAAGATCAGGATAAAACTACTTTTACTTGTCCTTTCGGTACTTATGCTTTCCGCAGAATGCCATTTGGATTGTGTAATGCTCCAGCTACTTTTCAACGTTGCATGATGAGTATTTTTAGTGATATGGTTGAAAAGTGCGTGGAAGTTTTTATGGATGACTTGACTGTTTTTGGATCTTCTTTTGATGCATGTTTAATGAGTTTAGAAAGAGTACTGACTCGTTGTGAAGAAAAAGAATTGGTTTTAAATTGGGAAAAATGTCACTTTATGGTACCTTCAGGTATTGTTTTAGGGCATATTATTTCTTCCAAAGGAATGGAGGTTGATCAATCAAAAGTTGAATTAATCTCTAAATTGCCTACACCTAGAACAATCAAGGATATAAGATCATTTCTTGGTCATGCGGGTTTTTATAGGAGATTCATACAGAATTTTTCTGCCATATCTAGACCATTATGTAACCTCCTAGCTAAGGATGCCCCATTTGAATGGACACAAGCCTGTCAAGAGGCTTTCAAAACATTAATTGGCAAGCTTACTTCAGCACCCATAATGCAACCACCTGATTGGAATTTACCTTTTGAAATTATGTGTGATGCTAGTGATTTTGCTGTAGGTGCTGTTCTTGGACAACGAAAAGAAGGGAAACCTTTTGTCATTTACTATGCTAGTCGAACTCTAAATAATGCACAAATGAATTACTCCACCACTGAAAAAGAGTTGTTAGCTGTAGTATTTGCTTTGGATAAATTCCGCGCTTATTTGATTGGTTCTCCTATCATTATCTTTACAGATCATGCAGCCCTTAAGTACCTTTTTACAAAGAAGGATGCTAAGGCACGATTAATACGATGGATTTTGCTTTTGCAGGAATTTGACATCACCATCAAAGACAAGAAAGGAGTGGAGAACGTAGTGGCAGACCATCTTTCTAGACTCACATTCGAGGACACTTCTGACCACATACCAATCAAAGATGATTTTCCCGATGAGCATTTACTTTCTATTACTTCTCTACCATGGTTTGCTCATATTGTGAACTATTTAGCTGCAGGTGAAATACCAAAGGATTTTAGCACCCAAGACAAAAGGAAATTCATGATTGAGGTACGAAAATTCTACTGGGATGACCCTTACCTTTTCAAATACTGCCCTGATCAAATTTTAAGGCGTTGCATCCCTGATGAAGAGATTGCAAGCGTTTTGGAATTTTGTCATTCCCAAGCTTGTGGTGGCCACTTTTCAATGAAGAAAACCGCTGCAAAAATCCTGCAGTGTGGATTTTATTGGCCCACCTTATTTAAAGATACAAATATCTATTGTCGCTCATGCGAAAGATGTCAAAAGTTAGGAGCTATGACCCGTCGTAATATGATGCCCTTAAACCCAATTTTGGTAATTGAAATTTTTGACTGTTGGGGCATTGATTTTATGGGACCATTTCCTCCTTCTTTTGGATATTTATATATTATTGTGGCAGTAGATTATGTGTCAAAATGGGTAGAGGCAGCACCTTGCAGGACCAATGATAACAGGACGGTAATTAAGTTTCTCAAAGAAAATGTACTATCTCGATTTGGTACCCCCACGTGCTATCATTAGTGACCGAGGTACGCATTTTTGTAACCGTTCTTTTGAAGCTTTAATGAAAAGATATGGGGTGATACATAAGCTTTCTACTGCATATCACCCTCAGACAAGTGGACAGGTTGAACTTGCGAATAGGGAAATTAAACAAATTTTAGAAAAAACGGTCAACCCAGATCGGAAAGATTGGTCTTTGAGACTAATCGATGCGCTTTGGGCTTACCGTACAGCTTTCAAAACTCCCTTAGGCATGTCACCTTATAGACTTGTTTTTGGAAAACCTTGTCATTTGCCCGTGGAGCTCGAGCATCGAGCATATTGGGCCATTAAACATTTCAATTTTGACTTGGAAAAAGCAGGAAAATTTAGAAAATTCCAATTGACGGAATTAGAAGAATTGAGAAATGATGCTTATGAAAACTCCAAGATCTATAAGGCTAAAATGAAAGTATTTCATGATAAAAATATTTTGAGAAGAACATTTAAGCCTAATGATCGAGTATTTTTATATGATTCAAGACTCCATAAACATCCAGGAAAACTTCGATCTAGATGGACCGGCCCTTTTATAGTAAAAAATGTTTTCACAAATGGGGCGGTAGAAATAGAAAATCCAAAAGATGGATGTATCTTCAAAGTAAATGGTCAACGCCTAAAAATCTTAATTGATAGACAAATTCCAGAAGTGGAAGACATTCCACTTATGGACCCAGTATATCAATCTTGACCATCTCCAGGTATGTTTTTCTTTTCTTTTATTTTCGTTCATTTTATTTTTGTTTATTGTTTACTTTATTTTGTTATAGGTTAATTTTATTTTGACAAATACCATCTTTGATGCCAAGCAAGTCGCCCACATCCCACATCAGGTGTATTCTACCCTGTTTAGTTATTCAATTCTGATTCTTAAACATTGAGGACAATGTTTCATTTAAGTTGGGGGGTGGGAATATAAATCTGTTATTTAAACTCTGTGGCATATTTCAATCAATATATAAAAAATTGCCAAATTTTTTCACACAGGCATCTTTTCACACATGATACTCATGCTCATTCATAACCATCTTGGTGAATTCAACAAACCCATTTTAAATCATTTTGCTAAAACATCCACAGAACCATTTATGCACTTCTCCAAACTTTGTGGTAATATGGTGATTTGACACATGTAACTAAAGAATTATTTTGCTCAAGTATTCATGTGAATTTTGTGAGAATTGAGAGCTTACAAATACAGAAATTGTGATAAGTATCCATTGATCTGTTGAATTTGACACTTCTTTTGAGAATATCATTACATGGTTTGTGGTAAGATGGTGGATATACTTGGGATATGACGAAAGTCAACTTAGGATTAACGTTTGAGCCTTTCAAGCTGAGCCTTTTCATCATAGATCCCTAGCAGCCAATTTTGAGCCAATATACACATATGGCCTTTTCTTTTCATATCTAAATCATCCATACCTCTCCACATTGGAGTATAGCTTATACACTATATTTTCCTACCATTTTACTTCCAAGTGTGTACTAGGTGTGAAATCATCATAAAAAAAAAAAAAAAAAAAAAAAAAAAAAAAAAAAAACATGACAAAAATGGCATGGTGCTAGATGTGTTCATCAAATTATTCATGAAAGAGTTCATCAAATTGCGAAGACACGAGTGGCAAAAGAAGATGGAAAAGTGTACTTAGTCAAAAATCTAAAAAATTGAAAAGTACATCAAAAGGAAAGTATAGTCTACTGAAAAATTTAACAGATTCCCTTTTGTGTATACTTGGAAGTTTTTGAAATCTCTTCACCTTTTCTTCTTATGAACCCCAACCCTAAATCACATTACAACCCTTTGTGTTGATTTTTCCGATCCTAAGTATGCTTGTGGAAAGAATGGTGGAAATCTCATTTGTTAGTATTCCTATCATAAGATCAATGTTTACTTGTTACTTATATATAATTGGCTAAATTTCCATGAGAGTAAATGTACACCTTTGTCAACTCCATAGAGAGAACCCATACATGAAACACTTCTATACCCGTGAGTTATGGAGTTGAACCTTTTTGCTTAAGATATTCTAATTTTGCATGTGTCGAAACCTCTGATCTGATAAAAATAGTTTGGAACACATACACACTCTGTGGATTGCTATATTTGAATTACTTGTGAAAGGGTTATTGAATTTCTAAGATTGTTTTGATATGTAAATTTGAAAAATGTGTCTTGATGGCCCCTATGTGTGATTTTCTTTGGTCTTTCTCATCATTTTGCATGAAAATTGCTAGGGACTAGCAATGAGTAAGTTGGGGGGTGTGATGAGTGCACAAAAATGCACTCTAAATACTCTATTTAAATACTAAAAGAAATGAGAAAACAATGGATATAACTCATGTTAATAAAATTAATGGTCATTTATCTTGAGATAGATATAAGCATGATTTAATATATTGATGAGAATATAAAATGCCATATTTTCCTCTCTTAATGTTTAAAACTTTATTCTTATTTGATGCCTAAATATACTCATTATTCTTATATTTTGATTTAGGACACAAATGGAGACATTAGGAGCAAATGAAGATAATTGCGGAATTTCAGACAGTTTTGACATCTTTTCGTAAAATGGGCATAACTCTCTCATCCAATCTCCGATTGAGCTGATTCAAGATGATCTAGAACCGCAAGAGAAATATCTATAACTTTTATGTTTTGTGTTTGAAGAGATATCCACTCAATCTAAGACAAAATCGACCATCAAGTGGACGAACCTGCACTTGACGTTCCTGGATATTTTTCAGCCACTTGCATCAAATCCAAATACAAGATGAAGTGCACTCAAGTTTCTTCAAGACAAATTATTTGACCACAAGATATTAAGTCATACAAGACAACTAATAGATAGAGAAACAAAATTGAAACACTCAACCTACAAGCAAAATCCAGCTCATGGATGGTGGGAAAACAAATGATCAAAATGACAACTCACAAATCACTTGGATTCAAGAATGGCACATGGCAAAACAAGTTGAAATTGTGATGATTTTGTCATGACAACTTGCATGAAGGATGCTTATAAATAGAAGGGAGGGGTGTGTGTTCTAAGACCATGCTTAGTGTGCTTGGATGCCTTGGAAGATACATTGTTTGAGAGCTTGAGAAAAGAAAAGAAAAACCAAAGAAGAGAGAAGAAAATAATGGTTGGCTCTTCCATATTATCCCTTAGAGAATTTTTGTTGCATATTTTCAATATGTGTAACTAATTTTCTAGTAGAGCTAGGGATGAATTTGTATATATGATGGTATTTGTAATTGTTTTTGATTCATATATGTGTTCTTCAAATATTAAACTCTTTTGTTTAGTCATTCGAAATTTATTATAAATGTTTTCATAACCAAATAATCTTAGAATTTATTTCATTTATAGATTCAGTCATACTTTTTCTATTAAATGCAATAATCCTTTGATTATGTTTGGTTCAATTGATTATCTATTTTAATTTAATTCTCTGCTGCAATATTGCTCTACGAGTATATTGTCGACGCTGAATTTCTTTAATATCGATAACAATTCCTGTTCTTATATTGTGACGAATGATTTTTCGAAAGATTACATTTGATTTAAATCTGGTTATTAATGTTTTATTTTCCGATTGAAAATTTGGACATAGAATTTTCAATTGAGTTATTAATGAATCGAAAATAATTAAAATACCAATTATATACAAAGGATTCCCGATGCTTTACTTTTCGCACTCATCTAAATCTTTTTGTTAATTTCGTTACTGTTCTTCAATTTCTCAATCCATCTCCCTGTGGAATCGACACCCCAAAGCTATACTGCAAACGACCGCGTTATTCTTTGGGCGTAATCAACGACGGTTTGTTTTTTCACCGGATTTGAACGGACGACAGTAAGACTGTTCTTGCCTTTTTATCTGTTTTGCTATTTTTCCTTCTCTCTATTCTCTCTCACCCACGCAACCTTGGATTTTTCTCACTTTAAACATTTTATCAGATTTGGTTGTCCAAGGGAAGGTAGCATTTCATGACTCCATTCGAAATACTACAAGGTAATCACAAACACCAATCTTGGAAATCGATTTAATACTCGCATTTTATTGATATTCATGGATTAAATGATGATTATTATGAAATGTGGTGGACGGTGTTGAATGATTAGAATTCTTGTGGTTGGTTGGGTTTATTGTATTGGTATTCTTGAAAGTTTTGTGATTGTTTGGAGGGTATTGGTTGGCTATTTGGAATTACTTGATTTCTATGTTGGAGTTTTTACATTGATGTTTGTAATTTATATTTTTGACTTGGTATTGTGGTGCATTTTGCATGTAAGATGTGGAGTGGCTGATGAAGTAAGGGGCCGGTTTGGTCTCTGATTTTGTTGCCTTTGGGCTGTATAATGCACTTAGTTAGTTAAGCTTTTTCTATTTTACTCTTATGAACATGGGATTTTTAAGCTAAGTTATTTATTTTCGAGTGTATGTATTAACTCGTGAGTAATTTTTTTGTTTTTTTTTGTTTTAGGTTATTGTGACTTAGCTTTATTACCGTTTCAAAATCATTTTCTACTTCACGATATACAAACTATGATAATGGAGGTTTATTGAAAAATTTGTTCCCTCACATCATCATTGTGTGGGCTGCATACAAGATGTTCTTATGAACTGTGATTTGAGATACAAGTTTTCATGACTTCGATGAGCAGAGTTGCAGTTTTAGTCCCATTAATGCATTTTGATGTTTGATGAGTAAAGTATCTATTGTGAACTATTTTAAGAATATAATAACTATATGATATGGATTACATATGGATTACAAATGGCAATTGAAGATATCGTGTTGACCGTTTCAGTATTTGGAACCTGTTTCTAGCACTAATTTGATTATTTAGAACCTCTCACTTATATTGCTTACTTTGTGTTATACTTTGAATTTATAGTGCAAGAGAACACTTGGTTTTAAGCAGTTTAAGAAACAATTGGTGCACATAATTAAAGACAGTAGGTGGCGGGGTATGTGCACATGGATTAAAGACAATTAGTGCAGAATTCTCTATTTGTTTTTTTTTTTTGTTTTTTTATTCATTTAGTGCATTTTTTCATGTTTAGTATTTGTGTTTATTTTTTTCATTTCTTTTCAAACTACCTAGAAATTATTATTTATATTCCAATATTGTTTTTTGGTAATATATTGTTTTATTTTATAAAAGATTATTTTCTGAGAAAATATAATGCTATAACAATTCATTTCTTGTAGTTTTTACTACCAGAATTTGTTATTTTCGACGATACGACGATGCTAGATATACTAATATTTTTGGCAGTTCAAAGAATGGTGAGTAAATGGGGCATCTTGGGCCAATTATTTCCCAGGACCTTTCTACGACTGAAAAATGTTAGAATAAACTATTTCTGGCAACATAAGTTAGTATTTTGGACAAATTCTTTCTAAAAAAAGTGTCTTTTGTTGTAGTGCTTAGAAGATATTCGTAATATTCTAGTGAGTATGGTAATATGAATTATTCTCTATCATACTTAATTTATTGTGTAAATCAATCAATATCAATTAGTATTATTGATTGATTGTATTTCAATTAGTTCTCTAGTCTCATTATCTCATCATAAAACATATGTTATCATGTATTTAGAAAACTCAACCTGGCAAATATGTAGCCCTAAAAGTGTCTCTCAGCCTTCTCCCTTCCCATTCTTTTTTATATTTTATATTTTATTATTTATTTTCTACATAATATCATAGCCCTTGGCTAATGCTAAGCTCGAACCCATAGAATATTTATTCTTCCGTTACCTTTATCTCTCACAAAATTTTCATTGCCGTTCAATTATATCTTGTCTCAAGTTAATACATTAGGAATATCTCTATTATTTGTGAGACATTTTTATTGGATTTTGATCTGTTATGAGCATTGTTTGAAGGTCTCAGATCCAATTTTGGCATTTTCATTTTGGTCCAATAGGTGGACCAAGGCCATATTAGCACATTGATTGGCCACATCTCTAGATTTGATGTTCTAGTTGTTAGCAACTTCATCACCAACGCATGATCATCACATCGGCGATCAACAATCAATTAATTAATATGAAAGCTACACTCAAATTTCAAATTCAAGATTTTAGACTTCTTCATCCTGAGATTGAGGGGAGGATGTTTGAATATTACCATACTTAGAAGATATTCATAATATTTGAGTGAGTATGGTAATATGAATTATTCTCTACCATATTTAGTTTATTGTGTAAATCAATCATATCAATTAGTATCATTAATTAATTGTATGTCCATTATTTCTTTAGTCTCATTCTCCAATAAAAAGTGACATAAGTATTCAGAAAATTCGACAAAGCGAAGATGTAGCTCTAAAAAGGTCTCCCAGCGTTCTCCCTTCCTATTCTCTTTTATATATTTTATTTTATTATTTATTTTCTACCGCATGTGAAATCTATTTATGCATTTTTCTTTTAATTATTGACCATAAAGACACAAACAAACGTTTTATATGCAGTCATTTTTTTATACTCCTTGTGCATTCCATTAATATAATTGATTGTGTCATTTTTTTAATATAAAATAACTATACTGACCATTCACATGAATGGAATATGCAAAAAAATCGTAAAAATAACATAATCATCTAACACATACGTAAAATTTGATATGGCATAGTTGGTTGGATGGCCTATAGGAAATAATATTCCCCCTAGTTTCTTTGCCTCTACCACACTCGATCGTGAGAAAATTCACTATACGGGCTTATGAGAAAGCAGTGGGGTCTTAAATCCAATTAGAATCATCTACATCAGACAGATGCAGTCACACATTTTGGCTTCTAAGCTATTAGCAGTTAGTACATAGGTAGGGTTTATTGGAAAAATTAATAATGTTTATATATAAGAGTTGGTATGTACTACGTATAGGATTGAGATCTTGTCATCGTTGGATTTCTAATCAAATACATATTTGTGATTCATGTACGAGTAAATCTGAAACATGTATATTTTAAAATTAGGATAATTACCTAATTTGAATTATTGTATAGTGATTTTTGTGAAAGTTTTTTCCTCTCTGATTCCCCATGTAGAGGTCTTTAGTCCCTGTCTAGTGCCAGTCTTCATCTAGGTTTATTTATTTTTTATTGTGGAGGAAGGATGGGAAGAACTCTATACAAAGCTATCTTTGATGGAGGTTGAATAAATCCAAGTAGCGGAGGAGGAGCTTGAAGAATAAGTTGTTTGTGGGGAACATTGTCTGCTTGCTTAGTTGTTGTCTAATAAACATTACAATAAGGAGGTTTTCTATAGTACCATGAAGAAATTTTGGAGAATAGAGAGACAGGTGTGGCTTAAGGAGTTGAATACCTCTCATTGGTTGGTAGAGTTTGAGGATGATAAGGACAAAAGAAAGGTGCATTGTGAGGCATTGTGGTCTTTTGACAAGATCTTATTGTTGCTTAGTGTGGTTGATGGTAACAAATGCATCCATAAAGTCCAATTATCAGAAGTAGCTTTTTAGGTGAGGCTTCATAATCTCCCAGTGAGTGCACAGGCTGAGGTTGTGGGGCGTCTGATTGGAAGTAAAATTTGAATGGTGGAGAGGTTGATGTGGAGAAAGGAGATATGGTTTATGGGGAACATATGAGGGTATGCATGAGTATTGATGTGCACAAATGTTTAGTTCGTGGGAAGAAGCTTTGCTTGGGATCAAAAGAACATGTATGGGTGAGATGTTTGTATGAGAGATTATTGGATTATTGCTACAAGTGTGGCCAAATTGGGCATCTTCTAAAGGTTGCAAGATTGAATAAGGGAGTGATGTTACAGAGGGTTTGGAACAACTCCCATATGGCTGCTGGCTTTGAGTTAGTGGTATGGGTAGTTGGAGTTGGGATTGGCAGCAACCTAAGGGCCGAGCTTCCTCGATATCGAAAATGAAAATGTCGAGAAATAGAAGCAAGGAAATGGTAGAGGTAGGTGAGGGGAGTAAGTCATGAAATGATGATATCCTTATTAATGGTGAAAGCCAAAATCATGGGTATTAACGTTTGAGTGCCCAACAATAATGAAAAAGATCGGTTTTTATCAGGAAAATTCAATGCAAAGGGGGTTGAACGAGGCTACTAATATTGTGGAAAATGTTACAGATATTGTGTGGTTGTTGGAAGGAGTTATGGGGGAGGGAAAGATGGGTGGGAAGAAAGGAGCTTGTAATGAGGAGATAGGCAGTGGGATTTTAAAGGAAGCTAGGCCTACACTAGGTACATTTGTTTCTAAGAGGCTCGATGGCTTGCTGGGCAAAAAGGTGCGAAGCCTTAAGGAATTAGCGGCCTTTGGCTCATTTGAGGGGTTGATTTCAAGTCTAAAGCTGGGAAGGATGAAGTATGTGAAACCGGAAATACAAGCAAGAGGGTGAAGCTGGTTAGAAGGATGGGTCTTCGCTACATAGATCTGTTCCAAGGGGGGTAGTGATGAAGCTACTTCAACGAAATTGCAGATGATATTGACAGGGGCTGGAGTCTACCACTGCTAGGAGTTATGAAGATGATGAGTGTGAATTTCCTTGGGCTTGGAAAGCCACGGAGCATCCGAATGCTTCGTGATATCAACGTGAAGCAAGTTCTTGATGTGATGTTCGTACAAAAGACAAGGCTAAAGGCTCGTGCAATTGAAAATTGTAAGTGTAATTTAGGTTTTTCAAATTGTTTGGTTGTGGATTGTGTGGGTCGTAGAATTAGCGGTATTGCAATGTTGTAGAGGAATAATTTTGATTTGGAGATAATTATTTATTCGATTAATCATATTCATGCTTCGATTAAAGATGTTAGTATGGAAAAAATTAGCTTTTATATTACTAGCGTCTATGAGATTCATGGGGCTCATTTAGGTGTTGAGAAGAAATTGTGAGGGTCCGTGGTTAATTATGGGAGGTTTAAGTGAGATTATTGATCAAAGAGAGAAGAGGGTTGGCAAGGATAAATCCGAGAGGCAAATAGAGGAGTTTAGAGAGGTAATTGAAGACTATTTTTTAAGGGATTTGGGTTTTAATGGTTCTATTTATACCTAGTGTAATCAAAGGGAGGGAGTCAGTGTATTTATGAAAGGTTGGATCATTTTTTGGCCAATGTTCAATGGGGTGCTATGTTTCCTCAAGCCAATGTGGTGCATGGTTCTGCATCTTACTCGTGTCATGTGTTCATCTAGCGTTAAAAATAATCACAAACTTTAGTTGAGACACAGAAATAAAGAAAAAAAAGAAAGAATATATAAATTATAAAAAATAACAATATTAAAAACAAAAAAGAATCAGAGGACATATTTAAAGTTACAAAACAAGTTCAATTATATAAATATATTTTATATTCTAGAATTAATTAAATACCATATGGATTCAAAATTTACAAAAATTTCATTACAACACAAGAAACTTACAAACATAGTCTGAAATAGAATAGAGACCAAAAAGCCAATTTTGACCAGATTGACCACAATTTGACCATAATGGTGGAAACGAACCAGAGTGGACAAGAATTTAGAGCAAAACAAAACAAGAAGTTATAGTGTGCCAGATATTGCACTGAAGCATAATGGAATTTAAAACTATGATTTTGATACAGAAGTGGTGGATTTGATTATGCATTGTATCACTTTAGTATTATATTCTGTGCTTATAAATGGGGAGCCTAAAACAATGTTTTGAATACCGTACCGGTAAATGTACCGGTCAAGGCACTAGAACGAAATATTTTGATACTGATACCGTTTCGTGTACCGTTTCGAAATAGTCTATATATAAAAATTATATATATATATAAATACATATATAAATTATATTTCAAAATAGTAGTCAATATATGAATAAATTATATATATATATGTAAATAATCTAGTCTAAATTAGGATAAAAAAATAGCAAGAAATGAAAACAAAAAAATTTAAAAACTGTTACAGGCCAGTACACATGGCCGGTATAGCCGAAATCTTGGCCGGTACGAAACAGATCCAATTTTTGTACCGACTACTGTTTCGATATGATATGTACCGATCATATCGGTCGATACGGTACGGAATTTAAAACTATGGCCTAAAGGCCTTATTATTACATTTACGGGCTTGAGACAAGGGGTCCATTGTCCCTTTATCTCTTTCAACTATATACTGAGAATTTAATAGCTTCATTAATAGATGTTGGTGAGGATAAAAAGATTAGTGTGGTGAAAGTTTGTAGAGGGGCTCCTTTGATAAGCCTTTTGTTTTTTGCTAATTATAGTGTGGTCTTTGTTGAGCTAATGTAGAAGAGACTTTCATGTGCAAAGGCTACTAAAGGTTTATGAGGAATCCTCGAGTTAGAAAACAACTATGGTTTTTAGCCATAATGTGGATGAGGACACTAGAGGTAAGATTCTAGGTGTGTGGGGAGTTGAAAGTGAAAATCAATATGAAAAGTATTTGAGGGTGCCACTTGCTCTAGGGAGATAAAAAAAGCTGAGGCTTTTTAAAAAAAAAAAAAACATAAAGTGTGGAAAAATAGATACTTATTAAAGCAACGACCATGGCTATCCTAACTTATTTTAGGAGTTGTTCTCCACTGCCTAGCCGTGTTTGCTTAGAATTGGAGGCTATGATGGTAAGGTCTCGGTGGGGTTAGAAAACAGAGGAGAGGAAAATACACTAGGCGAGTTCAGAGAAGATGTGTGAGCCTAAATCTAGGGGAAGGTTGGGTTTTAAGGACCTAACATCATTTAATATAGCATTTTTGGAAAATAGGGGAGGAGGGTCATTAATGAGGAGAATACTCTATTGTATAAGATTTTGAAGGCCAATTATATTACAAATGTTAGTTTCTTTGAGCCAAAGTTGGGTAGCAATCCATCGTACACATGGAGCGAAATTTGGGAAGCAAAAAGATGGTTGATGAAAGGGTGTAGATGGAGGATTGAAAATGGAAATTTTTGTGAAGTTGTGGTCTGTTCATTGGATATTAGGGGTAGGGCATAAAATGTTGATTCTGCCTAGTCAAGGGAGCAGAGATATGGAAATTACAATGGCTACTTTGCTGGATAGAGATACAAATTGGTGGAACGTTGAAAAAGTTATATTTCTCTTCAGTCCAAATGTTGCAGCTATAGTTTTGAAATTTAAAATATGTCCAAGAGATTAATTAGATCAGATCATATGTGGGCAAGATAAACATGGGCATTTTTCTGTAAAATCAGCTTATAGATCGATAAGGTAGAGTTGTAAGAAGGGAATAAAGAAAGCCCTACTGCATAGTCTCGTCAGGTCCTTTGGAGGTTGTATGGTAATTAAAGGTTCCAAACAAGGTTAGAGTATTTGCTTGGTGTGCTTGTAAGGATGACCTCCCAACAATGGACAATTTAAAGTACAAGAAGATTTTGAATCAGGGAGGTTGCTGCTTCTATAACTGTGAGAGTGAAGACCTGTCACATGCTTTGCTTTCTTATTCTTCCCTATTAGGTTTGTGGGACAGATACTTTCCATGCATGGTTGAAGATGACGAGAGGATGTTTGTTATGAAAGTTGCTATGAAGTTGAAGGATTTGGGTAATGCAAAAGAGTTGGAAACTTTCTTTTTTATAGCTTGGGGATTGTCATATAGAAGAAATAAAATGATTCATGATCATGTGTTGCTTGCTCTAGGAATGTGGTCGAGTATGCTCTTAATATTCAAAAGTTGTTTAGCGAGCTGAAGATGAAGACCAATCCATAATTGAGGAGCATTGTTGGTTGAAGGACACCTCTAGTAAGTTATTTGAAGTTGAATGTAGATGGAGCTATATTTCAACAATTACAAAAAGCTTGGGGGGGGGGGGGGGGTATACTCCAAGATGAATGGGGGAGGATTATAATGGCACCTAGTAAGAGTGAATGAGAAGTGGGTTGCGGCTTTGTGCACATATGGGGATCCTAAAACTTATCATTGAAACAGATTGCTTAATGGTTATGAAGGAAATACAAGCTTGAACGGTGTCCCATTCTCCTTTGGGGGTTATTAGAAATGAAATCCTTAAGCTTGCTTTTGGCTTTGAAGATTTTTAGATTAATCATGTCAGTAGGTTAGGAAATGAGGTAGCTCATGATCTAGATGCATGATCTATTTATTCTATTCAAATATGGTAGAATGGATTTTCAGACTTCATCTCTCAAACTATTTAGTTTGATATTTGTCTGTAATTATGTTTGTTTAATGAAATTTTGGTTTGTTACATTAAAAAAAAAAAGAGTTTATGCTATAGCAGAAGGTAAAGTGATATCTCTCTAGCTATATATCTATTACTATATGTGAGATCCCAGATTTACATGTATTTTTACATATTGTCTTTATTCTTATTATTGATTATTTTAATTTATTATAATAATATTATTGGTTGTATTTTATTTGTTTAAAATAATTGTTTGAGCTATTAATTAGTTAATATTGAGTTACGTTATTTTCCATATTAATTTTAATGTGAGATAATTATTTTAATGATTGGAATTGAATTCCTTTATTTTATTATATAAGTTTATTTGATGTGCTTTTATTATATTAATTATCGTTTTATAATTAAATTGAGCTTGAGTTTAATTTATTGCTGAGTTTTAAATATTTTATTTTATTTATATTGAATTGTAGTATTATCAGTCGGCTTATTTAATATATTGTGTTTTTCTAAGTTAGACTTTTTTTTTTTCTCTTTTTTTTCCTTTTCTTTTTTTTCCCTTTCTTTTTCCCTGCATTTTCGGCCTCAGACCTGTGCGAGCCCTCCCCCTCCCCTGTTCTCCTGTTCGGCCATTAGCCCAGCCTAGTCTCCACTACTGGCCGCCAGCTCTCACCACCCTCCGGCGAGCTCCCCTGCATCGGTGGTACACTTCATGGCGACTCCCACGCCGTGCATGAGCTACATACTCGAAAATGAGTTTCTTGTCCTTCCAAGCCACGCTGCCACCACCCACGGCTACCTACCAGCACTCTTCCCCTTCACCGGCGAGCATAACCCACCGCTAGTAGCCCCTCATTCCTTCCACACAAGCAACCCACAAAATGGCTTTTAGACCCACGAGTTTCTCCACCTAGCTTCGCCACCGGCCACCATCTGACCTCATCGCCGGCACCAAAATGTTTCCTCACCTCAGCCGACCACCCCCTAGCTCAGCTCCTCCATTCGTGGCCCCACCTTCCTTGTGTAAGCTCAAACCCGAAAATGAGTTTCCACCCATTTTGAGCGCGATCTGCCACCTTTTAGTGGTTGCACCGCCACACCACTACCTCCATGAGATTCCCCACATTCCAATGAGTATTTTCCTAAATTTTGGTGTCAAATCGAGCACTCTAACCCAACATACAAAGTGATTCGCTGTGAACGCTGTAGACTGACGTTTGCTCACTGATCCGGTTTTTACCCGTTGTAAGTATCTTCCAAATAAATTTTAAGATTTAAATATATTTTTGCATCGACAAATATTGTATTTGTTTGATGCTGGGATTATTGGTTGATGTTGAAATTTATTAATTGTTGGTTATTTTGTGTGTTGTGGTATGCATTGTGTAATTACACGCTTGATCATATGTATATTTGGTGTTTGGATTTTAATATGAGATGTGGTTATTGAGTTTATGAATTTTAATGGTTTTTGACTGAGTTATAATGGGGATGATGATACGTAACGCCCGTTATGATTAGTGGGTGTGAATGACATAACGGGGACGACGATACGTAACTCCCGTTATAGTCATTGTGTGTGTATTTTATATCGGGGACGGCGATACTTAACACCCGCTATGATCAATGGGTGTGAATGACATAACGGGGATGGCGACACGTAACGCCCGTTATGCTCATTGTGTGTGTATTTTATATCGGGGATAGCGATATGTAACGCCCTTTATGATCAGTGGGTGTGAATGATATAATGGGGACGGGAATACGTAACGCCCATTATGATTGGTAATGTATGGATGGCTGATAATGCCCAAAGAATAATGCGGTAATTGTAGTTCAGGTTTGGGATGTCGATTCCACAGAGAGACAAATTAAAAGAATAGTAGGATAGGAAAGAAACTAAGAAAAAAATATTAAATGATTGATGAGAAAAGAAAAAGTGATTTTAAATGCAAATTCAAATTAAACTAAAGAATTAACCGAAAAAGTAATCAAAGTTGACGAACAGTAGAGTGTGGGGAATCCCTTGTACATATTCGATATTTCAATTATTTTCAATTCACTGATAACTCAATTGAGAATTTGATTACGCCCAAAGAATAATGCGGTCATTTGCAGTATAGTTTTGGGGTGTCGATTCCACAGGGAGATGGATTGAGAAATTGAAGAACAGTAATGAAATTAACAAAAATATTTAGATGAGTGCGAAAAGTAAATTTTAGAGTGTGACGTAAATTAAAACTAAATGAGTAATTTGAACAGTATAAAAATGAGACGAAAAGTAGAGCGTAGTGAATTCCTTGTGTATTTATGGTATTCAAATTTATTCTTAATTCATTGATAACTCAATTAAGAATTCTATGTCCAAATTCTTAATCGGAAGATATAACATTAAAAACCAAAATTTAAATCACATGTAACTCTTTGAAAAATCATTTTTCGCGCTTAACTCTCATAAATTGTTATCGATATTGAGAAAATCCAACGACGACAATATACCCAAGAGGCGATATTGCAGCAGAGAATTAAATCAATATAGATAATCAATTACTCCAAACATAATTATAGAACTAATTCACTCAATAGAAAAAGCATGACTGAATCCATAAACGAAATAGATTCTATAATTATTTGAAGACGAAAATACATCACAAATAAATTGAGAATAATAGAACAAAAGAGTTTTAATATTTAAAGACCAAATACATGAATCAAAAATAAATTACAAATACCATCACACACACAAATTCATCCCTAACCCTCCTTGAGAATTTAGTTACACATATTGAAAATATGCAACAAAAATTCTCCAAGGGATAATATGGAAGAGCCAACCATTATTTTCTTCTCTCTTCTTTGGTTTTTCTTTTCTTTTCTCAAGCTCTCAAAATAATGGCTCTTCCAAAGCATCCTCCCACACTAAGCATGGTCTTAGAACACACACCCATCCCTTCTATTTATAAGCATCCTTCATGCAAGTTGTCATGACAAAATCATCACAATTTCAACTTGTTTTGCCATGTGCCATTCTTGAATCCAAGTGATTTGTGAGTTGTCATTTTGACCATTTGTTTTTCCACTATGCATGAGCTGGATTTTGCTTGTAGGTTGAGTGTTTCAATTTTGCTTCTCTATCCATTAGTTGTCTTGTATGACTTAATATCTTGTGGTCAAATAATTTGTCTTGAAGAAACTTGAGTGCACTTCATCTTGCATATGAATTGATCATTGAATTTCCAAGTTGGTGTAGGAGTGCTTGCTGGAAAATATTATGATAACATTTGGATTTGATGCAAGTGGCTGAAAAATATCCAGGAACGTCAAGTGCAGGTGCGTCCACTTGATGGTCGATTTTGTCTTAGATTGAGTGGATATCGCTTCAAACATAAAACACAAACGTTATATATATTTCTCTTGCGGTTCTATATCATCTTGAATCAGCTCAATCGGAGATTGGATGAGAGAGTTATACCCATATTACGGAAAGATGTCAGAACTGTCTAAAATTCCGCAATTATCTTCATTTGCTCCTGATGTCTCCATTTGTGTCCTAAATCAAAATATAAGAATAATGAGTATATTTAGGCATCAAATAAGAATAAAGTATTAAACATTAAGAGAGGAAAATATATCATTTTATATTCTCATCAATATATTAAATCATGCTTATATCTATTTCAAGATAAATAACTATTAATTTTAATAACATGAGTTATATCCATTATTTTCTCATTTCTTTTAGTATTTAAATAGAGTATTTAGAGTGCATTTTTGTACACTCATCACACCCCCTAACTTACTCATTGCTAGTCCCTAGCAATTTTCATGCAAAATGATTAGAAAGATCAAATAAAATCACACATAGGGGCCATCAAGACACATTTTTCAAATTTACATATCAAAACAATATTAGAAATTCAATAACCCTTTCACAAGTAATTCAAATATAGCAATCCACAGAGTGTGTATGTGTTCCAAACTATTTTGATCAAATCAGAGGTTTCGACACATGCAACATTAGAATATCTTAAGCAAAAAGGTTCAACTCCATAACTCACGGGTATAGAAGTGTTTCATGTATGGGTTCTCTCTATGGAGTTGACAAAGGTGTACATTTACTCTCATGGAAATTTAGCCAATTATATATAAGTAACAAGTAAACATTGATCTTATGATAGGAATACTAACAAATGAGATTTCCACCATTCTTTCCACAAGCATACTTAGGATCGGAAAAATCAACACAAAGGGTTGTAATGTGGTTTAGGGTTGGGGTTCATAAGAAGAAAAGGTGAAGAGTTTTCAAAAACTTCCAAGTATACACAAAAGGGAATCTGATAAATTTTTCAGTAGACTATACTTTCCTTTTGATGTACTTTTCAATTTTTTAGATTTTTGACTAAGTACACTTTTCCATCTTCTTTCGCTACTGGTGTCTTCGCAATTTGATGAACTCTTTCATGAATAATTTGATGGACACATCTAACACCATGCCATTTTTGTCATGGTTTTCTTTTTTATTTTTATTTTTTTTTATGATAATTTCACACCTAGTACACACTTGGAAGTAAAATGGTAGGAAAATATAGTGTATAAGCTATACTCCAATGTGAAGAGGTATGGATGATGTAGATATGAAAAGAAAAGGCCATATGTGTATATTGGCTCAAAATTAGCTGCTAGGGATCTATGATGAAAAGGCTCAGCTTGAAAGGCTCAAACGTTAATCCTAAGTTGACTTTCGTCATATCCCAATTATATCCACCATCTTACCACAAACCATATAATGATATTCTCAAAAGAAGTGTCAAATTCAACAGATCAATGGATACTTATCACAATTTCTGTATTTGTAAGCTCTCAATTCTCACAAAATTCACATGAATACTTGAGCAAAATAATTCTTTAGTTACATGTGTCAAATCACCATATTACCACAAAGTTTGGATAAGTGCATAAAATTTTTTCTGTGGATGCTTTAGCAAAATGATTTAAGTTGGGCTTGTTGAATTCACCAAGATGGTTATGAATGAGCATGAGTATCACGTGTGAAAAGATGCCTGCGCGAAAAAATATTTGGCAATTGTTTTATATTTTGATTGAAATATGCCACAGAGTTTAAATGATAAATTTGTATTCCCACCCCCCAACTTAAATGAAACATTGTCCTCAATGTTTAATAATCAAAATTGGATGGGGAGTAACTAAAAAGGGTAGGATACACCTGATGTGTGATGTAGATAGCTCGCTAAGCGTCAAAAGTAGTGATCTGAAATGACAAAATGATACTATCCTACAAACAAAACTAAAGAAAACTGTAGTAAATAAAAACAAAACAAAACAAATAAGATGATAATAATAATAATAATAATAATAATGATAATAATTATAATAATAATAATTATTATTGTTGCATGCTGTGGTCAAAGTTGATAGACCAAGTTTACAACTGGACTATCTTCCACTCATAGAACTGTTCCTCCTGGGTAAAAAATGAAACGCTTATTTTTCCAATAAGCTCGGTGCTCGAACTTCACAGGTAGGTGGCAAGGTTTAAGATTAACTTTGGTTACTTGCCCACTTGAAGGAATCTGTTTTTCATTTTTCTCAAGAAACTCCTTGAACTTCGGTTGCCAAGCCTGTGTGCTATAATCTTGAGTACTGTAAAAAATTGTACAAATATTAGCTACATCAGACGAATCACTGATAGAATTAAACTCAAAATCAACCATAAAATTCTCAAGGGGATCAGAATCATGAGTTATGAAAACTTCCCTATCTATGAGTGAATCAATCATATATATCTGCTGGCACTCGTGATTCTTCACAGTTTCTTGTGCCATATGTTGACCATGAGGTACAGACTGAGCTTGAGAAGGGAGCTTACCTTACTCATTTACACTCAAGAAACTCGTTATTTTAGATATCTGGCTCTTTATCTCCTTTTGTTCTTCAACAACCTGCATAATTAAAGACTCAAATTTTTGGTTAGTCTTACCTTGTACTTCAATAAATGCATGCAAAGTGTCTTCTAAAGAATTTCTAGAAGATTGAGGTGTATGGTATGGTGCAGAATATGATCTAGAAGGTTGTGCAGGCTGTGCAGGCTGTTGGTTTTCAGACTTCCAGCTGAAGTTGGGATGATTACGCCATTCTGGGTTGTAGGTTTCAGAGTAAGGTGTGAAGGGCTTTTTGTACATACCCAGAGCATTACTTTGTTCCTCATACATACCATTCATGTTAGTATGTGTAGGATACTCTTGGGAATGATGATCTATCCCACCACAGACAACACATGGCCCAAAACAGTCTGCATGATTAGCCATGTGTGTTGACTTTGAGTTTTTGGTTTTCAATAACTCTTATTCTCTGGTGAGCATTTCAACCTTAGCCTTAAGGTTATCCTCCTCCCTTAGATGGTAAATACCACCACTCAAGTTTCCTGTAGGTCGTGACCTGTTTGTGCTATTAGTAGCACTAGGTCCAGTCCAAGTATGAGCTTTTTCAGCAAGCTCATTGAGGTACTCTATGGCCTCATCGGGATTTTTCTGTAAAAATTCTCCATTGCACATCATTTCCACGAATTGACGTTCCCTGGGTGTAAGCCCTTCATAGAAATAACTCACTAAGCGCTAATTCTCATATCCATGGTGGGGACACATACTCAGTAATTCTTTAAATCTTTCCCAAGACTGGTATAAAGTCTCACTATCCTTTTGTGCAAAGGTAGAGATTTGTCTTTTTAAAGTATTGGTCTTATGTTGGGGAAAGTATTTATTGAAAAACACTTGAGTCATCTCACTCCATGTTCCAATAGACTGTGGTCTTAGTGAGTACAACCAACTCTTAGCTTTATCTTTCAAAGAAAAAGGAAAGAACTTTAGCCTTACCGTTTCGTCAGTGGTATTTTGACTGTGAAATGTTGCAACTACTTCCTCAAATTCCCTAATATGAACATAGGGGTTTTCATTTTCTAGACCATGGAAAGTCAGAAGTAATTGTATCATTCCTGTTTTAAAATCTACATGACGAACATTAGGTGAGAACATAATACAGGATGGTGTGGCTGTTCGTGCGGGATGAAGATAATCTTGGAGGGTTCTAACAGGTTGGTCTACGTGTTCACTCATCGCGTCAGAATTGGAAGAATTATCAAACAAGTGATTAGAAAAATTAGATTCTGAATCTGATTCTAGCACGGGTCTACTAGCAAACCGTCCAAAAGCGTCTCTGTACCTGCACATGCAAAGTAAAAGAAAAGCGTAATACTGAAAAAAAAAATTACGAAAAGAAAAGTGAAATAAAATAAAGATGTCGAAAGCTAAAAAGAAAATGAACGAAGCTACCGCTCTTTTTTTTTTCTTTTTTTTTTACAAACTACTAAAAAAACTACAAATTCTTCTACTGTCTCCCCGGCAACGGCACCAAAATTTGGTTACGCCCAAAGAATAATGCGGTCGTTTGCAGTATAGTTTTGGGGCGTCGATTCCACAGGGAGATGGATTGAGAAATTGAAGAACAGTAACGAAATTAACAAAAAGATTTAGATGAGTGCGAAAAGTAAATTTTAGAGTGACGTAAATTAAAACTAAATGAGTAATTTGAACAGTATAAAAATGAGACGAAAAGTAGAGCGTAGGGAATTCCTTGTGTATTTATGGTATTCAAATTTATTCTTAATTCATTGATAACTCAATTAAGAATTCTATGTCCAAATTCTTAATCGGAAGATATAACATTAATAACCAAAATTTAAATCACATGTAACTCTTTGAAAAATCATTTTTCGCGCTTAACTCTCATAAATTGTTATCGATATTGAGAAAATCCAACGACGACAATATACCCAAGAGGCGATATTGCAGCAGAGAATTAAATCAATATAGATAATCAATTACTCCAAACATAATTATAGAACTAATTCACTCAATAGAAAAGGCATGACTGAATCCATAAACGAAATAGATTCTATAATTATTTGAAGACGAAAATACACCACAAATAAATTGAGAATAATAGAACAAAAGATTTTTAATATTTAAATACCAAATACATGAATAAAAAATAAATTACAAATACCATCACACACACAAATTCATCCCTAACCCTCCTTGAGAATTTAGTTACACATATTGAAAATATGCAACAAAAATTCTCCAAGGGATAATATGGAAGAGCAAACCATTATTTTCTTCTCTCTTCTTTGGTTTTTCTTTTCTTTTCTCAAGCTCTCAAAATAATGGCTCTTCCAAAGCATCCTCCCACACTAAGCATGGTCTTAGAACACACACCCCTACCTTCTATTTATAAGCATCCTTCATGCAAGTTGTCATGACAAAATCATCACAATTTCAACTTGTTTTGCCATGTGCCATTCTTGAATCCAAGTGATTTGTGAGTTGTCATTTTGATAATTTGTTTTCCCACTATGCATGAGCTGGATTTTGCTTGTAGGTTGAGTGTTTCAATTTTGCTTCTCTATCCATTAGTTGTCTTGTATGACTTAATATCTTGTGGTCAAATAATTTGTCTTGAAGAAACTTGAGTGCACTTCATCTTGCATATGAATTGATCATTGAATTTCCAAGTTGGTGTATGAGTGCTTGCTGGAAAATATTATGATAACATTTGGATTTGATGCAAGTGGCTGAAAAATATCCAGGAACATCAAGTGCAGGTGCGTCCACTTGATGGTCGATTTTGTCTTAGATTGAGTGGATATCTCTTCAAACATAAAACATAAAAGTTATAGATATTTCTCTTTCGGTTCTATATCATCTTAAATCAGCTCAATCGGAAATTGGATGAGAGAGTTATGCCCATATTACGAAAAGATGTCAGAACTGTCTAAAATTCCGCAATTATCTTCATTTGCTCCTGATGTCTCCATTTGTGTCCTAAATCAAAATATAAGAATAATGAGTATATTTAGGCATCAAATAAGAATAAAGTATTAAACATTAAGAGAGGAAAATATGGCATTTTATATTCTTATCAATATATTAAATCATGCTTATATCTATTTCAAGATAAATAACCATTAATATTAATAACATGAGTTATATCCATTATTTTGTCATTTTTTTAGTATTTAAATAGAGTATTTAGAGTGCATTTTTGTGCACTCATCAGAATTCCATTCCGTAATTCTCAATCGGAATATATAAAATTATAAACAAAAATTAAACCCAATATAACCCTTTGAAAAATCATTCATTTTTTTTAAATCATGCAAATTGATATTCACATTAAGAAAACTCAATGACGACAATATACCCAGAGGCAATATTGCAGAAAAAAATTAAATTAATATAAATAATCAATAGATCCAAATATAATCAAAGAACAAAACCATTTAATAGAAAAAAAATGACTGAATTTATAAACAGAATAAATTCTAAGATTATTCGGGAAAGAAAACACTCATAATATTTTGAGAATGATTAAAGAAAAGAGTTTTAATAAATGAAAATCAAATGCTTGAATAAAAAATAAATTAAAAAATACCATTAAGTGTGCAAGTTCATCCCTAACCTTAACGAGAATTTAGTTATCCATAAATATAATGGACAACAAAAATTTCCAGAAAAAAATCAATGAAACAGCCGATGACGTCCTCCAAGAATTTTTTTCGTTCATCGCTCAGATCTCGTTCATTTATATCACCTTTCGTTCCGTTTCTCTCCTCCGCTTCATTCGCTTCCTCTTCCTTTTTATTTTCGTTTCCTTATTCGCTGCTTTTCATTTTTATTTCTGTTCGCTTCGTACGTCCCGACGGTCACGTCTCTGCTTCCAACTCTTCCCAGCACATTTCCATACATATATCCACAAATATATATGTACATATCTCTATGCGTCCAAACCATAAGTCCCATTATTCATCTATCAAAAATAAAAATAAAGATAAATACATAAAAACATAGAATAAATAAAATAAAATAAAACAAAATATGACAAATAATATTTAAAGATATCTTAATTAAATAAAATAAGTGAAATTCAATCATTTCTATTTTCATTCTTTGCAATTTAATCAAATATTAGGATATTTAGAGTGCACTTTCGCGCACTCATCACACTCTCTAACTTACTCATTGCTAGTCCTTAACAATTTCCATGCAAAAATGATGAAAGAGACTAAAGAAGATCATACACAAAAGGCTACCAAGTCACACTTTCCAGAGTAACATATCACAGCAATTTTAGAAATCCAATAACCCAATCACAATTAATCTACATATAGCAATCCATAGAGTGTGCGTGTGATCCAAACTATATCCATCTAACTACAAACCGTGACACATGCAACATTAAGAACATCTCGAACAAACGGTTAAACTCCATATCTCACAGGTATAAAAGTGTTTCATGTAGGGGTTCTATCCATGGAGTTGACAAGGGGTGTATATACACTCTCATGAAAAATTAGTCAATTATTTATAAGCAACAAACAAGTATTAATCTTATGATAGGAACACTAACAATTGAGAACTTCCACCACTCATTCCACAAGCATATTTAGGATCAGAATGATCAACACAAAAATGTTGTAGCATGGCTTGGGTTAGGGGCTATATAAAGAAAAGGATAAACACGAATTCAAAAACTTCCAAGTACATACCAAGGAAATCTTATTAAATATCTTAATAGACTACATTTCTCACCTGATGCACTCTTCAACTTTTCATATCATCAAATAATATTTTTCCTTCTTCTTCAACTCTTTTTTTAATCTCCTTTTTTTCGATCTTTTTGTTTTTTTTTTTTGTTTTTTTTTACTTTGAAGCTCACTCAATTGAACAATTTGCACTTGTACTCTTCCATTTTCTTTTTGTTTTTGTTTTTTTCTTCAGTCGCTCTCTATTTGTTTTTTTAACAAAAGAAAATTTGCAAATTCCACACCTAGCACACACTTGGAAGCAATAAGGGTAGGAAAAATTAGTGTATAAACTATACTCCAATGTGAAGAGGTATGGATGATGTGGGCATATGAAAAGAAAAAGTCTATATGTGTTTGTTGGTTCAAAATTGGCTACTAAGGGTCTATGATGAGAAATGTTAGTTTGAAAGGCTCAAACGTTAATCTTAAGTTGACTTTCGTCATACTTCAAGTATATCCACCATCTTACCACAAACAATGTAATGATATTCTCAAAAGAAGTGTCCAATTTAGTAGATCAATGAACGCTTATCATAATTTTTTGCATTTGTAAGCTCTCAATTCTCTCCAAAACTCACATGAATATTTAAGCAAAAGAGTTCTTTGGCTACATGTGTCAAACCACCATCTTACCACAAAACTTGGATACGTGCATTAAAAATTATGTGAATGCTTCAGCAAAAAGATCAAGATGGATTTGATGAATTCACTAAGATGACCATGAATGGACATGAGTACACATGTGAAATGGTGCTTGTACAATGCATTTTTTTTTAAAATTAGGCACATGGAAATATGTCACAGAGTTCCAACATGCATCATTCTCACCCCCAACTTAAATGAAATATTTTCCTCAATTTTTAACAATAAAAACTAAATGGAGAGTACTGAAAAGGGTAGAATACACCTGATGTAGGACGTGAGATGACTCGCTAAGCACTAGAGATGACAAACTGAAATGACAAACTGACACTAACCTGCAAACAAAAACAAAGAAAACCAACAGCAATCAAAAATAAAAATAAAAAGGAAAAAAATAAATGAAAAACAAAAAAAAAAAGCGAAAACAAAAACAAACAAAACAAATAAAAAGAAAACATACCTGCGTGGTGTCGTCAAGGTTGATAGACCGGGTCCACAAGTGGAATCTCTTCCACTTCTGGAACTTCCCTATCACTTAATATTTTAAGGCACTGACCATTTACTTTAAAAATCCTACCATCTTTAGGATCCTCTATTTTTACCACCCCATTTTCAAAAACGTTCGTCACTACAAAAACCGAAGTTTTCCTGGGTGCTTATGGAGTCTAGAGTCATATAAAAACACTCGATCATTGGGCTTAAATGTTTTTCTCAAAATATTTTTATCATGAAACGTTTTCATTTTAGCCTTATAGATTTTAGAGTTCTCATAGGCATTATTCATCAACTCCTCTAACTCGGTCAATTGAAAATTTCTGAACTTACTTGCTTCTCCTATGTCAAAATTGAAATGCTTGATAGCCCAATAAGCTCGATGCTTGAGCTCCACAGGTAAATGGCAAGACTTTCCAAAAACAAGTCTATAAGGTGACATGCCTAAAGGAGTTTTGAAAGCTGTATGGTAGGCCCAAAGTGCATCAACTAGTCTCGGAGACCAATCTTTGCGATCCGAATTTACCGTTATTTCTAAAATTTGCTTAATTTCCCTGTTTGCAAGTTCTACCTGTCCACTTGTTTGGGGATGGTATGCAGTAGAAATTTTATGTATTACCCCATATTTTTTCATCAAAGCCTTAAAAGAACGATAGCAAAAATGTTTACCCCGGTCACTAATAATAGCACGTGGTGTACTAAATCGAGATAACACATTCTCTTTAAGAAATTTAATTATCGTCTTATTATCATTGTTCCTGTAAGCTGCTGCATCCATCCATTTTGACACATAGTCCACTGCCACAATAATATATTGATATCCAAAAGAAGGAGAAAATGTTCCCATAAAATCAATACCCCATCAATCAAAAATTTCAACCACTAAAATTGGGTTCAAAGGAATCATATTACGATGGGACATAACTCCTAATTTTTGATATCTTTCACATGAATGATAATAGATGTTTGCATCCTTAAACAAGGTGGGCCAATAAAATCTACATTGCAAAATTTTTGCAACTGTTTTCTTCATTGAAAAGTGGCCTCCACGAGCTTGGAAGTGACAAAATTCCAAGACGCTAGCAATCTCTTCATCAGGAATGCAACACCTCAAAATTTGGTCAGGGCAGTATTTAAAAAGAAAAGGGTCATCCCAATAGAAATTACGTACCTCAGTCATGAATTTCTGCTTATCCTAAGCGCTTAAATCCATCGGTATCTCACCTGTAGTCAAATAATTCATAATATGAGCAAACCATGGTAAAGAAGTAATAGAAAGTAAATGCTCATCGGGAAAATCATCTCTGATTGGTAGATGGTCAGAAGTTTCTTCAAATGTGAGCCTCGAGAGATAGTCAGCCACTACGTTCTCCACTCCTTTCTTGTCTTTGATGGTGATGTCAAATTCCTGCAAAAGTAAAATCCACCGTATTAGTCGTGCCTTAGCATCCTTCTTTGTAAGAAGGTACTTAAGGGCTGCATGATCTGTGAAAATAATAATAGGATAACCAATCAAATAAGTGCAAAATTTATCCAAAGCAAATACTACAGCTAGTAACTCTTTTCAGTGGTTGAGTAATTCATTTGAGTACTATTTAGAGTCCTATTAGCATAGTAAATAACAAAGGGCTTTCCCTCCCTTCACTGTCCAAGTAAAGCACCTACAGCATAATCACTAGCATCACACTTAATCTCAAATGGCAAGTTCCAATCTGGTGGCTGCATTATGGGTGTTGAGGTAAACTTGCCAATTAGCGTTTTAAAGGCCTCTTGACAAGCTTGTGTCCACTCAAATGTGGCATCTTTAGCTAGGAGGTCACATAGTCGTCTGGATATAATGGAAAGATTTTGTATGAACCTCCTATAAATGCCTGCATGACTAAGAAATGATCTCACATCTTTTACTGTCTTAGGTGTAGGCAACTTAGAAATTAATTCAATCTTGGATTGATCAACCTCTATCTTTCTGGAAGAAATAATATGCCCTAAAACAATACCTGAAGGTACCATAAAGTGGCATTTTTCCTAATTTAAAACTAGTTCCTTCTGCTCACAACGAGCAAACACTTTCTCTAAATTCAATAAACATGCATCAAAAGAGGATCCAAAAATAGTCAAGTCATTCATAAAAACTTCCATGCAATTTTCAATCATGTCACTAAAGATACTCATTATGCAACGTTGAAAAGTAGCAGGTGCATTACACAGTCCAAATAGCATTTTACGAAAAGCATAAGTACCAAAAGGACAAGTAAAAGTGGTTTTATCTTGGTCTTCTGATGCAATTTCAATTTGATAATAACCAGAATAACCATCCAAGAAACAGTAGAAAGGATGACCAGCCACACGCTCAAGAATTTGATCAACAAAAGGGAGAGGAAAATGGTCTTTCCGGGTGGCAGCATTCAATTTTCTATAATCAATGCACATCTACCACCCAATCACAAGCTTGGCAGGGACTAACTCTCCTAGGTCATTCTTCACTACAGTAATACCGGACTTTTTAGGAACAACCTGTGTAGGACTAACCCATTTACTATCAGCAATAAGGTATATAATTCTTGTGTCTAACAATTTTAACACTTCATTTTTCACCACTTCTTTTATAGTGGGATTAAGCCTACGTTGTGAGTCTCTACGAGGGCTAGCTCCTTCTTCCAAATTAATTTTATGTGAACAAATCAAGGGACTAATACCTTTTATATCAGCAATGCTCCAACTTAAGGCTGACTTATGCTCACTTAGAACCCGAATTAATTTCTCACCTTGAGACTCAGACAATTCAGATGAAATAATAACAGGAAAAGTATTACCTGGACCAAGGAAAGCATGCTTCAAACCCTTAGGCAAAGACTTCAATTCCTCTTTGGGTGCTTCCATGCTTGAAGGAATCTATCTCTCACTTTTCTTAGGTAACTCTTCAAATTTTGGTTGCCATTTTTGTGTGCCATAATCCTGAGTTCTGTTGAAAATAGAACAAATATCAACTATATTAGATGAATCAGTAATGGAATCAAACTCAGAATTAACCAGAAAATGCTCAAGGGGATCAAAATCATGAGTTTCCAAAACTCCCCTATCCATCAGTGAATCAATCATATATATTTGGTGGCACTCATTATCATCCTCCGGTTGTTTTGCAATATGGAAGACATTCACCTCCAGAGTCATGTTTCCAAAAGATAGCTTCGTGAGCCCATTCCTGCAATTAATAAGAGCATTAGCAGTGGTAAGGAAAGGCCTACATAAAATCAGAGGAATTTTATAAGTGATATCAACAACAGAGGTAGTATCTAAAATCAAGAAATCAACAGGATAATAAAATTTATTAATTTGAATTAAAATATCCTCTACCACCCCCGGGGTACTTTGACTGAACGATTAGCGAATTGCAACACCACAGTGGTTGGTTTGATTTCTCCTAACCCCAGCTGCAAATAAATAGAATAAGACATAAGATTCACACTAGCTCCTAAATCTAGCAAAACTTGCCCAAACTCTTGATTTTCGATGCTGCATGCGATGGTTGGGCACCTGGGATCCTTGTACTTGGGAGGAATTCGTTGCTCAATCAGAGCACTAACTTGTTCTATCCAGAACGCTGTCTTCTTCACGTAGTGCCTCCTCTTAACTGTACACAAATTCTTGAGAACTTTTGCGTAAGTAGGAACTTGTTTAATTACATGCAAAAGAGGGAGATTGACTTTTACCTGTTTGAGATTCTCCAGGATTTCATTGTTAGGATCCATAGTTAGCTTGCTTGATTTCAGAGCTTGAGGGAATGGTGCCTTAACATGGCTTTTTGTCACCTTTGATTCCTTGGATAGCTCGGGAGCACTACTATCTTGATCCTTTTCCACATCCTCTGATTTATCTGTTGTTGGGATATGTGATGAATTACCACTACGAGTCACAATGACATTCACATCCTTCAAATTCTCTTGTGCCATGTATTGACCATGGGGTGTGGATTGAGCTTGATAAGGAAACTTACCTCGCTCAGTCACACTCAAGGAGCTCATCAGTTTTGATACTTGATTCTTTATCTCTTCATTTTCTTCCACAACCTTCATAATCAAAGATTCAAACTTTTGGTTAGTCTTACCCTGTACTTCAATAAAACCATGTAAAGTATTTTCTAAAGGACTCCTAGAAGATATAGGTGCATGATATGGTGCAGGATATGATCTAGTGGGTTGTGCAGGTGGTGCAGGTAATGCAAGTGGCTGGTTTTCGAACTTCCAGCTAAAATTGGGGTGATTACGCCACCCCGAATTGTAAGTCTCAGAGAAAGGTGTAAAAGGCTTCTTGTACATGCCTAAAGTATTACATTGTTCCTCATACAACCCTCTCATCTCAGCAAATGTAGGATACTCTTGGACGAGGTGATCTACACCTCCACACATAAAACATGGCCTAGAAGACTCTGCATGGTTAGCCAAGTGTGCTGGCATCAAGTCCTTGGCCTTTAACAACTCTAACTTCCTAGTAAGCACCTCAACCTTAACCTTTAAGTTGTCTTCCTCCCTGAGATGGTAAATTCCACCACCATTTTGGTTCCCTGTAGGTCGTGACCTATTTGTGCTCTCAGTCGCACTAGGTCCAGTCCAAGTGTGAGCCTTTTCAACGAGCTCATTGAGGTACTCTATGGCCTCATCAGGATTTTTCTGCAAGAACTCACCATTACACATCATCTCTACAAATTGGCGCTTCCTAGGTGTAAGTCCCTCATAGAAGTAACTCACTAAACGCCAACTCTCGTACCCATGGTAAGGGCACATACTCAATAGCTCCTTAAATCTCTCCCAAGACATATATAAAGTCTCACTGTCCTTCTATGCAAAAGTGGAGATCTATCCTTTTAAAGTATTGGTCTTATGTTGGGGAAAATACTTATTAAAGAAAGCCTGAGTCATCTCATTCCACGACTGATTACGCCCAAAGAATAACGCGATCGTTTGCAGTATAGTTTTGGGGTGTCGATTCCACAGGGAGATGGATTGAGAAATTGAAGAACAGTAATGAAATTAACAAAAAGATTAAATGAGTGTGATAAGTAAATTTTAAAGTGTGATGTAAATTAAAACTAAATGAGTAATTTGAAAAATATAAAAATGAGACGAAAAGTAGAGCGTAGGGAATTCCTTGTGTATTTGTGGTATTTAAATTTATTCTTTATTCATTGATAACTCAATTAAGAATTCTATATCCAAATTCTTAATCGGAATATATAACATTAATAACCAAAATTTAAATCAAATATAACTCTTTGAAAAATCATTCTTTGCGCTTAACTCTCATAAATTGTTATCGATATTGAGAAAATCCAACGACGACAATATACCCAAGAGGCGATATTGCAGCAGAGAATTAAATCAATATAAATAATCAATTGCTCCAAACATAAGTATAGAACTAATTCACTCAATGGAAAAAGCATGACTGAATCCATAAACGAAATAGATTCTATATTTATTTGAAGACGAAAAACATCACAAATAAATTAAGAATAATAGAACAAAAGAGTTTTAATATTTAAAGACCAAATACATGAATCAAAAATAAATTACAAATACCATCACACACACAAGTTCATCCCTAGCCCTCCTTGAGAATTTAGTTACACATATTGAAAATATGCAACAAAAATTCTCCAAGGGATAATATGGAAGAACCAACTATTATTTTCTTCTCTCTTCTTTGGTTTTTCTTTTCTTTTCTCAAGCTCTCAAAATAATGGCTCTTCCAAAGCATCCTCCCACACTAAGCATTGTCTTAGAACACACACCCCTTCCTTCTATTTATAAGCATCCTTCATGCAAGTTGTCATGACAAAATCATCACAATTTCAACTTGTTTTGCCATGTGCCATTCTTGAATCCAAGTGATTTGTGAGTTGTCATTTTGATCATTTATTTTCCCACCATGCGTGAGCTGGATTTTGCTTGTAGGTTGAGTGTTTCAATTTTGCTTCTCTATCCATTAGTTGTCTTGTATGACTTAATATCTTGTGGTCAAATAATTTGTCTTGAAGAAACTTGAGTGCACTTCATCTTGCATATGAATTGATCATTGAATTTCCAAGTTGGTGTAGGAGTGCTTGCTGGAAAATATTATGATAACATTTGGATTTGATGCAAGTGGCTGAAAAATATCCAGGAACGTCAAGTGCAGGTGCGTCCACTTGATGGTCGATTTTGTCTTAGATGGAGTGGATATCTCTTCAAACATAAAAAATAAAAGTTATAGATATTTCTCTTTCGGTTCTAGATCATCTTGAATCAGCTCAATCGGAGATTGGATGAGAGAGTTATGCCCATATTACAAAAAGATGTCAGAATTGTCTAAATTTTCGCAATTATCTTCATTTGCTCCTAATGTCTCCATTTGTGTCCTAAATCAAAATATAAGAATAATGAGTATATTTAGGTATCAAATAAGAATAAATTATTAAACATTAAGAGAGGAAAATATGGCATTTTATATTCTCATCAATATATTAAATCATGCTTATATCTATTTCAAGATAAATGACCATTAATTTTAATAACATGAGTTATATCCATTATTTTCTCATTTCTTTTAGTATTTAAATAGAGTATTTAGAGTGCATTTTTGTGCACTCATCACACCCCCCAACTTACTCATTGCTAGTCCCTAGCAATTTTCATGCAAAATGATGAGAAAGACCAAAGAAAATCACACATAGGGGCCATTAAGACACATTTTTCAAATTTACATATCAAAACAATCTTAGAAATTCAATAACCCTTTCACAAGTCAAATATAGCAATTCACAGAGTGTGTATGTGTTCCAAACTATTTTTATCAAATCAGAGGTTTCGACACATGTAACATTAGAATATCTTAAGCAAAAAGGTTCAACTCCATAACTCACGGGTATAGAAGTGTTTCATGTATGGGTTCTCTCTATGGAGTTGACAAAGGTGTACATTTACTCTCATGGAAATTTAGCCAATTATATATAATAAGTAAACATTAATCTTATGATAGGAATACTAACAAATGAGATTTCCACCGTTCTTTCCACAAGCATACTTAGGATCGGAAAAATCAACACAAAGGGTTGTAATGTGGCTTAGGGTTGGGGTTCATAAGAAGAAAAGGTGAAGAGGTTTCAAAAACTTCTAAGTATACACAAAAGGGAATCTGTTAAATTTTTCAGTAGACTATATTTTCCTTTTGATGTACTTTTCAATTTTTTAGATTTTTGACTAAGTACACTTTGCCAGCTTCTTTTGCCACTGGTGTCTTTGCAATTTGATGAACTCCTTCATGAATAATTTGATGGACACATCTAGCACCATGCTATTTTTGTCATGGTTTTCTTTTTTTTTAATGATAATTTCACACCTAGTACACACTTGGAAGTAAAATGGTAGGAAAATATAGTGTATAAGGTATACTCCAATGTGGAGAGGTATGAATGATATAGATATGAAAAGAAAAGGCCATATGTGTATATTGGCTCAAAATTGGCTGCTAGGGATCTATGATGAAAAGGCTCAGCTTGAAAGGCTCAAACGTTAATCCTAAGTTGACTTTCGTCATATCCCAAGTATATCCACCATCTTACCACAAACCATGTAATGATATTTTCAAAAGAAGTGTCAAATTCAACAGATCAATGGATACTTATCACAATTTCTATATTTGTAAGCTCTCAATTCTCACAAAATTCACATGAATACTTGAGCAAAATAATTCTTTAGTTACATGTGTCAAATCACCATATTACCACAAAGTTTGGATAAGTGCATAAAAATTTTTCTGTGGATACTTTAGCAAAATGATTTAAGTTGGGTTTGTTGAATTCACCAAGATGGTTATGAATAAGCATGAGTATCATGTGTGAAAAGATGCCTGCGCGAAAAAAAAATTGGCAATTTTTTATATTTTGATTGAAATATGCCACAGAATTTAAATAACAGATTTGTATTTCCACCCCCCAACTTAAATGGAACATTGTTCTCAATGTTTAATAATCAAAATTAGATGGGGAGTAACTAAAAAGGGTAGGATACACCTGATGTGTGATGTAGATAGCTTGCTAAGCGTCAAAAGTAGTGATCTGAAATGACAAAATGATACTATCCTGCAAACAAAAATAAATAAAATAGTAGTAAATAAAAACAAAACAAAACAAATAAGATGATAATAATAATAATAATGATGATGATGATAATAATTATAATAATAATAATTATTATTGTTGCATGCTGTGGTCAAAGTTGGTAGACCAAGTTTACAACCGGACTATCTTCCACTCATAGAACTGTTCCTCCTGGGTCAAAAATGAAACGCTTATTTTTCCAATAAGCTCCGTGCTCGAACTTCACAGGTAGGTGGCAAGGTTTAAGATTAACTTTGATTACTTGCCCACTTGAAGGAATCTGTTTTTCATTTTTCTCATGAAACTCCTCAAACTTCGGTTGTCAAGCCTGTGTGCTATAATCTTGAGTAGTGTCAAAAATTGCACAAATTTTAGCTACATCAGATGAATCACTGATAGGATTATACTCAAAATCAACAATAAAATTCTCAAGGGGATCAGAATCATGAGTTGTGAAAACTTTCCTGTCTATGAGTGAGTCAATCATATATATCTGCTGGCACTCGTGATTCTTCACAGTTTCTTGTGCCATATGTTGACCATGAGGTACAGACTGAGTTTGAGAAGGGAGCTTACCTTGCTCATTTACACTCAAGAAACTCGTTATTTTAGATATTTGGCTCTTTATCTCCTTTTGTTCTTCAACAACCTGCATAATTAAAGACTCAAATTTTTGGTTAGTCTTACCCTGTACTTCAATAAATGCATGCAAAGTGTCTTCTAAAGAATTTCTAGAAGATTGAGGTGCATGGTATGGTGCAGAATATGATCTAGAAGGTTGTGCAGGCTGTGCAGGCTGTTGGTTTCCAGACTTCCAGCTGAAGTTGGGATGATTACGCCATTCTGGGTTATAGGTTTCAGAGTAAGGTGTGAAGGGCTTTTTGTACATACCCAGAGCATTACTTTGTTCCTCATACATACCATTCATGTTAGTATGTGTAGGACACTCTTGGGAATGATGATCTATCCCACCACAGACAACACATGGCCCAAAAGAGTCTGCATGATTAGCCATGTGTGTTGACTTTGAGTTTTTGGTTTTCAATAACTCTAATTCTCTAGTGAGCATTTCAACCTTAGCCTTAAGGTTATCCTCCTCCCTTAGATGGTAAATACCACCACTCAAGTTTCCTGTAGGTCGTGACCTGTTTGTGCTATCAGTAGCACTAGGTCCAGTCCAAGTATGAGCTTTTTCAGCAAGCTCATTGAGATACTCTATGGCCTCATCGGGATTTTTCTGTAAAAATTTTCCATTGCACATCATTTCCACGAATTGACGTTCCCTGGGCTTAAGCCCTTCATAGAAATAACTCACTAAGCGCCAATTCTCATATCCATGGTGGGGACACATACTCAGTAATTCTTTAAATCTTTCCCAAGACTGGTATAAAGTCTCACTATCCTTTTGTGCAAAGGTAGAGATTTGTCTTTTTAAAACATTGGTCTTATGTTGGGGAAAGTATTTATGGAAAAACACTTGAGTCATCTCACTCCATGTTCCAATAGACCGTGGTCTTAGTGAGTACAACCAACTCTTAGCTTTATCTTTCAAAGAAAAAGGAAAGAACTTTAGCCTTACCGTTTCGTCAGTGGTATTTTGACTGTGAAATGTTGCAACTACTTCCTCAAATTCCCTAATATGAACATAGGGGTTTTCATTTTCTAGACCATGGAAAGTCGGAAGTAACTGTATCATTCCTGTTTTAAAATCTACATGACGAACATTAGGTGAGAACATAATACAGGATGGTGTGGCTGTTCGTGCGGGATGAAGATAATCTTGGAGGGTTCTAATAGGTTGGTCCACGTGTTCACTCATCGCGTCAGAATTGGAAGAATTATCAAACAAGCGATTAGAAAAATTAGATTCTGAATCTGATTCTAGCACGGGTCTACTAGCAAACTGTCCAAAAGCATCTCTGTACCTGCGCATGCAAAGTAAAGAAAAGCGTAATACTGAAAAAAAAAATACGAAAAGAAAAGTGAAATAAAATAAAGATGTAGAAAGCTAAAAAGAAAATGAACGAAGCTACCGCTCTTTTTTTTTTTTTTTTTTTTTTTTTACAAACTAATAAAAAAACTACAAATTCTTCTATCATCTCCCCGGCAACGGCGCCAAAATTTGATTACGCCCAAAGAATAATGCGATCGTTTGCAGTATAGCTTTGGGGTGTCGATTCCACAGGGAGATTGATTGAGAAATTGAAGAACAGTAATGAAATTAACAAAAAGATTAAATGAGTGTGATAAGTAAATTTTAAAGTGTGATGTAAATTAAAACTAAATGAGTAATTTGAAAAATATAAAAATGAGACGAAAAGTAGAGCGTAGGGAATTCCTTATGTATTTGTGGTATTCAAATTTATTCTTAATTCATTGATAACTCAATTAAGAATTCTATATCCAAATTCTTAATCGGAATATATAACATTAATAACCAAAATTTAAATCAAATATAACTCTTTGAAAAATCATTCTTCGCGCTTAACTCTAATAAATTGTTATCGATATTGAGAAAATCCAACGACGACAATATACCCAAGAGGCGATATTGCAGCAGAGAATTAAATCAATATAAATAATCAATTGCTCCAAACATAATTATAGAACTAATTCACTCAATGGAAAAAGCATGACTGAATCCATAAACGAAATAGATTCTATATTTATTTGAAGATGAAAAACATCACAAATAAATTAAGAATAATAGAACAAAAGAGTTTTAATATTTAAAGACCAAATACATGAATCAAAAATAAATTACAAACACCATCACACACACAAGTTCATCCCTAGCCCTCCTTGAGAATTTAGTTACACATATTGAAAATATGCAACAAAAATTCTCCAAGGGATAATATGGAAGAACCAACCATTATTTTCTTCTCTCTTCTTTGGTTTTTCTTTTCTTTTCTCAAGCTCTCAAAATAATGGCTCTTCCAAAGCATCCTCCCACACTAAGCATTGTCTTAGAACACACACCCCTTCCTTCTATTTATAAGCATCCTTCATGCAAGTTGTCATGACAAAATCATCACAATTTCAACTTGTTTTGCCATGTGCCATTCTTGAATCCAAGTGATTTGTGAGTTGTCATTTTGATCATTTGTTTTCCCACCATGCGTGAGCTGGATTTTGCTTGTAGGTTGAGTGTTTCAATTTTGCTTCTCTATCCATTAGTTGTCTTGTATGACTTAATATCTTGTGGTCAAATAATTTGTCTACAAGAAACTTGAGTGCACTTCATCTTGCATATGAATTGATCATTGAATTTTTAAGTTGGTGTAGGAGTGCTTGCTGGAAAATATTATGATAACATTTGGATTTGATGCAAGTGGCTGAAAAATATCCAGGAACGTCAAGTGCAGGTGCGTCCACTTGATGGTCGATTTTGTCTTAGATTGAGTGGATATCTCTTCAAACATAAAACATAAAAGTTATAGATATTTCTCTTTCGGTTCTAGGTCATCTTGAATCAGCTCAATCGGAGATTGGATGAGAGAGTTATGCCCATATTACGAAAAGATGTCAGAATTGTCTAAATTTTCGCAATTATCTTCATTTGCTCCTAATGTCTCCATTTGTGTCCTAAATCAAAATATAAGAATAATGAGTATATTTAGGTATCAAATAAGAATAAAGTATTAAACATTAAGAGAGAAAAATATGGCATTTTATATTCTCATCAATATATTAAATCATGCTTATATCTATTTCAAGATAAATGACCATTAATTTTAATAACATGAGTTATATCCATTATTTTCTCATTTCTTTTAGTATTTAAATAGAGTATTTAGAGTGCATTTTTGTGCACTCATCAACGACCCAATGGATCGTGGTCTCAGTGAGTATAGCCAACTCGTAGCTCTGTCTTTCAAAGAGAAAGGAAAGAACTTAAGTCTCACAATATCATCAGTTGCATTTTGACTATGGAAAGTTGCAACTACCTCCTTAAACTCCCTAATGTGGACATATGGATTTTCATTTTCCAACCCATGAAAAGTGAGGAGTAATTGTATCACTCTCGTTTTAACATCAAGTTGACACATATTGGGTGGAAACATTATACATGATGGTGTGGTTGTGCGTGTAGGGTGGAGGTAATCCTGAAGAGTCCTAGTGGGTTGATCCTCGTGTTCACTCATGTTTTCAGAAACAGAAGAAGTATCAAACAAAGGATTAGAAAAATTAGATACTGAATTTGACTCTATCACAGGCCTATAAGCAAATCGACCTAATGTAACTCTATACCTATTATACATGCAAAATAAAATAAAAAATGCAAAACCAAAAAAAAAAAAATTATGAAAGAGAAAAATATAAACAAATAATAATCCAGCAAGTAAAAAACATGGAACGAAGTTACCGCCTTTACAAACTGCTGAAAAAAAAAAACTATTTAACAATTGTTCTATTGTTTCCCCGGCAACGGCACCAAAATTTGATAACGCCCAAAGAATAACGCGGTAATTGTAGTTCAACTTTGAGGTGTCGATTCCAAAGAGAGACAAATTAAAAGAATAGTAAGATAGGAAAAAACTAAGAAAAAAAATATTAAATGATTGATGAGAAAATAGAAAGTGATTTTAAATGAAAATTAAAATTAAACTAAAGAATCAACCGAAAAAGTAATCAAAGTTGACAAACAGTGGAGTGTCGGGAATCCCTTGCACATATCCGGTATTTTAATTATTTTAAATTCGCTGATAACTCAATTGAGAATTCAATTCCGTAATTCTCAATCGGAAGATATAAAATTATAAACCAAAATTAAACCCAATATAAACCTTTGAAAAATCATTCATATTTTTTAAATCGTGCAAATTGATATTCATATCAAGAAAACTCAATGACGACAATATACCCAGAGGTAATATTGCAGCAAAGAATTAAATTAATATAAATAATCAATAGATCCAAATATAATCAAAGAACAAAACCATTCAATAGAAAAAGTATGACTGAATCTATAAACAGAATAAATTCTAAAATTATTCGAAAAAGAAAATACTCATAATATTTTGAAAATGATTAAACAAAAGAGTTTTAATAAATGAAAATCAAATACTTGAATAAAAAATAAATTAAAAAATACCATCAAGTGTGCGAATTCATTCCTAACCCCTACACGAGAATTTAGTTATCCATAAATATAATGGACAACAAAAATTTCCAGAGAAAAATCAATGAAACAGCCGGTGACATCCTCCAAGAATTGTTTTCGTTCGTCGCCCAGATCTCGTTCATTTATATCACCTTTCGTTCCGTTTCTCTCCTCCGCTTCGTTCGCTTCCTCTTCCTTTTTATTTCCATTTCCTTATTCGTCTGCTTTTCATAGTTATTTCCATTCGCTTCGTACATCCCAACAATCACGTCTTTGCTTCCAACTCTACCCAGCACGTTGCTATATGTATATCCATATATATATATATATATATATCCATATGTATATATATATGTATATGTATATATCCCTATGCGTCCAAACCATAAGTCTCATTATTCATCTATCAGAAATAAAAATAAAGATAAATACATAAAAATAAATACATAAAAACATAAAATAAATAAAATAAAATAAAATATGACAAATAATATTTAAAGATATCTCAATGTAAATAAAAAATCTAATTAAATAAAATAAGTTAAATTCAATCATTTCTATTTTCATTCTTTGCAATTTAATTAAATATTAGGATATTTAAAATGCACTTTCGCGCACTCATCAATGACATAACGGGGATGGTAATTTGTAAAACCTGTTATGGTTATTGGGTGTGTATTTCATATCGGGGACGGCGATATGTAATGCCCGCTAAGAAATGAGTGTGTATGAGTCATAATGGGGATGACGATACGTAACGCCCATTATGATTGGTATTGTGTGTATATCATATCAGGGACGGCGATACGTAACGCCCGCTATGATTGGATTTACTGATATTTTTTTTTTATGATTTTATTAGAATTTTATCGTCGATCAAAATGGGATTATGGCGTGTGTTATTTTATTTATTCTGAGGAAGATAATTTTAAACTTCATGCATACGGTATTATATTCATGAGTGATGTTGTTGCATGAGTATATTTTATATCTTGTGGTTTAGTTGGGTTGTACTTATCCACGATGCCATTTTAGCGTCGTAGTTTTTGGATGCAGAGTTTTGTGGAGGCTGAGCCTGAAGAGGCGATTCCGCTGTTAAAGTATTCTTATCATAAATTGTTATTTTAGAAAATTATTTTTTCCTTTTTATAAATATGTATTTGTATAATTTGTATTTTGAATGACTGTATTAAATCTCCTGTTGAAAAATGTGTGTTAAATTAGTTTGTAAAATAATTCTAAAAATTTTGGTACTTAGATAACGACCTCAAATATCTGCTACTTTTATGCATGTTACGTGTTTACACACTTAATACTTAACGTTAGGAGTGTATGACTCGTATTATCAACATCTCGATATCTCAATTTTTATATTTATTTTAAGAAAAATTTAAGAGCGTCCCACTATATATAAAAGTCAAGTTTTAAACTTTTACTTGCCATCCATATCGAATTTTTAGGTATTGAAGTGTACGTGTACATTTTTTTTGCGGCTCCTCGTCAATCTGTGTTAAATCGTACATTTAGAAACAAAAGACCACATACCAATTAGTTCAAGGCTTCAAGCAATCGTACAGAAAAGGTTGCCGCTTAATAAATGCTTTCCTTTTATCCAATAAATGGTTAACACGTTTCTTTGCGGAGCAAAAGAACAAGAGTAAGAAGATAAAGAGGACATTTAAACAAAAAACAGAAGAATAATGGTACGTGTACGTTTTTTTGCGGAGCGAAGTACAAAGCCCCGAGACAAAAGGCATCAAATGAGGCAGCATCCCATATGCCAATCTTTAATTCTTTAAGCTTTCGTTACCCTCTAATGTCCCTTCTCATTATTACTTGGAAAAGTCAAACCCCATACTTCAAAATCCCTATCAAATCCACATAAAATAATATTTATAATGTGTAATTAACAATATTTGTTATGACACTCTCTGTTATTATATATTTTTTATACATTTTAAAGGTATTTATATTTTGATTATGAAATTTTAGATTTATGTATATTTTTACACATTATTCTATTCTCGTTATCGATTATTTTAATTTACTTTAATAATATTATTAGCCGTGTTTTATTTGTTTAAAATATTTATTTGATCTATTGAATAGTTAATATTAGTTTTATGTTATTTTTATAATTAAATATTGAGTTATGTTGCTTTTCTTATTAATTTTAATGTGAAGTGATTATTTTAATAATTAAAATTAAATTCCTTTATTTTATTATGTGATTTTATTTGATGTAGTTTCTTAATAATAATTAGTATTCTATAATTAAGTTATCTTTAAACTAAATTAGTTTATTATTAGATTTTAAATATCTTATTTTATTGATATTGAATGGTAGTATTTTCAATTAACTTTTATTTAATTTATTGTACTTTTTTAGTTAGTCCTCTTTTTCTTCTTTTTCTTTTATTTTCTTTTTCTTCTTTTCCTTTATTTTCTTTCCTTTTTCTTCACCTGCTCCCCCCAGACCCACGAGCCCCCTCCCCGGTCGTTGGCCACCCTCTGGCGACACCGCCTAGCTCACGACCCTCCCCACCCGCCGGCGAGTCCAGTGGTACCATCGATGTGCTCTACGGGCCACGGCCACAAACCTGAAATGGGTTTTGTGGGTTTTCTTGCATTTTTCGGCCACCGCCGGCTACCCCTTGGCACAGGTGACCTACCAGCAGCTTCCCATCACTCCGACGAGCATAACCCACCGCCCAAAGCCACCCAGCTCCGCCGTTTGCTCCTCCACCCAAAATGGGTCCTTAAATGGATCTATCTTCGCTGTGCCGCCGTCCGGCCACCGTAGGCCTCACCTCCGCCACCAAAAGGTCCCCCTTACTCAGCCGACCAACCCCCTAGTTTTGCTTCCCCATCCGTGGCCCCACCTTCCCTATACAACCCCAAACCTGAAAATGGGTTTCCACTGATTTTGAGCCCGATCCGCCACCTTTCGATGGTTGTGCCGCCACACCACCACCTCCATGAGATTCTTCACCTTCCAAAGAGTATCGCCCTAAATTTTGGTGTCAAACCGAGCATTCTAGCCTAACATACAAGTAACCGCTACGAACGTTGCAGATTGGCATTTGCTCAAGGATTTACGCTTTTACCCGCTGTAAGTATTTTCCAAATGAATTTTAAGATTTAAATATATTTTTGTATCGACAGATATTGTTTTTGGTTAATGTTGGTATTTGTTGGTTGTTGAATAATTTGTGCATGGTCGTATGCATTGTGTATTTACGCGCTATTCATGCAAATATTTTGAAATTGGATTTTTGCATAATTTCGGATATTCATGTGTTGGATTTGAAAACTGGGTTTTCAAATGTATTAACGGCTTTCGGGTGCGTGTGTATCACGACCCCAAGCTTGGATGGGGCATTATCCTGGTGGAGCCCCTCTGGTCACTAGGGAGTGGAATATACTGAGTGACATCCCCTAGGTTGTCGTCGGGTGACGACGGGATGGTAACGCTCTCGTGCTGACTCCGTGGCTCCTCTACTTGCAGGAGTTAGGGGTACGTGTTGGGTGTGATTAGCTAGGCATCGCCCGTTCTGAAGTCACATGCGTGGTCGTTACTTTCGGTGTGATGATGAAAGCCAGGGTGTACGGATGGTCCCTAGGGGAGATCATGGTGCATACGGTTTATAAAATGGATGTTTAGGCCATTTTCTGGGAAAGTGGCGGGTTTTAATTATTGGTTTTACGTGGACCATTTTCTGGAAAAATGGTTATGGTTTTAATAGATTTATGGACATCATTTTCTAGGAAAATGATGGATGATTTTTATTGGAGTTTTAATTTAGGACAAATTGGGATTTTAGCGTGTGGTTATTATATTTATTTTAAAAAAGATAATTTTAAGATTCATGCATACGGTGTCCTGTTCATGTGTGATGTTATTGTTATGTATGAGTATATTTTATATCTTGTGATTTGTTTGGGTTGTACTTACCTGCGATGCTATGTTTTGCATCGTAGTTTTTTTGGATGCAGAGTTTTGTGGAGGCTGAACCTGAGGAGGCGATTCCACGTTTGAAGTATTCTTATTATAAAATTGTTATTTTGAGAAATTATTTTCTCCTTTTTCTAAATATGTATTTTTATGATTTATCTTTCGGATGACTGTATTAAATCTCCTATTGGAGAATATATGTTAAACTGGTTTGTAAAATATTTTTAAAAATTCTGGTACTTAGTTATTGATTTCAAATATCCGCTGCTTTTATTTATGCATGTCACGTATTCACACACTTAGCACTTGACGTTGAGAGTGCGTGACCCGTGTTGTCAGCATCTCAACGCCTCGATTTCCGTATTTATTTTAAGGAGAATTTGGGGGCGTCACATTGACCAATTATTATTAATTCTTAATTTTAAATAATTATTATAGTGATTATATATTCTATATGTTTAAATATAAATATATAAAATTCAGTATAAATAATTGTCCACATATTGCATGGGTTATAAACTTGTTTAAGTAATATTAGAGATGAGATTCAAATATAAAATTTTTATGCAAACCTTTTGTAAGAATATAGATTTTGTTATAAAACTTAGAAGAAAATAATATTATAAGATAATTTGCAAAAGAAAATATTTAGAGCTTTTATCAGTCAAGCACTGGCATTATAATTTACGTTCAAATGACCCCATATATATTGTGGTTAGGGGCTGTGAATAAACTAGCTCTATGAGGTTGGTCATTCACTACCGACTTTGTAAAGTCGGTATTAAACCAACTTTGTCAAGTTGGTATTTTACAACACTCCTTGAATGATCACCCATAAAGAATTTGTTTCATTAAATTTTTACCAAGAAAAAATCCAGTAGGAAAAAAAATCAATGGCGAAGGAAAAGGAATACAAATTCATGTCTTCTACCAAGTGCTTTATGATTGCCTCATTAAAATATTGCAAAGAAAAACGCAATGAGATAAAACCTTAGTAAAAAAAAAAAAGAGTACAATCAGTGTAAGTCTTCAAGTCATTTACTTACCTTGAAAAGTACACAACAGTAGGTTTTTAAGGCAAAATCTTAGCAAAGGAAAAATAGTACAATCAATATAAGTTTTCAAGACATTTATGTCAACATTTTTCGACAGTTTTTGGTTCATTTTTTTCATTACATTTGGTAATGTTAAGGGTCATCTTATATTAAAATATGTTGTCGACAACATTTTTGTTTCTATCTATGATTTCTCTAATACTCAAAATGTATCTAGATCTTGTTATTTTTAGGTACTTATTCCTCTTCAAGGAAATATATTTGATGAAGTATATCTTTTGGTTGTCCTTTTTTAGGAGATATTATAATAAGAGATTTGGTCGTTACAGGAGAATCAATTACTTTGTGGCTTGTGTTGTGGGTATGGTCTTTTCAAGAGCATCAAATTAATTTTATATTTTTTTTCTTCAAGAAATTTTGTCTTTTGCGCCAGTAGGTCGTCCATGTTTCAGGCATGTCTTAAACTCATATATTACTATTTTTACAACTTGTCCTTTAGGAATTGCAATCCTTGCTGGAGCATTAACATCAAGAAGATGTGAGGTTATCATACCTTTCCTATCAGTAAATACATCTAGTAATTGACTTGCAATACTTTGTAAATGGATAATCTTTTGAACTTCTAGTTTACATTCATTTGTACGATAATCAAATTGGGAAAGAGATTTATTTTTCTAAGTAATTTCTTGTCGTGCTTCAGGCATCGTCTTTTCGTTATCCAATGGTGGAAAAATGGATTTATCAAAATGACAATTCTCAAAACGTGCTTTAAACATATATCTTGTAAGAGGCTCGAGGTTCTTGTAAGAGGCTCGAGGTATCTAATATTAAATGAAAAATCAAAACCAATATATATCCCAAGTCTACATTGAGAGCCCACCCATCTTCGTATGTTTCTTTAATTGGAACATACACAGTACATCCAAAAGTATGAAAATGAAAAATATTTGATTGTTGACCAAATGCAAACTGCAACGAAGAATATTTGTGATATGCTAATAGTCTAATTCGAGTCAATGATGATGTATGAAGTATACCGTGTCTCAAGGTAGAAACATGTAGTTTTAATTTCATAAGTAAATATCTAGCGATTGCCTGAAGTTTTTTTTATCAATGATTCAGTTAAAGCGTTTTGAGTGTGTGTATGGACAACACGATGTTTAACATATATTCCTCTTGATATGTAATAGTTACCAAAAGTTTAAGATATAATTTCATTTGCATTATCCAATCGAATAGTTTTAATTGGATAGTCAGGAAAATGGGCTCATAGTTTATTTATTTGGGTAAGAAGTCTAGTAAATGTAACATTTCTAGTGGAAAGTAAACAAATATGTGACCATCGAGTTGATGCATCAATTAAAACCATAAAATATCTAAATGGTCCACTTGATGGTTAAATAACCTCACATATATTCCCGTGAATCATTTATAAAAATGATGAGAACTCAACAACTTTTTTGAGAGAGAGGTTTGATAATCAATTTACCTTAAGAACAAACAAATCACAGATATTAATTAGGTAAAATAATCTTTTGATTCTTTGGGAGATGCCCATATGAGTTGTCAACGATTCTTCTTATTATTATTGATCTCGGATATCCAAGGCGATTATGCCAAGTCATAAATACGTTGTGATTGATATACTTTCAGTGCATTACTATATATGATTCAATTATTCTCATTTTTGTATATTACAACCTAAAAGAGAAAGCATATTGATATAGCTTTTCCAATACAAGCTTTTGGCCCAAAATCATTATAGTAATGAGAAGATACTCTTTATTGCCCCCATTGGTGGTTTGAATATGATAATCGTTACAACGTATATCTTTGAAACTCAATAAATTTATTCTAGATTATGAAAAAAATAGAGTATTATCAATAAAAAATTTAGTGCCATTAGACAACATAATATAAGCTCTTTCAGAGCTCTCAATTAAATTCGATGAATTTAATATAGAGTAGACATAAGTTTTGCTTAGTGTTAAATTTGAAAATATTTCTCATCCTTAAGAATTATGTGAGTTGTAACACTGCTAGTCAAACACATATTTCTATTATTTCTTAGAGATAAAAAAGTTTATCAGTATGACTAATGATTTTATAAGATATATAAAACTTTCATTACTTCAAAATACTAAAAAGTTTTATTATAAGATAAAGAAAATACATTAATTGGAAGGAACACTTTCATTTCCAATCAAATGATCAATTCTGTGACGCCCCCAAATTCCTCTTAAAATAAACACGAGAATCGAGACATCGAGATGCTGACAACACGGGTCACGCACCCCCAATGTCAAGTGCTAAGTATGTGAACAAGTGACATGCATAAATAAAAGCAGTGGATATTTGAGGTCTATATCTAAGTACCAGCCTTTTAGAAATATTTTACAAACTAATTTAACACACATTCTCCAACAGAAAATTTAATACAGTCATCCGAAATACAAATTATACAAATACATATCTATAAAAAGGGAAAAACAATTTTACGAGGTAATAATTTATAATAAGAATACTTCAACAGCAGAGTCGCCTCCTTAGGTTCAACCTTCACAAAACTCTGCATCCAAAAACTACGACGCCAAGATGGCATCACAGGTAAGTACAACTAAAATAAACCACAAGATATAAAATATACTGATGCAACAACAAATAACATCACTCATGAACATGATACCGTATGCATGAAACTTAAAGTCATCTTTTTGAAAATAAATAAAATAACCACACATGCTAAAATCCCATTTTAATCACAATAAAATTCCAATAAAAACTATCTATCATTTTCCATAAAATAATATCCGTAAATCCAATCATAACGGGCGTTAGGTATCGCCATCTCCGATATGACATACACACACATCACCAATCATAATGGGAGTTACCTATCGCTGTCCCCATTATGATTCCTACACTCATCTCATATCGGGCGTTACGTATCGCCGTCCCCGATATGAAATACACACCCAATGACCATAACGGACGTTATGTATCGCCGTCCCCGTTATCTCATCTACACACTATCAATCATAATGGGCATTACGTATCACCTTCCCCATTATGAAATACACACACAATGATCATAACGGGCGTTACATATCGCCGTCCCCATTATGTCATCCACACAATACCAATCATAATGGGCGTTACGTATCGCCGTCTCCATTATGACTTACACATGCAATGACCATAATGGGCATTATATATCATCGTCCCCATTATGTCATTCACACCCACTGATCATAACGGGCGTTACGTATCGCCATCCCCATTATGACTCAGTCAAAAACCGTTAAATCCATAAACCCAATAATGTTGTTTCTCACTTATAAAACCCTTCGAACAAATCATTTTAATATACCATAACTCAAGTGTTACGCAAAAACTTCAAATATCATATATACACATGAATGACCGTACAATTTCACAATGCATATCACCATGTACAAAATATCCAATATTCAATAAACTCAATCAACCAACAAATACCAACATCAACCAACACATAGATGTTAATGCAAAAATATATTTAAATCTAAAAAGTTCGTTTGGAAAATACTTACAGCGAGTAAAAACCTAAATCCTTGAGCAAATGCTAATTTGCAGTGTTCGTAGCAGTCACTTGTATGTTAGAATAGAATGCTCGGTTTGACACCAAAATTTAGAGAATACTCATTGGAAAGTGGAGAATCTCATGGAGGTGGTGTTGTGGCGGCACAACCACCGAAAGGTGGCGGATCGGGCTCAAAATGGGTGGAAACCCATTGTCGGGTTTGGGATTGCACAGGGAAGGTAGGGCCATGAATGGAGGAGTTGAGTTAGGGGGTTGGTCGGCTGAGCAAGGAGAGTCTTTTGGTGGCGGTGGTGAGGCCAATGGTGGCGGCGGGCGGCAGCTGGGTAGCTCAACCTGTCGGTCTAAAATTTATTTCGTGGGTTGCTTGTGTGGAAGGAATGAGGACCTGCCAATGGTGGTTTTGTTGGCCGGAGGGTGGGCATTATTGAAGGCATAAAGTGGTGACCAAGGGGTGGCCCATGGTAGTGCGGCAAGGAAGCCACCCATTTAAACCCATTTCGGGTTGAAGGGAGGTGAGATAGAGAGAGAAGGCCGTTGGGGATGGGATCGCCGGAGGGTGCTCGCTGGCAGGTGGAGGGCCGGTGACGGTGGCTGACCGGCGTAGTGGTGGTGGCTGGTTAGTGGCCGAACGAAAAATAGAGGGGACGGGGGGCTTGTCGCATGGGTCTGATGGGGGAAAACAGGGGAAGAAGGAAGAAAAAAGAAAAGAAAAAGAAAAGAAAAAGAGAGAAAAGGAAAAAGAAAGAAAAAGAAGTCCAACTAGAAAAATACAATAAATTAAATAAAAGCCGACGGATAATACTACAATTTAATATAAATAAAATAAAATATTTAAAACTCAGCAATAAATTAAACCCAGGTGCAATTTAATTATAAAATGATAATTAATATAACAAAAGCACTTCAAATAAACTTACATAATAAAATAAAAGAATTCAATTCCAATCATTAAAATAATTATCTCACCTTAAAATTGATAAGAAAAGTAAAGTAAAACTAATACTAACAAATTAATAGCTCAAACAATTGTTTTAAACAAATGAAACACAACCGATAATATTATTATAATAAATTAAAATAATCAATAATAAGAATAAAATAATATGTGAAAATACATATCTGGGATCTCACAAATTCTACCATTAGAATACTTAAAAAAATCAGAAATATCAAGGTGGGTATTATTTTCTCTATCTATATATACTAAATCATCTTATGGTTTAGCAAGATTTATCTCAAACTTTTTTATTTTATTTTTCCTTTCATAGAAGGTTGATATAAGTCAGCAAAATACTTGGCCATACGAAAGTACGTAACCAATGTCCAATCATATCACATTTATGTCATACATCTTCATCTTTTTTTGAAAAATTGTTTTAAAGGCCATTACCTTTCTTTAAATTGTACCACTTCTGATGATATGGTGTATTTCTATTATTATCGCCTTTAAGATTGTCACTTCTAGGACCCACATTTCTATAGTTCTTCCTATCACATTTTTGCTCTCGATTTCTTTGGAAGGATGCATCATTCGTTTATAGGAATAGTGTAAATCTAGTACCATTCACTTCAGGAAATGATATGAAACTAGTAGGATGTGAATGATTATTTTTTAACAAAAGCTTATTATTTTACTTAGCCATTAGAAGATAAGATATAATTTCATAATACCTTTAGAACTTTTGTTCTCGATACTGTTGTTGTAGGAGCATATTCGAAGTATGAAAAATAACATATTATCACCAGTGACTTTCTTTCTGCATAATTTCAACGTTGAGCTGATTTTAAAGAGTGTAGAGTTATACTCACTAACATTCTTAAAATCTTAAAATCTTAGGTACAATTAGTCATGACGAGTTTTTTGGAGGATTGCAGGTTTTTTTTATGCTCACATCTTTCCCTTAAATCTTTTCATAGAGTAAGGGATTTTTCATCGTAAGATTTTCAAATTTTAATTTTTTGTGAAGATGGTGGTGAAAGAAAATTATTCCCTTAGCACGGTCGTGCAGGGAAGTGTGATTACCTTCTTTGGTTATATCTCTTAGGTTCATCGCATTTAAATAGATTTTAGCATTAAGGATCCAAGATACATTAGCTTTTTTAGAATATATTCTCAAGAACTTGAATATAATATATTTTGGAATATTCATCTTATAGAACATCTTTAAAACTATATTTTTGTTATTTGCAAACTTGACATGCCAACACAAGTACGCTATATATATTATTTATCATGAGATCTATTATAATTATAAAAAGTTAAAATATCAATAATTTTTATCATTGTGGAGCTTTTCTATAGTGTATTGAACGTATAAAAGAAATAAATTTGCAGATAAAATTTTTCATAAATATTATGATTTTGTTATATATCTTCCTTTTCAGCGGATTATATAGGCTAGTAATAAAGCTTTACCCTTTTGGTTTTGTCTGCATGCCTATATGCTAGCTTGGAAATAAATGCGGAGAAACGGAGATGCTGAAATTGGGACCGGATCAATACTCTTATACAGTTGATAGTGATGTATTGGCAATATGTACATTTCCTGATCATGCAATTAAAAACTAAACGTAATGTATGAGGCATAAGAAATATTATAGTTTTGCATCTGTAACGCCCCGATCCTGGATGGGTCGGAAAGTTACTACTTTTCAATCAAAAACATTGTTTCAATCATATAATAATGGACTCTCAAGTCTTCAATGGCACATATAACTCAATATTTCAAATCAACTACTCCAATATGATTAACTAAGTATTACAAAATCTCAAATTGAATATCAATCTTCCAAAATACTATGTGGACTAAGTAAAAATAGAATTATCAAATAAAATTCTCAAATAACCAAGGTACCCTCTTTGTACATAATCCACTATAATCACGTGGCTTTATACGTGCTTTCTACTCTTAATATTTAGTTGAATCATTTAAACTATCTGAAAAATATTTGAAGATAGGGGGTGAGTTATCTACAACTTAGTAAGCGGAGGATTTATACTAGAGTGTAAATATGAGCATTTACAAAGTACAATATGCATAGCAAAAGTATCCTTCAGAATTATCCTGAACAAAAGACATTTTCAAACATAATAAGTGATGTTTTTTAAATCATATAAAATACAGAGTACTTTGGCATAACAAAAATGAGTATTATCATCATATCAAAACGGAGCATCTTATAGAGCATAAACCATGTTTAACTCCCGTGGTAGGATTGTGCTAATTCTTGTGCCAAACCAGGCAGAGATAGAGGTGAACATTTCCCTTATTCATTCTTGGTGCCCCGAGCATGCACACAAAAAAGTACACATAAAAATTGTTTTATTTCCAAAGTAGGTGCACTTAGAAACAGAGAAGTTGATACCAATCCAAACAGAGTAGAACAGAGATAGAGTCAGATATAAAACCAGTATACCATACCAAAGGTTTTTAGAGACTTATCAAAATAATACAGAGTTCCAAAATTTTTTTAGATCATTCTCACAAAAATAAAACAGAGTCAGAACATCTTTATAAATCAATATATAACTTTTCAGATTCTCAATATCACTCTTTTTCACATGTCAGAGATAGTATGAAAAAAACATTGCTCATGTCTACACAATGCATGTCAGAAACATTTTTCTCCATTTCACATAGATATTATGAGTTATGCAAAAAATTGATCGATTTTTTTTTCGAAGTTCTCATTTCATAACACACATGCAACAATTTCAGAAAGTCAACCTCAGTTTAACATTTGGTATAGGAACCCCGCTTACCTAGACTTTTTAGCTTTTCAGAAATATCCTCAACAAAATTGAATAAAATCAATCTTCACCAATAAAATATTATGTAATCTGTGTAAATTTTTAAAGGATCACAAATCTCGAAAATAGAACCTGAGATATAAAACTAATATCTTTCCTTAATATCTAAAATCCTCGAAATCCTGAATAATAAATTTCCTCAAGATGTTTTGAATTTATTAAATTCCTTCAAAATCCTAAAATATTATAAAATCTTCAATACCTTGATTTTCACTTAAACATAAATTAACCTAATTTCCAACTCAAAACCAAGTCTTTTAGAAATCAAAACTCAAGCCACTAGAACAGTACAACACCAAAAACCGGTCCAAAAATAATTTAAAACATGAGTCCAAGATATTTTAGAATCTGAGCTCTACCCAAAAACATTTAACCAAAAGAAGAAGAAAAAACACGTATATAACCCACCCAAAATAATTGAGAAACTGAACCAATTCGAAACATGCCCCATCTGATAAAATATTTCACTGTTTTCAAGAAGCAAATCCATAGCTTTTAAAAGAATAACAAACGCATTTCTATCTACTCTTAAGAAATAAACTTTAAACTAACTTATTCCCAAAAGACAATGTTTAAGACATTGGTTTTCTCTATAAAAGCAAGTATCTAAAACCAGGTTCATCACACTTGAATATAACATACGAGGGAAAAACAGGCCACATAAAAACCAATGGTATTTTTGAAAAATATGACAGCATGCACAAGCTCATTCATGATATAAAAGCTACTAGAAATAACCATAAAAACCCCATGTTTTGTTTAAACAAAAACACGCACCAAAACTTGCTTGCAAGGGCGAAAGTCACAAAGTCCCAACAGAGTCGTGAAGAACGCTCACATTGAGGCATTACGAGGTGGAGGAGGCTCGGGTGGTGCTGGGTTGCTTCTAAGCCAGTGAAGATGATGGGGAGGCTACTGACGTCGTTGGGGTTTACAGTCGTGGCTAGTAGCACCTAATAGAACCGAGACTAGAGAGGAAAGAGATGCTATATTTTCAATGTGGTAAAACAGGGTTGTTACGATTTCAGTTGTGATCATGGGGGAGGTTCTGGGTTGATGCTCGGTGGTGCATGGTGGGAGAGAGAGGACGATAACAATGGGGTGGTGTCGTAGCTTTACTGGGTTGAAGAGGTAGCAGCGATGGAAATGCTGAAAGGGCCATGGTAGGCTTGTGGCAGTCCTGAGGCAGTGTGGGTTATCGTCTTCTCATGGCTTTGTTGTGCGATGTGTGAAGTGAAGGGCTGGATGGCAACTGTGAGATCCCAGGTTTACGTGTATTTTTATACATTATTTTATTCTCATTGTCGATTATTTTAATTTATTTTAATAATATTATTAGTCGTGTTTTATTTGTTTAAGATATTTATTTGATCTATTGATTAGTTAATATTAGTTTTATGTTGTTTTTATAATTAAATGTTGAGTTACGTCGTTTTCTTCATTAATTTAAATGTGAGGTAATTATTTTAATGAGTGGAATTTAATTTTCTTTATTTTATTATGTAAGTTTATTTGATGTGCTTTCGTTATATTAATTATAGTTTTATAATTAAATTGCGCTTGGATTTAATTTATTTTATTGTTGGGTTTTAAACATTTTATTTATTGATATTGAATTGTTGTATTTTCAGTCGGCTTTTATTTAATTTGGTGTATTCTTTTTCTAGTTAGATTTTATTTCTTTTTCTTCTTTTTCCTTTTTCTTCTTTTCTTTTCTTTTCTTTCCTTTTTTCTTTAATTTCCCTGCTTCCCCACCCCAGCCCTGCGCGACCAATGCCCCCCCCCCCCCCTCTATTTTGTTGTTCAACCTTAAGCCTACCCCGTCTCTACCGCTGACTTCCATGCCTCACCGCCAGTACTGCTTGGACCCCCTTTCGCTCGCAAGCACAACCCCACCGGAGTTGCACCTCACGGTGGCCCCTAGCTGGCGCGAGTCTTAAACCCGAACTGGGTATATTAACTTCTCTTACATTTTTCGGCCACCGCCGACCCTTTGGCACTGGCAACCTACGAACAGCCTCCCCTCACTCCAGCGAGTATAACCCACCGCCCAAAGCCACCTAGCTCCGCCGTTTGCTCCTCCACCCGAAATGGATCCTTAAATGAATCCATCTTCGCTGCGCTGCCGTTCGACCACCGTAGACCTCACCACTGCCACCAAAAAACTCCCCTTACTCAGCCGACCAACCCCCTAGCTTAGCTTTTCCATCCGTAGCCCCAACTTCCATGGACGACCCCAAACCTGAAAATGGATTTCCACCCATTTTGAGACCGATCTGCCACCTTCCGGTGGTTATGCTGCCACACCATGACCTCCATGAGATTCCCCACCTTCTAAAGAGTATCTTCCTAAATTTTGGTGTCAAATCGAGCACTATAGCCTAACATACAAATGATCGCTATGAATGCTGCAGATTGACGTTTGCTCAAGGATTTAAGCTTTTACTCGCTGTAAGTATTTTCTAAATAAATTTTAAAATTTAAATAAATTTCTGGTATCAACAGATATTATATTTGGTCATTGTTAAAAATTATCATTTATTGGCTATTTGATGCATGGTCATCTGCATTGTGTATTTATGTGCATATTCGTGTGTTGGAAATGAAAACTGAGTTTTCATGTATTTATGATTTTCGGGTGCGTGTGTATCACGACCCCAAGTCGAGATGACATTATCTCGGTGCAGCTCCTCTGGTCGCTCGGGAGCGGAATATACTGAGTGACGTCCCCTGAGTTGTCGTCGGGCGATGATGGGATTGGACAGGATGGTAACGCTCTCGTGCCGACTCTGTGACTCCTCTGCTAGCGGGAGCTAGGGGATGGCTGGTCATGGTACGTTGTATGCGTGGTTAGCTAGGCATTGCCCGTTCCGAAGTCACATGCGTGGTCGTTATCTTCGGCGTGATGATGAAAGCCAGGGTGTGTGGATAGTCTCTATGGGTGATCATGGTGTATAAGGTTAATAAAATGTATGTTTAGGTCATTTTCTGGAAAAGTGGTGAGTTTTATTTATTGGTTTTACGTGGACCATTTTATGGGAAAATGGTTGTGGTTTTAATGGATTTACGAACATCATTTTCTGAGAAAATGATGGATGATTTTATTAGAGTTTTAATTTGGGCCAAATTGGGGTTTTTGTGTGTGTGGTTATTGTATTTGTTTTAAGAAAGATGATGTTAAGTTTCATGCATACGATGTCCTGTTCATGCGTAGTGTTGTTGCATGAATGTATTTCTATCTTTTGGTTTGTTTGGGTTATACTTACCTACGATGCCATTTCTAGCGTCGTAACTTTTGGATGCAGATTCTTGTGGAAGCTGAGCTTGAGGAGGCGATTCCTTTGTTGAAGTATTCGTATTATAAAATTATTATCTTGGAAAATTATTTTCCCTTTTTTAAAAATATGTATTCGTTAAATTGTATTTCAGGTGACTGTATTAAGTCTCCTATTAGAGAATTTATGTTAAACTGGTCTGTAAAATAACTCTAAAATTCTGGTACTTAGTTATCAACTTAATTTATCTGCTGCTTTTATTTATATATGTCACATATTCACACACTTAGCACATGACGTTGGAGATGCGTGACCTGTGTTGTCATCATCCCAATGCCTCGATTCTCTTGTTATTTTAAAGGAGAATTTGGGGGCGTCAAGGGTGGTATCAGAGTAGTTCGACTCTAGGGTAAATCCACAGATTATTTAGGGACAATACTAAAAAAATTTGTTGTTTTAAAACTTGTTTATTTTATTGTTTGGTTATTTTACTCTATTTTATTATTTTATTTGTTCTCTAAGTTTTTGCTATTGGGTTATATGGTAAGATTTTCAATATTCATTTCGTTGTGTTGTGCTTTTTAATTTTAATGTGCATTTTGGTTATTATTTTCAGAATTTACTTAGTTCTGATTGGTTGGTTTGCTTTGTTTTATTTTATTTTAATATTTGTTCTATCCTATAATTGGGTAGTTGTTCAGATTTTAGTTAGTTGATTTTATTTAGTCAAGTTGTTGAGAACATTTATGTAATTATTTATTTATATATATATTTGTTTTGTTTAAATTGGAATTTGGATATTTCGGATTATATTATTATTTTAAATCATTCTTGTTATTGAATCCTATGTTCAAAATAATTATATTATGGAATTTTTTATTTTAAAGTTTATTTTTTTTTGTGGCTTATTTTGTTTTCTTAAACTTTTATTCAATTATCATCAGGATTTGATTTTAATTTTAGTTCATAGGTTTCTTACAAGATAGTTTTGGATTTTGTTTATTATCTTTTTATTTTAACTATGGCTTTTGTCTTTTATATATTTCTGAAAGTTCGAAATTTATTTAGACAAAGATTTAAAGGAAATTGCTATTTTGTATTTCTTTTAGAAATATGCCTTGAAGTAAGTTTTTAAATTTATTATCTTTTTACCTTATTGCTTGAATTATTTTAAAAGTCTACATATTTATTTTGACGAGTGGATTTGTTTTGGCAACTTGTTGGTATTTATTTATTAATTAATTTATCTATTTAATTATTTTACTATGGTTCGTTTCTTTTAAATGTTTTACGTCCTGAAGATTTCTACAATAAATTTTTTTAGAGTTGCGATTTGAGGAGAATTTCAAATTTTATTTGCTATTTCATTTTCTTGTTCTTCTTTTAATTCCATTTTCTTGTTCTATTTAATAAAAACTTTTGGTGATTTGTGTTTACCGAAAGAGGTAGTCTTGTTTTCCTAAATGAATTGCTTTTACTTATTTGTTTATTAGATATTTTTCTCCCATTTTGTTTTTTTTTTATATATAATATTTATGTGAATTACTCAAGTTTTATTTAGTGGTTGGGTATATTATTATATCTTTGTGAGATAGATTTGTTTGATAATTTTTTGGTAATTATGCAATTGCCTTTTTTTATCGATATTTTATACGCTGTTTATGTGTATTTATTACCTAGGTCTCACTGAGTGTTTGAGTTTTTAAGTTCTAATTTTATTTCTGGGAGATTATTGGAATTATATTTTAGATGGACTCTTCATGTGAGTGTGAAATTCTTAGCCATTGATATATTGTTATGGAATTTGTTTTAAAAATACTTTTGTTTTAAAAATACTTATAATAGTAGGCGATCATTTGTTCTTATTGGTGAAGTTTTAATTTTGGTTGTGGATGCTTGGAGATTGATATGCAATAGTTGTGTGTGTATAAACTTTGGAGAGTACTTGTCTTTGATTTGTGTTTGACTTGGGAGAAGTTATTTTGTTATGTGATAGATGTTGATTTGAGCTTATGGTGTTAAATTCAATGGATTTAAATTTTAGACTTCTGGACGAGTTGTTTGGGGTAGATAATTTAAAACTTGATATTTGATAAATTAATGGTTAGTGACATTTGTCGAGGTATTTTAAGGAATTAATTGTGACTTGAAGTCACATAGGAATTTGAATATCTGAGACTATTCTTTCTCTTGTGTGTTGAAGGTCTAATTGAGTCAGAGAATTTGTGTATCATGGTTACCATGTCAATTAATTTGAGTAAGGTGATAAGATTTTTATGTGATGTATGTTAGAGTTTAGGTGTCAACCATAGTAGTATAATTATAATTATGGGATAGTAAGTTTTAAGATTTGAAAGTGTGGTATAGGATTTCTTGTTAATAGGTGTCAAGCTAGTTTTACTCAATGATAATAATTTATGAGGATTTAATTTTATGCATTTAGTGACTTTTTAGAGTACGCGCGGAAGCATGATGTCTTGCAATATAGTTGGAGGTTCAAGTCTTGTGTTAATTTTGAGAAATTAGTGATTACTTGAAATTTTGGGATGATACTTGTAAGTAAGAATTTATCTTTTAGTTGGGTAAATTAAATTTATTGATGGTTAAGTTGAGAAGATAAACTTGAGAGTTACTTTATGGTGACACAAATTGTTGTATGGAAATATTGAACATTAAAATTTTGAGAGGTTGTGCTAAGGTTCTGGTACATTTAGAGTTCAGATTAATTGGCTACCTTAAGAGTCTTAGAGATAAAATATTATTTAGAGACTATACGGTTATGATGAAATAACATTCATTTGTGTTTGAAGAAAATAGATGATTGTGCTAATATTTGGAGTAAGTATGAAGTGATGTGGCAGGTGAGCTATTGGAATTTCTATTAGTTGTTTATTAGTTGTAGCCGAGGAATTTCGAGAACGAAATTTTTTTTAAGGGGGGAGAATGTGAGATTCCAGATTTATGTGTATTTTTACACTTTATTTTATTCACGTTGTCGATTATTTTAATTTATTTTAACAATATTATTAGTCGTGTTTTATTTGTTTAAGATAGTTATTTGATTTATTGATTATTTAATATTAGTTTTATGTTGTTTTTATAATTGAATGTTGAGTTACGTTGTTTTCTTTATTAATTTAAATGTGAGGCAATTATTTTAATGAATGGAATTTAATTTCCTTTATTTTATTATGTAAGTTTATTTGATGTACTTTCATTATATTAATTATAGTTTTATAATTAAATTGTGCTTGAGTTTAATTTATTTTATTGTTGGGTTTTGAACATTTTATTTATTGATATTGAATAGTTGTATTTTCAGTTAGTTTTTATTTAATTTGTTGTATTCTTTTTCTAGTTAGATTTTATTTCTTTTATTTTTTTTTTCTTCCTTTTCCTTTTTCTTCTTCTTCTTCTTTTCTTTTCTTTCCTTTTTTCTTTAATTTCCCTGCTTCCCCACCCTAGCCCCTCGCGACCAATGCCCCCCCCCTTTGTTTTGTTGTTCAACCTTAAGTCTAGCCCGTCTCCACCGCTGACTTCCATGTCTCACCACTGGTTTTGCCTTGACCCCCTGTTGCCAGCAAGCACAACCCCACTGGAGTTGTACCTCACGGTGGCCCCTAGTCGGTGCGTGAGTCTTAAACCCAAAATGGGTATTTTAGCTTCTCTTGCATTTTTCAGCCACCACGGGCTACCCCTTGGCACCGGTGACCTACCAACAACCTCCCCTCACTTCGGCGAGTATAACCCACCACCCAAAGCCACCTAGCTCCGCCGTTTGCTCCTCCACCTGAAATGGGTCTTTAAATGAATCCATCTTCGTCGCGCCTCCGTCTAGCCACCGTAGGCCTCACCACTGTCACCAAAAGACTCCCCTTGATCAGCCGACCAACCCCCTAGCTTAGCTTCCCCATCTGTGGCGCCACCTTCCCTGGATGACCCCAAACCTGAAAATGGGTTCCACCCATTTTGAGCCCGATCCACCACCTTTTGGTGGTTGTGCTGCCAGACCACCACCTCCAAGAGATTCCCCACCTTCCAAAGAGTATCTCCCTAAATTTTGGTGTCAAATCGAGCACTATAACCTAACGTACAAGTGACTGCTACGAACGCTGCGGATTGACGTTTGCTCAAGGACTTATGCTTTTACCTGCTGTAAGTATTTTCCAAATAAATTTTAAGATTTAAATATATTTTTGGCATCAACAGATATTGTGTTTGGTCATTGTTGAAAATTATAATTTGTTGGCTATTTGATACATGGTCATTTGCATTGTGTATTTACCCGCATATTCGTGTGTTGGAAATGAAAACTAGGTTTTCATGTGTTTATAGTTTTCGGGTGCGTGTGTATCACAACCCCAAGTCGAGATGGAGCATTATCTCGGTAGAGCTTTTCTGATCACTCGGGAGTGGAATATACTGAGTGACGTCCCCTGAGTCATCGCTGGGCGACGACAAGATTGGACATGATAGTAACGGTCTCATGCCGACTCCGTAGCTCCTCTACTGGCGGGAGCGAGGGGATGCCTGATCATGGTACGTGCTGGGCGCGGTTAGGTAGGCATTGCCCGTTACGAAGTCACATGCATGGTCGTTACCGTCGGTGTGATGATGAAAGCCAGGGTGTACGGATGGTCCCTAGAGGAGATCATGGTACATACGGTTAATAAAATGGATGTTTAGGCCATTTTCTAGGAAAGTGGCGAGTTTTATTTATTGGTTTTACGTGGATCATTTTCTGAGATAATGGTTGTAATTTTAGTGGATTTACGGACATCATTTTTTGGGAAAATGATGGATGATTTTATTGAAGTTTTAATTTGGGCCAAATTTAGATTTTGGTGTGTGTGGTTATTGTATTTGTTTTGAGAAAGATGATTTTACGCTTTATGCATACGGTGTCCTGTTCATGCATAGTGTTGTTGCATAAATGTATTTCTATCTTTTGGTTTGTTTGGGTTATACTTACCTACGATGCCATTTCTGGCGCTATAGCTTTTGGATGCAGATTTTTGTAGAGGCTGAGACTGAGGAGGTGACTTCGCTGTTGAAGTATTCGTATTATAAAATTGTTATCTTGGAAAATTATTTTTTCCTTTTTAAAAAGGGTGATGCTGGGGTGCGGTTGGGCTGCACCACAGCGCCTTTACAGCCCCCTCCCCTCCCCCTTAATTCTCTATAAAAACACAATAACAAATATTAAACATATAATAAAAATAATAAAATTCAAAAAATAAAATAAAAAATACAATAAAATAAAAAAATAAAAAATACAATAAAATAAAAAAATAAAAAATATATATAATAAAAAATATAATAAAAAATACAATAAAAAATAAAATGAAGATGAATTTTTATAGTAAATTTGGCCTCACCCAACCCACGCCGGCGCCGACGGCTGTGGGCGATACTGTCGAGCCCATCAAGACCGGAGGGAGCCAATGACCCCATCCCTGCGACGGTGGTACCGAGTCTGAAACGGGTTTAAGGCCGCTTGGGCTCGCCATCGCAGGGGTGGGGCCGCCGGCTCCCTCCGGTCCCGATAAGCTGGGAGGTGTCGCCCATTACCGCCAGGAACGGCAGGGGCTATGGTTACGCCCAAAGAATAACGCGGTCTTTTGCAGTATAGCTTTGGGGTGTCGATTCCACAGGGAGATGGATTGAGAAATTGAAGAACAGTAACGAAATTAACAAAAAGATTTAGATGAGTGCGAAAAGTAAAGCATCGGGAATCCTTTGTATATAATTGGTATTTTAATTATTTTCGATTCATTAATAACTCAATTGAAAATTTTATGTCCAAATTTTCAATCGGAAAATAAAACATTAATAACCAGATTTAAATCAAATGTAATCTTTCGAAAAATCATTCGTCACAATATAAGAACATGAATTGTTATCGATATTAAAGAAATTCAACGTCGACAATATACTCGTAGAGCAATATTGCAGCAGAGAATTAAATTAAAATAGATAACCAATTGAACCAAACATAATCAAAGGATTATTGCATTTAATAGAAAAAGCATGACTGAATCTATAAATGAAATAAATTCTAAGATTATTTGGTGACGAAAACATTTATAATAAATTTCGAATGACTAAACAAAAGAGTTTAATATTTGAAGAACACATATATGAATCAAAAACAATTACAAATACCATCATATATACAAATTCATCCCTAGCTCTACTAGAAAATTAGTTACACATATTGAAAATATGCAACAAAAATTCTTCAAGGGATAATATGGAAGAGCCAACCATTATTTTCTTCTCTCTTTTTTGGTTTTTCTTTTCTTTTCTCAAGCTCTCAAAAAAATGGCTCTTCCAAAGCATCCTCCCACACTAAGCGTTGTCTTAGAACACACACCCCTCCCTTCTATTTATAAGCATCCTTCATGCAAGTTGTCATGACAAAATCATCACAATTTCAACTTGTTTTGCCATGTGCCATTCTTGAATCCAAGTGATTTGTGAGTTGTCATTTTGATCATTTGTTTTCCCACTATGCATGAGCTGGATTTTGCTTGTAGGTTGAGTGTTTCAATTTTGCTTCTCTATCTATTAGTTGTCTTGTATGTCTTAATATCTTGTGGTCAAATAATTTGTCTTGAAGAAACTTGAGTTCACTTCATCTTGTATCTGAATTGATCATTGAATTTCCAAGTTGGTGTAGGAGTGCTTGCTGGAAAATATTATGATAACATTTGGATTTGATGCAAGTGGCTGAAAAATATTCAGAACGTCAAGTGCAGGTGCGTCCACTTGATGGTCGATTTTGTCTTAGATTGAGTGGATATCTCTTCAAACATAAAACACAAAGGTTATAGATATTTCTCTTGCAGTTCTATATCATCTTGAATCAGCTCAATCGGATATTGGATGAGAGAGTTATGCCCATATTACGAAAAGATATCAGAACTGTCTAAAATTCCGCAATTATCTTCATTTGCTCCTAATGTCTCCATTTGTGTCCTAAATCAAAATATAAGAATAATGAGTATATTTAGGCATCAAATAAGAATAAAGTATTAAACATTAAGAGAGGAAAATATGGCATTTTATATTCTCATCAATATATTAAATCATGCTTATATCTATTTCAAGATAAATGACCATTAATTTTAATAATATGAGCTATATCCATTATTTTCTCATTTCTTTTAGTATTTAAATAGAGTATTTAGAGTGCATTTTTGTGCACTCATCACACCCCCAACTTACTCGTTGCTAGTCCCCAGCAATTTTCATGCAAAATGATGAGAAAGACCAAAGCAAATCACACATAGGGCCATCAAGACACATATTTTCAAATTTACATATCAAAACAATCTTAGAAATTCAATAACCCTTTCACAAGTAATTCAAATATAGCAATCCACAGAGTGTGTATGTGTTCCAAACTATTTTTATCAAATCAGAGGTTTCGACACATGCAACATTAGAATATCTTAAGCAAAAAGGTTCAACTCTATAACTCACGAGTATAGAAGTGTTTCATGTATGGGTTCTCTCTATGGAGTTGACAAAGGTGTACATTTACTCTCATGGAAATTTAGCCAATTATATATAACAAGTAAACATTGATCGTATGATAGGAATACTAACAAATGAGATTTCCACCATTCTTTCCACAAGCATACTTAGGATCGGAAAAATCAACACAAAGGGTTGTAATGTGGTTTAGGGTTGGGGTTCATAAGAAGAAAAGGTGAAGAGATTTCAAAAACTTCCAAGTATACACAAAAGGGAATTTGTTTAATTTTTCAGTAGACTATACTTTCCTTTTGATGTACTTTTCAATTTTTTAGATTTTTGACTAAGTACACTTTTCCATCTTCTTTTGCCACTGGTGTCTTCGCAATTTGATGAACTCTTTCATAAATAATTTGATGGACACATCTAGCACCATGCCATTTTTGTCATGGTTTTTTTTTTTTTAAATGATAATTTCACACCTAGTACACACTTGGAACTAAAATGGTAGGAAAATATAGTGTATAAGCTATACTCCAATGTGGAGAGGTATGGATGATGTAGATATGAAAAGAAAAGGCCATATGTATATATTGGCTCAAAATTGGCTGCTAAGGGTCTATGATGAAAAAGGTTAGGTTGAAAGGCTCAGACGTTAATCCTAAGTTGACTTTCGTCATATCCCAAGTATATCCACTATCTTACCACAAACCATATAATGATATTCTCAAAAGAAGTGTCAAATTCAACAGATCAATGGATACTTATCACAATTTCTGTATTTATAAACTCTCAATTCTCACAAAATTCACATGAATACTTGAGCAAAATAATTCTTTAGTTACATGTGTCAAATCACCATATTACCACAAAGTTTGGATAAGTACATAAAAAATTTTCTGTGGATGCTTTAGCAAAATGATTTAAGATGAGTTTGTTGAATTCACCAAGATGGTTATGAATGAGCATGAGTATCATGTGTGAAAAGATGCCTGTGTGAAAAAAATTTGACAATTTTTTATATATTGATTGAAATATGCCACAGAGTTTAAATAACAGATTTGTATTTCCACCCCCCAACTTAAATGAAACATTGTCCTCAATGTTTAAGAATCAAAATTGGATGGAAAGTAACTAAAAAGGGTAGGATACACCTGATGTGTGATGTAGATAGCTCGCTAAGCGTCAAAAGTAGTGATCTGAAATGACAAAATGATACTATCCTACGAACAAAAATAAAGAAAACAGTAGTAAATAAAAACAAAACAAAACAAATAAGATGATGATAATAATAATAATAATGATGATGATGAAAATAATTATAATAATAATAATTATTATTTTTGCATGCTGTGGTCAAAGTTGATAGACCAAGTCTACAACCGGACTATCTTCTACTTCTTGAACTATTCCTCCTGGGTCAAAAATAAAACGCTTATTTGCCCAATAAACTCGGTGCTCGAGCTTCACAGGTAGGTGGCAAGGTTTAAGATTAACTTTGGTTACTTGCCCACTTGAAGGAATCTGTTTTTCATTTTTCTCAAGAAACTCCTCAAACTTCGGTTGCCAAGCCCGTGTGCTATAATCTTGAGTATTGTCAAAAATTGCACAAATATTAGCTACATCAGATGAATCACTGATAGGATTATACTCAAAATCAACAATAAAATTCTCAAGGGGATCATAATCATGAGTTGTGAAAACTTTCCTGTCTATGAGTGAGTCAATCATATATATCTGCTGGCACTCGTGATTCTTCACAGTTTCTTGTGCCATATGTTGACCATGAGGTACTGATGAGTGCACAAAAATGCACTCTAAATACTCTATTTAAATACTAAAACAAATGAGAAAATAATGGATATAACTCATGTTATTAAAATTAATGGTCATTTATCTTGAAATAGATATAAGCATGATTTAATATATTGATGAGAATATAAAATACGATAATTCCTCTCTTAATGTTTAATACTTTATTCTTATTTGATGCCAAATAGAGGCATTAGGAGCAAATGAAGATAATTGCGGAATTTTAGACAGTTCTGACATCTTTTCGTAATATGGGCATAACTCTCTCATCCAATCTCCGATTGAGCTGATTCAAGATGATATAGAACCGAAAGAGAAATATCTATAACTTTTATGTTTTATGTTTGAAGAGATATACACTCAATCTAAGACAAACTCGACCATCAAGTGGACACACCTGCACTTGACGTTCCTGGATATTTTTCAGCCACTTGCATCAAATCCAAATGTCATCATAATATTTTCCAGCAAGCACTCCTACACCAACTTGGAAATTCAATGATCAATTCATATGCAAGATGAAGTGCACTCAAGTTTCTTGTAGACAAATTATTTGACCACAAGATATTAAGTCATACAAGACAACTAATGGATAGAGAAGCAAAATTGAAACACTCAACCTACAAGCAAAATCCAGCTCATGCATGGTGGGAAAACAAATGATCAAAATGACAACTCACAAATCACTTGGATTCAAGAATGGCACATGGCAAAACAAGTTGAAATTGTGATGATTTTGTCATGACAACTTGCATGAAGGATGCTTATAAATAGAAGGAAGGGGTGTATGTTCTAAGAAAATGCTTAGGGTGGGAGGATGCTTTGGAAGAGCCATTATTTTGAGAGTTTGAGAAAAGAAAAGAAAAACCAAAGAAGAGAGAAGAAAATAATGGTTGGCTCTTCCATATTATCCCTTGGAGAATTTTTGTTGCATATTTTCAATATGTGTAACTAAATTCTCAAGGAGGGCTAGGAATGAACTTGTGTGTGTGATGGTATTTGTAATTTATTTTTGATTCATGTATTTGGTCTTTAAATATTAAAACTCTTTTGTTCTATTATTCTCAATTTATTTGTGATGTTTTTTCGTCTTCAAATAATTATAGAATCTATTTCGTTTATGGATTCAGTCATGCTTTTCCTATTGAGTGAATTAGTTCTATAATTATGTTTGGAGCAATTGATTATCTATATTGATTTAATTCTCCGCTGCAATATCGCCTCTTAGGTATATTGTCGTCGTTGGATTTTCTCAATATCGATAACAATTTATGAGAGTTAAGCGCGAAGAATGATTTTTCAAAGAGTTACATGTGATTTAAATTTTGGTTATTAATGTTATATCTTCCAATTAAGAATTTGGACATAGAATTCTTAATTGAGTTATCAATGAATTAAGAATAAATTTGAATACCACAAATACACAAGGAATTCCCTACGCTCTACTGTTCGTCTCATTTTTATATTTTTCAAATTACTCATTTAGTTTTAATTTACATCACACTCTAAAATTTACTTATCACACTCATTTAATCTTTTTGTTAATTTCGTTACTGTTCTTCAATTTCTCAATCCATCTCCCTGTGGAATCGACACCCCAAAGCTATACTGCAAACGACCGCGTTATTCTTTGGGCGTAATCAGGTACAGACTAAGCTTGAGAAGGGAGATTACCTTGCTCATTTACACTCAAGAAACTCATTATTTTAGATACCTGGCTCTTCATCTCCTTTTGTTCTTCAACAACCTGCATAATTAAAGACTCAAATTTTTGGTTAGTCTTATTCTGTACTTCAATAAATGCATGCAAAGTGTCTTCTAAAGAATTTCTAGAAGATTGAGGTGCATGGTATGGTGCAGGATATGATCTAGAAGGTTGTGCAGGCTGTGCAGGCTGTTGATTTTCAGACTTCCAGCTGAAGTTGGGGTGATTACGCCATCCTCTCATGTTAGCATGTGTAGGACATTCTTGGGCATGATGATCTACCCCGCCACACACAGCACATGGCACAAGAGAGTCTGCATGATTATCCATGTGTGTTGACTTTAAGTTTCTTATCTTTAACAGCTCTATTTCTTTTGTAAGCATTTCAACCTTGGCTTTTAGATTATCTTCCTCCCTGAGATGGTAAATACCACCACTCAAGTTTCTTGTAGGTCGTGACCTGTTTGTGCTATCAGTAGCACTAGGTCCAGTCCAAGTATGAGCTTTTTCAGCAAGCTCATTGAGGTACTCTATGGCCTCATCGGGATTTTTCTGTAAAAATTCTCCATTGCACATCATTTCCACGAATTGACGTTCCCTGGGCGTAAGCCCTTCATAGAAATAACTCACTAAGTGCCAATTCTCATATCCATGGTGGGGACACATACTCAGTAATTCTCTAAATCTTTCCCAAGATTGGTACAAAGTCTCACTATCCTTTTGTGCAAAGGTAGAGATTTGTCTTTTTAAAACATAGGTCTTATGTTGGGGAAAGTATTTATTGAAAAACACTTGAGTCATCTCACTCCATGTTCCAATAGACCGTGGTCTTAGTGAGTACAACCAACTTTTAGTTTTATCTTTCAAAGAAAAATGAAAGAACTTTAGTCTTACCGTGTCGTCAATGGTATTTTGACTGTGGAATGTTGCAACTACTTCCTCAAATTCCCTAATATGAATATAGGGGTTTTCATTTTCTAGACCATGAAAAGTCGGAAGTTTTGGATGAGAGATAAATGACCATTAATTTTAAAACACAATAGTTATATATATTTCTCTTGCGGTTCTATATCATCTTGAATCAGCTCAATCGGATATTGGATGAGAGAGTTATGCCCATATTACGAAAAGATATCAGAACTGTCTAAAATTCCGCAATTATCTTCATTTGCTCCTAATGTCTCCGTTTGTGTCATAAATCAAAATATAAGAATAATGAGTATATTTAGGCATCAAATAAGAATAAAGTATTAAACATTAAGAGAGGAAAATATGGCATTTTATATTCTCATCAATATATTAAATCATGCTTATATCTATTTCAAGATAAATGACCATTAATTTTAATAACATGAGCTATATCCATTATTTTCTCATTTCTTTTAGTATTTAAATAGAGCATTTAGAGTGCATTTTTGTGCACTCATCAGGTTGCAAAACGAGGGGGGTTCAGTCAGACCAAACCCCAGGATTTCTCTTTTAAAAATATGTATTCGTTAAATTATATTTCGGATGACTATATTAAATCTCCTATTGGAAAATTTATGTTAAACTGGTTTGTAAAATAATTCTAAGAATTCTGGTACTTAGTTATCGACTTAAATTATTCGCTGCTTTTATTTATGTATGTTATGTGTTCACACACTTAGCACATGATGTTGGGGATGCGTAACCCGTGTTGTCATCATCCCAATGCCTTGATTCTCGTGTTATTTTAAAGGTGAATTTAGGGACGTCACAGCAACTGACTGGTGGTTTGTAATGAACGAGAGGGACTTTGAGAGAGGGAAAATCAAGAGCAAGAGAGATGTGAATAGAGAGATCAATTTGCTGAGAGACAATTAGAAAAAAAAATAAAGAGAACCAAGTTGTAGAAGCATGGAGTTGGAAACCTCTAGAGTGATATTCGGATATGGAGAAAACTAAATGAGAAATCGCCTATGAAGAAAATTGCGTGTAGAGGAAAGTGACTCACACAAAACGGCATCATTCTGCTATCTTTACTTGGCTAGAAACGGTCTGGGCCAGTGCTGCCAATTGGGTCTTCATGGCTAGTCTGAGCTGCGAGCCGGGCGTATTACAACATCTCTTGATATAAGGCATGGATGTGAAGATATGTATGAGTCTGGCTTCAATCAATTTAGCATTCTTTGGAAGGGAGAACCATATGTTATATAATATAGTGGAATTTAATATGTAGTGAATTTAATTATTGCATGCATTTTAGATGATAAATATTGATTTTTTAAAATCTGCATTTAGTTTCTTTTTTTTTTTTGAGCTAAAGATACATTTAGTTAAAACTTGAAAAGGAAATAATTGTTTTAATAAAATATAGGTTTACATGTAAGAAGAAAATATGCCTCTCAACAATATTTTTAACACATCACATACAAGTCTTTGGAGGGAGTGGGGAAAAAATCCAGGTTTGACCCAGAACCAGAAATGTGATAACTCATATGATAAAGATAAAAGTGAGTGGTGTATGGGATCCCACATTGTTTGGGAGGGAGAAATTATTGCTCTTTATAAGATTATAATGGGACTCCAATTGTATCATTGACTAGTCATTTTGGAATATAAACTATGTGATTTGAGCCTTCCATTGGGGCGCTACAGATGGTATTAGAGTCAGATTCCATCAAGAAATGTGGGACTTGAGCCGTGCTATCTACGAGGAACAGGCTCGACGAGGATGTCGGGCATTTCAGGAGGGTAGATTGTAATACCCCATATAATAAGAATAAATGTGAGTGGTGTATGAAATCTCATATTATTTGGGAAAGAGAAATTTTTGTTCTTTATAAAATTCTAATAAGATTCTAATTGTATCATTGACTAATCATTTTGGAATATAGGTTATATGGTTTGGGCCGTCTATTAGGGCGTTACAAGAAATCTAATTTCCAGCACCAGTATATCTTGGTTTAACCAAATTTAGATTCTGGTTCATATATGAAATCCGGATGCAAGGGCCTATCTGGATCTTTATAAGGAGTGTTTCTTTAATTAGTTATTACCACTAAATAATTTTCATACAAGGTATATATGGTCAAAATCAAGCTGGTCGATTGAATGAACCAGTACTTCTCTTCGCATGTTGAAGACATGGGATATATCAAAAGGTCAGGTCATGTACGTCAGTACGTAGTTCCAATTATTCGTTGTCTTTTTTAACTTGGGTTGTGGTATGTTGATCATGACAGATCATACGTCATAAGTATAATCTTATTTATTAAAAGAAAACCACAATTCTCATAACTAATTATATTAAAGAAAAAAGTCGCGTAATAAGTATATATGATCATTCCTGTGTGCTAATATCTTTTTAGTTTGATCTTGGGAGCATGCACTAGAATGGAGCGCTATTAGGTGTAACAGTCCTTTCAAATACCTACGGGTAGACTCGTCAAAACCCGATTAGTTTGCCTTTTTCCTGAGGACTAGGCCGTCTCAAAAAATATGAAAAGCCTAGCTACTTCGGTTAAAGCTAGCAGAAGGAAGAATGATCTGTTCTATATATCTTTATGATCTCCGTGAGTGATAGTTATGCATGTGTTGTGCGGAGCCCATACATGTTCCTGATCACCTCTCTTTTAGTTCTAGTACAGAATGGACCAGCCGATTCTCATCAGCACATTCCTCGAACAAAACCGACAAACCACGTGAGTTAAAAAAAGTAATCGATTGCTAAGCAAATGATTATATTCTTGATCATCTTAGAAGATTAAAAAGGCAGTGCTATAATTGCAGATTGCTAACAAGACGAGCTTCTAGACGGCCATTTACGAAGAATATATAATGGTAGACAGAGTGATTATGAACTGAAGATAATGATTGACAACGGCATCCAATCTAAAACTTTTTCCGGTTTATTTTATATATATATATATATCGATCCAACATATATATATCATATAAACTGTGTGTAATAATAAGCCTCTGACTATCCGAGAACTTTATTATAATAAGATTACACATTATATGTATATAGAAGATTATATTTTCGTTATACCCGAAAATTCCACAGGTCGATTTCACTGTTGTGGTCCTGCCTTGGAAAATGGTAGAATCTGTTAATGGAAGATGATGATGATCGAAGGGTTGGAAACTCGAGATGATCATCATGATGATGATCATGAGTGCAATAACCCATGTTGGGGTCATCAAAGCTGACTAACTGCTTAGAATCCTCTGGTAATTGGTCATTGAGCTGAGAAGCAACAAGCCTATCAAGGGCTGCCCAGTTTGAGACGGCAGCTGCTGAGTCCATTTTGTAATCTGAGTTGGGGTCATCAGTTTCTCTCACCTGTTTGATGACTAACCCTTGATCATTTTCTGCAATAAACTCTGGGTTATTAGTGTGTTGATAATGTTTTTGATGGCGGCTGGAGTTTGGACTCTCTAAGCTCGGTAGTTTCATGAATCTCTCATATTGGCAGCAATTCTTCATGCCTGCGTTGTCGATAGGCTGGAATATTGTTCCAGTTTTCGAATCTTTCTCTAATTCCCTGCTGGGGTTTTCCATGTATTGGAGTATCTGCTCCAAGGTTCCCTCATCACAAGAATCAAACATCTGCTGGGTTCTGGTTTCAGCAGTGATGGATGAAATAATGGGGCCGTCTATGGTTTTGTGGTGACTTTTCTTCCGGAATATACGGCAAACCACCCATCCCTCCTCTTGAATTGCCTCTCCCATAGCATTGGAGATCTTCAAAGAATTAGCAATGACTTTGATCAGTAAAGCGAGCAAGTCTTCAAAGAAAAAGAAATTTAAGGAAAATGAGAAAGAATTTAGCCACAAATGGATTAAACAAAACTAATCTCATAATAAATTGATGTGAGTTTATTTGATTGACCAGATTGTAAATTAGTTGCTTTAATTATAATATAGATTTATCCTTGAAACTACATCAATTTACAAGATCAGTTTATGGCTTACATTGGTGTCTGTGATGTTATCGTCCAGTCTATATTCGTGCATGATCCAGTCTGATTTGAGACCATGGGGGGCTCGGCCTCTGTAAAAAACTAAAGTCTTCCTCATTCCAATACGCCTACGATTGCTAGATATGACCTTGTCACGGCCGGTGGCTTTCCAGAATCCGGCAGCAGTTGCACGATTAGTGCGCGTCCCAGTGGGATACTTCTTGTCTTTCTGGCTAAAGAAGTACCAGTCGTTTTGAGGGGTTGTTCCTAGTTTACAAATCTCTTCAAGAACATCCAAACAAAAAATGATAATTATTAAGTTAAGTTCACATTTATATAATTCTGATTATTAAGCTGCTAAAGAAATGCAGTAAGCACTGTTGATGTAAAGGAAAAATGAAAGAAAATCAAGAGAATGGGCCATGAATATTTGAGCCATTACCTTGTATATCCCATGGCTCAAACTTATTGAGATCGACATCTGGGATTACGTCTAGGTCAATCTTTTCATATGAAACCTTCTTCCGCAAATAGTACTGCAAAAGCTCCTCTTCTGTTGGATGAAATCTGAAGCCAGGAGGGACTTTGGATTGTCCATTTACCGATATGCTCATGTTCTCTGGCATCCAGATCACAAATTAATGTTTAGAAAAACACAAATATATAATTATTGAAAGAATTAGGACAAGAATCCAGACAAACTAGGATATTGTTGAGAAAAACTAAAAACTAATAAGACTTGGTGTTCTCAAATGAGTATGTAGAGGGCTATATATATGTGTTTTGACTCATAAATGGCCAAATTAAATACGATAAACTAAAAGCTCTGTTTCCAAGAGGCATATTATATATGTATATATATATATATATATGTATATGTAGAGATTCAAGTGGGGCTACATTTACTATGCTCCGAGAAGAGCCAGCTACCTACAGAGATCGAGAAAGGATACTGTGTTTGGCAGATTGATTTGGGCCCCATATTGATTGCTAATGCCACACTAATCGCGTTGTTAATTTTAAATTAAAATATAATGTATCCCATAGATGACTGGACACATGATGACGAGGTATATTATATGCAAATGAGATGGAAGTACATTTGCTGCATACATACAAGTATTGCATTGCATGGGGGTCCATGCACAAAAGACACATTGTGGGCAACTAGAGATCAGTGTAATAAGCTAGGCGCACCGCGCACACCAACAGTACATCCCGATCAATTACTTCGACCCTCGACCATAAAACATCCTGAAAAGGACCTCTAAAATAACGAAATATGGATCTCTCTCTCTCTCTCTCTCTCTCTCTCTCTCTCTCTCTCTCTCTCTCTCTCGTTTGGCTTTTCCATGCGCAACCACCGCAACAATAAAAAGATGATGGGGGTAGGGATTGCGCTTTCATGGCCCGTTAGATGGGAGGAAAATATATGTGATCGATGAGAACAAGTCGTACCGGAATCAAGCTTGGGATTTGCTCCTTAGCTTTAATTTTGTTCTATATATTTTCTGTATCACCCGCGCGCGTAATTATTACTTGTTTTCTATGTACATGCAACTGTACTTTGATAGGTAGTGCAGGGATGCATATACTAGCTAGTACTTAAGCTTGGTTATGTATAGAGTGTATATTATATCTTACTCATTCGGCCTTATGTTGATTGGAGGATAGATCGACTAGTTTACTCTATATATACTGATTTAAGGATAAAACATATTTAAAGTAATTGGTGTGTTGCTTACATATAATGATTTGATTTGTAAGAGAAATTAATAAAACTAAATTATGTGCAGGTTAATAGCATGAGTGGTGCATTTTTCATACTATCTTGCAAGTACAAGTATCTTATTTCAAAATGGCACAAGTTTTAATGAAAAACAAAAGTCTAGGTTATTTCCTAAAATGCAATTCATCCTATAAATATATTATAGGGCTGTGCAAAAATTTAAAAATTCAAACCCCCCCTCCCCCTTCCTTCATTCCTTTAGAGTTGGAGCTTTGATAAAATAGAGTCGAAGTTCCTCTTTTTTGCACTTGAGTCAAAATTGGAGTTGGATTTGTTGCCTGACCGAGTACTCCTACTACAACTGCGATTCTAAATTTGATCTCCGACTTTGTCTTTATAAAAAGTTTAGAACTTATAAGATAGTTAAATTCAGGAATGTATAAATTGTTCATATATGCCACTTAAGTTTAGAACTTATAAGATAGTTAAATTCAGGAATGTTAATAGACTAATATTCAATATGATAATTATTAAAGAATAATATTAATAGACAAATAATCAATTATATGTACATATACTCATTAGAATATCACATTAGGGTAGTTGAAACTTGAGTAGCTAATAGTGAGTCATGTACACTGTACCATGTATATATTATAAGAATATTTTTATTATCTAGACTCTAATATAGTACGTAGCGTGTAACTAGATTAATATTTGACATGTATTTACAGAGTGGTCCGTTGTGTTGCCTATTTGTAATTTTAAAAACAGTGGATGATTGGATGATGCATATTGACGTTGGGCCATGATTGGCTAGATAGTTGAACGATCATTTTATTGTTTTTAGTTGATTTGGGAGTTTAGTGAGACTCTAATATGAAATTATGAATGATGGTATATTATCAATAATAGTCTAAAGTTTTAATTTCTTTAATTTCTTATTTTTATTTTTCAAGTTTGAATAGCATATGAAACATCCTTTATTCATATTTTTTTTTGAAATCTATTATTGATGAAATTATGAATGATGGTATAAAATCTATGTCTCTTTTTGAAATATTTTTTGTAAACTTCAAATTTGAAAGTCGACAAAAAAAGAAAAAATCATCTATTATATATAAAGTACTCTTGTTTAAAAATGTGCTCGATATATATGAAGAAAAAAAGAATTGCGTCGTACATAATCATATTATAATAGTATTTGTAACTTTTAGCATTTATGGATAATCAGTACGTGCTAACTAATACTGCAATATTTGCTGAAATCCCCAGCAGCTTTGTGATTTTACACTTTACGTCACTAATGGGTCTGTGGGACACTCATGATCACGTGTAGCACGTTAATACAGCCACATGATGAGTACCCTCTCAACTAGTACAGCGAACTTTATTATATATATATATATATATGTATATATATATATAATGGACATAAAGTTTAATATAACGACATCGTAACGAATTGGCCACGGGGACACTTATTCCCTGCATGGCTAGCTAGCTGCTCAGGAATAATGCCATCAAGAATATATATATATATATATATATATATATATATTATTGTGATTCGTACGTTAGCGGAACATGATATAGTTAAATTTGCCAATAGATATATATGTATAATTAATTTGCATCAAATCTTTAAATACAATTAATTAAAAGATTTTGGTTTCTTACATCATTTATATGACGGAACCCGCCGCGGGGTCATGGTTTTTAAGTATTCAAATAAAATCCTGTAAATTAGATATAAGATGTAATATGTGATATGTACGGATAACCTATTAACTCAATCTGATATGGTAATAGTGAGTTTAAATTTAATTTTAATGGATTCATGTCAAAATGGATTACTCTGTTAAGATATAATTACTTAACGGATTGATAAATAGTCAATCTACTATATCTCATTATGATCTATCAAGAAAATTAAAATTATATTTATACTTTATACATAAATGTAAAATTGTTAGAATTTTAATTTTGACATTTTTATTATTTAGGTTGTAATTAATATAGACTTATAGTTAGTCTTATATTATTTATAGATATTATAATTTTAATATTTATATAAAATTATACTAAACTTAATTAGGTTAAATGGGTTAATTTCAAATTTATTCAATCCATTTATGTGAATGGATTGTAATAAGTCAAATTGTGTTGGATTAACTTATTTTGTGATATTTATCACTAATGAGCCGTCAAAACGAGTCATGTCATGTTAACATATTATGTAATTAATGAATTATGTTAGGTTTTGATATTTCGATTTGATAAATTTAACTAATTGGGTTCAAATTGATCCATATAGTATAATATATTATTTGACATGAGATGAACACAATTTATTAATACGATTTGATATTTACACTTGGCTTATTTATATAACTAAATTAATTTGACAATAACTGAGTAGAAAAAATATGTTGGCCTTATCAAAATAATAAGTATAGTTGGTGAATTGTTCAGGACAAATCTAACTTATTTAACTGGCAATTTGGTTATATTTTATGAACTATATATATATAAATGCAAAAGGAAAAACAAAAAAACAAAAAAAAAATCCAACGGATAATCTATATCAGAACGGTAGGGTAGCCGGGCCCGGTTCTGGTTATGCCCAGGTATGCCGGTGAACATAAACGCATTTTATAACCGGTGAACGTACATAAACGCATTTTATAAAGATTTCGTAAAAGATGATAATTTTTAAGTTCTAACTAGCGATCGATTGGTAATTAATGATTGATCAGTTGCTAGAAATTAATTAAGGACCTGATCACATATTGAATTTTTGGCAATTCTACTTTAGACTTGGGAGTTAATTTCCAAATAAAAAATAAAATTATGTTATTCATGAGACGGGATCTATATATATATATATATATACACACACTGCACCTACAAGCTACAAGGTTATAGCTAGCCGCGTACGTACGTACGGGCTGGGCTGGGCTGGGCTGGGCTATATTGATCCTTAACTTCTCTAGATTTGTCTTATGATTATGCCATTACAAAACTGTCCAGACTATACTGAATATATATAGATAAATCATGAGGCCGGATATATTATGCATGTTTGACATGCAACTACAGAAAATTAACCATGTGTTAGTTAAGCCTAAATAAATTAACAAGATCAGGGCTTTTGCTTTTCTAACGAATCTAATTAGAAGCGCATACAAACAACATCACGTTGAACTTTTTTTTTTATTAATTCTTAGGTAATAGTCTAAATATATATATATATATATATATAAGAGCGAGAGAGAGAGAGAGAGAGAGCGCTAGGTTTCTTACGTTTCACTTTCTGATCCAGGGTCCCCAGAATAAAATATTAATTATACATATTCTGGCCCATAAATTAATAAAGATTTAATAATTTACAAACTGATCTGTGATGGCGATGCTAACATCTGGACTTGCCTAAATTCTCAGTACTTAATGATGTAGTTTTTATATTGTTTTTGTTTACATTGCACTCATTTGCTTGATCGTGTCCTGATCTGCATGCAACAGTAGTACTATACATATATACGTTTGTGCGTGTATTTCGTTAGGAAAGGTACTTGAGAGTGATCACAAGGTTGAGAGTCAGAAGGCCAATAATTAATTTTGAAGCCCCTCTGAATTCCTTGACTACTCTACTCATATATTATCGGCCATGCAGGCCAGCTTAAAAATGACCTATTAACGACTCTACACTTTAGTTACTGACCAGCAGCACTGAGTTTGATAATCACATCTTTTTAAATTCTACTTGTCAATTTATGCTGTGCATTCACATCAGATTCATGATGTATCAACAACCTATTCACTTTTAGTTGCTGTTGTGGTTGGTGTTGGCCGAGAAATTAATTAATTAATTAAATATTTAATAATCAATATATACAATTTTTGGTATTTAGTTACAATGCGTAGTTTAATTACCATAGATATCCAACGAATGTGCATGCATGCATGGGAGGTACTGGTAGACATGAAAAATACTTATAAAATTGTACCACGAACGTCAAATGCATGATACTGAAAACTAATATTGCATGTAAAAACAAAACAAAATCAAGGCAGATTAATATGCAACTATGCAAGGAAAAATCAAACTAAAAAGAAAACAAAAACAAAAAAGAGTGGCGAGAACCAAACGTTAGCATTTCTCCCAGTTTTGTGCCTCAGATAGCATTTCAACCAGATCATGTTACCGTCGGCAAAAAAAATTCTCGTCCTCCTAGTTCCATTTTCTTCCAGATCTGTGCTCCTAAAATAGAATTCAAGAGTTTTCATACTCCCTCCGTGATCTCTCTTTACTTTTAGACCAAAATAAGATTGTTATTCTTTCTTGTAAATTCTGTAGAGAAGAAATAGAAACCACATCCAGAAAGGAGAGAGAGAGAGAGAGAAGCGATTACAACGGAGAAAAAAAAGAAAAGAAAAGGGACTTCTTTGATGAGTTTTGGGGGTAATTTCCTTGAGAATACTACCGGTGGCAATGCGAGAGTCATGGCAGATATTTCTTACAACAACAGCAACAGAAACAGAAACAACAACATAACACAGAACAAACTAAGGGGAAAGAATGCGAAGCCAACTAATAGCAAACCATGGAGATGACGTTAATATCTTCCATGGCCAAGCACTGTGCAAGCAGAAATCTTAGGAGCTCACCTATATGGGTTTTGTGTTTTTTTGCTTAATTTAGTCCCAACCAATTCAATTTGATTTCGTTTGGTTGCTAAGAATCCTAAAGGATAAATGGAATTTACAGCCAAAACTAAAACCCAAATATTTTTTTTTTCTAACTTCTCCGACCAAAAAAAAAAAAACCCAAATATTAGGAGCTCACCGGCAACAACATGCCTGCCGGTGATCATCTAAATTTTTATCGTTCTTACTTTGATGTTTTTTTATGGTTTTCAAGAAGAGAGAGAGGCAACTAAATGGAGAGAGGGAGAGCGACATCGTGGAAGGATCGAAATAGGAAATGCGGAACAGATTTTCAGGGAGGGATGAAAGCAAATTGAAACTGAGGGAAGGACTTCTGGCTTAAACGCACCGTTTTGGCCTTTTCCATGTCAGCAGTTGTTTGCACGCCGTTTACATTACGGATCTTGAGGCAAATTTGGGCTTTTTACGGATCTTGATGAAAGCAAAGAATGCCTTCCACTTTCCTTTTTAAGTAATGTGTTTTCCTAATCCACTGTCCTCTGTTTTTCAACTTCCTCCAATGTGTTATAAAGGAACGTCGGCAGTCGACTCCCTATCCCACCACTAAAAATTATGTGAATGACCACACCACTATTATTTTAAAATCTGCATAGTGACTTGCATAGTAATTTCAACGCCTATAACTATGGGTTTCAGTTGTAATGAAATTTATAAGAAAATATATAAAGAGAAAGAAAGTTTCAATTCTCAAGAATTTCTTTTATGTTTCTCTTGTAATAGTAGTAGTTTTCTTTTTAGTTTTATAACACGTTATCAGCACGAGATTCTACTGATACTGAAGCTAATGGTCTTCTACTTCAAGTAAGTTTTTCAATATATTATTTGCAGTCCTTGAGATAAATATTAAAGGTAATATTTCTGAATATTACTTGATAAAATTTTATTTTTATTCTCATGATAATGTGAATATATTTCTTAAATTCACAGATTTATTTTTGTAATATAATGTCAAATATTGAGATTTATTACTATTGACATTTCTGAAAAATGTTATTTATCCAGGATCCTTGATGAGATCTATTTGGATATAATGATGAACTTGAAAGATACAATCATAAAAGAAAATCATGTGTCCCTGAAGGACCGTGCTGTGTATCTCATGATGAAAAATCATCTTACTGTGTGAAATAAATTAAGAGAGTGATATAAACACCAGAAGATGTAATCCTCTCAAAAAATCATTATGATTTATTGCACCTGAAGTTGCAAGATTTTAAGAGTGGTATTGAATATTCTGCACTCTTTAAAATCAGCTCAATATTAAAATTATGCAGTAAAAATATTACTGATAATGATATATAAAAGAAGACATTATTTTTCATACCTCGAATGTGCTCCTACAGTAGCAATATCGAGAGTGAAAGTTCAACAAATATTCTGAACTTTTGTTTTGTCTTCCAGTGATTGAGCTAAATAATGAGTTTTTGTTACACCAATTACGTCCTATTAATGATATCGAATTTACACAATTCCCAGAAGTGAACGGGAACTAAGGGCGTAGACGTGGTAGAAAAATTATAGAAGTGTTGGTCCCAAAAGCGACAACACTAAATATGATAAAAATATATCGTATCACCAGAAGTGATCAAACTCAGAGAAGGGTAAAAGCCCTCAGAATAATTCTTCATAAAAAGATGAAGATGTTTGTCATAGATGTAATATGACCAAACAGTAGTCACGTACCTGTTGTACGGCCAAGCACTTGATTTACTTATACTAAGTTTTTATATATAAGCTTATTAATATTTCATCATGTTTTGAAATAATGAAATATCGGTGTCTGAAGCACGACAAGAAATTACTTGGGATAATAAAGCTGTAAAGCCCACAGCCCGCAGCCCAGCCCAGCCCATCTCTCGAAACGACGCCGTATCACTCTCAGGTAAGTGATTCCGCCCTTCTTCTTTCTTCTCCTTTCTTCTTCTTTCTTTCTTTTCCTTTCTTTCCTTCGGCACCCGATAGCTCCAAGCCCCTGTTTTCCCTCGGTTTCCTTCCGATTTTCACTCAACCGTTTGCCACGGCCAGCGGTTGCATCACATGGAGTTCCCTCCTCTCGCGGTCAGTTTCACTTCACCGGTCTCTCTCTCTCTCTCTCTCTCTCTCTCCCTCTCTCTATGGGAATACCCATGGTTTTTTTGGGCTTTTCTCTGCCGCCGATCTCCTCTATTGCGGCCACCCACTCATCTCCTCGATAAGTTGATTTAAACCTCTCAATTTTTCTGAAATTTCATCTAGATTAAAGGGTTCGGTTTGGGGGTTTTTAGCCACTGTTAATCTAGTATTTTTCGTGGTTGGCAGCCGAGCAATTGGGGAAAACGAATCCGACGTATTAGCCTCTGTTGTGCTTGCTGGTTGCTCTCCTTTCTCGGGTAGGTTTCTCAGATTGATTGAATGGGTGATTAACGTATGTGTTTTGGATTAGAATTTTTCTTCTAAATTTCAGGGTCTGTCCGAGGAGTAATATTTGTTTTTTGTTCAGAATTTAGTTGATGTTTTTCTTTCCGTTGTTGGTATGCGGAAGTTGGAGTTGATTGAATATGGCTGGAATAAGGGTGCTGTTGTGGGGATTTAATCACTGAAAATATAGTCGGTTTCCGTTGGTTGCAGTTGAGCATTAGGGAGGCGAAAATTTCATTGTTTAAGCTCCTGTTTTCTTGCGGTTTGTTCTTCATATTCAGGTAAGGATTCAAGGTTCTTTTTGAATAGATGTTCTCTTTGTAAGTGGTGTAGATTATACCTTTATATTTTTTAATTTCAGTTGAAGTGAGGCTAGAAGATTTTTGGAGTATGTTGGTACAAATTCTTGCTGTTTTTTTTGTACTGCTATAGCCGTGGGTTAGGAGTATTTTTTTTAGTGGTGATGTTGAATTTTGGGAACTCGTTATTATTGTGGCTGGCTAGACCGCTTGGTTGTGTTGAGGGTAATAATTATGTTGCTGAATGATTTTTGGGCGATTGGTCTCGTTGGGTTTGTAAGCTGAAAAATTAAGAATATATATATATATATTCTTGTAGGCGTGGGATAACAACCCGGATTGTTGGGGCTGGTCAGCACGTTATGGGTGTTGTTTGACTTGATATTTGTAGCAAATTGTAACGCTTTAAGCTAGTGTAGTTTGAAGAAATGAGTGTTGCAAAATTTTTCAGATTTGGAACTTTAGATTACCATTTTTATACTTATAGATTGGGTTTGCTGGCCGTTAATGTTAAGTTTTTTTTTTTTTAAATAGGCGACGAGAATCTTAGAGATCGGATTCCAAATTTTGATAATTCGCTACAGGAGTCAGGTAAGCGGGGCTCCTATCCTAGATTTACATAAAAAGAAAATTTGTTTGAGGTTGGTTTTTATAAAATGTGCATGTTCTGCTTTTTAAAGAAAAATATGAAAAACAACCTCAGTATAAGTTTTATGCATTCGCTCATGAAAATTTATATGATAGAGAAAATTTTCTTTTGACATGAAATGTGTAGACATGAGCAATATTTGACATATTTATGAACTATGCATAAAAGCGAACATTAATTTTGATGCTATCTTGTACATATAAAATAATATGTTTTGTTGTGTTTTTGGCTTGTATGGAAATGGATAAGAAAGTGAAAAACAAGGGGCTTACTATGATATGTTTACGGAAAAACCTTTGGCATACTTATCTGTTTGTCTTTAATTCTGAATATGCTTCGGACATGAGTATATGGATTCACGTGATATGGTTGGTACCTCCATGATACAATATGATAGGAGTGCAATCACTTTGGAAACAAAGTGATCCTTTTTATGTGTTACTTTCCTATGTGCACACTCGGGGCTCCGAGAACGAATGAGGGAAAGTCTCACAATATGATACTGCCTGGTTTGGCCACCAGGGATAGCACAACCCTACCACGGGAGTTAAACATGGTATATGTTTGAAAATGGATGAAATGTTACAGTTATTTTTGCCAAAGTGTTTTGAGTATAAAAAAGTTAGTTTTGGTGTATACTTTATGAAAAATAAAGGTTCGCTCAGCTTTTGGATGGTTCATAAGTTTTGGAATTGTTTACTTTGAACAAAAGTTTTTCCGTTACATGCTTAACGATTTTTATTAAAAATGCTCATGATTTACATACTAGTATAGGTGTTTTGCTTACTGAGTTGTGGATGAACTCACCCCCTTATCTATATATATTTCAGATGAAGTGGAGGTCTCGCCTGAGGACCAAGGTTAATATATTGGGACCAGGATAGGCGGTCATGTTTGGGGTTGAAGTGAAGACAATATTTATTATTTTGTTGTTGCGTTCTTTAGCATTTTTAGATTAAAGTGTTAGTAGGATATTTTGATGGGAAGTTTGTAGACCCTATATGATGGCATTATTTTATTTAATGTATGAACTTTATGGATGATTAGAATTTAATTGTACTTTAAATTTGGAGATGAGGAATTATTGTGGATTGCTCAGATATATTTTAGATAAAATTTGTAGATGAAAACAGGTCCAAGTCAAACAGGTTGATATTCAGGACGCCCCCTTACGAGTACGGGGTGTCACAAAAGCCCTGTTTAAATTTGATCCTCTTACAAATAAATGTGAACCAGAAGTTCAGAGGATTATTTATCTGCAAAGTGTTGCAAATCAATTACATGATGTATTTACTTACACTAAAGGTGTTGTAAAATCATATATTACTGCTGTTAATGCTTAAGCAGGAATTGAAGTCCCTGAAGGACGAGTTGTTAAAACAGCAATAAATGAGTCTAAGATACACCTGAAGCGTTGAAGACCTATTGGTGCACAAGAAAAATAAAAATCAATACTCATGAAGAGACCGTATTTTCTGTATAAAATATAATCCTCCTGAAGAGGAAACCTCCTGAAAAGGTAACTCCTGAAAATGTAACTCCTGAAGAGAAAACTCCTGAAGAGTATTACTCCTGAAGAGAAAACTCCTGAAGAGTATAAACCTCCTGAAGAGGAACCTCCTGTAGAGGTGTTTCATGAAATGTTTTTCCCTGGAGAGGAACAATGAGATCTCAATACATTTCATGAGTACTGGAAAATTTATGGATAGAAATAAAACTATTGTCGACAACATATATGATAACACTTGATATTACTAGAAGTAATAAAAAAAGTGAGCCAAAAATCGTCGAAAAATGTCAACGTAGAAATGATTGGCCAAAATGAAAATCAGTTATTAAAACTGAATTAAACTCGCTAGTGAAGCGAGATGCATTTGGACCTGTTGTCCAAACACCAAAGGGTGTAATATCTGTCAAATATAAGTGAGTATTTATACGAAAGCGTAATGCGAGATGAAATTGTGCGGTATAATTTGTCGCACAAGGTTTCCTGTAGAAACCCGAGAGCAATTATGAGAAAACATATTTCCTTGTTATGAATGCAATCACATTCATATTTTTAATCGATTTGGTTATTACAAAAGGATTAGATATGCAGTTAATGAATGTGGTCCCTGCATATTTATAAGGATCATTAGATCATTACATATATAAAGATTTATGATACTTGAAGCATCTAATCCAAGTACATTTAGGAGTATGTACTTTATAAAGTTTCAAAGATCTTTATATGGGTTAAAGCAATCCGGACGCATGTGGTATAATTGAATCAACAAGTATCTATGGAAAGAAGGATTTAAGAATAATCCTATATGTCCATGTGTTTTATCAAAATTCGGATTTGCCATTATTACAGTTTACGTTGATGATTTACCTTATTGGAATTCTTGAAAAGATCATAAGGGTTGCTATAAATTCAAGGAATGCATTTGAAAAGGAAAGATCTTATTATTCAATTCATAGATGAGTTACAAGAATTTGAGACTTCTAGCCTCATCTCTCAAATGCATTTACTCTTCATAAAGCAACATACCATCATTATCTAAAGGATTAGGCAGTCGAAATGAAGAGGTAAGTAAGGATTTTAAATCCTTATTCTCCTGCTTTAAGTCTGCAATTTTTTTGTCAGACTCTTGAACGAGTCGTTGAAGTACATAAACCTTTTCGTTAAGCTCCTCAATCTCACGATTTTTGGATTGTAATCGGTTGGAAAATCCAACAATAGAGGAGGAGTATCGGGTGCCGAGAGTCACCAGCTCATAAACAACTTCACGATCTGACTTATTAGCCAGATCATTTGCTTGCTGTAACATTGCACCTGCGGAAGATGTAGGATTAACTTGTAATTGAGGTGAATGATACCTCATATGTTGATTGTGAGAAATAGTAAAAGGAAATTGATGAGCCATTGGAAATTTGTAAAATAAGAATACAAATACAGATGAATTATAGATATGAGAAGAAGATTTGATGCGTACTAAATGAAGCTAAAGACGGTTCTTATAGAAATAGAAATAAGAACAAGACAAACCATCATCTCTTCAAATCTCACTTTACAAGATATGCTGGATGCATAATTTCAAAAGCCAGCGAAATTAATTACAGCTATCCCTATTTTCTTGTAAACGCTGAACTTCTGCCGTTAGCTGCTGTTGTTGACTTTGTATCTGTGCTCTTTCTCGTTCCAGCTCTTCTACTCGTGTTTTCAGGTCACGAGAATATCAGTCTACAAGTTTCTTCAGCTCCTTGTTTTCTTATTTTAAATCTTTATTTTTTCTATCTTTAGTTGCAAGCGTTTGATGCAACTCAGATATTTGATTTTTAAGATGATCAACCTCACTCGTTCTCGCCAATAGCCTCAGGAGGGTTCTTGATGCTGCAACAATTTCAGGATCAGAATTACTAGAAAGATATATCTCTGCTCCTATCATGGTGTTTACAGCCTCAGGAGAAAATATAAGTGGTTGAGGTATAAAAGGTTCATGGTTTAAATCTAGGACATTAGAATTTCTATCAGACATAATATTGTTCTGGATGAACAACAACTGAATCTATGAGGAATGCGAAATCTTTTTGCTGAAGTAAACCAATGGTAAAATTGGTTATATTTAAACAACAACCCGAAGCCTTCAAATCTCTTCAAGATCTCGTTTGTCCACAATGTCAAGCGGATTTGATTTTCCGCCGAACTGATAATATTAAACCTCAAACCTTTTACAGATTTTATCATACATAGATGGTTTTCAATATTATTTCCGCTGTATATAAACAAGTTCTTCCTAATAACGCCGAATGAGGAGGAGAAAATTTTAGATGAAAATATTATCATACTCTCTCTAATGCATTATTTAGTTGGAGATCGTGTTTGAATTCTTAACTTGTTATATATACTGAAATCATATTTGCTTATTACTTGAAACACTAACGCATATTATCAGGGGGAGTTTAAATATTACTGCAGGTATCAGATTTCTATTAAGTTTGTCAACCAGATATTATTTTTCATCTTCAAATCACTCAGAGATTATTGCATTCATGAAACAAGTCGAGAGTATATTTGGCTGAGATCAATAACTCAACGTATCCAAAAAAAAGTGTGGTATTTTGATAGCTCAACAATTTTATACGAAGATAATGCTACTTGTATCATTCAAATCAAAGGAGGATATATCAAAGATACGATCAAGTGATAATCTGGCAGATTTATTCACGAAGACATCACCAACTGCGACATTCAAGAAAATTGTGCAGAATATTAAAATGTGAAAATTCAAAAATCTATCGTCATGCACTTTCCAGGGGGAGTAAAAGTCCTGAAGACTTGTGCTGATTGTACTCTTTTTCCTTCGCTAAGGTTTTATCCCATTGGGTTTTCCTTTGCAAGGTTTTAATGAGGCAATCTTAAAGCACTTGTGGATACATAAAGAGATTGTACTCTTTTTCCTTCGCCATTGGTTTTTCTTCCCACTGGGTTTTTCTTTGGCAAGGTTTTAACAAGGCAGATTCTTTATGGGTGGTCATTCAAGGTGGAGTGTTATAAACGAACGTCGGCAGCCGCTCCTCTGTCCCACCACTAAAAATTATGTGAATGACCCCACCACTATTATTTTAAAATCTGCATAGTGACTTGCATAGTGACTTGCATAGTAACTTGCATAGTAATTTCAACGCCTATAAATATGGGCTTCAGTTGTAATGAAATTCATAAGAAAATATAGAAAGAGAAAGAAAGTTTCAGTTTTCAAGAGTTTCTTTTACATTTCTCTTGCAATAGTAGTAGTTTTCTTTTTAGTTTTATAACACAATGCAGCTAATGCTTGCTTGCATTACACAGATTGAGTTTTTCTTTTTTGGTGGTTTTATTATTTGATCCTTGTTTTTTGGCCAAACGGTCGACGGTAGCTCTGGCACTTTATTAAGATATATATGGTCGACTTTAAATGGCGAGATGAAGCTATGTTGTGTTTGAGTTAAGGTGGGATGAAACATTTTATAGTTTAATAGTTTATAGATTTTTTTAGCCCTTTATTTTCTCTAAAAAAATTCATTGACCGTATATATTAAATGTCAATTAGATGCAGTGTCACTGCAAAAAACAATTGTAAATATGACTTTTTATTTTCGACTAGATAATTATAGCCAGAAATAGATTATTATTTTTATTGGATTAAATTCTTGTGGCTATCTCGGCAAAAGTGCCAGAAATTGTGTATTATTTCTGGCAAGTTTACGTCACTGAAAGAGGTTGCCGCAAATAATACATAATTATACTCCCTTGCAGTTTATTTTCCTACACCTTCATCCTATTTTCCCTCTTTCTCTCTCTCTGGTTCTGCAATTCTCCTTGGATTTTCTCTATCGGGGCCATCAATAATCTCTAATTCTATAAGTCTCGATTCTCTCTGTCGCTCTTTCTCAATCGATTTTCTCCATCACTCTTTCTCAATCAATTTTCTCCATCGATTTTCTTCATCGCAGCCATGGTGTCATTTCTTACTTGAATGTTTGCTTTGAATCATGAAATTGGAAATATTTAAGGTTGACGTACGTCTATCATATGTGGCCAGGCTCGTTGGCCATGCTTTGTGGCTCATTTTCCTTTCATGATTCAGTTCGGCTTTAATAGAATGATTGTATTGTGATTAGTTTGGAAAGCTAACAAAATTACTCTTACTAATTGGTTAACTTTGTTCAATACGCTATAGAGCAGCTCTACGATCTTTGCAATAACATCTCGAAGACTGAGGTTAGCACAATTTCCTTTCAATTTCTAATTTCCGTCTCTTTTTTGGAAATGAACACTACTTAGGGTTTTTATTTGATAGTCTTTATTAAATGCTCAAAATGTTCAAGTGACAGCCAAACACCTCTCAAATTAAAGTTTTATTGTGATTTGAAAGTTGTTTTGGACATTCTGAATTGAACTCACATCTCTAGTGACCTTTTGGTGTTTGGTTGTCAATTGAACATTTTTTTTTCTTTTTGTTGTTCATTTAGCATAATTTTTTTTATTAATTATAGAGTTGGTACTAATGCATCACATTATACATCTATAATAACAGTTTTCATATTAACAGAGTGAATACAAAACTGATTTCATCAAAAACTATAATCAAGGCGTTGGGTTTTATGGCCCCTCAATCCACCAAAGCCAAAAGCTTCACCTCAAAAAAAAAAAAAGAGTGAGGACCCGCTTGAAATGTGTTTATTTATATTTTTCGTACTGATTTGTTGGAGGCATAGAGTTGATCTACTAAATTGTTTACATTTTATGTTTTGATAGCTGGAGGATACCTTTGTTGGTAGTTGGTCTGCTAGTTTCAAATGAGTTTACTATTTAATGGTAGTTGCTATTGAATAGACTTAATCTCGCTCGAGTGAATACTGCTAGGTCAAACTCGCTCGAGCTGAGCGTCGAGCGAGGGTCGAGCGTTGTGATGCCCCCAAATTTTCCTTAAAATAAACACGGGAATCGAGACATCGGGACGCTAACAACACGGGTCACGCACCCCCAACGTCAAGTGCTAAGTGTGTGAGCACGTGACATGCATAAATAAAAATAGCGGATATTTGAGGTTATTATCTAAGTACTAAAATTTTTTAGAATTATTTTACAAACTAATTTAACACACATTCCTCAACAGGAGATTTAATACAGTCTTCTGAAATAGAAATTATACATTTACATATTTATAAAAATGAAAAAATAATTTCTCAAAATAACAATTTATAATAAGAATACTTTAACAGCGGAGTCGTCTCCTCAGGCTCAGCTTTCACAAAACTCTGCATCCAAAAACTTTGACGTCAGAAATGACATCGCAAGTAAGTACATCACAAATAAACCCCAAGATATAAAATATACTCATGCAACAACAAAACTCATGAACACGACACCAAATGCATAAATCTCAAAAGAACATCTTTCTCAAAATAAATAAGAGAAACATATGCCAAAATCCTATTTTGGTCCATGATAAAATTCCAATAAAATCATCCATCATTTCCTAGAAAAAAATATTAATAAATCCAATCATAGCGGGCGTTACGTATCACCGTCCCCGATATGATATACACACAACACCAATCATAATGGGTATTACGTATCGCCGTCTCCATTATGACTCATATACTCATTTTATAGTAGACGTTACGTATCGTCGTCCCCGATATGAAATACACACCCAATGACCATAATGAGTGTTACGTATCGCCATCTCCGTTATGTCATCCACACACTACCAATTATAATGGGTGTTACGTATCGTCGTCCCCATTATGACTTACACATATTTCATAGCGAGCGTTACATATCGCCGTCTCCGATATGAAATACACACACAATGACCATAATGGGCGTTACGTATCGCCGTCACCGTTATGACTCAGTCAAGAACCTTTAAAAACCATTAAAATCCATAAACCCAAAAATACTGTTTACTTATAAAACCCTTCAAACAGATCATTTTAATATACCATAACTCAAATTTCACGGAAAAACTTCAAATTATCATATATACACATGAACGATCGTGCAATTTCACAATGCATATTACCGTGAACAAAATATCCAACATTCAATAAACTCAATTAATCAACAATTACCAACATCAACCAATACATAGATGTTAATACAAAAATATATTTAAATCTTAAAAGTTTGTTAGGAAAATACTTACAGCAGGTAAAAGCATGGATCCTTGAGTAAGCGCCAGTCCACAACGCTCGTAGCAGTCACTTTGTACGTTAGGATAGTGTGCTCGGTTTGACTCCAAAATTTAGTAAAATACTCATTGGAAGGTGGAGAATCTCATGGAGGTGGTGGTGTGGCAGTGCAACCACCATAAGGTGGCAGATTGGCTCAAAATAGGTGTAAACCCATTTTTGAGTTTATGCTCATACACGGGAGGTGGGGCCACGGATGAGAAAACAGAGCTAGGGGGGTGGTCGGCTGAGGTAGGGGAGTGTTTTCGTGGCAGCGGTGAGGCCCATGGAGGTCGAACGGCGCCGCGGCGAAGGGAAACCCATTTGAAGACTCATTTCGGGTGGAGGAGGAAGGGAGGAGCTCAAGGGTCACTGGAGAGTGGGGAACAAGGTGGGGGTGGTCGGAGGCCAAGGTGGCTGGTGGTGGTAGTGGTGCCGACAAATTGGTGAAAGCCCAATAAACCCATTTTCGGGTGTGAAGCTGTGAGAGGAAGGTGAGGCCGCCATGGAGCACACCGACGGTAGGGGAGGCTCGCTGGCGTGCGGAGGTGGTGGTGGGCTGGGCAGTGTCACCGGAGGGTGGTCGATGGCGGCGCTGGGGGAGGAGGGAGAAACGGGCGAGAGATGAGAGGGAGAAATAAAAAAGAAAAAATAAAGAGAAAAAGAAAAGATTGAAGGAAATAAACGAAATCCAGTCTTCACAACTCAGTTCACAGAGTTTGATCCAATAAAAAGAATTCCAAAACATGGAGCTGAATAAATTAATTTAAATGCAGAGACTACTTAAGATAAAATAAGAAATAAAAACACATCAAATAAACTCACATAATAAAATAAAAGAAATTAAATTCTAATCATTGAAATAATTATCTTACATTTAAATTAATGTGGAAAATAACGTAACTCAATATTAATTAATTAATAGCTCAAACAATTATTTTAAATAAATAAAACACAACTGATAATATTCTTATAATAATTTAAAATAATCAATAATAAGAATAAAGACAATACGTAAAAATACATGTAAATCTGAGATTTTATAAGCGTAGTTTCTGCCTGAATCTCGTTCGAGTGGGACCTCGAGCGAGGGTCGAGCGAACTCTCGCTCAAGCGAGAGTGTAGGGGAGGCGTGTATTCAAACCATATCTCACTAAATCCGAATCAACAAAGAAACCAACCCCATCAAAATCCTATAAGGGACCTGGAAACCTCAAACTCCAATCAAATCCAAACAAAATTTGAACTTGTGTACACAACTGGCTTTATCATCATGTCTGCTGGATTCTCTGAAGTAGCAATCTTATGAATACTCACTATACCATCTACAACTACTTCTCTGAGAAAATGATACTTGACATCAATGTGCTTCGTCCTCTCATGATACATTTGATTTTTGGTCAAATGTATAGCACTCTGGCTATCACAAAACATTGTCATCCGCTATTGTTGAAGACTCAAGTCACTGATTAGCCCCTTCACTCAAATGGCATCCTTGACAGCCTCAACTACTACCATGTATTCTGTCTCTATAGTTGATAAAGTAACAGTTGATTGAAGTGTTGCTTTCCAACTAATTGCAAAACTACACAATTTGAAAACATAGCCTGTCAATGATCTTCTCTTGTCTAAATCTTCGGCATAGTCAGAATTAACAAACCCAATAACATCAGAACTAAGATTTACATCTCTATCAAATAATAAGACAACATGCGAGGTTCCTGATTACGCCCAAAGAATAATGCAGTCGTTTGCAGTATAGCTTTGGGGTGTCGATTCCACAGGGAGATGGATTGAGAAATTGAAAAATAGTAACAAAATTAACAAAAAGATTTAGATGAGTGCGAAAAGTAAATTTTAGAGTATGACGTAAATTAAAACTAAATGAGTAATTTGAACAGTATAAAAATGAGACGAAAAGTAGAGCGTAGGGAATTCCTTGTGTATATGTGGTATTCAAATTTATTCTTAATTCATTGATAACTCAATTAAGAATTCTATGTCCAAATTCTTAATCGGAAGATATAACATTAATAACCAAAATTTAAATCACATGCAACTCTTTAAAAAATCATTCTTCGCGCTTAACTCTCATAAATTGTTATCGATATTGAGAAAATCCAACGACGACAATATACCCAAGAGGCGATATTGCAGTAGAGAATTAAATCAATATAGACAATCAATTGCTCCAAACATAATTATAGAACTAATCCACTCAATAGAAAAAGCATGACTGAATCTATAAACGAAATAGATTCTATAATTATTTGAAGACGAAAAAATATCACAAATAAATTGAGAATAATAGAACAAAAGAGTTTTAATATTTAAAGACCAAATACATGAATCAAAAATAAATTACAAACCCCATCACATACACAAGTTCATCCCTAGCCCTCCTTGAGAATTTAGTTACACATATTGAAAATATGCAACCAAAATTCTCCAAGGGATAATATGGAAGAGCCAACCATTATTTTCTTCTCTCTTCTTTGGTTTTTCTTTTCTTTTCTCAAGCTCTCAAAATAATGGCTCTTCCAAAGCATCCTCCCACACTAAGCATTCTCTTAGAACACACACCCCTTCCTTCTATTTATAAGCATCCTTCATGCAAGTTGTCATGACAAAATCATCACAATTTCAACTTGTTTTGCCATGTGCCATTCTTGAATCCAAGTGATTTGTGAGTTGTCATTTTGATCATTTGTTTTCCCACCATGCATGAGCTAGATTTTGCTTGTAGGTTGAGTGTTTCAATTTTGCTTCTCTATCCATTAGTTGTCTTGTATGACTTAATATCTTGTGGTCAAATAATTTCTCTACAAGAAACTTGAGTGCACTTCATCTTGCATATGAATTGATCATTGAATTTCCAAGTTGGTGTAGGAGTTCTTGCTGGAAAATATTATGATAACATTTGGATTTGATGCAAGTGGCTGAAAAATATCCAGAAACGTCAAGTGCAGGTGCGTCTACTTGATGGTCGATTTTGTCTTAGGTTGAGTGGATATCTCTTCAAACATAAAACACAAAAGTTATAGATAATTCTCTTGCGGTTCTATATCATCTTGAATCAGCTCAATCGGAGATGAGAGAGTTATGCCCATATTACGAAAAGATGTCAGAACTGTCTAAAATTCCGCAATTATCTTCATTTGCTCCTAATGTCTCCATTTGTGTCCTAAATCAAAATATAAGAATAATGAGTATAGTTAGGCATCAAATAAGAATAAAGTATTCAACATTAAGAGAGGAAAATATGGCATTTTATATTCTCATCAATATATTAAATCATGCTTATATCTATTTCAAGATAAATGACCATTAATTTTAATAACATGAGTTATATCCATTATTTTCTCATTTCTTTTAGTATTTAAATAGAGTATTTAGAGTGCATTTTTGTGCACTCATCACACCCCCCAACTTACTCATTGCTAGTCCCTAGCAATTTTCAAGCAAAATGATGAGAAAGACCAAAGAAAATCACACATAGGGGCCATCAAGACACATTTTTTAAATTTACATATCAAAACAATCTTAGAAATTCAATAACCCTTTCACAAGTAATTCAAATATATCAATCCACAGAGTGTGTATGTGTTCCAAACTATTTTTATCAAATAAGAGGTTTCGACACATGCAACATTTACTCACGGGCATAGAAGTGTTTCATGTAAGGGTTCTCTCTATGGAGTTGACAAAGGTGTACATTTACTCTCATGGAAATTTAGCCAATTATATATAAGTAACAAGTAAACATTGATCTTATGATAGGAATACTAACAAATGAGATTTCCACCATTCTTTCCACAAGCATACTTAGGATCGAAAAAATCAACACAAAGGGTTGTAATGTGGCTTAGGTTTTGGGTTGATAAGAAGAAAAGGTGAAGAGGTTTCAAAAACTTCCAAGTATACACAAAAGGGAATCTGTTAAATTTTTCAGTAGGCTATACTTTCCTTTTGATGTACTTTTCAATTTTTTAGATTTTTGACTAAGTACACTTTTCCATGTTCTTTTGCCACTGGTGTCTTCGTAATTTGAAGAACTCTTTCATAAATAATTTGATGGACACATCTAGCACCATGCCATTTTTGTCATGGTTTTCTTTTTTCTTTTTCTTTTTTTTTTAAAATGATAATTTCACACCTAGTACACACTTGGAAGTAAAATGGTAGGAAAATATAGTGTATAAGCTATTCTACAATGTGGAGAGGTATGGATGATGTACATATGAAAAGAAAAGGCCATATGTATATATTGGCTCAAAATTGGCTGTTAGGGGTCTATGATGAAAAAGGTCAGCTTGAAAGGCTCAGACGTTAATCCTAAATTGATTTTCGTCATATCCCAAGTATATCCACCATCTTACCACAAACCATGTAATGATATTCTCAAAAGAAGTGTCAAATTCAATAGATCAATGGATACTTATCACAATTTCTGTATTTGTAAACTCTTAATTCTCACAAAATTCACATGAATACTTGAGCAAAATAATTCTTTAGTTACATGTGTCAAATCACCATATTATCACAAAGTTTGGAGAAGTGCATAAATGGTTCTGTGGATGCTTTAGCAAAATGATTTAAGATGGGTTTGTTGAATTCACCAAGATGGTTATGAATGAGCATGAGTATCATGTGTGAAAAGATGCCTGTGTGAAAAATTTGGCAATTTTTTATATATTGATTGAAATATGCCACAGAGTTTAAATAACAGATTTGTATTCCCACCCCCCAACTTAAATGAAACATTGTCCTCAATATTTAAGAATCAGAATTGAATAACTAAATAGGGTAGAATACACCTGATGTGGGATGTGGGTGGCTTGCTAAGCGTCAAAAGTAGTGATCTGAAATGACAAAATGATACTATCTTTGGTTACTTGCCCACTTGAAGGAATCTGTTTTTCATTTTTCTCAAGAAACTCCTCAAACTTCGGTTGCCAAGCCCGTGTGCTATAATTTTGAGTATTGTCAAAAATTGCACAAATATTAGCTACATCAGATGAATCACTGATAGGATTATACTCAAAATCAACAATAAAATTCTCAAGGGGATCAGAATCATGAGTTGTGAAAACTTCCCTGTCTATGAGTGAGTCAATCATATATATCTGCTGGCACTCGTGATTCTTCACAGTTTCTTGTGCCATATGTTGACCATGAGGTACAGACTGAGCTTGAGAAGGGAACTTACCTTGCTCATTTACACTCAAGAAACTCGTTATTTTAGACACCTGGCTCTTTATATCCTTTTGTTCTTCAACAACCTGCATAATTAAAGGCTCAAAATTTTGGTTAGTCTTACCCTGTACTTCAATAAATGCATGCAAAGTGTCTACTAAAGAATTTCTAGAAGATTGAGGTGCATGGTATGGTGCAGGATATGATCTAGAAGGTTGTGCAGGCTGTGCAGGCTGTTGGTTTTCAGACTTCCAGCTGAAGTTGAGGTGATTATGCCATCCTCTCATGTTAGCATGTGTAGGACAGTCTTGGGCATGATGATCTACCCCACCACAGACAACACATGGTTCAAAAGAGTCTGCTTGATTAGTCATGTGTGTTGGCTTTGAGTTTCTTATCTTTAACAGCTCTATTTCTCTTGTAAGCATTTCAACCTTGGCTTTTAGATTATCTTCCTCCCTGAGATGGTAAATACCACCACTCAAGTTTCCTGTAGGTCGTGACCTGTTTGTGCTATCAGTAGCACTAGGTCCAGTCCAAGTATGAGCTTTTTCAGCAAGCTCATTGAGGTACTCTATGGCTTCATCGGGATTTTTTTGTAAAAATTCTCCATTGCACATCATTTCCACGAATTGACGTTCCCTGGGCGTAAGGCCTTCATAGAAATAACTCACTAAGCGCCAATTCTCATATCCATGGTGGGGACACATACTCAGTAATTCTTTAAATCTTTCCCAAGACTGGTACAAAGTCTCACTATCCTTTTGTGCAAAGGTAGAGATTTGTCTTTTTAAAGCATTAGTCTTATGTTGGGGAAAGTATTTATTGAAAAACACTTGAGTCATCTCACTCCATGTTCCAATAGACCGTGATCTTAGTGAGTACAACCAACTCTTAGCTTTATCTTTCAAAGAAAAAGAAAAGAACTTTAGTCTTACCGTTTCGTCAGTGGTATGTTGACTGTGAAATGTTGCAACTACTTCCTCAAATTCCCTAATATGAACATAGGGGTTTTCATTTTCTAGACCATGGAAAGTCGGAAGTAATTGTATCATTCCCGTTTTAAAATCTACATGACGAACATTAGGTGAGAACATAATACAGGATGGTGTGGCTGTTCGTGCGGGATGAAGATAATCTTGGAGGGTTCTAACAGGTTGGTCCACGTGTTCACTCATCGCGTCAGAATTGGAAGAATTATCAAATAAGCGATTAGAAAAATTAGATTCTGAATCTGATTCTAGCACGGGTCTACTAGCAAACCGTCCAAAAGCGTCTCTGTACCTGCGCATGCAAAGTAAAGAAAAGCATAATACTGAAAAAAAAAATAATTACGAAAAGAAAACTAAAATAAAATAAAGATGCAGAAAGCTAAAAAGAAAATGAACGAAGCTACCGCTCTCTTTTTTTTTTTTTTTTTTTTTTACAAACTACTAAAAAAAACTACAAATTCTTTTACCGTCTCCCCGGCAACGGCGCCAAAATTTGATTACGCCCAAAGAATAATGCCGTCGTTTGCAGTATAGCTTTAGGGTGTCGATTCCACAGGGAGATGGATTGAGAAATTGAAAAATAGTAACGAAATTAACAAAAAGATTTAGATGAGTGCGAAAAGTAAATTTTAGAGTATGACGTAAATTAAAACTAAATGAGTAATTTGAACAATATAAAAATGAGACGAAAAGTAGAGCGTAGGGAATTCCTTGTGTATTTGTGGTATTCAAATTTATTCTTAATTCATTGATAACTCAATTAAGAATTCTATGTCCAAATTCTTAATCGGAAGATATAACATTAATAACCAAAATTTAAATCACATGTAACTCTTTAAAAAATCATTCTTCGCGCTTAACTCTCATAAATTGTTATCGATATTGAGAAAATCCAACGACGACAATATACCTAAGAGGCGATATTGCAGCAGAGAATTAAATCAATATAGACAATCAATTGCTCCAAACATAATTATAGAACTAATCCACTCAATAGAAAAAGCATGACTGAATCTATAAACGAAATAGATTCTATAATTATTTGAAGACGAAAAAACATCACAAATAAATTGAGAATAATAGAACAAAAGAGTTTTAATATTTAAAGACCAAATACATGAATCAAAAATAAATTACAAACCCCATCACATACACAAGTTCATCCCTAGCCCTCCTTGAGAATTTAGTTACACATATTAAAAATATGCAACCAAAATTCTCTAAGGGATAATATGGAAGAGCCAACCATTATTTTCTTCTCTCTTCTTTAGTTTTTCTTTTCTTTTCTCAAGCTCTCAAAATAATGGCTCTTCCAAAGCATCCTCCCACACTAAGCATTCTCTTAGAACACACACCCCTTCCTTCTATTTATAAGCATCCTTCATACAAGTTGTCATGACAAAATCATCACAATTTCAACTTGTTTTGCCATGTGCCATTCTTGAATCCAAGTGATTTGTGAGTTGTCATTTTGATCATTTGTTTTCCCACCATGCATGAGCTGGATTTTGCTTGTAGGTTGAGTGTTTCAATTTTGCTTCTCTATCCATTAGTTGTCTTGTATAACTTAATATCTTGTGGTCAAATAATTTCTCTACAAGAAACTTGAGTGCACTTCATCTTGCATATGAATTGATCATTGAATTTCCAAGTTGGTGTAGGAGTGCTTGCTGGAAAATATTATGATAACATTTGGATTTGATGCAAGTGGCTGAAAAATATCCAGGAACGTCAAGTGCAGGTGCGTCCACTTGATGGTCGATTTTGTCTTAGGTTGAGTGGATATCTCTTCAAACATAAAACACAAAAGTTATAGATAATTCTCTTGCGGTTCTATATCATCTTGAATCAGTTCAATCGGAGATGAGAGAGTTATGCCCATATTACGAAAAGATGTCAGAACTGTCTAAAATTTCGCAATTATCTTCATTTGCTCCTAATGTCTCCATTTGTGTCCTAAATCAAAATATAAGAATAATAAGTATAGTTAGGCATCAAATAAGAATAAAGTATTAAACATTAAGAGAGGAAAATATGGCATTTTATATTCTCATCAATATATTAAATCATGCTTATATCTATTTCAAGATAAATGACCATTAATTTTAATAACATGAGTTATATCCATTATTTTCTCATTTCTTTTAGTATTTTAATAGAGTATTTAGAGTGCATTTTTGTGCACTAATCAGTTCCCCTCAAGTACCTCAGAATCCATTTCATTGTCTGCCAGTGAACTCTATCAGGTTTAGCCATGTCTGTTAACCATGCTCACTGCTTGTGAAATGTTTGGACGGGTACAAACCATGGCATACATAATGCTGCCAACAACACTAGAGTAAAGAACTCTTGTCATGTACTATTCCTCCTCATCTGTCTGGGAAAATAGGGAAGCTGAAAGTCTAAAATGCATTGCCAACAGCGTACTTACAGGTTTGGAGTTAGACATTACAAACCTGTCAAGAACCTTCTCAATGTACTTTTTTTAGGACAAGTACAACTTCCCAATTTTCCTATCCCTGTGAATTTTCATTCCCATAATTTTCTTAGTAGCACCAAGTCTTTCATCTCAAACTCATTTCTAAGTTGAGTTTTCATCAAATCAACATTAACCATGTTTTTAGTAGCTATAAGCATATCATCAACATATAGTAATAAGTGAATGAAAGACTTATCAGGCAATTGTTTATGATATACACAAGAGTCATAGCTACTTCTCAAATAACCATAATCAATCATAAACAAATCAAAACGTTTATACCATTGCCTAGGCGACTGCTTCAAACCGTACAAAGACTTCTTCAGTTTATATACTCGGTCCTCTTTGCCTTCAACAATGAATCCCTCTGGCTGACACATATAGATAGTCTCATCACTCTCGCCACGTAGAATCGTTGTTTTCACATCAAGCTGCTGAAGCTCTAGATCATACAAAGTCGTGATGGCTGGTAAAACTCTGATTGAACTCTATTTTACTACTGGAAAGAACACTTCATTGAAGTTGATCCCTCCCTCTGACTGTAGCCTTTAGCAACTAGGCAAGCCTTGTATCTTGCATCTGTATCAGACTAGATTCCCTCTTTTCTCTTGAAGACCCATTTGCAGCCCACAGCCAAATCTCATGTTTGGTTTTTGTGAAGAGACTCAATCTCTTCAGTCATAACTGAGCACCACTGGGAAGACTCGGTACTCTTTACAATATCTGAGTAATTGGAAGGCTCTTGCCCAATAATGTGTTCTACTGTAGTGAGTGCATACATAACCATGTTTGCTTGAGCATATCTCTGAGGTGGTCTGATTTGCCTCCTCTATCTGCCAATAGCTATACTGTACTGCTCCTCATTCGGTGCTTCAGTCTCAGACTCAGAATCCTGCTCATCAACTATAGCATGATCCTGAGAAACTAGTGGTGTGATCTGTGGAGCCTGTAGCTCCATCTTCTTCCTTGTAGACACAAGAATCTCCTTTCTCGGATTAAGCATTGATTTTTCATCAAAAACAACATCTCTACTAATCACGAACTTGGGTGACTTGGGATCAGTACACCACAACCTATATCCCTTTATCCAGTAGCATATCCCATAAATATGCATTTCTTTACTTTAGGTTCTAACTTACCATCATTAACATGAAAATAAGCAGGACAACAAAAAATTTTCAAATTCAATTAATCAGTAGGCGCATTAGACCATACCTGATTAGGTGTCTTCAAACCAATAGCTGTGGCTGGAGAGTGGTTTACCAGAAAACAGGCTGTGTTAACTGCTTCCGCCTAAAAGTCCTTTGACAGGCTGGTATTAGAGAGCATACTACGTGCTCGCTCTAACAGGGTTCGGTTCATCCATTCAGCTACCCTATTTTGTTGTGGAGTGTGCCTAACTGTACGGTATCTGACAATTCTTCATTCTTACAGAACTCATCAAAGTCACTGCCATAAAATTCCATCCCATTGTCAGTCTGAAGCCGTTTAACTTTCTTTCCGGTCTGGTTCTCAATCAGAACTTTCCACTACTTAAAATTCTTGAAAACATCACTTTTTTGCTTCAGAAAATATACCCACACTTTCCATGAGCAATCATCGATCAAAGTAAACAAGTAATTGGCTCCACCTTTTGACGAAACTGAAGATAGACCTCAAAGGTGGAAATGAATGTAGTCCACTGTACCTTTAGTTTTGTGGACCCCTGTTACAAACTGGACCCTACTTTGTTTGCCAAACACACACTGCTGGCACAAGTCTAGTTTGCTTAAATTATGATTTCATAATAACCCTTGCTTACAGAGGATAGACATCCCTTTCTCACTCATATGACCCAATCTCATGTGTCATAGACAAGTATTATCTGATTCTGCCTCATCAGATACTGAAACTGCAGCTTCACAACTGACAGTACTGCCCTGTAAGAAATAGAGATCATCTTTCTAATCTCCCTTCATAATAATTATGGAACCTTTACTGAATTTTAGTACTCCACATTGTCCCGTATACTTTAACTCCAAAGAATCAAGGACTCCCATGGAGATAAGATTCTTCTTCAGATCTAAAATGTGCTAGACATTGGTCAATGTCCTAACTATCCCATCAAACATCTTGATCTTCACTGAACTCATTCCCGTAATCTTGCAAGTTGTGTCATTTCCCAACAAAACAGAACCATTGTTGACTGGTTCATAAGTCATGAGCCAGTCCCTTTTGGGACACATGTGAAAAGTGCAAGCTAAGTCCATGACCCACTTGTCACTAAACCGATTGGTTTAATCACTGATTGCAAGGACCACATCTGAGCCATCAGAATTATTAGCAACATTTAGAGGAACTCATGGTTTCCTTCTTCTTCTTCAGCTTTGTACACTCACTCTTGTAATGTCCAAACTTCTAGCAATAATAGCATTTGATGTTTTTCTTGTTAGACTTGGATTTCGATTTCCCCCAGGACTTTCTTCTGCCCTGCTCTGAACCCTTGTCACTAAAAATTCCTTTGTTGGAGGAGTTTTTGACAATTAAATCACTGGCTTGAGTTTTACCACCCTTGTTATTGTACCTACTCCTCAACTCCTTCGAGTTCAAATATGATTTCACATTTGTTAAGGAGACAGTATCTCTTCCATAAAGTATAGAATTTACAAAATTCTCAAATGACGTAGGTAATGAACACAAAACAATTGAAACTTCATCTTCATCATCAAGCTTGATGTCAACATTTATAAGATCCATAAAAATCTTGTTAAATTCATTTAAGTGTTTAGTAATAGATGAACCCTCATTCATCTTGAGAGTATATAATCGTTGTTTCAAATACAACCGGTTAGTAAGTGATTTTTTAATGTACAAGCTCTCAAGCTTGTTCTAGAGACCCTCAGCGGTCTCTTTCTTAGCTACCTCTCTTAATACTCCATCAGACAATGACAATAAAATAGTGCTATGTACCTTCTCTTTATCATCTTTAAAATGTGCAAGAGAATCAGGAACCCTTTCCTCAAGAACTTTGAACAACCCCTGTTGGTGCAACAAAACTTTCATCTTCAAGTGCTATAGACTGAAACTGTTCTGTCAATCAAACTTCTCTACTTTAAATCTTGCTGTGGCCATCTTTTCAGTCCTTCACAGAGCTAGATAACTATGATACCAGTTTGTTGGGAATAAACCAATAAAACAAACAACACAAATATGAAATCAAATGCAGCGGTAGCAACTCAGAGAAGTAAAACACAAAAGACAATACAGAATACCATTTAAGTGGTTCAGCTCAACTAAGCTTACATCCACTGTAAGGTTGGTCTCAAAATTTCATTATGATCAAATGGAGATTATAGAGTGAGAATCAAAAGATTCTTAAAGTAGAAATCACTCACCTTATGTTTATACACTCAATCCTCACGTGTTTACACTCAAAACACTCAAGAAATGGGGAAGAAATGATCTTGGGAGGTGGCTCTGTTCGTTCAGGCTAGGGCTGGAGCTTGTCGGGGACAAATGCAAAAATGAGATCGCGATATTTATATTTATGCAATCTCGCTTGAGCGAGACTTGATCTCGCTCGAGAGAATACTACTAGGTCAAACTTGCTCGAGCTGAATATCGAGCGAGGGTCAAACGTAGTCTCTGCCTGAATCTTGCTCGAGCGGGATCTCGAGCGAGGGTCAAGCGAACTCTCGAGTTGGACTCTCGCTCGAGCAGGAATCCTTCGCTCGAGCAAGAGTGCAGGAAAGGCATGTATTCAAGCCATATTTCAACAATAGTTTTATAATATGTTTGTCTTTTCTTATTCTCGTAGCGCTACTAGCTACGTTCCCTGATCTCCCTCTCTCACTCACATGAAAATGATGATTGTACATTATAGTTGACTTTGAGAACTAAAGAAAAATGTACATGTTTACAGTAGTTGACATCAATGAATAAGGCGTCTAGTTTTGAGAAGATAAGTTGAAGAAAGGTTTTGAGATGAAACCATTTTTGAGAACGTAAAAATCAGGGCTAGTAGCTTCTAAGGGATGATCAAGGCTTGCTTAGGAAATTCTAATTACCCTATATTGAAGACGGGGAGGACGTCTGTAAAATAATATATTGTGGGGATGTTAATACTTAAACTAAATAAGGATGAATTTCAATTTGAGCAGTACTTTCCATGAATATATGATGTTGGAGATGTTTAAACTATATATATATATATATATATTTAAATGATGATCAATTCATGATATTATGTGTATTTGAAAATATAATTGATTAGTTGAATCATGAATTAAATTGATGTTAAAAGCAGGCTGAATTGTATAATAATAATAAAATATATATATATTGCAATTCATTTCGACGCTTTATTAATTTGCATCAAATGTCAGATGCAGGACTTAATGCGGCGAAAAATGGTCGCTGCAAAATATATTTTCCAATGAGCAAATTCAGTTCTGTAATAGGTCTTTTGTGGCGAGATAAACAATTTGTTACGGCGACCAAAAGTCACTACAAAAAGTGTTACCATACCGTTGAATTAAAATTGAGCCAGAAATTCCTTTTTCTCACCCAGTTATTGCGACTGCCTCTCGGCAACGTGATATGAACCGATAATGAGTTTTTGCGGCGAAGTGGGCACTTTTTGCGGCAACTTAAAGTCTTCAAAAAAAGATTTTTTTTTTGTAGTATGTTCTTGTAAGACATCATGTTGAAATATGTACGAGGATTTTATTGTTTTATACAATAATATGTTTTAGTACCGCTATTTTTTATCTTTTATTTTGTTTTATCAAATACCAGTTCCGGCAAAAAGTCTCTCCTAGGTAGTTGTTAGTTCTTTATCATAGCAAATAAAATTTCGTTGAAAATACTTTTAACGGCGAGTAATCTTCGACACAATGAATTGATAATAGTAACGTAATGATATTAGCAGCAATTATCATGGTCGTTGGAAATAGGCTGGTTTTTGTGGTGAGGTTTGTAGCTTTTATGACTGTTGACAAAATTTGTAATGCTTAATAAATCATATACCAAAAGTTAACTACAGACTATTAAATAGGAAAAAAATATTTTGGTCTATCATATGATAGTGTTAAGAACTACTCAATCACTGATGCATAATTCTGTCTTTTCCTTTTGAATGTATTTATTATATACAATGTTATATACAATATTAAAATTTTAGCAGTCATATTGACTCTCACTTAGATGATTTTTTTTATTTCTTTTTTTGGTTGGGCCCATTCCTCTAATGAGTTTTTAAAAGCAACAAGGATTGGAGAAGTGGGCACATATGTGCACTTGCATAGACCGAATAGCAGCTATTCATAGATGTTTGCCTTCTCTATCTAAAGAATAGTAGCATAATGATATTTGTTTGGTATACAAATTACTTTATATAGTACTAGCTACAATAGGCACTCACTTAAAATGCATGGTAATATTCGTTTTTTTCCCACCAGCAACATTATCGTGGGTAAGGTATTAACTAATTTGGCATAAGAGTTATTCATGGATTTTGGTAATTTGCCACAAGTGAAGTTAATTGTTGTCACAACTTGCAATGGTGGCACAATTGTTGTCACAAGTGAAAATTGGTGGGAAACATTATTTTCTACCAAACATCCGGTCACTATAACATATTTTCTGGCAAATCTAATGTTGTAAATAAATATATTCCCAGAAAATCTAAACATGTGATGCATAATTTTCACGATTGCAAATTATGCCAACAATCCTTTTGACCCCATATAATTTTGGGCACAAAGCATATGTCACAAAAGCTGCCACGAGCAAATTCGTGGAAATAAATCTTTACCAACCAATTACATTCATGGATAACGGCGTATAAATTACAATACTGGAGTTGCTGGACATCCCATTTCCCATGAGTTTGTGGGTTATTGCCACAACCTGAAGTGGTGGCAAAAGACTAGTATTTTCCATAAAATAAAAAAAAATAAAAAAAATAAAAAATAAAAAAAAAAACTTGCCACATAAAAGTTTTGTTTATGGATTATATGCCACCAACATCCCACCACCCATATTGGTGGAAAAAAAACTTTTGCAACATAACATATAGCATTAGGCACCAAATGCCTCTATGGGAAAAGGCTCAAATCTTATAGTGCGCTCAATATTATAGGTAGGAGTGCCTTATTTCTCGAGATCATGTATGGAGGAAAGGTGGTTTTTGGAGGTGAGCAATAACAAAGGGAGGATGACTAGCACATGCTAGGGAGCAAGTCCTGGTTTGAGCAAGACACGATAGCAAGCAAGTGAAAGGCAAAAAATACGTTATAGCGAGTAAAGGCGAGTGATACGCTATGTAGCAAGCCCAAAAGAGCAATATAGAATAGCGAGTATTGTTGGGTATTTTGTTTAATAATGGTACGATATTGTGCTAATGCAATCGCAATAGTGTTACTTAGCTTACACGACTTTTATTATTTTACTACAATCTTATTGCATACTACATCTAGTATACTTAGGTGCATCGCATCTTGTCTGTTATGAATGAAGGATGTGTAATACTACGTTGTATATCCCAATATCGTAATCACCGTAATTAATCACAACATGACTGGTTGGTGTGTCCCCCACAGCAGCACCAGGGAAGGAAAAATGTGACGCCTCTAAATTTTCCTTAAAATAATACGGAAATTGAGACATCAAGATGATGACAATATGGGTCACACATCCCAATGACAAGTGCCAAACGTGTGTGCACATGTGACATACATAAAACAAAAGTCGCAACGGATAATAAAATGATTATTTAAGTACCAAAATTTTTAGAAATATTTTACAAGCTAATTTAACATAAATTTTTCAATAGGAGATTTAATACAGTCATCCGAAATACAAATTAAATAAATACATATTTATAAAAAGGGGAAAATAATTTTCCAAGATAACAATTTATAATAACAGTATATCAAAGGCAGAGCTATCTCTTTAAACTCAGCCTCTTCAAAATCTGCATCCAAAAACTACGATACTAAACATGGCATCGCAGGTAAATACAATCCAAACAAACCACAAGATCTAAAATATACTCATGCAATAACAATAACCTCACACATGAACATGATACCTTATGCATGAATTTCTAAAAATCATCTTTCTCAAAATAAATAAATTAACACACGCTAAAATCTCGTTTTAATCACAATAAAACTCCAATAAAAACCATTCATCATTTCTCAGAAAATAATATCCGCAAATCCAATCATACTGGGTATTACGTATCACCATCCCCGATATGATATACACACATCACCAATCATAATGGGCGTTACATATCGTCGTCCACATTATGACTCATATACACTCATTTCATAGCGGGCGTTACGTATCGCCGTTCCCGTTATATCATCCACACAATACAAATCATAATGGGCGTTACGTATCGTCATCCCCATTATGACTTACACACACAATGACCATAACGGGTCTTATGTATCGCCGTCCTCATTATGTCATCCACACACACGCTGATCACAACAGGCGTTAAGTATCGCCGTCCGCGTTATGATTCAGCCAAAAACCATTAAAATCCATAAACTCAATAAAAACCCAGTTTCCATTTCCAACATATGAATATCTGAAATCATGTAAAAATCTAATTTCCAAATATTTTCATAAGCATGCGCGTAAATACACAATGCAGACAACCAAGCACCAAATTGCCAACAATTAATAATTTTCAACTATGACCAAACACAATATCTATTGATGCCAAAAATATATTTAAATTTTAAAATTTATTTGGAAAATACTTACAGTAGTTAAAATGCAAATCCTTTGAGCGAACGTCAATCCTTTACGTTCGTAGCAGTCACTTGCATGTGAGGCTAAAGTGTTCGGCTTGACACCAAAATTTAGGGAGATACTCTTTGGAAGGTGGAGAATCTCATGGAGGTAATGGTGTGGTAGCACAACCACCAGAAGGTGGCAGATCGGGCTCCAAAAGGGTGGAAACCCATTTTCGGGTTTGGGGTCATATATGGAAGGTGGAGTAGCGGCTGGGAAAACTGAGCTAGGAGATTGGTCGGTTGAGCAAGAGGGGTCTTTTGGTGGCGGAGGTGAGACGCACGGCTGCCGGATGGTGGCGCGGCGAGGATATACTCGTTTTAGGATCCATTTCGGGTGGAGGAGAGAGAGAGGAGTTGGGGTGGCTACCGACAGTGGGTTATGCTCACTAGAGTGTGGGGAGTCTAGTGGTGGTGGTCGAAGGGCAAGGTGACTGGCGACGGTAGCAAAAAAATGGGTAAAAACTCATTAAACTCATTTTCAGGTATGTGCCGTGTGAAAGAGGTGGGGTGGCCAAAGATGACACCTCCGGTATCGGTGGACTCGCTGGTGGGTGGAGAGATTGGCGGTAAGGGCGGTAAAGGGTGGCGGCCGGCGGTGGGTGGCTGGGCTGTCTAAGGCCATACGGCCAAAACAGGGGGGGAGAATGTCGCACACAGGTTTGGGGGGAGCAGAGGGAGAAAGAAAAGAAAGAAGAAAGAAGGAAAAAATAAATAAATAATAAATAAATAAAAGCTAACTAGAAGAAAAACACAATAAATTAATTAAAAATACTAACATTCAATATCAATAAAATAAAATATTTAAAATCCAACAATAAACTAATTTAATTTAAAGAACAATTTAATTATAGAACACTAATTATTATTAAAAAAGCACATCAAATAAAGTTGCATAATAAAATAAAGGAATTTAATTCCAACTATTAAAATAATAACCTCATATTTAAATTAATAAAGAAAACAATGTAACTCAACATTTAATTATAAAAATAAAATAAAACTAATATTAACTAATCAAATAAATCAAATAAATATCTTAAACAAATAAAACACGACTAATAATATTATTAAAATAAATTAAAATAATAAACAATGAGAATAAAATAATGTGTAAAAATATACCTAAAATCAAAATCTCACTATTAAAATGGCTGATACTATGTAAAGCTTTTAAGAAAGAAGAGAAAACCCTAGCAAAGAAGGATTTCTAAGGATTTTTTTGGGGGAGAGGATAATAAAGCCTCAGTTTAATGTACAATACGAAAATAAAGTACAGTACAGTATTTATAGAATGTACGAATAAATCAAATATAGTATATATATGGATGGATGACACGTGTATTTAAACATTTCATGATAAATAATATTACATGCGTTGATAAAACTACTAACAAAAAACTAATAATAATTACGCGTGGCGCAATATATATAATAACTTCCAGTGAAAGATATTTTAAATTAGCTAGGGCGCTGGTGGTGATCGAGGACGTTATATAAACTCAATGACTATCCTATATATACAGATCGAATTTTATAGTCATTGTTGAAGCACAAGCATCTAGCTAGTCCCACAAGAGTTAAAATCAAATCCGTTTGTCTTTTTGTATGTTTCGCTAATTGAGAGCTGCTAATTAACTAAATTGATACCGACGTACAGATCATGCATTGCATTTTTTATTGTGCTGTCAGTAGGTTTAATTAATTTGCAATTTCTGCTGTTATTCATTAATCTTGATTAATTTATCATCACACACTTGTCAGTTGATATTGAATATTGACCCAATTCGATTCTGAAGACATTAAAACAAATAGAAAAACAACAGTATCCTTGAAGAGAAATCGATTTCAATATCTAAGTTCAGTAGATGGAGACGAGGAGTGTAATCGTTGATGTAACGTCCCGGTCTCGAAGGTCCAGAGAGTTAGGTCATTTTTCTCAAATCATTCCAAAACACCAATTCATATATTCCAAATTATCCAATAACCAACTAATATAAAAAGGACACTCCATAATTAATTAACAAATATTTATGAAACTCTCCAAGAAACTAAACACAAACTTTAATATAATCGAATGACTTCAAATACTTGCAACAATCCAAAACTTGACATACTAGAAATATCAATGAAGATAAATATTTACTAAGACTAAAAAAATGTATCCACGAGCACTTATTCTCCTATGATCACCAAGCCTCTCTAGTAATGGCTACCCTTGCTGATAATGCACTGAACCATCTCAACTATCTGAAAAATGTAATTAGAGGGGGGGGGGGGTGAGTTATCCACAACTCAGTAAGCAAAGAACATATACTAGTGTGCAAACATGAGCATTTACCAAAATTCAGAATGCAGAATAAAATATTTCTTACTTTTCAGAAAACATGCGGAAGCAGATTACATTATCAAAAATCAGAGCGAAAGTTTAATATAAACGAAAACAGAAAAAAAAAATCCTTTTGGCATAGCATAACTGAAACGTCTTATCAAAATAGAAATACCATGTTTAACCCCCGTGGTAGGGTTGTGCAAACCTCGGCGGCCAACCGAGCAGAAACAGAATGTGAATCTTCCCCTTATTATTCTCGGAGTCCCGAGTGTGCACACAGGAAAGACTACGCAGAAAACCACTTTGTAACCAAAGTGGGCGCACCAGAAACAGAATAGTTGGTACCAACCCAGGACTAAACCAAGCGAAACAGAACCAGAATGTCATGCCAGAGGGTTCAAAAATCATATCATATCATATCCGAGTACAGAATTTTTCCAAAACAAGATCAGAATCAGATCATAAATATCATTTATACAGAGATTTTCATATTCGCTCTTTTTTTTTTTCAGTTCGAAAAATAGAATGCAACAAAATAGCTCATGTCTACACCAATTCATGCCAGAAAATATTTTATTCTTATACGATTTCTTATGCATATGCGAAACAAAACTAAGGTAGTTTCAAAATTTCTTTCCGTAACTAAAACATGCATATTTTCCAAAATAAATCTCAGTTCATATTTTTAATGTAAAGTCTAGCATAGGAACCCCGCTTACCTGAACTTCTTAGCTTTCTGAATTTTCCTCAAAAAAAGCTGAATTAATTGTCACCTATAAAATAATCACATAATTTCCGTAAACTTTTAAATGATTACAAACTTCCAAAATAGACCCTGAGAAATAAAAATCCAATATTTTTTTCTTGACATCTAAACATCCTCGATATCTTGAATAACAATTCTCCTCAAAATACTAGAATTCACTAAATCCCTCTCAAACCTTAAAATATAATAATTTCTTCAATACCTCGATCTTCATTTAAAAATTAATAACTTAACCCCAAATTTTACAAAACATTTAGCCAAAACTTTGTCTTAGCATAAAACACTTAAAAAGATAAAAAGAAGAGAAACTCCGTATAACAAAATGAGAAGACCCGAAACAAAACAACCCATTAAAATTATCATTTTAAAACTCTTTATATGTTATAAAACGAGGTGATAAAACTGCAACTTCATAACCTAAAATTTCAACAGCATCACTTAAAGAGTGAAAACACAACGTGTAAAGGATACAGCAGGGGTTATTGCAGGGAAGCAAAAATGAACCGAGATTGGACGGGAGGCAGAGGCTCACCGAGGTCGGGGCTAAGAACTGGTGGAGATACGACGGAGTTGGGTGGCGATAGAAGGTGGCATGCGACGAAATCACGGGACAAGGCGGCAGTACTGGTTGAATTTCCGGCCTGTTCTAGACTATATTGAATGGTTAAACAGGGCTGTCCAAGGGTGGGATGCGGCTCCTTTTTATGCGGGTAATGCTCTGTTCATGCGAGCCAAAACAGAGGTGTTCATTGCTGTGACATGGAGTTTGACAGTGGGTTTCGGTGCAACCGTCTGGAGGTTGCGTGATGGTGGTGCCGGGTGATTTCGACCGCTGTCTGAGTGGTTTCCGGCGGCAACTGAGCAATGTTTTTGACTAAGTAGGGGGTGGCCTACGGAATGGTGCTCGCTTGGTGGGAGAACCGGTGAAGGATCTGCTCTGTTTTTCAGTAGTAAAACAGAGTATACCCGTTAACTTTGTGGCTTCCTTGCACCGTGGTTCCTCGGTGGGTATTGGTTGTGGTTTCACGTCTCCAAGAGTTGATGCAAGGTCTGCGGATTCTGGTGGTTTGCGGCGCTTGTAGTGGCTGTGCGGTAGAGGAGTTGGGCCTCACGGCGCATGGTTGATCACTCGCAAGGGGCAGTGCACGATGGGGTCAGAGGACGGAGGTGGCAGCCTGTCTTGATGGGAAAAAAAAAAAAAGCTAAACAATGGTGGTGAGCAAGGGGTTGAGGCACCTCAGAGGACAGCGGCGGCATGAAGCTTTCTTCATTCATGAGGGGGCGGCTACGTGCGTAAGGGGTTGTGGCATGGAGGTTTTCCCTCGCATAGCTATATATAGTGATACTAAAACCCTAAGGAAGCGTAGAGCGGGAAAGAAAGGCTTGATGGAGGCAAAACTATTTTAGGAAAGGAAGAAATGTCCAAATACTCGTTCTATTCGGTTGCCAAGAAATTAGAAGAGGAGATACGTGCATGGGAATTACGGCAATGTGAGATAATTATGGAGAGGAAAGAGGAAATAAAATAATGATAATAAATCAGTAAATCATAAAATAAATTAGGAATGTAAATAAAATAACCGCGTCGCTCGGGAAAGAAAAAAATATATTTGAAGAAAGCTTGGTGTCGGAGCGGGGTGTTACATCCTCTCTCCCTTAAAAAATTTCGTCCTCGAAATTTACTGCGCCTAATGCCGAGTAAAAAAATAAATAAGTAAATAAATCCTTCTCCTTCCATTTAATCACACTCAAACCCAACCCAACCAAAAAATTATTGAGTAGGGTACCTGTGTTTGTAATGTTGTCATCCTCCGCATCCTCAGTCGTTAGTGCAAACACACGCGCTGGCCCTTCTATTCCACGCTGATTGGTTCCCTGAGTTGCCCTTTGGGGACCTGAAGGGTTAGTCTTGTTGTCCGACAAAAGTAAAGGGCAGTTCCTGATATGATGTCCAGTCTTGCCACAACGAAAGCACGCCCCTAGTTCTCTTCTACACTCCCCAGTGTGAGGGCGATTGCAAAACTTACATAGAGTGTTGGATTGATTTCCTTGTGTTTGCTTTTGGCCAGCGTTATTGCCTTCATTCCTCTTTTTCCATGGACCTTGATCTACTGTTGATTGAGACCCTTGAGCTGCAGTCCTCTTCCTCTGTTCCACCAATGTAGCACTCCTCTGCAGGCTTCGCTCAAAGATAATGGCCTTATTCACCATCTCAGTAAAATTCTTTAATTGGAAACCCACCACCCGCTCAAAAATCTTTTCATTTAGTCCTTGCTCGAACTTACGACACTTCTTCTCCTCATCAGGGATCAGGTACGCAGCAAAACGTGCTAATTCGGTAAATTTTGCCGCATATTGATGTACCGACATAGTTCCTTGAACCAAATTAGCAAACTCCATAGCCTTATCATTTTTAACTGAGTCTGGAAAAAAAACGTTCCAAAAAGATTTCTTTAAATTTTTCCCATTCCACTATTTCTGTTCTTGTAGATTCTCTGATAGTTCTCTCTGAAATCCACCACCTTTTCGCTTCTCCCGTTAGTTTGAAAGCAGAAAATAATACCTTCTGTTCTTCTGTGCAAGGTGTAACACGGAGTATCTCCTCAATGTCCTGAATCCAATCCTCGGCTAAAATCGGATCTCCCCGACCATCATAAGTGGGAGGATGCAATTTATTAAAGTCGTCTATAGAGCTCCTCCATCCATCATTTGTCACATTCATACCAGATAGACTCCGTTCCCGACGACGAGGCGGCATCCTGAAAACTCAAATAATAAAATCTTACCAAAACAAAAATCACAAGGGGACCATGCAATAGCTTTAAAGGTAAACCTCCAGGAATAACAAGTAAATTCTTATTGCCAATCCAAGTATACACCTCAACTAAAATAAATCAATACCTAAAATCATTGACAATCTAAATTCTCTTAAACCAACCAAGTCCATAATCTTAAACCTAAAATATCCCCAAAATCATCTCCAAGTCCTCAAAACCTCAAACCTTATCAAACTTGTCTGACTTCGCTCACGACCCAAAATCTAAATCTTGCATCATAATCGAGTCATGCCAACCAAATAAACCAATTGAATCTAAGTCATTAACTTCCCAAAAATCCATCCTATAATTACCTCCTCAAGTCCACAAATAATTAATCGACCTCAAATATTTTAGTCTGCAGAACCTCAAACCTGGCGTGCTCTGATACCAACTGTAACGCCCCGGTCTCGAAGGTCCAGAGAGTTAGATCATTTTTCTCAAATCATTCCAAAACACCAATTCATATATTCCAAATTATCCAATAACCAACTAATATAAAAAGGACACTCCATAATTAATTAACAAATATTTATGAAACTCTCCAAGAAACTAAACACAAACTTTAATATAATCGAATGACTTCAAATACTTGCAACAATCCAAAACTTGACATACTAGAAATATCAATGAAGATAAATATTTACTAAGACTAAAAAAATGTATCCACGAGCACTTATTCTCCTATGATCACCAAGCCTCTCTAGTAATGGCTACCCTTGCTGATAATGCACTGAACCATCTCAACTATCTGAAAAATGTAATTAGAGGGGGGGGGTGAGTTATCCACAACTCAGTAAGAAAAGAACATATACTAGTGTGCAAACATGAGCATTTACCAAAATTCAGAATGCAGAATAAAATATTTCTTACTTTTCAGAAAACATGCGGAAGCAGATTACATTATCAAAAATCAGAGCGAAAGTTTAATATAAACGAAAACAGAAAAAAAAAATCCTTTTGGCATAGCATAACTGAAAAGTCTTATCAAAATAGAAATACCATGTTTAACCCCCGTGGTAGGGTTGTGCAAACCTCGGCGGCCAACCGAGCAGAAACAGAATGTGAATCTTCCCCTTATTATTCTCGGAGTCCCGAGTGTGCACACAGGAAAGACTACGCAGAAAACCACTTTGTAACCAAAGTGGGCGCACCAGAAACAGAATAGTTGGTACCAACCCAGGACTAAACCAAGCGAAACAGAACCAGAATGTCATGCCAGAGGTTTCAAAAATCATATCATATCATATCCGAATACAGAATTTTTCCAAAACAAGATCAGAATCAGATCATAAATATCATTTATACAGAGATTTTCATATTCGCTCTTTTTTTTTTCAGTTCGAAAAATAGAATGCAACAAAATAGCTCATGTCTACACCAGTTCATGCCAGAAAATATTTTATTCTTATACGATTTCTTATGCATATGCGAAACAAAACTAAGGTAGTTTCAAAATTTCTTTCCGTAACTAAAACATGCATATTTTCCAAAATAAATCTCAGTTCATATTTTTAATGTAAAGTCTAGCATAGGAACCCCGCTTACCTGAACTTCTTAGCTTTCTGAATTTTCCTCAAAAAAAGCTGAATTAATTGTCACCTATAAAATAATCACATAATTTCCGTAAACTTTTAAATGATTACAAACTTCCAAAATAGACCCTGAGAAATAAAAATCCAATATTTTTTTCTTGACATCTAAACATCCTCGATATCTTGAATAACAATTCTCCTCAAAATACTAGAATTCACTAAATCCCTCTCAAACCTTAAAATATAATAATTTCTTCAATACCTCGATCTTCATTTAAAAATTAATAACTTAACCCCAAATTTTACAAAACATTTAGCCAAAACTTTGTCTTAGCATAAAACACTTAAAAAGATAAAAAGAAGAGAAACTCCGTATAACAAAATGAGAAGACCCGAAACAAAACAACCCATTAAAATTATCATTTTAAAACTCTTTATATGTTATAAAACGAGGTGATAAAACTGCAACTTCATAACCTAAAATTTCAACAGCATCACTTAAAGAGTGAAAACACAACGTGTAAAGGATACAGCAGGGGTTATTGCAGGGAAGCAAAAATGAACCGAGATTGGACGGGAGGCAGAGGCTCACCGAGGTCGGGGCTAAGAACTGGTGGAGATACGATGGAGTTGGGTGGCGATAGAAGGTGGCATGCGATGAAATCACGGGACAAGGCGGCAGTACTGGTTGAATTTCCGGCCTGTTCTAGACTATATTGAATGGTTAAATAGGGCTGTCCAAGGGTGGGATGCGGCTCCTTTTTATGCGGGTAATGCTCTGTTCACGCGAGCCAAAACAGAGGTGTTCATTGCTGTGACATGGAGTTTGACAGTGGGTTTCGGTGCAACCGTCTGGAGGTTGCGTGATGGTGGTGCCGGGTGATTTCGACCGCTGTCTGAGTGGTTTCCGGCGGCAACTGAGCAATGTTTTTGACTAAGTAGGGGGTGGCCTACGGAATGGTGCTCGCTTGGTGGGAGAACCGGTGAAGGATCTGCTCTGTTTTTCAGTAGTAAAACAGAGTATACCCGTTAACTTTGTGGCTTCCTTGCACCGTGGTTCCTCGGTGGGTATTGGTTGTGGTTTCACGTCTCCAAGAGTTGATGCAAGGTCTGCGGATTCTGGTGGTTTGCGGCGCTTGTAGTGGCTGTGCGGTAGAGGAGTTGGGCCTCACGGCGCATGGTTGATCACTCGCAAGGGGCAGTGCACGATGGGGTCAGAGGACGGAGGTGGCAGCCTGTCTTGATGGGAAAAAAAAAAAAAGCTAAACAATGGTGGTGAGCAAGGGGTTGAGGCACCTCAGAGGACAGCGGCGGCATGAAGCTTTCTTCATTCATGAGGGGGCGGCTACGTGCGTAAGGGGTTGTGGCATGGAGGTTTTCCCTCGCATAGCTATATATAGTGATACTAAAACCCTAAGGAAGCGTAGAGCGGGAAAGAAAGGCTTGATGGAGGCAAAACTATTTTAGGAAAGGAAGAAATGTCCAAATACTCGTTCTATTCGGTTGCCAAGAAATTAGAAGAGGAGATACGTGCATGGGAATTACGGCAATGTGAGATAATTATGGAGAGGAAAGAGGAAATAAAATAATGATAATAAATCAGTAAATCATAAAATAAATTAGGAATGTAAATAAAATAACCGCGTCGCTCGGGAAAGAAAAAAATATATTTGAAGAAAGCTTGGTGTCGGAGCGGGATGTTACAGTTGAACAGATAAAAGACGAGTAAAACTTTATGGGAGTGTACGCGTAGTACTGAGAAATGTATAAAAAAATAAGTAGCTAAAAACTTTGTGGTAATGACAATGAAACAATTAATTAAGATATATATTTTATGGATGGGAACTATTGTCAGGCTATTAATCAAAAACTCATGCAGATTTCTTTATATTTTTCATGCATTTGGTGAACTTTTAGAATTAGAGGGTTCAGTGATAAAGATGAGATCCGAGAAGATTCCCTTTCATGTGTTGGTAACGAAGGTTTGACGTTTAATTTATGATCGCATCAGAATCTGAATCTTCTAAAGAAAAACCCTAACTACTTTTGTTTTTCTATTTTAACTAATTCTTGAAGAACACTCTCCGTCCTATTCTATAGTGCGGTACTACTCGCTTGTTTTTTCATGAAAGTTGTTTGTTCAGACCCATATTTGAATATGATACGAAAATCTTTATATATGTTACTTTGGAAGAAAGTATATATATAAGGTAGCTCCTCATCATCATCATTATCAGTTTATGATAATGAATAAGTCTTTTAAAATTGATATGATTTCTTTATTTAAAGAATTTAACTCTGTGTCATAAGAAGAAAATTTATGATGCAAATTTTACACTTGTTGAGAAGTAAATGGTTAAAAAGAAATAGAAAGAATTGATGTATGCGTCATAAGCATATTTTTTTATTTGATTTTCTGGAAAACTATTATGTTTCAAATAATAGTTCTTTAAATGCTTTACAATCTAGTTTTACAAAAGTAGCAGACAAGTCGGTTGTAAAATCCAGCCACTCTCCTTTAAAAACTATAGTGATTTCTATCTAAGGAGCAGAAGTCACAGTTTCTCCTTTTAAATTCCCAGATCTAAGTGATATATATATATATAATTATATATAGAAGTTTGCTTGCAGAGAAATGTTTAATAATTTCTTTTTTTTTGGATAAAATCAGCTGCAAGTTCATTAAGATGAATAATGTAAAGTTACAATACTAATCAAAACAACAAGAAAACTATGGAAATGAGACCATAGCCATATTACACAAGATCTGACTCTACTCTTTGAGAAATATAATCAGGAAGCTGATCACTCCAAACAGAAAGAATACATTGAAATCGTGCTTGCTTCGCTAGGTAATCTGCCACACCATTAGCAATCCAAGGTGCATGTTGGAAAAATACACTTGGTATAAGCTTTAACATGTCATTCACAACATACACCAAGTTACCTTTAAATGCTATCGACTCCTTTGAACTCTGAATAACTTGAATTCTAAGAAGGGAATCGGATTCTACAATCACAGAAGGAATTCCCAAAGGGATATAAAGTTGCAACCCTCTTAGTATGGCAATAAGTTCAATTTCCAAATGATTTTATACCTGATTTTCCTTTCCACACTATAAGAAAAACAGGCAATTGCTGCTAACATGACTATTTGAAACAAACATAATACCGTTTTTGTTCCAAATAGTCATGTTAGCAGCAATTGTCTAACCTCAATTGCTTGTTTTTCTTATAGTGCCACTGGCGGCCATCAACACTTTACCATAGGCATCCCTCAAAATAACCCTAAAACTTGAAGCCGAAAAATCTGAGAAAATGGCGTCACCGGTATTTAGCTTATATTGACCACTAGGAGATAATTGCCATTGAAATTGATTGGGCAGAGTGGCCGAAGAGAATGGAAGGAATTTAGAACTTTCTTTATATAGTGCAAGGGCCTTCTCCATAGAAGAGATAGGATGAATTTGAATATTTTCAAAGAGGAACTAGTTTCTCCCATGCCAAAAGGACCAAGCCATTAGGAAATAGATTTTTAAGTCTCTCGTTCTGCCAGATTGCACCAATTGCTGTACCACCAGAAAAAATCCTCATGATGACCATTTAACAACAAATTTGGAAATTATTTCTTCCAATAAGGTCTCAGGATTGGGCAGAACATAATGGCATGGCTCACATCTTCAATATGACCCAGATAGAATTTGCAATGTATTTCAGAAATCACATTCCTTCTCTGCAAGTTTTGAGTTGTTGGCAGTCCATTTTTCAGAGCCTTACATCCAAACACTTTTACTGTATGAGGAATTTTAAGTTTCCATAATTTTTTCCAAATAGAGAGATGAGTTTGATTAGCGAAACACTTTCCCTCACTAGTTTGAAATTTCAAAGAGTAAAAGAACTTGTAAACACTCTTAGTAGAATACAACCTGTTGCTTTCATGTTGTCAAATAAGTTTGTCCTCTCTGGATGTAGCATCTAATTTGACTTGAAAGATTGCAGTAGCTACATTCACAGGCAGCATAGCTTTCACCAGATCAAAGTTCCACCAATTAGTATGCTCATCAACTATGTTGAGTAGGCAACCATGAATCATCCCAAATATTAATGGATTTATCCCATACACCACTTACAGCCCTGCATCAAAGAAGATTTAGCTTCCCAAATCCCTCTCCAAGCAAATAATGGATTATAGCCAAGTGTTGAGTCTTTAAACTCTATGATGGGGAAGTAACGAGCCTTGTACAACTTGTGTAATAAAGAATTAGTATCAACCACAATCCGCCACTATTGCTTAGCAAGTAAAGCAAGATTAAAAGTTTGGAAATCTTTAAAACCAAGGCCACCCTTTACTTTTGGAGCACACATTCTTTTCCAATTAATCCAACAAATTTTATTTTCATTGGATTTCTTGCCCCCCCCCCCCCCCCCCCCAAAACTTGGCCATCATATTTTTAAGTTCTGTACACAAACTTCCAAGAAGTTTAAAGCAACACATAGGAAAGTTGGAATAGAAAGAGCAACTTCTTTAATGAGAACTTCCTTACCCCTTTGTGACAACAGCTTTTCCTTCCAACCTTTGAGCTTCTTCCATACTTTTGATTTTATCTCGCCGAAAGCTTGCTTTTTGTTTCTTCCTATCATGGGTGGAAGACCAAGGTATTGTTCATATTGTTGAGCACTAGGAACATTCCAAAACTGAAGCAAGTCTGATTGTAAAGTAGAAGAAACATTGGCACTAAACACCATAGCCATTTTTGATCTATCAACTTTCTGAACTGATGCATTTTCATAGGCCTCAAGGAGCTTTTGAACATTAGCACCTGTTTGTAAGTCAGCTTTACAAAATAATAGACTATCATTAGCAAACAAGAGATGATTAAAAATGGGGGAACCTCGACAAATCTAAACACCTTCCATTTCCTTTGATCTTGCAGCCATTTTAAGCAGTGAAATGAGACCCTTTGTACAAAGAAGAAAGAGATAAGGAGACAGAGGATCTCCTTATCTCAAACCCTTTGTAGGATGAAAGGGACCTTTTGGCACTCCATATACCAAAACAAAATAAGAAACCGATTTTACACACATCATGATCAATTGCCTCCATCTGTTAGAAAATCTCATTCCTTCCATGGTGCACTCTAAAAAAGACCATTTAATTCGGTCATAAGTTTTGGTCATATTCACTTTTAGTGACATATAACCATTTTTCCTTGTCTTTTATGCTTGAGGAAATGGACCAACTCATGTGCAACTAAAATATTATGTAAAACCCGCTTCAGCGCCACCTTTCTTTTTAAAATATTTTATTTAATAAATGATTTATTTAAGTGAAAAACCCTTTGAAATATTTTAAAATTTATTTATTTAATAAATATTTGAAATATTTAATAAATATTTGAAAAACCTTTGCAATATTTGAAAATTTATTTAAATTTATTTTTTTATTTTTTTGAGTCGACGCCTAGTTAGGACTGTAAAAAGATCGGATCGGACCAGTGGATTGGACCGGATTCAGTCTGGTCCGGTCCAAATTTTACATGGACCGATTAATTCCAGTCTGGTCCCGGTCCAAAGGATTTCTTCCGCTGGACCGGTCTGAACCCCACACACACACACACACACACACACATATATATATATATTTATATATGTATATATAAAAATAGTATATAAATTATAAATTAATATATTAATATACTCTTATAATATTAACATATTATTATTTATTGGTTGACTAGCTATAATATAAAAATATAAATTATAATATATTTATATAGAATATTAGTAATAACTTATAAGTAATAAGTGTATTATTATTATTTAATATATTATTACTAATTTATCACTATTTACTAACATATAAATATATAATATACTAATATAATAATGTTATTAGTTATAATTTACTAACATACTTAATATATAATATATACTAATATATTAATATATAATACATACTCTTATAATATTAACATATTATAATTTATAGTAGTTACATTTGGGTTAAAAAAATATTTGATCATTATAGAATTTTAGATTAAATTTAGCCCATTAAATTATATGGGGCACCCCTAGACTGGACCAGACCGCCATTGGCCGAATTGTACTGGACCGGTATGGACCGAACTCTTGTTTGGTCGAGTCCAAGGTGAGAGAATTCTTGGACAGAATGAAATCAGTCCACAAATTTTTTGGACCGGAGCGAACCGGACCATTTACACCCCTATGCCCAGCCAATGAGAACAATTGTTGGAACCCATGTCTTGCACGGCACCTTACCATGCACATCTCCATAAGTCAATCTCTCAGATTTTATTATGCTGTTTGCCATGCACATGTCCACGAGTCGGTTTCTCAGCCCCTTTCTTACCGAATTATTTTATTTCCACACTAGTTTCTTCCTTTCTTATTTCTCAAGCCGAATGTTTCCTTTTAGAGCTTCTTATCCCCATATAAAGATAAACTTACACCAGGATAGAGAAAACCCTAGTTGCTGCCACTAACCCCATACTAGACAAACTCCAATGCACTCTCTTCATCATGGAAACACAACCTTGCGTAGCCACCATGACCATCCTCCTTGTACTGCTCAGTGCAACCAATAGCAGTTCCTCTTTCACATACAAAACACTGTTGTGCATCCTAGGTACTGCCCTAGCCGTACACCACCACCTCCAAAAGTAGCTAGTTTCGTCAACCACCAGTGACTTCAACACTACACTGAGAAACCACCCAGCCTCACCAACGCCATATATTTTCTTCGTGAGAAGTGAAACCAGGCGAGATAAACAACCGTAACCAGCCAAGGAACTCCCTGTGGCTACCACCGAAGAAACATAAGTAGTAACCTGCACACATCTCTTTTTTTCGACCTAAAAAATAGAGCATGTCTTGCGAATCACGGCAACCACGTAGCCGAGAGTCACACCTTTCGAAAACCACCCAGGACAGCCCAGAAAATGCTAGCAGTTCACCCAGCACCATTGCCTTGTCCCTTGCTCCGCCAAACACCACCTCCTATCGCCATTTACTCATTCCAATATGGCACCACTAGCCACGACATGGTTGAATCACCAGCATCATTTAGCAAGATCTCAGAAACCGCCAATCTTGCCACTTCTGGCCCATCCTTCCCCTCTCGTTTTCAGTTGCTAACTCATTGACGAGATCTCAGCCCTCCCAACTTTGCACACGACTCCTTTCGGTGAGTTCAATCACCATTGTTGTCGCTATTATCATTAAAGCTTTGTTTTATGTTTTATGTTTTATGTTTTCATGTCAGACTTTGTGTAAAAGTGTTAGGGAGTTTGGCTTTTATAAATTTCTCTGTTTTTATTTACTAATATGCATTTTTTAAGTTGCATCCAAAAGTCTTTTGTAGTGAAACTTTTGAGTTTTAAATTATAAAATATGGGTTTTCTTCTTATTATTTTTGCGAGGTCTCAGTAGATTTCAGATAATTTTATTTTACAAAAAAAAAATTATATTATAGTATATGATTTTTCACCTCACTTTATATTAGCATAAAAGGCTGATTTTCACAAAATAGCTAAAGTTTTGATTTCTTAATTAGACGAGCATTTGGATTGTTATCAGATAAAGTCTTCTCAGTGGATATCGAGAATCATAGAGAATTATGGTATTTTAGGATTGTTAGGATTTTAAGTTTTTGAGGAATTAAAATAGGGTATTTAGTATTTAAGGCTTAAATATCGAAATATTTGATTGCTTGAACATTTACGGGAGTAAGTGTCAATTTTATAGGTGAATATTGATTTTTGTTCAGCTTTGTGAGGATAATTCTGAAAAGCTAAAAAATTCAGATAAGCGGGATTTCTATGCTAAACTTTGCATTAAAAATATGAATTGAGATCTATTTTAGAAAATATGCATGTTTTAGTTACAAAGAGAAACTTTGAAATTACCTCAGTTACTTGTTTCGCATATGTATAAAATTTTTATATAAGAATAAAGTGTTTCTGGCATGAACTGGTGTAGACATAAACTAATTTTTGCTGCATTTTATTTTTTGAACTAAAAAATGGCGAATATGAAAGTTTCTGATATGTTCTCTTTTTGAAAAAATTTTATACTCTGATATGATATGATATGATTTCTGAAACCTCTGGTATGACATTCTGGTTCTGTTTCACTCTGTTCTATTCTGGGTTGGTACCAACTATTCTGTTTTCAGTGCACCCACTTTGGTTGTAAAGTAATTTTTTGCGCGGTCTTTCCTATGTGCATACTTGGGGTTTCGAGAATAATAAGAGAAATATTCACATTATGTTTCTGCTTAGTTTGCCACCAAAGTTTGCACAACCCAACCACGGGGGTTAAACATGGTATTTCTATTCTGATAAGATGTTTCATTTATGCTATGTCAAACATATTTCTGTTTCTGTTTATACTAAACCTTCGCTTTGATTTTTTTTATAACATGATATGTTTCTGATTTTCTAAAAATAAGAAATTTTTTTGTCCTACATTCTAAATTTGGTAAATGTTCATGTTTGCACACTAGTATATGTTGTTTGCTTATTGAGTTGTGGATAACTCACCTCCTTATCTTCATAACATTTTTTAGATCACATTGATGGTTTAGTTGGAGAACAAGAGTTGGCAGTTTTTGGAAATGTTTCATGATCTTAGATGGTTGAGTACTAAGTATATAAGCATTTGCGGAGGATCTTAGTTAGTGGTTTTATCGTTAATGGTTATTCTTGGTATTTCGATTTATGGATAATTCAAGTACTTATGGAGATGATATTTTTATTGTATGGAAGTTCCTACTAGTACTTCTATTGAGGGGTTCGAATTTTGCATTGAATAAATGAGTTTATGTTTTATAGAGAACTTTAGAGTTTGTAATAATATTATTAGAGATGTTTTGAAAAAAATGAGTTAACTCTCCAGACCTTTAGATCCGGGGCGTTACATATTATATGTAATGAACCTCTTAGGTACAAAAGTAGATTGAGTGGTTGAGATAATGAGGGGTATCATAGCTTTCAACCAATTTGTTAATACCTTAGAAATCAATTTATATACAACATTACATAAACTGATGGGATAATAATCAGAAACATATTTAGGCTTTGATTTCGTAGGGATTAAAGAAATGAAACTGTGATTGACTTCACTAACCATCTCCCCAGAGTTAAGAGCAGTCAAAACAGCCTTGGTAACATCATTTCCCACATTACCCCAATATTTTTGATAGAAAGGATGAGGCATACCGTTTGGACCAGGCGTTGTTGAAGACTCCATTTGTGACAATGCTAATTTCACCTCTATCGTAGTGAATTCTTCAAGCAGACCTGCATTCATCTCATTTGATATTCTCCCTCTCAAGTCATGCCGAAACTTCATTTCCCCTCGAGTAGTAGAACCCATGTATAGGTCTTTAAAATATCATAGGATCTCATCATCTCTGGTCTGTCCCAATAACCAAGTACCATTAAGGTCTTTAATGCTTGGTATATGGTTGTGCTTTTGTGATTCAGAAGCGTTGTGATGAAAATATTTCGAGTTTTAATCACCATGCTCAAGCCATAGTGCCTTCAACCTTTGCCGCCACATGATCTCATCTCGTGCTAATCACTTGTTCATATTTGCCCGAGCCTCTGCATGCACATCTGAATTCAAACACTGGGGATCAGAAATTAGCAAACTCTGTAGTCTGTTTCCAGCTTTTGCGATGTTCCTTTGAACAAGCCCGAAAGAAGATTTTTTCCACATTTGTAAAGTCTCACTTCTAGCTTTCAATTTTTTCATCACGAAAGAAAGTCCCGAATGGCAGAAACACTCAGCCAAGCCTTCTCAATAGTCTGTTTACAACCCTTTGAATGAGTCCACATTTCTTCAAAACAAAAGAGTTTCTACTTAGTAGAATCCGGGGAGACTTCTTTGTCCTTTACAACAACTACTAGGTGATCAGAGGAGCCAACATCTAAGTGTTCCACATACATAAAAGGGAATGCAGACTTTCAAGCAATGTTTGATAAAAATCTATCCAATCTTTCAGCTATGCCATGAGGGTGTTGTCTGCCATTCCACCAGGTAACTGATGCCCTCTAAATCCCATATCAACCAGATCACAATCTTCTAGCAAAGCACGAAAATTATTCGTGAGAGCTTCATCCCTGCATTGGCTTCTAGTTTCTTCCCCATCATTTAGAATTTCATTGAAATCTCCATCTAGTAACCATGGAGTTCCAATTACCACTCTAAAGGACCGAATTAAATTCCAAATTCCAATCGCTTAACAGGGATGGGTTGGCCATAAATACCAATAAAATACCATTCAAAATTACTTCCATCATGAGCAGAGTCTTTAATAATAGCATGAATATGGTACTTAAGAGTAATGAAGAATTCGAAGATCAACTTTAGAGGACCACAACAAGGCTAACCCACCTCATCTCCCTTTATTACTGTCAGTAATTTACTGACCCCCAAACAATTGTCAAATCCCATACCATACTTCAATTTCTCCATACAGCTAGCATTTAAACGATTATTTTGTAAAAATAGGATGAAAGAATTTTCCTTTCGCACCAACTTATTTAAACGAGTCTCCTGTAAAAATAGGATGAAAGGTTCTTCCCTTCGCACGAACTTACGGAGGTTGTGAATTCCTTATGGGTTCCCAAGCCCCCGAGAATTCCAATTTAGGATACTCATGGTGTTCGATAGAGCTAGAAACCAGCCTTTGCCGAAGCCAAAGGAGTAGTTTGGTGAGATAAACCTATTACTTCTGGTAAGGACTCACCAGACTATTGCTCATGCAATTTTCCCTAACGCTTTTTCACTACACTCTGCATCCACCGTCAGAAATGGATATACCCGCTACGCGCTTCCTAGTAGTGATAACTTTGTCAATTGTAGAAGGACACTTAGAAGAATCAGCCTTGATTCTCCGTTGTTTTTGCTTCAAATACGGCTTACGGAGACGCTTCTTTTTTGCCAGAGTGGGGGTATTAGGATCCTGGGAGGTAGACTTTATTAGGCCTGGAACAAGCAACCCCATTTCTCCTACCTGAGTCTGACAGTCCTCACTTGGCCCAAAGAAAATGTTGGAAAGGCCCTCTCAAAAGACCCAGGGTCTGACAGATCACAAGGTAAAGGCCCAATCAAATTTTGAGTCTTCCCCGAAGCAGCTCCTATTTTTTCTCCTTCTTGTATAGCAGTTACCTTTGTAAATGTAACTGCTTGTAACTGCTCCGCTTGTCTGCCTCCGAAAGCCGCCTCCTCCTTACGTTCATTGCCCTGATTCTTGGGGTAATTGTATGCTAACTGATGAACATTACTACTATGCCAGCGCTTTTTACTCAAAACAGTAGCACGTAGCCACATCCCATACTGATTGCATGAAGATTTTGAATTACTAAAGATAGGACACCACTCTGATCCATGAAGTATTCCGCCACACTGAAAGCAAACCTTGGGGAGCCATTCATACTTGATCGGGGACCAGTATTTAGTATCATTGATACTAATAGTTCTTCCTCGAGCAAGTGGCATGCGCAAATCAATTAGAACTTTGATTCTCAGAAAAGGACCCCAACTTGTGTCATCTTCATCAACTTCAACTTCAGAAACCAACCCTAGAGAGGATCCCATCCTGACTCTGCTATCTCTATTCATCCCTGCCGGTGGTAAATTATGAAATTGAACTCACAACAGGGCCTTTCCAAACTGCAATTTAGCAATCAGGATGTAGGCATAAAATTCTTTTATAACGAAGAGACTGTTTTCAAAGAACCAAGGGCATCCATCCTTAATTCTATCTTTATTAGCATGAGTTGCAAAGGATAGTATGAAAATGTTATTTCCCATTTCCTTGTAGACAACTGTCTTCGAAAGTCTCTACATTTTTTGCCATAGTTGATTCCAGAATTGTCTTCGAAATAACCCTCTTCATCCATATTTTTCCAATCAAGCATAAATCACTCTTTTGAAGCGTCTCATTTGTTGTTGATTCAGCAAATGAAATCTCCACTCCCTCATCCTCTGTTAGATTTAACTTAGCCCAGAGTTCCTCGAGACTATCCATGACTTGAAGTGAAAACGCTGGATACTTGCTCTCTCCGAAAATCTAACCACGATTAAGCGACAAAGCACAATCTCCTCACATTCACCACTCAAATAGAAGTAGAAACATGGAAAGATAGCGACGAAAGGGTGCAAACTTGAATACGGTCACTAATCCTCCGAAATCGCCCGAGCGATTAACCAACTCACACTGTTTTATTATTTACTTATGAGAAATGTTTAATAATTGACTCCATAGTTCCATAGACAGAACTAAATATTGCACATTATTTTTCTTTGGGTGGGAACTATATCATATATACATATTAATTCCATAGTTCCATTAGTCACAGATAGAGAGAGAATGTGTATATAAATATATGTATGTATGTATGTATATGTATGTAGACTCTAGTAATTAGCTTTATGAATAGGACTCTTATAACACTTGAATATCGGAAAATCCGAAAAATATAGAAGATAAACGTGGGATGGCACTTTCTTTAAACTTTTTTTCTTAAAAACTTTTTGTATATTCTTTGCTTTGTTATCCATAATAAGAACGACCAAATGCTTATTAAAATTTGTTCTTTTATATGTTTTTTCAGGTCAAACGGATTCGAGTAATGATTGAACCACTTAATTATTTGGTTCGGGTTCCCGGTAACTAAACCCAACCAACCAGAACCAATTGCTGGTGCTCTTCCTACGCTAGCTGGGGGCCTCGAGTCGGCCCTCGACTGTTTTAGCAGTAGTTTATCTTGTTCTCTCGGCCTCACACGGCCTCACACTTGGACGTTCATGTCCATGGGTAGGAAAAATAATGCTGCTCAATATTTCTTCCCCGTACTTTGTTAGAAAATCCCAATTCAATCTAGATATCTCATTTTCATTCAAAGCATGTGCAAGTAAAAGGGTTGAGAAATTATCTAATATTTTAAGACCTAAATCAAAAGGTTAAAATGAGACATTTTTCTTGTATTAAAGTAAATTTTTTGTTATATTTTGTTTATTGCTAGTAATAAATTTATTTAAAGATCATTTTTGAGATTCAATCAATTTTTGTAGTCTTCTTTTTTTTTTTAATTTTTTTATATCAAAATGTGTATTTTCTACTAGACATATTTTATAGTAAAAAAGAACAATATCTATTATATAAATTCTATTATGTTTATAAATATTATAGAATAAAATAAATATTAACATTAAATAATTGAACTTGATTTAGCAAATAAGCTTCACTTTAATATATAACAAATGAGCTCTATTTTTATATACAGTTTTTAATCTGTATAATAAAATAAAATATATTAATATTAATAATCAAAATCAAAAACTAAATTAATATAGAAGAAATTGAAAAAAAAAAGCAAAATCTTAAAAAAATAAAATCCAGGAAACATGGCCCATGGGCCATGTGAATTCAATTATAAACATATGCTACGTACATGAAGTTGATGAAAGAGAAAAAGAAAACATATGCTGATACATGAATGGCTAACGAGTACGGATAACAAAGAGAACACAAACGAGACTAACGAATACGTTTGAGAGAGAGAGAGAGAGAGAGAGAGAGAGAGAGAGAGAGAGTAACAAGTACAGATTATACCATGTATGTACATTAGCTATTTTATTACCACATATTATAAAGTTCTAATTTTCCTTACATATATTAGAACAAGACAAAAAGACTCAAGAGTTTCAATAATGATTTTACCTTCGTTGATGCGAAACTCGAAAACTCCTGGTAAAATAAGGGTGATGCAACAATGAGTAATGGAAGAGGATGTCTAAATACAAGCAAGATAGATATAAGAGAGACTAGAATTTGAGATTAGAGATTGATAAAATACGAAAGAGATGAAACAAAATTTATTAGTTCAATATATAAAAGAGAGTTTTATGCTCTCAAATATTTTTACAGATGGATAATGGATTGCAATATTCTTTCCACTTATTATGACCTTTGGATTTTCTAAGTGAAGTTGTAAGATTTTGGATTTATGGGCTCTTAAAGTTTTTTTTTTTCTTTCTTTTTTATAGAGTTAATAATTAATTTCTTTTTTCAATTTTCAAGGTGAATCGGTTTAGTTTAGATAAATATTTTTGTAAATTTTTTAATATTTTTTGAGTTTTTTTATTGTGAGGCTTTAGGCAACCACTTAACTTGTGGACTAGCCGGCTCTGTCCATCACTTGAAGAACTTATCTCCGATTCTCCATTGTGTGCAGTCTAAGGTAGTTGTTGGCAATGGTGGTTTTGGGAGGAAAAACTTCTCTCTAACCCTAGCAAGCAAGATGATAGAATCCAATGGGCTGATTCTACTATATTCCGTGTGAGAGAATAGGCTTTCTCATGTGTTAATTTTTAATTTGGCTCATTCCATGATGAGCCAGAGACTAATATATTATCTAATATTCTAGGGGCTGTGCTATTGATCCCGAATTGAGATCTTGATTTTTAATTTTATTTTTTAGTTTTTTAATATTTTATAATTAAATAAGTATTTTTAAATAATGTCGTGATTTCTTTTTTATTTTTAAAAAATGTTTTAAGATGTTAAAAAAATTAGGTAAAAAATAATATTTTTTTACATGATTTTTTTAACATCTTAAAACATTTTTAAAAAATACACAACAATATTTAAAAACACCTACTTAATTATAAAGTAAAAATACTAAAAAATAAAATAAAATTACAAGTCAGGATTCCAAATCGAGACCAGTAGCATTTTCCATATTTTATTCCACAATAAACACAATCTCCCACTTGGACAGCATATATAACTCATTCAACTATAAAGAGAAAAGCAACCAAACATCTTCAAAAGTACTAAATAAGTCGAAAATGTGTTTGCAAGTATAAAAATGTTCAAAAGTACTAAATAAGTCTAAAATGTGTTTGCAAGTATTTAGTTATGCTAACCATACACTAATCTATGATGCTTAATAAAACTTACAATCACGTGACTTAGATAAGTGACATGCAAGTAGTCATTTCCATAAGAAGCCCATTAAGACCGAAAATACATGAATGTCTTCTATTACAACTATAGTAATGCCATAAACAAAATGTTCACACAATAACAAATGGAAACATAAGCAAAATTCACGATACAAAAACTCTCACTAACAACATATAATAGAAGATTCATTCAAAGCCGAATTGGTTAGAAGCTCCAAAAGATTTTTAGCGGTCAAACCTTCTGCCAGTGGATTAACCAACATGTGTAATATGGAAATGTACTCAACACAAATATGAGACACAACTACTTTCTCACTAAGGAAGAAATATTTAATGACGACTTGTTTGGAGCGTGAAGAGCTCATAGTACTTTGAAAGAAGGAAATTATTGCATAATTATCACAAAATAGCTTCAATAGCCTCATAATGGTATTCACAATGCCCAATCTTTAGATGCACTAGCTTCTGCAACCACATAGAATCACTACAACAAAAGTGGCTATTTCCTACAACACCTTTGGCCACAATTGGCTATGAAATTTGTGGCTATTAGTTCAAAACTGGCAAAAGTCCATGGTGGCATGGTTGTAGATAAAAAACTCCCAATTTTCGCATTAAATTGGCAAAACTGTGACTTGCCACAAATGGTTTCTTTATTGTGGCAATTTTAGTTGCCACAATTACAGAAAATATTTGCCACAAATACCATCTCAGGCTTCGTCCAAATTGACCCATTTACTTGATTTCTCACTCTGCATGTTGCCAGAAAATGTGTTATATCAACAATATAATTGCTGCTGTTATTTTTTTCCTACAATGGTATATGGTAGCTATCTATTTGTATTCACTGCCTTTGTCGCCGCTAATCTACTATTTCCTACAAATGGACACCCTCATAAATTTGCTTATACCGATGGCCACTTTCATGGAAATTATGTTATTTTCTGAGAATTAATTTCTTGGATTAAAGAAATTTCCCAAAACTTTAATTCTTGGAATTACACATTTCTGGCAACATGTATGGTAGATAATAATTTTTCTCTACCACAAGTTTGATGTGTGGTTTTTCATTCTCGACAAACATGTTACTCAGATTTTTTCGTCTCTGACGCATAGCTTTGTGGTAACCTGCTTTGTATTGTCGACAATATATTGCTGATAATGATCAATTTCTGGAAGAACAAGGGGCAGTCGACGTTCAAAAATACATTGTTTTTTGTAGAAAATGTTGCAATATCGACCAATTGTTACTTCCGGTAATATGCAGTTGCAGCAAGTATTCATCACGAGTAAAACTTAAAACTTAATTTCAAGCCTCTTATGGTGCTTAGTTCACACCATTTGATGGCGCAGGTAAGAGGGTCTTTTCCTACCACATATATAATATATATATATATATGGCTACATATCCTGTAAGTTTATGCCAGTAATATCAAATGATCTTATGCTATCTTGTAAGCTGCCAATTATTGCTATAACAAACACCATTTATGCCATTTCATTGGCATGGCATTAATTTTGTCAGAAGAGAATCATCCATACTGATTAATGAAATACATGGTCTCATGAATACATGAATAGAATATTAGATATTCTTGGTCTGCATTGCCTACCCGCCAAACTATATATTCTTTCACCTTACATGCATATTAGTAATTATAACCAGTCTGTGTATAGAAACTGTCCATACAAATATTATTTCTGCTAAGCACATATTTAATGTGCATACAGTCACTACATGCACTTGTTCATGCATTTAGCCATTGTAATAAACTATATATATAAGAATAAATTCCATACATTAATATTTCTGCTAACAACATAGTAATGTACATGTAGTCAATTCCAAGCACTTGTCCATACATTAATCAGCCATTGTAATAAACATAGATTAAATTCCATTTGACATCTACCATCATTAAACATAAGAAAAAGCATTCACAATCACTTCAACTCCTTTTCCAATATATAATATTACTGCTGCAGGCATCCCAATACCCAATACATACAAGGAAGGGTAGAAGAGTCTACTATAAGAACAAATTAGACACAATAGTAGCAGCATATATAGACATTTAATACCCAGCAATCTTTCCAATATGGATAAAGTCAATAACCACATAAAAGTTGAAATGTGCAAACAGCCAAGAATCAGAAAAATCTAAGAATGGATCACCTCTAACTTCCATTCATATGGCAACTCCTATTGATAGTACACACCTTTCCAGCTAATCATCCATACAGGACATATCTACTTTCCATGGTCGATCATATATGGTTGGTGGAAGGCCAAAAACGCATATGCTCCATAGGCCAATTTGTTCTCTAAAAAGGCAGTATTGTGTCTTTAAGCATTTAGTCCCATCCAGAAATATGTAATACTCTCTGCAGACCTGAAAGTCCAAGTAATAAGCAAAATATTACTATAAGTAACTATCTTCTAGATTTCAATAATTGATCATGAACTACATTAAACAGAATCCAAGTAGATATGAACTTATTGTATGATGTCCAATAACCAGTACTCCTAGCATCAGTCATGTAATCAAAAGTTGCAAATTGATCTACATATGATTTTTAAGGTAAACCAGATATGCACTATTGGCAATATATATAATTATATATAACTGCATATATATATATATGGATGAAGGTACCAATTAGAGAAAAATTAACAATTTTGGCATTCTAGAACGAAAGTTTAAAAAAATACTAGAATATCGACCTACCATTGAAGAAATTAGAATAGCTAGCTATAAGGGAAGAATTTGAGTTGAATTAAGCCAGATAATCATTATGATGTCTAATTAATTAGTTGCAGTCATTAATCTACAAATATATATATGTATATATATATATATATTCACATGATCAACTTGGCTTTAAAAACGTAAGCATGGTCAACAAGAAAAAGGTTACACAGAAGATCAATTAAGAAAGTAGCTAGAAATGAAGGCACCAATTATAGCCATGAAACATCTTAACTATGGGCTGAATGAGCTTCCAAATAATGATGAATGCAAATTATCCCTCTTCAATGATCTTGATCTTAAACTTCAAACAATCTAATCGATCAATATGTTTCATGAAGATGTTCAATCTCTCAATGAAGATTGAGGTATAAACAATCATTTTAAAAGTATTAGCTTATATAATTAGTTGGTTGGACGTTCATGTCTGCAGGTAATCAGGTGAAAGTATGTGGAAATGCAAAGGAATATTCATTCTAACCATTTCAGAGGCCTTCAAACTATGTGGAAGACCAATTACTATGGCCGCTCCAACCATAAACCCGACAATAGCAGCATGGAAGAGGAAATCCACAACAAATCCTAATCTATAATTTTTTTAAGAAAAAAAGAACAAAGGAAACAAATGATTAAATAGTACTATCACACTTCTTATTGAGATTGAATTGAAAAGGGCGGTACTTTCTACCACCTCTTTTCGGTATTAATACTGGCACAGTGGTGTTCGCCATACTTTTCTCCTTATCACCATCAATAGATGGAAATCAGAACATAATTGGAAAGCAATGTGAAATGAATGGATTCTACTATGATTCTCAATAAAATAAAGCCATTGTCAATAAACACAGCATTAGCGGTATTAGTTTCGATGTTCTAATTCAACTTCTTCATATCCAATGAAAATCTTTTGGAAAGGATCAAACTTTTTCATAAAATGGCATCTTGATCTAAAGCTTAAAATAAAATAGAGATAAAATTTTACTTGAAATTAGCATATATAATTGAGAAAGAACTAGAAACCTTAACTTTTTGAAGAGGTTTTTGCTAACAGTCTTCCTAAGCCCCATTGCATTTGCCAATATCTGAAAGATAATACTTTATTGGTTAGAAATAAACCTCGTGGACCCTTTTTATACAACCACCTTACCATCCAACCCACAAAATTTAACACGCATAAAGAAAAAAATGCAACTATCAATTCAATATAAGAAAGCAATCCACATGAAAGTGTAAATTAAGGGGTAGAACTCACTCATCTTGTCATTTGTGTTACAATTGGGAATTTTGTAATTGATTCCCCTGAGAAAGTTTTTGCATATATTGAGGAAGCCCACCTGCAAAATAGCATGTTAGCTGAAGTAATTAGTTAATAGGAATTTAATCTAACCTCACATGAGCATATGTGTGTACACACGAATGTATGTGTGTACAAACACACACACAACTACATACTCATCACTTATTTGATATGCTGCCCAGCATGGATGAAGCCTTTTAGCAGCTTTCTAAGTATGTATTCCCTTTTCTAATCCTAACAGATCAAAACTTTCAAGGAAAAATTACTAATATATTTATCGGAATATGAAAGGAATTGCTAATACAATGAAGAAAAAATAACACTTAAAAACCCACCCCCATGTTAACGGATGAATCCACATATAATTGACAATAAAAAACACCAACCCAACATTTGGAAATATTCATACAAAACTTTGAATAATAATAGGGCAAAACTCTATTCGGCAAAAGTAATGCCCAAATCACCAAAGTAATGCAAAAAAATATGAAAGTAGGTGCAAATACATAAAGGTAATTGTGGATGAAGAATATGGAGGAGAGATGGAGGAGAAATAATAAACAAAGTAAGGAGATTTTGAGTGAGAGAAGTGAAACCTGTCTGTCTCATGAATTCTGCAGCAACAGAGCAGTAACGAATGTAGATGAGAGAAAGAATAGGGAACAAATTAAAAAGCTTTCCATGGTTTCTCAGTAACCAAATAAGCATAAAAAATCCTAGAAAAACAACTTAATCTCAGCAAACCGATCATTTCAATTGCACAAAGACATAAGAACTTAAATATTTATAGAAAGGTGGTAATTTATTGATATATTCCAACCCAAGTAATCATCTGAGATCGATCCTGCATGAAATGCAAAGGAGGAAATCAGACATTCTTATCAATCACAAATTATCTGACAACATTTGCTATTCAAAATACGAAACTTTTCTCTCTCAAAATCGGGATTAAGCTATGATGAGTCACTAATAGGTGGCTTATAGAGGAAAAAAAAAGTACTTAGAACTTGGAAAAAGAAAAAGTGAGAAACAAGTAAAGCTCTTAAGGGATCTGACAGTGCAGAATCTATCTGAGATAAAGCATTTTTAGTTTGATTCACACACACCCACCTTGTTGTTTGAAAACAATAACCTCGAAAATGAATCTAAAAGGTAGCACTAGAAACAATAATCAAAAGAGCAAGCAAAACTTACAGTGCTGCAACAAGCTGTGCAACTGTTTGAGGAATGACCCATAAGTGCCATCTGAGAAAATTGAGATAGGGAACCTCGAATTTGGTGGGGTAAAACACCAAGGGGCTGCTCACTACTTTCACTAGTCAAGGATTTTGCAACCTCCCCTTCTGCATATATTCTGTACATTTGCAGTTCAACACCAAAAACAATAGCCAACTGTCAATCTCTTGTATCAGTCAACAAGAAAACTGCATCATGAGAATCAATCAAATCATGCAAGTGTCTACAATCTTCAAGCACACCATCCTCTTCTTGGCTAGACACAGGGTGCCTAGGCATTGGAATAGTCATCACAACACCTTCTGCATCCTGAAAAAGGAATGATAGAATGCATGCGTGGTATGAAAAATTAACATCTTTCCAGAATAACCCTTTTGATTAGAGGCCTAGGAGTCAAAATCACTTACAACAGCTGGGAATATGCGAGTGAGACTTTTAACTGCTACTATGGCTTTAAATTCACCTCCATTGAGGCAGTCATCCAAAGTATAGAGGGACTGCCTCAATGGATTCGACATAGCAACCCTGCCATTGTCAAGCAGTATAATTTTCCGTACCCCCCCAGCCTGCAATATGCATAAATGTTTAATCCCCCAAAAAGATAAGTCCTATACTTTAATCATGAGTTTTTTGAGCTCTCACCATAAGCATGCGAGCAACCTGGCATCCTAGTGTACCTGCTCCTAGTAGAAGACACTTGATAGATGACAAGGCATTTAAGTTCAGGGATGGTAAAGCACTCCATCTCATTAGTTTTTAATTCAAATTTACAGCATATATGGCCAACCTGTAAAAAGAACGTCTCAAAATGCTAGGGGGTAACAATACCATTATGGAAATAGAATGAAATTGCAGATGGCATTCGTAGTTGGATCCATGGGTTTAGCAAGACTAATAGACCTGGGTACTTGCCTCCTTTTGTTATGTTCCCACCCTACTGCATTAGGCAAAGATTGTTGATCCCTCCATTCTAAAACATTATTAACAAAAGGTTAAGAAGAATCAGGCAGACAGAAATGAGTTACAATGAGAGGTAAGCTTACCTCTATTTGTAACAACTGCTAGACAGATTAAAATTGTAAAACATTTTTAGTTAACGCCCAACACAAGCTTATCGAAAATACCTTATCCTACATCTCAAAGTTTGGATATCCATTCACATTTTTGCCTCAAGTAAAAAAATAATCTACCATCACTTACACAAACAATAGCTAAAATAGATATAATTAATTAAAAAATCTTTAAAAATATTGCATGATTAGGAGGAAGCAGGAAAACCATCATTTAGAAACAAATCATATGAGATTTGAACACTAGAATCTTAACACAACAGGTTTCTCTCAAAATTTCTCTAAGATTCATTCACATGCTTGAGAAAAATCTTTGTACAATCCTTTTTATGTTCCACTAGAAAATGGCACTGATTAAAAAAGAAAAAATAAAAAAACCAACCCCAACTTGTTTGCAGTTCTTGCTCAAGAAATGACTGCCACAAAGCCAATGCTGCAACCACTGGAAATAGCAACAGCAAAAATAAGGAAAATACACAAACCATGCACTTCACAGTAAATATAAAGCATACCAAGAAGAAAATGAGTGAAAATACAGCAATAATAACTAGGCATTTAATTAAAAAATGGTAGGATTTTTATTCATTAAGTGAAAATAATAATACATCAGAAATGCAACCGTGCATTAGCCGCATGTATTTGAAAGAAGAGATTTTTTTTTTTGTTGGGGACGCATGGGAATCACATTACCTCTATTTAGGCCCCAAGTTCTATGTCAAAACTCTCATAGCGTTTGCGAACAAGCTCAGTTAAAGAACCATCCTTTGTTTTATGACAAAAAAAGAAAATATTTAGTCTCGACATTATGCAAAAGCAAAGAAACTTTAAATTTATATACAAGCAACCAGCCATCACCTCAATCAGCTTGGCAACATTTCGAAGTCCACGAGCTAGGATATCCATTCCGGAGATATGAGCAATGAACAAATCTTCAACAGCCGCACTCTCTCTTCACCTAAATGTCAGTGAGAAAAAGAATTAAAACAAAGTAAAGACCAATGGAATTTTCCATCATGAAAAAACAATGCCTGTGACCATAAAGCTCAGATGGAAGTAAGTCGAAAGGAAAAAAAAAAGACTAGAAATTTTGCATCAAAGTTGAATCACTTAAGCCTTCCATGTGGTATATGAACCACTTAAGCCTTCCATCTCAAAACTCTAATATCAGTCAAGGACTACAAATTATAAAATCTTAACGTTTAAAAACATGACAAAACTGATTATGAAAGAAATGTTATCTCAATGACACTTAAAACGATGAAAACTCTGATTAATATGATAACAATATGGATATAACTTATCAGACCGTGTGTGTTATTAGGGAAAATGAAGAATCAATGACGACTTAAAAACTGGACTTCAATTACCTATAAGACCATAGTTTTTGAAGGAAATTAGTAGACGTTGCAGCATCCCAGTCATACCCGATGAGATTTACCATATGTAAGTATAAAGGAAAGTGTACTCCATATAATTGATAAAACAGAGAAGCTAAGAATATACTAATGTTTGGTAGGTTCCTGAGGCTTGGGTTCAATGAGCAATGTCCCTGAAAAGTGCAACAAAGAAGAAAAAAAAGTTCCTTATAGACTTGTCGCACAACATCAAACACAGATTAAAACAAAAAGCTCAAAAAAGGTAGACAAATATAAGACGAAGATTACAGCAAAGACAAAAGGGTGTATATATTATTATATATACACACACTAGTAAGGGTGCAACATGCAAGGCACATATGACCCCTGCACATAGCCCCCAACTAGAAGAATAAAATAATTATATATATTTGTTTTTGCAAAAGCCATAATAGTAACAATTCATTCAAAAAGTGCCAAAAATAATTAAAATCTTCAAAACAAAAGAATAAATAATCATTTCATAACAACATGCACTAAAACTTAGAATAGATTCATGAAAATTTATAAACACAAATCTTTACATAAATATTATAACATTCTAGCTAAGCAATTCCTCTTTCATATATAAACTACAACGATTTTAGTTCTGTCCCATGCAATCTTCATGACCTATAAATTCATAATATTCTGCAGTTTGGTGGAATTATATATTTAGAGTATATGTTGGTGTTTCATTAACAAGGCTAATGGACAAAATATTGAATCGCTTAATATCATTGACATTGAAATAGATATGGTAAATGATCATACATGATGATGATGCATCCTCCTTAGGGGAGAGCATTGGCCGGTCCAGACAGGCCAAACCGACTGGACCGGTCATTTTGGACCGGACCGGACCAAACCAAGACTGGTCTTGTCGGTCCCAATCCAAAATTCCTGGACCGAGTAGGTTCGGTCCCAGTCCCGATCCTGGTCCTAGTCTGGGTCTTTTTCACCCCAGACCAGACCTACCTTATATATATTTTAAATATATTATATATTATTTAATTAACTTATACATTAAGAATAATAATAATACATTAAAACTAATTTACTAAATATATCATATTAATAATTTAGCATATTTTGTATTAATTTAATTTATTAACATATTATAAGAGTTAATAGTTATAAACTTATAGTATAAATATAGTATATTGTATATGTATATATTTATAATAGTATAATGTATTTTGGAATGGACCGAATAGACCGACCGGACTGGACTAGACCGAAATGGACTGGTTTGGTCCGATCCTAGGGGTTCTCGGTCCGGTCCAGGGTGTGAAAACCCTGGACCGAGTAGGTCCGGTCCGGTCCGGTAAACTCCCCCAGGACTAACCGAATCGGGCCAAGCTCTCCCCTAATCCTCCTACTACCATAAAATGCCTAGGAGAAGAAAAAACCATGTGTAATCAAGAAATGATGCGAATACTACATCTAAGAATATAAAAGAAGTTACATATCAAAAATAAAAGCTCCAAACCCAAGCACATTGATGTTGGTTTAAATTCTCAAAGACAAACCAGATGAAACTGTTCAAACTAAACTATTACTTTTGTGACCTTATATTTGTTTTGTTCCTCTTCCTTACATTTAAACTCACTGATTGACTAAAATCATCATAATCATTTTGGGTTGTGGTTCAGCAAAGCAATTTCTAGGCATTCGTTCAATTACACGATTGGCTAAAATTAAAAGCATTTAACAAGGAAATTATGGTCCAAAGGCATAATACCTTCACCAGTTTTTTCACCTAATTGAATGTGGAAGTGCTTCTTTTCAATCTTTTCCTAGTTACTATAAAGAACCTCAGTCTTGCTTAGTATATCAGATTGGTTAAAGCAAGAGAGCACCAATAGAGACCTGAGATGCAGAGTCCCCAATATCCTACAACAACAATGTTCATGCTCATAAAAACTCTTTAACAAAAGCAAATTACAAACAAAGAACATGCTGACTTCACGAAAAGAAAAATACCTGGACACCCAATGAGCCTTTTACAAAACATATAGTGGGTTTTGAAATGAATGACTAAAAGAGAATATTAGCTACTAGCATAAGGAATAATCAAGATTCTTAAGGCAAACATTTTTACTATAAGTTGATGAAGATAATCAAACATATATTTACCCTAAATTCAATTGCAAGCTAATCGGCTTTGGTTTACAAAAGGATGTCATGCACCCAAATGGACATGGCCACGGGGGAACTATCAATTGTGAATGTATATTGTGCATCTCAACTTAAAAAACAATATGCATTCAACTGAAGATCAGCACAAAAGCATGTCTCAATGCTGATAAGATTCTAGCAATAAGGGGAACTATCAATTCTTTCATACCCAACACTTGCTCTGTGTTTCAGGGCCATCTTTTGATGGTAATTTCAGGTTAAGCTCACAATAAAACAGAGTGGCAAATAAAGCTACAAATATGCTTAGCTTCATAATAACAAAGGACATCATTTAAACAAATGGGGAAAAATAAATAAAATAGACATAAAAAATGCAAAAACATGAAGGAAAAAATTAACTAGAAACAATTCAAGATTAAGAGAAGTATAATGTGAAAGAGGATATAGAATAGATAATATGTTGTCATGGCCCACCCCTGAATTCAATAGCACACAAAAAATAGGCAATGAAGTTGACAGAGATATTTTCTCAAAATACTAACATGAACAACACAACCATTGAACAAAAAAACAAACAAAAATAACAATTACTACATTAATATCCATGAGAGAGCTAATGGCAGCCCTATGGTTGATTCTATTCCACTTACAACATTAAGCACTCCATTAAGGATCCAGGCATAAAAAAAATAAAAACAAAGGTTAAACTAGACAAAAAATCAGTTTGATCTCATTAAAATCAAATGAAAGGGGCAACCACTATGTCTACGAGCCACATTGCAATATGAACAACATACAAAGTAGCAACACAAACTTGCTAACTTATCAATTTTCATTATTCCTATTCCAGAACCGGGCTGCATTTTTTAATAAGTAAAAGTAAAATCTTATTGATATAAAAGGTATTGCCTAAGTACACTAATCTTTATGAACATATACCACAATGATATGACACCGATCTGTAAATTAAAACCCCAAAGCCATTTTTATACTACACAACTTGCCTAAAAAGAACCAAGCTGGTATTTGTCACTCTTAACATTCGTTACTATCTTCTTGATCTTGTGCAAAATTTTAAAATGGATTCTATAATTTTCATTTTCCTACAAAGAAATATAAAATATGTATTCAAGAAGAGCATAACCCATATCAAATATTCATTCTAAAATTAAAATAGCACAAGCAATTTCAAAGTAACTGACCCCATTTCCACGAGCTCTCTCAACCAGCTTCAAAGGCAACATAAAGAAATCCCAAAAGTAGCTCTTAATGTTTCTAGCTGCTTCTCTCACCCACTAAAAAATCATGATAGTAAGGTCTAGGGTTAGGCAAAAAACATGGTAGTAAGGTCTCGACACCAAGAGTCCAAAATGTAGTTCCATTTAGAAAAGCATCAATGAAAATTATCTAATTGTGATATGTGTGTGTGTAAGAAAAATTGAGTTAAAATGTAAAAAGTACCTGCTAGTTCTGGTAAACTTGGGGGAGGTCGGTGGAGAAAGAGGAAGCTGATGTTGGTGACGGTGAGGCCATACGGCGATGGATCTAAGCCGCGAGGTGGATAAACCCATGGGAGATGGGTCTTTGAGTGGGGGAGAGTGGAGGAGCTAGGGGCCGCGTGTGGCAAGGGGGAGGTGCAAGGAGGCTTGGGGATATCGTTGGTGGCGGCTGGGCTGGCGTACGGCAGTGGTAGGAGCTGCACAGTGGTGTGGAGTTCATGCAGAAACCCATTTCGGGAACGGATTGCGTGTGTAGGAGATGGGTTGGCGTGAGGGTTGTGGTGGCTGGGGATTGGTCGCCTGGGTGAGGGAAGTTGATGGTGGCCAGCGGTGAGGTTGGGGGTTGACGACGGCGGAGTCGAGAGAGAACCCATGGGAAACCGGGTAGAGTCGAGGACTTGAGAGAGATCCATTCAATTTTCGGGAGGGATGGAGGGGCTTAATTAAGTGGAAGATGAAGTTAATAAACAAAGATAATACATTAACTTATTACCGCAACTACTAATTGTCAATACAAATCTATTAGGGCCACTACTAATTGTCAATAAAAAGGGTAGATATTATAACGATGGAATTCATATAGCGGCAACAATTATTAGACATAACAAATATCATTGTTGCCAGTAATTATATTTTGGTGTCAATATTATTTGTGGCGACATTATTTGACAGAAAAAAGCTAGCTTTATTGACAACTTAGTTGTTTATTTTTTAAGAAACACATTTTGTAGATAAAAAGTTACTTTTTACTACGATAATTTAATTGTAGAAAAAAAATTGGCCACAAAAGGCCCAATTTGTTGTAGTGAATGGCATTTAGTTTCATAATAACTAACATACTCTAACTCCATAGTTGAAGAAACTGTAAATATTTGTTTGACACTTTTCCAACAAGCATCCCTTCTTGTCATCATGAACACATAATCCGAAATTGATCTCCGGTTATTTGTATAAGATCCAATAGTTTACTAAATTCCTATATATGTAAAACTTTTGTTATGTGAGCCCATAATGATCATCGGTAATAGTATCCAACCACATCTAGATTGTCAGATCGCCAATATGTTAGCACAAAAGCTTTAGTACCCTGTAAGAACCTTTTTAGTAGTTTTCTAGTGACTCAACCAAAGATCTCTCAAGTATCTCCCAAGTTGTTACACTTTGCACCCCTAAGGTTAATAGCAACATCAGTTTTTAGAAAATGCAGAGATCATCTGAGTGCTATTAAGTTCAAAAGTCTCTTTGTTAAGCAGCAATAGGTGTAAAAGATTTTAAATTGAAAATAAAACCTACTTTAAAATTTAAAAGAGATTACATAGAAACTCTTCTTAAATTTTTTCAAACTTTCTACTATATATAAAAATCATAACTAAAAAATTTGTATATGATCTAAGCTTAGTCCATGCCAACATTAGGCCAAGTCCAGTTTTTCAGCTCTATCATTATAAATATCTTCATCTGGAGTGGTTAAAAAATAGAAATATAAAAAAAAAATTAATTGAGTACTCAATAATTCTTATATCATACACTAAACATAATAAATAGAGTTTTCCTGAAACACATGTGCACTTAATACTTAACACTTTTTTTATGGAAGTTAATACTTCATTAACAGAGAGGACTAAAACCTCGAAAGTTTACATACAACCATGATTATCAACATATACAACATACTCTAAGAAAGTGGGGACAGAATGCCACCAAAGCTTCAACTGAGTGTCTTCCCAAGCATGCCGAACTAAGGTATGAGCAATCCCATTTGTTAGCCGATGATCATAGACTAATGGGCCGCTTGGATTCGGAAGTGGGTTGAGCTCATCTCAACTCACTTCCATTTCATCATTATATTTTTATAATTTTTTATACAAAACACAAATTCCTATACACCTTTTTCAAATCTCAATACACCTTTTTCAAATTCCAACACACCTTTTTCAAATCCCAAAATAATAATAATATTAAAAAATAAACCAAACTCATCTCAACTCATCTCATCTCCAAATCCAAGCGGGGCAACTTGAACTCTTCAAATGTCAACATAAGACGCTTGATTTCCTCCATAACTGTTCTCACAGGAACTAGTGAATTAGCAACATTGTTAACCTTATTAACAAGGTTTAGGTAGTCACAAACTACGAGTAAATTTGAGAGGCCAATGTTGAGTGAGAATTGCAAACCCCTTAGTACATCAGCTGCTTCAACCAATTCAGGATCTCGGAAATCCTCCTTACCTTTGCTTAAAGCCATTATAACTTTACCTTCCTAATCTCTCAAGATTGCACCAACTCCCGTTCTTTGAGAATTAAAGAAGAGGGCTTCATCAATATTAAGCTTAAAATAACCATGAGGAGGAGGTACCATTTATACTGTTGTAAATTGCTTCGAACATGCGGTTGAGACTGAACTGAGGCTTTAAATATCTTGGACAGGGTAAAGTCAAAAAACTGCTGTGGGTGTAACAGAGTACCCTCGTGTATCAATGCGATTTCTCCTATACCAGCACGCCCAAGTCATAAGGAAAAAGTCTGTGATGCTGTCAATATTGGTATCTTGGAAGAGCTTCATGACAGCGGTCATCAAAGAAGGGTAGTGATCAGGTATCACCGTATTGGGAAATTTCCTGCACCAATACTCATATACAGAAGGGCAGTACAGCAGGGAATGAACAGTATCCTCCATAACATGGGCACAAAAGTGACAAGAACCATCAAGTTGCATATGTTTACTGATCAAGTTAGACCGGGTAGGAAGGATGTCCTTACACGCACGCCAAGCAAAGATTCTAATTTTGTGAGGAATCCTCATCTTCTAAAGGACCTTCCAAAATCTCTTAGTAATTGCACCATTTGTAGACTCACCTTCATTAAAGTTTATCATGTTGGATTTTTTGCTCCTTGAATCCCACATGGGAAAGGAGTGGGAGAGGAGCAATGTCAAGAGAGTTATAAAAGGAGGCCTAGCCTCCTTAGTTAATTACACCAGTCAGAAACTTATCTAGTAATTTTTTACTTTAGTAAAATTCCTCTATTGTCCTTTTTTGTATATAAAAGGAAGAGAGGTGAAAGTTATAATTTTACTAGTGGGAGAAGTTTTTGTGGGTGTCGTTGGGGTGAGGAGAAAAATTGTGTGATTGTAACAATTTTTCACATAGTGTATTTTCTTCTCTGGATCTGGTGGTTTTTCTCCTATTTTGGAGTTTTCCACGTAAATTCTTGTGTTGTGTTTATTTCTCTATTTTTCTTATTATTCTGTCAAAAGTAGATCCTGGTGGGGGGAATTTGGAAGCCCAGATTCCCAATAGTGGTATCGGAGCCACTAGGTTCTTTTTGCAGGGTGGAGTTTTGGTGTGATAGTGTGAATACGTATGGTTTAAGGAGGTTCTGTCTAGGAGATTAGAAATTTTAAGTGTGTCCGTTGTGACCCTCCAATCTTTCCTGGGAACCTTGAAGTTCTGTCTAGGAAAGATTAGTCTTTCCTGGGAATTTATTTAGTGGGTACTATTCATTTCTACGGTAAAATTTCTCGAAGATATGTCAGGAGGTAGAGTTTCAAATCCTATCAATTTGATGTGGAGAAATTTGATGGGAGAATCAATTTTGGCTTGTGGCAAGTGCAAGTCAAGGATATCTTGATTCAATCAGGATTACACAAGGCGTTGAAAGGTAGACCAGTCCCTGAAGACAGTAGTGGTCCAAGCACTACTGGTGAAACAAAGAGCAGATTTGGAATGAGCGATGAAAATTGGGAAGATTTGAATTTGAGAGCGGCAAGTGCAATTCGTCTGTGCCTAGCCAAGAATGTTCTTGCAAATGTGCATAGAATATTCATGGCAAAGGGATTCTGGGAAAAGTTTGAAGAGTTGTATCAGACGAAGGGTGTCTCGAATCGAGTGTACCTGAAGGAGCAGTTTCATACACTCCGGATGAGTGAAGGTACGACTATTTCAAATCATTTAAGTGTTCTCAATGGCATTGTCTCTGAGTTGGAATCTATTGGAGTTAAAATTGACGATGAGGATCAAGCCTTGAGGCTGATCTGGTCTCTTCCATCTTCCTATGAGCATATGAAGCCTATTTTGATACATGGGAAGGAGAAAATAATTTTTTCAGAGGTTACCAGTAAAATTTTTTCTGAAGAAAGAAGGCTAAGTAGTGGAAATAATGGTTCACTTGAGAACTTAGCAATGGTGACAGCTGGTGATTGGAAGAGAAAGAACTCTATGAAGAAGAAAGTAGTCTGCTGGGTGTGTGGACAACCTGGGCACGTCAGAAGAAATTGTCCAAGAGGTGGAGCAGGTTCGGCAAGAGGCTCCAAGTCAGTAAATGGAGATACTGACAATGAAACTAACATCGTGTCTCTCTCTACAAAAGATGACTTCTGTTAAAAGGAGACATGTACATCCTCATGGCATGTCGCTAATCCCAAAGTTGTCATGATAGACGATGTGTTAATGTTAGTTATTCCACAAGTTTGCACACGGGCATTGGTTTGGCATTGATGCAAGGTGTGTGGTGGAAATTCATGTCGATGGCTGATGAACTTCCAGGAAAGCCAAACGTGGGAGTTGCACCATAATTTTTCAGCAAGGTTATTTTCGACATGGGCCGAAGTGAAATGCTTGGAATTGGTTTATTCTGAGTGGTTATGCTTTTATGGTGGAGCATGATAGTGGAAGCTATGAAGATCCTCATTGCGGTGGAGCATGGCTGTGGGATCAGTCAAAGTCACAAGGTGGAGATTGTTGGATTTTTTGTTCCTTGAATCCCACATGGGAAAGGAGTGGGAGAGGGGCAATGCCAAGGAGGTTATAAAAGGAGGCCTAGCCTCCTTAGTTAATTACACCAGTCAGAAACTTATCTAGTAATTTTTTAGTTTAGTAAAATTCCTCTATTGTCCTTTTTTGTATGTAAAAGGAAGAGAGGTGAAAGTTAGAATTTTACTAGTGGGAGAAGTTTTTGTAGGTGTTGTTGGGGTGAGGAGAAAAATTGTGTGATTGTAACAATTTTTCACATAGTGTATTTTCTTCTCTGGGTCTGGTGGTTTTTCTCCTGTTTTGGAGTTTTCCACGTAAATTTTTGTGTTGTGTTTATTTCTCTATTTTTCTTATTATTCTGTCAAAAGTAGATCCTGGTGGGGGGAATTTGGAAGCCCAGATTCCCAACATACCAGACTACTAAAGAACTTGTAACCACTTTTAACAGAAATAGTTCCACTTCTGTACTGTTCCCACATCCAGTGATCCATATCATTCAAATAACTAGGATGAATTCTCAATATATTTGTTGCTATTGATGGATGAAACATTGATCGAACCTTATTAATGTTCCACCATTTTGTGGAGACAACAAGCAGAGAGGATACCCGTGATTCATCACTAGTGAAGACTCCAAGCTCCTGTGAATTCAAATGCTGCACTTCCTGCCTTAGTTCATGATGGCCAGGGACCCAAACATCATCCAATATATGGAAAGTTTTACCAGTACCAATGCTCCATCTACCCCCTTTCTTGAGTAACTTTGTTGCTTGACAGATCCCCTTCCATACAAAGGAAGGAGCCGTACCAAGATGAGCATCTAGGATACTACAAGATGGGAAATATCTGACCTTATAAATCCTGTGAAACTTGTGAAATAGTGAACCTTCATCCTCTAGAAGCCTCCATCCTTGCTTGGCTAGCATTGCCAAGTTAAAGGTCTCTAGGTCCTTAAAACCCAACCCTCCAACCGCTTTGGGTTTGCAAAGTTTGTGCCAACTAAGCCAATGAATCTTCATTTCCTCCAGTTTTTGCCCCCACCAATACTTGGCCATCAATCCTTCAAGCTCTTTACAAAGTTGCTGAGGTAGTTTAAAACAACACATTGAATATGAGGGTATGGCAAGGGCAACAACCTTCAAAAGGACTTTTTTCTCTTCTTGTGAGAACATATGCCCTTTCCAGCCTTGTAGTTTCAACCATACCTTATGTTTAATCTCAGCAAACGTTTGGAACCTTGACTTACCTACCATAGTAGGTAATCCGAAATACTTGTCATAATGTTGGATCACCCGAGCCCCCTATAAATCCATCACAAGTTGCCTATGTATTGCAGGAACATGATGACTAAATATCATGGCAGATTTTTCTTGATTAATGAGTTGTCCTGAGGCTTGCTAATAAGTATTCAGCAAGTTGAGAACCCGCTGATTTGTTTCCACACTTGCATCACAAAAAATAAGGGAGTCATCCGCAAATAGGAGATGATTCAAACTCAGGGCTCCTCTACAAATTTTGATTCTAGGAATGGCCCTTAAGATAGCAGCTTGCTTGAGAAGTCCAACTAATCGTTCAGTACACATCAAGAATAAATAAAGAGACAAGGGGTTCCCTTGTCTCAAGCCTCAAGAAGGGATTATATGACCCGTAGGTGCACCATTGATTAATAGAGAAAGAGAAGCTTTGCACACATGCCATTAGTAAATTGACTAATTTGCTAGGAAAGCCAAGTTTTAACAAAACAGCATGCAAGTAAGGCCATTCAATACGATCTTAGGCCTTACTCATGTCAAGTTTGAGTGATATGTAGCCCCGTTTACCTTTTTGTTTTCTCTTTAAGTAATGAATCACTTCATAGGCCACTAAAACATTGTTAGTTATTAACTGCCTCAGAATGAATGCTGATTATGTCTCATAAATCAGAAATGGCAGCACTATTTTGATGCGATTAGTAAGGACTTTTGATATTAATTTGTCGAGGACATTACAAAGAGAGATAGGTCTAAAATCAGAGACCTTCTCAGGGTGCTTAATCTTGGGTACCAAAGTGATAAATATGTGGTTTAGAGATTGTGGAAATACACAAGAATTCAAAACTTTCAGCACTATTGCTATAATAGATTCACCAACTTGTGGCCAAAACTTTTGGAAAAACATTGGGGGTAGTCCATTAGGTCCTGGAGCCTTCTCAGGATGCATATCGTCTAATGCTCTCTTAATCTCCTCACTAGAGTAAGCCTTAAGTAAGTCTGCCTGCACATTTAAAGGTAGTCGGGTGTTTATTAGATCAGTGATAGCAGTGATATTTTGTGTACCTACAGCATGAAACAAATGAGAGAAATGGTCAGTAATAAGGCCAATGCACTCCTCCCCATCAAGCCAATTCCTTGAGTCATCCTTGATTTTTGATATACTGTTCCTTTTATGTCTTTGAGATGCTTTGGAATGAAAAAGTCTAGTGTTCTGATCACCCCCTTCCAACCAAAGTGCCTGGGACCGCTATTTCCACATTAACTCTTCTCGTGTTAACCAAGTTTGGACTTCTTCTAATGCAACATTGACGTCTAAGAGATTCCACATACTTAGGTCTTGCTGTTGAAGAGTTTGCAATCGTTGTTGAGCAATATTTAATTTAGTATGCACTTGCACAAAGGTAGATTTGTTCCAACACTGTAACCATGAAGCACATCCAGAAATGGCAGCCATCACACATTCTAAATTTAAATTTCCACCTTGTTCCCTCCAGGAGTTTGAGACAATTTTAGAACACCTTTGAAACCCCAACCACATAGATTCAAATCGAAAAGGTCTAGAACCTCTCTTGACAGTAAGCAATCCCATTAAATCAAGCCATATTGGGCAATGATCCGAATAAGAAGAAGTACCATGGAACACTCTAGCTTTATTGAACATGTCACACCACTTCATATTACCCAGAAATCTGTCAAGCCTTTCAAAGACCATGGCATCTTCCCTTTTATTACACCATGTAAAATGTGATCCTTGGAAGCCCAAATCTTTTAGTTCACAATCATCAATCACATTTTGAAAATCACATATCTGTCTTGTAGGTTTGTTGTGTCCTCCCCATTTTTCTCCTTGAGACAATATTTCATTGAAGTCTCTGCATAGTAGCCAAGCTTCATTGTTGTCTCATTTAAGTCTATGGATAAGAGACCAAGTTTCATGTCTTTTAGATGTATCGGGTTGCCCATAGATACCTGTTAGATATCAAACTTCTGAATCATCCTCCACCATGGCATCAATATGAAATTGAGAATAATTGAGGATTAATAACTTGACATCATTCTTCCATAATAGCGCCAGTCCACCATTTCTGCCCAAAGCAGGCACAGTCAAACAATTATCGAAGTGCAGTTTAACTCTACATAATTCTATTTTAGCTGCATTTAGTTTAGTTTTTTGAAGAAATACAACCAAGGGATCTTTCTTTTTAACTAAGTCAGATAGTGTACGAATAACATGAGAGTTTCCATGCCCTCTGGTATTCTAACTCAAGATTTTCATGACTTTCAGTGGGGATGTGTAACAATCACCACCGATAACAAGGGAGGATCATTCTCAACTTCATCAAGTACCTTAACTTTCTTCTTCAGTCTGGCAGAAACTCTTGGGGTATCCAGCACATTTTTGTCTTCCAATGAGCCCCTACAACCACTAGTTTCAAGTAGACATGGACCATTCTTAGTAGGACTAGAATCCTGATTGCCAGTTTTCTGTTGCCGCTTCCATTTCAATTGCAAAGGGGCCTATTTAATCAGAGTGTTACCAACCATATCTACATATGAAAATTCAAGGGGGTCTGGAAGGGAGTTATTTTCAGTTATGACAGCGAAGTTCGGGGCTCCTTGTCCATCAGGAATGTGACATGTCGACATAACTGAATTCTCAGCCAATCCTAAGGACACCAACATAAACATGTAACATGTACTAAGTATAACTGATTAATAAACTTGTACATTTATTTCTTTAATGGCCAGCACCCCTTAATCACTGTGTGTAGGATTTTACATCAGTTCCACATCATGTGGCCACAAGGGGAACTGTTAATCGTACCATAACATACTATGGTGGACCACAATTTGTTCATGGCTTGCACTTCTACCCATAACTGCATTGGTACCATGTATTTGTAATGACTATACAGCTTAAATCTTCTTTCATAATTTGTCTTTTTATCTTTCTTACCATGATGCATGTAGAACGTCATATAATAACATAACATATTATAATCATAAATGAAAACACATCCTTATGTATATAAATAGATGATCTTAACAAAAAATTGAACTTACTTTTGTCATAACATAACTTGGTATGTAAAATGAGGATTTCAATAAAAGGGTATACTTACATAATACTTTTTATAAAAGTCATGTCGTTTGTTGTACATACATGAAATGATATGATCATGCAAGTTACCTTGTAGCACTAATCCAATATTTCCAAGACATAATCGATCACCTAGAAAACTAGGCACATATCGTTTGTCAATTTATAACTAAACACATACTTTTGTAATTAAATTTGACATACTAAAATGACCATATTTCTTAAAAACGTAAAATTCTCAAAAACATAAAATTCTCTTAACTAGGGTTAGGTGGTAGGGCACTGCCACCTTGTCCCACTCCATCCAACCCACCCCATCCAACATTTGCCTGGCTAGGATGGGTCCCCCATCCACAGATTGGGGGTGTGGAAATAGATGCCTCCATGTTGTAGGGAATCGGTGTTGAGGCCAGGGCTAGCCCAAACCCTCTCAGGCTTTACCATGTCTACTTGACCCAATCCATATATAATAAAATAAAATAAATAATAATAAAACAATGTCATTTTATCTTAGTTTTATTTTTTTTAAAGTAATATAATATAAACAAAGATGTTTCAAGGTTGTGGCAATATTGTTGCAGGTGATTCTTTAGAGCAACCAAGGTGTAGTAGCTGCCAATTAGGACGCGGAGGCAACCTACACAATAGGCAGCATTTTTTGTGAAGGGTAGCATTGTGGAGAGAGTTGGCTACATGGAATGGTTTTTCTAGGTGGAATGGCGGGTGATTTACATGTAGGGATGCTCTATTTCGGGTATAGAAGAATAGGGGCATTTTTCTTGGATGTTTACTATGGCAGTAGCTTGGGGTCTCTTGCTGGGCAACATGGGCCGATTTGGAGCCAAGAAAGAGGTGTAGAAATGTATGAGTGAGGGCAGTGCAATGGATGATTATGCTAGGGCATGAGCTTCTTTGTAGGATTGGGTCATTGCTTGTGAAAGTGGCTAGCTCATGGTGGTGTGGGTGTGAGGGAGGTGCGGTTGTGTGGTGGTGGTGACTTATGGTGCCTCTTCGAGCCTTGATGCAATAGGTGTAGCTAGTGAGAACTGGTTGGCAATGTGGTTGGTTCTTCAAAGTTGATCTAAAATAGTGGGGGTCAAACAAAAAGGGCTTTTAGTTGGAAAGTTCTGTGGCTTTCATTCAATTGTCTGTGGTGGATAAAAACTATAATAAGGAGATCCTTGTGGCTGGACAACGTGCGATGTAGGGACACATGTGAAGTGGCTTGTGGTTTATGTTGGCTTGGAGGAAAGAGTATGGTGCAATAACAATGTCTTCTTATAGGGGATTACGTGCGACGTAGGGCTCCTATGAAAGATGAAAATCCTAGATTTGTGATAAAGGAGGCAAAGATCATGAGTCTATGTGCAAGGTTTTATACACGAGTTTGGATGTTGAGTAAATGGGCTTAGGCTTTTCATGGCTCTATGGATCTTGGGTTAGGTTTTACATATATACATGGGTTAGGTTCCTTCTTATCGGTTATAATATAGCTCCTAGACTTAATATCAATTTAATAGATGCTCACTTAGTGTGTAAATATTAAATGGGCCCAATAAAATGCCATTATACATCATAATAAATTTTGGACCCGTGACATATAAAAAAATCCAATAAATCTCAATAAATTTATATCTAGTGGACTATTGCAAAATGATCCATTAAACATAATTAGGTCTTATAAAATTATCCTTATTAAATTCCTAATATCATTAGATTGAGTTGTTATACAAATACACCAATAACATAAGTGATAGCAAAAGGTGTACGTACTTGTACATCAAATTGCAATAATTAATGCATATGAACTATCTTGCATCTAAGTTCTCTCACTATCATTTTAGGGGTACTATTGGAACTTAGACAATCTATCACCTTACACAATAGGTGTTTTTCCTGAAGAACAATCATGCGTATTAAGCCTATCCAAAAGAAGATCAATTTAGGTCTTATGTGATAATACAAAAGTTCCACTAGATCCCTCATGAACAATCAAACTTCTTATATTTCCACCATTCAAAATCTCTTTTTGCCTAGAACAAGAAAACATGTCTCGACCAAACCCCTTCTTCAAGCTTGGCTCGGCCCATAATGATGTAGGCAGCCAGAGCATCTGCACCCTAATTCAACTAATGTACATGCACATAATAAAAAGATAAGGAGAAAACATAGAGAGAGGGAGAGAGAGAAAGGGTGTTGATGCCCTAATCCACGATTGGGATCGCACATGAATAGAAGCATCAGGGATAAGCGACGCAAGGAAGTTCACCCCTCGTCATACCATATTTTTACGTTTTTTTTTAAATGTCAAGAAGATTATCACAGCGAAAGAAAAAGGTCAAGCCTTCCATAATATGTATCACATGGTTACGCTATAAATCCCAAAACAAATATCATACATAGACCAATTTCAAAATTTACATAACCTTGTCCAAATGATCAAAATAGCACTTCCCACAAGCGGGAAGGCTTTACTAAGTACATAAATAAAGGGCGTCACAAAATAAAGTGGGTCTTAACATTGCCCATAGAGTTCAATAGATGAGCTCTTTTTTATCTTTTTAAGGTTCGGGCCCCAGCGAAACCAATCCAAATCTAAGCTAGGTCTCCCTCACATATTGCCCTAGAGGGCGTTCCAAAACACGTCTCATGTGGAGGGACTCATCTACACCTAAACTAGACAACACCCCATAGGGTACAGACCGACTAAACCGTACATCGCCATCTTCAATGACTCCACCTCCCACTTGTCAGGAAGGTTCAGAGTCACTGGCCCCATAAAGGCAGACTCAATCGGGTCCCTAAGCATCTGAGGTATCATCAAGGGGATCGTACTCGGTTGAGCCATCGTCACCTGCAATTACTTCTATCATTCCCAAGAGGGAAAGATAGTAAGGACATAGAAAAGAGTAAGATTTTGGGAGAAATCTTAGCAAGTAAATCAACACTTTAACGAAAGCATTTCACGCATATGGTTAAGTGAATAACAAGCAAATTACATACGTATACAGTAACATGGGACTCATGCTGGGACCAATGCACATGCTCGTGACAAAATTCATCTTTCTCATCTTCTTCTGAATTTCTAATGCATACTTATTCAAAATCACGTAGCAAAACTCATTTAATGCATATTCTTTCAAAGAGATACTTTGTTCAGAAATTTTTTATCTTTTCTTATCTTAGGCACCACTTATCATATCATATACGGCCCAAAAGCCCTTTTCTTTTCGTCATGACTTCATACTTTGGACACCTCACGGTTCCCCTATGCATCGTGTGCTCCCCGCTAGTTACCGTCACACCCAGTGACCAAGTCAACCTAGGTGAATACATTTCACGCCCTTTCGCACTTTTCGTCACTCAAGGATTTCTCTCCGAATAACTACAAACTTTTCATATGGTGAGGCTGAGGCCAACACCGCTTTAGTGGCACCCACTAGCATTAGCTCCGGACACCTTTTGGAGTCATACATGGTCCGCCGACTATTCTTCGTCGACGCAGGGATTTTCACTCAATTTAGTCACTCTTGAGTGAACAGAGAGTTCCACTGGGACACTTCCTCATCCTAGCCTTTGGGGTTCTTTTAAAACTTTAATTCATTTCTTTCAAAAACATGTTTGACTCAAAACATGGGTTTTCGTGCTTATAACTTTGTGATGCAAAACTTGAGGCGAACTCGGGTACACATATTTGGTCATTTTTCCTTCAAAACCTTCAAAATCTTCTTCTCCTTAACTCCTACTTATGTGAAAACACTTAAACAAGTATAATAGGGGAAGTAGGGTGCTCGACCTCCACCCCTAAGGTTTGGGCCGAGACCCCCCATTGTCTCCACTTAGAGTTTTCATCTTTCATTCATCTCCCTTATACTCTCTAACCCTAGTTTAATGTTTAAAACAATTTTCTACCCTCACAAGTGGGCAACCTGAAACTCTATAGCCCTTAAGTTTAGTGTTTCTTTCCTTAGCTCCTCAAAACTAGTGCCCTACTTGAGTACTCTAGGTGAACCCGAAAATATACATGTCATTCTCACACTCCTTATGTTTTTACTTCTCCAAAATATCCAACACAAGTATTTGGTGAAAGGGAATTAAAAATCTCAAAATTTCCACTCCAAGAAAATCCTCCAAATCAAAACTCCCTAAGCATACATTTCTTTAGCACCCATCAATCAATAATAATAACAATATCTTCCAAGAACAATATAGCTAGATTTCATCAATACTTTGTAATTTTCATCCTAGCATGGCATTTCAATAGGCAAGATATTTGCTACTAAAATCAAGATATTGCCTTCAAATGATATATCCCACATTACCCAACATTCAACAATTTAACATTCTCATGCTTACATGCTTTTCTCACAAAACCACTAAGATCATCAATACATTATAACTCTTTATTTAAGAAGGAACATGGGTTCTAAAATGGATTCTAACTAAAATAGAATTTCTACCCGCAAAGTTTCATCATGGCAATATAAAGCAAGAAACCAGGCAATACAAGCATATACAAGCACATTTCAAGCACATTTCAAGCACATTCACTCAAAAATATACTAAAAATGCTAAGGCAAAATAGAGATATACTTACAATCTTCCTAACTAGCTTATATGAATTCTGAAAATAAAAGAAATACTTTATTAGAATATATTAAAAACATAACATTTTCAAAAAGAGGTTTCTTTTAGAAAGCATGAACATAGGTAGTGTTCTTCCTTATACTTTTAGGTTTATCTTAAAGTAATCAAGTTACTTGCCTCGTCTAGGATCTCCTCCTTCCAAAACCACTATCTTCCTCTTCTTCTAAGTTTGGAGTGCTTGGGTGTTTTGGTGGTGAAGTGAAGTGAAGCAAAGTTGGAAGAAATGGAGAGTGGTTGCCGTGAGGTGAAGGGTGAGTAGGGAGTGTGTGTGTCCGAATGAAGCAAGCCAAATGGGTGAGGAAACAAGGCCATTCAGCCAAGGTACCCTCCTAGGCTTCTAGGCTACTCGTTCCCCTAAGTATGGGTGACATGTGATGGACTTGAAAGACCTTTGAGTGACTCCCATCACTTGATCACATCAACCCTAATCTAGCTCATTCTAGGTCGAAGATTTTGTTCTTTCTTTCTCTCCACATGGCCGGCCACTCTCTCAGGGGTTCCAACCCCTTTCCATCACCTCACATCACTTATTGTCTTCTCAACAATCATCTCATAAGTCATTCCAAGGGATTTGAGGATCACTTTTTAGGAGAATGCACAAGTGGGGTTCAGACCCCTTGCTTCATCTGAAACCTTCCCTTCTTCCTACTCTCATTTCCCTCTTGTCATATGCTCTTTCAATCAACCAATCACTTCATCTCTTACACAAGCTTGTCCTATCACTCTTACACAAATCCATAGCCTAGATTTGGTAACAAAAAGGATGTCAAACAAAAAGGAGGGGGAGTCGGCTATAGCTATACCCGAACCCTCCATTTCTTTCCTACCACCTTTTTGTCCATCAATCTACATCTCATGTCATCTTTCTCTTAGATCCTCTTACACATCAAGTCTTATCTAGTCTTACACAAATCCTACATGTCCCTTCCATCTAGATTTGGAAATTATCTTGGTGAGAAAACCCTATGGCATTCAGCCATAGTCCCCTTCTCTCTTTTCTCATCTCCAAATCTTCTCAAATATTGCCTCATCATTTGACTAAATATGGTAGGATCCCATGATGATCTTATTTGGCAAAAAATCTTATACCTCACACGCCTATCTAGGTAGTAAATGATGTGACGATTCCATCTTAGTCTTCTCTTTCCTCTCTCCAACTAAAACAACTAGTCAACTTTCTCACCTACTAGTATTTTCCTTCTTTCAACTAGTAATCTTGATTTAATTTACTAAACTTCTCCTAATCTTAACATGTGTCATCAAGCATGGGCTTGAGTTGACTATTAGACTTCATTTCATGGACCTATGGGCTTCTCCTCCCCATTTAGGCCCAAAGCTTTTGTTATGGCCTTAAGGCCTTCAACTTCTAAACCCTCATTTTAAAGCTTTATCCACCAAATTGCCTAAGTTACTAAACTCTATATATTTAATTAAATAAAAGCAAAGTATGGGAAATTCGGGGTCATCACAGAGGGGGCAGGAAGGCCAAAAGTCATACGACAAAAGAAAACCTAGTAGTTGACTAACCATGTCCTTAATAGACTCACTGCTAAGGGGGGAAGGATCTGCGCACCTCTCCACTCGAGGCCCTGACATCTTGCCCTGTTGGGTTCCAAGGGAATATGAGCATGGGGTGGCAAAGCCAGTTGAGGTCTCACCCCTAGGGAAATAACTAATCTCATCAACAGAATGAATAGGCTCCACTCCCTTAAACTTGAGGGCAGGCTCTTCCTCACCCTCGTCACCCTTAGAAGGAAAACTCCCCTCTAGAAGGGGAAGATTCTTCTTCACCCCCAAATGTTGGGTCAAAGCAAGATGGGTTAGACACCTATTTTCTATTCGAATACAGCTCGGTGGATGGGATCTCTCCCCCAAAGACTATAATAGGTAGGGAGACTGGGGTGCCTGCTCCCTCACCATGATTAGGAAGTGCTGAATGTTGGCAGAGGTCAAGAGGGCTTCAATCCAAATGATATATTCGTTTTCTTGGACCCAAACAAGGACCATGTTGATATTAAGCAAGCCCAACTAGCCAAACAACTAGAGGGTCTCGTTAGCCCTTAATAAGGAGCAGGCCCAATTTAGAGGCCCAACCCAACAATTGATGGACTCTTAAAGACTCATATGACCCCATCTTATAACCCTTAAATAAGATGGAATTGATAAATAACCTAGGAAGTTGGGATGAATCTAACATTCTCAGGATGAGCATCTAGTCAAAAAGATATGACGATAAGACCAACGAGATGTTCATCATTAAGGTCTATCAACAACCACCTATGACTATATATACGAGAAGAAGGCAACATGTTCATGTAATACAACCTATCTTGATCACTATATTGGTGATAACTTATTCTGCATATCACTAATTCAGGCATCGAAAGTGCATCAAGCTCATTGGGCCACCATCTTTATTTGTTATAGGTAGTGGATTTAGGTAGATCATGGAACCCTTCCTCAACAAACATGATGAAATGCTAGCATTTTTATTAAAGATTCATACACATTTTGAGGATGAAACTAAGAATACACAGAATAGTTTTTATTTTGAAGTTATGATGATTTTTTGTTTTTTAAAACCTAGTCCAATGTCTATGAAAATCTTATTTTATTTTCTTAAGACTATCATTTAGCTGTTAAGAATCTTTTTCTGAAGAGAATTTCGGAAGCATGATATGTATAAAATGGTTCAATTTAAGTATAATTTGAAGCTCACAGGTATACTTGATGTTTTTATGGGATTTATGATATGTGATCGTGTACTAAATGCTTAGATCAAGTTTAGAACTTCAATATGAAGTAATAGTTTTATTTGTGAAGATTTGCTTCGTAAAAGTTTCACAATTGATTTTTTTTTTATTTTAAGTACATGGTCATCTGTTATTGGCGTGCTATCGCAAGCACCCAAAAATAAAATTCTGTACTCAAAACAATATGTAATAGTGTGAGTAAGGATCGATCTCACAGAGAATGATTGGCTTATTTTTATGCTATTAAGAAAGAAAGAGGGGGTTTTTGATTATAATGAGAATATCTTCAAAGAAAATAAAAACAACTAAATAGCAGTTTAATTTCAAAATATTAATCAAAGGAAAAAGCATTGGTCAAAGTTAACGTCCACCATCGAAATTTTATAACTGATCATTGATACAATATAAATCAATTAATATTTTGAATATTCACTGTTAGAATCATTTTCTTATCTTTCCTTAATTTTAATTAATTATAAAACAAGCGATCTAATTAATCTTAACTACTAAACAATCCAAGACAAGCGTTAAAGATTTAATCTAGTAGCAGCTTTAAAAATTAGAGAGATCGATGAAACTAAACAATACAAATACAAACGATTGCATTTAATTTAATCGAGTGTTCTTCTTAAGTTCTAATAATTTTGACAAAGCAAATCACTAAAACTTAATTGTTTTATAGATTAAAGAGATCAAACAATTACGGATTTGATATCTAATATAGCAATAGATTATAACGAATAATAAACTAGCAGGCCTTCTAGTAATTAAACAGAATAACTATGAAAATAAGTACAGAAGAACATTCGATACTCAAAACATAAATTGAATGATAAGAACAACTTAGATCTCACAGCTATATAAATTCCAAAGCTTTTGTTTCCTTTAACCAACTACAAAAGTTTAGCCACTCAAAATCATAACAAAAATATCAATCAAAAGAAAATGAAGAAAAATGAGGTATTTGATTTTTCTTTCAAGATAACACAATAACTCAACTAAACATTAAAAGCATAGTCTTAGAACACACACCCCTCCCTTCTATTTATAAGCATCCTTCATACAAGTTGTCATGACAAAATTATCATAATTTCAAGTTGATTTTCCATGTGTCATTTTTGAATCCAAGTGGTTTGTAAGTTGGCATTTGATCATTTATTTTTCCACCATCCTTAGCTAAAAGTTGCTTATAGCTTGAGTGTTCAGTTTTGTTTTTTCTTCATTAGTTGTCTTATATGACTTTGTATCTTGTATTCAAACAATTTGTCTTCAAGAAACTTGAGTACACCTAATCTTGCATGTAAGTTGATTATTGAATTTACAAGTTGGTGCAGGAGTGCTTGCTGAAAAATGTTATCATAACATGTAGATTTGATACAATTGGTTGGAATTGTGGTTGAAGAATATTCAAGAACGTCAAGTGCAGATACGTCTACTTCATGGTCCATTTTGTCTTAGATTGAGCTGATATCTATCAAAACATAAAACATAAAATTTATATATATTTCTCTTAGAGTTCTATATCATCTTGAACCAACTCAATGGGAGATCGGATGAGAAAGTTGTGCCCATATTATGAAGAGACGTCAAAACTATCTAAAATTCTACAATTATCTTCATTTGCTCTTAATGCCTTTATTTGTATCTTAAATCAAAATATAAGAACAATGAGTATATTTAGGCATCAAATAAGAATAAAATATTAAACATTAAGAGAGAAAAATATGACTTTTTCTATTCTCATCAAATTCCCTCACACTTAACTTTTGCTCGTCCTCGGGCAAAACTCTAATCTACTTTTTAAAAAACACCAAGGTTGCAATGCTATTAATAAAGAACAATCAAACTCTTCAAAACTCATAACGTATCATGAACAAACAACTTATAATTTCTTAGTAAGCATTTTTACTTGAAGATAAACTAAGCTAAATACGTAGATCCTCACGAAAGTAAACACCCAATTCTCATGTCTTTGAAAGGTATGTGTTTCGCTCAAATTCATCTCAATGAAAATGATCTACCATAAGCTTGCATATCTTCTCATTCTCCACCATTGGGATTATATGCATAACACGAGTCATAAGAACTTTCCAAGGAATATAATGGGGTTAGGGTTAAGGTAAGAAATATTTGGGAGTGTAGATCAAAAGTCATAGAAGCTAGTGAAGTAAAAATTAATCAACTCAAGTTTGAGTATATAAGACATGTAAAACCAATCTCCTCATTCGGCAGTTCTTCATTTTTCTTTAATGCATTTAAACCAAATAAAACTCCTGTGTTGAAAAAGAGATAATTCAAAATAAACATTTTTTTATTTGTGACATAAGTAAACAGAAACCTTTCTTAAAATTTTTTTTTTTAAGATAGAATTCACGAATTGAGAGTGAGAACATATTCCATTTCACCATTCAACATAAGTAAACAGACACCCCTACACTTATTTCTTGCACATCCATGAACAATTTTCCGCTAGCTCTATAGTTTGGGTAAAGATATTGTTTTTCAGGTTTAAAACTTGTAATGTGGGTTTACAACAAATGAAAATGATTAATAAGACTCAAAGGGGTTTCAATAAGAAAGAATTAATTATCAAGTAGGCTATTTGGCCTATGTAGCTTATAACAAAGAGGATATTAATCATGTTCATGCATGCATGTATCAATGTGATTTTAAAAAGAATCAATGCAAGTTCTAAAGAAATAAATCCATGAAAGAATATCGCACATGAAAGAAAATAGTGAGACTGATATGGATATGTCAGTTTACAGGCTCAAAATCTCACTGACTTTTGTCTACCAAATTTAGTCACTATTATTTTTCAAGGAAAATAACTAATTTAATTAATTTGGAAGATTACTTATTCAATCATGTTATAATTTTTTTTTTAACAAAAATATATTTAAAATACAACCTAAATTCCCTCCCCCACACTTAAAACTTCATTGTCCTTAATGTAAAGTTAAATGTAAAGAAAAGAAAAATATACATATATATATGCAAGAATAAGAAGCGAACTCCCTTTGAGTTGCCTCCCAAGCAGCGCCTTTGTTTATTGTTGTTGGCTTGACTCAAGGTTTTTCTTCTTTAATCAAAATAAAATGGTTCCTCAAGATCTAATTTTGCCGCATTTTCTACTTGGAATCCTTCCTAGAAAGTTTTAAGTCTATGGCCATTTAACTTAAATATTTTGGAAGTAGCGAAAGTTTGAATTTCAACTGCACCATAAGGAAAAACATTAGTAACGACAAAAGGTCCAATCCAACGAGAAAACAATTTACCCAGAAATAAACGTAGCTGTGAATGGTATAGAAGGACTTTTTGACCAACTTTAAATTCCTTCCTAAAAATCATCTTATCATGAAAAGCTTTCGTCTTCTCCTTGTAGATTCTTGCATTCTCATAGGCATCATTGCGAATTTCCTCTAACTCTTGTAGTTGCAACTTCCTGTGTTCTCCACTTTCATCCATTTTCATGTTGAAACTTTTGATAGCGCAATAAGCCTTGTGTTCTAACTCAACTGGAAGGTGGCATGATTTCCCAAAGACCAATCGATAAGGTGACATACCAATGGGTGTCTTATACGCAATTCTATATGCCCACAAGGCATCATCCGAATGCAAACTCCAATCTTTTCTACTTGGATTGACTATCTTTTCAAGGATGGACTTGATTTCTCAATTTGACACTTCTGCTTGTCCACTAGTTTGCAGATGATAGACAGTTGACACCTTGTAGGTTACATGGTACTTTCTCATCAAAGTCTCCACAGTTCGATTGCAAAAGTGAGTACCTCGATCACTTATTAAAGCTCTTGGAATTCCAAACCTAGAGAATATGTTAGACTTGATAAAATCTGTAACAACTTTAGAATCATCAGTCCTGGTGGCTTTAGCTTCCACCAATTTTGAGACATAATCAACAGCACGCAAAATATAAACATAACCGAAAGATACAGGAAACGGTCCAATAGAATCGATGCCCCAAACATCAAAAATTTTATAAAATAGTATGGAGGTTTGTGGCATCTCATTCCTTCGGGATATATTACCTGTCTCTTGACAATGATCTCATGACTTACAAAAAGGATATGAGTCTTGGAATAAAGATGGCCAAAAGAAACCATTTTCTAGTACTTTTCTTGCCGTTCTCTTAACTCCAAAGTGACCTCTGCAAGCATAAGAATGACAAAATGTGAGGATGGAAAAAATTTCATTTTCAGGAATGCATCTTCTAATTACTTGATCTGCACAATGCTTCCATAGGTATGGATCATCCCACACATAGTATTTGGCATCACTTTTGATCTTGTCTCTTAAAGCCTTAGACAAACCAGGATGTAAAATGTTAGTAACCAAATAATTCACAATATTCACATACCAAGGTAATGTCATATTCGTGAAGAACAATTGTTTGTCAGGAAACATTTTTTTGGCCATCCACATTAATTAAACGTGCAATCAACATTCTCTTGCATCGATCACTATGTAATCTCGTGCGATATCAACCTAAGGTTTGTTGTTTAGTCTCCACAATCTTGCTACAGACAATCAACTTGTGGAAATGGTCCTTGAATTGATCAACACATATTGACCCTTATATAAGCTGTAACATGTCTTCGAACATTTGCTTATAATCAATGGGCAAATATCTTTCTTTTGATCATTCATTCATCTCCTCTCGGGTAGAAACTGATGGATTCTGGGTACAGCGTAATTATTCTTCCATGCTTTCCCACCCTACTTGTGCATGACCTTTCAATTTCATCTGAACATAATGAACATTTCGATCCTCCAATACAGCAAACTAATCAAAGCATTCCTAAACTGCCATTAATCAATCTTCAAAAGCATTGCGTTCTAAGTTTTCATAAAAATCCAACACATCAACCTTCATCCTCTTAGTTAGTTCATCAAGAGGTTGATAATTCGTGCCACGCCCACCACGAACTTAATGAAAATTGATTCTTTGAAGCTGGATTCGAGGCCCATGGCCCTCAAATTCTTAGTCTTCTTCAACTTTTCTATTGCTTTCGTCAACACCTCCTAACGAACTGGGCCACGCCTTTTCCGATTGAAAGGCCTAAACTTCCCTCGAGCTTGACGCTCATCCATGACATCTAGTCAGTGAGTGAGTTGCTGCTCCTAAACTACGACAATTTTATTGATTAGGTGTTACAAATTGGGTTGTTCTGCGTCCTAGTAGTTCAAATTTTGGTTTTTTGAATATTGGTTTTTATAATTTTAGTTGTTTGAATTTTGGTTTTTCACCATGGCATATGAAGTACCATGACGGGTTAAAAGCATGGGGGTGCTAAACTCGTTAAAGAAGGAACCTTCCTTCTTAGTTCAACCTCACATCAATGCTAAGAGAAGAAAAAAAATACAAGCACAGAATCTCTCTATAAAGTTGGAATCTCTCCAAAAAAAAAAATAAATAACAACTCTTTGTCGTCTCACTAGATTAGTCCCATCTTAGGATCAAACATGCAATTTCATTAGACACTCAAAAGTGTCTTTAATCATGCATTCTTGATCCTTAAATAGACAACAAAATAGAATACTAGTCTAATTATGAAATAATAATTGCAAATAGAATAAAATTAGGATATACTAATATAATCTAACTTGGAAAGCAAAAACTAGGAACATCCTCCTGATTTACATCATAGCTTCACTTGTAGGACTACCCAACTGAACTCTTTTGAGATGGTTTTGATATAAAGCTCAGGCCCAAAGCCTAGCCTAGGTGAAGTCTAGACCTAGAGACTACAAAAACGACGACGTCAGGTAAGCTCTTCATTTCCCTTCAGTTTTTCTTTCTCCCCACTATTCTTTCCCACGGTTCCTTCCTCTTTAACAATTGATTTTTGGTTCATACTTAATTCGTTAAAGACCCCCAGTTTTTTGTAAATTCTCAACTGCATTCTTTTCTTACTTTCTATCCCACTCACAACAAAAACCCTATCTTGCTCTCTCTTTTTATCTACATTTTGGCCGAATCAGTGAGTTCCTTTGTTGCCATCTTCAAGTTTGACAACGGTGAGTTTTTCCTCCAATTTTTTTGTCCTTTCACTTTCACATTTTAGCAATCTCTGATTTTTACCGTCTCTTAAAATTTTCATTTTCTTACTCAACAGGTCTGCACATTCCCTTTTCTTTCATTACTATTTTTCATGTGTTGCAATTCTTGACGCAGTGGACATTGGTAAAGTTTCTCTCATCTTTCCTTTGATTTTCATATTTCCTTCTTTCACTTACTTTTTGTGTTACTCATACATGCATGCTCCATTACTCTATTCTTACACTCATGATGTTCTATTTTTCATAGACTAGAGGCATAGTTTAGACCAGTTTGGATACCAAATAATTGGTGACTTCCACACATTTGAATTTTAGGTAAATTTTCCTTAAACCTTTGCTTTAAACTCTCCTTTCTTTTTTGTTGGGTCTCTCAATCTTTCACACTTACCATAAATTTCAGATTTATTCCTTCACTTAGTATCACCATCGTGCTTAGTGGAAAAAAGACACTTCACATCAGTTCGAAAGTCTACAAGGTAATATTAAACACTGCTTTGAAGCTATGACTTGTTAGAAATTTTTTTATCTATATGGATGTGAATTGTTGTGCTATTATGATTTTTATGGGAAAATTGAGGAATTATATGAAATTTGGTTGGTGGTGTTGGGTGTTTTGGAATGGTTGTTGTTGGTTGGGGTCGATGTAACGGTATTTTTTTAAAAGCATTGTGGTTGTCTATAGTGTGTTGGTTGGCTGTTTGGAGTTAATTGGTTTATATGTTGGAGCTTCCTCGTTGACGTTTTTAATTTATTTTAATCGACTTGGAGTTGTAATGCAAACTATTAGTGGTTTATTATTGGTTGTTTAAGTGATGAAGTATATAGGACTAATTGTTTTTTGGACTTTTGTAAGTCATGTGGAGTCTTGGGTTTAACTCATTATCTGGTCGAACAACTTGTTGCTGTACATTTCGCATGTAAGATGTGAAGTGACTGATGTAGTACGGGGGTTGTTTGGTCGCTGGTTATGTTTGCCTTTGGGCGTTTAATGTACTCAGCTAATTAATCTTATTCTATTTTCACTCTTATGAAAATGTGATTTTTTAGCTAAGTTATGTATGAGTGAAGGTATTAACTTGTGAGTAAATATTTTCTGATTTAGGTTATTGTGACTTGGCTATATTACAATCTCAAAACATAGAGAATGGACTGCAAGAGTCAAGTAAGCAGAATTCTTATACTTGGATTTACACAAACTGTTAGACTAAAATTAACTTTCTGAAATTTTGCATGTTTTGTTATGAAAGTAACTTGGGAAAAAAATATCGGTCACATATTTGCATTACTAATGAAATCTATATAAAAGAGAGAAAATGTTTTTCGACATGTATTGTATAGACATGATCTTTTTTTATCATGTTGTCTCTGAATTGTGAAAAAGAGCAATATTGAGAATCTGAAATTTATGCATTGGTTTATAAAGATCCTCTAACTTTGTTTTATTTTTTTGAGAATGATCTGAAAATAATTTTGGAACTTTGTGTTATATTGATATGGCTCTAAAAATTTTTGGTATGGCATACTAGATTTGAATCTAACTCTGCTCTGCTTTGTCTCTTCTCTAGTTGGGTTGATATCAACTTCTGTATCTCTAAGTGCACCTACTTTGAAAACAAAGTAGTTATTATATAGACTTTCTTGTATGCATACTCAGGACTCAGAGAATTATTAAGGGAAATGTTCACCTTTGTTTATACTTGGTTTGGCCATTTGGATTAGCACAACCCTACCATGATAGTTAAACATGATCTCTGAGTTGTAAGATGCTCTATTTTAATATGATGATGATAATTTAAAAATTATCGCTATGTTACATTTAAAAATATATTTTGTTTTGCATATTAATTCTGAAAAATAATTTTGCTCTACATACTATATTATGTAAATGCTCATATTTGCATTCTAGTATATGTCATTCACTTACTGAATTATGGATAACTTGCTTTTTTATCTTTAAATATTTTTCAGATGATATGGATATCTCAACAGAGGATCAAAAATATAAGTTGTAAGTAAGACTAAGCTGATAGAGTACAACTATTGATAGAAAGAATTCTGATATCTATTAGATGTGGTTATGTATTTAGTTTAGTAAGACTTAAAAGAATTTATTAGATTATTATGTTGATTAATAAGGGACGAAGTAATTGTAAGGGAATAAGTAAAAATTATTAAGTATGATTAATAAGGGAAGAAGTAATTATAAGTGGCCGGAAGCAACTAGGGTTTAGGATGATCGCGATCGAGTACTGGACGTACGGTACACACCAACAGATCATCACGAGATTGTGGTCATAATTTATACCTTTAAATTCCTGCGCGCAACCTGACAGTGTCAATATAGGGCTATTTTTAAGGAAAGATTAAAAAGGGAAGTTGTCATAATATATCATGTTAGAAAAAGGTCTGTATTCATCTTGGAGGTGCACTTATCTTGCATCAGTACTATAAAAAAAAAATTGAGTATTTATGATATTTTAATTATAATTATAAATATTATTTTTATTATAAATAATTTTTTTAATTGCAATTAAATGTTATAGATATCCATTTTTTTTTTAGTGTGCTAAAGATAATATCAAATTTATAATTTGATTTACTTATTATTTTTTCCTAATTTGATAATTATAAAAATTAAATCATCTCAAACTTTGTCTATATATATAATCTTTCCTGTATCAAATAGTACTCTATAGGCACTAATAAATATTGAAAAATTATTTTATATGTAAATTATCTTCCTAATTTCTCCTTAGACATTAGTTCTTAATTAAGAATTAAAATAAATTTTACAAAAAAATAATAATAACTCTTAAATGACAATTGTGTTTATTCCCGTCGGGAAGTATTATGTTAACTTCTAGACTGGCTATTTCATAACATGCATGCATATATAATTAGATTTTGATAGTGAATAAATTGAAAACGAAAACAGAAAACGGACAGTTTTATTAAACTACCAACATATAATGCCACCAAATTTAGCTAAAAAGGGGTACAAATTGCTTCATATGCAGCTGCATCAAGTTTCATTTCATCAATTTGCTACCCTACATGCATTAACATTTAAATTTAAAAATCGAAAAAAGAAAAAGCAAAAACAAAGTTTGAACTGGAAAAAATAAACATATATGTATTTACTTCACATCGATTGGAGTATTATCCCTTCCAACTACTGGACAAGCTCCACTGGTCTGAATTAGTCGCCGACGGCACCCCATTGCCGCACTTGGCAACAGTCCTCACGCTCTCTATTAACGCTTCGGTGCGAGCATCCTGCGACAAAATCTCCGACAACTGCTCCGGACTAATCACAAGCTTCACTTTCCAAACTCCAGTGCTATTATACCTCGGAACGACTTCCGGCTCCGAGAACCGCTTCATGATCCCTTGGTTGTCACACGACGACATGCGGTATGGTGTCGCTAAAACATTAGACGATGAAGAAGACAAGTAATTAGCGTTAACGACGGTCGTGTCGTCGGGTTGGTCTGACTCGGAGCCATCGATCATGTTGTTGTTGTTGTTGGTAGTTATGGGCTTGTAGGGGTTTAGAGGGAGGAGATAGTAGAGTCGGCCGGAGTGGAGCTCCTCGTTGTGGAGGAGAGGCGGCGCAAAGAGGCTCCGGCTTCGGAAAATGGCATGGCCGGGGAATTCGTTGGTTATGCACTCTGCAGTGATGGGTGCGTAGAGCTCCATGATGCCGCCATTAGAGGTCACCACCTTCACCATTTCTTCCATCCCTCCAAACCCTTTGAAAACACAATTCCCCATTGATAAATGATGTTTGAAGATCTTGAAGAGGAACATATATAATAAAGATAATAGATTTGAGAGGAGGGATTCGTTTCTTGATCGGCTTAATTTCTTGCAAAGGCCATGAGCAGCAGACACAAGTATGCTTTCCCTTGCAACCTAAAAAACTCATGGACGAAATGGGTTGTTTTCATGTTTTAAGTTACTGGTGGTCCCACCATTTTGTGTACTATACAGTGGGACCCTTAAAAATAATTATCATTGTTCATGCACCGTTGATATAGCCAGGCTCGTTTGGAACTGGATGAGATATTTGACCACGATGGTGGATGATGATGTACACACTTATATGCATCATGCATGCATGTGTATCGATGGTCAAACCCATCATCATGTGCATGCCCATAACTTTTTTTTTTTTTTAGCCTGGCTTTGTAAAGTGGACCCACTTTTTTAGGCTTTAAAAGAAGGGAAATTTTCGGCTCTTTCTTCGTGGACTTGTAAAGAGAGTTGGAGTGTGGCCCACCATTTATTTGTTTGATGCTTGAACTGCAAGTCCGCAATTGAATGAATTGAATATAGCCAACACGTCGGCGTATATTAATCCCTTGTTTAGAGTATGGGATAAGGGGAGGGAATGGAGACAAACTAGATTTGGACTTGTAAACGGATCGGACTCAAAAACATGGGCATGTTTTTGGGGCATGTATCATACTAAATTCGCTACATCATAGCATAATATATATATATATATATATGTGAGAAAAATAATAGTTGCAATTTAAATGTTTCGAAATGGCTTTAAAAAGTCACTAAAAATAAATAAATTTTTTGTGATATCAAATTTTGTCAAAAATAATAGGAAACAATATCGTAAAAAATTATTTTTAACAAAAACAGTTATTTTGATTGTAATGATTTGATTATTTATATCTATTTTTCTTGTAGTGAGGGAAGAAATACGAGATTTGCATGAAAAATTAATTTTTTAATAATAAATTTAATTTTTTTTAAACGATTATATGTCTTAACTTATATAATTTATAATTATATATAATATTACTCCATAATTAAATCCATGATATAGCCGACCCATTACATGGATGGACTCCAATTACATGAGGCCGGTCCGGGTCTATCCTGTTAGTTCCCTTGTAAAGCCCCACCACTCTCCTTACAGCTAGCTTTCGGTGACACTCAAGTTTACTTTGAATTTTCTTGTTTGGTAATGATGATGATCTAACGCCATTAGATCCACACTTTACATTAATAGTTTTCAGGATGCTTGCTTTGGACCCGTGAAGATCATCATGAGAATATGCTTCATATTTAGAAATTGTAGTAACTTTTTATTGATATTACCGTTTGAGTACATGACAAAAAAGACCAAAATAAAGACATATCTGCCGGGATTAAAAATTTTCCCGGCTTAAGACATCTTTTCTTATAATTAGAAGCTGCTTTTCGTGCTGCACTTACGGTTGGCCAAGTGCATATTTGAATTAAATTGGAAAAAAGGATTAGCTTGAACTCAGCCAACCCTAGAAAGGCCCGAATTACATGTACTAAGTAAATGATATTGGCTGGAGTCTTCTGGGGTTTTTTTCTTTCTTACCATGAAAGTGAACTGAGAAACAGGCAAATGAAATTAGAGCTCAAATTAATGTTTTAGCTAAAATGAAATCATGTCAATGAAATTTGAGACCGACAAAAATCTCAGACCTGCTGGAGGGTGGCTCTAGCTAGCTACTGAGCTGAAACCAGCTACTCGGCCAATCGTGGTTTTGAGGGATATAATTTCCATCATTATCCAACCTTTTGTCTTAGCAACTAATAACGGCTTATTAATGATGCAGGGGTGGCAAAAGTACTTAAACTTTGAAGTTATCGGTTATATTTAATTATCTGTCCAGCAAGATCACCATCAACGTCTTCCAGTAATTAAGACGGTGATAAATTTTGAAAGGGCATGAAGGAAATTCTCTCGTCTTCTTTTTTTGGTTTCGCAGTCTTTTATATCTCGTAAAAAGTTCTCTCAATTAAAACAACCAATTAAGTGGATTTTTTTTTTATGAGCAAATTAGATTAATAAACATTAAAAAATATAATAGCAAAGGGTGAGAAACCACAATAAAACCCTAAAGAAAATATTAACTGTTGAAGCGTGTTTTATATTAACTGTTACAGCACTCTTGATACCATCGAAAATAGAAGAAGTGGTGACTGCAACCATATCACCTTCGATGTCAAAGTTAGAATCATTAAAACCGAGCTAAGGAAGAAAGAAGTAGCTGAAAGTAATGGCGAGAGTGAGAGAATGAGGAACCTCTTTCTATAGTCAGCATTTTACCCTTTATAACCAATCCCTTGTCAGGCATTCTTGTTGTAATGATCACTTCCTATTCTAGATGGCATGATATTGTGTGGCCAGTACTAGGGACTTGACCCCGAGGCTGGCCACACGACCTAGCATTTAATGTAGCCAATCTTGTATGTGACAAGAACCTGATTGATCTTTCCCTCATTATTGTGTCGAGTTTGGAAAGGTACCTTTATTTGTTTCCCTCTTCTCAGGTTGGTCTGAGCCACTTTTCCTATAACCACCCACTCAAAAATTCATCTCATCGTTGCACATTCTAATGCCTTAAAAATTGGTATAACTATTGCATCCCCAAGTCAATCTTTCCCTTAGGGCTCCCAAACCGTCACCTCTCCCTTAATTATTATCCCGTCTTGCTCTTGTACTGGCCATTACTCCTCTTCACTATATGCTTTTCTATCCCAATGTCCTTCTTTCTAACTCTGACTCTTCCTTTTTGTCGCTCCCTAGATCTACTTTTGACGGCCTCCAAGAATGTTTTTTTATATGAGTCTCCCTCTTACAATGGGTACACTACAACAAATAGTAGTTTTTGTTGCCAAATTTATTTCCGATAACATAAATCACACAAGAAATATCCAAATTTTGGCCTACTGACACATGATTTCCCGCACTTTTATCTTTAGGAAGAATAAAGTACTTATTCTGGCATATAGAAGATCTCCAGAAAATTAAGTGTCCAAATTAGCCAAATCGGTAAGGAAAAAGTCCTAATCCAAAAGACTTTTACAACTCCTAAGCCAAATTGCCAAATCGTCTTACCCACTTTTTTTCTTCTCCCAGCTCCCATTTTCTTCTTCCCCATTCCACCTTTCACCCTAACCTGCAATTTCAACCACTCGAGAGTGCATTCTATTCGACCTTTTCTTTTGCATCCATGCTTCCGACGTCTGCGAGAGCTGTTACAATGCTTGATTTCACTTTGGCCTTGGACTTGATCTTCACCTCCTCGTACAAAACCGGCGTTGTTGCTCTCCATCTTCGGCCATTTTCCCAACAAAATCCGGCCATCGTCGTTGGTTTGAGCTCTATTTCATTTGCTGGTTTGTGTCCTCTTCCCTCTTTCTCTCGCTCTCTTTCTCTATCTCTCCATTTTCAGTTTTATTTTCTCCAGGCCTTTTTCAGTTTCACAAGCCTTCTCTTTTCTCTCTCTCTCATCTATGTTCTTTCTTCCCTCGCCAATCTCTCCATTTTTGTGTCTCTCTCACCCGTCCAGCGATGAAGGTTAGTCAAATCCGTACTTTCTGCGATTCCAGTTGTATTTATGTTATATTCGATTTCTTCCTCATTCGTTTAGATTTTCACTTATAAAACTATGTTTTTTGGCTCCTTTCGTTTGCAGTAAATCAGGACTTTATCCATACTGGTAATTTATTCGGGAATGAATCGTAAATATGTAATTTTTGCAATTTTGGCTACATTTTTATATTAATTTACATGTAATGTATTTTTCTAATGTGATTATAACCTTGACTGGTGTACCTTTCTTCAGTAAGGAGGATTTGATCTGGATATGACCCTATATCACTGAGAATATAATTGCAATGCGGTTCCCTATTGGGTAAATTCCCCTCTGGAATTTTTGGTTATGTTGAGGTAAACCATTTATCTGAACCGCACACCTGAGTCTGCTCGTCTTGTTCAATTATACTCAAGTTTTTTAACTTTTTTTTTTCTTTCTTAGTTTCACATCAGTACTTTGGTTTTAATGTAAATTGAGAGTGGAATTTACTAATAGATGTATGTATTGATTTGTTGTTTCAGATCAGTATTTTGAACTTAATATAGATTAACCATTTGTTTTCATGGTATATCTATACTCCTCGGGAATGCATGCAATTGTAAGATTTTGCTTCCTTTTCTTACTAGAATTACTCATTTGTAACCTGCTAGTTTGCATATCAATTCCTTTGCCTTTTTTCAAAGATTAGTGGAACAGGGAATTCAACTATTTTAAAGAGTAGGGTAGTTATTCGATGGATAAAAATTTACACTTCATCAAGGTTTCAGATCCTCTGGAAGAAGGCTGTAGACTTGGCCCAGGTACATGTGGCAGTCAAGTATGGTTGAAATTTATATTTTCTACATGTATATATATTATGTATATTTGTTGGGAGAAATAATAATGAAATTCTCATTTTACATTTTACTTAGTTAAAAGAATATATGTTGTCAGGGAAATGCTCGAAAACATGTCATTAGAACCGACCTCATTAGTACCATAAACAGCTCTGGCAGCATTTGAAGATAGGAGTAACAGAGAAGTTGAATGTAAAGCTGGAACACAAGACGCAACTTTGTTTTTTCTTGTATTATCAATAGCCATTTTCTTACAACTTTTCTGTTCTTTAGGATAACAATTAGAGCAATTTTCCAAAAGACCAAAATGAGAAGTACTCTTTCATCATTTGATATGCATATGATGCTTACACTTGTAACTAATTCAGTCTCATTATTGTTCATGTCGTAAAATTAAATATATTCCATTGCTTTTGATTTCAAGGTGTTGTATGTTGTCTATTGTGTAGTGTTCAATTGTGATCCACACTTGAATGACACCAAAGAGTTGATCCATTAATTGAACAAAAGTAATGGTTTATTCAAATTTGTCAGAATCATGAGAGAGAAGTTTCAAGAGGTTGTGGCAAGTATGTATTGTATATAATTATTTAACGTGAATTGCTGACATACCTGAGTTGTCAATTATTTATGTAAAGAATGATATTATTATTAATTAGGCATTTTTTTTTTAGGGAAAGGAGGTGGTGTTTAGAATTTGTCTTTGAAGAGCTTTCTTTTTTTGTATTAATTCAATGCTTCCAACTTAATTTTCATGAATTTTCTCCGAGTTTTCATACATTTTATTAGGAGATGATAATGTATTCTTTCATTTGGAAAATCTTACTTAATTTTGATATTTTTTTGGATGAAATGCTGCCATTGACTATTTATGTAAAAATATTTTCTTGATTCTTCCAACCAGACACTACGTGCAAAGGGCATACGTGCCATATCTATATGGTCCCAAGGGTAAAAGATATGAACCATGCGGGCATCAAAGTTAACAAAGAGCTCCAACAAACTATGTATTCATGAACTACATGAAATTGTATGCTTTAAACTCTTAAGTCAAGTTAGATTAATACAATACTGATAAAACTGATATTTTGTGTACTGGGCTTCAAAGCATGTTTAATGTAAATATAGGTATGTGTTAGTGACATCCAATCACACAATAGACCTTTGATTGAATATATATGCATATGGATATATATATATATATATATATATTAACATGACTGCAATATATGTATGAATATATTGACTTGGTAATATGAGTTAGGCAGATCCTTGAAATATTGATGCATTTAATTGTATGAGAAAGTTACTTACTAATATTCATGAATAGGTTAACAGAACTGTAAAGTTTCAAATTTCATTAGAGAACTAACATTTAGCAAAATTGATATATTTTAGACTAGCTAGCATAAGCTATTGAAATCTAATATAAAGTATGATTAAGAAATGTAAATTTCCAACAATTTTCTAACTTCCTCAATTCGGAGAACTTTTTATTACATTAATAAATATTAATATTGGAACGTTTGACAATTATTTGCTGTCCAAAATGAAAATTCTGGTAGTGCAAATTGCTCACCCAAAAATGTAATTCTAGATTTGGTGTACCCAACAGGAAATACAAGCATTTCGGACACATCAAATTTGCAAGAAATGTTTATTTTTGATAATTACATAGAGCAGCAACAATAAATTTTTGACATTTCCGTTTGCCAAAAATATACACCCATCCAACTCATCCCCTCCACGAGGCACTTGTTCTGACAGAGTTTTAAGTTATTCTTACAAATAGTAATGCAAGAAAAATTTATGTATTTCGAACATTTTACTTAGTCCCGAGAATTAATACTTTCTTAGGCCAATTATTTCTAAAGAGCATGTTGTGAACGAAAAATGCCAGAAAAATGTATTTCTGGTTATAAATTACCTTATTTTGGACCAAATGTCTCTCAGGAAAAGCACTTTCTTTTGTAGTGGTATGTGTAATCTATGGTCGTCGACCCCGCTACCCACAACATGTTGTGCCACTCATTTAGGATCCCAAATTCTGTGGCCTTGGAGGTTCTAGCGCCCAAAAGTAGGGCCATTGATCACGAGTGTAATGCCAGGAATGTTACTCTATATGCTGACATGTTTTTGCATGGTGTGAGGTTCCCTTTTTGCCACCCAGTCCACGATGTTCTAGACTTATTAGGCCTCGCTCCAACTTAGGTGCATCCCAACACCTGGAGGATCTTGAGGTCCTGCCGCATGGCATAAAGCATGGTCTTGGCATCCTTTGGGGAGGAGTATTCGGAGTTGACCTCTCAGGATTCCCTATTCACCCACGCGATCCCATCCTAAAGGTTGTATAGGAATGTCTGCAGCTTTCGCTCTCATCCAAAGTTTCGAAGTTCTTGACCCAAGGCATGCCACTCCAATGCCAAGTAGTGCTAAAACAATTTTTTCTTAGTGTTGAGCAAATGATAGGAGTTCTCGCCTGGAGAAGTTGCTACAAAGGGTTCAATCCTCACAATAGGAAGAACAAGATTGACATGTTTGAGTACGAGTAGAGTCGCATTCAATTAGTGTACTCTCGAGTCTGAAAGCAACCTCTTTCAACTAGTGTACTCTCGAGTCTAAGAGCAGCCAAAAGAGGTTGGGACTGACGTCCTCCTAGTCGAGGACAAGACTACTCAATTCCTCATTGTGTCCAACCAATCCCATATGGTGGGCTATGACTTGTTAAACTCATACTCAGCTTTGTGTGGGGTGAAATAGCCATCCGAGGGTCCATCAGGCGAAGGCATCATGGGGCTAACACCTCCCCTAACTTGAAGGGATCCAATAACGATTTAGTGCAACCCAGAGCTTCTACGCAGTAAGTGATGACCACACCTCTTTGTGGTTTCTGCTGATGGGATGCCCCTCAAGCTTACCTCTATAGAGGGTCTTTCGCGCAACAACATTGTGATACTGAGTGAAGATGAGTCTTCGACGTACACATTATTAGTCAGTTTGATAATGAACCAAGACACCTCATTGACCGTGAATAGTGGCCTTTCCATACAGCTAGAACAAAGGACAGCTAATGACTCTAGGATCGAGGAGTTTGTGATAGTGTACATATCTGATAATCTTTCACTTTTTTTTGGAGGTTCAAAACCTCAAAGCGAGGATGACGCCTCGTCCTCTCGCCCTTCAAGTACTGGTGCCAATAAGGCTAGGATTGAGGCGATCTGCCAGATGGTCAACCGGCTTAGTCGTATTATGTCCTCGTTGAGGCTTCCTTCCCCATTCCATCATTTTCATGGGTGGTTCGACTTTATGTTTCAACTTTCTAACAATTTCTCATTTGGTAGGAATTCAAATTTCTAGTGCCAAGAACATGGAGTGTTAAGCCAAGGTGGAGTAGGAAGCTGATGCTTTAGACAATTTGGGGGGATGGGTGTACCACGACATGTTTCAATTCAGGGTGATGTTGGAGCTTGCCAAGAAGGCCTATGACGAGAATGAGGATGAAAATAGGAACTCGCAAAAGATCATCAACAATTTTTGCAAGAAAAAAGCCAATCATTATGCAGAGAAGGAGGTCCTTAGACAGGAGGCATCTCATCACGAGTTTGTCGTTAGGGCACCTACGGAAGAGAGAGCATTAGAGAGAATGGGTGTGCCATCTGGAGAAGGAATTGAGGGAGGCCTAACAGGGTTTCTTGGGTTATGTACCTCGCTAACAAAAGTAGATGATGTTCTCCACGGCTTGGACGTAGGCATCAAGGAACTCCAAGTCTAAAATGTCGTATTGGTGGTGAAGAATGCGACGCTTCATAAACACAAGGAGAAGGCCAAAGGCTCGTATATAATGCTAGCATAGCCCCATTTGCAATTCGAGGAGTTTAGCTCCCACAAGATATGGATGAAGAATTTGGAGGCTGAGCTTCCCACTACTAATAAAAAAACTCGCTCGAATCATGCGCAAACTCATGGTAGTCGAGCGACTATGTAACCAAGTTTGGGATCTCAGGTACTACTGAGTGCTGGATAAGCAAAGGGGAACACCTGAGAGAAGAAAAATTCACTCAATTCTCTAGGACATGACTTGATGCTTGATGCCTTCCCCGACCTAACTTCCCATCCTTGATTGTATAAATGTCTTTCTTCAACTCATCTAAGAGAAAGGATTTCGCACTCAGTAATACTTGTATATATAATATATTTGATTTTTGTCTGTCTTTTCTTCGGTACTTTTCACTTTCTTGTATACCCCACTTTCCTTTCAGCTCACTCCACTCATGGCTCAATCTACTTTATTTGTTTGTACCCATAACATGACTACATCGACCTAAATAACTAGGCAGGATCTAGTATTGATAGTGTTTTGTGGCTAGGAGGGACTAGATCACTTAAGAGAGTTGACTCATTCTTCGACTGCTGAGTTACAAACTTACAAGCATGGAGCAACATCGTCCCAAAGAACTATGTAGGATCAGGAATTGATCGTGTTGTGTGGTGATTAGTTACCAAGGTGCAATAATGAAGCATCAACCTAAATAATAATGTGGGATCTAGAATCGACTGTAATGGGTGGCGAGGAGGGACATAGACACTTAAGAGAGGTGTTCCCCCTTATGACTATCAAGATAAGAGTGCGGAGCATCGTCCTAAAGAAGTAGGAGGCATTTGGAAACGACTGCACTAGGTGGTGATTGATAGCTTCATTTAGTTGTACACATACATGATACACACAAGCCCCACTTTTTATTAATCTTATCACTTGTTCTTTACACGAGAGATCTTTGTACACAAAAGGAAAAGAAAATTGTCAGTCATCCAAAAGCATCTCGGTTCTTCGAGCTTCTCACTTGGCAGAGGTTTGGATGACCTTGGTCGAAAATGTTTGACTCATATCCTCCCACTACTCAAACTTAAACTTGCTGCATTTCTCACCTCTCAACTCTCAACTCTTGAACATAATATTCTCTTGTCATCACTTCCTCATTGTGGATCACTGTTATGCCCTCCTCCATTGGGAACTTCAACTTTAAATGATATTTCAAGTCGCCAGTTTCAGGTAATTGAGAGTTGACTGCCCAATTATGTTATTGTACGAGGAAACCCGTCTGGTCTTGGTGAACTGGAAGGATTCATCTGAAAATAGGTTCTATTACTTCCTCAGCTAAGAACTCCTTAGCTAGTAATGAATTCACCTCTTCTATGACCTTAGGTTTTAAAAGATTGAGGCATTCTTTAGAATTAATAGGTTCTGGTGTTGCAAATAACCCTTGATAAAACTATTGAAAAGAATATGCAATTTCCTCTAACATCTTAGTAACGTACCCTTCTTCTTGCTTTATGGCCTTAATAGCATTTTTCTTTTCTTTTAGTTGACACAAGCATGGAAAATTTTTTTGTTTCTAACACCATCTTGAACTCATTTCTATTTAGCTTGCTATTTCCGCTTTATGTTATTTTCCTCTAGCAACTTGTCAACCTCTCTTTTAGGGCAGTAATCGAGTCGAGTCAAGTCGAGTTTTAACTTACCAAGCTTGAGCTCAACTCAAAATATTTGAGCTCGAGCTCGAGGCTGAGCTCGAGTTTTTATTTATTCTTTGTTCAAACTTGATTCGATAAACTAAATTTCAAACTTGAGTTCAAGATCGAGCTAGTCTCACAAACGAACTAGAGTATCGAATTTTTTTTTTATTTTTTGAATAAAATTTATAAATAAACAAATCAATAATAAAAAATTAATATTTAATATATAACTAGTTGATATTAATTCATTATAACAATATGTTATATGTTTGTAAATATTATTAATAAATACAAATAATATGATAGCATATACGTATTTCACATACTTCCCATGTACTAATATATTAAATTATTAAATTTTATAGACTAATTATTGTACAAATTATAAATTAACTATGAAGTATATTCAAGTAATGAGATTACATATTACATATTTAATTATAAAAATGCTATATTTATATTATTAGCAATACATATATATAATGTATATGTGTATATATTTATCAATATATAAATAAATTTTAAAGGAGTCGAGCTAACAATTCGACTCGAGTATAAATGAGTGAGTCTTAGGCAAGTTGAGTCGAGTTTTGTCGGGTATGTATCATTTACTAATCGAGCAGATATCTGCTTTTACGAATGAGTTTTTTTTTTTTACAAGTCGAGTTCGATTTGAGTTTAACCGAGCGAGCTATCGAGTAGTTTGGATCATTTACAGCCCTACTCTCTTTGTTTCTATTCAATGCAATCAGTTAGCCTTCTTGTGTTTGCAACTTGCAACTTTGAAAACTCTTTTAACTTCTTAAGAATGAGACCCCTATCATTCAATGCATCCTTACTCTTCCACTGCATTAGAGAAGACTTACAATTTTGAAGCTCTTTTATAATTACTGACATGCCTACTTGAGCCAACCTCGAATTATTCCAACTATCCTTAACAAAAGACTTTGCACTCTTCCCTCATGTCCCAACTCAACTCATATATAAAAGGCCTCCCTTTATTAAGTCTATATATTGTGTTCTGGAAAACTTCAATCATTAGGACAATAGATAGAAATTTTGAACAATCAAAATAGACACATAATATCCATTAAAAAAATCAATTTGAAACTTATTACCAAAGGCCCTATCCAACATTTCTTTAGTAAAGCTCTGCCTCTCCCTATTATTACACCAAGTGTTTTTTCAACCTTTAAATCTCATGTCTCTCAACTCACAAACCTCTATAACCAATCTAAAATTCTCCATCTGTTGATGGGGACTTAGCGCAACACCTTGGTTCTCGTGTTAGTCAAGAATTTTATTGAAGTCCTCCACACACAGCCACGCTATCTCCCTTTCTGGCTTCAAAAGTTTCATCAAACTTCAACTCTCAATTCTTAGAGCAGGATTTGGGTTACCATAAAACCCAATTAGCATAACCTTTTTATTCATCTCTCATACAAGAACCTCAATAGAAATATGGTGTTGTGAATAACACTCAAGAGTAACCAAACTATCACTATGTCAGCTAAGCCCCCACTCATACCCTTATTGTTAACCACAAAACTGCAATCAAACCTTAACTTGTTCCTCACACACTCAACCTTGTTTCTTTTGCTTTTCGTCTCCATGAGGGAAACAAAATGTGAGCTCTTAGTCTGCACCAGAAGGTGAAGTTCAAGAACAGTCAAGAGTTCACAAGCCCTTGGTAATTCTAATCGAGACAATTCATTTCTAGTGATGGAGCTGCAATGCAAACTTCGTCACTTATCTTGAGTCCATTTCCAACTATTTGCTATTCCCTACCTTAATCTTCTTTAACATTGGAACAACTATCTCTTGTGAAAATACCAGCTCTTTCTTTTTTCTTCCCTTTCTTGAACATCTTGTATTAATCATGTTGGAACTAACCATTTTTCTAGGTCTATTTTTCCACGACAGTTTCCTATCATCTCAAGATCCTTTAACTAATTTTTCTCCCCATTTTCAAAATTCCTATCCACTGAGTCACCCTCTTGACCTACCTAATATTTCCTCTAATGACTTGAAACAAGTCTGTCGCTGTACCTCTTCACTACAAAGGGGTTAGAATGCATAGGTGTTTCTTTAAGCCATGAACCATATTGTATTGAGGTTTATCCACTACCTAATTCTCAATTAGCTACAGAAAACGGCCCCTCCCCTTGTGTTTGATCATACCACATCTAATTCAAAAGGATTGCAATCTATCATACTTGAAAGATAGCCAATTATTCTTCTCCCTCACTCAAATCCTTTTACCTCTTGCCAAAGGTGCATAGAAATCCAACTCCACCTAAACATGTAGGCACTTACCCCAACCCCAACCTTCCTCATTCACATTAACACTAATCACCTAGCCAAGATATGAACAAATCCTCATTTCCACCTCTTTATTCATTTCACATAAGGGAAGATTGTGGATTTGCACCCAAAGTGGCTCATAATTGAACCTGATCTCATTCAAAGGAATGGAACCATCAAACTCATGAATAGCAACAATATCTCTATAAAAAATCCACAAGCTACCTATCATATTTTTGTCCATATCCGATTGATGTTGAAACTCAATTAGAAATTTGTAATCACCTACTTCATTAAAAGTCACCCATCTTGTCAACTTCCACACTAATGACATATTGTTCGTAAAAGCTTCTCCATTGATACCTTTCTTAGAGGCAATTAAACTAATGAGGCAGTGTTTACCTCTGATTTCATATTCCCTAACAGCTTCATTTGATAAAACCACCATCTCCTTCTCTACTTCAGTCAACTGTAGCCCTTTCCACCTTTTGAAAAGATCACTCTCGTCCATCTAGTTGAAACAAGTGCATGTAAAAGCATGCAAAGTAATTGTAATATTCAACTCTCAGTTCTCACTAAGAGACTAATTTTTTGTATGACTACAAAAAAACTCACACTTTACTCTCTCAGAGAAAGAGAAGGACTCAAGAATTTTAGATATTGTTAAAAGAGAATTTCCATATTTTAAAAATATTTCAAGAACTTTTCAATTTTTTTGAGATCAATATTATCTTTTAACAAGTTTTATTTGAATTTGAATGATAACTATTAGTTGTTTTTTAGAATAGCTATTAGAATTTGAATAATAATTATTAGTTGTTTTTTGCCCAGGCAAGGGCCATGGCCCCCTAGACTCAATGTAATTTTACGAATGTTTATGTTAGTTAAACTTACTGAACATAAATCCTCAATTAACATTCTTATTTGTAGACAAACTTCTCGGCTCTCTCTCGTTCTCTCTCATCCTTCAGTGCTCTCTATCTCGCATCTCCACCATTTGTAGCTGTCTCCGAGGGAGGGCGGAGCTCTTGCTCCTCCCTCCCACCCAACCCTATGCGCCTCCCTTTACTTGTTTTCTTTTAGTTTTTCTAACTTTTTTTCAAATTTTTTTAGTTTTATGTCCACAATCCAAGAAATCTCCGATATCCTGCTTGCCAGGCCTTTTCAACCATCATGCGTCGTGTTTCCAAAGTCTACAGTCACCGATCTATGGAGGGGGCGAAGTGGAATGCCTAGACGTGTGTCACATCAATCTCACGCATGGGGGGATGCCCGCGTGACACCCATGTGCCGCCGCACCAAATGTGGTCCTTTGCCGCCATGCACAGCACCTTTGGATTCAGCAGTCTCGATTCTTGTAAAAGCGGTAGCCAGTTTTCTCCCTAGAGTGGCGCATGCTCCCCATGCGTCACCATAGCCGATAGTGATCCTTCTCTAGTGCATCAGTTTTTCTTTCAGTGTTTTTTTTTATTTTCCCAACCAAAGATCAAATGTTAATGGATGTGAGAATCCTCTACAACCAAACCAGTTCAATAGAACGCAGCGCATCTCCCCTCACTGCGACTTCTTGTCGCAGTTTAATAGTTTGTTTATCAGATTATTTTAAAATCGATTTAAGCGATATCCCTTCATTGTGATTGGTGGGAGCTACACTTGTAACTCTGAAATCATTTTTTTATTTTGGCATCTACTGTGTTTTTTTTTTTTTTTTTTAGGATGATTGTTAAGAATTATCACCTTACTAAACTTTGTATTCTTATATTTGTTTTAACTAATATATGCTTGTCTTTAGAAGAAAAAAAAAGGAATATAAATCCTTACTTTGCGAGTTTTGGCATAAGCAAAAAGGTTAAGTCAACAAAAAAAAATGTTGTGTATATGTCAGTAATGGTGATCATTCATATTTGCAGGTCATATTGGCATTACAAGAAAATTATTTATTCATGACCAGCTATTTTCTGTCAAAATGACTATTTCTTATCAAAATAAGTCTATTTTTACAATAAATAATCATTTTCGCTGTAAATAATCTATCAAGAATACCTTTTTTTTATAATGGAATGTGTCGTATTAGAATATTGAATAATGCTTATTGCAATCCACAGCTGGATACAATACAATCCTAAATGGAACACAACGTTTCCTTTAAATGAAATGTTGCATTCTATTTAGATAAGATACAAGGAGTACTGCATTCCATTTAGGCGAAAGGGGCGTGAATGCTTGCGAAATGGGTATGAACGCTTGCAATCGACAGAGTGATTGCTGAGTGAACCAAAGGAATTAGGACAAATGGAAAGGATTGACATGCAATTTCTTACTTCATAGAAAGTCACTCACAATATTCATCTTCACAATAACTACTACTTCCAACTAGATTTATGGCCCTTTTGGGTCCAAACAAATTAGCAAACAACGATGTGGGATGTGGGTAGTTATATGCCATAAATCTTAAAGCAAGAAAGTATGGGCAGTTAATGTAACATTATGTATAGAGAGTGTAGAGCCAAATCATCTGAAATGGAAACTATCACATGCCATCAACACTTTAATAGAAACTCAGATCTCTTCATTATTGCAATTAAGTTATGGGCCATAACTTTCAATGTTATACATTGCACAACCAACAAGAAATAGAAAAAATGTTCCAGCAAATCATCGAAATATAGCCAGGACTTGAAATAAGAGAGGCGCGAATGGATTTTCTCACAAAACGAAATGCTGGCTTACTAAGGTGCGAGAATCATCAAGGTGGTCTTCGACAAATGGCTTGGTAGAAGCACGGATGGGATTCGTGATTGTTTGCCATTTCTTTAGGTTGAAGATGGTGGAGGGCAAATTAGTCATTTTTCTAATAAAATGAAGGATCATATAGTAATTTTGTATCCTAGATTGCAATACAGTCCACTAAATAGTGGATTGTATATAGCAGTACTCTAGAATATTATATGAATTACTTTAAATATGATATATTTAATTAAATAGATCATACTCTAAAGTCTTCATACGACGCATTTAACTAATGGAAAGTTCTACACAACCTTCAAACTTTCGCACACCATTATTTTTTAATTTTTTAATATTTTTATTTTAAATTTGTTCTTTTTAAACTAATTTAATTTTTTATTCATTAGTTATATATCAAATATTTGATTAAAAAAAAATATATGGTGTGTGGAGGTTGTATGAATATAGGAAGTTATATAGATTTTTTCTTACATAATAGGTGAACGAAATAATCCACATAACCAATATAATAATTTAACTTTTATAGTATTAATCAAAACATGATCCATTCAACCCGTTTCATCCTAGCCAGTTGAGCTCACACGTTTATTTACTTTAACCCAATTAATAAAATTTCGTATGTGAAATATGAATAACTGTATAAATCATTATTACTTACAAATGGATTTATTATAAATATTTTATATCAATATTCAAACTAATAATATGTAATAAAAACAATCAATATTTCTATAAAATATTTCCTTAGTAAAATACTAACATTAACATTAATATTAGAGGACTGCTAGATACACACAAATTCCACAAAAGATCTCACAAACATTTACGTGGCTTATATCAATCTGTTCTTTTTTCTCTTTCTTTTTTAAATTTCTGTACTCACTAGAACCCGCCCCCATCCCGTTCCATTTCAGGGATTTTCTTTCCCGACCCCTGCACTTAGCTTCAATGGCCTCATAAGCACATTATCTATCTTTTTTATTTTTTTGGTTTTTCTATTTCTGCGAACGGTGATTTTATATGCTTAGCAAATAAATTTAGCATCTAAAAGTTAATTAAGGATGGCTCTTTCTGCAACAAAAAACTCAATTTGGCATCTAAAAAGTTCACAACCGCATCTTTTCTTCCAAAATACAGAAAATAAGAGTCTTTATTAAATTCCAAAGGTGGGAAGTTTTCCAAAGAAACTTCCTCTCCAATGTCCACATTCTCATCCCCAAATCCCGCTTTCTTGCTCTTCTGCACCTGCATCAACCTTTAGACCTTTCTAAATTACAAATATGGAACCTGGCAAGATGCAAATGGTACGAGATGGACAACGTCGATGGAGTTGGGGATTTTTGGGAGTAATGAAAAGAAAAAACACAATAAGAGAGAAATGAAAATTAGAAACACAAATAATTAGATCAAAAGATTCATATAAATAATATTTTTTTATGGCATATATGCAAAAGGTATTTAAGCCGTATACAAATAATATTTTATAAAAAAATATATATATTTAAAATTTTACTAACATGCTATTTTCTTTTGTAATTAGTTTGATTTCCATTATTATTAATACTCTTTATAAATAAACGTCTAAAATATAATATTCTTTATCTAAATAGAAACTCATCAACTGACTTTCTATAAGTCTCATGGGTGTTTATTTTTCCCTAGTGGGTATAAAAAGGAAATTTACGCCCGTCTAGGTGTAAGATTTTCTTTATTCGTATTCATGAACTTACTCACGGCTTCAAATTTAGTGAATAAACAGTAATGCATCCGTGATGGATTTTTTTTTTTTTTTTGTTCCTTTTACTTATCAATTCCCAGGCCGGAAATGCATCCAAGGAAACAGCTCGTCACATGTTACCCTAATCTAGATTCTAATCACATGCATTGCCGACCAGAGCAAGTGATAGAATATCTGCTCCGCAGGAACATGTTAGTTTTCCTGGCTGGTGTATCGTTGACTTCCAGCATTCTAAAAATGTTGGCTATAAAGCTGACATCCAGCCGTGGATACCTACGAGAAGGTAATTTCTACACCGTTGGATTTCCTTTCAGAGACCCGGACTCCTCCGACAGGCTGCACCGGTTTGCCGCACGACTTTTCATGGACCCTATGGCCTATTCTATTTCTATCTCACATGGATTTACTCACTCCAAAATGTCGACACCAAGGCCACGACAATAATAACAACTTGAAACGAAAATACAAGTGTTGTAAATATGTGAAATATATTTAGGGGATGATTATTAAAATTCTCTTATATTTATGTATTTTCTTGGTTTATGTATTATCATTTTATAAGTTTATATATTTATTTAATATCAGGTATTTTTCATATTTATAAAAGGGTATTTTGAAGAGTATTTATAGTAGACATAAAATAAATATTAAAAAATAATAATATTTAATTCTTAAAATTTAATTTTAAATATTGTAAGTTTTTTTTTTTTTTTTAATTTGCTTACTAATTTTCTTTGATTTTAAAATAAGAAGGATAGCGTTATTATGCACTTCATTTGTTCGCTTGGTGGGTCTTTAATTTAAATTGTATTTAGATTTTTTTTTGTTTTTTGTTTTGAATATTTTAAATTTTTATTTTATTTTTTTAAAATATGTCGACAATGATTGAAGTGCTTGATATAGCTCATGTTAATTTCTTTTTTTCCAAATGTTTTAATTTCAATTTCAAAATAAAAATTACTTCAACTTTTCATCTAATCACTTATTTTAATTTTAAGCAAAAAATTAAAATTAAAAACCAAAATTAAAAAAAAAAATCCAAAACAAAAGCTAGCTAGCCTAAAATTAAAAATCATAATTTTTTATTCAATTTTTCATTCTACATATATAAAACGAAATATACAAGACATTTTAAAACAAAATCTAAACTTTTTCTTAACCAAACATGCAATAATGATAGAATTATTTACATCCTATATATTTTTATATTTCTTTTCATAAGGGATCCTATATTTCTATTGAAACGAATTAAAAGGTTTCGTCCCTGCAATGATTCTACGTACCTGTATAGTTGAACAACATATTTATCTAAGATAATGATTAGGTTACTATCCTCCTGCTATTTATTTATTATTCTTTTTATATATATAATTTTTTATTTTACTTAATATTTAAGAAAGTAATTATTAGTAAAATTATATATTTTTTTAAATTTCTTCTTGATGATTTAGAATGTTGAATAAAATACTTAAAATAATTAAAAAAACAAAGAATCTCAAATACACTATAAATAATAAATGAATAATGAAAAAATCATAACCCTATCACTAGTACTATCATGGATTAATAAACAGGGAATCGAGGCATGAAGGGAGAACTTGCTTTCCGCACGTGAATAAGCATGCAAAGTATTATTTACTTTCAAGTTCGATGATTTAGTCCAACATAATTCATCAACTTGTCTTCCCTCTCCTAAAGGACTTTTAGTGGAAGGAAACATCATAATCGATTTAAGGAAACATCAATCCAGCCTTAAGTGATCAACCTAAGATCCCCAAAACACAAAAACGTAAAACGTAAGATTGGTTTTTGACACTCTTCCAACTTCTTAACTTTCTTAGCTTAATTATAAGAAATCTGCTATATATATTCACTTTTATATATTTTTTGTATACTCTATTAGTATAATTAGCAAAATAATTATTTTAAATTAAAATGATGACATAATCAATCATATTAGTAGATGTACAATAAAAATAATTGCATATAATTTTTTTTTAATTGTAATTAGGATATGTGTGTTTGTATATATGTATAGAACTTGCATGCCATAAGCCTATAAAATTAACGTGCCCCAATTCTAGCCCATAGTTGGCACGTTACGAGCCAAGTTGATCTAATTTCAGGCCTATTACTTCTAAGGGCCATTATTTTGTCTATATACGAACCTCTTTGTTTTGGTCTATTCTTCAAAGGACCAACCCATCTTTTGGCCCATAGTTTTGTCTTTTCTCTCAGTTTGAAAATTTGACCTATTGTTGGAAGGTCAAGCTAACCTATGATTGGATCATGTAAAGACCGATTAATTATAAAATTTATATAATATATAGATTAAGGAAGAGACCTACTTTATCAAGTTTGAAATGGCCATCCATCATGGTCTTTTCTAATGTCAGGACTTTGGGAGTGGTCTTTTTTAAGCGGAAAGGACAAAGAATGATTATTGTTCATTATTTTTTTGGGGTTGGAAGAGAATTTGACTTATCCCAAATATTGTGTTTACGAATTCGATATACAAAAAATGGACTTAATTTATGTTTACTATAAGAAAAATAAATAATAATAATTCAACATTAACGATAAAAATAATTATTAACTATTAAAATAGACTATTAATAACTAATAAAAATATAACAAATAAGTAGTTTTTTATAGTAACTACTTCAAGTATTATTAAGATTATTTAAAAAGAAATATGCTAGTTTTGGTTTGATATGATACGTTAGATTATAAAATTATTTTATTATAAAATAAGTCTAACAAATTATATAAAATTATGTTAGTTTATATTTTAATATTTTTTTTTTATAATTTCTAAGAAAATATAGGCATGATTTAAAACAAAGGATAAAAGCGAGTTATTAAAGGAGTAATTCTATGAGGTCTCGAGATTGGGACCTTTTTGTGCTCTCGTGGGGTTTTTTAAATAGAAAAAAAAATTAAAAAATTAAAAAAAAATTATATATATTTTATCTATATATATATTTTTATTATTTTTATTAAAGAAATTAAGTACAAAAAAATATAAAAATAATTTACACTACAAAAATGCAAAGGAGCCCAATGTCGGAGCACATAGATTTTCTCTTATTAAAGTGTTCGTATGTGAGATCAAAAAAAAAGAGAGAAAGAAGAGTGGGGAGGAAGGGCGGTTTGGTTTGTTTATGGAAAGGTTGCTCGTGGATAAGATTCGAGATCAGCTGTCATTATCAGCTCTTTCTGAAAAGGTCAAAGTGAGTATAGATTATCTACCCTCCCCAGACCACATTTTCACACAGCCATCCACCATCCCTAGCACACCAATGCTAGTGGTTGTAGGCTTCTAGCATTGGCAGTAACAGACAAAGTAATAAGGATAAAAAAATAGTAATAAGCAAATAAATATTGCAGATTTTCTATCTTTTATAAAATAATAATAATAATAATAATAAGGGAAGGAAATAAAATGATGATTAAAAATAAAAGGAGAAGTTTGACCGATCTCTTCCGTTGGTGGTGGTGACAGTACTCATGATTCCGTTAGTGTTTTAACTTATTGATTATCTGTTTTACACACTCTCTCTCCTCTTCGTCCCTTTTGAATTTGACCATTATAGATGCCGACTGCCACGCTTTCCACTTGTTTTTTTTTTTCGAAGAATACTATATATATTTACAATTTTTAGCTATATTTTTTATTTATAAGATTTTCTATTTTAAAATTTAAATTTTAAAATTCAAATTTCATGAGTTTTAGTATATCAATAAATGACATGTACAAAAATATTTTTATAAATTTTAAAAAATTACATTTAGTATTTTTCTTTTTTATTTATTATAGAATCATCAAATATTGCATTGGTTTCTAACTTATAGTAAGCAGAAAACATTGTATCAATGTGAGTTCTAAGACCTTTTTTTTTTTTTTGAAAAATAGTTTTTTTTATTGAAACTCAAGATACAAAATGCCTATTATGTGATCAACCGATCAACTAAATTACATATTGATAAATAGCTTCTAAATCTTTCAGAAACAATCTGAGAAAATCAAATACTGTCTCTAATAGAGACATTTATCAAGTTTCTCAAAACGGAGAAAACTAAACTTTCAATAGATTATAGTTCGGGAGATTATTTCTTATTTTTTATATTTTTACTATACAAACAAAATATACAATACAACAACATCAACAAAATATACAAACACTTCAACAAAGGCAGTCTACGGTAGTGCATGAACAGCACACGCTACTATAAGAGTGCAACACCGCAGGCCAGGAGGCAACACAATCCCGGATCACCACCGACGGTAGGAGATGATCAACCAGAGGCGAGACTCATCATTCAAACCTCGCGTGTGCTGACAACGCACCTCACCGAACAACAAAAAACTCTCGGCGACGACTGGATCGGCAGACGGGAAAGTCTGTGACACCACGCGTGGTGATTAGTTGGCTTCCACTACCTACAAACCTGCAAGTCAAGCCTCAAAATCTAAAAAACTCGAAACCCACCATCAACAAGTGGTCGAGAAAATAAAAGAAAAAGAAAGAAGAAAATAAACGAAGAGGAAAGAGAGAGAGAGACAAAGCCGAAGCTCCGCTCCCTCTCACATCAGCCCAAGGACAAGTAAACTAGTAAACGAGAGAAATCGCTAGAGAGAAGAGAGATGGAGGAGGACGAGAGAAATCGCCTCCCACGAACAAGGATGTGAGTTTTAAGACTTAAATGAAATAGGGATAAATAAAATAATTCATGTTACAATTTATTAACTATTGATATTATCCAGAAGTAATAGATATTCTAAGATTTGTTTTACATGTCTATTTTCTTAGACAAACATTCTAATTAATTGTAATCTTGTAAATGATTTAAATCAGCCCATTTGGACTAAATAATCGGATCCACTTTTCCCATATCATTGGGGTCAGATGTGGATCCAAATCCAATTAGCGTTTATTTACCTAAATTCTTGGTCTTAAAAGATGTATGAAGACGTATGATAATATTTGTTAGAATAATATAATATTCATAACTTTTTTTTGTTTATTTTAGTTACTTTTTTAGGAGACAAAAAACAAATAATCTTCTATACTAATCACTTACTAATATTAATTTAAAATATGCAAACATAAGAGGTACAATAACTAGAGACCATAGAATTAAAAAGAAAAAGAAAACTCTTGAAATTATATAATAAAAAAAAACTCCACGGAGATTTTATGGCCCATCAACTTGGTTATAAATCCATAATAAATACAAGGCCAGACAGTGATGACCTATTCTATGCTAGTGTAGTGCCTGTAACGCAACGTCGGGAGGAAAGATTATTATTAAAAAGATTCCGAACAAGCCATTGACTGTTTTGACAAAAATCTTGAAAGCCAGAAGAATCGTTTGCAGATGAATGTCCGTTCCATGTTGACGTTGAAGGACACTACACTAGTCTTTAGTCTTTGAACAAAAAGGGCAATTTCGGGTATTCAGAAGGAACCCCTAAATGGGAGGTTGACCTTTGGCTTCATTATCAAAACCAGGGGTGCTCCCAGAATTGCTCTCCTCCTCCATTTTACCCTCTATTTCTATTTCTTTTTTTCCTTTCTTTTCTCAAGGTTGAAAGGAAAAGCTAAACACAGATAGAAAGAGAGATAGAAACAGACACTCGCTTTGTCGAAACGGTTTGATTTTTTTAGAGAGACAGAGAACGCGCGCGAGTGTGTATTAAAGGGTAAAATAATCTGAGAGAGGCCCACCAAATGCCATAAACAGAAGGGGGCAGGCAATATCAATTATCATTTATAACAAAGAGTGGGGGGAAGGGGAAGGAGAAAGTAAAAAAAAAAAAAAAAAAAAAACATAGAAGGTTGAATACAGAGAAGCAAAGGTTCCATGGATGCAGCAGACCCACCTCCCACAATATATTATTAACATGAATAATAATATACTCAGGCAGAGAAAGTGGTGATACAGCAAAAAAGGTTAGCCCTTTTGGTCTTTAATATTGATATCTCATTGGACAACCTCTCCATGTCTTCCATTGTCGTGGGCTCCCACTAGCATCTCTTTTGGCTTTCTCCTTTTTCTCTCTCTCTCTCTCTCTCTCTCTCTCTTTCTTTATAATCCCTCTATCTACAATATTAATATTTTCTCAGGAAGTTTTTTTTTTCTTTTTATTTTTCTTCTTCCTTTCCATCCTCATCAATAATGATTTTCTCGTTAAGGGTATCGTTTTCTAGGAATCTGAGGAGTTGTTGACGCTTTGGAAAAAGGGGCAGCCATAGCCCTTAAAAAACATGACGTGAAAAGAAGAAGAAAAACAAGAAGCTTAATCACAAGTGCACGAGTGTTTGTGATTATGTTGATGTGATATTGGAAAAAAAAAACGGTTTTTTTCTGGCCTTTATTTCCAAAATCTCCATTTTTTTCCCTCTCTATCTTTGGTTTGTGGGGGTTATTTGGGATTCATGTTCTTAGAAGTTTCCGTCTAATTCCTTTTCCTTGGTTTTATTTGGAGGTGTTTTTTTACACTCTTGCTTTCCTTCGAATCTCCCTTTGTGATATTTCTCATGTCTCAACAAAGGCAATTTCAGATGGTGGGTGGTAACAATCCCGGGCAGTACAATGACACAACTTTTACCAAAATCTTCGTTGGAGGGTTGGCTTGGGAGACTCAAAGGGATACAATGAGGAGATATTTTGAGCAATTTGGAGAGATCTTAGAGGCTGTTGTTATCACAGATAAAAACACTGGGAGATCTAAGGGTTATGGTTTTGTAAGCCGATTTCTTTTCCTTTCAATCCTTTTAGCTTTTGAATGTCAGTTTTCTATATATGTTTCCTTTCATCTGTTTCTTTGATTTGGAAAAAGCGAGTCTATTCCTTTGTTTTCTTAGGTTACGTTTAAGGATCCAGAGTCAGCCGCAAGAGCATGTCAAAATCCATCTCCTTTCATTGATGGAAGAAGAGCAAACTGCAATCTGGCATCTCTTGGTGCACAGAAGACTCGTCCACCAACTCCTCAACAAGGTCTCCGTCTTCTTCATTTCTTTCTCCCTTTTTTGTTATGTCACCAGATTTTGATATATAATAGACAGACAGGCGTTTCAATAAGATCCTCAAGTATTCTTCTGATATGGAATCATGAAAAAATGTGATATGAGCAAGGTTTGGATTACAGGGTATTCAACCCTCAACAAATGTGATTTGCTTTCATCCAAGTCTCTCTCTCTCTCTCTGGCATCTAATCCAAACTGAGAAAGTTTTCTCTTTTATTATTTAGCTTTCAGAAAATAATTTCACTGGATATTTTTACTTTTGAAAAAAAAAAAATCACTGTGATACTAAAATGAAATATATGGGGATCTGAGTTCCCTAGTCTACAAAAGAGTTGAACTTTGTTTTGAACATAAATTTTCAGGTTCAGGGCGGTTTGGACGAGCAACTGGGGTAGTTACCCCACCTGCTTATCAGGGCACATATTACCATCAACCTACGGGTCAATACACTTATCCTTATTCGGCTTATGGGTAAGCAAGAAAGTTCAAAGAGGAAAACCTTAATCTAATGACTAATGTTTTGTTCTCTCTTTTTTTTTTTGTCCTTTTAAAAACCTTTTTGGTCAACTCTCAGGTACACTGGATATTCCCCTGATGCGATGTATCCCACGGTTAGTACATAATGTGTGTATTCATATTTTACAAATGGTATTCTACAAATTTCATTTCATTGCTTGATTTTGAGTTTTGATGGAACTATCCCAGAACTATTATAGTGTTTATGGAGGTCAACAATCCTCTCCTTACTATGCCACAACAAGGGCAACAGGGCCACCTGGGATGTTCCATAATTTGTACCCATTCTATGCACAATATGCACAAAGTAGCCAGCCTCATGGTTTTGGAGTCCAATATCCCCAAATGGTACAGTACCCATATTTGCCTCAGCACTATAGCTCCACAGGGATACTCTCTCTTCCTTCTTCAATGGCAATGCAGTCTACAGTCACAGGTGGTACATGGCCATTCTCTACTTTTATTTTAAGTGAATGATAATCAATTTTAATTAATTGGTTGATTGGAACACATTGGCATCGAAAATAACTGGAGAATTCAAATTCAAAATACAACAGGTGCAGCAGCAACATCAGGGGTGAGTGGAGCCGGTGCAAGTGCTTCCCAGGCCTCAGGAACAGCTTCTGAACAGAATTCATCAACCTAGTCTCAACTGGGGAATAACAATTTCTTGAAAGACTGACAGCTTGGATACAAGGGTGAATCGCGTTGCAGACGAAAACAGGGAAAAGTGAATAGAAAAAGAAATAAAGTTACTAATTCAAAAGGATGGCTAATCAACTAGACTAACAAGGAAGAAAGAGGCATCCAAGAATCAAGGGTGGAATCATTCATTCATGGAACGGCACAGAGATATGTTCAAGCTTGTTCCACTAACAGTCTTTGCTTCGTTATCAGCTCATGTTCATCTTTTCATCATTATCATCATACTTGTTTTGTTTAGGACAATATGGGGGGCCCTTTAATTATTTGAATAGCCGTTAGCATTAGGATAAGAACCACCTCATTCATTTATGCATTGAGAGGTAGAAGCTAAATATTGGCTTTGGATTCTACCTTTTAGACCAATTGCTAGATGGTAACGTCTTGGAGCAGAGAGCATCCAATGAAATGAACCTGTTTATATTGGCATTAACGGGCGCAAAAGATTGATTTTATGTCTTTTGAACCCCCGATTGGTTGGTCAAGTTGAAAAGGCGAGCTCGGATAGCTCAGCCATTTTGACTTATAATTTTTCTTTGTTTGTTCATTCTTCCATGATTGAGACTTTTTTTCTTTTATGTTTTAAGATGGGATTAGTTGAGAAAAAGAAGTTGTCTCTTGGCTTTGTCTTTCTTACTCATAATCTGCTTATTTTATCTTCCATCTTTCACTTTCAGTCACACATTTGTGGTTTTTCTTTTGCATAGCCACATGTTTTGGCACTGTAAGAATGTGTTTAGAATCCAAGGGGATCTCAGTCAATGGGCGTTGGTTCTTTTTATCTTTAAAAGTTGTGCATCCAGGTAGTGCAGCATGTGCATGCCTGTGATTCTATAAGTATATGTATTATATATAGTCCTAATTACTGATCAAGGACACTTTTCAAAAGAGAAAAATATGTTGGAAGATCATGAGCTATAGATATTCAACTTTTACCTTCGTCAAAATCTTTTTTCCTCATGCTCTTTCATAATGCTTGTACCCCACTAATCCCATTTCCCTCTGACCAAAGTAAAATTAAGTTGCTGATACGTTAATTTCTTTATAATAGTTAATGCGAGTAACGAAATCCAGTTTGTAGACAAGACTTTATGGATAGTGAAATGAAATGAAATAATTTAATATTACGAAGAATGAATAAAATATTGTTTTAAAATTTAAAAAAATTAAATTAAAATTTGAAAAAGTTGATTTTTTTTATTATAATTTATGTAAAAATTTAATAAAACGAGATTAAATGAATTGAGATCGATTTTCAATCTAAAGTTCCAAACAGAGAAGTAATCTTAAAAAAAATATTAAAAAGTATTTCTTATGTTTTTATGTATTTTTCCGAGATGATTTTTATATTTTCAATTTTATTTAGTCAATACTCATTTAGAGCGTGTCGAGTACCAAATATTCGACAAATTAGCACTAAAACATAAAATTAGAAATTTTACCACGGCAACATGATAAAGGCACAAAAACCTCCTGAAGTGGACTCGAGAATCCGAGATTCGAGAAGGCCACAACCTGTCATCAACCGTGCAGGGCTGCTAGCGTACCACAAATGAGATTCTCTCGTAAGCCATATGATGCCTAAAATAAAAGTGACTACGTTTCATTTAAGTATAGCTGCATAGATTTTATTTTCATAGAAAAATGAAAAATATTTTGTACACAAAGAAATCTGTAAATTAACTAAAAAGGATTAACATGGCTAGATATAGTAGGTTATTGTAAAAATTATTTTTATTGAAAAGTAAATAAAAATAAATATTTTTCTACAAATTTTACTTTTATGAGATCTCCTATAGATTTAACATTTTTAAAGAAATTTTAATATTTAAGAGTGTAGGAGAGGTCCTTTCCTTTTTGGGGTAAGGTGTGTGCCATTTTTTTAATGGAAAGACATGCATTGTATTACAATAATAATTGAAATTATAGTTGTGACTAATAGATATAGGACAATACCCATATTACAAATCAATCTACATACTAATATGTAGATTTTTATTTATTTTTTTAAATTTAAGGAAATTTTAAATTCGGGTTCCAGATTCCTAAATCTGGAACTCGAATGAACATCCCTAATTTATAGCACCCTTGCACATATTTGTGGTGGACATTTATCTAAATTTATAAATCTCTCGACCGACAAAACCTATAGAGATTATACAATTGGACCCATATCTTGATTTGTGATTTGTCTTAGTGTAACTAGAGGTATAAGAGAATCAAATCGAATTGGTGGATTGGATTAGACTAAATGCACAACCAATTTTTTATTTTTTTTATATATATATGTCTATATATGTAATATTATATAAATTATAATATTAATATTAATATTAATATAAATTAAGAGTGGTAGTATAACATATTAATATATAATATATATTCTTATAATTTTAATATATTATAATTTATAATAATTGTAGTATAAAAATATAAATTATAGTATATTTATATAGAGTATTAGTAATAACTTATAAGTAATAAGTGTGTTATTATTATTTAATATATAATTACTAATTTATCATTATTCACTAAAATATAAATTTATAATATACTAATGTAAATTATATAATAGTGTTATTAGTTATAGTTAACAAACCTATGATATATCACTAAATCACTATTAACTAATTAATAATTACTCTCCTTATGATTACATATAACAATTATAAATATTAATGTTATTTTTAACTATATATGAAGTATGATCATTAATATCATTGATTAATTGATTTGACTTATCAATATTAAATTAACTAATCAACCTATTGGTTATATATAATATACAATATTATATATTTCTAGCTGACAAATGTGAGGATCGAGATGATAATTTCGATCTTTTAATTTGGTTGAAAACCAATTCAATTAGACATCACATATTTTTAAAGATTGCACGCGATATACTTGCAATACTAGTATCTACTGTGACCTCCAAATCTACATTTAACACAGCGGATCGTGTACTTGACCCTTTTTGAAGTAATTTAAATTCGAGAATAATTGAGGCTCTTATATGCGCACAAAATTAGCTTCGATCTTCTTTTACTCTAATAAGTCTTAGGACTTTAATGGATAATGTGGAAGATTTTGAGAAGCAGCTGGAGGTACAGGTAAGTAAATTTATTTAGTTTGTTATGTTTTAAATTTTTATGTCTAGAAATTGTTGGAGAGTGTGGTGATTCTATTTCTATGGAGCATCAAATTCAATACCTACATGCCTTACACCCAATCCAAAGTAATAATTGAAAGATAAGTCAATGTGATTTCTAAATATTTTATTTTTACATGATTTTTTTCGAAATGAGTATATATATATATATTATATAGTTTTGATCACAATAGTTTTATTACATGATTGTGGTTTAATTGTCAATCTCTTTAACTTAATTTAATTTAATTCATTCCTCAATCTCTCTTTGCAGAATGTTTGATTTCGATTGGGACTTGGAAGCATAAAAAGGGGAGGGCCATCTAGATGTAAATTGCAATGTTAAGAGATGTTTTGATTTGAATGATTTTGAAATGCCATTTTAAATTTGGATTATTCTAATTTTTATTTTATTTTATTTGGACTCTAGAGGAAATTTGGAATCTACTTGTAGACTCTTAAGGAGTCACGACTCTTAAGGACTATTTTTATTTTTATTTTTATTTTTTATGTTTATTTGGACTTTTAACTCTTAAAGACTTTTAAGTCTTAAGAATTATTTTTTTTTATTTGAGTTTTAAGGAATGTTTTTTTTTCTACTTTTTTATTTAGATTATTTTTCTTTTGTTATTGTTTTTAAGAGTAAGTTTTTTTTTTAAAATATTTTTTGGCTTAAATTTGTGATAAATACGTAAATTTGGTTAAAAATAATTAAATGTGAGTCAAAAAATATATTTGATTATCGCAGAATTTTGGATCAAATTTAGCCCATTAAATCATATCAGGTATCCCTAGATCGGATTGGTATGGACTGAATAAGAATTCGGTTTGGTCGAGGATGGGAAAATTTTTGGACCAAATAAAATCGGTCCACATCTTTTTCGAACCGGGCCAAACCATTTGCACCCCTTAGTGTAACCCTCTAAAAAACAGAGGAAAAAACCAACCCCACCCTTCAAAGAGGTGGCAGGAATCACCACCTCCATCTTCCAAATAAGGGGACAGTACCCCCATCCTACGAGGAGGAGGGGGAACCAACTCAAGAATAAGTCTATTTTAGTTTATTACTAGCTAACAAAAACCAAGAGAACCACGGACAAAATACATTGGAAAACTGAAAGTAGAAAAAACAAACAAAACAACACTAAGATCCAAAAAGACAATAATGGCGCGTGACTGACATGTGCCACCGTGGAAGGTTCCAAACGGATGGTCGTCATCTTCATTGATGGAGCTGCACCCAAGGACATCGCGCAAAAACGGCTGTAGGTCTCTTATGTAGGACGTGTGACAAAACATCCGAGAGTTTCAACTCGCATGTGGAAGACTCCCTACATCCAATGGCAAAACCCAACAGATGGTAAGTAGATTGGTGGCAGAGGGATCCCATTGTGGGTGCATGTGGTGTCCGTAGGTCACCGAAAAATGATAGTGTCACTACCCCAACTAGAACGGGCAACACCTTGAAAAACAAGAAAAACAACCAAAAAACCCACATCCTAACCGACAATAGGAGGGAGGAGGAAAAAAGAAAAAGGGCTCCCCCCCTCTCCTCTCCTAATTTACTGAAGGTGGATTCCTAGAGGGTGGCGAGAGCTTCTTTTTCTAGGGTTTGGAGTGAGACTTTTTTTTTTCCTTTCCTTACTAGAAGGGTGAGACAATGGAGTAGGGTTTGCTCTAATTTCACAGAAGAAATTGATAGCTTGCAACAAATAGATATGGCAGAAGAACTAACAAAGCTATGGTAAGGATTCAAGTTAATAGAATTTGAGAATGAATAGGTGACTTTTATAGAGGATGACACCAAACGTGCAAATGCTAGAGCTCACAGATGTCTTCTTCTTCTAATTTTGAGGGACAAGAGTCCAAACAAAGAAGCTTTTAAAGCAGCTATAACCAAAGTTTGGAATCCTTGAGGTTCAATTTGTTTTAATGAGGTTCTTGGTTAAATTTCAAAGAGATATGGATATTGAACGTGTTTTAAATGGACCTTGGAACTTTGATAAACACTTAATCGGTAAACAACCTTTTGACATAAGTACTCCCCCTAACAAGGTGAATTTTGATAAAAAAAAAAAGGAGTTTTGAATCCAACTACATGGCTTGCCTCTAGCAGCTATGATGGTAGATGGAGGTGAAAAAATTGGTTCTTCACTAGGGGAAGTTCTAACTGTTGATGTAGATGGGGATGGAATTGGGTAGGGAAAGTATATTAGAATAAAGATCAACTTGGATATTACCAAGTCTATACCTCGTGAGAAATTGATTAGAGTAGAAGGCAAACAAAGTTTTATTTGCCTATATTTTAGTTATACTGTGGGGTTATTAAACATGTTGCCTATATATCATAGGTATGGACGATGTTTTATTTTAGTATGTTTTATTTGCCTATATAGGCAAATAAATTGATTAGAGTAGAAGGCAAACAAATATGTTTGCCTATATATCATAGGTATGAACGATTGCCTATATTTTAGTTTCACTGTGGGGTTATTAAACATGTTGGTAAAGTTTGTGTTCTAGCAAAATAAGATTAAGCACTTTCGAAACAACTCAAAACCAATATGGAAAATGGTTAAAGGCCACGGAATTCAATTTATTGGGCAGTGGAGATTAAAGAATACAGGGAATGAGACTTAGAATTTGGAATTATGCTTTAGGCAATGGAGAGAGTCAAAACCATAAGGAATTAAATACTCTTAAGGGGGATGCTACGCATCCCATTGCGGGGTTCTGTTTTGAAATCCCATTAGTCTAAAAAAGTTTTATTTTATTTTTATTTTACTTGATTTTTTTAATATCTTAAAACATTTAAAAAATTACATTATTTAAAACACTTATTTAATCATAAAATAAAACTAAAATAAAAGAAAGGAGTGGGAGCTTTAGCAGGATCGCAAAACAGGATTCCTAGGTTTTTCCTACTCTTAATGGTGATCAAGTAACACAAGTGGAGAATTCTAATGAAACTGCCTATGATCAGTACCCTGGAAGTTATAACAACCCTACTATTGTATGTGATAAAGGAAGACAAAATTTTTATCTCAAGCAACAAAGGAAGGATGAGTCTTTTGAAAATCAAATAAGAAGCCTACTTGAGGAGGGACATAAGGCTATCAAGACTCAAGAAGGAATATAGGAAAAAATCAGGTATCTAGATCTAAGCTCTCTAGCAAGCCAAAAAGACGCCAACACTTTAGACACTAATATAGAATTGTCTAGAACCAGTCTTGTGCAAATAGTGCAAGTGTTATCTAAGCTGCTGGGATGAAAAAGAAAAGCAAGAGCACTTAATTACTCAACAACAAAGGAGATAAAAACTGATTACACAAGTAGAGTTGTCAAAAGAGGTATAAAAAAAAAGATAAAGAAATAATAAAGAGTGAAAATTTTCAAGTGGTTAATAAAAGGAAGAAAGAAGAGCTCAATCCTGGAAGGAGTCAAGCTTAGGAATAAATGTTGGTAATTGCTAAGAAGCCCCATCAGCAACAATGAGATATATAACATGGAAATTTCGAGGGTTTGGAAACCCTTAAAGAGTTAGAGAGCTTCACTTTTTAGTGAAGCAAAAGAGCCCAAATATCCTCTTCCTAGAACAAAGAGATCAAGGGAGAGGATTGAGAGAATCACTATTAATGTTGGATATGATAGAAGCTTCACTGTTAATGAAAAAATGAGTAGTGGAGGGTTTGATGTGGAATTCAGTTATTGACATAGAGGTTGACACTTACATCACTTATCATATTCTTATAAAATTTATTTACTCGAAATTTGGGAAGGTGTGGACTTTCAAAGGGTTCTATGGCCACTTAGTACTTACAAACAGGGAGGGAAGTTGGCAGTTATTAAGGTGGTTATAACCTTTAGACCATAGTCCATAGTTGTGTATGGGATACTTCAACTAGATACTTTATCAACATGAAGAATGGGGAGGGCCTCAAAGACTTTTGCTCAAATGGGGTATAATGGTCTCAAACATACTTGGTCTAACAACAGAGAAGGATTAGAACTCACCAAGGAGAGATTAGATAGAGTATGTGCTAATACCGCATTTCTAACAATGTTTTTAACACTAGAGATCACAAAATTAGTAACATGTTCATCATATTAATATCCTCTTTTAACAACCCTGAGTACTCAGATACAACTTGTAAAAAGGAAAGCAAGATTGTTTAGATATGGATATTGTTGGGGCCTTAATATTAACTGCAAAGACTTGATTTCAATTGCTTGGAATGGCCAACACATACATGGAAACTCTTTGGAAGCTATTAAAAACAAGATGAACAATTGCAAAATCCAGTTACTAAAGTGGAACAAGATCAAAGAAAAGGATTCTTCTAAGGCAATCAAGATTCAACAAGGAAAGGTATTACAACTTCAAGAAAGGAACACATGATCAGATATGCAAGAAATCAAATAGCTTCAAAAGCAGATTAACTTGCGATTGGAACAAGAAGAAGTGTATTGGAAAGAAAGATTGAAACAAAGATGGCTTAAAGAGGGAGACAGAAACACAAACTATTTTTACAAGTGCTTCTCAAAGGTGCAAGACTAATGCAATCAACATAATTTATGATGGAAAGGGACAACTTAATACTTCCTCAAAAGATATAAAACAAATTTTTTAGGACTTCTTCACATATTTATACTCTTCTTCAAATCTATTAGGTCAACAGCAATGTGTAGAGGCAATGCCAATGTTGTTCACAAAAGAGATGAACAAAATTCTATTGAAAATATTTGACTCTTCAAAAATTCAAGAAGCTACTCTCAATATGATTCTTTTGAGTTCTCCTAGCCCAGATGGATTCTCTTCAGAATTTTTTCAACAACATTTAGATACTATAGGTAAGAATCTATGTGAGGCTATTACAAAAGCTCTTAATAACAATAGTCGGGTAGCTCTACTTAATGAGACTTCCTTAGTCTTAATTCCAAAGGCCAAAAATCCTACTATTGTAACAAAGTTCAGACCTATAAGTTTATATAATGTGATGTATAAAGTTATGGCCAAAGCACTTGCAAACAAATTAAAGAATATTCTACCTGGTATTATTTCACCAATTTAGAGTGAATTTATCCTAGGAAGAATGATAGCAAACAATGTTATAGTTGCATATGAAGCTTTGCGTTCAATGCAATCTAAATGAAAGGTTTCAAAGGGTATATGACTCTAAAGATGGACATGAGTAAAACATTTGACAAATTAGAGTGGTCTTTTATTGAAACTGTAATGAAGAAGATGAGGTTCAATTGAAGATGAATTGACCTGATTTCAAAATGTGTTTCAACAATTTTTTATTCATTGTTAATCAATGGAATCCCACAACCATGTTTTAAACCATCTCAAGGAATTAGACAGGATGATCCACTATCACTCTATCTATTTATTATATGCTAAGAGGCACTCACTTAGATGCTCAATAAGGCAGAAAATACAAAGATGATTATTGGCCTTCCAATAACTAGAGGGAAACTTCATATGAGACATATTTTTTTTGTAGATGGATGTTTTCTATTCCAAGCAATAGATTTGGAATGGCGGAGAATGATGCAGATTATTAGTCAATATGAGGAAGCATTAGGTCAGAGATTAAACAAAGACAAGTCTTGTCTTTTCTTTAGCAAAAATACCAAGAACTCAACATGAAACAAAATCACTAGTATGTCAGGGGTTAGAATGACAAACTCATAAGAGAAATACCTTGGCCTTCTAGCTATACTAGACAAAGTCAATTGAATAGTAAGGAATTCAAGTCTGATTTGTGATTCTTATCACAAGAAGCCAGGAATCAGGAAGCAAGGGATTCAAGGCCATACTAGACAAAGTCAGTGTCAAAGTTGGAAGCTAAAATTCTTATCACAAGTAGGGAAAGAAATCATGCTCAAATTTGGGATTCAAGCTATTCCCATTTACTCAAAGGGAGTTTTAAACTTCCTAAAACTTTGATGAGGCAATTGAATAGCATCATGAGAGGGCATTGGTGGGATCAGTCAAACCAAGAAAAGAAAATTTGAATTGGTTGGATTTAAATATTTTGAAAACTTCAATCTTGATTTGTTAGCAAGCAAGGATGGATAATCCTCTCATATCCAAACTCCTTATCATCAAGCATTTTAAAGTTGAAATACTTTCCTAAGTCTGATTTTCTTTGTGCACAAATGAGAAGCAACCCGTCTTACATATGGAAAGTATAATATCTACAAGAGAACTTCTTCAACAAGGGCTATGTTGGAGAATCGGCAATGGAAATCAGTTAGAATCTAGTCTGATTCCTGGCTGTCACAACCAACATCTTACAAATCTCGAAGTGGAAATAAATTATCGCGGGAAGAAGATAAAGTGGAAGTACTGATGCAGCAAGATAAAAAGAAATGGAATCTCCCTTTAATTCACTTAGTTTTTAGGAACAAGGAAGTTGACCTAATGAAGCAATTACCAAACAGTCAATGCAATTAACAAGACAAGTTGATATGGAGAAATAGTGCTAATGGATGCTTTACAATGAGGAGTGCATACTATTTACAAGGGGAATTGCAAGATAAAATTAAAGGTCAAAATTCTTACAACATTAATTATAAATAAGACTAGACTAGATTGTGGAAGCTTCACATATATCCTAGGCAAAGTGCTCACCCCTAGTGTAATAATCTTGCCCTGCAAAGGGTAGAATCGCAACCTACGTGGCTTTCATTTTAGAAAAATAGTTTTAGAACATGGGATGAATTTTGTTCATTTTAAAACCTTTGAGTTCAAACACAGGGTGCAAGACTCCATATTATAAAATAAGACATGATTTTACAATAAGAGTTTTACAGCAGAAAAAAACATTTGATTTATAAAATAAAAAGGTCTTTCATACATTTTTCTTCTTCATGCCAGACTGTCGTGCCCTTCCTCTTAGGCCGTATCCTTCCTGATGCGTACTGCTCATTTAAATCCTGTGAAGGGAAGGACATATGAGTTGGATACTCAGTAAGCATTACATTATTCCATTTAAAGTATAAAAATATAAGTTTTCAATCATACATTCATCACTCAAACATACGTACTTATATACAAGAAAATGCATACATTCTTTCTCATAACTATAAACCTACAATGCCTTCATTTCTTAAGGATCTTGGTGATCCTTCTTATTCTTAACAATTTATTTAAGCTATTAACAAACAAGCAATCATTAGTAGGCAAGTAGTTAATAATCAAGTAAGTACAATAGTTAGCCACTACTACCAAGCGATTATTAGATAAACAAGCCATTAACAAGCAAGAAGCACAACAACCAGAAATTTCAAACAATTGGCAACCAACTAGCAAACAACCATTCATACACGTCATGGCATTCTTTTTTATTATTTTCATTTTCTTTAGATTATTGCATATTGTTACATTCTATGTACTGGGGTTAGCAGATTTTATTTTGGACCCCAATTTTGTTCGTGATTGCGGGTTGAGATTCCATTTGGTCTGTAGTACTGGATGCATTACTAGCCATAGTTTTTGGTATCGTACTGTACCGGCTGGTACGATCGGTACATACCGTACTGATTAGTTGAGCAGTACAGGTACACTGTCTGTACCGTATCGGTTCAAATACTGATCATACCGGCCTGTACCGCCATATTGGCTGGTATTTCAATAGCACTGGCCTGTACCGGATTTTGAGTTTTTTTTTTTTTTATGTCAATTCAGACTAGATTATTTATATTTATGTATTTATATATATAATCTATTCATATATTGATTATTTTTTTGAAATATAATTTATATATGTATTTATATATAATTCTTTTATATATAAACTATTCCAAAATGGTACACGAAACGATACCAGTACCGAAATATTTCGTTCTAGTACCTTGATCGATACTCTCACCAGTACGGTATTCAAAACTTTGCTACCAGCACTATGTCCTAACATTGTAATTTGCCTTGTCCTTTTTCTTTTTCTTTTGCTTGGGTACCTTTCTTTCTTTCTTTCCTTTCGTTCATTATGACCCTTACGTATTTTCATACAGAATATCATTCATTCATTCATTTATTTCTTTCTTTTTTTTTTCTTTCTTTTATTTTCTTAGTTAGTTTGTTTATAGAAACATCATTTAGAAGGCATGCACATGAACTGAAAGCATATGCATGAACTTAATATTGTCGAGACATAAGGTCATTGCATAGGATCATCGCATAGGGACATCATATAGGATAATCACATAGCATTAGTTCATGGCACCTATCTATAAAATCATGAGACATAAATCTCAAGTTTTCATTTTATTTTTGAGAGAATGCATCCAATAGCTACTACATATATGCACCCAATCACATGCATACAATTACAAACTTAGGGTTCAATAAAAGGGCCTACTAAGGATGACCATTATGTGCATATACCTTATTATATATACTTAGTGTTTTTTTGTAAAATGCGACTCTTTTCATTTTCATAAAGCATTGTAAATAAAAGCATTTTCAATTTTGTTTTCCTTTTCTTGTTATTCTTTAGAAACTCTAGAGGTATATGAACATAATACTTACCTGGTATCTATGCTATTCTCATTCCATGCAGTCCAATCACATGTGTGTCAGATAGCAATCAACTTACATGTATACACATAACTACCATCAATATCTATCTAGTACACAAGCAATTAAACTAAAAAATGATATACACTTCACTTAGGACACTCTCCTACTAACCCTATATCTTGGATCTCCACCTATTATGCTAAAGTTATTAGGGACCCACTCACAGACGCTAGGGCACTTTCCATGTATTCTTAGGCTCTCATGTGACCCTTACTATGCTCCACCTTCGAGGATTAGTTTACAAGCAATACTACTTCCAAATTAAACGTTTGATCTTGAATGCTTATCCACTAAAGTAAACCGCACGATTCACCTTAAAGTATTACACTAGGACGTATTCCTTATTCTTCCAATTAATCTTATCTCGATACGTGACTTAAACTGATCAAGTCACACATCCCAATACTATACGATACACGCGAAACTTTAGCATCCAAACGTACACGTCATCGTCATAATAATTCTTATACCATACGACTTTCAACAAACTCTCGGGTTAAAAAATCGCATACTCTTTCCCAGAACAAAGTTTGCATTACATATAGTAAATCTGTCCGGTACACGTACCTCACCAATTACATATGTACTTTACCTCTTTATCATCTGAGATCAACATATAATATATTGATCACTTGCTTGTACAAACAAGCACCATACATCAATAGTATCCTTCTCCATACCAGTAGGTAGGACTTTTCCTACTTCCCTGCCCCGTACGAATTTATCCCAACACTTGATACAACAAGGTCCATTTCAAATATAGCATCATTGTGTCACGTAGTTTGAGACTACTATTGAGCTCCACCACTTTACGTGACATTACACCATATGACTTCTACATCAACTCTTAACTCGACATGAGTATAGTCATTCACATACTTTTGTCACATCGTGACATATTGCCACATTCCCGTTACATCATTACTACAAGACTCAGTCGCTTTGTACGTATTTCGAGACAGATCACATTTACACATTGAGACTCGTCATCAGGATTATCGGTCACATTACAACTACTCTAGGACACTGTTACACAGTTCCCAATACTTCACGCATACAACAGCCACACATTGTTATACGATAATTCCTATCACTGTGACCACACAGTCACATCACAATTGCTTGAGGACACTGTTCCACAGTTTTTGACACTTCACCAACCTTTGTGATACCCCTTACGATGTATCATGACTACATCAGAAGGAGTACACCCCATGCGTAATCCATTCCATCCATACTACACCATGTATAATACATTTCATGTGTACTCTCTTCATAGTACAATCCGTCACATCCCATATGATACAATTTACATGATTTATTACTTAAACTTATGGAGTACACTCCGTGTGTACTCCTTTCACAATACGCTACGCCACATCACATACGATACATACCACACGGTATATTGCTTAATCCCATAAAGTACACTCCACATCGACTCCTTACAAATGACCTATGGCACACAACTTGTCCATACTTCACAGCACAGTCCACAACACTACTTCACAACACATTACACCACTACCACAACAAAATCTACTAACTATACAACTATGCCTAACACCTCGATACATAGCTATAACTATCATAATACAGTCAACCAACTTCACATAACTACCTAACGAACTCCACAACTAACAGCACAGTCCACAACCAATCAATTAACATAAATACAAGAGAGAGAGATATATACCATTGCAAGTAAGCCCATACATTGCTCACTTCCTAGCATGGCTAGCGGTGTTAAAAGCTACTAGTTTAAGCAGTAACCACTCCATCGAAATTAGTACCGTGATCTCAAAATGAGTACCGTGATCTCAAAATGAGAATACTTTAGGGTTCGGATCTAGGGTTTTGGTTACTAGATCTATGTCATGTGAGGGTGACCAATGTGGTGAAAAGTTTGTGATGGCGGTGGAAGAGTCATACGTGACGGTTAACACTGTGTATGGTGATGTACAATCGTGCACAGTGACAATTTGGGCTATAGTGCTTAGTTTTTCATAGAGAGCTAAGGGAATGTTCATTGGTGGAAGGGGAAGATCATTGTAGTGGAGATGAGGCAGTGCAACAACTAAAAGGTGAAAAATCTAGCTTGAAAGTTAGAGAAACCCATTTTCGAGTTTGAGTTTGCATGAGGAAGGTGGGGCATGGTTGGGCATGGGGAGCTAGGGAGAGGTTGGTGGTGAGTGGGGAAGCTGCTAGTGGTGGAGGTGAGACTGCAAGGTGGTGCATGTCAGTGTCGTGGTCCCAAACCCATGCACCTGAAACCCATTTTGGGTGATGTGTGAGTGTGCGTGTAAGGGGGAGAGGGAGGAGCTATGGCGGCTAGGGATTGGTCGGTGTTGGTTAGGAGAAGTTATTGACGATGGCTAGACGCCATGGTGGACAGCGGTGGTGCTACAAGATGGGGAGAAGCCATGAAATCCATTTCGGATTGGGTGGCTCGCGCGAGAGAGGTGGAGGCTCACGGGGAGTTGCTGATGTATGGGTAAAGTCGTTGGCTTAAGGTAGTTCCAGCAAGGTGGGTGGTGACTAATGGTAGCTGGCGATGAGGGGCAGTTTGGAGAATAAGCCAAATGACTAGAGGGGGTCCTTCATGCGTGAGAGAAGGAGAAAGAGAGGAGAGAGAGAGAGAGAGAGAGGGAAAAGTGAGGGCCCTAAAGGATTTTTTTCTTGGGGTATTTATATGCCCTACATCTTGGAATTTCAAATAGAAAAACGATGAGCTCTACAACACTAACTTGAAAATACGTAAAATTAACTTAACTTAAAACATTGAAATGAGTCAAGATAGGACATTATATTAATTTAACTTTAGTTTATAAAATATATTTCTTCATCATTAATTAAATGATGAAGTATTACTAATTATTTTGAAATAATAAAACCATATATTTAAATCAGAGATTTAATACATCATTTAAATCCCAAAATATTTTAAATAATTAAAACCATTCTAATGAAATGATTTTATACAATTATAATATTTTAAAACTCTTAAAAATATTATAATTGTATTTTCTCAGAATTAGGCTTGGGTCCAATAACACTGAAACTACCTCATATAATATTTTTAGAATGTTTAAAATATTCGATAGTATTAAAATATTGATTGTATCTTAAGATCAACTGTTATATTTCAAAATACGCATCTACGTTTAATATGTACATCAAGACTTGTTTTATTTGAGAAAAGAATGGATGAATTATCAGAACATCTCTTCAAAATTTGCTAACCATTACAAAAAAGAAAAATAAATATTACACTTAGGCATATATAAGTAATAATCAGACGAAAAATGCAACACTGAAAGAGACTATAAGTGTAAGAGAGGGGTATAATTAAAAAGTGGTTATAAATATTGTCACGGGATGAAATTAAACCCCGGCCAAGTCGTACGAGTAAAATAGAAAACCATCTTAAACCCAAATATTTGATATATACATGATGAATAAAAAAATTAAATTAGTTTTAAAAAAATAAATTCAAAATAAAAATAGAATAATATTATATATAGTTGTGAAGTTACAAGCAATATGTAATTGTTTTAAAAATAAAATTAATTTTTTTTAATGTAAATCTTATATATATTTACATTTTTTCAAAACGACTAACTTACAACTTTATAATTATATTATTATTTCTCTCCTCAAAAATCCAGAGTCCATCCAATTTTATACTTATGAGTTGACTTGACATGATACATTGCATAACTTTTAAGTTTTTATATAGTTTCTATCTCTTTAGTATTTTTTTTAGTATTATTGCTATCTCTTTTACCTCTTTTATTTATTTATTTATTTATTTATTAAGCGCTCTCTCTTTTACCACTTTACTTCCTCACCTCCTTTTTTGCGTCTGTTTTAGTTCCTCGGTAATTATCAAAAAATAAAGAAGAAATTTGGGTAAATAATTGGATTGTGATATTCTAAGATAATTAGTTAAAATAGAAAACAATGGGTTAGATATACAAGCTATCGAGAACGCTCATAGACATTCATAGTCCAATTTTTCACCAGTCAAGCTATCAATAATTTTCTTTTTTTATAACAGAAATGTCATTCATCACCACAAAACATTACAAGCGTTGTTGTTCAACCCAAACAATAGACTCAATAAAAACAGAAAAAGGACCTTCACAAACACAAATGTCTTCAATATGCCATGTATATTTTGATAGTTCGTGAGCTTTCTCATTGTTGATGCGACCCACATGATGAACACTGCTGTTCTGAAAACAGTTTACCATGACTAAAAAATCTATTTCTATCTCCAACTTTGGTATACCTCGATGTATACACAACTGTTAGCCTCTAATAATTAATGGCCAAAAGTTTAATCTCAAGGGGGTCATTAACAAACCATCTCTTTCTTGTTAGCTACAAACAGAACCTCTCCCTTAGCATCTCAAAGTAGAACTCCTACACCGGCTCTTTATTGATCAAAGAATAAGATTCCATCAACATTTACTTTCAAAACACCAACTGGTGAAGCAGACCATCTCCCTTTGCTCTTCTGCCCACTCCCTTAGTTCACATGTTTCAAATTATTCCATAAAACCAATGCTTGGTGAATAGTTACTGTAGGATGGATCTCAACATCTTCAAACAATTTCTGTTGAACTGTCTTGCACTAATAAAACATGATGTAAAGTAAAGTATCTTCTTCCTCTGTACCACAAAAGACACATTTATCCTCTGTACGTAACTCATCCCGACAAGCCCTCCACTCAAAAAGCTTAACCTTATTTGGAATCTGAAGCTTCCACAACCCAGTCCATATCTTTTGCTGCTCTTGAGCATTGGGGGTTTCACAATTTCTATGATCTCATTGAAGGAACCTCAGAAGTTTATATGCACTCTTCACTGTAAAATCCCCATTCTGCTCTAATTCACACACCAGCTTATCTACACCACCATGGGAACTTCAAATGATTTTAAACCCCTCTGCTGGTATATTAGAGGGAAGGATCAAATTAACTTTTTGCACATCCCACCAAGAAGTATTTTTATCATTAGTTTGGCTAGCATCATGCACTTCCTCTAGGACAACAGACTACAACTGTCTAAAAGCTGGAACCCAATAAGTAGACCACAATCTTATGGCACTAGAACCTGTTCCCACCCTCCATCGACAACCATGCTTCTAGATAATTGAAACAATAAATAAAAGTTTCTGAGAGAAAATGAAATTATAAGTAGAAAAAAGAGGAGATAAAAATAGAACGAGTGGAGTTTGCTTGTGATGTAAAATATACTTGAAATAGGAGGGAAAAAGAAGAAAAACAATTGTTTCTAAGCTCTGCATTATTTACTGTGGGGATATATCATCATAAGCCCAAAAGGCTCAAAGAACCCAAACGAGGCACTATAGACTTGAGTGAAACAAACCTGGTCCAAGAAAAGTTTCCTGAACCATCTTACACAAAATTAAACCTCAAGAGCCGGAAAACATGATATTATTTCAAGTAATATTAGATATATTTATAAATTGTGTAAGTGTCAGGTATTCTTTTTAAAAAATAATAGAATTTATTATTATTATTATTTTTTTTTTATGGAGATCTTATATTTATTCACTTAAAAAAAAATACACACTCTATGAATACAAATATTATTTCTCTATTATTTCTTACTTATCCTAAGAGGATTCTTAGCATATGTTTGGATAACAATGTATTTTTAGATATTTTATTTTTAAACATCACTTTGACATAAAATATTTTTCGATTTTAAATATTTAATTTTTTCATCTCATTATTATCTAATATTATCTTAACACAAAATCAATACAACTTTTCACGACTTCTAAACAAAATACAAACATGATCAATACAATATTTTCAAATTTTGAAATAAAAAAATTATTAAAAATTATTATTCAAACAAATTTTTATTCAGTTTACCCTTTCCCAACTCCAAGTAGCATATATACTTTTTAGTATACTCTCCCAAGTCTAAAGTTCAAATTCATTTCAAGTGTAAATAATTTTTTGGGCCTATGGGACTGGAGGATTTTTTTCTTAAATTATCCGAAATGCACTTATGAAAAACTTATTGTGAACGGTCTGTGTACCTCCAAAATTAGTCAAGACGTTAATCCTGAATACCCAATGGCAGAGAAAGAGCACAGTTTCTGGAAGTAGAAATTAGTATTTGCAGTTTTGAATGCTAAGTTTTGTACATTATTTATATATATTAAAAAAAGTGAATAAATATGATATCCCTCTGAAAATATTAATTTTCTAATTAAGGTCATCCTTTTTCAGATAGAATGCGAACGACTTCCACATATTAAAATTGTATCTAATATTATTCTTCTAGTAGTAAATCACCAAAGTATAATTCAAAGTTCACATATTGTCAAACGTAAAAGAATATCACAATTTACAACATCAGAATTCGTAATAAATTAAATTTTCAAGCACCCACATAATATCATATCAGAGCGTTACAAGCTGTGATCAGCCGAACAAACTTTACTTACAGAGAGCACCTCCAATTTTCCAAACACAATCAAGCATTTTCTATTTTATCAGCTGCACATCCCAATTAGAATTTAGGAGCTGAAATGGAGACGCAGATAGGACAAAAATAAAAGAGTTAGTTAGATATTACAAGACATTCAATAAGTAGCACACAATTGATTTTAATCACAATTAATTATAAATTCAATATATACGTGAAGATATTAACATCACAAAAATCTTATTCAACAGCCCTACACCACACAACACAAGTGCTGAATAAATAAAATAAAATAATTATTTTAGTCAACAGGTATATGATGTAGAACAGCTTAACAGAATAACTCTGACATCATATATACATTGAACTTAAAATTTTGAAACAAGGTCATAGAGAAGTATCAAATTATATCAGTAAGGATTCTCAAAATTTTCACTTTAATGCTTAAAATATGCCCCAAATTAATTAGGACACATTCAGTTTTCCACCCGAACAAATCATCAGAACAGACCCAAAATAGATTTTAAAACCTTCCTGTTACAATCAGGGTAACCCCAAAAAAATTTAATTCATGAAATACACCTAATTTTAGTACCATGAAAATTGATTTAAAATTTTGCTAGCATTTATAATAAAATCAAGATATTTTCATTACAAATAAAGCTCGTGCAAAAGATACCAAAAGACAAAATTAGAGATGCTTTTATGAAAAAAGTTATTAATTAAATGTATGAAAGCCATTGGAATTAGAATAGTTAAAGTAGTATATAGCGCATTCCGATCAGATTTTTGAAAATTTTAAGTTCATTAAATGAAACCTTCACTATATAATATGTACACTGCTTCTAATTATGATAACTTTTGTTTTTGCGTTATTACCTTGTCGTAATTTCGGGGGAAGGCACGTGTCGTATTTTGTAAAAATCCTGTCCTCCTTTGCAAAATCTCTTTATGAATGACATCATGTTTACCATTTCCAATTTTTGAAGGTTACTGACAAACTGAAGTCCATCTGGAAACTTCCTCAGTCTCTTGCAATTTTCAATCTTCAAATGGCAGAGGTTGTGCATGGATCCATGCTCCACCTCCCACTCCTCTAAGGTATATAAAGAAGCAAGGACAAGGGATTGAAGTTGAGGAAATCCTCCTACAGAACAAATCATCTTCTTCCTCATGTAGGAATTATATGCAAGGCAAAGAATCTTTAAGTTGGAAAAATTCTCCAAAATCCACATTGAGTCTTCCTCAAGATAAGTCAGCACTAACTTTAATTGAACAAGATGTGGAGAAACTTCGTAAGGATGTGGCAATGCTATTCTACCACGGAGTCGTAGCTGATATATGCGAGGACAACTCTCTACCATTGGTGTTATACATATACTCTTACCGTAACAATTGTTATTGATCTTAAGAACATGAAGACAATTGAATGTGAAATTTGAAGGCATTAAGCTATTTCCAAACTTGTCAAATCCAACTGCCGGATCTTCAACATCACATATGAAAATAGGAATATTCACTAGTGTTTGCAACTCACTAGCATTAGGTAGTTGCAACTTACCACTCACATCGAAACTCAAAGGTAGATATAGATGCCTCAAGTGCTCCATATTTTTGAACACATCATTCGGCGCATTAACTTCACAATATGTTGACCGCAAATCTAGTGTTTGCAAAAACTTCAAATTTACTAGAGATGGATGCTTCTTACATCAGTATTCCTTAGAGATAAGAATCTCAAGTGGATGAGACTTTTGATCTCAAGGGAGAAATCCACCTCCTCATTGACATCAATAACATAGGAATCGAGATTGTCTAATGAATTGAAGACTCTTAAGATATTTGAAGTTCCTTGGCATAAATATCTCTTTCAAAGGCACAGAGAATGTTAGAAGAGACCTTAGGTGAAAATATTTCTGGGATGTCGACGGAAGCTTAAATCCACCACTAATAGCAACTCTGCGAACTTCACCAATGGGAGCTTCTTCTTTTTCATTGGACTCATGACTAATATTGATGACATGGAAAAAGTTTTCCAATTTTGCCTTTTTAACACAAAAGTCTCGCATAAGATCATGGAGACGAATGGTTTTGATTCTTGCAACTGAACTCTTTTGTCCTACTTGTACCATACACCTTTGAACTAGTTCCTGAAAATATTGTTCTCCAACATCCTCCAGCATTTCCTTGTTACTTCCAGTGTGTTGCATCTGAAGTATAAGACCTTCAGCCATCCACATTTGAATTAACTCCCTAGTTCATATCTCAAAATCCTCTGGAAAATGGCCTAAATATAGGAAGCACAATTTCAAGTGTGAAGGCAAATCATCATAACTTAAAGCTAATATCGTGTTTATTCCAGGATCTTTCTGTTGATGGAGGTAATGTTTAACATTTCCATACACTTTTTTCACTTTTCTAAGGTTTGCTTTGTTGCCAAAATTCCTCCTAGTACAATAATGGCCAATGGTAAACCCTTACAATGTTTAACCATCTCTTTTCCTAAAGAGCTCATTTCTTCCTTGGTTTTAATTCTGTATAGCCAACAACAATTGTAAACAATATCATTCCGTCTTGCATATTGAGCCAAAGACTCGAAAGCTAGCTTTCAATGTCTAATTATAAAGTGACTAAACCATTAAAAATATGGACTAAAAGTAGAGTATGCATTCTTATTTGAAGATTGTCCCACCTGACCCACTTAATACTTGCGTTATTATATGGTTTTTATTTTGAACCAATTTAATGTTGTCTTTACTTGTTTGTTTTCACATTTGTTTTTAAAATCATTTCATTTCATCTAATCATTATAATTTTTTCAAATTTTCACACAAAATAATATAAAGAATTCAAAATTTTCAAATCTCTAAACAAAAAGAATATTAAAAAATATATTTTAACAATATTTTATTCAACCTTTAATTTTAATCTCAATTCATCTCATCTCATCTGTAAAAACAAACCAGACTATATTAAAAAATCCATTCAATTTGGAGATTAGATATGACATATGCAGTGAGCCCCTCAATATTTATATAAATATTGTAGGACCTAATTCATATGTTTTTCTCTTCCACTCGAGGTTTTCAAAATCTTAACAAGAACTTGATTCATGAGATATTCTTGAATTCTGTCATAAATATATATATATATATATATGTGTGTGTATGTTTTCATATTTACAATAAATACATGCGTAATTTTAAAAAAAAAACTACAGTGTCAAGTTTTCATTAGACTAAAACCATAAACTCATCTAACCTAAAATTTTTTTCAATCATTTCAATCAAACACTTTTAAAGAAGACAGGAGATCATGTGTAACGTCCCGTACTCGTAGGGGGTCACGAAGCTCCACCTGTTTGGTATATTCTATCCTCAACTACAAATAATAATAGGTCTCCGACCATATTCAAAATAAAAAAAAATATTTTCCACGAATCAATCCAAATAACAATGTCCACCAAGTCATAAATAAACGAATATGAATAAATCATAACTGAGAGGGTTCACATTCTCTCAAAAAAAAATTCTTAACGATAAAGAATAACTAACATTCCATAAATCCAATGAACTAGAACCCAAATAATAAATAAATAAATTAAATTTTTGTTTTCTCCCATCTAGCCTAAGGCCCTAGCAGCTTAAAACTTGGTCAAGACTCTACTCTTGGTCCTCTGATGGAACATCCAGATCATCTGAAAAATATATGAGATAAGAGGGGTGAGTTTTTTTTTCACAACTCAGTAAGCGAAGAACCTATACAAGCGTGTAAACATGAGCATTTACCAAGTAATAAAATACGAAACAAAACATAATATTGCATAAAAGAAACAAATGATTTTCAAGATAATTTAAATCATCAATTACTTTGGCATAAACAAACTGAGTATTATCACTATATCAATCGGAGCATCTCACAAAGCAAAGACCATGTTTAACCCCCGTGGTAGGGTTGTGCTAATCCCGGTGGCCAAACCAGGCAGAGACAGAGGTGGAACTTTCCCTTATTCGTTCTCGGAGCCCCGAGTGTGCACATAGGAAAGCCCACAATAAACCACTTTGTTTCCAAAGTGGGTGCACTCAGAGATAGGAAATTGGTACCAAATCCAAACAGAGCAAATACAGAGTAGAGCAGAGCTAAGCAGAGATAAAGTCAAATACTAACCAGAATACTATGCCAAAGATTTTCAGAAATATTAAAGACACATAAATCCAAACTATTTTCAGAATAAAGCTTATGTAAATAAAACATAGTCAACACAATCAAAGCATAATTTTTCTCAGATAGAAAAAAAAATGTTATTTTCACATTTCAGAAAATAACACGACAAAAAGCAGCTCATGTCTACACAATGCATGTCTGAAATATTTTTCCTTCTTTTATATAAGCGTCATGAATAATGCAAATAATCGACTGAGGTTGGTTTTTTTTTTCAATTTTTCATTTCATAACTAACAAAAAGCACAAATTTTCAAAAGTCAACCACAGTCCTCTTTTGGTATAAAACCGAGCATACGAACCCCGCTTACCTGACTGCTGTAGCGAAAAATCAAAACTCTGAGTCTCAACGCTAAGAGTTTCGTCACCTATACATGAAAATAATTCCCCTTATATTAAAGACCACTCCAAAGGCCTAAAATCATAATTTATAAATTAATTACAATGTCTGTCTAAAAATTTACAATTTCGAGCAACCCAACAAATATAGTATCGAAAACGCTCAACGACTATTTTTCCAAACCCACAAAATTTCAGCAACTATTCATAAATATTTTTCTCATGTATTTTTCTCAAAACCCCAAAATACCATAAAATAATTTCTTCAATACATACCGTTAGCCACCAAACCGATTATTATTATATGCGTTTCAACAGCACTTTACAAACTACAAAATTTCAACACCCAAAATCATGTTTCCTTCATCCCGTATCAACCCCCAACACGCTCCAAACAACTCATTGACAGTACCAAAACAACAAAAGAATTTTGCCAACCAACTCTGGAACCTTCACCAAAAATCCTTAAAAAAATGGATTTGGAAAATAGGGAGTATAACTCCATAAATATTTCGGTATACAAAAAGTACTCATCCAGGTATATATATTCAACAAAGTCGGATTTTCCCCAATCCACCCAAGGTTCCGCAACTAATCACCCAAAACCCAAAACCACTGCCAACATATACATAAAAAAAAAATGATGCATAACCAGCACGAGCTTCCAATCGGTCTAAAAAAAATAGAAGTTCTTACCAAAATTCAAGGGCAACCCGCGAAGAACAGAGGCCGAAATGCTTTCCAGCTTCCTCAAAAAAATTCGACTATAAACCAGGAAATTTAACCAAGTTTTTAAGTGATTAAAACACCAAATCCACAATTCATTTTGGATAGAAGAAATTCGAAATACACTAGGGGATTAAGAGAAAACTTACCCGCGAGGAACAAACGGTGAACGGAGACAGAGGCGTTCGGCACAGAGAGGAGACCCAACATCCAAGCTGCAATATGCCGTAAAATGAGAGGGAGGGAAAGATATTTCCGTTGCGGTTTCTGATGAGCTCGTAACTGTCGAGAACGTGGGGGAGTGGGCGTGAGGAAGAAGCGCTGAAGAACAGGGGAGAAAACTGCCGCACAGGGGAAAGAGAGGAAAGAAAGGAAAAGAAAGAAAGAAGAAGAGAAAGGGGGCGGGGAGGGTTACTAACTTGGGCGAAACGACGCCGTTTCGGGGAGCCTGGGCCGGGTCTTCTTTGAATGGGCTTGGGCTGGCCGGGCCTTACATCATGAGAGTTAGATACTGTTTATATACCTTTTCTCCATGATATTGCTAACTTCTGAAGCAATTCCTGGCTGTTTTCTTCGTTTAGAAACTTTAATTTGTAAAGGAGGGCCCCTTGGATCTACATGCAAAGCCAAGTCTTCCTTACGAGAGGTAAGTAATATTTTGCCATTCGTATCGTTCATTGGGAAGGCAGCACGTAAACTGTTCCAATCCTCAACATGCCAGATATCATCTAGAACCACCAAACATTTCTTTTGGCGCTGAATTTCACAAAGTTTCGCAGCAAGCTCTTCATCTGTTAGGCTTCGAATTTCATCTCTCTGCTCTTTAGATGCAGGAGAGTAAGACCGATCATAACTCCTTCCCAAATATCTCTTTTTTGACATTGTTGAGAGATACGTGCCCAAGCACGACGATTGAAGTGACTCTGGACTTTCTGGTGATGATAAACCTTTCTAGCAAGAGTGGTCTTTCCAAGACCACCCATGCCATATATGGAAACGGTTGTGCTCATGTATTTTCCTTCTGTCAAGTATGCCACAACTTCATTCAGGTCATCTTCCAATCCAACAACATCATGTTCAATGTGAGGATAAGTTTGACTTTGCTACCTTAGCTTGTCATTTGAAGAACTCGCACCAGCTCCTTCCCCTGACTCTCTTTTGCCAATGCTCAGTAAGCTATTTTTCAAATTAGAAATTTCGGTCGTGGTTTTTTCAATCTCTGACCTGATTTGACGAACAGAGTTACAGATCTTACTTTGGAAAAGATAGAAGAAAGCCTCTTGAGGAAATTTCGTATGCCTTCTGATCCCCTCTTGGAGGCAACTTTGAGGGCATACCTCTCAATAATATCTTCTATATCATAAGCAATATCTCTGATTTCTGTAACCCATTGGCGTGTTGTTGCTCGATGATCTTCAGCTTTTCTCTCATCTGCATCTTTCAAAAGACATTGGATCCTTATTAGCTCCTTGTTTAGCTGTGTAACTTAGTCTTTCACACGGTACAAGGATGTTGCTTCTTGTACGAGGAGATCAGAAAGTCTTTCCACCACAATAGAGACAATAGCATCGGCCATTTTTCTTCACGTAACAAAGGAGATGGATGACAAGTGTTCGATTGTTGAAAATATTGAAAACTCGGGCGTTCGATCCTTTTCTAAACTTGGGTAACTGGTAATCAATTGGAAAAATAAGAAAATATTACAATTATGAGATGGGAAGAAACAAAATGCTGAAGAACCAAGCAATCAACAAAGCAAACGGAGATATTTCTACTTACGGTGACTTATTGGAGTTCAGTCGCTTCAAGGAACGGGTACTGAGAATGAATCAAGAAGATACCCAAGAGTCAGAGAGCTGCCATTTATAGTCGTTCAAGCCAGTATCACGTGGATTTCTCGTGGTAGCCATGGCAGGAAAGGCCGGTTAAAAACATTTTGAGTTCTAAGACAAAAAAGTTAAAATAAGAATTTTTATTTATATAAAATTAAATTAAGTTATATTTAATTTTTTTTATTTAAATTTTTATTTTTATTTTTAAAATGTAAAATTATTAATTAAATTTTTATATTTAAGTTCTTCTAATATTTTTTTAAAAAAATTTATTTAAAGATTCTTTTTGAGATTCAATTAGTTTTTTTATTTTATTTTTTAAAATTTTTTATATCTAGATGCATATTTTTTATTAGACATATTTTATAATAAAAAAGAATAATATCTATTATATAAATTTTACTATACTTATAAATATTATAGAATAAAATAAATAATTAAATAAAATAATTAAATCTGATTTAGTAAATAGACTTCACTTTAATATAATAAATGAGTTTTACTTTTATATAAAATTGTTATTCTGTATAATAAAATAAAATATATTAATATTAATAGACAAAAACAAATAAATAAATTAATATTAAAAAAAACAGATTGAAAAAAAAAACAATAAGAAGCACATGACTCATGGCCCATGGGTCCATGAGCCATGTATAAACCTATGAACGTGTTGCATATGTAGACTGTGGTAACTAGTACGCATGACCGGCTCAAAACGTTGTACATTTAACAATAAATAAATAACTTTTTTGTCAGCCAGCGTTTACACTCAAGTGTCAAGTCACATACTCTCAACATCAGTTATCAGCAACATAGTATAGTACAATAAGTCAATAATAATGTAATATCGATGTGGCTGTATTTTTACCACACAAAATACACATAAAATTAAAACTGAAAAATAGGTGAAATATTTGTAAGTTACTCTATCTTTTCAGCGTTCTGTTCACTGCTTTCGGCCTTCTTCGAGCTCAGAGTCACTGCCTTCTTCGAGTTCGAAGCCTCAAGTGAAGTACAATGATGTTGATACTGAGATGCAACGATTGGAGCGATCTTGAAGGCAAATACAAATAAGATGGATCAAAATATAAGAAGAATCAGAATTCTAAATGAGATATTAAAATTGAGAGGTAAGTAAAATCATCAAGTATAAAAGAATGATTTTTATATTCTAATTATTTTTATAGATGAATTGTAATGTTATTTTTTTTTATTGTAGAGATATAATCATTTATTGTGGTTTTTATTTTTCTAAGTTCATTGTGGCTTTTGATTTTTTCAAGTGAAATTGAATCTGTAGAGTATTTAATTAGGATTGCTGTTAACGTTAATTTTTTAACAAAATGCATAATTGATTTTTTTTTTTAATTTTTAAGATTAATTTATTTAGTTCAGAATTTTTTTTTAAAATAATGAAAATTTTAAGAGTTGTTTAAATTTTTTTATTAAGAGACTTTAGACAATCATGAAACTTTTAGACAATAGCCTAATTCACCTATTGAATGAGTCGGCCCTATTAGGGTTGTAAAAAGACTGAATCGAACCAGTGGACCGGACCGGACTGGTTGTCCCGGACCGAGACCGAATTTCATTCAGTCCGGTCCGGTCCGGTCCAAATTTTACATGGACCGATTGATTCTGGTCCGGTCCCGGTCCAAAGGATTTTCCCCCCTGGACCAGACCGGACCGAACCCCATATATATATATATATTTATATATGTATATTTAAAATAGTATATAAATTATAATATTAATATTAATATTAATATAAATTAATATATTAATATATAATATATATTAACATATAATATATATTAACATATTAATATATAATATATACTTTTATAATATTAACATATTATTATTTATTGGTTGACTAGTTGTAGTATAAAAATATAAATGATAATATATCTATATAGAATATTAATAATAGTTTATAAGTAATAAGTGTATTATTATTATTTAATATATTATTACTAATTTATCACTATTTACTAATATATAAATATATAATTTACGAATGTAATAGTGTTATTAGTTATAATTTATTAACATATAAATATATAATATACTAATAAAATAGTGTTATTAGTTATAATTTACTAACATACTTAATATATAATATATACTAACATATTAATATACAATATATACTCTTATAATATTAATATATTATAATTTATAGTAGTTAAATTTGGGTCAAAAAAATATTTGATCATTGTAGAATTTTAAATTAAATTTAACTCATTAAATCATATGGGACACCCCTAGACCGGACCGGACCTTCTTTGGACCGAATTGGACTGGATCGATATGAATCGAACTCCTGTTCGGTCCGGTCTAGGGTGAGAGAATTCTTGAAACGAATGAAATCGGTCTACAGATTTCCTGGACCGGACCGGACCGGATCGGACCATTTACACCTCTAAGCCCTATGGCAGGAGAGGATATAAAGATTCTGATTTGTAAAATTCTTGTGGTTATCATCATTTATAACATATGTGATGGAACCTACCACGGATAACAGGTAGCATGCACCATTGAATTTTGTCGTGACTAGATTTACAAAAAATGCTAGTTCTCTCTATTTTAGAATTTTTATTTATTTATTTATTTATTTATTTTACATGATTTTTATATAAGTATTTTAAAATAATATTATGATTTTTTTTATATATTTTTAAAAATGTTTTAAAATATTAAAAAAATTATGTAAATAAAATATATATTTTAAACACTTAATTTTTTTTACATATTTTTTAACATCTTAAAATATTTTTTAAAAATATATAAAAAGAATCAAAATATTGTTTTTAAACACTTATATAAAAATCATGTAAAATCAAAAAATAAAAAATAAAAAATGTCTCATAATTAAGATAAGTATGGATCTCGAAATAGAGATCCTAAAGTAGAAATCCTAAAATATGGATCCTTAGCATTGCTCTAATATTTAAGGATCAACTAGATTTGCAATATAGTCCTAAGAAACTAGGCCTATTTCTTGGGACATTATATGCACGATTCCTAAATGTCATCAAGAAACAAAACATGAGTGCTAAAAACATATTTCAACGTTCAGCCCTCCACAGTAGTCCAACCAACTTCAACCTACGAAAGAGAGAGGAGTTGGGGTCGGGGTCCAGAATCACTCCAATACCAAAGTCAATTATTTGAGTATGAGCTTAGATTGGAAAGGAAAAGTGAGAGAGTAGAGAGTGTAACCTGTTTCTGGATTAAGTGGTATTTATAGGTATTTCCATGCCCAGTCTAGTTCATGAGGGTAGTTGAGGATCACTATTCAGACGTCACTCGTCTGGTGATGTCATGGAAGACAACCCTCCCTCCGTCGGCCCAGCTGAAGTTGACTAGCTCCCTTCCATCCCATCTTAGCCGTATAAGCCTTCCTAATCACTGGTCGAGTGAGATCACGATTCTTGGATTGCATTTAATGCAGCATGCCCCACCCTGTTGTTATAACCTAGGCTCAACTTCCCACTGAGGAGGAAGTGGGAATTCGGCTCGATCACACACCTTTGTCCTTTGACTCGACTTTTAGACTTTTTGTCCTTCAACTTGACCCTATGCTTTTGTCCTTCGGCTCGACCATGTGCTCTCGTCCTTTGACTCAACTCAATGCTTTTGCCCTTTGACTCAATGGCCCAACTCCTAATTCCACGTGGCGCCCCCTTGTATGATTTGACTTCCAACACCATATGGCTTAGGTTCGCGTAGTTTTGATTCTGGCTTGAGGCATTTAATGTGTCTTGTCAGTTATGTTTCATCGTTTTGGTTACCTAAGGGCGCAGCTTTTGAACCTAATAAGCACACCTCTTGGCGATTCGACTCTTGACACCACGTGGCATTCTGTTGGATGGTTCAAGGGCATTTAATGACTGCCATCATTTTATCGCGTTAGTTCGACTCCTGAACTGTTGGTGCAATTCTTGTGCCTTGCTTCTGAGCGGTGATCAATCCGTGTCTCACACAAACATGTCATCATTACTTGTCTTGTTGTGTTAGCGCATGTTACTCGTTTCCTATTGGTTCGTACCTACCATGCTCCCACGTTTCCCCAGACCATGCCAAATCTCGGTCTGTCATGTCGTCTCGTTCCCCGCATGCATTAATTCTCCCTTGGCTATAAAAACCTTCTGCCCTCCTTTCATTCTGTTTACTTTGCCTCTACTTTTCCTAACCTTTGCCCTTTTGCTTTCCTGTTCCCTCCAACCTCCTGTCATTCTCAAGCTTTGTTCCCATGGCTACCACCAGCTCTTCTTTCGATCCTTCCTCTACTTTCCCCGGCTATGGCTGGGCGTCTACGTTCTTCCCATTTGATATCGACCCATTAATAAAGAAGTAATCAACTTGGAGGCTCTCGAGGGGAATGTGCGAGCCTGTGATGCCGTCGGCAAGGCACAAAAGGTTGTGATCTTCTTGATTATGTTTATGAAGGGGTTTAGCATCCCCTTATCAGGCTTCCCCTTCATCAGGCCCGTATGGGAGGTCCTCTACTTCTTGGGCCTAGCCCTGTCCCTGGCCCAAATTCTACCTAACAGATGGAGGTTGCTACTGGCCAATTGCGTGGCCTTTCAAATCATGCTCCAGTGCGGAATGACTTCTACCTCGACTTGATAGCTCTGGAATTTTTCTCACGGTATCACTTGGTACATCATGAGGGGAATGTCACAGGCTTTCAAATTCGAAGCAAGGAGAGGAAGCTGATTTGTATAGAAGAAAGGCACTCGATTATTATTAATGCTTGTTCTTTATCTTGGGAAATGGCTAGCAGTTTCTCGAGGGCGAGAGCAAGTTCCCGATTCAAGCTGTCTGGGGCTACCACCCCTTTGCCAGCCATTTAAGAGTAGCCCTCACACCCCAAGAGACTGGTTGGGTGCAAGTGGTGCTAGCCTGGGCTCGAGCATATCCTGACTTGCTATGGTCAGACAATCTCCTCACCGAGGAGAATACTCGGTAGTACCTGGTTCAACCCATCAAGTCTTATGCCAAGGGCCAGAACCTCATAGGGCTCCCCGAGGATCTTCCTCTCTCGTCTCACAAATCTACCCTGAGTCGGGGCGATCAGAGGGAAAGGAAAACAAAGGGTCACAACGACGAAGGCCCTTCTTCCACCTGTAGGTCTCGACGCCCTAGGTTGCCTCCCAAGTAGGTCAGGTCGCCCTCTCCGGTCTCATCGACCGAGCTGCAACTCTCTAAGGTGAAGAAAATCCAATCTGAATCTCGCCGGATGGTCGCTAAGGCTCAAGTTGAGGCACGCCAGGTGGCCAGGGCCGACTCTAGTGACGATGACATAGACAAGGTTTTTTAGTAGGCCTTGGAGCACGCTGCTCCTTTGTCTTTCTGCGCCAACGCCCTTCAGGAGGCCTTTCACCAAAAGTCGGAAAAGTAAGCTTGAGGGTGAGCTAACTTTATGACCCACCACCCTCTTCCTTTGAACGAGCTCCTGAATCTGAAGAGGAGTGCCCCTCGGGCAAGGAAGACAACAATGGTGATCGCTCCGATCGAGAAAAGGGTGACCATGACAGGGACCATGGCGATGGCGGGGACCAGAAGGAACATTCCAGCTCCAGCTCAAGTTCCAGTTACGGCGAGGAGTACTGGGTGGAAGGGGCCTTTGAGGCTACCCCCCATTCAGGTGATGCTAGGGGTGACCATGAGACAACTGAGTCCCCAGGTGGGGTGAGTTCTCGATCGTGGTGCAGGACAAATCATCTTCCGAGTCAGCTCTAGTTTTCAAGGCGGGGTCAACTTCGGGGGTGACTCTCCTCAACTCCCCCCTCCTCCATTCTACCTTCATAGTAAGGTTCCCGTTCTTGGGATTTGGGTGATGGCTCGGGTCAGGGTCTGAACTCGGGGTCCCCTTCATCGTTCAAGCAGGCTCGGGTCGACTCCATCGAGCATGTGGCTAAAATGTTGAAGCCTCTCTTGGCCGAGGTAAGGCTTGCTATTCCTTCAATTTTGTGTTTTCCTTTCATAGATTTCATCTGATATCTTTCCTTGTGTTCAGGTCGCTCGTCAGGTGGTGATTACGCCCAAAGATTAACGCGGTCATTTATAGTATAGTTTTGGAGTATCGATTCCACAGGGAGATGGATTGAGAAATTGAAAAATAGTAACAAAATTAACAAAAATATTTAGAAGAGTGCAAAAAGTGATTTTTGAAGTGTGGCGTAAATTAAAACTAAATGAGTAATTTGGAATGTATAAAAATGAGATGAAAAGTAGAGCGTAGGAAATTCCTTACGTATTTATGGTATTCAAATTTATTCTTAATTCATTAATAACTCAATTGAGAATTCTATATCCAAATTCTCAATCGGAAGATATAATATTAATAACCAGATTTAAATCAAATGCAATCTTTTTAAAATTCATTCGTCGCGCTTAAATCTCATAAATTGTTATTGCTATTGAAAAAATCCAGTCGACAATATATCCAAGGAGGCGATACTGCAGCAGAGAATTAAATTAATATTGATAATTAATTGCTCCAAACATAATCATAGAACTAATCTTTTCGATGGAAAAAGTATGACTGAATCCATAAACGAAACATATTCTATAATTATTTGAAGACGTAAAACATCACAAATAAATTGAAAATAATAGAACAAAATAATTTTAATATTTAAAGACCAAATACATAAATCAAAAATAAATTACAAATGCCATCACACACAAGTTCATTCCTAACCCTTATTTAGTTGTTCATCCACATGATGAACAACCAAATTCTTCAAGAGAGAAATAAAATAACAACACTTGATATGCTCCTCCCTTTTCTCAAGGGTTGAGAAGGATCTCCCCCCATTCAAGCATCCTCTAAACATTCCTGATCATACGCCCCTCCATTCTATTTATAGACTTTCTTATGCAAGTTGTTAAGTCCAAAATATCACAAACTCAAGTTTCTGTGTATCTCTTGGGTTCCAAGTTTGCATATGGTATTGAAATGATGATTAGTGTTGGGAAGTGGAGCTGTGTTTTGATGACAACTATCATATTTATTTAGTCAACAATTTTGGCTAAAGCTCAACTTGATGCAGAAGTGAGTGAGTTGCCCTGTAAGTTAGTTGGATTCCATGTAATTATTGGTCAACAAATTCAACTTGTTGTTGTCTTGTATGTCTGAATCTTGTATGATCAACTTGTAGCTTGGTGGGCCATGTGATGACTTTGTTTTGCAGCTTTCCATTTTGTGTCTTGAATTTTCAGATTTTTCATGATGTGTATGCTTCCTCCTTATTTGTTGCCATGTATGTGACCAGCTATCAATTATCCATTTTATGGCTGTCACATATAAAATCTCCATATGTCATAGTCAAAATATACATAATTTAGTATACCACTTTGCTTCTTCCACTTGTCTTCTTTTATTGAAGTGCCGTGTAACTCCATTTTCCAACTTTGATAGTTTCTAGTAAATTTGGTGCATCAAGTGTCAATTGTTTGGATCATAAGGGGCCCATGTGTTGATATGATTGTTTCTCTAGATGAGTTTCCGCGTGTTAACAATTTTGATCAACAACTTGAGATATTTGATTTCATAAATGAGTTAGTATGCCAAGTTGACTCTTCATGTATACATGTTTAGCTTTCCATTTTAGAGAAGTTTTAAGGTGCCATGTGTTAGCTTCCATCTTTGAGAGCACTGAATCTTGGGATTGATTGTGGTAGCATAAGTGAGTTGGCATGTAAATATGTGGTCGATTTCTTGTAGAAGTAATGAGGAGTCATGTGTTGTTCCCTTGAATTAATATGTAACTCAACATGATTGCAAGTGGAGCCCGCCAATTGATTTGTCACCATGTGCTATGATGAAGTTGATGCTTAGTTGAATTGGCACTTGGGAGTTGCTGTGTGTTTCCATTTGCTTCCATCATTGTTGTTGGCTATCAACAAATAAAATCAAGAGTGCATAAATTAAAATCTAAGTGGGAGGCAAGATTAAATGTCATGGGGCGTTCTATGATTTAAAACCATGTAAGTGGGAATCATGATTATTAAGGTGCAATTGTAAATACGCATGAAGCCATCCAAATTAATTGTTGACTTGTGCTTGCTTAAACTTTGCATTAATGAACAATATCCAATTGATGGATTTAAAACTTTACCCAACATGTGGAACTTAATGGGATATGTGGGGCCTAGCATGAGGTGTCATTTTGTGATGCCAAATGTGAATGCATGTAGCAAATTTGAAGTGTAAGACAAAATGAATTGCTATGAGACTTATTTAATAAATTTAACTCATGTGTTTCTTTTTGTATTTATTTAAGACTTAAATATATTAAATCATGCTCATATCTATCTCAAGATAAATAGCTATTAAATTAAATAAAATGAGTTATATCATTATTTTCTCTTTTCTTTTAGTATTTAAATAAGATATTTAGAATGCATTTTATTCATTCATAAGGTGTTTGGAGTGATGGGCACCAAGTTTGTGGAACTCGGGAGTTCAATCGGGAGCTTGGAACCATTTACAGGTTCAGCAACTTTAAACTGACGTAGTCCCAGGGTCAGCTCGACGCCTCCGAGTGCACCTGTGACGGACTAGTGAAGACCGTCGAGGAGCTAAGAATAGAGAACCAGAATCTGGATAGGACCGTCGCTTCTTTACAAGCCTAGTTGGATGAGGACCGAGTATCTTTAGTGGTTGCCAACTGAAGGTGTGCCAACCTTTTCAAGGCCCGATCGGTTGTAGAGCATGATTGAGTGTTCATGGAAAGGGAACTGGCTGCTCGGAGGTTAGAATTAGAAGCTTCTGCTTAGGAGTTGACTTTGAGGGAGGAGGCCCTGACAGCTTCAAAACGAGCCCATGTCGCTCGGGAGGAAGATTTGGCTTCCTCCGAGTGTAACCATGCTGCTAGGAGACCGAGTTAGCAAACGCTCGAGTTGCCTTGGAGGATGCGAATAGTCAGTTGCGGGAGCTCGAGCTTCAAATTTCCCGAGCTACTGCCATTCATAATTCTTTGTGGGGATATGGTTATTAGGAGGGCTTGCGAAGACTGAGGGTCGAGCTTATTTTGGATCTTGGGCTCAACCTTGAGGCCCTTAATCTAAGGTCACTTAAGCCGGATCATGTTGCGAAGAGATTCACTAAGAATATAGGGAAGCCCAGATACCCCCTTACTCTGATTCGAACCCTCTTCCTCCACCTCTCCCACCTCTTGAGTGATTTTTGTAATATGTCCCATTTTTGTAATTAACAAAATATATAAGATGGACTTGCCTTTTGTTATTTCCTAGTTTGCCTGTTTTGCCTTTTTGGTTTCTTTTTCTCTTAATTTATTTCTTCCTTACTTATACCCCGTAGATTGCTACCAAGCACACTTGGGCAGAAGCTTTTTAAGTTAAATAGTACCTGCTGACACCCTGTGGGTGTGTTGAGGGCTCGGGTCTAGTACCCTACCTCTATCCCAGGGGAGTTGATATCACATGAGTGTGTTGAGGTCTTAGGTTTGGTGCCCGACCTCTACCTCGCGAAAGTTTTCTTCAACAATTATAATGCCTTTAACACTTGTTCTCATTGATAATTTTCGATGTACAAATTCAAGTTAAAGTACATGTACACATTAGGACATTATGCATAGTACCTCTTTAGGTGCTCCGCATGCCATGGGTGGGGCAGATCGACACCTTGGCTATTTTTGAATCGATATAAACCAAGACGGCCGATTGTAGCTACTACATACGATTATTCCCAGTGTGGCCCTAACTTTCCTTCTTTTGGGGTGGTGATGCCCATTTGCCTCAGCACCATGTCCCCGACTCAAAAGTTATGGGGCTTGACCCATTTGTTAAAGTAATGCTCCGTTTTTCTTATATTGCTGGCGAGGTGGATGAGAGTTCTTCTGTGCAACCGTCCGATAAGTCTAGTTGCTTGAATATTTTGTTGTCGTTAGTTTCCACGTTGAAGTGTTGGATTTATAAGGTGGGCATTCTAAGTTCGACCGGGATGATTGCTTCACTCCCATGTGTGAGGGTGAAGGGTGTTTCTCCGATGGGGTCCAGATTATCGTTCGGTATGCCCATAGTATCCTAGGTAGCTCATCTGCTCATGCTCCCTTGTGCGCCCTGAGCCATTTTTTTATTGCGGAAATGATCGTCTTGTTGGTTGCTTCGGCTTAGCCATTGGCTTATGGGTGTCCGGGTGAGGGGTACTTGACTTTAATTTTGAGCTCAACACACCACCCTAAGTTATGACTTCAGTCAAACTACTTTCCATTGTCTGACACGAAGCTTTAGGATATTCCAAATTAGCAAACCACCAAATTCCACGAGAACTTTGTGATGGCCTGAGAAGTGATGTTGGTAAGGGTTTCTGCCTCGACCCACTTTGTGAAGTAGTCACTGGGCAAAGGGCCATGAGGATGTGATCAATGTGAGTTCTTTAGGTGGGACGTGTGGCACCAAGCTGTGCTCTTGGCACTTCTGGCATTTCCTTACAAAATTTTTGGCATCCTTTAGTGAACAAGGCCAATAGTACCCAACTCCCGTCACCCAGGCAGTGAGGGCTCTTCCCCCCACGTGTGATATGCAAACTCCCTTGTGGATTTCCACGAGCACGTAATGGGCTTCCTCGCGCAATAGGCACCTGAGTAAGGGCTTGAAGAAACCCCTCTTGTACAATACACCCCCCACCAAGGTAAACTGAGCCGATCTATTTTTCACCTTACATGCTTTTTTTGCATTGGCTGAGGAGCAAGAGGAAGTCTGTCTCCCAATCAGGCATGGCTATGTCAAGTGATTGGATGTCAATGTGCTCTAGAGGTAGTTGTTCATCTTGTCCAGACACGACTTTTGCTAGTTGATCTACTTTCTAGTTTTCTGCCCTTGGGGTCTACTATAGTTGGAAGTAACTGAAATAATCTCTTTCATTGCATACAAGTTGGAGATACCTTTTTAGCTTTTTCACCCTTTGTGGCATATCGACCCAGTACATGTTTGACAATGTCCGAGCGATTGTCATTCTTGTTAATAAGGCTTCATATTCTACCGTATTGTTGGTCACCTTAATGGTCATGCCTATGGTAGAGTTCTGCTTGGCACCCTAGGCGAAGGTGATGTGTATTCCTACTCCCCCCTAGCCCAACAAGAGGAGCTAGTAAATTTTGCGATGAAGTCGGCAAGTGCCTAGGCTTTTATAACTGTCCTCAACTAGAAAGTAAGGTCGAATTCACTTAGCTCGATTGCCCACTCGGCTAGTCTTCCGGAGGAATCGGGCTTCAATAGGATAGTATTGAGGGGATCAGTCAAGATTCTGATGGTATGAGCCTGGAAATAGGGGCGTAGTCAGTGGGCAGCAACCACAAAGGCAAATACTAGCATTTCGGTCAGGGGGTTTCTAGCTTCCGCCCCCTGGAACGCACGTCTGACATAATAAATCAGTCTTTGGCCTTGCTCTATCTCGCGGCCAAGACAATGGAGATGGCATGGGGTGATACTGCTAAGTAGGCTGTGAGTGTTTCTCCTGGCATTGTTTGGCTAAGTAGCGGGGAGCTAACCAAGTAGTTCTTCAACTCGGCGAATGCTTGTTTGTAGGTCGGGTTCCACTGATGGGCTTTCTGGAAGACCAAAAAAAATGGTAGACAACAATCCGTCAATCGAGTGATGAAACGGTTGAGTACGGCCACTTGTCTAGCCAACCGCTGAATTTCTTGCAAGTTCCTGGGTGGTGCCATATCTAGGATGGCCTGGACTTTTTTGGGTTGGCCTTGATTCCTCTCTCCGAGACCATATATTCCAAGAACTTCCCTGATTCGACCCCGAACGCACACTTGGTGGGGTTGTGCTTCATCCAATATTCACCTAGGACAGAAAATGCCTATCTGAGATCTGCTAAGTGGTGCTCGGGTTTGCAGCTTTTGAGCAAAAGGTCGTCAACGTACACTTCCATGTCCCGTCCGATCTAGTTCTTAAACATCTAATTGATTAGATGTTGATAAGTTGCCCTGGCATTTTTTAGGCCAAAGGCATCGCTGTGTAAGATCTATTATAAATGTTGTTTTCTCCTCATCTTCTAGACTCATCTTGATCTGATTGTACCTAGAGTATGTGTCCATGAATTTAAGTAGCGAGTGCCTTGTTGTGGAGTCCACAATAAGGTCAATGCAAGGTAGAGGAAAGTTGTCCTTAGGGTAGGCTTTATTGAGGTCGGTGAAGTCAACACACATCCGCCCCTTTCCACTTACTTTCTTCATGAGCACGACATTGGAGAGCCATTTTGGGTAGTGAACTTCCCGGATGAACCCCGTGACTCACAGTTGGTCAACCTCCTCGGCTATGGCTACGTACTTGTTAGTGCTGAAATTCCTCCTCGTTTGTTTGAATTTTCGGGCTTTCAAGTCGACACATAGGCAATGTTCAATGACCAAGTGGTCAATCCCTGGCATGTCTGTGTGCGTCTAGGAAAACACATCCTTGTGATAGACAAGGAGGTGCTTCAATTCCTCTTACAATTTTGGGCTCAGTCTGGTCCCTATGCGTACTGTGTGCTCCGGGCATCCTAGGTCGACCTGGACCAATTCTAGGGGCTCGTTTGCTTCTACTTGCCTCAGGGTTTTCTCATCTCTTACCTCTTCATCTCTATATGGGGAGGAGATGGCGGTAGCTCGGCATGTTCGAGGATGGCGCTCATCATGGTGACCGCCCGTGCATCGTGTTTCAATTCAAGGACATAACATTCTCGAGCCAAAACTTGCTCTCCCCAAGCCTCTCCAACCCCGTGGTTAGTTGGGAACTTCATTTTGAGATGATAAGTGGACGTGACGGCTTCTAGATTGTTCAAAATCGATCATCCCAAGATGGCGTTGTAGGAGAATGGGGCTTTGAGTATGAGGAAGTCAAGCATGGTTGAGGCGGTTCTGGAGGCCATTCCCGCCAAGACCAGAAGGGCGATGACTCCCACGGGCTAGATCACATCACCTGTGAAGCCCTTGACTGGGGGTAGGTGTCAGTTGCAAGCAGTCGGGGTGGATTCCCATCCGTGGGAAAGCCTCTTAGAAGAGGATGTCAGTTGAGCTCCCATTGTCCTCCTGGTGGTGAAGTTGGCAATATGCATAGTTACTACCAGCGTGTCGTCATGGGGGTGGACGATGCCCTCCTCACTCTTCTCGTCGAAAGTGAATTAGGCACCTCTGGGGGCTCAAGGTCGTCTTGCAGTCGAGCTTATTATTGTGTACACTTCCTCGTATCTGGCCTTCTGAGCATGTGCCATTTGGGAAGAGAGGGTCGTGCCTCCCTTTGTGGTGTCGAGATTCACGTCAATGGGGAGACCTAGACCGGCTTAAGGGCATAGCAATTGTCAGTGTTGTGACTTTGAGACTTATGGAACGTGCAGTACATGCCTTCCTGTCTGCTCTGCTTCTGCTCTCGCCTTGCGTTCGTGCTATGGCTGTCTTTGATAGTCAGGCTGGCGTGTAGCTGTGGGGGGCCACACGTTGGTGGTGGATCTCGTCTCTTCTTTTCATCAGGGTGTTTCTTCCTTGCCTTGCCTCGACTAGACTAGGGCCCCTCTGTGGTCGGTCGCTCCCTAGTCTGCCTGCTGGAGTTCCTCTCTTCAAGGAGTAGTTAGCCCTTTGAGGGTGTCTTCAGCATTAATAGTCCATAAACTCGTCTAAGGTGGTCGAGGTCTTTGGGGCGATCTCAGCCATGAAAGAGCTCCTAGGCCAGATGCCACCTAAGAGTGTTGCCAACGTAATCTTCTCATCTTGGTCATCAGTTGTAATCCTTTCCCTATTGAATCTAACCAGGTATTTCTTCAAGCTTTCAGTCTCTCTTTGTTTAATGGTGAGGAGGTATGATGCTAGGCATCATCTCTTCTGACTGGCCATGAACTAGATCGTGAAGAGTCAAGTAAACCCTCAAAATTGTTGATAGAGCACGAAGGGATAGTCTCGAACCATGTTTTGGTAGCCTTTTTTAGGGTCCTCTTCAAGGTTAGGGGGAACACCATCTCACTAAGGTAGTTGTGTAGGCTCATATGGGTCTTGAATGCTTCAAAGTGTTCCACCGGGTCCTTGGATCCGTCATAAAGCTCCATTTGGAGAACCTTGAAGCTGTAGGGGTACCACCCATCACATTGGAGCTATAGGGCGTCCCTATACTGCCTCATGATGAGCTTGACCTAGGGCGTCCCTCATTATGAGCTCGATTAGTTTGGCCATTTCTGCATACTTATCTCCAAGCTTCTTGAGTTCAGAGTGCATCCGGCTTCGTTCTTCTTCAAAGGCGTTGTTTTCCGTATTGAGTATTGAAGTTGCATCTTTGCTTACATTGGTCTCATTGGAAATCGTATGCTCCTCTTCGCGCTATCCCAACATCGTGCTCTCATATGTTAGCTTTCTAATTGTCTCCTCCATTGTAGCTTGTCTTGTTTCCATTGCGTTGTTCTGGTGTTCTTCTTCGTCGTTGGCATGCAAAAGGTATGTTTCTATGGAAGTAAGATCTCACAGCTGATATCACTGTTAAGGAAATATTTTGTCGTTTAGCCCTCCACGGTGGTCCAACCGACTTCAATCTACGAAAGAGAGAGGAGTTGGGGTTGGGGTCCAGGATTGCTCCGATACCAAAGTCAGTTATTTGAGTACGAGTTTAGATTGGAAAGGAAAAGTGAGAGAGTAAAGTGTAACCTGTTTTCGGATGAATCGAGTGGTATTTATAGGTGTTTCCATGCCCAATCCAGTTCACAAGGGTAGTTAAGGATCACTATTCAGATGTCTCCCATCAGGTGACGTCATGGAAGACAACCCTCCCTAGCCAATTGAAGTTGGCTAGGTCCCTTCAGTCTCATCTTAGCCAATTGAAGTTGGCATGCCCCGCCTTATCGTTATAATTAATGCAGCACTCCCCAATTAGTATCGAATTTAATGTGGTGTTGCGCTCGGTATAATCACGTCCCGTTGCCATGCGGCTGTTGTCGTACAAGTTCGTTCTAGATGCAACTGTCCCATCCCTTGAATCCCCTGGGCACCTTACACGACTCGAGCTCGACTTCCCAACTGGGTTTCTTTTACTCATCCGTTTATTGGCTCGGATTTACCAAATCGGCCCCTAGGCCATGCAATAAAGACCACGATTGTGATACCCCGATTATGATAGGTGGTGTATAAAATCTTATATTACTTGGGAATGAGAAATTCTTATTCTTTATAAAATTCCAATAGGACTCTAATTGTATCGTTGACTATTCATTTTGGAGTATAGGCCATGTGTTTTGGGTCTTTCATTGAAGCATTACAAATGGTATTAGAGCCTATCTCAACCAGAAATGTGGAACTTGAGCCATATCAACTACCATAAACAGGTTTGACAAGGGCGTTGGACATTTAAGGGGAGTATATTATGATATCTTGATAAGAGTAGATGGTGTTGTATATGACCCCCACATTACTTAGAAATGAGAAATTCTTACTTTTTTTAAGGTTTCAATGGGGTTTCAATTGTATTATTAACTAGTACTTTTGAATTATATAGATCATGTGATTTGAGCCTTTCATCAAAACGTTACAGTGACAACATGAGATCTAACATTATTTGATAGATGAAAGCATTGCTCATGACATAGTGAACTCAAATGGAATTAGAAACTCTATGCAAGTTTTATGAAGAATGTAGCTGGTTGAGGTAAAATTGCTAAATGCAACATGTACTATAACTCGAACTGAGCCAGAAAACCAGTTAGGTTGCTAGGTTAGCATAAGTAACTATGCAGACAACATAGGCCCATCACAAACTCCAACAACTATTCGTTCCCTTGCCAGCTCTGCCGATGCCTAATTTACAAATTTCAACCTCTTCAATATCATCAAATGCAAAAATGATAACATAGTAAATTACTCTTATCACCTTTGTTGTCCAGATGACTAACATAAGATGGAGGTGAATTGAGTTTTATTATAAAATCAGCAATTGTAAACTAAATATATGATATAAAATATAAACAAAATATAAAGCAGCAATAAATGTAAAGAGTAGGGTAAGAGAAGCAAACTCAGTATTTTTACGAAATTCAACTCCACTGCATACGTCCTCGCCTCAAGCTACCCTTTGAGAATCCCAAATTTATTATTTAATCTCCTTTAGGTGGAGATAAAAACATATTACACCTTTGAGCAGCACCGCTCCAAAGAATCCGTGTAGAACACCCTCTACACTTTCAATCACCTCACACTTGGTAATTCAACTACTCCTTGTGTAGAACACCTTCTACACACACAAGGGTTATACATACCCTCTTACTGATACAAGAGTTGATAGTGGATAGACTATCAAAGTACACTACTCAATGAGTGAGATAGAAACAATACAATGCAACCTATATCTCTCTCAACAAGAACAAAAATTAAGACTCAAAATTTTAGAAAAGAAAGAATGAGAGTTTTGAAAGAATGATGCAAAACTTAGCAATAGATGTGTATGCTTTTGTTGTGATTTTTGCAACACTCAAATGAGTTATTTATAGGCAAATGAGTCTTCAATTTCAAATTTGAAAAGATTTACATGTCAAATAAGAGCATTATTCACTTTTCAAAAAATTCAAATAAAATCATTTCTTTTTTGCATTTGTCAAAGACAACTCCATTCATTTTTCAAAAAAATCAAATCAAATCTTTTGCTTTTCATACATGACAAAATGAGCATGATTTATTTTTCAAACCAAATCATCTTCTTTTTGCATATGTCAAAAAAACACACAATTACCTTTTAAGATTTTTAAAGAAAATCATCTATATTTTGTATTTGTAAAATAAAAACACACAACCATCTTTCAAGATTTTTAAACAAAATATGCACATGTCAAATATAATAATCAATCATCTTACAAATTCAAATTTTTATATTAAAAAATATAATTTTCGAAATTATATTATTTGATGATGTTATGCACATGTGAAAAACATAATTTTTAAAACTAAGACATTTAAAGATGCCTTACATATGTGAAAAAAGTAATTTGATATTTTATGAGAAAAAAAAGTAATTTGGAGCCTTAATCCAATTTCAAATTTTATCAAGAGATGTACAAAAATAATTTATGAGTTTCATTTGTAAACTTATTCTTTTATACTTGATGTGCGTTTCATTCCATTGCATAAATAATATTAGCTTGAGACTTGAATTTATTTGTTATCATCAAAATTTACACGTAGATACGAAATTTCAAACCTTGAATTCTTCAACCTTAACTAACCCCTAATTTAAAATGTCTCCAACCGTCAATTTGCTCTAATTGAGTCCAATTGAAAGGATGGTAGCAAGCTGGCACTTTGTCAGTATGATCCAACGGAAAAATATAAAAAGTTGACCAACAAATGCTGTTTGTGTCTACTAATGCCTAAGCAACTCAAACTCATATCCAACCTTTAAAATGTCCAAATTAATCTCACAAAATAGAAAACCCCGTTCCATCTCCACGGATTAGGAACCAAAAAACGGTCCAGACATCTCTTCAAAGAATAAGTAATTATTAGGTATTGGTTTCGTATGGTACACTACTGTGGTGCTACATGAATACTACACCATTCAAGATGAACGTGATTTATAATGCTGATTGCTGAAGCAATTAATGATTAGCGACGTCAGGAACTCAATGCATCAATAGCCTCTGGTTGGCGTTTATTTCTCTGTTGATCATTCTGTTCTTCACAGCATCAATAGCCTCTGGTTTTAGTAGTGTTATGATTTGATTTGTCACTTTGTGGGTCGTTTCGTGCAGTTTTTCTCACCATAAATACCGTTCTATACGATGCAAATTTGCAATGCCAATATGCCTTGCGCCAATTTTCTTTTTCAATCCAGAAGATGTCTTAGTCTCATATAGTTGGGTCAACGTTGCCTCTACCATTACTTGTACTCACCAAAACAACTTTTGGTGAGAATAAACAAATAAATAAGACTTGCAACTTTCCTTTTTGATGATCAAAAAAGAGGTTTTTCCTAAGGAATATATTTTTTTCTTTTCGAAAAAGTTTTTTTTTCGGAATGCATCCTGCTGTGTAGTGTGGTTTTACCAGCTAGAGACAATGTTGGGAAGTTCGATTGCTCTCAAGGAGATGCAACATTTTCCTTGGCAAGTGGAGCTATTTCCTCTCCTTCAATTCCTAGTTCAATGGGCTAACTCTATTTATAACGAGGATGAGACTAGGAGCCTCCATATATGTCTATTAAAATAGCCTAACCCATCATGGGTCCAATAACTAAATGTAATACTAGTCCACTTATTTTTAAATAAATACAACAATGTTACTGTAGGATGGATCTCAACATCTTCAAACAATTTCTGATTTCGCCTATACCAGAATCTCCAAGGAATAATCTAACGCCCCGCTCCCAAAAGTCCAGAGAGTTAGGTCATTTTTCTCAAATCATCCCAAAACACCAATTCATATATTCCAAATTCTCCAATAACCGACTAATATAAAAGGACACTCCATAATTAATTAACAAATATTTATGAAAACTCTCCAAGAAACTAAACATAAACTTTAACAAAATCAAATGACTTCAAATACTTGTAACAATCCCAAAACTTGACATACTAGAAATATCAATGAAGATAAATATTTACTACAACTAAAAAAAAAATGTATCCACGAGCACTTATTCTCCTATGATCACCGAGCCTCTCTAGAAATGGCTACCCTTGCTGATATCGTACTGAACCATCTCAACTATCTGAAAAATATTATTAGAGGAGGGGGGTGAGTTATCCACAACTCAGTAAGCAAAGAACATATACTAGTATCCAAACATGAGCATTTACCAAAATTCAGGATGCAGAACAAAATATTTCTTACCCTTCAGAAAAATGCAGAAGCAGATTACATTATCAAAAATCAGAGCGAAAGTTTAATATAAACGGAAACAAAAAAAAAAAAAATCCTTTTGGCATAGCATAACTGAAACGTCTTATCAAAATAGAAATACCATGTTTAACCCCCGTGGTAGGGTTGTGCAAACCTCGGCGGCCAACCGAGCAGAAACAGAATGTGAATCTTCCCCTTATTATTCTCGGAGTCCCGAGTGTGCACACAGGAAAGACCACGCAGAAAACCACTTTGTAACCAAAGTGGGTGCACCAGAAACAAAATAGTTGGTACCAACCCAGGACTAAACCAAGCGAAACAGAACCAGAATGTCATGCCAGAGGTTTCAGAAATCATATCATATCATATCCGAGTACAGAATTTTTCCAAAACAAGATCAGAATCAGATCATAAATATCATTTATATAGAGATTTTCATATTCGCTCTTTTTTTTCAGTTCGAAAAATAGAATGCAACAAAATAGCTCATGTCTACACCAGTTCATGCCAGAAAATATTTTATTCTTATACGATTTCTTATGCATATGCGAAACAAAACTGAGGTAGTTTCAAAATATCTTTCCGTAACTAAAACATACATATTTTCCAAAATAAATCTCAGTTCATATTTTTAATGTAAAGTCTAGCATAAGAACCCCGCTTACCTGAATTTCTTAGCTTCTCAAAATTTATCTCCACACGGCTGAACAAAAATTAGTCGCCACCTATAAAATAATCACATAATTTCCGTAAACTTCTAAGTGATTACAAACTTCCAAAATAGACCCTGAGATATAAAAATCCAATATTTTTCCTTAACATCTAAACATCCTCGATATCCCAAATAACAATTCTCCTAAAAATACTAGAATTCGCTAAACTTCTCTCAAACCTTATAGTAAGTTTCTTCAATATCTCGATCTTCACTTAATAAAATATTACAAGGCTCAAAAAATTTTAAAGATGTATCCAAAATAATATAGAGTTCGAAATCAAACATAATAATTTAAAATAGAACTCGAACCCAATCCAAAACATTTAACCTCAAAAATACCTTAACATAAAACACTTGAAAAGAACCTGAGTAGTAACAAGTCCCGTAGGCTCCAAGTCCAAACAAAACAACCTTTATATAAAAAATATTGGGTTGCTTGACAGCAGTACAGTTGCTGCTATACACCTACACATCTCCACATATTAAATTTTTAATAATTATTATTATTTTTTTTTTCAAACAATAGGTGTGCACCGACGGTTGCTTTTCCAAAAATATGACCTTAAAACTCTGCTTTTCATTTTGCAAAAGAAAAATATTTGACAGGCTCGACTGTTTGCGGCAGCCAAAACATCCCAGACATATTAATAGTATTTTTACTGTTTATATAAAAAGTAAAAATAATGTTAAATGCGTTTCCAATTGCGATCACTGCTCTTTTCAAAAATATCACCTAAGGGGGTAAAACTGAAATTTCATAAGCTAAAACTCTACAACGATACGTAGAGGGTGAAAACACAGGTAGAAAACCCAAGTTATTAGCAGGGGAGCATAACGAACCGAGGTTGAGGCTGAGGCATGCGATGGAGGATCACCGAGATGATGAATAAGCGGTGGTAGGCAGCGGCAAGAAGCTGGGCGCGGTGGGAGACCACTGCGAAAAGAAGCGAGAGAAGGTGCTGAAAGAGAGAATGACGAGAGAGAGGGAGAATCCGAGAGAGCAGAGGTGAAACCGTGGGGACGAAAGAAAACTCGTCGTGACTTACCGAGAGGTGGCCACGGCGGACTGGGTGATTTGTGGGGACGTGAGGTGCGCGGGCGGCACTCTCTGTGCAGGGTGACAAAGTGGAGGGGGTTGGCGCCGTGTCAACCGTGGGGAAATAATCTCCCCTGTCTCGGCAGTTCAAAACAGAGCACTCAACTAGGTCTTAGGGTGGCTGAACGCTGAGGGTCCAGGGGTTACGACGGTGGTGTGGAGTGGCGTGGTGGAGGAGCATAGCGGCTTGGCCTCCTTGGAGCAGCTGTTTGTTTTTCTCGTGGGCTGGGTAGTGGCTAGAGCAGCCGGCAACGGGGTGGATACGAAACTGGCAAGGGCTGGTTTGTGGGGTCTAGTAGTTTCCGGTGGTGCAAGGCTTTGTTTCCCTCCGCTAGGTGCAGCTACGAAGCAAGAAACTTGCAGAGAGTGGGATCGAGAAGTGCACGAAGCGGCTCAAGGCTGCTACTTGCGATGGAGGTTAGCGGCTGCAGAAGGTTTTTCCTATGCATGAGGGGTAACTGCAACTATAGATATATATATATATATATATATATAGGGGCAAACTTTGCTGGGAAGGAAATTGATCGGTTGCCAAAAATAGTGGGAGAAGATACGTGCATGGTGATGTGAAGGTGAGGGCCGTGATCGCTACTGCCTGATTCTATGGGATACGGCCACAGAGAGTTAAAAAGAAACAAACGGAAAAAGGGCAATAATCCGAGTATAGAAGGAAAATGTGAGACTAACATCAACGGAAAAGGAAGGAAATAAAATATAAAAAAAATGGAATATATAATCAGAGGAACCTCTGGAAATAAACAAAAATTTAAAAAAAAAAATAGTAATAAAGATCACACATTAAAACTATGCCGGATGAAAATCTGGCTCCTCAAGGTTGTGGGTGTTACAAATAAGTAATATCTTCTCAACTTCCCTCTTGTTCCCCCTTGTCCGTGCTTGGTAATGAAATATGTAAAATCAGCATATCCTATTCAAGGTCGCAAGCCAAGCCCCAACTCAAACCAACTTTGTTGAACTGTCTTGCACTAATAAAACAACATGTAAAGTATCCTCTTCCTCTGTACCACAAATGACACATTTATCCTCCCTCAGAACATGCATTTGCTTTAAGTTAATCTTTGTAGGTAACTCATTTCGACAAGCCCTCCACCCAAAAACCTTAACCTTATTTGGAATCTGAGAATTCCACAACCCAGTCCGTATCTTTTGCTGCTCTTAAGCATTGGTGGTTTCACAATTTCTATGATCTCATTGAAGGGACCTCAGAAGTTTATATGCACTCTTCACTGTAAAATCCCCATTCTGCTCTAATTGACACACCAGCTTAACTGCACCACCATTGGAACTTAAAATATTTTTAAACACCTCCACTGCTACATTAGAGGGAAGGATCAAATTCACTTTTTGCACATCCCTCCAAGATGTATTTTTATCAATAGTTTGGTTAATTAGCATTCTGCGCTTCCTCTTGTACAATAGACTGCAACTGTCTAATTAAAGTTGGAACCCAATAATCAGACCACAATCTTATAGCAGAACCTGTTCCCACCCTCCATTGACAACCATGCTTCTAGATAATTGAAACTATAAATAGAAGTTTCTGAGAGAAAATGAAACTAAAAGTAGAAAAAGAGGGGATAAAAATCTAACGAGTGGAGTGTGCTTGTGATGTAAAATACACTTAAAATAGGAGGGAAAAAGAAGAAAAACAATTGTTACTAAGCTCTGCATGCATTATTTACTGTGGGGATATATATATTATCATAAGCCCAAAAGGCTAAAACAACCCAAACGAAGCACAATAGACTTGAGCGAAACAAGTCTGGCCAAAGAAAAGTTTCATGAACCATCTTACATAAAATTAAACCTCAAGAGCCGGAAAACATTATATTATTTTGATTAATATTAGATATATTTATGAGTAGTGTAAGTGTCGCATACTCTTTTTAAAATATAGTGGAGTCTTTTTTTTTTCTATATGAATCGTATATTTATTCATTTTTTTCAAAAGAAGTGCACATCCCGAATTGTCAGCATCACAATGTCTCGATTTATGTATTTTCACAAGGAGGAGTTGGGAGCGTCACAGGTGGTATGAAAGCAGTGTGACTCTGGATAAATCCATATGTTACCTATGAACTATACCAAAAAACTTGTAGTTTTAAATTTATTTGTTTTATTGTTTGGATATTTTACTCTATTTTGATTGATTTTATTTAGCTAAGTTGTTGGGCATTTTTTTTTTATATATATATGTCTTTGTTTTGTTTAGTTTGAATTTGAGTTTTTTTTCCAGATATTTTAAAACATGAGTTTAGTATTAAACTACTACAACGCAGCCCCCCCAAATGGTGACTTTACCGCCCCCCAAGTCTGTTACAGTCGCAACAGAAGCACACGAGCCTGTAGATCAAACATCACTCAGTCATCGCTGATTTTCCATCGAGTTAAGTTTCACAAAATTAATTCAAACCAATGGTCCATGTCCAACTTACGGTACTTATCTGTAGATTATAAATTCAAACCAATGGTCCATGCCATGAACCAGTTACATCACTAGACAAAATCATAGATCAAACATCACTCATCAGTCCCTCTAAAACTGCATGTTGTACTAGACCTGAGAGGCTGAGACTACCTATACTCCAAGTTTTTTTGTACCGTTGTAATTTACGTGTGAGTTGCTTATATATTGCCTGTTTAGTTAGTTGATTGTTGGCTGTAGCTCATTGCTGTATTCTTATATACTCTGTCATTTGTCATTGGTTCCAGGGGACCGGGTTCAACTTTCAAGCTTCAAGTTTCATCCTCTTCACAGTGCAGTCTATCGAATCACAGAATTCCGAAACTTCATTCATCTCAGACTGAAGTTAATCGCCTTTAAGTTTGTTGCTAACTTGCCGTGTCACTGTGTCGCTGAGTTGCAACTCTCAGACTCTGTTTTTGTGAGTCTGTGACTCTGTGAGCCAAAACCCCTACGTAACTGCGTTCAAGTTTGTTGCAACTTGCTGCCTGCGTGGGCTGCGCCCAACCCTTCTAGTACTGGTAGCCTCAAGCTTGGCTAGTGGTTGTGGAAACCTTGCGAGTTGCGAGACAGACGCCGGAGGCTTGGAGGCTGGTCGTGAGTACAGGGACGACATAGACAAAACAGAGCCGTATTTCTGCTTCCACTTCCAGGTTCTATCATTCTTATTGGGCTCATATATTATTTATATATAATATATATATATATAAATTAATTAATAATATATTTAGCCTAGCAAATAAATATATAAATAATAGATTTGTATTGTGCTACTATTTTAGATTTAATATATAAACTATAGTGATTCACTGATTAATGTCATTCTAAAACCTGAATAATATATTATAATTTATATATAGTTTTGTTCAAATCAATTCGTGCTTATATTAATATATGATATATAGTTTTGTTAAAATTATAATATTTGAGCATACTGCATATATATAATTGATTTGTCATTTGTGCATACAGCATATATTATATATATAATATCTATATCTATATATATTATATATTATATAATATATATGTATAGGTATAGCTAATAGCTTGAAGAAAATTAAAATTTGTATGTCTTAGAAATGATTTGATATTGTAGATTTACATTACTGCATATATTATTAAGCACTTTTCAAATTTATTATTGATTTATTTGTTTTTTTTTAATTTAAAAATGTGAAAAAATCAAGAATAATTGATTCTTTTTTTAAAAAGAAAGACGTAGACAAGTCGGAGAGTAATATAGAATTAGATATACATTTAGAGGACTTCGTCACGACGGAACATGATGTTTCTAGAAATAGTGAGCGTCCCAGTCCATTTAAAACTTCAAGAATGCAATCTAAGGAGATGGATGATACTCGTTTGGAACGTGATGAGCGTCCCTCTAAAACTCCAAGAATACAACCTGAAGAGATGGGTGATACTTGTTTGGAATGTAATCCAGGATTACGTCCACAAATATGGGAATTTCCTACTAACATACAAGATGAGATACGACGTGCTTATCTTAAAGCTGGTCCATATCAACCTAAACTTTTAGAATATCCATTTTCAGGAATAGGCAATCAACGTCGTCGATTCCAATTTTCTTGGTTTCAAAGATATTCAAACTGGTTAGAATACTCACCTTCGAAGAATGCTGTATTTTGTCTTCCATGCTACGTTTTTGCTAAAAAATCAATAGGCCGCTCAGGATCAGATACATTTACCAATAAAGGTTTTGATAATTGGAAAAAAGTAAATGATGGAATGAATTATCCTTTAATAGGACATGTGGGGAAAGTTCCAAATTCACCACATAAAAATGTCGTAAAATGTTGTGAGGATCTAATGAATCATTCAAGACATATTGACAAGCTAGTTGAAAAACAAGCATCACAAGAGATGAAGAATAATCAATTGCAACTCAAAATTTCGATAGATAGTATTCGATGGTTGGCATTCCAAGCATGTGCATTTAGAGGTCATGATGAAAGCTCTGAATTAAAAAATCAAGGTAACTTTATTGAATTGATAAAGTTTTTGGCAGATTATAATGATCAAGTTAAAAGAGTTGTCCTGGAAAATGCTCCACAGAATGCTAAATATACATCACCTAAAATTCAGAAGGAAATTTTGCATATATTTGCAAATAAAGTGCGAAATGTGATTTGCAAAGAAATCGGGGATGCCAAATTTTGTATTCTTGTTGACGAAACTCGGGATGAGTCTAAAAGAGAACAAATAGCTATCATTTTCAGATTTGTTGATAAAGATGGTTTTATTAAAGAACGATTTTTTCATATTGTGCATGTCAAGGATACTATGGTACTAACTCTAAAAAATGAGATATGTGCTATTCTTTCTTGTTACAACCTTCAAGTTGAGAATATTCGAGGTCAAGGATATGATGGAGGAAGTAATATGCGTGGTGAATGGAATGGACTACAAGTTTTATTTCTCAAAGAGTGTCCTTATGCATATTATATACATTGTTGGGCTCATAAACTACAATTAACCTTGGTTGCAGTCTCTAGAGAAGCCAAACATGTTCATCAATTCTTTGTCTATTTGACATCTATTATTAATATTGTTATTGGTTCTTCTAAACGTAATGATGAATTACAAGCTGCTCAAACTGTTGTAATTGAAAGTTTGATTGCTTCTAATGAGATTGAGACTGGAAAATGGATTAATCAAATTGGTACACTACAAAGGGCTGGAGATACTAGATGGGGATCACATTTTCAATCTATATGTAGCTTGATGAGAATGTTCGATGCTACTTGCACAGTTATAAATACTATCTCAAATGAGGGATCAAATTATTCTCAACGTGGTGATGCTGAAGCGGCTTACATGATATTGACATCTTTTGAATTTATTTTGATATTAAATATGTTGAAAAAAATAATGGGAATCACTAATGCACTTTGCCAATCTTTACAACAAAATTTTCAAGATATTGTGAATGCCATGAGCTTAGTTTCAACCACAAAAGTACTCATTCAAAAGTTAAGAGATGAAGGGTGGGAGTCTTTGCTTATTGATGTTAGATCATTTTGTAAAAAACATCAAATCGATATTCCTGATATGAATGACCAATATACTGGAGGAAAATCTCGTCGTCAAGTTGAAAGGACAACAATTGAGCATCATTTTAGGATTGATATATTTATTGCTACAATAGATTTCCAGTTGCAAGAATTGAATAATAGATTTAATGACCAAGCAATGGAACTTCTTATTTGTAGTGCTGCTTTAAACCCTAAAGGTTCATACAAATCATTTAATATTGATGACGTATGCAAATTAGCTGAGAAGTTTTACCCACAAGATTTTACTGAGCAAGAAAAATTCCTTTTGAAAATTCAATTGCAGCACTATGAGCTTGATGTCTTGACGCATCTAGATTTTCAATATATGTCTACATTATTTGAGTTATGTAGAGGACTAGTAATTTCAGAAAAGTCAAAAATTTATTATTTGATTGACAGGTTAATTCGTAGTTTTTAACTCTTCCAGTTTCTACTGCTACTACTAAACGAGCATTTTCTGCAATGAAACTTGTAAAAACTAGATTGAGAACTCGAATGGAAGATTAATTTCTTGCAGATCATTTACTAGTTTATATCGAAAAAGAAATTTTCAAAAATTTCACTTCAGAAATGATAATGAAAGAATTTTATTCTATAAAAGATCGTCGTCGAGCTTAATTTGAAGAGAAAATTTTAAGTTGATCGCCCTCCAAACATCAACTCCGGGTTCCGCCCCTGCAGAGGCATCTGTTGATCCTAAGTCACCATGTGCTCTATTAAACGGATAACAAAACGTTGTGTTGAACGGAATTAATTTACCTTCACGCTTCTGTGCTTCATCCTCATGCAATTTTGCTCTGCCTTTCCTCTTCTAAACTCAAATAAAACTTCAACTTCCTGATTTCTCTCTCTCATGTGTCCTTAAATGCAAGATTTGTGAGATTCGGTCTTCTCTCTTGAAATATCTTGTCGCAGGCCAAGCCTAGCAAAATAAAAAAGAATCAAAGATTTTCTCATTGAGATTTTCTTCGTTTCTCCATTCAATTCTTTGTCATTTCATTTCTCTGGATTGTTCAAAACTTAGTCCTTTTAGGGAGAGAAAGGGTAAGGACACTTACAGGCCAACATTATAGAGAAAAGAAGTGGGGGCTTTCTCCGAATCAACGTTGTAGTGATTGCTCGGATCATCCATTAAATTTTCCATGGCCAGTGAATTCGAAATCGGTTATTTGAGAGAAACCTAAGAAGAAGGGAGAGACAGAAACCAAAGACGAAGATGCGTCCAAGAAATTTGGAAATAAACGGGATTACAGTTTCGAGATTTTTTGGCCCATGTCTTCTTTGGTTATTGAGATTGACGTTCAAAATTATTGAGGCATGTCCTTCCGTTTTCAGCCCTTTATAGTAGAGCGAAAATAGTTAGAGCATGTTTGTGATTGCGTTTCAAAATTTTAAAAGTGCTTTTAAGCAGTTAAAAGTATTTTTAAAGAAAAATGAGTTGTTTGGATAACTTTATTAAAAGCGCTTTAGTCGGTTGAAAAAGTTAAAAATCAATTTTTTCAATAAATACAAAATTAGAGCTTTTATCAAAAAACTCCTGCAAATAACTAAATATTTTTAAAAAACTACCATAACTAACTCTAAAAGTGCTTTAGACATATGGATCCCAAATAATAAATGATTTTTTAGTAGTATAATTTATTACATTAAGTTTTAAGCTATAAGACTTAAATTAAAAACAATATTTCTCACCGCAATTTCAAACATGCACTTAATCACCATGGTTAACGTTCTTCCACTGCTTCAAGTTTTAAAAGGTGCATTTCATTTTACAAAACTTTAATCTAGAATTTGAAATTCGATTAACGCGGTATGAGTAGTTGTTTTTTATCCGACTTATGCGGTTTGTCTGGCAAGTCGGATGTCCTGATTCCACTTTTATATATATAATTAGATATGTGGGTATGTTTCAGTTTATGTTTGTTTTGGATTTTAAGCCCAAACCCAGCCGTAGCCTTTTAAAAACCCAGCCCTTTAAATTCTTAAAAGCCAGCCCCTTTAACTTGTCTCAAACGTTGCCGTTTGAGTTAGTAATTCGGTGAAACTAGGCCACTTTAATTCCTTCATGCGTCAGCTCCTTTAGTGTTGACTAAACGGCACCGTTTGAAGTATTGTAAAGTGTTTCATCCCCTTCATTTCGCATGACGCAGCCTCTCCTTCGTTCTTCTTCTTCTTCGATTTCATCTTCTTCTTCTTCTTCCATGTTCTACCCTTGTCCAAGCCCGAATCTTGCAGCCTTCTTTCAGCTCTTTCCATCCACGCGTGAGTCAGTAAAATACCCAGTACATAGATGAATATTTTCCCTCTATGTTCATCCAAGATTGGTGCTTCACGGGCACGAAACTGTCCTAAAACAGTTGGATATCCATTGTTTTCTTCCTCTGTTTTTCATCTGAAAAAAGTGAGGAATATCTTCCATGGCAGCTCTACTTTATTTTGGTGTGTCACACGTGATTTGTGCATCCAAAACACAAGCTTTTCAGCCTATAAATGACTATCGACCCTTGTTGAAAAAGCCATATCGAAACCTCTCTATGCCATGTTTTAGTTTCCTTTTGAGTTAGTTTCAAGCTCCCTTTCTCCCACAACTCAAACTTGAAGTTTTTCTCCTTTTTCAAACCCTAATAATCCAAAAATTTCAAGTGGGTTTTTAATAGTGTTTTAATTTCCGTTTTATTCGCCGTATTTTACCGCTTGAGATATCTTTTGCAGCGAGTTCATGGGTTTAGCGTGGAGTCGCTGTTTGGCATTTTCGCTATCTTCAGGGAAAAACTTTGAGATTTCTAAATATATCTAAGTAAACTTTGAGATTTAAATATATTTTGCATTAATAAATATTATGCTTTGGTTGGTTGTATCGAACTGAGTCTGAAAAGTTTGGGGTCGGTTAGATTTGAGATCAGAGTTGTTTGTGATTGCTTGATGGTTGGTCTTGTTGATTGTTGGTTATTTTTGTGCATGGTTGTATGCATTGTGTAAATACATTTATAACTCATTTTTAGTATTTAATTGTGTATATAGAATTAACTTGTTTAAATGATGTTTTTATTAAGTGCCTAATATATTCATAAGACTTGCTATGTTGTGTTGGGTTGATGGAAATGAAAAGTAGTGAAATAAGTGGGAGAAAAATGTTATAAGGGGTAAGGATATGTTTTGGTAAAGTATGGTTTGAGGATTTGACGAGGATATGTGAGATTAGAATGATGAAGGAATGATGTTAAGGATTTAAGAGGTTCTCGGTTTTGAAAATGATCCCTTAGAGAAGTATTTGTTTCTATATTTTTAATAAAGAATATGACTAAGTTAAGTTGATAAGGGTTTGAGGAAGATTTTATGGATCAATTCACTGAATGAGTGGTGAAAGGATTAAGATTATTTGATAATAAAATGGTTGAATTTATGTATACTATAGTAAGTTGTTCTATGGAAAAGTAAGAAAGTATAGGGAGGAAATCTTTTGGATAAGCAAGAGTTTGTTTTGTAAATTATGAATGGAAATTTAGAGGGTTAATATGAGAAGTCTGATTAACAAAAGAATTAATTGGGACTTATAAGACTTTGGTTTTATGCTTTTGAATTAAGATAAGATTACTTTAGCTTGTATTCAAATAAAGTTATATATGTTTTAAGAATTGTGATTCAGGATAAAGATATAGTGGAATATAGTGGGACATTGATGAATGGCCCTAAGAGTTGTTAAGTGTATGTTAGTAAGAATATGGCTTGGGTAGAAATGTGACTTGTTTTATGTCGGAAAAGTACCTAACTCAAGATTTCGCTTGATTCTCGCTCGACTTCTGGCTCGAGCGAGATAAGCAAAAACTACGCTTAATACTTGTTCGATACTTTGCTAGAGCGAAATATCCTGTCAGTTAAATTCCGAAGTTTTCTTTTGGTGGAAATGTTTATGATGTAAATAAAGAGAAAATTGTACTGCAAGAATTATATGTGAAGGGTAAGTGCATAGTTTGTATGGCATGTACCCCACGAAACATATAACATGTACGAAAAGGTTTAAGAGTATATGCAAATTCAAACAATTTCTTAAGACTTTCATGTTACGAATTATAATGTTTTTCAAAGAAGTATGGATATGAATTTCTATAAGAACAGGATAATAAGAAACTTTAAAAGTCACGTCACAACAGGAAAGACGATACGTAACACCTGTCGAATGATAATAATTTATGTCAAAGCAGGGATAGCGATATGTAATACCTGTAGAATTAACATGACTAGTGGAGATGGTAATACGTAATGTCTGCTATAGTAAGAATTCTTACGTCATGATGGGGACGACGATATGTAACGTCTGTATGACTGAGATAATTTGGCGGTGAAGACGATCCGTAATTGCCACCATAATAAGTATTTTTGTGTTGAGACAAGGAAGGCGATATGTAACTCCTGTTCGACTAACATGATCGGCGGTGAAGGTGATTTGATCTATTGCCATAATATGATAAAACTCGTCATAACGGTAAAGGCGATATGTAATTGTCATATGACTGACGAGAATATGAAAGCTGACGGTAAAGGCGATTTGATCTGCCATCATGTTAAGACACCCAGTGGTGAAGGCGATTCGATCTACTGTCGTGGTTATGAATAAAATATATAAGAATAAAAATTTCAAGAAGAAAATACTTTATATATTAAGAAAAATTGTGCACTATTTTCATAAAAATTCTTTACGAAGATATGTAAGTTTTAAAATGAGTGCACTAGTTAAGCGCAAGTAAGCTCAAGTCATGTCATCGTCTCATGATCATGTGTATATTAGAAAACTGAATTTTCACCTGTGACTTGATGCTTGGTATGTTGAAATGATTGGTTTGAACGATTTTAAATGAGTGATGCGGCAGCGATGGTGGTAGAATCTCATCTGCGATTTCCGCCTATAGTGTCAATTGGATATTTGGGCTATTTTCTGAAAAAATTGTAGTTGTTTTTAATAGATTTTTATTTTGAGCTAAATGGGATTTTTGGGAAACTATTTATCTTAAGAAAGATAATGGTTAAGTCTCATGCTTATAGTATCATGTTTATGCATTTTATTGTTGCATGAATATATTTTTATCTTGTGGTTTGTTTAGGATTTTACTTAGCTGCAGTACCATTTTTAATATTGTAGATTTTGATGCAGAGGACGAGGAGGCCGAGCCTGAGGAGGTGGTTTCGTCGATGGAGTATTTTGGTTTAATTTTATTTTGGGAAAAATGTTTTTCCACTTTTGGATAATTATGTATTTTAATGTTTTAAATATGAGATGACTGTATTAAATCTTCTGTTGGAGAATTTATATTAAATTGGTTTGTATTGTATCTTTTTTTTTCTTGGGAGATTTTCTAGCAAGTTGGAGAGGTATTTAAGGCAACTCACAGGTGGTGACTATATGGTGTATGGTGCCTATTTGTATGTATTGGTGTATATGAGGAGAGAGAAATGCAAGGTACTTCGAAGATTGTGAGAGAACTTTGGAAGAACTAAAGCTTCTCTTTTATAGGACTTCGCTTTCTTAGACAGGATTTATCGCTTGTAAAGGATTTAGTGTACATGAACCTCTTTCTTCTTTGTAATACTAGTTAAGTTTTCTCAAGTATACCTTTGGTATACCTGGACTTAGCCTTTTCTTATTAATAAAATCCTTTTGATTATCTATAAAAAAAAATATGATATATTCTTTTGAAATTCTGGTACTTAGTGATTGACTTAACTTATTCATTGTGCTTTCAATTTTACACTTATTGCATTGTACACACACTTGACACTTATTGTTGGGTGTGTAATCCAAATTGTCGGCATTCCGATGTCTTAATTTTTGTATTTTCATAGAGAGGAGTTGAAGGCGTCACAATAGATAAGTATCAAATAATATCAGTAAGGATTCTTAAAATTTTTCTTTAAGGCTACAAATATGTCCCAAATTAATTAGGAAAAATTCAATTTTATATTGGAACAAATCATCAGAACAGACCCAAAATAAATTTTAAGACGCTTCTATTACGATCATGATACCAATTTTATAATGTAGATTTTTGCCTTACCCCGGCAAAGTTTTTTGGTTGACAAACAATATTGAATATGGGCGTTAGAAACAGATAGTTTTATACAAAGATGAATGTGCAAAGATCTAATTTTCAAGCCTGAAAGAACCAATTCCAAACCTGAACATTTATCTCTCAGTAATGCTACAGACAAATGTTTGTAGCAAACACCGGACAAACGGCTAAAATAGTATTATATCATGTCAGCTGCTATTTATTTATTTACTTTTTTTTTTGTTAAAAATCAGAAAACAATCAAAAGAAGAGGGAAGGTTCACTTTCATTCGTCACATTTTGTTTCCCGCTTTCAGAGCTCCGAACCATCGTCGTGCATCATCGGCTTGCAGAGCTCCTCGTCATCGTGCATCGTTTGCTACTGGGTGGCTCACACAAGCTTCGTCGGCTTCGTGGTCTCATCGGTGTTGGAGATCTTCAAGGATCTATGTGGCTTCGACTCCGTGGGGCTTGGGTCCTTTCAATTGGTCCTCTCACTACTTTGTCTGGGTTCGTTGAAGGTAAGAGTTATGTTCGCAACTTCTCTGTCTTGGCATTGCCCAATATATGGAATTCTTACTCAGATCTAGGAGAATTCTTAAATCCATAACTAGGGTTATTATGATACCCTAGGAGTAGGGTTTCTAGGACTTCGTTAATTGCTATGATGTGTTTTTGACATTTTGTGTTATAAGATGTATAGTTCTTTATTGGTTTTTTGGCTTTATTAGGGGATTGTAAGTATGCTAATGAGACGATGGTAATCTCTGTAATTATGAATCTACATAGCTGCTTTGTCTTCAAAGTCGCCAACTTCTTTGTAAGTTTCAGATTTCAAATTTGATATTTCAAATTTGGACTTTTGTAGTATAAGCTAGTTGAAGTTAGACTATGTTTAATTTAGCAGCTATTTCTGAAAGTCAGCTATTTTTGTCAAGTTGGGAATGAATCTAGAATTTCACTGGTTTTGGACATTGGCATTTGATGTTTAGTCTGCAAAATTGGGCTCATTTTTTTCACATTCTATTCCTTTAGAGCTCAAATTGATGCCCTTTAAACCAAGAATTAATCATATCTCTACTGATTATACTATTGTACGCCATGTTTCCTTCAGAGTATAGACTAGATCTTCTGCAATGTCATACTTGTGTCATTGAAAGGTAGGAATAAGATTGATATCCTTGGTTTCTTATCTTTCACTGGCACTTTATATAGAAATTAGCTCCATAATGAGAATACAACTATTGCTACTTTGCTAGCTTCTTTAGTTAGCTTTGCTTACATTATGTTTTAGGAAGTTAAAAAGAAAAAAATTCTGGGAATTGAAACTTGAAAGGTTTTAAATTTATACTCTCCTTTTTGTTTTTTCTCTTAGAGTAATAATAGAATTTTTCTTTGGAGAATAAAAATGAAAGCTAATGAATAGATTTCTTATTCACCCATCCTGCTTGATATATTTCACCAAAATCATGTATTCTATATCAGTTATAATATATTAATTATGCAGATCCAGTTCCTTTCATGTTGCATGCCCCATAAAATAGCTTAATAATTTGAAAAAATATCTATGAATGTATATTGAAGTTTGTTATCTGTTTTTGAAACCTTGAGACACAACTTGGTTAGGTTCATTTTGGATATGGCCATGGTGGGTACAATTGAATTGTGACGTGGTTAATTTGGTTGTGGATTGCGCACTTTCGAGATTGGATAGAAAGTTCTGTACATGTTGTTGGGATTTTGGAAAGCTAGTCTATTTTGTAGTATTTATTTACAGAGCCAACTCATTTTCTGGTCAAATATGGAGGTAGGTGGCAGTGTTGTTTCAGTTAAAATTTTTTGAAGTGTTTCAGTTTGGCTGATTATTTCAATCTTGGACTCACCCACAAAATAATTTGTAACCCTTGATTTTAAACCATGACTTCTCGTGGAATGGCTGGGGATTGTCATTTCAGGAAAGCTTTCCAAACTAGAGGAAGTTTTTAGCTACAGGTACAGGAGCAAAATTTAATCACCCATTGTTTGGACATGTCAAGTATTTTGTAATGATCTTCTACGTACAATGCATGGTTGAAGAAATGATGTTATGATCCTAACTTGGATAGTAAATTACTGAGAAACTGGGAAGTGGGATTACAAAACTCGAATTTTGTTTTCTTAAACAATATCAGAGGATTTATTGTTTGTGCATTTATTGTTTTATCCTACCCTGAATTTGCTTGTCATTTTGTTTATTAGCTCACTATGATGCTCAATCATATTATTAAGACTCATTTTTTGTTTTATCCTACCCTAAATTTGCTTGTCATTTTGTTTATTAGCTCTGTGATGTTCACTCATATTATTAAGACTGACCTTGGATATTAAACAACTTGGACAGGACAGAAAAAAAAGGAAGAAGATCCATTTCCGCTAACACCAACTCACTCAAGGGGATGAACATCCATTTTTTTTATGTATTTGGGAATGTAGGAAGGAGAAGATGAATTGAGTTGTGTTTGGCTATTGTTGTAGGAAACTGATGATACTACTCTGTTGTGGGGTTGACTAAAGAAACTTGTTGAACTCATGAACTCTGTCACTCTTGTTTGGAAAAATATATTTATATATTTTATGAAAAAAATCTGCACAATGGCTACTGTTGTGGTGTGCTATTACTATATGTATCATACATACATTCAAAAATAGACTAAGCACATCTGGAATATAGACCATGCTTTTCATCTTTGTACTAGCTCCAAAGCGGTGATATTTTCTGAACCAGATAGCAGCAAAGTAAATGAATCAATTTAATCAACATGAAAGTTAAAAAAAAAACAAAAAAAAAAAACAAAAACAAAGTCACTAGAGTAATGCATTCGACGATTCCTTCCAACAACAATATAAAGTCACTAACAACAGATTTCCTAAAAGCAAGTATTTAACTGGTTGGTCGATGTATCCCAACGAGTTGGGACTTCACTTTGGCATCAATACACACGAAATGCCGCATGTCTGCTTCTTCCTTCGAAAGCTCCACTTGATTGTTGTTGAGTCCCAACCCCCTCTTCCAAATCTCTTTCTCCCTCTTTTGAAGCTCTTCCTCCTTTAACTATTTCATAGTAAAGAGAGGCCTGCAAAACATATAGAAAAGTTGTTATTCATGGAGTGTAAAATGTCTAAATTGGACTAAAAAGCAAAGAACCGTAAGGTTGTTTTCAAATGTATGTATATTCAAATGGTATTATCATTGGTGGGAAATGCAGCTCCTACATAAATCATTAATTTCTTCTTGTCCTTTCTCAGTTATAATTAATTCTATAGTGGTTTGAATTGACCCAAGTGAGTGTTGTGGCCACATGTAGAATATTCTCTATTTAAGGTGGAACTTGCGAGTCCATTAATAAACTGATAAATTCGGGCAGTCTTTGAGTAAAGTGGGATATACTTCTTTTGAAATGTATAGATATTACCTCCAAGAGAACTGATTCTAATGATTTAAGTCATTACTATTTCGTTACACACACACAATATGCTACAAAACAATGTATGGCTCATTAGGGGTTAACTAGGCAAGCTTGATCAAGATATCAGGTCATAAAAATAGCCAGCAGCAGGGTATTCCAAGAGATCATGATCATAGGATTGGTTGTGGAATCAAGTCATAAGAAAAGCAAACAGCAAGGTGGCAATTAATCCATCATGCCTAATTATGTTTCATGCATTATTCCAAGAGACAAATCCAAAAAATAATGTCAACTTCTAACATAATCTTCTCAAAATGTTAGTACCCATAACCTCAAAAATCTTGGCAAGGTTAGCATGTATAAACAGTTACAGTATATCATGATCAATACCCAGTTGGGAGGGAATCTAACCCCTAGAGAGGCATATCAATTTTTGAGTCATTTTCATTTGAGACATGTTAGGGAAAAGTCATATCCAATAGCATTCATTCACATGAACAGTAAATATTACTATTCACGTGAGTGAGTGCTCTTGGATGTGGCTTCTCCCCATCATTTTTGTTTTAATTTTACTAAGAGAATCACCCAATAGTCTTCAATCTCTGTAATAAGCATTTTAATTTTTACATGTGTGCATATGCCTGGCAGCCTCATTTTATCCAAAAGAAAGAAAAAATGGAAAGAAAACCATAGATTGCGAATGGGTACCTCAGATTTGAAAGGGCAAGAACAAATTGTGCCCCATGCAAAATAGAATGGTGAAACCCATATTTAAGTGGTGAAAAGATAACAAAGTGAGAGAGACCCAAATTCGTCCATAAGATTTGCTTCTATTACCTTGGATTCGTTTGGCTTAACAAATACACTCCTATTTTTCCAACAAACGAACGGAAAAGTATTGGGAAATCAATAGTGAGAAAATAAAAGGGATATATGTAGCCAAAATTCCAAACATTTCAAAGCTATCAAATACGTTTAAGGAAATATTACATAGACTAAAAGCTGGAGAGAAAGGACCCACCGATCAAAGGAATCTGGTGAACGAAAATCAAAATAAATCCGTGAGGAAGGAGGGACTCACTGTCTGTTAGTAGAAGCAACCGACCATGAGTCCACAACCAAGACGCACTGCGTGACTGTCGAGGGTTAGGGTTTCAGAATAGGAAAGATCGATTTTAGGGTTTGCACTGGACAAAGCTGGGTTTGAGGGGGAGGGAATATCGCCGGTTTGGCAAACGAGGGGGAGGGAAGGAAGCTTGGGTTCAAGGGAGCTGAGTTGGTTTAGGTTTGAGGAGGAGGGAGATACTATTCAATAGCCCTACACCACACAATTGCTGAATAAAAAATAAATAAAAGAATTATTTTATTCAATAGGTATATGATAAAGAGTATGTTTGAGATTGCGTTTCGAGATTTTAAAAGTACTTTTAAGCAATTAAAAGGACTTTTAAAGAAAAATGACGTGTTTGAGTAACTTTATTAAAAACGCTTTAGTCGATTAAAAAAGTTAAAAATCAGCTTTTTCAATAAGCACAAAATTAGAGTTTTTATCAAAAAACTCTTGCAAATAACTATATATTTTAAAAAAACTACCATAACTACCTTTGTAGAGCTTATTACATTAAGTTTTAAATTATAAGTCTTAAGTTAAAAGTAATATTTCTCACCGTAACCTCAAACATGCACGAAGAACAGCTTAATAGAATAACTCTAGGTCTCTAACATCATATATGCAAGGAACTTAAAATTTTGAAATAAGGTCATAGATAAGTATCAAAATATATCAGTAAGTATTATTTTTAATGCGTAAAATATGCCCCAAATTAATTAGGATACATTCAGTTTTCCAATGAAACAATTCATCAGAACAGACTCAAAATAAATTTTAAAACCTTCCTGTTACGATCATGATAAACCCAAAAAAAATTTAATTCATGAAATACACCAAAATTTAGTACCATGAAAACTGATTTAAAATTTTGCTAGTATTTATAATAAAATCAATATATTTTCATTACAAATAGAGCTCATGCAAAAGATATCAAAAGACAAGATTAGAGATGTTCTTTTTAAAAAAGTAATTATTTAAATGTACGAAAGCTATTGGAGTTAGAATATTTAAAGTAGCATATAGCTTTTGTTTTGGGAAATGATAAGAGTTACAATTTTTTTATTTTTCATTTATTTCCCATTTTGTATTTGATTTTTTTAATTTTTTGTTTTACTTGATGATTAAAAAAGTGGATATTAGTAAGATTATAGATATTTTTAATTTTTTTCTTAATGATTAAAGATGTCAAAAAAATATTTAGAAAAAAATAATACCAAAAATAAAAAATTGGAAATAAAATGTAAATAGTAAATAAATAATAATAAAATTATAAGCCTATCACTACCCTTTGTTTTAGCGTTATTACCTATATGTTTTAACTTCGAGAGAGGGCATGTGTCGTATTTTGTAAAAATCCCGTCCTCTGCTAAGTCTCTTCACAAATGACTGCTTCATGCTTACAATTTCCAATTTTTGCAAGTTATTGACAAACTAAAGTCCATCTGGAACCATCCTCAACCTGTGGCAACTTTCAATCATCAAATAGCAAAGGTTGGGCATGGATCCTTCCTCCACCTCCCACTCCTCTAACTTATAAATAAGCAAAGACGAGGGATTGAAGTTGAGGAAATCCTCTTACAAAGTTGGAATCAATTAGAAGGCAGAGAATCTTTAAGTTGGAAAGCTTTTCCAAAGTTGGCACTGGGTCTTCCTCAAGATAAGTCCACACTAATTTTATCTGAACAAGATGTGGAGAAATTTTGTCATGTTCTCACAATTTCTCTATTTGACCACGGAGTCGTAGCTGATATATGCGAGGACAACTCGTTACCATTGGTGTTATATCCACTCTCTTATCCTTTCTGGGGCTTTTGATCTCAAGAACATGAAGACAATTGAATGTGAAATTTGAAGGCATTAAGCTCTTTCCAAACTCGTCAAATGCAACCGTTGGATCTTTAACATCACATATGAAAATAGGAATATTCACTAGTGTCTGCAGCTATTAGGTAGTTGCAACTAACCACTCACTTCAAATTCCAAAGGTAGATACAGATGCCGCAAGTGCTCCATATTTCTGAACACATCATTTGGCGCATTAACCACTTGAGAATATGTTGACCGCAAATCTAATGTTTGCAAGCACTTCAAATTCACTAGAGAAGGGATGCTTCTTACACCAGTATCCCTTAGAGATAAGAATCTCAAGTGGATGAGACTTGTGATTTCAGGGGGGAAAGCAATCTCTATAGAGTGTCTCCTGTAGATCACCGTAGTCAATGCAAAATTCAAGACTCTTAAGATATTTGAAGTTCTTTGGCATAGACTTCTCATCCAAAGGCCCAGAGAATGTTATAAGAGACCTTAGATGAAAATATTTTTGGGATGTAGATGGAAGTATATCTCCAAGTCTAAGAGGACTTGATCCACCACTGATAGCAACTTTTCGAACTTCACCAATGGGAGCTTCTTCTTTTAGATTGGACTCATGACTAATATTGATGACATGGAGAAATTTTTCCGATTTTACCTCTTTAACACAAAAGTCTCGCATAAGATCATGGCGACGACAAGTTTTGATCCCTGTATTTGAACTCTTTTTTCCTACTTGTACCATACACCTTTGAACTAGTTCCTATAAATATTGTTCTCCAACATCTTCCAGCGTTTCCTTGTTACTTCCAGTGTGTTGCATTTGATCGAAGTATAAGACCTTCAACCATCCACATTGAATTAACTCCTTAATTTGTATCTCAAAATCCTCTGGGAAATGGCCTAAATATAGGAAGCAAAATTTCAAGTGTGAAGGCAAATCATCACAACTTAGAGCTAATATCGTGTTTATTCCAAGATTTTTCCCACTCTTCTAACGTTTGCTTTGTTGCCAAAAGTCTTCCTAGTACAATATGTTAAGAATCTAGACCTCCCAAATTTTTTCCACCAGGATCTATTTTTGACAGAATACCAAAAAAAAATAGAGAAACAAACACAATACAATAATTTACGTGGAAAACTCCTAAAATAAGAGAAAAACCACTAGACCCAGAAAAGAAAAATTATTATAATCACATAATTTTTCTCATCACCCTAACGGCACCCACAAAAACTTCCCCATTAGTAAAACTTTAATTTCACACATCTTTCCATTTTACAAAAAATGGACAACAAAGGAATTAATTAGAGTAAAAAATTACTAGATAAGCTTATGACTGGTATAATAAACCAAGGAGGCTAAACCCTCTTAAATAGGCATTGGCCTTGCCCCTTCACCCATATTTTTCCCATGTGGGACTCCAAAGTTGTAAAAATTAACAATCTCCACCTTGCAATTTTGACTGATCTCATAGCCACGCTCCACCGCAATGAAGATCTTCATAGCTTTCACTATCATGCTTTTCTATAAAAGTATACCCACTCAGAATAAACCAGTTCCAAGCATTTTACTTGGCTCATGTCGGAAAATAACCTTGCTGAAAAATTATGGTGCAACTTCCACGTTTGACTTTCCTGGAAGTTTATCAACTATTGATATGAATTTCTACCACATACCTTGCATCAATGCCAAACCAATGCCTATATGCAAACTTGTGGAATAACTAACATTAACACATCTTCTGACATGACAATTTTGAGATTAGCGGAATGCCATAAGAATATACATGTCTCTTTTTTAATGGAGAGAGACACAACATTAGTTTCATACCAACATCTTCATTTATTGAATTGGAACCATTTACCGAACCGACTCTACCTATTGTTGACAACTTTTTTTGACATATCCAGGTTGTCCACACCTCCAGCAAATTCCTAATTTCATGGGTTGGTCGACATCTTGTGTAATCCTGATAAAATCAAAATATCCCTGACTTGCACTTACCACAAGTCAAAATTGATTCTCCTATCAAATTTCTCTACTTTTGTTCTTGACATTGCCTCAATGAATTTTACTTTTGTTGTGACCTTCCAGTCTTTCCTAGACAGAACTTCAAGATTCTCAGGAAAGACTGGAAGGTCACAACAAAAATACTTAAAATTTCCAATCTCCTAGACATAACCTCCTTAGATCTTATATATCCATACTATCCACATCAAAGCTCCACTTTGCCAAAAGAACCTAATGACTCTAATACCACTTTTTGGGAATCTAGGTCTCCCAAATTCCTCTCACCAGGATTTACTTTTGACAGAATACCAAGAAAAATAGAGAAATAAACACAATACAAGAATTTACGTGAAAAACTCGTAAAACAAGAGAAAAACCACCAGATCTAGAGAAGAAATTTCACTATATGAAAAATTGTTACAATGACACAATTTTTCTCCTCACCTCAACAGCACCCATGAAAACTTCCCCACTAATAAAACTTTAACTTCACACCTCTTTCCATTTTACAAAAAATGGATAACAAAGGAATTTAACTAGAGTAAAAAATTACTAGATAAACTTCTGACTGATACAATAAACCAAGGAGGCTAAGCCCTCTTAAATAGGCATTGGCCTTGCCTTTTCACCCACATTTTTCCCATGTGGGACTCCAAAGTTGCAAAAACCACCACAATAATGGCCAATGGTAAACCCTTACAATGTTTAACTATCTCTTTTCCTAAAGAGCTCATTTCTTCCTTGATTTTAGAATTTGCATAGCCAACAACAATTGTAAACAATATCATTCTATCTTGCTTATTGAGCCAAAGACTTGAAAGCTGCTTTCAATGTCTAATTATAAAGTGACTAAGCCATTAACAATATGGACTAAAAGCAGTGTATGCATTGTTATTTAAAGATTGTCCCTCCTGATCTATTTAATTCTTGAGCTATTATATGATTTTTATTTTGAACCAATTTAATGTTGCCTTTACTCATTTTTTTTTTCATAATTTTTTTCAAATCATCTCATCTCATCTCATCTCATCTAATCATTATAATAATTTTAAATTTTCACATAAAATAAAAAAAAGAATTCAAAATTTTCAAATCTCTAAGAAAAAATTATATTAAAATATATATATTAAAAATATTTTATTTAACTTTTAACTTTAATTTCAACTCAACTCATCTTATCTATGAAAACAAACGACACTATATTAAAAAAGAGTAATGCTAGGCGTATACGGCCTCATGTGCCTTTTACAAAATTGGTTACGTAGTAATAATATCATTTCAATTGAGGCAACATTTCAATCGAGGCAATAAAAATAAAAAATACGAATAATTAGATTAGAGGATGCATAGAGATTTCATTTATATATGATGTGTATACAAAAGGTACACAAATCGTATACAATTAATATTTTTAATTAAAAAATCCCTTCAATTAGGAGAGATACAACATATGTAGTGAGCATTTCAGTATTTATGTAAGTATTGTAGGACCTAATTAATATGTTTGTATCTTCCACTTGAGGTTTTCAAAATCTTGACAAGAACTTGATTCATGGGATATTCTTGAATCCTATCATAAAAAAATGCAATATATATATATATACACATATGTTCTCATACTTATAATAATTAATACATGCGTAATTTTGAAAAAACAACCGTGTCAAGTTTTCATTCAGACTAATACAATAAACTCATATAACCTAACATTTTTTTCAATCATTTCAATCAAACACTTTTAAAAAAGACAGGAGATCATGAGAGTTAGATCCTGTTTATATACCTTTTCTCCATGATATTGCTAACTTTAGAAGCAATTCCCAACTGTTTTCATCATTTAGAATCTTTAATTTGTAAAGGAGGCCCCTTGGATCTACATGCAAAGCCAAGCCTTCATTACGAGCAGTAAGTAATATTTTGTTGTTAGTATCATTCATTGGGAAGGCAGCATGTAAACTGTTCCAATTCGCAACATGCCAGATATCATCTAGAACCACCAAAAATTTCATCTAGAACCACCAAACATTTCTTTTGGCGCTGAATTTCACAAAGTTTCGTAGCAAGCTCTTCATCTCTTAGGCTTCGAATTTCATCTCTCTGCTCTTTAGATGCAAGAGAGATAAGACCGTTCATAACTCCTTCCCAAACATCTCTTTTTTGACATTGTTGAGAGATACATGCCCAGGCAAGACAATTGAAGTGACTCTTGACTTCCTGGTTATGATAAACCTTTCTAGCAAGAGTATTCTTTCCAAGACCACCAATGCCACATATGGAAATGCTTGTGCTATATTTTCCTTTTGTCAAGTATGCCAAACCTTCATTCAGGTCATCTTCTAATCCAACAACATCATGTTCAATGTAAGGATAAGTTTGCCTTTGCTCCCTTGGCTTCTCATTTGAAGAACTCGCACCAACTCCTTCCCCTGACTCTCTTTTGCCAATGCTTAGTAAGCTATTTTTCAAATTAGAAATTCGGTCGTGGTTTTTGCAATCTCTGACTTGATTTGACGAACGTCTTTTACTTTGGAAAAGATAGAAGAAAGCCTTTTGAGGAAATTTCGTATGCCTCCTTCCCTCTTGGAGGCAACTTTGAGGGCATACCTCTCAATAATATCTTCTATATCATAAGCAATATCTCTGATTTCTGCAACCCATTGGCGTGTTGTTGCTCGATCTTTAGCTTTTCTCTCATCTGCATCTTTCAAAAGACATTGGATCCTCATTAGCTCCTTTTTTAGCTTTGTAACTTGGTCTTTCACACGGTACAAGGATGTTGCTTCTTGTATGAGGAGATCAAAAAGTCTTTCCACCACGACAGAGACAATAGCATCGGCCATTTTTCTTCACATAACAAAGGAGATGGATGACAAGTTTGAGTGTAAATCAACTCAAGTTTTGCAAGAAAGTATCATTGAATGCAAGGCTTGCTGATTGATACGCATATCATTATTTGATCCCTTTTAATTGCCTTCTGATTTTAGACAACAATTCATTCTTTTCCCCTGTCCAATTCATGATGAGCAATCAACGGAGCATAATAAAATGGACTCTACTATAAGAAATCGCTTGTGTGAAACTGGCTGACTTAAAAACGAATAAGAACATGTTTGAGATTGCGTTTTGAGACTTTAAAAGTACTTTTAAGCAGTTAAAAGCACTTTTAAAAAAATGACATGTTTGAGTAACTTTATTAAAAGCACTTTAGTCAGTTAAAAAAATTAAAAATCAGCTTTTTCAATAAACATCAAATTGGAGCTTTTATGAAAAAACTCCTGTAGATAACTAGATATTTTTAAAAAACTACCGTAACTAACTCCAAAAGTGGTTTAGATATATGGATCCCAAACAATAAATGACTTTTTAGTAGTAGAGCTTATTACATTAAATTTTAAGCTATAAGCCTTAAGCTAAAAGTAATATTTCCCACCACAACCCCAAACATGCACTAAATCTAAGCACTCCTGACGTGGCCTAGCGAAATGACCACTCGCTCCCTCCCTCACCCCTGCGTGTTCCCTCTCTCTTTTTTTTTTTAATGAACACGTTCCCTCTCTCTGATTTCACACATTTGGGTTTTGAAGCACCCAACCACCCCCTTAGCCATCCTCTCCCCCAATCCCCCCTCGTCTTGCCTATCCTCTCCCTCACCCCTAACCCCTCATCTTGGGCAAACACATACATTTATGGGTCATGGGTTTGTGACTTTGATTGTTTCTCCATTACAATGATTTTTGGTTTGTATCAAGTGATATTGGAATCTGTGCTTGCGTATTTTTGAGTCTATGATTCTATCTGGCCAACTACTTGTTCCATTGTTGGGGTTACCAAAAAGGAATTTTGTAGTTTTCTAGCATAACACTGCCCAATAATTGGAAACAAAAGGTGTCGATGATGACTTCAAAAGAGAAAAAGAAGGCATACGTATGATTAATTTTTTTGCTTGCTTGGTGTATTTGTTGCTATGTAATGGTAGGGGTAGGGGTAGGGGTTGGGGCTGTAGTTGATGCCAAAGTGGGGTTGGGTGAATTTTTAGATGTTCTAATATCAGGTTGTAAATAAGCTTTTGCATTTTACGAATTGTATTGTTTTGTTTGATCTAATGCTGGTTGAGTGATCTCAAGTTGAGTGAATGATGTGTACTTTCAGAAATGATGTTGAGATTTTAGATTCTAGTAATTTTAGTGCCGATGAAGTTGAGATGATTGAAGAGGAGGGTGAGATTGAACAAGACAAAAACATTAGTACAACTTCTAACTTGATGGATCTTTTTTTTTTCTTTTGCCTTTTTTTGTGCAGTAATATGAGAGAAGCAAACTCAACTATAATTAGCATATTTACCACTAACATGTCTATGCTTATCTTTATTTTAACTTAGTTATTTTATCTTTATTTGTTCAGTTGTTTTAACAAGAACCTTTCAATGTTTTTGGTAGGAATTTACAAGACGCAACCATGTCACAAAATGAGGACTTCAATGCTTTGAGGAATTTTCATGTCACAATATCAGTAGTTATAGGACTGATTTTGAATGCAATAAGGCATTTTGTTATAAAGCAGTTTGAATGTAAGAAAGCAATAGTTATAGGGCTGATTTTGAATGTAAGAATGCATTTTATAAAAGGCTGTTTGAATGTAAGAAGTCAAAAGTTATAAGGCTGATTTTGAATGTAAGCAATATGAACAAAGTCACTGATTTAGTAAGAAGCCATTTTGGTTTGAACCCATTAACACTATTAATATTAATGAGCTTTCATCTTTTTGGTGATATTATCTAAGCAGCTACTTGCTAATTTATAAGCATCCTAGGTCTCTCGAAAAGCATGTATGTTTGCCTAAGCATCCTAGGTCTCTCAAAAAGAATGTATGCTTGCTCCACCAATTACAAGGGAAATGAATAAAGAGACACGCACACAAATTTATTTGGCCAAATTTATTTGTTCCAACTAATAGGGACTAAAAACAAAAGACAAAGCACCAATCTACCTCATACTTCAATCAGACACCAAGCATTTGGCCATACAGATGTCGACGCGTATTCCCTATAGTTTATCCTAGTGCCAAGAACAAAATCCGATCAAAATCCAAACTTTACAATCACTGAGAAGTTTAGCAAGCTAAACCCTCAAAGTACCCGTAAAAGGTTGACCACTATAGATAAATTCAATGCACCCAAGACCAAAATGAAGACTCATCAATGAAAAAAGAATAATACCAACATGAAAGTAATGGAATTAAGGCTAGAATATTGTGTATTTGTTGCTTCGTGCCTCCTTGGTTTTGGTCAATAATGGGAGGACCCTGGTTTGGGACTCACATTCCTGTTTTTGTTAATAAAATAGGCAAGCAAGGAAGAAAAAGAGAATTGAATGAGTGATAAGCTTTTCTGGCCTTACATCTTGTGAACTTTCTCTCTCATCTGTCTACTAACGCTGACCGAGCTGAGATATGCAGAGTTGACCCATAGGCACTTGAAACAGATGACCAACACAAATCTTTTACACTCACACGAGAAAAAGAAGACACTAACCAGATCTGATAGGAACAAGCTTGAAGATCCACTCACCAAAGCATTTCAGAGATGAAGCGGGAAATAAAAAAGTTTCAGACCTTCTGTTGAACTCAAGGTTTCAAGTTTCATATAAATCTACACATGGATTTTGATGATAACAAATGAATTCAAAGAATAAAGGAGTTTCAAACTCAAGTTGTCTACACAATAGAATCAAACACATCAAGGAAGCAAGCATGAGCAAGAAGGGAATAAGTTCACATTAAAATCATAGAGTAATTTTGTAAATCTCTTAAAAATTCAAAATTAGGATTAAGGCTCAAAATTAATATTTTATCATAAAGCATTAAAATATATTTTCCACATGTGCATGAATATTTTGAAAATTAAATTTGAAAATTTTGAAAGATGATTGATTGTCATCTTTCACATGTGCATGACATGATTAAATGTTTGAACTTTGAAAATTTTGAAAGATGATTGATTGTCATTTTTCACATGTGCATGACATGATTAAAGGTTTGAATTTTGAAAATATTAAGATACTTGATTGTCATCTTTCACATGTGCATGACATGATTAAAGGTTTGAATTTTGAAAATATTAAGATGATTGATTGTCATCTTTCACATGTGCATGTTTTATTTGAATATTTTTAAAAGTAGTGGATGCTTTTCTTGACTTATGCAAAAGGTAGATGTCTTTATTTGAAAATTTTGAAAAATAAAGTGTGCTCCTTTTGTCATATGCAAAAAGTAAAAGATTATATTTGAAATTTTTGAAAAGTAAAGTGTGCTCCTTTTGTCACATGCAAAAAGTAAAAAGATTAGATTTGAAATTTTTGAAAAGTGAATGATGATGTTTTTGACATGAGAATCTTTTCAAATTTGAAATTGAAAACTCATTTGCCTATAAATAGCTCACTTAAGTTTTGCAAAATACACAACAAGAGCTTACACATCTATTGCTAAGTTTTGCATCATTTCTTCAAAGCTCTCATTCTCTCTTTTCTAAAGTTTTGAGCCTTAATTCTTGGTCTTGTTGAGAGAGATATAGGTTGAGCTGTATTGTTTCTATCTCACTTATTGAGGAGTGTACTTTGATAGTCTACCTACTATCAACTCTTGTATTTGTAAAAGGGTGTGTATAACCCTTGTGTGTGTAGAAGGTGTTCTACACGGGGAATAGTTAAATCACCAAGTATGAGGTGATTGGAAGTGTAGAAGGTGTTCTACACAGGAAATAGTTAAATCACCAAGTGTAAGGTGATTGGAAGTGTAGAGGGTGTTCTACACGGATTCTTTGGAACGGTGCTGCTCAAAGGTGTAATAGGTTTCTATTTCCACCTAAAGGAGATCGAATAGTGGATTTGGGGATCCTCAAGAGGTAGCTTGAGGCGAGGACGTAGGCAGTGGGGCCGAATCTCGTTAACATACTGAGTTTGCTTCTCTCTTACTCTTACTATTTATATTTATTATTATTTCATATTTTGTTTATATTTTATATTATATATTTGATTTATAATTGTTATTTTTTTAAATACAACTCAATTCACCCCCCTCTTGTGTTAGTCATCTGGGCAACACCTTCATATCATTTTTTCCCTAAATGTGACGAAGTTACTTATCAGTCTAGGGTTTTGGTTTCTTCAGAAATGGAACCATAGTAGTCGATTTCGGGAAAGAGTTCAAAGGTTGATGATGAATAAGGGGATTCCTTCAAACAATTTCGAGGAGGGAAAATTAAAAACCAATAACGGAGCTCTCGAGTTGAAGATGAAACGGAACCTAATTTCACTCTAGGGGTTGAAAACGGGAGGCCCACATAAGGGGGTAGAGAGTTTCTCTCTCTTCAAAAGGTTGGGGACAATGGGTTTGAACTTTGAAATGGTGTGGTTTGTGTTTGTCAGGCATTTTACCTCCCCTCCAAAATCAATTTTGTGTATTTTTTTTAATTATTAGCCTGCCACGTCAGCCAACTTTGGGGGTCGACTCCTCAAGTTGACTCTCTCTAAAATTATTGTTAGCTAACTACATAAACCGATTCGGAAAATAAATAAAGTCGGGACCTACTTCTATTGGGGTTGATGCATCTACATATACAGGCACAAATTGAGCTATTTCCCCCAACATAATTTACAGCTAAAATATTTCCATTTAGCAGGACAGTTTGGTTGTGTAGATCCTCATCTTTTACTGCTAGATGGAACTCCTCTCTTATATTTTCGCTTGTAAAAGGTGGAGGCAACATAATGGTTTTTCGTGTAAAAGACTCCTGCTCAATAAGAATAACGTGACTCCTTCCAACATAATGAAAAAAACCTTCATTGGCTAACAAAAAATAGAACATATTTATCTGTTTTTGATTATGAAATACATATGAAACTTACAAAAACTCTTGAACAATAAACATAAGCACGTATTTTCTTTGTTCCAAAAGACGTAGTTGGAAGAACATTTCTTCCCATTAATTGTCGGCAAAGAAAAGCACTGTAATGAAGATAGCATCAAACAGGGAAAAAAAATATAGTAGCAGTTCAGAAAGTATCACCCAATTGTGAATACTCCAACTTGCTCTCTTCAGGGGGGGCATTAGCTTGCCTACCCTGCAAGAAGAGTCCTAAATGGTGCAGGTCGTACGAGTAGCCAATTTAATTACAACTTTTAAATGTCTCTCTCCTAATCAAGAAAAATATAATCATCATCAATAATAGAACACATACGAATGCCACAAAGGAAAACGAGGCTTAAAAAAGGAGAAAACAGAAGCCGTCAAGGAAGAACAACTGGCGTGGAGAACCCGACGAAGATTTGGAGCCGATATCTGAATAGAAAAGCACAAAGAGAGGGAGGGGAAAGCACGACAAAGATCTGGAGCCGATATCTGAACAACTTCGTCTGGATGGGGACCGAGTTTTTGTCTAGATGCATAAGAGGGGCTGGGGGATGGAGGGATCTCAGCTAAGGAATGGAGGGAAAGGGGATGTAAGAATCTCAGATGGGGGGGGGGGGGGGGGGGGATGGAGGGAATGAGTAGATCTTGATATTTGAATTGTCACATTTCGAAATTTGAATTGATACGGTTTTCAATTTGAATTGCAAACGATGGTGTTTGCAATTTGTCACGTAGGCCCAGTTTCACAGATTACGCAAACAACAGTTTCTTTTCCTAATAAAATAAAGAAGCTATCACACAAACAAATATTTTGCCCCAAAAGATTCCGGAGGAACTGTTTCCAATCAAAACAAACACACCCAAAATACTATTGTACCATAAAAACTTTATGGAAAATGTTTTCTCAGTAAACAAACAAAAGCATCTACTGCTCATCTAGGAATTTAATTTGCCTCCGTCACTGCTCATCTCATTACTGCTCATCTATGTAAATCTATGTAAATCTTTGCTCATTTATGTAAATCTCTGCTCATTGCCTCCGTCAGTCGCGAAAGTGTATTTCTCATTACTATATGCTTAAATCTATTTTTATTTTTCAAGTGACTATATGCTTAAAAAACCCACCAAGAACAATACCTGAGGAACAATAACTTAGTCTCAATGCTCACTGAAAATAAAAGAAAACAGAGAGAGAGAGAGAGAGAGAGTGTAAATAGTTGAGGCTTACGGAGTGGCTGCGAGTGGGAGGCGAAGGGAGGCGAAGGGAGGCGAACGGAGTGGCTGCAAGTGGGAGGCGAAGAGAACCGAAGTGGTTGCTCCTCCAACGGCGCTAGGGTTTCCAAAGATTCAAAACTCAAAAGGCTTCTGAAATACGAAGGAAATCACAAGGGGGGGGGGTGTTTGTGTTGTTTGGTGGAATTCAATAACTGAACGACGCCGTATGATAACTATGTTAGTCTTCTATTTTTTTTTTCAAAAATGATTGGGAGTATCCACACTCATCACACTCACTCTCACAATAAAAAAACAGTACACTCTCACATGAACGTGTACTGTTTTTTATTGTGAGAGTGAGTATGATGAGTGTGGATACTCTCTAGTATTACTCTTTTTTTTATTTAGTCTTTTAATTTTTTTTAAGGAAATTATAATTTTAGTCTTCTACAATTCTAATGGTAACTATGTTGCTATATTACTAATATATTAATATTACTAAAGTGTTTATACTTTTTATATATTAGTATTAATACTAACGTACATTAGATTTATAGTTATATAAAATATATATGAAGAGGTTTAAAATTTATACACAATTGTTAATATTTGAATTTGTACTATAATATTAATTATTTAAAGTTATAAAGTGTTAAACTATAGTATTACTTATTATTAACTCATTATAATTTTACTATATTAGTGCCTAACTTACTTACTCCTATTAATGACTAAAGTATAATAACTAATATTATACATTAGCATAATAATATTATACGTTCTTATAGACTATTATTTGGACATTAGCATTAAAAGCCGTTATACATTAGAGTTTATACATTAGTCTTTATACATTAGTATTACTAATCAAGTACTAATGTACATTAATGTATAATACTTTACTACATGTCTATTATATTATGAATAGACTATTTGAAAACAACAATTAGCTCATACTATTATTTAATTTAATTATCAATCTATTTAACTTATAAGTTATAGTCTATGACTATATGTAGTCATAGGGTCTAAAACTATAATGCAATTGTTAATATTTAAACTTATACTATAATATATTACATTTTATTAACCCATACTCATTATAATTTTACTATATTAGTGCCTAACTTATTTACTGCTATTAATAACTAAAGTATAATAACAAGTATTATATATTATTATAATAATTTTATATGTTATTAAAGACTATTGTTTGTACATTAGTTATAAATATAATTATATATTAGTCTTTATACATAAGTATTACAAGTTATTACATTAGCTGATGTACGTTAGTCTTAGTAGATGTCTATTATATTTTTAGTATATTATTTTGAATACATTAGTGTTTGTAACTTTATACATTACTATTACAAGTAGATTATTTGAGAACATTAGCCCATACTATTATTTAATTTGATTATTCTTTATTTTATAAATATTATAAGAATATTATTTTGGAATACATTGGTATTTATACATTAGCATTACTATTAATGTACACTAGTACCTTATAATACATGAATATTTTTATATTAGTGTGTATATATTAGTATTACAAACTATTGTATACATTAGTGTTTATTTATTAGTATTTATATATTAGTATTACAAACTATTACATTAGTTTATAATACTTTAGTATATGTCTATTATATTATGAGTAGGTTATTTGTGAACAATAATTAGCTCATACTATTATTTCATTTAATTATTAATTTAGGATTGTAATAGTCTATGACTATATGTATGGTCTATGTATTAGTCTTTAACCCTGTATATATTAATATTACAAATTTTGCATTAGGTACTTTTTAATATATTAGTGTTTATATATTAGTATTACAAGCTATTAAGACTAATAATTATATATGTATACTATATTATGAATAGATTATTTAATAACAATACTTAGGTCATACTATTTAATTTAATTATCTATCTATATAAGTATATAAAATATATGTGAAAATACACGTATATTTTTACATTTCTATGCAAAATATCAAAGTAGGAAGCTGGATATGTAATCGGAGTCGGATCAGAGCGGAGTCAGAGTCAATAGACCTCTACCTCCGACTCCGACTTTGAATGGGAAAAATATGACTCCAACTCAGACTTATCAGAGTCGGAGTTGAATCGAAGCGGAGTCGGGGTCGGATTCGAATTGTCAAATTTTTACTCGGCCCTAGGTGTAACAAAGTAGTGAGGGGGAGGGGGGGGTTGGGGTGGGGTCGTGGAAATTTATTAGGGGGGTTGGCCATGTTTTGAAAGCACTATCCATTTTGTGGTTGGAGGGGGCACCAAAATTCGATTCTGGTATAATGTGTGGTGTTGAGTGCAAGCTTTGGCAAGGACCTTCTCAATACTTTATAGTATTGCAGATAATAGGAAGGATTCGGTAGCAAATTTGCTTGCTTTTACTCAAGGTCATCCCTAGTGGAATATCCTATTCTCTAGGGCTATACATGATTGGGAATTGTCTATAGTTAGAGTTTTTTAATTTGATACACTCCTCAGAAGCTAGAAGGGCACAAGGGGACAAGATACAATGAAGGACAACAAGTAACAAGAAGTTCACAGTTAAGGCATATTACAAAATTTTGGTTCTACAAGGCATTATTTCTTTCCTGTGAAAAAACATTTGGAAGTCTTGTGCACAAAAGTAGTTTTTTTTTTTTGCGTGGATAGTAGCCTTTGGAACTATTTTGACCACAGACAATCTGAGGATGAGGGATTCATTGTGATGGACTAATATTATTTGTATAAAAAATAGGGAAAATCTGTAAATCATCTTTCGTTGCATTGCGATGTGACAAAAACATTTATAGGATGGAGTTTTTAGAAGAATGGATGTTGCTTGGATCATGCCATTGAAGGTGGTTAATTTACTTGCTTGTTGGAAGGAATTCATAGTTGTCCACAGACGAAAGCAGCATGGAAGTTAATTCCTCTATACATTAGGTGGTGTATTTGATCGGAAAGGAACTCGTGATGTTTCAAGGTTAGGAAGCGGACAATGGATGAGTTGCAAATTCTTTTTGATCAAACACTTATGTTATGGTTTTCAGCCATAGTGCTAAATGGAAACAATGTCCGTGAGTTTTTATATTTAATATAGCTCTCAAGGAATGTATTTAGGCCTACTTTTATATACTTCCTGTGTACATAGGCTATGCTTATTTCATTCTCATCAACAAAATTATTTCTTACTAATAAAAAAAATAAAAGTGGGCATTGGTCCAAATTTATAAAATCTAGATCCCGATTTAAATTCAATCTAGGTTGGGAACTGGATTCAGATATCCAGGTATCTGGTTTTAATACCAAACCGAAAAAAACTCAACTCAGATGAACATGCTTACATGTTCATGTTCCAATAATGAACAACCAACTAAATTTATAAGACATCTGAACTGCCCATAGGCTATGTTGGGAAGATGGCATCTTTGCTTTCAAAGCTGCGTGTAAACTTTTTTTATCAAATCCCAATGCATTTGGCAAGCTTACAATGTATTGCAAGTTTTAAGAAAATAATGGGATCATATACTAACATTATTACCAATACCTTAAGTATACTAACAAGTTTGAAGTTTCCTCTTTGTAATTGAATTCAAACCAGTCACATGCAGATTCTTCATGTCCCTAATTCACTCCGCTTGTTGTTTCTTGGCCTTCTTAGTCTCAAGCTTCTTTGATGTTGTTGAACTAATTTTCTCTCCACTACCTTCTTTAGAAACCTTATCTACAATTTCTATCTACAATAGATGTACAATTTCTCCACTACCTTCTTAGTAAGCCTCTATTTTTGGACAATTTTTCGTGGAATCAAGAAGAATATAGATTGATTCCACGAAAAATATAGATTTATCTGCTACCATTTTATTAAAAGATTATTGAAACCTAGGTGGACTAATGTTAACGTTGATTGTTTCTATTTATTCTTCCTTTCCTGCAATTGGTCTCTAGAACAATGGACTAAAGAAATTTGTCCCACCAAGCTAGGTTTAGAGCTAGAGATCTTGTAATAGTCCAAAGAGGCAATCATCGAGAACAAGGAAAGTGAGCAGCCTATTTGACAACCATATTCGATCGAAGCAATCAATTTTCTTTTTTAATTCTTTTTTCAAAATTTGGAATCGTCATTTCATCTAAGAGAATTCCAAATTTTGAAAACAAAAATAACCTATGTCAATTTGGGCAAATACGATTATTAGATGAGCCATGAGGTGGTTCCAAACAGGTCTCTTAGAGCAACTCCATGGTAGCACATCCATGAACAAAAGTGTAGAAAGGAACAAACTTGTGAAAAACTAGAGGCATTTTTTTTTAAACTAGAGGCATTTTTTTTTAAGTCAAACATAATATATATAACATAAAATGGATACAAGAATATGGAGTTTAGTAAGTTAGGAGTCCCTAACAATTATCACAATATACAAACACATAATAGACATAAAAAAAAAAAAAGAGAAAGAAAAAAAGGTTTCAGAGTCATAAGTGTGACTCCTACCAATCTTGACCAAGGGAATGCCGCAAAAAGCAATTTCAAAATCTTATGAAAAATAAACTATATAACTACAACTAAAAGTTGTAATGAGGGGCGATGCATTGCATTCTATTGATGAAAAATGGCTAGAGGAGATTCTTACATCCACTCGAACTAGAACCTTGGTTAGGAAAATCGAAAAATAATAACCTAAAAAAGAAAAAAAAATGATATACCGAAGAGGGACCACCACAGGTGGTGGCAGCACGTGGAGAGCACGTGCCATGCTTGAGAACGAACGGACAACCAGAAACAGGAATCCAAGGCCGCTAATCCCAAAAAAACGGCGCGTGGCAACAATGGCACACTATTGACATGGCGGCATGTGGGTGTCACACGCACGGACCCCCATGCTTGAGTGAGACGCGTCGCACATCTGGTCGATCTGACACCTCTATTCCTATAGATCGGTGGCTTCAAAGTCAAAAAACTTGGTGCATGGTAGTTGAAGAGGCTCGACAAGCAGAAGATCGGAGATTCCTTTAGTTGGAGACAAATAGCTAAAAATACTTGAAAAAAAATTAGGAAAACTAGAGGAAAATAAAGCTAAATGGTCGTGTGGGGTTGGGCAGGAGGGAGGGAGGAGCCGGAGCTATGCCTCCCCTTGGAAACAAGCTGGAATGGCTTGGAGAAATAGATGGCAAGGGTTGAGATTTAGCAAGAAACCAGAGATATTTTTATCACAGCACTTTGGGTTGTATCCTCAACTAGAGGCATTTAAATAGCCTTTAGATGGTTTTTCAAACAAATTATTAAGCAAAGGCTTTGTTTTAAAAATATATATATCTTCTATAATATAAAAGTGTCTATAATGATAAACAATGATTTTGGTATGACATTTTTTTCCATTTTGCCCTTGCTTTTATTTTTATTTTCCGATTTTATCACCAATTTTTTGATACAATTAATTGGATTAAGAGCACTCTCAATGGATTGACCATTGCTAAAATAGTTTTAGCCAATATAATCCCCATTTTGGTTTTTAGCCATTCTATTTACATAGGTATCTATATTAGAATAGCTATTTTTTTTTAAATATAATAATAAAATAATAGAACTAACTTTTAGCTTTGGTTATTTACATCAAATCTCTATATTGGATTATTCATTTATGAAGATACATAATAATGAGTAATTAATAATTATATTTTTTAATTATTTGTAACTATTAAATTAATTAATTTTATCTATTAGATATTAATTAATAATCATATTTTAATTAAATTATGAGTAAAAAAAAGTAATTAGTAATCATATTAGATTTAAATTAAATTACTAATCAATATTTAAAAAAAAAATTATTTCTATTTATTTCTCATCCAACTATATTTTTTTTACTAACTTATTTTTCTCTATTCAAGAATTATATAAAGAGAGTGAAATAAGAAAGAGAAAGAATAAAAATAAAAATAAAATAAAGATTTGACCATTAGATTTAATTGACTATATTTGACATTTGGTTTATGTTTACTATTCACAAAAGTCAAATTATTTGGCTTTTGAACAATCTAATGGACCTAAAATAAATTTTAATATCTAAAGTCTCATTGAATTTGACTTTTAGTCCATTCAAAATTCAGTAAGAGTGTTCTAAGGAGAACGAAAAGATAGAAGCGTAAATATAGAAAATAGAGAGTATAATAGTAGGTAATCGTGAAAATCAAGGCATAAAATTAGGCCAGACTATCCCTGCCCACCACGATGCTCCTCATTTCATTTCTTTCTCCTCTCAGTTACATGATGTATTTTTTGGACTCTTGAATTTAGATAAAAATCAACACAATCCAACAGATTTAGAAAGCAAATTCTACTTTTGAAAAACAAACGAACATGTTAATAGACAAAAAATTACAAATGAAATCAACATAACCATAAACAAAAAAAAAAACATTTAGGATTTCTACATGATCCAACAGATTTGGCAAGGAAATTATGCCTTTTAGAAGCACCAACCTGTTAATAGAGATGCCGTCGTATAGAATGATGTAATGGTGAAGACAATGTACTCGTCGTGCTTATACCCAGCCCGAAAACCTTCCAAGATTTGAGTTCCATGAGCCTATTGTTAAGCACAGTCGAATCAATGGCTGCTACAAAGAGAGTAGAGAGAGAGAGAGAGTATAGAGAGAGAGAGAGAGACCTTTGATGAAAGGGTGGCGCTTGGAACAGGATGTGTGTAAAAATGACTTTTAAATCCACCAATAGAAATGCGCCATATATGCATTTCATGAAAAAATACAATACACTTGATTGCACTGAATCGATAATAGACCGACACCCTCTCTCGCATTCTCTCAATTCTCTCCCCCTCTCTCTCATGGTGTTGTGCCCTAGGTCCCGTTCGGTCCAATCATGGAGAAAGTATAATTTGATTTCAATTCTTCAACACTTGTTATGGTCGACTCCAGTTCTTTCAAGATGTCTAATGTTTTCCTCTCTTTTACGATCAGGTCTTTGTCCAATCGTGCTGACTGTTCTTCTGGTTTTGTAACGTCAACTTTTTCTATTTTTTTTAAAAAAAAAATCACATCATATTCAAGTTAATTAACCAATTAGGCAAAACTCCATCACAACAATAATCCAGTAGACAACCCCGAAAATTCACATTGATATTCATCCAAGAAAAAAGAAGAGGAAAAAATAAGCAAAACGTTAACCTAAAGAGTTCAAGCAAATCTCAAAGCATTCTTCACTTCTCCGACGAGTTGGGTCCCCTCTTCTAGCCGAATCCAACAACAGCAATGACATGTCAGCGATTATATGTGCTGTGTCCACGGGGTTTCTTCTTATTGTCTTGCTTCGCCACTTTGGGAGTTTGGCCTCTCGCTTTACTGGCCAGAGCTAGAGATCCATGTACCTTACCCATGATTGATTGCTAGAGAGGTGCTTTGGCTGTTAAGAGTTGGTGTGGCAACTTGTTGAACTGAACTGTTTTACCTTTCGATGTGGTGAAGATGGGCTCAAAACTGAGAACTGGTGGGGGTTGTGGTTGCAGCTGATTCTATGATTTGTGGGGGCTAGAAGGTAGAACGAGAGAGAGGAATAGAGAGGGGGCGATAAGTGAGAACAGAGAGAATGCGTCTAGTGTAATTAAGTCCATTGTATTTTTTTCATGAAACATCTATGTGGCATCGTTTTATTGGTGGGTGTAAAAGTCATTTTGACATCCATCCTCTTCTAAGCTTTTCCCTTGACGAAAGTGTTCGAAGGAGAGAAGGAAATGGTTTGATTTATGTGTGTGGTACACATAGGATGAAAGAAAAGTAAGAGGGAAAGACAAAAGGTACAAATTTGCATACATATAAAAAACTTTTTATCATATTTGATCAAAAATAGGAGAAGAAAGTGAGAAGGAAAAAAATAATGAGGTTGAAACTTTGTCAAATTATTTTAAGTCACATTGTTTCTTGCACTTCTATAGACTTTTTAAAAAAAATTAACTGTTTTTGGTTTTGTAATTTTTAACTATTTCTGGCTTGTGATTCTAATTGTTACTTGTTTCACATGATTTTTGTGCAGTGGATGTGTTTTGTGTCTGGTGTTGATTGGGGTGTGTGTGTGTGTGAAGTCATTGTGTTGGATGTGTAAATAGTTGAAACTTTAGTTCAAGTCAATTCAAGACCTTTGTCCACAAGAACCTGTTGGGCCATTGGCAGCAGATGCATGAAGTCAACTGTGCCATTCAGGGATTGGCATCAGGTGAACCTTTGCCGAGAAGCAAGAGGCTCAATTAAGGATCGTAGCTACAATAAAGGCCGCAAAAGAAATCTGGAATCCAATGTGGCCTGTGATGGAGATGGGAGTTACAGCACGAGAATGTCTCCTGGTCTTGATGAGTAGAAAGAACCCAGCCACAATCCCTTCCCTAAAAAAAATGTTTAGTGCTACATCTACTAAAAGATGTAGTTCTATTAAAAACAAGAAAATTATGGACACTATTTCTATTAAAAATAATGATCAAAGCCCAAAGAAATAAGGTAATAAAGAGGGAACATCTAGGTTTGTCCTTTGATCCTTATTTTCAAAACAAGGACCATTCCTCTTCAGCCCAATACACCATGCAAGACGTTATGGGATCATATTCCAAACGATATCAATTTGAGAGTTACCCCTTAAACCTTTACAACGAAAAGATCCACCACCTTCTTAGGCATCACCCACGCCACTCTAATCTTATTAAACACCTCATACCATAACTCCCTAGCTACCTGACAATGAAGTAACAAATAATCCACCGATTATACATATTTTTAACACATGTAACATCAATCCATAACAATTAATCCATGCTTCCTAAGATTATCCAAGGTCAGAATTTTACCTAGAGAAGTTGTCCAGTCAAAGAATGCCACCTTTGAAGGCACCTTATTCCCAACACACTTCGAAGGAAAAGAGTGTACAGCATTCAGACTAGTCAGCATTATGTACAAGAAACGAACTTTAAACTTCTCAGTTCCAGTATGAATCCAGACCATCTAATTCGTCTTGACCCAGCCAAGATTTGTTGCATACGACAAACCAAGCAGATAAGAAATTGCATTCATTTCCCAATCTAACAGTTTACATACAAAATTCAAAAAATATATAAAAACTATGTTCCTAACTTGTAACTAGGTGTTCTCTTTTATATACTTCCTACGTAGTTAGGCTATGCCCACTTACATGAATCGGTAAAACTTTATTTGGCTTAGAAAGAAAATTATATATAAACTGCATTCATTATTTAAGTCCTTCCAAATTTCCAATTGGTGAGGACTTAAAAGAATAAACAAGTTTTATTACAATCATGTAATATTTTATAGGATGAAGTAGAAATTACACACATCCAATTCTCATCTATCTCCCCCAAAGTTACACAATAGATGCCAGGAGAGTGATCTATTAAAAACACAATGATATAAACATGCTCAAGCATAAGCCCCATTGTGAAGAGATACTAGTGTTGGGGAATTTTCGAGGTGAGAAAGAGAATTTGAGAAATCATGAAGGCTTTGAGGCATATATAGATATTATTTTTAAGACGATATTTACCCTCACTTACTTAAAGTTTGCTAATAAGTTTCTAACAAATTGTTTTTAGGATACAACAAAACTGTTGAACTTTTTAAATAGCAATTTTGGAGTTAATTGAGTTTTTATTAAGACAGACAGAAACTGAAGAGATGAATGATTGTTCGTGGCTTAACAGGTTTTTCACAATACTATTTATGAAGCTTGAAAAGATATCTGTGAAAAATCATGTTATTTTCAATTTAACCGTTTCTCGCTCAAGCGGGATGTCGAACGAGGGTCGAGCAAGTTGTAACGATTACAACACGGATCACTTCAGTTGCGATGCGTCTCTTCTTCAGTTGTTGTATAGATTCAGATCTCAACTATTTCGTGCTCGAGCAAAGGTTGAGCGAGATCACTGCCTGACTCTCGCTCCAGATAGATGTCGAATGAGTGTCAAGTGCGATCTCTACTTTAACTTCGCTTGAGAGACAGTCGAGCCAGATTATTGTCTACACACGATTCTCAACCTTTTCACAAGCATTCATCTTTCAATACTTAATATATATTACAACATATTCCAACAGATACCACATGGATAGAGATCAAATGTTGCCAAAAATTTGGAATCTCCCACATGTTGAGTTCCAAACACTTTATAGCCAATATTTCAGCCAATATTTCTGCAAAATTTGAAGCTTATTACTGGGAAGATGGAATCCACTCATCTCCTTGGATAAAATTCTCCACGGAATATGTGAGTATGTGCTCTGTCGGGATCTGACTACTCCAAGTTACTCTCTGGGACAACTTAGAGCCCGGTCCAGAATTCCCAAACTCCCCATAATAAAGTGTTTTTAATCCAATATTGTCATTCCATGGCATCCAGCCTTCTGGTTTAATAAGAACTTCTAAGTTACAATGTATAAAAACTGTCCTTGAATACTCCTTCCATGGCCTCCCCAAATAAGTCTTGTGTACTTCGGGTTTGCTATGATACAGTACCATGTATTCCTCGGTGCCATTTATCAAGCAATTCTGAAAAACAAAACCTGTGTGTTGTGCAGGGTCATTTCTACCATGTGCAGTGACAACATTGTCCTCGCCCTTTACTAGATTTACGTGCCGGGGGCGGATTAAGATCTGGCAACCTTGAAAAACGGATGCTGAGTTTCCAAAAATGAAATCTACATTTCCCTCGATGCGGCATGATTTGTAGAATTGGCGGAGGGAGCGGGCATAGAGTGTATCTTGATTGCCTAAGAACTCGCAATTCTGAATGACGGATAGATCACTATCTGATCCGAAGGCCACTGCTTGGTGTGCATCAAGACCGGCAGTGTTCTGGATTGTGAGGCCGCTGGCCATGAATCCATCACCAATAACACCTGTTTCAGAATGCTTCAAACATAAGAAGAAGAAGGGATTTTTTTTACATGTCCTAACATCTGATCTCTCGGGGACTTCTTCTACCACTTCATAAAAGAAGTCATCTACAATTGTAGTTAACACCTTATCTTTTGTTTTAGTTCTTTTTCCTACGCTCTTGCTACTAAACAGTTAACTGTGAATAAGTTTGCAACCCAATTTTATTTCACATGGGCTAGATCTAGCCTCTACATGATGACAAAAGCTGGAAGGATGGACTTGTGATTGCAGATGTTTTAAAGAAACATCAAACGCATTGATTCTTCATTTATTCAGTGAAATACAGCCAAGTATCTTCTGACAGGGGAGGGTGCCCAAGTCAATGGTTAAAATAATGACTCAAGAACTTAATTGTCTTGGGCATTAAGCATTAAACATAAACTTTATTTGGTACGAATGCATACATTGTAAGGTGACAAACTGATGGTAAAACCTAAGTGGCTGTAAAATCTACTAGAATAATTGATTCATAACTGCCTAACATTAGCTCCTCCCCAATAGTATTTATTGACTCCATCCACAACCTTGAAAAAAAAAAAAAACATATATCCAAAAAGAAGAGACAAAACAATAACAGGGAAGAATGGCCAAACACAATATAGTAATATGCATTCAAAAGACTTACCAACTGTGGCTGTGTTGTATGTCGAAATCCCAGGTTGGCCGACGTTCAACGACCCTGTAATCACCGTTTTACCCATCCCGTCTCCTAAAAACACCACGTTCTTCTTCTCTAACGGGATTCTGACGGTTTCCTCGTACACCCCCTCCCTTATATGTATCACGAACTTCCGTTCCCCGGCGTTATCAGGTGCAGCGTTCACTGCCCCCTGTACCGTTTTGTAGCACCCGACACTCCCGTCCTTACTCACGGTCGCGTCCGCCGTTAGCTTCGAAGGGAAACCGCCGCGGAAATCCGACACAGAGCCGCCACCTCCCTCCCAGAGCCCGTCCCGCTCGGTCTTGGGCGGGGCCCACGACCCGGTCTCGTTCCCGAAAATACCGTACGAGAACACCATGCTCAGCGCGTTACTGGTGAGCCCAACCAACGAGTCTAGAAACGACATTGCCGAGTTCACCATCCGGGTGTCGTTCGCGTGCTTGAACCCGGACCAGCAACCGTATTGGTAGAGCAAGGAGGCGCTCATCCAGATCCTCGCATCCTTGATCCTGCCATGTGGCATTGCGTCTTCGGCAGTCCGAGAGATCCGGTACTCGGAGATTCTGAGGGACTCCAGGCAGTTCTTTGCAGCCGTGGTGAGGTTAAGGTTCCCGGCGGAGGAGTCGAGGATGGACTTGACCATGGACTGGGCGGTGTGGAGGTTCTGGGAGGAGACCCAGATGGCGGACTGGATGAGCTGGAGAGGGGTGGGGTTGGGGGGCACTTGGTTGGATTGGGTCAAAGAGGTCTCGCATGGGATAGGGAAGCGAGTGGCCTTGCAGGCCTGGCGGATTGCGGGAGAGATGGAGGAGGGAGCATCGGCTCGGGAGGCTGAAGGAAGGGAAAGAAAAAGGACAAGGTAGACAAAGAAGATGCAGGCCATGGGAAATTACTAGAAGTGTGGATGGCTTAGAAAACAGGAAGAAGGTGTTGGAGCTGATTTTATAGACTAGTTTTCTGGATTTTCTTTGATAAGTGGTGGTCATATCGAATCGATGCATTTTTATTACATTGTCTTAAAATTATCTTTCATAAATTTTATATACTTATTAAAAAATTTTAGTTATATTTAATCAATTGTAGAAAGATAAAAGTGAGAAAAATAAATAAAAATATTTTTATGAATAATAAAATTAAAATTTTATCTAACAAAATAAAATTTGGCTTTTATTGAATAAAATTTTAACTTTATTATTTATAAAAAAATACTTTTATTTTGTTTTTTCACTTTTATTTCCCTCTAATAGATTAAATATGGTCAAATTTTTTTTTTTATAAATATGTAAAATTTGTATTTTTTAAAAATTAATTTCAAACAATGTAATCAAATTGCTCTAAAGTAACGAGCAATAGATAGAAGAGAGAGAAATTAATTTGGAAGGAAATAAGTCAAACGGGTTGTTATCGGGTTGTTATGGTTATTCGGTGGGGAATAAGTTGAGCGGGTTGTTATGGTTTTCTTTGCTACTCCAACTATCTAATTGTCGCTCACTTATATTTATTTATTTATTTATTTAATAAATAAGAAAGTTGTAACACCCCGTACTCGTAGGGGGTCACGAAACTTCACCTGTTTCGTATATTCTATCCTCGACTACAAATAATAATAGGTCTCCGACCATAATCAAAATAAAAAAAAAAAAAAAATTTTCAAGAACCAATCCACAAAACAATGTCCACCAAGTCATAAATAAAAGAATATAAATAAATCATAACTGAAAGGGTTCACATTCTCCCAAGAAGCTTAACGATAAAGAATAACTAATATTCCATAAATCCAATGAAACTAAAACCCAATTAATAAATAAATTAAATTTTATTTTCTCTCATCTAGCCTATGGCCCTAACAACTTAAAATTTGATCAAGACTCTACTCTTGGCCCTCTGATGGAACATCCAGATCATCTGAAAAATATATGAGATAAGAGGGGTGGGTTTTCCCACAACTCAGTAAGCGAAGAACCTATACAAGCGTGTAAACATGAGCATTTACCAAGTAATAAAAATACAGAACAAAACATAATATTGCATAAAAGAAACAGATGATTTTCAAGATAATTTAAATCATCAAGTACTTTGGCATAAACAAACTGAGTATAATCACTATATCAATCGGAACATCTCACAAAGCAAAGACCATGTTTAACCCTTGTGGTAGGGTTGTGCAAATCCCGGTGGCCAAACCAGGCAGAGACAGAGGTGGAACTTTCTCTTATTCGTTCTCGGAGCCCCGAGTGTGCACATAGGAAAGCCCACAATAAACCACTTTGCTTCCAAAGTGGGTGCACTCAGAGATAGGAAATTTGGTACCAAATCCAAATAGAGCAAAATACAGAGCAGAGCAGAGTCAAGCAGAGATAAAGTCAAATACTAACCAGAATAATATGCCAAAGATTTTCAGAATTAATAAAGACACGTAAATCCAAACGATTTTTCAGAATAAAGCTTATGTAAATGAAACATAGTCAACACAATTAAAACATAATTTTTCTCAGATAAACAAAAATGTTCTTTTCACATTTCAGAAAAATAACACGACAAAAAGCAGCTCATGTCTACACAATGCATGTCTGAAATATTTTTCCTTCTTTGATATAGGCGTCATGAATAATGCAAACAATCGACTGAGGTTGGTTTTTCTCAAATTTTCATTTCATAACTAACAAAAAGCACAAATTTTCAAAAGTCAACCTCAGTCCTCTTTTGGTATAAAACCGAACATACGAACCCCGCTTACGTGACTGCTGTAGCGAAAAATCAAATCTTTGAGTCTCAACGCTAAAAGTTTCGTCACCTATACATGAAAATAATTCCCTATATATTAATGACCACTCCAAAGGCCAAAAATCATAATTTATAAGTTAACTACAATGCCTATCTAAAATCATAACTTCTAGCATATCAACCCCAAGCAACCAGCCACTACATACTAAAAAAAAAAATATCATTTCAGTCATCCCTTTGATAAAGTCAACCCAAAAATTGTATAGTCTCCCATTCGTTCAAAACTATCAACCCAACCATTTATGTCACACAAAACATCCCAAACCATCCATCGGCAGCACCAATCAGCAAAAAGAGAAATTTAACCAACCAACCCTTGAACATCCACAAAAATCACTTCTAAAATGGCTTCGGAAAAAAAGAGAAAATATTCCATAAAATTATCAAATCCAAACAAATAAATAAAAAAAAAATCGCTAACTTCCCTAACCTTCCAACAACAGCCGTGCATTCTCGGCAATAAACGTTCGGCAACAAACGGAACTTGAACCCAGAAAAATACCACACAATTCTACCTCTTGGAGCAACCCAGAAAATTAAAGAACCTCTAAACTAAATCACAAGTAAATCATCTATTCAAACAACTGAGTAGCTTACCTGAAAATGGGAGCAATCCGATGACAGAGACAACACAAAAAAAATTTCTTGTTTCCTGCTTGCGCTGCCTACAATCCACCGGTGCAAACTCAACGAGAAATTCCGAATTGAACCAAAAATCCGAAACAAAACTCTTGAATGATGGAACAGCTGAGATAAAAGAGAAAAAAACCAGAAAAACTTACCGGCGAGATCAACGGTGAACGAAAACAGGGGAGTTTCAGTGCAAGGGAGGAGACCCACAATCAAACTGCAAATGCCGAAAAATGAAGAGGGAGAGAAATAAACTTCCGTTGAACCCTCTAGAAAGTCAGAACTGTCGAGAAACGTGGGGGAGATGGGCGCTGGAAGTGGTAACTGCAATGGAGGGGAAACCGTCGCCCAGTGAGAAAGAGAAGGAAAAGGAGAAGAAAGAAAGGAAAAGAAAGAAAGAAGGAAAGAAAGGGGGGGGCGGGGGTTTAAAAATACCTGGGGCAAAAACGGCGACGTTTTGGGGCTGCGGCTGGGCTGGGGCTGGACCGGGCCTGACATCCTCTCCCCCTTAAACAAATTTCCTTCCTCGGAAATTACTACAAGAGCTCAAAATCTTCATTGAAGAGGTGTGGGTATTTCTCTCGCATTTCCTCCTCGAGTTCCCAGGAAGCTTCACTGCTAGTATGATTACTCCATAAAACCTTAACCATGGGAATGCTACGATTCAGCAGCATGTGTGCTTTCTTTTCCAAGATCCGCACTGGTTCTTCAATATATGTCATATCTTCCTGAATCTGCAACGGCTCATAATGAATGATGTGAGTTGGGTCGGGAATATACTTTCTCAGCATGGATACATGAAATACATTATGCACTCCCGCAAGATTTGGAGGAAGTGCTAACTTATATGCCAAAGGTCCAACTCGTTCTAGAATCTCAAAGGGTCCAATATATCTAGGGCTCAACTTGCCCTTACTTCCAAATCTCATAACTCCTTTCATTGGTGCTATTTTCAGGAATACTTCATTTCCAACCTCAAATTCTAGTGGACGGCGTTGGTTATCAGCATAGCTCTTTTGTCGACCCTGAGCCGCTTTAATTCTTGCTCTAATGATGTCAATCTTCTCTGTGGTTTTCTGAATGATCTCTGGTCCCAATATTTTTTTTTCACCAACCTCATCCCAATATAAAGGGGACCTACACCTTCTGCCATACAAAGCCTCATACGGTGCCATCCCAATACTAGTCTGGAAACTGTTATTATAAGCAAATTCCACCAATGGTAAGTGTCGTATCCAAGTTCCTTTAAAGTCCATCACACATGCCCTCAACATATCTTCTAAAATCTGAATAGTCCTTTCCGATTGCCCATCTGTCTGAGGGTGATAAGCCGTACTGAAGTTTAACCTAGTACCCATTGCCTCTTGTAAACTTCTCCAGAATCTAGAAGTGAAACGAGGGTCTCTATCTGACATAATAGACACTGGTACCCCATGCAATCTCACGATCTCTTGTATGTACAGTTCAGCTAGTTTCTCCAGTTTATAAGAAACTTTAATGGGTACAAAACGTGCAGTTTTCGTTAAGCGATCCACAATTACCCAAATTGCATCCTGTCCGTTTAAAACCCTCGGTAGACCTGTCACAAAATCCATGGATATATGCTCCCACTTCCATTTTGGAATCTGCAATGGCTGTAACAATCCTGCTGGTCTCTGATGCTCTGCTTTCACCTGTTGACATGTTAGGCATTGTTCTACAAACTTAGCAATTTCTCTCTTCATACCGTTCCACCAAAAAGACTCTCAAATCCCGATACATCTTGGTACTCCCCGGATGGACTGTGTATAAAGAGCGGTGTGCCTCCTCAAGAATTATTTTCTTCAATGAATCATCTGCCGGCACGCACAATCTGTCTCTAAACCTTAAAAATCCATCCTCAGAAATGTTAAAGTCAGCATTGTCCCCATTTTTAACTTCTTCAACTAGCTTTGTCAACGCTGAATCCACTTTCTGAACTACTTTAATTCTCTCTAACAAATCTGGTTGCACTATTAAACTAGCCACGAAAGTGCTTGTATCAGTTGTGATAACCTCAATACCGGCCCTCTCTAAGTCCATTAACAACTGGGGCTGGGTGTTAAGGGTTGCCATTGTTGAACTCAAAGATTTCCTACTTAAGGCGTCAGCCACAACATTCGCTTTGCCTGGGTGGTAATTTATAGTACAGTCATAATCCTTTATTAACTCGAGCCATCTCCTCTGTCTCATGTTTAATTCTTTCTGGGTGAAGAAATATTTCAGACTCTTATGATCTGTGTAGATTTTGCACTTTTCCCCATAGAGATAATGCCTCCAAATCTTGAGTGCGAATACCACCGCTGCCAACTCTAGATCATGTGTGGGGTAGTTTTGTTCATAAGTTTTCAGTTGTCGAGAAGCGTAAGCTATAACCTTTCCGTGTTGCATTAATACGCACCCCAAACCCAATCTTGAAGCATCACTATACACCACAAAACCTCCTCTCGCAGTGGGAACTGTTAAAACTGGGGCGGTCACAAGTCTTTGTTTCAAGGTCTGAAAACTTTCTTCACATTTTTCTGTCCACTCAAACTTGTTATTCTTCCTGGTAAGAGCGGTGAGAGGAACTGCTATTTTGGAGAAACCCTCAATGAATCGACGATAGTATCCCGCCAATCCCAAGAAACTCCTAACCTCACGAACATTCTTCGGTGCCAACCAGTTAACTACTGCTTCTACTTTCCCTGGGTCTACTGAAATACCTTCTTTTGAAACCACATGCCCCAAAAATATAACTGAATCCAGCCAGAACTCACATTTCTTTAGTTTAGCAAACAATCTTTCCTCCCTAAGTGTTCTGAGTACTAGCCTCAAATGTTCCTCATGCTCCTTCTTACTTTTAGAATAGATCAAGATGTCATCAATGAAGACGGCCACAAATTTATCCAGGAATTCATGAAATACTCTATTCATTAAATCCATGAATACCGCAGGAGCATTAGTCAAGCTGAAAGGCATGACCAAAAACTCATAGTGACCGTATCTGGTTCTGAAAGCGGTCTTAGATACGTCTTCTGCCTTGATCTTCAATTGGTGATATCCTGACCGAAGGTCAATCTTAGAGAAAACTTGTGCACCCTGTAGTTGATCAAAGAGGTCTTCTATACGGGGTAAAGGATATCTGTTCTTGATAGTTACTCGGTTGAGTTCCCTATAGTCGATGCACATTCTCATTGTCCCGTCTTTCTTTTTAACAAATAAAACTGGTGCACCCCATGGGGACACGCTGGGTCGGATAAAACCCTTGTCCAATAAGTCTTGCAACTGCTCTTTGAGTTCGATGAGCTCTGATGGCGCCATTCTATAAGGAGCCTTGGACAACGGTGCCGTGCCGGGAGTAAGATCAATCGCAAATTCTACTTCTCGGTCGGGTGGTAACCCGGACAAGTCTTCAGGAAACACTTCTGGGTAATCTCTCACAACAGGAATCTCTTCTAAACTCAACTCTTCCTTTGGTGCATCTATCACACAAGCCAAAAATCCTTGACACCCATCTCGCAATAATTTTCCAACCTGAACTGCTGATATGACTGATGGATGTGATCGTACTTTCGACCCCACAAATCGAATTTCATCCCCCTCAGGAGGCTTGAAGGTTACTTCCTTTTTGAAGTAGTCAATACTGGCATGGTATGAAGCCAGCCAGTTCATCCCCAAAATTACATCGAATCCAAACATATCAAAAATTATAAGGTCAGCTGGCATTAATCTTCCTTCAACAGTTATGGGGCAGCCACGGAGGATTTTATGACAAGATACTGAATTGTCTGTCGGTGTCACGACTACTATGCTATACTCCAACCTTTCACCTTCCCAAGTGCAAAACTTAGCATAATTCAAAGAAATAAACGAATGCGTTGTCCCAGAATCAAATAATACAGTAGCTTCGTTAGAAAACAAAGAAAAAATGCCTGTGATCACAAAAAAAAAAAAAATATAGACATGCTCCTGCTAGTAACGATCCGCATTGAATACCAAGTTAATCCTAAAAGAAAACGAGAACCGAAAATACCTGTGATCACATCATCCCTGCCTTCAGCTTCTCCTGGTGTCAATGCAAAGACTCGAGCAGGTGCATTAGGACGCTGATTATTACCTCGTCCTGTAACTTCATTTCTCTGGGGTGGCAACATGCTTGGGTTATTGTTGTCCTGTTGCAGAGGGCAATTCCTGATGTAGTGTCCTGACTTGCCACAACGGAAACATAGTCTTGCCTCCCTTCTGCATTATCCAGAATGCACTTGGTTACATGTCTTACACTGGTAGGGTTGCCGGTTACTCTGGCCTGGTCTATTGCTTGAGCTACCCCCTTCATTTTTCTTCTTCCACGATCCTTGATTTACGCTTGCATGGTATCCAGATGAGGTAGATCTCTTCCTTTGATCAGATAAAATTGTACTTCTTTGAAGGCTTCTTTCAAACTCTGTAACCTTATTCACCAATTCTGTGAATTTTTTTACTTGGAAGCCCATTACTCGCTCAAAAAGCTTCTCGTTCAGCCCTTGTTCAAATTTGCGACACTTCTTCTCTTCATCTGGAATCAGGTATGCCGCAAGACGTGCCAGCTCGGTAAATTTTGCTGCATATTGATGTACTGACATCGCTCCCTGAACTAAGGTGGCAAATTCCATAGCTTTATCTTCCTTAACTGAGCTGGGAAGAAACGCTCTAGGAAAACTTCCTTGAACAGCGACCAACTTTTTATTTCCGTCTTTCCAGCTTCCCTGATAGTCCTTTCAGAGATCCACCACCTTTTAGCCTCCCCGGTCAGCTTGAATGTAGCAAACGCCACCTTTTGCTCATCCGTGCAAGGCAAGACACGAAATATCTCCTCAATATCCTGTATCCAATCCTCTGCTAGTATCGGGTCGCCTCTTCCATCAAAAGACGTGGGATGCAACTTGTTGAAATCTTCCACAGTGCAACCCCTTTCACTTGTGGTGCGGTGACGGCCAGAAGAATTTTGTGCGAGATCATCAATCAGCTGATGCGCTGCTGCTCGAAGTACTTCAGAAGCTCTTGGATTCGTTTCCCTTTCATCTCTGGCCGCATTCAAGTCCGACACACTTCGCTCACGTCGAGGAGGCATCCTGAGAACACTTGGACTATTAAACACATCGTTCACTAAAGCATATAACCAACTAGCAAAAAAATAAACAACTACAAGTAACCTTAGTAGTCAAAACAAAGTATATAATAATCCCCAAACAAAGAAAGTACCCACCACAAACAAGATCACATGATACCAAAAATAAAAGACATAAATATACAACCCTTAATTCTCCAACAATATAAAATCAGCTCACAAGCCTATATAATTCTACACCTCAAATAATTCCTAAAGTTGGCAATTTCTAGAACCTCAAATTCCTAAAACCTCAAATTCCTAAAGTTGACAATTTCTAGAACCTCAAATTCCTAAAACCTTAATGCATAAGTCTGCAGAATCTAAAACCTTTGCTCTGATACCAACTGTAACACCCCGTACTCGTAGGGGGTCACGAAACTTCACCTATTTGGTATATTCCATCCTCGACTACAAATAATAATAGGTCTCCGACCATAATCAAAATAAAAAAAATATATTTTTCAGGAACCAATCCACAAAACAATGTCCACCAAGTCATAAATAAAATAATATAAATAAATCATAACTGAAAGGGTTCACATTCTCCCAAGAAGCTTAACGATAAAGAATAACTAACATTCCATAAATCCAATGAAACTAAAACCCAATTAATAAATAAATTAAATTTTGTTTTCTCCCATCTAGCCTATGGCCCTAACAGCTTAAAATTTGATCAAGACTCTACTCTTGGCCCTCTGATGGAACATCCAGATCATCTGAAAAATATATGAGATAAGAGGGGTGAGTTTTCCCACAACTCAATAAGCGAAGAACCTATACAAGCGTGTAAACATGAGCATTTACCAAGTAATAAAAATACGGAACAAAACATAATATTGCATAAAAGAAACAAATGATTTTCAAGACAATTTAAATCATCAAGTACTTTGGCATAAACAAACTGAGTATTATCACTATATCAATCGGAACATCTCACAAAGCAAAGACCATGTTTAACCCCCGTGGTAGGGTTGTGCAAATCCTGGTGGCCAAACTAGGCAGAGACAGAGGTGAATCTTTCCCTTATTCGTTCTCGGAGTCCCGAGTGTGCACATAGGAAAGCCCACAATAAACCACTTTGCTTCCAAAGTGGGTGCACTCAGAGATAGGAAATTTGGTACCAAATCCAAACAGAGCAAAATACAAAGCAGAGCAGAGTCAAGCAGAGATAAAGTCAAATACTAACCAGAATAATATGCCAAAGATTTTCAGAATTAATAAAGACACATAAATCCAAACTATTTTTCAAAATAAAGCTTATGTAAATGAAACATAGTCAACACAATTAAAGCATAATTTTTCTCAGATAAACAAAAATGTTCTTTTCACATTTCAGAAAAATAACACGACAAAAAGCAGCTCATGTCTACACAATGCATGTCTGAAATATTTTTCCTTCTTTGATATAGGCGTCATGAATAATGCAAACAATCGACTGAGGTTGGTTTTTCTCAAATTTTCATTTCATAACTAACAAAGAGCACAAATTTTCAAAAGTCAACCTCAGTCCTCTTTTGGTATAAAACCGAGCATACGAACCCCGCTTACCTGACTGCTGTAGCGAAAAATCAAATCTTTGAGTCTCAACGCTAAAAGTTTCGTCACCTATACATGAAAATAATTCCCTATATATTAATGACCACTCCAAAGGCCTAAAATCATAATTTATAAGTTAACTACAATGCCTATGTAAAATCATAACTTCTAGCATATCAACCCCAAGCAACCAGCCACTACATACTAAAAACAAAAAATATCATTTCAGTCATCCCTTTGATAAAGTCAACCCAAAAATTGTATAGTCTCCCATTCGTTCAAAACTATCAACCCAACCATTTATGTCACACAAAACATCCCAAACCATCCATCGGCAGCACCAATCAGCAAAAAGAGAAATTTAACCAACCAACCCTTGAACATCCACAAAAATCACTTCTAAAATGGCTTTGGAAAAAATAGAGAAAATATTCCATAAAATTATCAAATCCAAACAAATAAATAAATAAAAATCGCTAACTTCCCTAACCTTCCAACAACAGCCGTGCATTCTCGGCAATAAACGTTCGGCAACAAACGGAACTTGAACCCAGAAAAATACCACACAATTCTACCTCTCGGAGCAACCCAGAAAATTAAAGAACCTCTAAACTAAATCACAAGTAAATCATCTATTCAAACAACTGAGTAGCTTACCTGAAAATGGGAGCAATCCGACGACAGAGACAACACAAAAAAAAATTCTTGTTTCCTGCTTGCGCTGCCTACAATCCACCGGTGCAAACTCAACGAGAAATTCCGAATTGAACCAAAAATCCGAAACAAAACTCTTGAATGATGGAACAACTGAGATAAAAGAGAAAAGAACCAGAAAAACTTACCGGCGAGATCAACGGTGAACGAAAATAGGGGAGTTTCGGTGCAAGGGAGGAGACCCACAATCAAACTGCAAATGCCGAAAAATGAAGAGGGAGAGAAATAAACTTCCGTTGAACCCTCTAGAAAGTCAGAACTGCCGAGAAACGTGGGGGAGATGGGCGCTGGAAGTGGTAACTGCAACGGAGGGGAAACTGTCGCCCAGTGAGAAAGAGAAGGAAAAGGAGAAGAAAGAAAGGAAAAGAAAGAAAGAAGGAAAGAAAGGGGGGGCGGGGGTTTAAAAATACCTGGGGCAAAAACGGCGACGTTTTGGGGCTGGGGCTAGGGCTAGGTTGGGGCTGGACCGGGCCTGACAAAAGTGACAATTAGATTAAATCTCATTTGTGCTTCCCCAACCAAAACAAAATTTTAAAAAAATATATCAGATTAAATCGAGCTCGTATCAGTTCGAGCATTTATTATACTCGAGTTCGATCATATTATATGTTAAATGAGTCAAACTCCATCAAAAATTTCTAAAAATTTTTGAGCTTTAGTCGAGTTCGAGCAGTGAAATATATTAAACGAGCTTTTGACCCCATGCTCGAATTCGACTTGATTCGGATCATTTGTAATCCTAGGCCCAATTGTATTATTAAATACGAAATTTTGTTTACGTTATAGTCAAGCATGTTTACCATTTACATATGATTTTTTTTTTATGTATATAGTTTTTTTTTTGAATTAATATATTCACGTAGTTTTTCATTTTGAAAAAGAAAAAATTAATATAAAAATTGATAGAAAACAAATTGAACAAATATTATTTAATTGATAATATTTTTCATGTAGCTTTTCATTTTGAAAAAAAAAATTAATGGAAAAGAATTGAATAAATATTATAAATTGATAATATTTTATTATGATTTTGACTAATAGATAGATAATCCAATGTGGGAATAAGTTTTGAATAGAATAACCAATTGCAAAATGATGTAAGATTAGGTAAATTTTACAAATGCAAATGCCTAATCTAATGATAATGCTCCTAAAATTTTTCTTATTGAAAATATCAACTAAATTGAATATAACTGTTTTTGAAACATATAACTGAAAACATAAAACAAAAGCATGGACGAATCCTACATGTGAAAAACACTCAATACTTCCTAAGCCTATGTAATATATTTACATCTTGGTCATCTTGCTCTACGTCATCATAATCTCCATCTGTGATAGATAAACATATAAAAAAATAATGAAATAACCAAAAATTAGTTGAATACTCAATAAATAGTACATCATGTCATAAAACATAACTTAGCTTGGCATAGACTTCATTTTTGGAAGACTCTTCAAACATACATATATCTTTCATAGATTCTAGTAGCATGTCTATTCATTAACAACATGATCAGAAATATACATAATCATGGCAAACATGTAATGTGAAATGTATAAATGACTTTTTTTAATCTTTTCTTTTATTTATTATATAGTGAATCACGCTTGAGTATGTGGCACCATATAATTTGTCATAACATAAAGTAAAACATACTTGAATTCGTATTTCACGTAACATATGGTGAACATACTTGAGTTCGAGTTTCACTTAACTTGTATAAATTGTCATAACATAGCTAGAGTTTGAATTTGGTTATGCATCAGGAAACCAGAACAAATACAAGGAGGATTTTTAAAGATTTTAAATTGAAGATGGTTTCAAACTAGGATATCAACTTTGAGAGGATATAGGCATGAAGGGCTTCAAATTCAAAACAAACATTGTGTAAGAGAAAAACCTATCTTAAAACATGTTTTAAAATAATAATAATAATAAATAAATAAATAAAAATTAATTCTACTTTTGGGTCGGGATGTTATACTCTTTAAGTTCATTATCCATTTTCCATTAGATTTTGCCAGATACTCTCCAAGTCTAACTTAAGCATAAGAGGTACCTCAATGAGAAGAAATGTGTTGTCCTCAGTCCTTTTCACCCAAACATTTTTAGTGATGCGAGATAATAAGATTTTTCAACCAAGCCTATAATTATTTCTTCTCCTGTAGGACTAGTATTTTTAGTAAATTGGGCCAACTATTCACTAATGATTTTGGTTTGTCAAGTTAAGACCAAGAAGAACAGTAAACCTCTACCAAGCAATACATACTTATTCCAAGAGTTTATACTTACTAAAAAAGTATCTATTGACAAAAATGGGTGACCTTCATAGTGAAAAATATTCATTGAGTGTTGTTTTTTCTAGAAACACCAGCCTTTTATACACAAGATTTTGGTAAGCTTAACCAAGCAATATTTTAGATAAAAATGGGTGACCGTCAAAGTGAAAAGTATTCACTAAGTGTTGTTTTTTCTGGAAACATCAGCTTCTTATACACAAGATTTTGGTAAGCTTAACCAAACAATATTTTCTTTCTGGTAAGAGAAATTGTCTCAATTTGCTTAGTGGATATTGCTAGATTTCATTTAAGTGCATTCAATTGTGTGTGCATCATGTTGTACAATATGGAAGAAACCTTTCTTGGAGAATGTTTAACTTAAAAAACATTCTTGTTGCTATCACTACATATTGCGAGTGGAAGACTCAGGTAAGCAACATATGTGATGTTACTTCATTTAGTTGGAGCTGCAATGGAATTTGCTACTCTCTTGAGAGGATCAAGGAGGCTCATCGGCGGTGTGGATCAGAAGGTGAAAATCCTTTGTAGAATGCAGAGTTATAACAAATGATAGTTCTTCCAAACTCAAAACGAAGCAAATGCATGCACTACAAAAAAAAAGTGGTTTTTCTCACAGATTCTTTTCCTGCGAATATAATTTACTAGCAAATAATGATATTTTGTCACCAAAAATTACCTGTCAGAAATATTCTGTCAGAAATAATTATAAAGGACCATTTTATTTTCAACGATGTAAAAACTGTGAATTTTAATTATTTTTTTCCAACAGATATAAAATCGTAAGAAAAATTTGGCTGATAATACTTTTTTCCTACAAATTATAGAATTATTAATGACGAAACTAATTAGTCACAAAAAAAAATATTTTTTAATTATAATTTTGACAACAAATAATTATCTTTTCTTATCAAATTTATATAATCACAAAAACTATCTCATATATTATATTATATAAATTTATTTGTTATAAATTAAAATACAGTTAAATTAATAAATTTCTTACCAAATAAGATCATTAGAAAAAAAATTACACATTATATATTTGATTTTTTCTCATAAAAAAAAATTGAAGATAAATATTATAGGGTTTGATTAACTCTCCCCTCTTCCCTCTTCGCTCGCTCTCCCCTCTCCCTTCTTCCCTCTTCCTTCTTCCCTCGCTCTCCCCGCTTCTCCCGCTTCTCCCGCTTCTCCTTCAGCTACGGCCTACGGAAATGCCACCGCAGTTCAGCCACCAAGTTACCAGCGTCAGCCTGCCCTCGCCGGTGCCAACCTCCCCCAGACCCCACGTCGCCGGCCTTCCTACCTCTATCCTAAACAGCCCCTCCCTCACCCGATTTGCTCTCCTCTTCAGCCCAGCGCCGCCGCAGCCTCCCGCCGTCTCAGACCACCACCACTACCTCGCTGGACCACCCCCACCTCCGATCTGCCTTCCCGCACGCCCCCCTCCCTCTTCTCCTCACCGAATCGAGCCCCTTTCCTACACGGGTTCTTTGTCGTCGCACGGCCCAAGTCCGCTTCCAGCGGCTACCGCACCACCTCCTCAAGGCTACCAGCCATCCACCGGCACCCCCTGCTCCCCCATGCCCTGCCCGAGCCCCCTCTCCTCTCAGATCCGTGTACACCTCTCTCTCCCTCTCCTACGTGTGTCACGGCCTTCACCACCCATTTTGTTTTTGTAGTTCTATCACACTCATTCTTTATTGTGTGGTGAATTGTGTAGATGGAATCTTTAGTGTGGATAAGAAATCTGGTGAACCATTGCTGCTTCAAAACAAGGTAAGCCTCGGATGAATTATTATCAGTTTGTTAATGTGGTCAAATGCAGTTTCCAACTTTTGATAAGCTATGCCAGGTTGTAAATTGTGTAAGTAAAGAGTGTGCTCTGATTATGCTAGTTGAATATGTATATACTATGAACGATTAATTGAATATGATGACATGATGATGTGTACACATAAACAAACTTGCATGCCTTTTATTGTGATCAGAATTTTATTCATGAGCTTTGTAATGTTTCCTTTTTTTCTTTTGGTTGCCATATATTTGAACTTTTACAGAGCTGATGTATAATGAGATTTTATTTTGACCTAATTTGTTGTTACTGTTGGGATTGGTAGCCAGATTCAGACTTGATTTTTCTTACCAACCATTTGGGTTGAAAGATAGTTCTTTGATAAGTGGCCACAATTTATCTGTTTCTTACTAAATTCCTTCTCTTAGCTGATGTGTTGGACTTTGAATATGTAGTTATATATTAAGTTTCATGCATGCTTTTCGCTAATGTGTAGCTTATTCAAGACAACATTCCTTTGAAGTGCAATTTAGGTGGCTGTTTTGCTATGTGATTAAGTGTACTCTAAAAATAAGATGTTGCAAATACAATTTGGGTTAGTCCTAAGTGTTATTAGCTTAGTGTTTTAGCATTAGTAGGTTGGGATCATGCCTAATTTTTAAGAATTTTGTTGCATGACCTGTTTTGGGATGTTAGAAGTGTTAGGTTAATGTTTTGCTTAGTTCTCCTTTAATTTCATGGCATGTTTTAAAATGGGTATTAACTAGGTAAAGCATGATTCTGGATAGCTAAAGCCTTAAAGCTATTAAATGGGTAGTCTTTGCTATGCTTATGCTATGTCCAGCCTTAATTTAAATATGCTACTAAACTAATAATATTATTTGGGTGGTTTAGTTATAGAATAGTTGGTTAGGCTTAGGTGATTGATTTTTATGCTTGCTATATTACGACATGTGAAGCTGTCCAAGACCTTTAAGCCCATGATTATGCCATGTTTTGATTGGAAAATATCCCATTGTGTTGTGCAGTCTATTTGTGTTAATGTAGCATAGTTCCAATATAAGTATTATGATATTGTACATTTGAAAATGTTAAATGTGTGACTCTTGTGGCCCAACATCCAAACAGATGATGAGTGAGCTTGTGTGATGGGCGAGACATCAATCTCATGAGTACTTTTGTGTTTTCTATCTATATGGTTTAAATTGACATGCCTTTCTTTTTCATATAGCTAGCCATGTTTCTGCTTCGGATGTTGGTATGCTGCTTGCCATTATTGCTTGAAACAAATAGGCTCCAGCTAGTCCCGCCATTATTAGTGATCTTTTTATTTTCCTGCCCAAGGGTTGAATTTAGTTATGATTTTTTGGCTTCATGTGCACTACATTCTATCATATATATTGCTGCTTGAACTTAGACAAATGCAAAAATGATTCTTGTAGATAGATCATGGAAAGTCCTTAATTTTTTATTTTTGACACCGTTAAACCTAGTCTAGTAGCAGACTTTAAGTGGAAGATACTACCATCCAATGCCAACCAAACTAATTGTAGAATTTAAGTGCAAGATATTACATCACACCAATCCAATCAAGGAATTTCTTTATTTGTTTTACTGCTTATGTTCAAAAGAAAAAATCAAAATGTAAAGCTTGGATATTTTATAGTTTTTCTCCTAGTTTTTCTCCAGACGCTGAGTAAATTTCTTTTTAGTGGTTCAGATATCATTTTCTCATGGCACTCTTGGACATCTTTTTTAATATCTCATCTCCTCCATGTTCCACAGGTGCATAGAGCTTTTGTAAAGAGATAAATCCTTGACATGTTAGATCACCCTTTAATTGCTACACCGTATGCTTCATTCCAGGTTAGAAAACTCTCTATAATCTCATTAATTGATTTTTGATTACTTAATTCTAGTGCTGTGAAGTGTACATCTTTGTGGGTTGAATAGAATGTTTAGATACTAGTAAGGCATAGAAAGCTTAGATATATGAGCAAGGGCAGACCTACATTAGATAATTTAAAAATCTTATTTTAATATATAGTTTTTTAAAATCTTATGTTTACGATACTTATGTTTAGATTCAAGGGTTCAAATCTTACCCTTCTTGTCTTCCTGTTATATTATTTTTATATTGTACTATAATTAATCGAGTCATCTTATGTGTAGTAAACTGCTGGCCCTCTGTAGTCTGGAATGATACGTATGTCAGATTAAATATGAAGCTTCGTCAATGTTTGATCTGTGAAGTGTTCTGATCTCAGTACCTCTTCCAGATCTTCAAGTGGCACCAAATGTTGGACAGAGTGATAGGGAATGGAGGTGAGAAATTCCATGTCTTCTCTACCATTTTAATTTCCATTCTATCAATAGTAATTAATGGCTACCATGACTTCTTTATAGATTACTGATTTCTTGACTCAAGGTTTTAATATCCTCTAATGGTAGGTGGTTTGTTATATTATTTTGTTTTTACTTTTCTATTGAGTTTGGTTGAACTTCCATGTTTGGAATTTGCTTAATTGTTTGTCTTTACATTCTCTTGGATGTGTTGGGGGATATTTTCCCAATTTTAATTAATTATATGCAATTGGTTCATAGATATTTAGTTGTTTTTATTGGAAGTGTTGAAGACACCAATGAAGTAGTAAAGAGTACTCTTACTACTGGGTATTTTTTCAGTAGTATGAGTAATAAGAGTGTTGTGTTGAAGAGACTGACCAAGATAGACTATTGTTTAGGATGGTCTTAGTTTACATGAAGATTCAAAGGTTGTTGGTTATGAATACAAAAAGAGAAAGTTCAAGTGTCGAAGAACTTCATCTCAATTTTAACTTTGGCTTCAACAAGGTTAGTAGCCACTTGGTGTTTTCAATTATATTGTTTGTACCAAATATTTGTGCTTGCCTTAATCTTAGCAACTTATTAAGTTTGTGGTTATATTTGTAAGTTTTTCTATGTTCATAATATACTATTTTTTATTGTTTATTAAGCTTAGTATATTTGTAATATATTATTCACATAATTCTTGATGTGTTTTAGATGGGGGTATTAGGATTTTGTTTTACTAGTATTTTTTCTTAATCTATGACCTTAGTGTATTGGTAATACATTATTTACATTTATCTTATCTTAGGTATAAGGTTCTTATTATGTTTTAGTAATTTTTTTTTATTTTATAAAAGAATATTTCCAATGATCACAAATCGTCGGAAATATTTTTTTTGGTCGCAAATGCTTATTTCCCGTGATTTTCATCGTGGCATATAAGTATTTTCGACCTCTCTTAACCATAGTTAGCACTTTTTTTGCGACGAAATTTTACACTTTTTGTGAGGAAAAGAATCGTCGGAAATAAGATTATTTCTCACGATTTTTACGGTGGTAGCTTTAAGCCCTTAAAGTTACAAATCTATTCCTGCGAGTCTGCTACGATCTAATTTGGTGACAAAAACTACATTCTGACATAAATATATGGTATTACTCACGATAAAATACGCAGGAACAGGCAATTTTTGTTGTAGTGGCACGAGTCTTTTCAGAAAATGTTTGCTACTAGAAGACACAAATGAGAGACATCCAATAGGAAAACTAAAAGAGAGAATATACATTTTTTAATTGCTAGGAGCGGGCCAATTTGTAAGTTTGTCATGGCCAATGTAGTTCCATATTAAGCAACTATTTGGGCTAGTATCTGATGCCTGTCACTAAATATACGAGCGAATTTTCTGTTTGTAATTTTAATGGCTCTTGTCCCATTTTTTATAATAGCAAGAAAAATGAGATCCAATCTTAATATGCTCTTTCCTTGATGCTAAACTTAAGAACAAGAAAACTGAAGATTAAAGCTTGTTTAGTGTGTATATTACTATGGTTGATGCATATATGATTTTATTTTGAGATATATAGTTGAGAGATACACTTAGCTTATTTTATTTTCATATGTATATTGCTATAATGGATGTGTATATTCTTTTATTTTGAGAGGTATAGTTAACATGTATGGTTAGTTTATTTTATTTTGCCATTTATATTACTATCATTGATGTGTATATTATTTTATTTTCTCATGCATATAGTTCATATATATTATTAGGTTACTTTCTCTTAGCTAGGCAAACGTACCTCGGTCGTTGCTACACCACTAAAGTGTGTGTGTGTACTAGTAATGAAACAACGTCCAAGAGACGTTTTCCTAGTTGATGAAAAAGATTTTTTTATAAAAATTATATATTTTTTTAAATGATTAATAAAATATGTAATGCATATAAAAACAAATTAGCAAATATCTTTTGTAATTAATAATATGTTTGTGAAGTGGAATAATTATATGTTTGGATAGATAAAAAAATGAGAAGATTCGTTCAAAATACACCCTAGTTTAATAAATTGGTTATTTTGCTAAATTTGTTTTAGCACAAGTTTAACAAAAACTTTAGTTCAAAATGCCGGTTGGCTAGTTTGTGGAGAGTCGGAGACCGTGCAATGCATGACACTTCTTTATGATCATAATGTAAATTAAGTCATGGAAGATGCATGGCAGCTTGAGGTCTCCTATTCCACTTTCATCTATTGGTAACTCTAATAAACTTTCATTTAACACGGTGCAAATTCAATATGCCATCAAAACAGCCAGGTCATATTCAATATAAAATCCATATAACAATCACAATATCCCTTGATGGCATATTGTAGAAATGACAAACTTAGAAAAAACAAAAAATGCACAATATGTAACAACAAGGAATACCTCACATAAGAATTATTGCAACACAGTTTACAAAAATAAACATTGTAAGTTATCAACATCAGCCACAATGACAGTGCAATTTAAATGAAATATATAATTTCCGATTCATTCAATTACTACCTTTTAGAAACTAGAATAAAAATAAATAAGTGCCGACAAAGTACCTTGTAATCATTATAAAGGGACAAAAATTTTCCCTCCAAGGAATGGGGATCCCATTATAACCTATACCTGCTCATATGTAATATCACATAAAAGTAGTGCTAGGTGCAAGCAGGTGTGCGGGCACACCACTCACATGAACAGTAAAAATATTGTTCATGTAAGTGATGTGCCCACACGCTTGCTTGCACATAGATTTTTTCTATCACATATATATACAAATAATAAGGCAGCCACAGGCATACATAGCTAACTACCAATCTACCTAGGGACCTAGAGAAATAGAGTAGAGGCTATAAAATCAGTACTCAACCTTCTTCACATTGCTATCAACGAATCATATTGACCATAGCTAAAAAAAAAAATTAAATTCATGCTAAAATACATCAGTTTTCTTATTTAAATTCCCATTTTGCATAGTGAAGGGCAAACGGTAACACAGTGAACCCGAAATTGATAGTACTTCACAACAAAGAGAAATATAACAATAATTCCCTACCAAATTAAGACCCTAAAAATAAAGAAAAAATTCCTTAGCAAGATTTCTACTGGTGAACAAGCCAACTTGGGCTGATATGGATTGATAGAAAATAGCAGATAGATTAGAACTAGCATCAATACTAATGAAATCGAACCCAAAATGGGCACCAGCTACAATAGTTGCTGCCCACTTTCCAGGGTCAAATTATCCAATTAAAATCAGAAGCATAGGTGCAACTACAAGAAATAACAAATTAAGACTACCCAGAATTTTGTTAGAGGTAGAGCTCTCAGATTCCATGTTATTCATCGGTGCTTCAAACAAAACAGAGGTATTAGTATGCTACAATATTTAAATAACACTTCTGAGCAACAGAAGGGACCTCTAGTTGGGTGTAAATTTATAAATCACATGGCTTCCAACCTAGTTTGCGAAAGGGAATGTACATTCTTCAAATTCAATCACTGAGACATTGCAATTTTTGGGATCAACAATGCTTAACAACAGTAAACCATTAGTCTAATCCAACAAATCCAAAGAACTTCAATAGAAGGTTATATAATGCCTCATCAAAAAAATGTTATAGCATCCAATGATGACCTAGGTGAGTTTGCGTCTTTCAAGCCCCATAATGCAACTCACTTGAGTCACTTGAGTCTTTCCAATACTCACCACAATCTTTAGATACCAAACTAATGCTTTTAACAAAATCAACTTGGATGCCCACCAAGACAATCTCAACACCCAATTGACTTCCACAAGGCAAACTCTGTCAAACAGAATCAACTTTCTTCACACGCCTTGATTAAGTCTATTCTTGATTTAATAAATCAAATCAGTTTACTACCAAAACGATGAGAAAAAGATCATATTCAAATTAAAAGTAATAAAAAATTTTGACAATACTTTTGAAGAAACAACTTGTTATATGAGCACAACCTGTAACTGAAATGATGACCAAATCAAAATGAAAATACTAACATAGAAACCATGAGCAATCAAGTTATAAACCTAGGCTTTTCTTTGATAAGTTCAAAAAAAAAATATGCTCTTTTATATGGGAACAATAGCTTGTGCTATTGAAAACAAAAATTGAAAGTAGTTACAATTTGAAAAAAGAAAAAGAAAAGTGAAGTCATATTAAAAACAAGTTCTTGATAATTAAGTGTAGAAAACTACAGAGAACATCCTTATTCCACACACTATTGCCACTTATTCAGTATGGCCAAACTAATAAAATTCTAAGGTACAGTCCCTTTAAAAAACAAAACTTGTTGCGGTTCTAACCATGAAATGCCTATCTTCTATAATCTCTTTGTTGGAGAAAGCTCAAGGGGTTAATGGGCGAGCATAAGTGTACTCCTCAACCTTTTCGATTGAAAGGGGGGTGAGGTAACCCTCTGCGTGAGATTTCATTTACAACAGTGTACCATGCCCAATATAAGTAAATTCGAAAATGGGAAATTCCAAGTCAAAATGGTCTATACAACGGTCCCGCAATTCCTCTTTGTATGCCCCAAAACGCACATCTCGTCTTCTTCCCGCAGCGACCAGTGACCTGCGATTTCCTTTGCTCGTCTTCTTCCCATCAGCATCTTACTCACCTTTGCCCCCTTAAATTTTCTCTCTCCATCTATCTCTCTATAATGCTCTAATAGAAAACTCAAACCATATAACATATATTTTAAAAATACTGGTCAATGATACAATTTGAGCTCTAGCGAAACATTAAAAAGGGCAAAAACTTCTACTTCTGAAGCAATGTGAAATCTCATACATCACCTATCCTTATCTTTATCATATGGGATATCACAATCTACTCCCCTTAAATACCCAACGTCATCATCGGGCTTATTTGTTGTAGGTGGTACAGCTTAAGTACCACATTTCTGATTGGGATAGACTCTAATACCATTTGTAACGCCTCAACAGAAGGCCCAAATCATATGGCCTATACTCCAAAAAAACTAGTCAATGATACATTCAGAGCTCCATTGAAAACTTATAAAAAGCAAAAACTTCTTATTCTCTAACAATGCAAGATCTTATAGGCTACCTATCTTTATCCTTATCATATGGAGCATCACACACACACACACACACACTCTCTCTCGCACTCTGTTGTTCTCTGTATGCCGTTGATCTGACAAACTTTGGTTGGCGTCCACCTCATCGTGGCCCAGATCCTTACACTTTGTTGTTTTCCTCTTCCGTCTCCCAAATGCCCTCACACTCAGCCATTTTCAATACAACTAACATGCAAAAGAAATGGGGAAAGGAAAACAAAGAAGAAACGAAGAAAGGGACATACCCACATGACAAACGAACCAACAGCATAAGCAAATGCAAATTTTTTAATAAAAAAAATAATGTATAGAAATATACCTAGCGCATCGCAAAGACCAACAAAGGAAACCAGAACGAATTCGATGTTTTACCTGTGATGATCCTCTTGCAACCTTTAGAGAAATTAAAAATGTGCCTTTAACCCTCACATTAGTAGCCAATAAATTTACTTTTTTGACAACAAACACATCATACCACTGCACTGTGCAAGAACCAAAATTGTAAAACCAAATCCAAATTAAACCAAATTCATTCATATAGAAATAGAAGAGAAGCCTAGCAACGAGCAACATGGCAATAAAAAATAACGGCGATTCTTGAAGTTAGAGATCTTAAAAAATTCGAAGTAAATGAATTTATCGGGTCACTTATTACCCATGAGTACACATTGAAAAGAGAAGAAGAAAGAAAGCAAAAGAAAAGCTTGGCACTCAAAGCCGTTCCTTATGAAAGTGAAAGCGATAAAGATGAAGAAAGCGATGACGAAGAGATTGCAAATCTTTGTCTTATGGTTAAAGATGATATTAGGTAACAAATTTCGAAAATATTGAAAATCTTTCTTATAAAGAATTGCAAAATGTTTTAGAAGAAATATATAAGGAACTTGAAAAATTGGGTATCAAGTATACCATTTTGAAAAAGAATGATTTTTCTTTAACAAATGAAATTGATGTTTTAAGAAAAGATAATATAGTTTTAAAAGATGAAAATGATTAGTTGAAAAAGAAAGTGACTGATTTAGAAAAGATTGTTCAAAACTTTACAAATAGAAAAATAAACTTTGAAAAACTTCTTGGTAGTCAAAAATGTGTTTTTGATAAGGTAGACTTGGGATACATGTCAAAAGAAAAACTCAAACCCTATAAAAATTTCTTTGATAAACTAATTAAATCAAAATCAAATTTTCAAAATTCTTTTCATAAAAATAGATTTTTCAAAGAAAATTATTATTACAATCACCCAAGGCTTTCAAATATGTCATATGTTATTTGTAATTTTTGCAATAGAAATGGTCATAATTATCATGTTTGTCCTATTAAAAGAAAACATACAATGACTATTAGGGCCATATGGATACCAAAGAATCTTGTTTTTTATAATACTAATATATAAAGGACCCAAAGAACTTGGGTACCAAGAATTGTTTTTAATTGCTTTTGTAGGTATGCATGAAGTATTCTACAGGTAAAAATAAATGGTTTTTAGACAACGGATGCTCAAGATACGTGACAGAAGACAAAACTAAATTCATTGACTTCACTTCTAAAGAAAAAGATGCATGATATTTGGAGACAATTCAAAAGGGAAGATCATAAAAATAGAAGGAAAGATCATCAAGACTTAGTACAAGATGCAACCAAATAGTGGAAACATGTGAAAAATCATCCAGTAGAATAAATTCTAGGAGAACTTTTACGAAGTATAAGTACTCAATCATCTCTTAGAAATATTTGTAATCACACTCTTTTTCTATTTCAAATTGAATCCAAAATATTGATGAAACACTTATTGATAAATTATGGATTCTAGTTATGCAAGAAGAGTTAAATCAATTTGAAAAAAATAATGTATGGACACTTGTTCCTAGACCCAAAAATTATGTTGTTATTAGAACAAAATGGGTTTTTAGAAATAAGAAAGATGAGTCTAGAATCATCACTAGAAACAAGGCTCGACTTGTAGCCCAATGCTTCAATCAAGAGGAATGAATCGATTATGATGAAACGTTTACACTTGTCACAAGATTAGAAGGTATTCAAATGTTACTTGCATATGCATGTTATAAAAATTTCAAACTTTTTCAAATGGATGTTAAACGTGTTTTCTTAAATGGTTTTATAAATGAATAAGTATATGTTGAGCAACCTCCAGGTTTTGAAAATCATATTTCTCCTAATCATGTTTTTAAACTCACAAAAGCATTATATGGATTCAAATAAGCTCCTACAATTTGGTATGAGAGGCTCAGTAGTTTTTTTTATTGAAAAATGTTTTTCAAGAGGAAAGATTGATACAACTCTTTTCATCAAATATGAATAGAATGATATTCTTCTAATTCAAATTTATGTAGATAATATAATATTTGGTGCTACTAATGAAAATATGTGTCAAAATTTTACTAAGAGTATGCAGGAAGAATTTGAAATGAGCATGATGAGAGAACTTAATTTCTTTCTCGGATTGCAAATCAAGCAAGAAAAAAGTGGAACATTTATTAATCAGTCAAAATATATCAAAGAGTTACTCAAAATTTGAGATAGAATGTGCGAAGGTAATTGGAACATCAATGAGTCCAACCACTAAACTTGATAAAGATGAAAGCGGTAAGCCAATTGACTCAAAGGTATATCGATGTATGATTGGTAGTTTATTATATTTGATAACTAGTAGACCTGATATTATGTTTTATGAGAAAAAAGAGTAATTTGGAGCCTTAATCCAATTTCGAATTTTATCAAGAGATGTACAAAAATAATCTATGAGTTTCATTTGTAGACTTGTTCTTTTATGCTTGATATGCGCTTCGCTCCATTGTATAAATTTGAGTTAGAGACTTGAAATTATTTGTTATCATCAAAATCTACACGTAGATACGAGACTTGAAACCTTGGGTTCAACAGGATCATTTGCCATCCATTGCCAAAGCTTATGCCACTGTCCACCAAGAGGAGACACAACGCCAACTTCATCTCCCTCTCCTACCCAAACCTAACAGGACTATCATGGTTGTTACTCGTTCGTCACATCCACCACACAACAAAGCGAGGAATGGCAAAAAATGCACAAAATGTGGAAAAGAAGGACATCTCATTGAGAGCTGCTATGAGATTATTGGATATCCAGCACATTGGAATACCGCCAAGCCTAAGCAAAAGACTGTCGTTGCCGTTGTTCCTACTTCACAATTATTAGCAAACACAGTGTCATGAAAGTCCTCTCCTTCCACTGCAGGTATCATCCCTAGTCTCTCTAACAAGCAATATCGACAATTAATGGGTCTTCTTCAGTCACAGAACTTAAAATAATTTTCTAGTATTCCTAATAGTTTCTCTATCATTGATTCTATCTCTAATAGTTTCTCTATCAGCCACACAACTTACTAAAGCATCATCTCGTCTCGCTTTCTTCACACCATCCTTTTGTGTTTTTCAGGACCAACACATGAGGAAGCTAATTGGAATGGGTAAGGAACGTGGAGATCTCTATCACTTTCGAGCATCGGGCTCCATTGCTTTTAACACCAACACTACTGCTCATCCATTATGGCATTTTCGTTTAGGTCACCCTTTCATTCCTTGTACTCCAAAAGAACTTTCTGATTTGAATAAAAATGCTCATTGTGATATTTGCATCCGTGCTAAAAATACTCGTTTACCTTTTTCATTAGTTGAAAATAAGAGTGCTACTCCTTTTGATCGTATTTATTGTGACATATGGGGTAGCTATGCCACATCTTCTCATTCTAGTGAACATTATTTTCTTATTATTGTAGACGATTTCTTATGTCACTTAGGTTTATCTCATGAAATTTAAATTAGACACATTTTCCTGCCTCACTAATTTTTTTCTCATGATAAAAACCTAATTCAAGTTTGATATAAAAACAATTCACACAAATAATGGCCAAGAATTCTTAGCTCACTGCATGATAAATTATTTTCTGATCATGGCATAATTCATGAGCGTACTTGTGTTGAGACCTTTCAACAGAATGGTGTTGCTGAGCACAAACACTAGCATCCTTTAAATGTTGCTCGTTGTTTACGTTTTCAAGCTTCCTTACCTATCTCTTTTTGGGGTGAATGCATTTTAACTGCTACACATTTGATTAATCACACCCCATCGATCATCTCTCTTCAGCATAAAACTCCATATGAGCTTTTCTTTCATAAAGCACCCACTTATGAGCATATTCACATTTTTGGTTGTGACGCCCCTAATTTACGTTCATAATTCAATATAAATTGAAGTGTCAGGCTAAGTAACGGTAGGCTACTCACCCCTGTATTTATTGAAATTTAATGCAAACTGCAATGGAAAAGTTCTGAATAAAATTTTTCTCATAATCATATGGTAAAATAAAATCATAATAGTCACATTATCCATTCTTATAATAACATTATATCCTTATATACATAACCCAATTAGTTTTGTCTGTCATATACATAACTTATTCTTGAAACCTAAACTAACTTCATGACCATCCAAGCTCCTCTGAATTTTCTTAAGTCATCGGCCTTCCTTTCTTTCTGTTATCAATCCTGCCACATAATTTTATTTTTCCAAAAATAAAAATATATAAAAGTGAGATTTTCTTAGAAATCTCAGTAAGTATACACGTAACTTAATAAAAGTATAGATATCGTGAAATAATCACATACAAGCCAGACAGTTAAAGAATGCATTTATGACATGCTTCATGTGACTCATGCATGACTTAGACTTATGTTCTTCATGGACCCATTCTATCATACTTAAACTCTTATTTATTTTCTTTCGTAATATTGTGAGTCTTACTTGTTTCGTATCATTGACAGGCCTTCCCATCGAATATTACTTATTTTATATCATCGACAGACTTAGGTCCCTGCTGGATTTTGTATTATCGATAGGCTTAGGTCCCTGCTGGCTTTCATATCATCGATAGGCTTAGGTCCCTGCCTACATGTCAGTCATACGGGCGTATTGTTGGTCCCCATCATAATGTGACTGACTTATTAATATTTCTACTTGTAAATTTTTCTTAACGTATCGTCTTAAAATAGATTCCATGATTTATGATGACACATATATGACGTAATGCAACATACGCATAAATTTAGAATTATGACATGCATATGCATAAACTTAGACTCATGACATGCATATTTTATGTCCATATAAATATGTGATAACATTTCATAATAGTATACATTACATACACATACATTTATGTCACATCAATTCATAAAGTCAATGCCTACTACGATAAGCTCAGTTTTGACTTCAATCCTAATTTCGCCCTTTATTGAGTCATTATCTCTTAAAACTCAAAACATAAAAGTTGTAGATATTTCTCTTAGATTTTCATAACATCTTGAATTATTTAATTATAATATCACACTAAGAAGTTATGTCTGATTTACTAAGATTTACTAAAAGATGTCGAATGTGTCAATAATAACCTTATTAAGCACGAAATTTCCTAGAGTTGGTTTATCATTTTTTTCCAAATCAAGACCTCATAGTTTCATATAATCCTCTTATAATAAAATCATAAAATATATTTTTAAGGTCTCATAATTTTTCTAGTATTTTTCCCTAGCAAAAACCATTCCAAATTTCAATATGTTTTAATTTAACCCATGAACAAAGATTAATCTCAAATAAATATCAAATATAATCCAATCATAAAACCACTTATTCTATGCCGATATTAAGTTAATATATGCACTTAAAATTTTTTCCAAAACTATATTGGATGTCTATGGTTGGTCTTGCACCACTTATTCTCCAATACCCTCAATTAGCTCTCTTTTGACATTTAGGTGATATGAGTGGGTATTTGTGTATTTCTCTTGGCTATTTCTTAATATGGCCGACTGGTATCTCTCATGGGGAAAAAATAAAAGCCCATGCATATATTTATAAGCATGAGAGGCGTGGGATGCAAGGAGAAAAGGCTTGGGCATTTCAGTAACTCCATTTGGCTGCATAGGTGAGATGTCCCTTACACTTGTGGTCTCATGATCACCCCTAATCCTATGGAGATTTGCTAATATTTTAATCTCATGGTTGAGATTAATATACTTATAAAATGTCTTGATAATGGGCTCAAAGTTCCAATACATGGGATAAAGACAAGATAACATCATAGGAAATCTTCCAATGGATGTATCTGGCCATTTGGCCTCTTTTAAGGGTCAACCACGTTTCAGCCCAAATAAGTCCTGGATAAAACTCAATTCTTCAAAAATGCAAAGCATGCAAGTTTAATATAATTCTCTTAAGGTTCTATAGGATTTTGAATCGCTTCATTACAAAATCAGATGAGAGAGATATGATTATTTTACCGAAACATGTTAAAACTTACTCGAGAACACCTAATCCGAGTTCTTCATTTGTTTTCCTTTGTTTTTTTGCCCACCAAGCCTTCTAGATGAATTCTTATCAACTTGCCATATGTTCTCACACATGTCAAGACCTTAGAAAAATTGATATCCAATCACAATTTTTATCACATGGCCGAACATAAGACAATTCATCTAAGTCGGTTACCAGTTGACTCTCATTCCCATCCGTCCACTTCACACTAGATTTAGATCTTGATTCATTTCTTATCTTCAAAAATCCAAAACATTAAAGTTATAAATCTACCTCCTATGGTTCTATACAAATTAAAATCATCTCATTCTGACCTCATATGAAGGAGTTATGATTATTACACCAAAATCCGATGGATCAGCCCGAGAACTCGTTTTGGCACACCAAGTGTTTAATGTTTTCTTCCTCAAATTTTGAAAATTCATCTCTTTCTAGGTCCAAATTGAATTTCTCTAATTGATACTTTTTTAAAATTTCCAAAGATTTAACCATAATTTATCCTAGAATGCATAATTTCACATTTTCATAGCTCACAATTATCATTTTAAGTCTCAAATTCTATTTCCATGGAAAAAATTACTTCCAAAACATTCCTTTAAAATATTATCAAGCAAATGTTTTTTTTTTAATTGGGATATTACATTGGTTGTCTATGTTATGCACATACTTTGAATGTTAATCGTGATAAATTTTCACCACGTGCATCCCCATGCCACTCCACCTATCGTGTATATGATATAGCAACCAAGAAGATTTTTCCCTCACGAAATATTCGCTTTGTTGAGACAATTTTTCCTTATGCTGATCCCATATCATATAAACTCACTGACATCACCATGGTTGTCCCCATCAATCATAATCCTATCTCTCCAGAAATTCATTTCCAAGAACACATTCATAGTCCTACCACCACTAATCCCACCGACAATCTTCCTATTGAACCCATTGACCCCACCCCTCCAACTAGTCCATCTCAACCACACCGCCAGATCATTCGTCCTTCATACCTTCAAGACTATATCTGCTCAGACCTCCTAGAGTCTTCATGTTCTAATCCCACTCCACAGATTTTCTCAAGTATGGTTTAATCTCTACCTAATTTTCTCTCTTATAATTTTTTTAGACCTAAGCACTTTACTTTCCTAACCTCTGTCTCCAAAAATGTTCATGATCCTCAACATTATTCTCAACCTATTCTTCTTCCTTAATGGCGTAATGCTATGGCTGATGAAATTGCAGCCTTAGAAGCAAACCACACCTGGACTCTTGAACCTCTACCTCCAAACAAAAAGGCTATTGAATGTAAGTGGGTATACAAAACCAAACTCAGGGCTGATGGATCCATCGAACTCATAAAGCTCGGTTGGTTGTTAAGGGTTACACCCAAGTAGAAGGTTTGGATTATCATGATACCTTTGCTCCCATTGCTAAACTTGTTACACTAGTTCGTTGTCTTCTTGCTATAGTTGCAGCTAAAAGTTGGTTTTTATACCCATTGGACATCCACAATCATTTCCTTCATGATGATTTTGATGAAAAAATCTACATGCATCCACCTCCGGGTTATTGTCCTCAGGGGGAGAAACATTTCTTCGCTTAAAAAGATCTTTGTATGGTCTCAAACAAGCCTCTTGTTAACAGTACTCCAAATTGTCTCATGTCCTTATTTTGGCTAGATTTTGTCAATCTCATGTTGATCATAGTCTATTCACTAAGACTACGGGCACTGTATTCACTGCCGTACTGATATATGTTGATTACATTCTTGTAACTGGCAATGGCCTACCCACCATTATTGCTCTAAAAAACAACTTGGCTACTGCATTCAAGATAAAAGATCTAGGAAATCTTAAATATTTCCTTGATATTGAAATAGCACGGTCACCTGCAGGGATTTTCTTTAATCAACGAAAATACATTCTATATATTCTTTCTGATGCTAGTCAACTTAGTTCTCGTCTTGCCTACTTTCCTATGTAGCAATACCTCAAGCTCAATGACATTGATGGTGATCTTGTTGATCCAGCTTCATACCGACGCTTTGTTGGTCGCCTAATCTACTTGACTATTTCATGACCCAATATTACTTACACAGTGAATCTTTTAAGCCAATTTATGCATGCTCCTCGTGAGCAACATCAGCAAGTTGCCCTCCGTTTACTTCAGTATTTGAAGACCACTCCTGGTTATGGTTTGTTTTTCTCTTCAACCCGCAGTTTCTAATTATTTGCCTATTGTGACTGTGATTGGGCCAGTTGTCCTATGACTCGACGTTCCACCATAGTCTTTGTTGTTAAACTTGGAGATATTTCTATTTCTTGGCGTACAAAGACACAACCCATTGTCTCTCACTCTTCTGTTAAAGCTGAATATCGTGCTATGGCCACCACCTCTTGTGAAATTACGTGCTACAATCTCTTCTTTGTGATCTCATCATCTCTCATCTTTAGTCTGCACTACTTCACTGTGACAATCAAGCTGCCATTCACATTGCATGCAATCCAATTTTTCAGGAATGCACTAAGCATGTAGAGATTGATTTCCACTTAGTGCAGGATCACATTCGTGCTGACCTTCTTACTCCCACATATTCACCCACTTTCCAACAACAAGTTGACCTCTTTACAAAACCCTTGGGTCGTGAATTGTTTGTCTTCTTCATATCCAAGTTGGACATTATAGACTTTCATACACCAACTTGAGGGGGAGTATTGATCGTTACAAGATATCCAGCCACATATCAAGTAGCTGCATATATTGACCATTACAAGATATCCAGCCGCATATCGAGCACGCGTACATCCGTATATTATTGACCATTGCTGCACATCAAGCAACGCGTATAGCTCACAATGTTTACATTTTGTATCGTTTACTTTTACATATATATTTAGCAATTACCTTGTAATTTAATACACAATTAGAAATTTTTCTCTCTTCCATTTACGTTTCTTATCATATACGATGCAACATGCCTCGCGACAATTTTGTTTTTAAATCTGGAAATCTTGCAAATTTTAAGTCCCTTCTGTATTTTGTTGGGATGAAACAGAGAACTCACTTTTTTTAGTGTTCCTTGCGCTTAGATTCCTCGATAAGGCAGCGTGGTCAGATGAATGAAAACCAACTAACCAAATGTTAAGATATTAATAGGATGCCTGATTATAACAAGATTGGTTTTTTTGCTATGGACAGATAGTAGATTGGAAAATGTTCTCCAGTTTACAGGGATTTGTTCCGAGCTTTTGCTACGAAATCCTTGAGATTATGCATAAGATGTGTTAGTCTCATATTGTTGGGTCAACATTGCCTCCTACCATTACTTGTACTCACCAAAACAACTTTTGGTGAGAATAAACAAATAAATGCGACAGCTTCATTTGCAACTTTTCTTTTTACTGATCGAAGAAGAGGGCTTCTTCTTACGATCATATTTTTCCTTTTTGGAAAAAAGTATTTTTCTTTCTCTAAGGACGCCATTTATTCTTCTTTCTTGGAGTGCTTCCTGCTGTGTAGTGTGGTTTTACTAGCTAGAGACAATGTTGGGAAGTTCGATTGTCTAACGCCCCGCTCCCAAAGGTCCAGAGAGTTAGGTCATTTTTCTCAAATCATCCCAAAACACCAATTCATATATTCCAAATTCTCCAATAACCGACTAATATAAAAGGACACTCCATAATTAATTAACAAATATTTATGAAAACTCTCCAAGAAACTAAACATAAACTTTAACAAAATCAAATGACTTCAAATACTTGTAACAATCCCAAAACTTGACATACTAGAAATATCAATGAAGATAAATATTTACTACAACTAAAAAAAAATGTATCCACGAGCACTTATTCTCCTATGATCACCGAGCCTCTCTAGAAATGGCTACCCTTGCTGATATCGTACTGAACCATCTCAACTATCTGAAAAATATTATTAGAGGAGGGGGGTGAGTTATCCACAACTCAGTAAGCAAAGAACATATACTAGTATGCAAACATGAGCATTTACCAAAATTCAGGATGCAGAACAAAATATTTCTTACCCTTCAGAAAAATGCAGAAGCAGATTACATTATCAAAAATCAGAGCGAAAGTTTAATATAAACGGAAACAAAAAAAAAAAATCCTTTTGGCATAGCATAACTGAAACGTCTTATCAAAATAGAAATACCATGTTTAACCCCCGTGGTAGGGTTGTGCAAACCTCGGCGGCCAACCGAGCAGAAACAGAATGTGAATCTTCCCCTTATTATCCTCGGAGTCCCGAGTGTGCACACAAGAAAGACCACGCAGAAAACCACTTTGTAACCAAAGTGGGTGCACCAGAAACAGAATAGTTGGTACCAACCCAGGACTAAACCAAGCGAAACAGGACCAGAATGTCATGCCAGAGGTTTCAGAAATCATATCATATCATATCCGAGTACAGAATTTTTCCAAAACAAGATCAGAATCAGATCATAAATATCATTTATATAGAGATTTTCATATTCGCTCTTTTTTTTCAGTTCGAAAAATAGAATGCAACAAAATAGCTCATGTCTACACCAGTTCATGCCAGAAAATATTTTATTCTTATACGATTTCTTATGCATATGCGAAACAAAACTGAGGTAGTTTCAAAATTTCTTTCCGTAACTAAAACATACATATTTTCCAAAATAAATCTCAGTTCATATTTTTAATGTAAAGTCTAGCATAGGAACCCCGCTTACCTGAATTTCTTAGCTTCTCAAAATTTATCTCCACACGGCTGAACAAAAATTAGTCGCCACCTATAAAATAATCACATAATTTCCGTAAACTTCTAAGTGATTACAAACTTCCAAAATAGACCCTGAGATATAAAAATCCAATATTTTTCCTTAACATCTAAACATCCTCGATATCCCAAATAACAATTCTCCTAAAAATACTAGAATTCGCTAAACTTCTCTCAAACCTTATAGTAAGTTTCTTCAATATCTCGATCTTCACTTAATAAAATATTACAAGGCTCAAAAAATTTTAAAGATGTATCCAAAATAATATAGAGTTCGAAATCAAACATAACAATTTAAAATAGAACTCGAACCCAATCCAAAACATTTAACCTCAAAAATACCTTAACATAAAACACTTGAAAAGAACCTGAGTAGTAACAAGTCCCGTAGGCTCCAAGTCCAAACAAAACAACCTTTATATAAAAAATATTGGGTTGCTTGACAGCAGTACAGTTGCTGCTATACACCTACACATCTCCACATATTAAATTTTTAATAATTATTATTATTTTTTTTTTCAAACAATAGGTGTGCACCGACGGTTGCTTTTCCAAAAATATGACCTTAAAACTCTGCTTTTCATTTTGCAAAAGAAAAATATTTGACAGGCTCGACTGTTTGCGGCAGCCAAAACATCCCAGACATATTAATAGTATTTTTACTGTTTATATAAAAAGTAAAAAATAATGTTAAATGCGTTTCCAACTGCAATCACTGCTCTTTTCAAAAATATCACCTAAGGGGGTAAAACTGAAATTTCATAAGCTAAAACTCTACAACGATACGTAGAGGGTGAAAACACAGGTAGAAAACCCAAGTTATTAGCAGGGGAGCATAACGAACCGAGGTTGAGGCTGAGGCATGCGATGGAGGATCACCGAGATGATGAATAAGCGGTGGTAGGCAGCGGCAAGAAGCTGGGCGCGGTGGGAGACCACTGCGAAAAGAAGCGAGAGAAGGTGCTGAAAGAGAGAATGACGAGAGAGAGGGAGAATCCGAGAGAGCAGAGGTGAAACCGTGGGGACGAAAGAAAACTCGTCGTGACTTACCGAGAGGTGGCCACGGCGGACTGGGTGATTTGTGGGGACGTGAGGTGCGCGGGCGGCACTCTCTGTGCAGGGTGACAAAGTGGAGGGGGTTGGCGCCGTGTCAACCGTGGGGAAATAATCTCCCCTGTCTCGGCAGTTCAAAACAGAGCACTCAACTAGGTCTTAGGGTGGCTGAACGCTGAGGGTCCGGGGGTTACAACGGTGGTGTGGAGTGGCGTGGTGGAGGAGCATAGCGGCTTGGCCTCCTTGGAGCAGCTGTTTGTTTTTCTCGTGGGCTGGGTAGTGGCTAGAGCAGCCGGCAACGGGGTGGATACGAAACTGGCAAGGGCTGGTTTGTGGGGTCTAGTAGTTTCCGGTGGTGCAAGGCTTTGTTTCCCTCCGCTAGGTGCAGCTACGAAGCAAGAAACGTGCAGAGAGTGGGATCGAGAAGTGCACGAAGCGGCTCAAGGCTGCTACTTGCGATGGAGGTTAGCGGCTGCAGAAGGTTTTTCCTATGCATGAGGGGTAACTGCAACTATAGATATATATATATATATATAGGGGCAAACTTTGCTGGGAAGGAAATTGATCGGTTGCCAAAAATAGTGGGAGAAGATACGTGCATGGTGATGTGAAGGTGAGGGCCGTGATCGCTACTGCCTGATTCTATGGGATACGGCCACAGAGAGTTAAAAAGAAAGAAACGGAAAAAGGGCAATAATCCGAGTATAGAAGGAAAATGTGAGACTAACATCAACGGAAAAGGAAGGAAATAAAATATAAAAAAAATGGAATATATAATCAGAGGAACCTCTGGAAATAAACAAAAATTTTAAAAAAAATAGTAATAAAGATCACACATTAAAACTATGCCGGATGAAAATCTGGCTCCTCAAGGTTGTGGGTGTTACATCCTCTCCCCCTTAAAAATTTCGTCCCCGAAATTTGTTGCACCTAATGCCGAGTAAAAAAAAAAAAAAAAAAAAAAAAAAAAAAACAATACTAATCTACTCCTTCCATTTAATCACACTCAAACCCAACCCAACAACAATTTTTGAGTAGGGTACCTGTGTTTGTATTGTTGTCATCCTCCGCATCCTCAGTCGTTAGTGCAAACACACGCGCTGGCCCTCCTATTCCACGCTGATTGGTTCCTTGAGTTGCCCTTTGGGGACCTGAAGGGTTAGTCTTGTTGTCCGACAAAAGTAAAGGGCAGTTCCTGATATGATGTCCAGTCTTGCCACAGCGAAAGCACGCCCCTAGTTCTCTTCTACACTCCCCAGTGTGGGGACGATTGCAAAACTTACATAGAGTGTTGGATTGATTTCCTTGTGTTTGCTTTTGGCCAGCGTTATTGCCTTCATTCCTCTTTTTCCATGGACCTTGATCTACTGTTGATTGAGACCCTTGAGTTGCAGTCCTCTTCCTCTGTTCCACCAATGTAGCACTCCTCTGCAGGCTTCGCTCAAAGACAATGGCCTTATTCACCATCTCAGTAAAATTCTTTAATTGGAAACCCACCACCCGCTCAAAAATCTTTTCGTTTAGTCCTTGCTCGAACTTACGACACTTCTTCTCTTCATCAGGGATCAGGTACGCAGCAAAACGTGCTAATTCGGTAAACTTGGCCGCATATTGATGTACCGACATAGTTCCTTGAACCAAATTAGCAAACTCCATAGCCTTATCATTTTTAACTGAGTCTGGAAAAAAGCGTTCCAAAAAGATTTCTTTAAATTTTTTCCATTCCACTATTTCTGTTCTAGTAGATTCTCTGATAGTTCTCTCTGAAATCCACCACCTTTTCGCTTCTCCTGTCAGTTTGAAAGCAGAAAATAATACCTTCTGTTCTTCTGTGCAAGGTGTAACACGGAGTATCTCCTCAATGTCCTGAATCCAATCCTCCGCTAAAATTGGATCTCCCCGACCGTCATAAGTGGGAGGATGCAATTTATTAAAGTCGTCTATAGAGCTCCTCCATCCATCATTTGTCACATTCATACCAGATAGACTCCGTTCCCGACGACGAGGCGGCATCCTGAAAACTCAAATAATAAAATCTTACCAGAACAAAAATCACAAGGGAAACATGCAATAGCTTTAAAAGTAAACCTCCAGGAATAACAATTAAATTCTTATTGCCAATCCAAGTATACACCTCAACTAAAATAAATCAATACCTAAAATCATTGACAATCTAAATTCTCTTAAACCAACCAAGTCCATAATCTTAAACCTAAAATATCCCCATAATCATCTCCAAGTCCTCAAAACCTCAAACCTTATCGAACTTGTCTGACTTCGCTCACAACCCAAAATCTAAACCTTGCATCATAATCAAGTCATGCCAACCAAATAAACCAATTGAATCTAAGTCATTAACTTCCCAAAAATCCATCCTATAATTATCTCCTCAAGTCCACAAACAATTAATTGACCTCAAATATTTTAGTCTGCAGAACCTCAAACCTTTGCTCTGATACCATCTCTAACGCCCCGCTCCCAAAGGTCCAGAGAGTTAGGTCATTTTTCTCAAATCATCCCAAAACACCAATTCATATATTCCAAATTCTCCAATAACCGACTAATATAAAAGGACACTCCATAATTAATTAACAAATATTTATGAAAACTCTCCAAGAAACTAAACATAAACTTTAACAAAATCAAATGACTTCAAATACTTGTAACAATCCCAAAACTTGACATACTAGAAATATCAATGAAGATAAATATTTACTACAACTAAAAAAAAATGTATCCACGAGCACTTATTCTCCTATGATCACCGAGCCTCTCTAGAAATGGCTACCCTTGCTGATATCGTACTGAACCATCTCAACTATCTGAAAAATATTATTAGAGGAGGGGGGTGAGTTATCCACAACTCAGTAAGCAAAGAACATATACTAGTATGCAAACATGAGCATTTACCAAAATTCAGGATGCAGAACAAAATATTTCTTACCCTTCAGAAAAATGCAGAAGCAGATTACATTATCAAAAATCAGAGCGAAAGTTTAATATAAACGGAAACAAAAAAAAAAAATCCTTTTGGCATAGCATAACTGAAACGTCTTATCAAAATAGAAATACCATGTTTAACCCCCGTGGTAGGGTTGTGCAAACCTCGGCGGCCAACCGAGCAGAAACAGAATGTGAATCTTCCCCTTATTATCCTCGGAGTCCCGAGTGTGCACACAAGAAAGACCACGCAGAAAACCACTTTGTAACCAAAGTGGGTGCACCAGAAACAGAATAGTTGGTACCAACCCAGGACTAAACCAAGCGAAACAGGACCAGAATGTCATGCCAGAGGTTTCAGAAATCATATCATATCATATCCGAGTACAGAATTTTTCCAAAACAAGATCAGAATCAGATCATAAATATCATTTATATAGAGATTTTCATATTCGCTCTTTTTTTTCAGTTCGAAAAATAGAATGCAACAAAATAGCTCATGTCTACACCAGTTCATGCCAGAAAATATTTTATTCTTATACGATTTCTTATGCATATGCGAAACAAAACTGAGGTAGTTTCAAAATTTCTTTCCGTAACTAAAACATACATATTTTCCAAAATAAATCTCAGTTCATATTTTTAATGTAAAGTCTAGCATAGGAACCCCGCTTACCTGAATTTCTTAGCTTCTCAAAATTTATCTCCACACGGCTGAACAAAAATTAGTCGCCACCTATAAAATAATCACATAATTTCCGTAAACTTCTAAGTGATTACAAACTTCCAAAATAGACCCTGAGATATAAAAATCCAATATTTTTCCTTAACATCTAAACATCCTCGATATCCCAAATAACAATTCTCCTAAAAATACTAGAATTCGCTAAACTTCTCTCAAACCTTATAGTAAGTTTCTTCAATATCTCGATCTTCACTTAATAAAATATTACAAGGCTCAAAAAATTTTAAAGATGTATCCAAAATAATATAGAGTTCGAAATCAAACATAACAATTTAAAATAGAACTCGAACCCAATCCAAAACATTTAACCTCAAAAATACCTTAACATAAAACACTTGAAAAGAACCTGAGTAGTAACAAGTCCCGTAGGCTCCAAGTCCAAACAAAACAACCTTTATATAAAAAATATTGGGTTGCTTGACAGCAGTACAGTTGCTGCTATACACCTACACATCTCCACATATTAAATTTTTAATAATTATTATTATTTTTTTTTTCAAACAATAGGTGTGCACCGACGGTTGCTTTTCCAAAAATATGACCTTAAAACTCTGCTTTTCATTTTGCAAAAGAAAAATATTTGACAGGCTCGACTGTTTGCGGCAGCCAAAACATCCCAGACATATTAATAGTATTTTTACTGTTTATATAAAAAGTAAAAAATAATGTTAAATGCGTTTCCAACTGCAATCACTGCTCTTTTCAAAAATATCACCTAAGGGGGTAAAACTGAAATTTCATAAGCTAAAACTCTACAACGATACGTAGAGGGTGAAAACACAGGTAGAAAACCCAAGTTATTAGCAGGGGAGCATAACGAACCGAGGTTGAGGCTGAGGCATGCGATGGAGGATCACCGAGATGATGAATAAGCGGTGGTAGGCAGCGGCAAGAAGCTGGGCGCGGTGGGAGACCACTGCGAAAAGAAGCGAGAGAAGGTGCTGAAAGAGAGAATGACGAGAGAGAGGGAGAATCCGAGAGAGCAGAGGTGAAACCGTGGGGACGAAAGAAAACTCGTCGTGACTTACTGATGAGTGCACAAAAAAGCACTCTAAATGCTCTATTTAAATACTAAAAGAAATGAGAAAACAATGGATATAACTCATGTTAATAAAATTAATGGTCATTTATCTTGAGATAGATATAAGCATGATTTAATATATTGATGAGAATATAAAATGCCATATTTTCCTCTCTTAATGTTTAAAACTTTATTCTTATTTGATTCCTAAATATACTCATTATTCTTATATTTTGATTTAGGACACAAATGGAGACATTAGGAGCAAATGAAGATAATTGCGGAATTTCAGACAGTTTTGACATCTTTTCGTAAAATGGGCATAACTCTCTCATCCAATCTCCGATTGAGCTGATTCAAGATGATCTAGAACCGCAAGAGAAATATCTATAACTTTTATGTTTTGTGTTTGAAGATATATCCACTCAATCTAAGACAAAATCGACCATCAAGTGGACGCACCTGCACTTGACGTTCCTGGATATTTTTCAGCCACTTGCATCAAATCCAAATGTTATCATAATATTTTCTAGCAAGCACTCCTACACCAACTTGGAAATTCAATGATCAATTCAGATACAAGATGAAGTGCACTCAAGTTTCTTCAAGACAAATTATTTGACCACAAGATATTAAGTCATACAAGACAACTAATAGATAGAGAAGCAAAATTGAAACACTCAACCTACAAGCAAAATCCAGCTCATGCATGGTGGGAAAACAAATGATCAAAATGACAACTCACAAATCACTTGGATTCAAGAATGGCACATGGCAAAACAAGTTGAAATTGTGATGATTTTGTCATGACAACTTGCATGAAGGATGCTTATAAATAGAAGGGAGGGGTGTGTGTTCTAAGACAATGCTTAGTGTGGGAGAATGCTTAGTGTGGGAGGATGCTTTGGAAGAGCCATTATTTTGAGAGCTTGAGAAAAGAAAAGAAAAATCAAAGAAGAGAAAAGAAAATAATGGTTGGCTCTTCCATATTATCCCTTGGAGAATTTTGGTTGCATATTTTCAATATGTGTAACTAAATTCTCAAGGAGGGCTAGGGATGAACTTGTGTATGTGATGGGGTTTGTAATTTATTTTTGATTCATGTATTTGGTCTTTAAATATTAAAACTCTTTTGTTCTATTATTCTCAATTTATTTGTGTTGTTATTTTCGTCTTCAAATAATTATAGAATCTATTTCGTTTATAGATTCAGTCATGCTTTTTCTATTGAGTGAATTAGTTCTATAATTATGTTTGGAGCAATTGATTGTCTATATTGATTTAATTCTCTGCTGCAATATCGCCTCTTGGGTATATTGTCGTCGTTGGATTTTCTCAATATCGATAACAATTTATGAGAGTTAAGCGCGAAGAATGATTTTTTAAAGAGTTACATGTGATTTAAATTTTGGTTATTAATGTTATATCTTCCGATTAAGAATTTGGACATAGAATTCTTAATTGAGTTATCAATGAATTAAGAATAAATTTGAATACCACAAATACACAAGGAATTCCCTACGCTCTACTTTTCGTCTCATTTTTATACTGTTCAAATTACTCATTTAGTTTTAAATTTACTTATCACATTCATTTAATCTTTTTGTTAATTTCATTAATGTTCTTCAATTTCTCAATCCATCTCCCTGTGGAATCGACACCCCAAAGCTATACTGCAAACGACCGCGTTATTCTTTGGGCGTAATCAAATTTTGGCGCCGTTGCCGGGGAGACGGTAGAAGAATTTGTAGTTTTTTTAGTAGCTTGTAAAAAAAAAAAAAGCGGTAGCTTCGTTCATTTTCTTTTTAGCTTTCTGCATCTTTATTTTATTTTACTTTTCTTTTCGTAATTATTATTTTTCTGTATTACGCTTTTCTTTACTTTGCATGCGCAGGTACAGAGACTCTTTTGGACTGTTTGCTAGTAGACCCGTGCTAGAATCAGATTCAGAATCTAATTTTTCTTATCGCTTGTTTGATAATTCTTCCAATTCTGACGCGATGAGTGAACACGTGGACCAACCTGTTAGAACCCTCCAAGATTATCTTCATCCCGCACGAACAGCCACACCATCCTGTATTATGTTCTCACCTAATGTTCGTCATGTAGATTTTAAAACGGGAATGATACAATTACTTCCGACTTTCCATGGTCTAGAAAATGAAAACCCCTATGTTCATATTAGGGAATTTGAGGAAGTAGTTGCAACATTCCACAGTCAAAATACCACTGATGACACGGTAAGACTAAAGTTCTTTCCTTTTTCTTTGAAAGATAAAGCTAAGAGTTGGTTGTACTCACTAAGACCACGGTCTATTGGAACATGGAGTGAGATGACTCAAGTGTTTTTCAATAAATACTTTCCCCAACATAAGACCAATGCTTTAAAAAGACAAATCTCTACCTTTGCACAAAAGGATAGTGAGACTTTGTACCAGTCTTGGGAAAGATTTAAAGAATTACTGAGTATGTGTCCCCACCATGGATATGAGAATTGGCGCTTAGTGAGTTATTTCTATGAAGGGCTAACGCCCAGGGAACGTCAATTCTTGGAAATGATGTGCAATGGAGAATTTTTACAGAAAAATCCTGATGAGGCCATAGAGTACCTCAATGAACTTGCTGAAAAAGCTCATACTTGGACTGGACCTAGTGCTACTGATAGCACAAACAGGTCACGACCTACAGGAAACTTGAGTGGTGGTATTTACCATCTAAGGGAGGAGGATAACCTTAAGGCTAAGGTTGAAATGCTCACCAGAGAATTAGAGTTATTGAAAACTAAAAACTCAAAACCAACACACACGGCTAATCATGCAGAATCTTTTGGGCCATGTGTTGTCTGTGGTGGGATAGATCATCATTCCCAAGAGTGTCCTACACATACTAACATGAATGGTATGTATGAGGAACAAAGTAATGCTCTAGGTATGTACCAAAAGCCCTTCACACCTTACTCTGAAACCTACAACCCAGGATGGCGTAATCACCCCAACTTCAGCTGGAAGTCTGAAAACCAACAGCCTGCACAGCCTGCACAACCTTCTAGATCATATCCTGCACCATACCATGCACCTCAATCTTCTATAAATTCTTTAGAAGACACTTTGCATGCATTTATTGAAGTACAGAGTAAGACTAACCAAAACTTTGAGTCTTTAATTATGCAGGTTGTTGAAGAACAAAAGGAGATAAAGAGCCAGGTATCTAAAATAACGAGTTTCTTGAGTGTAAATGAGCAAGGTAAGTTCCCTTCTCAAGCTCAGTCTATACCTCATGGTCAACATATGGCACAAGAAACTGTGAAGAATCACGAGTGCCAGCAGATATATATGATTGACTCACTCATAGACAGGGAAGTTTTCACAACTCATGATTCTGATCCCCTTGACAATTTTATTGTTGATTTTGAGTATAATCCTATCAGTGATTCATCTGATGTAGTTAATATTTGTACAATTTTTGACAATACTCAAGATTATAGCACACAAGCTTGGCAACCGAAGTTTGAGGAGTTTCTTGAGAAAAATGAAAAACAGATTCCTTCAAGTGGGCAAGTAACCAAAGTTAATCTTAAATCTTGCCACCTACCTGTGAAGTTCGAGCACCGAGTTTATTGGGCAAATAAGCGTTTCGTTTTTGACCCAGGAGGAATAGTTCAAGAAGTGGAAGATAGTCCGGTTGTAAACTTGGTCTACCAACTTTGACCACAGCATGCAACAATAATTATTATTATTATTATCATCTTATTTGTTTTGTTTTGTTTTTATTTACTACTGTTTTCTTCATTTTTGTTTGCAGGATAGTATCATTTTGTCATTTCAGATCACTACTTTTGACGCTTAGCGAGCTATCTACATCACACATCAGGTGTATCCTACCCTTTTTAGTTACTCCCCATCCAATTTTGATTATTAAACATTGAGGACAATGTTTCATTTAAGTTGGGGGGTGGAAATACAAATCTGTTATTTAAACTCTGTGGCATATTTCAATCAATATATAAAAAATTGCCAAATTTTTTTTCACACAGGCATCTTTTCACACATGATACTCATGCTCATTCATAACCATCTTGGTGAATTCAACAAACCCATCTTAAATCATTTTGCTAAAGCATCCACAGAACCATTTATGCACTTCTCCAAACTTTGTGGTAATATGGTGATTTGACACATGTAACTAAAGAATTATTTTGCTCAAGTATTCATGTGAATTTTGTGAGAATTGAGAGTTTACAAATACAGAAATTGTGATAAGTATCCATTGATCTGTTGAATTTGACACTTCTTTTGAGAATATCATTACATGGTTTGTGGTAAGATGCTGGATATACTTGGGATATGACGAAAGTCAACTTAGGATTAACGTTTGAGCCTTTCAAGCTGACATTTTTCATCATAGACCCCTAGCAGCCAATTTTGAGTCAATATACACATATGGCCTTTTCTTTTCATATCTACATCATCCATACCTCTCCACATTGGAGTATAGCTTATACACTATATTTTCCTACCATTTTACTTCCAAGTGTGTACTAGGTGTGAAATTATCATAAAAAAAAAAAAAAAACCATGACAAAAATGGCATGGTGCTAGATGTGTCCATCAAATTATTCATGAAAGAGTTCATCAAATTGCGAAGACACTAGTGCCAAAAGAAGATGGAAAAGTGTACTTAGTCAAAAATTGAAAAGTACATCAAAAGGAAAGTATAGTCTACTGAAAAATTTAACAGATTCCCTTTTGTGTATACTTGGAAGTTTTTGAAATCTCTTCACCTTTTCTTCTTATGAACCCCAACCCTAAACCACATTACAACCCTTTGTGTTGATTTTTCCGATCCTAAGTATGCTTGTGGAAAGAATGGTGGAAATCTCATTTGTTAGTATTCCTATCATAAGATCAATGTTTACTTGTTACTTATATATAATTGGCTAAATTTTCATGAGAGTAAATGTACACCTTTGTCAACTCCATAGAGAGAACCCTTACATGAAACACTTCTATACCCGTGAGTTATGGAGTTGAACTTTTTTACTTAAGATATTCTAATGTTGCATGTGTCGAAACCTCTGATTTGATAAAAATAGTTTGAAACACATACACACTCTGTGGATTGCTATATTTGAATTACTTGTGAAAGGGTTATTGAATTTCTAAGATCGTTTTGATATGTAAATTTGAAAAATGTGTCTTGATGGCCCCTATGTGTGATTTTCTTTGGTCTTTCTCATTAGTTTGCATGAAAATTGCTAGGGACTAGCAATGAGTAAGTTGGGGGGTGTGATGAGTGCACAAAAAAGCACTCTAAATGCTCTATTTAAATACTAAAAGAAATGAGAAAACAATGGATATAACTCATGTTAATAAAATTAATGGTCATTTATCTTGAGATAGATATAAGCATGATTTAATATATTGATGAGAATATAAAATGCCATATTTTCCTCTCTTAATGTTTAAAACTTTATTCTTATTTGATTCCTAAATATACTCATTATTCTTATATTTTGATTTAGGACACAAATGGAGACATTAGGAGCAAATGAAGATAATTGCGGAATTTCAGACAGTTTTGACATCTTTTCGTAAAATGGGCATAACTCTCTCATCCAATCTCCGATTGAGCTGATTCAAGATGATCTAGAACCGCAAGAGAAATATCTATAACTTTTATGTTTTGTGTTTGAAGATATATCCACTCAATCTAAGACAAAATCGACCATCAAGTGGACGCACCTGCACTTGACGTTCCTGGATATTTTTCAGCCACTTGCATCAAATCCAAATGTTATCATAATATTTTCTAGCAAGCACTCCTACACCAACTTGGAAATTCAATGATCAATTCAGATACAAGATGAAGTGCACTCAAGTTTCTTCAAGACAAATTATTTGACCACAAGATATTAAGTCATACAAGACAACTAATAGATAGAGAAGCAAAATTGAAACACTCAACCTACAAGCAAAATCCAGCTCATGCATGGTGGGAAAACAAATGATCAAAATGACAACTCACAAATCACTTGGATTCAAGAATGGCACATGGCAAAACAAGTTGAAATTGTGATGATTTTGTCATGACAACTTGCATGAAGGATGCTTATAAATAGAAGGGAGGGGTGTGTGTTCTAAGACAATGCTTAGTGTGGGAGAATGCTTAGTGTGGGAGGATGCTTTGGAAGAGCCATTATTTTGAGAGCTTGAGAAAAGAAAAGAAAAATCAAAGAAGAGAAAAGAAAATAATGGTTGGCTCTTCCATATTATCCCTTGGAGAATTTTGGTTGCATATTTTCAATATGTGTAACTAAATTCTCAAGGAGGGCTAGGGATGAACTTGTGTATGTGATGGGGTTTGTAATTTATTTTTGATTCATGTATTTGGTCTTTAAATATTAAAACTCTTTTGTTCTATTATTCTCAATTTATTTGTGTTGTTATTTTCGTCTTCAAATAATTATAGAATCTATTTCGTTTATAGATTCAGTCATGCTTTTTCTATTGAGTGAATTAGTTCTATAATTATGTTTGGAGCAATTGATTGTCTATATTGATTTAATTCTCTGCTGCAATATCGCCTCTTGGGTATATTGTCGTCGTTGGATTTTCTCAATATCGATAACAATTTATGAGAGTTAAGCGCGAAGAATGATTTTTTAAAGAGTTACATGTGATTTAAATTTTGGTTATTAATGTTATATCTTCCGATTAAGAATTTGGACATAGAATTCTTAATTGAGTTATCAATGAATTAAGAATAAATTTGAATACCACAAATACACAAGGAATTCCCTACGCTCTACTTTTCGTCTCATTTTTATACTGTTCAAATTACTCATTTAGTTTTAAATTTACTTATCACATTCATTTAATCTTTTTGTTAATTTCATTAATGTTCTTCAATTTCTCAATCCATCTCCCTGTGGAATCGACACCCCAAAGCTATACTGCAAACGACCGCGTTATTCTTTGGGCGTAATCACTTACCGAGAGGTGGCCACGGCGGACTGGGTGATTTGTGGGGACGTGAGGTGCGCGGGCGGCACTCTCTGTGCAGGGTGACAAAGTGGAGGGGGTTGGCGCCGTGTCAACCGTGGGGAAATAATCTCCCCTGTCTCGGCAGTTCAAAACAGAGCACTCAACTAGGTCTTAGGGTGGCTGAACGCTGAGGGTCCGGGGGTTACAACGGTGGTGTGGAGTGGCGTGGTGGAGGAGCATAGCGGCTTGGCCTCCTTGGAGCAGCTGTTTGTTTTTCTCGTGGGCTGGGTAGTGGCTAGAGCAGCCGGCAACGGGGTGGATACGAAACTGGCAAGGGCTGGTTTGTGGGGTCTAGTAGTTTCCGGTGGTGCAAGGCTTTGTTTCCCTCCGCTAGGTGCAGCTACGAAGCAAGAAACGTGCAGAGAGTGGGATCGAGAAGTGCACGAAGCGGCTCAAGGCTGCTACTTGCGATGGAGGTTAGCGGCTGCAGAAGGTTTTTCCTATGCATGAGGGGTAACTGCAACTATAGATATATATATATATATATAGGGGCAAACTTTGCTGGGAAGGAAATTGATCGGTTGCCAAAAATAGTGGGAGAAGATACGTGCATGGTGATGTGAAGGTGAGGGCCGTGATCGCTACTGCCTGATTCTATGGGATACGGCCACAGAGAGTTAAAAAGAAAGAAACGGAAAAAGGGCAATAATCCGAGTATAGAAGGAAAATGTGAGACTAACATCAACGGAAAAGGAAGGAAATAAAATATAAAAAAAATGGAATATATAATCAGAGGAACCTCTGGAAATAAACAAAAATTTTAAAAAAAATAGTAATAAAGATCACACATTAAAACTATGCCGGATGAAAATCTGGCTCCTCAAGGTTGTGGGTGTTACAGATTGCTCTCAAGGAGATGCAACATTTTCCTTGGCAAGTGGAGCTATTTCCTCCCCTTCGACTCCTGGTTTACTTCCAGCCACCCCCAAACTCAGCAGCACCTCCTCCCACTTCTTTGCAGGTCCCTGCGCCAATCAATGGCAACCAAATTTACAAGATTAAGAAACTGTGTGTATATATATATATATATAATGCTTGCAACTCGAATCAACAGTGAATAAAGAAAGAGATTCTTGAGCCACCTTCCAAGAGAGTTCTTGAGCCATGCAGTTCTTTATCATCTCCGTGAAAACTGGAGTTCCATAGACTGCAAGGGCTCTTTTCACAGTTGTAGCCACTGCAGTCACATCAGCAGGATCCACTGCCTCGCACTAGAAAGATCATGCCATCACAGATTAGAATTCCTGTTTAAGTCACTAGGAATGTTGTTTTTCAATCTATATTGTTATATTCCAGTGATTGACATATAAAATCACTAGGAATCTTGTTTATCTCGGTAAATTTGATTGTGAATAATATGATTTAGAATGAAGTGGCACCCAACATGAATAGAAAATGTTGCAGTTTAGAAGCCTGGGAATGGAACTAGTTCGACTTACTTCCACATTGAAGCTTCCCATCTGAAATCCTGTGAAACCTTCTTTAACAGTATCAACCAATCCACCAGTTGATGCGACAATAGATAACTGCAGAAGAAGAAGGTGATTGCATAAGAGGGTGGAGGATTGAAATAAGAAATGCTAGGTTGTGCTGCAGAAACATATAGCAGCCCTATGGTTGCAGACTGAAAGGAGAAGAGAAACTTTGGGTTGGCATCATACAGTTCCATAACGCATGGCGTGCAATTGAATGAGACCACATGGCTCAAATCTGCTAGGAATCATCATAAAATCAGCACCGGCTATTATCATATGGGCGAGGGGAACATTGAATTTCGCCACTCCTCGGGCCTTTTCTGGATATTGTATCTCCAGCTGTTCAAGCTGCTTCTCCATCAATTTTTTGCCTGTCCCCTAAAAGGAATAAAAAAGGAAGCAGCTAGCAGTAAATTTGATATTTTTTTTATAAGTAAACGTGGGGTCCAATAGGAGGACTTCCCAAGAGATCACTGATCCTAATACTACTCTCGTCCAAGCGCACTTAACTGCAGAGTTCTAATGGAATCAGTGCATTAGTGCTATGATCGCACCAGTAAATTTGAGATTTTGATGGTGGTATGATCTACTTAGTATGGAAGAGATTCTCTTCACTTGGGGTCGCTAATTTTGTAAAAGAACTTTGGGTGGGGAGAAGAGAGAAGGGAGGGGGGGGGGGGGGGGAGATCTTTATGATCTATTATTACTTACAAGGACTATAATTTGAACATTCTCTTTGATGAACTGAGGAATGGCTGCCACAAGAATATCTGAACCTTTCTGCTCTTCAAGTCTACCAATGAAGCCTATGACAGGGATGTTTCTGTCCACTGGCAATCCAACTTCTGCTTGGAGGGCTTCCTTCAACAGTGGCTTTGCATTCAACACCTGTGAAGGCTAAATTCCATAAGTATTGGCAAATGAAGCAGGCCACAATGGATAAGAACATGGTAATTATTTAGTTAGAATGTTCTTACAGTTGAAGCATCATATTTGACTCCAATATATTTGTCAGTTGCTGGATTCCATTCCTGTACATCCATGCCATTCACAATTCCTGTTATGCCAGTTTTGCGAAGGATGTTATCCAATTCCACTCCTTTTTCTACACCAGAAACAAGTTCTTTGGCATAGTATGGGCTAACAGTTAAAACCCTGTCTGATTCCAAGATTCCAGCTTTCATCCAGTTAATTTTCCTTCCCTTTATGGGTTTTTCATATCTGGAAAAACCATTATCTGTCATGTGGAAAAATTCATCATACAATTTTATGGTAGACGCAGCAGACCAAAATCATACCCATCAATAAAATCAAATGAGCTTTTCAATTCATCTGGGAGATTGAGAAGTGAGAAATCAGTAAAGGCAAATCTCCCTTGGTAGGCAATGTTGTGAATGCAAAAGGCAACCTGGAAATGTCATAAAGCACAAATCCACTTTTTGAGTAAATGGTGGGTTAACCAGAATTCTTAATACAGATAATTTGAGAAGGACAAGGTACTTTGGCACTCTTATATATGCCTTTGGGTTTGTATATAGTTTTCAGGTAGCAAGGGAGCAGGGCAGTGTGCCAGTCATTGGCAATAAACACAACATCTTCGCCTGCATGAATGAGCGGTGGATGAGAAAATCTGTCAAAATTTATATAATGGCAGGAGTTCAGATACAAAGAATCACAAATGACTGCCTGTACCATATGGTCCTGAGAAATATTTGCTGCTGTTAAGACTAAGAACCCTTGGTGCTTCTAGAGCTGCCTAAAAGCCAAAAGATCATAAATTTGGGAACAATAACCAGAGAGTGAACAGTTATTAAGTTTGGATACAAATAAACGTGACAAGTCTAATAAAAGATAAGCAACCCATTTATGAAAGATTTTTGAAACTAAGAGAGGTACTCATTGCCTGATACATTAGAATTATAAAACGAAAAATTATATTTACAATTGTGAATTGTGCAACCATTACATAATCGTTTTTAAAAAAAATGAGTAAAATATGATACCCACATAAAAAAAAATATAATAATAATTTTTTAATAATGGACTATATTTTTTTTTTTCAAAATAGTTACGTGACATTTATGAATTTCACGATTATATGTAGCATTACTATAACACCAGATAAGTTTTACTCATAACTACTGTATGCAACTAGAAGGATGGAAAATATGAACCTGGCATAATAAGCTGAATCGAAGTTGGTTGTCCTGATAATCCTGTCCAGCAGTAGGCCCATAAACTTTGGATTTGGTTTTGCCCCATACCTTAAATTCCAGTCATCAGCCTATGTTAGGTTGACTCTCTACAAATTTGTCACATAAAAAAAAGAAAAATCTGATCTGCAATGTAAGAAGAAAGGATCGTATTGAACTAACCTTTTCAAGAAACGCTGGATGATCCACGAAAACTCTATCAACTCCTCTTTTGTAGCAATGGAAGAAGCGAACCGTTTCTTTCTGATCTCCTACTTGAAGCTACATTTCAAATGGTACTTAAACTTTCAAACGTAGAAAATTAGAAATTGCTCTTATTAGAGTGAATCTCTTTGAATTAAGAAATGAAATCTAAAGTCTGCATTTAGACTGGAATATAAGAATAAAATACCTCAACTGTCATCTCTGTATCCCATGCATCTTTGTACTGATCATAACGTGGAGACACAGTCATGACACGATGCCCATTGGCCTGCAAAAGGATTGTGTCTAATGAGTTAATATTAAGATATAAAATAAATAATAAAATCTACTTCTTTCAGTAAATTTAAGTTTTTAGACAAGTATTGATTTCACGTGATATCAAAATAGAGATCTTGATCTTCGAATCTTGTCACTATATTCTATTCTATTTAGTTAAATATTTCACATATTGGGTCACTAATAGAACGTGAGGCTGGCCCACATATGAGAAAGAGTGTTAAAATATAACGTAAATAATAAATAATTTCCTATTTTTATCCGTTTAAACTTTCAGAACAATAACTAATTTCATGGTTACAACCTCATGGATGCACGACACTTAACAAACTATGCAATTCATTGATCCTGCAAAGAAAGAATGAGCTAAAAAGAGAATGCCCAAAAAACGGACCGCCATGGCTGGTGGTAGACCTCCAAGAACATCTCCAAGTCCACCAGTTTTGCTCCAGGGACCAACTTCTGTTCCGACAAAGATCAAATTCATCCCACTACTACAAACGATTTCTGAAGTCCTCGCATGCCCAGTCTTGAATGTTTTACTCCTTGTTTTCCTGGTGGTTACTTTTGCCATGGTTCTGATTCTCAGCTCATCCATTTCTTTCAATGATCTTAACCCATTGTGAGTCACGGTATTCTTCATCAACCCAAATTTCATCAGAGGTACTTTGGACTCTGATCCAGAAGTAACTCCACAGTTTACGAGTGAACTCGCTGATGCAATGTTTGAGGCAGCCATAGTTGTCGCCATTGTTGATATTTTGTTCTGTTAACGAATGATATCAGAAACTGACAACAGTAATTGATGCTCATAGATTTTAGACTCACTAATTGATGCTCATAGATTTTAGTCACTCGATGCATGTTATAACAACGAAAGGAAACAGTCAAGATTCAGTTTTATGGCTTCTTAATTGTTGAAAATGTCAAAACTCAGGCGTTCGATTCTTTTCTAAACTTGGGTAACTGGTAATCAATTGGAAACTTTAAGAAAATATTACAGTTATGAGATGGAAAGAAATAAAATGGTCAAGAACCAAGCAATCAAATAAGCAAACGGAGATATTTCTACTTACTGTGACTTATTGGAGTTCAGTGGCTTCAACGAACGGGTACTGAGAATGAATCATGAAGATATCCAAGAGAGCTGTCATTTGTAGCTGTTCAAGCCAGTATCATACATTCCACGTGGCCACAGCACAATGGCTGAGGTGTCATACGTCTCAGCCCCACCACAGGATGTATTCACGGCTTACAAATCACAAGAAGTGAGAGCCATGGAACCAGCTAGCTGTTGAATGATACATAGAATATGCTCCAAGCATTACATATCCTTTGGACTAGAGTCCAGAGACCTCATTAGCTTTGTGCTGGTACTGAAAATTAGAATGTAATTGGTTCGATTCAGTCTAAGGTCAAAATATAAAATTAAATCAATTCAGTATCATAAAATACAAAATCCATTATATTTCGATTACCCTCCAAAATCGATAATATTAATTTATTGATTTCGGTCCCATTTTTTGTTTTTAATAAATTGTAAATTTCTAAGAACAAAATCTATTTAAAAAAAACTTATTTAAAAATCTATTCTATCAAGAAAATTGTAGTTTATTACAAAAATCTATTTTACTAAAAAAATGTGCAATAAAAAAATTGTTGTATAAAATAAAATCTGCAATAAAAATCTTATTTAAATAAACTATTACAAATATGCTTAAAAGTTAACATATGACCACTTAAATTTTCATCTTTAAATTAAAATTTTATTTTATAAATATTATAACATTATGTATATATAATTATAATTTCTATTATTATATATAAAAACATATCATATATATAATATTTAAAAAATAATTTTAAATATATATATAATAGGACCGGTTCGGTCTGGTTTGATCTGGTTCAAAATTGTCCACGAAATAAAAACTAGACTAGTACTTACCGATTTTATATTTTTAGAAACTAGTTTCAGACCGGACTGGTTCAAAATCGGTCTAATCGGTTCGGTTTGGATCGGTCCGGACCGATTTTCTGGTTTTATAATTGTTTTTGTCCACCCCTATTGAAAAGGAAAAAATCTATACAACTTCTTACTATTCATACAACCTCCACACACCACACTTTTTTCTAATTTATTTTTATCAAATATTTGATATATAAATAATGAATAAAAAAATTAAATTATTTTAAAAAGAACAAATTCAAAATAAAAATTTTAAAAAATTAAAAAACTTTAAAAATGATGATATGTAGAGGTTGAGAGGTTGTGTAAAACTCCGCATTGAAAATTACTTTGTTATTGAAGACATTAAGGAAAGTTTTACGGTATGAAATGAAAAATAATAAGAAATGATATATGCAGTTGTGAATTTTACAAAGGTCGCATAATTTTTGAGAAAATGAATAGATATAAGATTTATATTATATAAAAAAGTTAATTTTTTAATGTTGATTTCTACTTTTTCTTCAAAATAATTATACAGTATTTACTAACTTCACGATTTTATTTAACATTACTTAGTAAGTAAATGGTATTCGGAAGCCATGTTTCTCATAATGTCTTATGAGTGGTTCCATGGAGACTTCTAAAGATATTTTCAGCTCTCTTGCACTGTGTCGTTGGATTTCCAGGCTTTGAGAGTCACAGATATGTGAATTACAAATTGCACATGGATTCTTTGTGGTAGTTATGGCAGGAGAGGATATAAACATTTTGAATTATATAAATTCCTGTGGTTATCATCATTTATCGTATACGCGATGGAACCCACCACAGATAGCAGTTTCCTAGGACTAGATTCTCCTGTTTCTTATGTTGTTTTTATATCTTTGTCGTATATAATACAAACGAGTAATGGTAGAGAGGAGCTGCACATCTTACACATCAATAATGTGTCCCCAATTCATTGTATAGAAAACTAATGACAAATTGATGAAGAAATACATCAATCTTTGATTCAAAAGTTTCCTCAAAATTGTTTTGCTGCTGGGTTGTTTCTTCTGCAATTGCAGACTTTTTTTGGGCTCTAAATTTGTTTATCTTTTTGCACTTGGTTGTGTTTTTTTCTCCAATGGATAGTTTCTTTTGCAAATGCAAACTTTTTTTGTTGAAAATTTGTGTTGTTATTTTGGTTGAAAATTTTGTTGTTTTCTAGACACGGTTGTATTTTTTTAGCTGCTGGGTTGTTTATTTTGGAATGGCAGACCCTAATTAGTAAAATTTAATATCATCTTTGCTCCTCTATTACCCTACAAATATTTTGTGTTATATCTTCCATTAATTAAAAATATTTTTGAGAAAACTGTTAGCCCAACAAGAAGGATTGATTTTTGAGATTGTCTGATGCCTTATGGGCCTATAGAATAGCTTTAAAATCATTTTGGATATGTCTCTATATAGACTACTGTATGGTAAGGCTTGTCATTTGCTTGTTGAGTTGGAAGATACGGCGTGTTGGGCTATTAAGCAATGTAATTTTAACACTTATGAAGCTAGTTGTGTGAGAAAATGACAGTTGTCTAAGATGGACGAGTTGAGGATCAATGCCTACAACGACTCTACATTGTTCATAGAAAAAATGAAGAACTTCATGACAAACACATCCAACGTAAGACTTTTTAGCCCAATCAACAGGTGTTATTATTATACAACTCTTGATTGCACTTGTAACGTTCTTTCATCATGTGGTACAAACGATCTTTCCTCATAGCGCTATAGAGATAATAAATCCTATCAATAGTAATGTTTTTAAGGTTAATGGTTAAAGGCTCAAAACTTTTATTTCTCATTTTTCATTTGAGGAATTTACTCTACATTTGCTTGATCCTAATTAACTTGGTTTTTTTATCTATCCATTTTTTTTTTCTTTTGTTTTTTCAATCTTCAATTGCTTTTCCCCTTTCCTTTGACTGCACTCCTTTCAAACTTGTCCAGATATTCTTCCTTTCCTCTTTACTTTATTTTTCTTTACTAGTTGATTCTGCTTATTGCTGGTTTGTTTTTTAATTTCTCTCTTTATATAAATTCTTCATTTCTCTCACATCTTTAAGGACAGTACTACAATTTAGTTTGGGGGAAGGAAGTTTATTTTCCTGTTTTGCATACCTTACTCATATGTTGCTACACTCAGAGAAGTTTTGGTCATGAGTTCAAAGTGGCTCAAAATTTTCTGTTTCTAATTTTTACATGCGGGAAAATGGTTATGGAACATGTTCAATGTTGTGAAATCAGAGTTTAAATCAAAATAGAGACTTATCCATTTTATTTAGTTGTTAAACCAAGGAAAATATGTTAAAAATTTTGCTAAAACACACACAACACATGCTCGGAATGCCTAGAAAGACTATATTGAATCATTATTTGTTGATTTACACTTCAATTGTTTGGAGCTGTAATGAACCATATCCTAATTGTTGCCCAGATAACTAACACAAGAGGGGGGTGAATTGGGTTATATTATAAAAATTAACACTTAATAATCAAATACACAATATAAAGTATAAACAGAATGTAAAGCAGTAAGAAATGTAAATAGTAGGGTAAGAGAAAGCAAACTTAGTATTTTTACGAGGTTCGGCCTCACTGCCTAAGTCCTCGCCTCAAGCTACCCCTTGAGGATTCCGAATTCACTAGTCAATCTCCTTTAGGTGAAAATAGAAACCTATTACACTTTTGAGCAGCACCGCTTCAAAGAATCCGTGTAGAACACCCTCTATACTTCTAATCACCTCACACTTGGTGATTTAACTATTTCCCGTGTAGAACACTTTCTACACACACAAGGGTTATACGTACCATCTTACAGATATAAGAGTTGATAGTGGGTAGACTATCAAAGTACACTCCTCAACGAGTGAGATATAAACAATACAACGCAACATATATCTCTCTCAACAAGAATAAGAATTAAGACTCAAAATTTTAGAAAAGAGAGAATGAGAACTTTGAAGGAATGATGCAAAACTTAGCAATAGATGTGTAAGCTCTTGTTGTGATTTTTGTAAAACTCAAGTGAGCTATTTATAGGCAAATGAGTTTTCAATTTTAATTTTGAAAAGATTCCCATATCAAAGACATCATCATTCACTTTTCAAAAATTTCAAACCTAATCTTTTTACTTTTTGCATGTGACAAAAGGAGCACACTTTACTTTTCAAAAATTTCAAACCTAATCTTTTACTTTTTACGTATGACAAAAGGAGGACACTTTACTTTTCAAAATTTTCAAACAAAGACATATACCTTTTGCATAAATCAAGAAAAGCATCCATCACTTTTGAAAATATTCAAATAAAACATGCACATATGAAAAATGACAATCAATCATCTTAATATTTTTAAAATTCAAACATTTAATCATGTCATGCATATGTGAAAGATGGCAATCAATCATCTTTCAAAATTTTCAAATTTAATTTTCAAAATATTCATGCATATGTGGAAAATGTATTTTAATGCTTTATGATAAAATATTAATTTTGAGCCTTAATTCTAATTTCGAATTTTTAAGAGATTTACAATATTACTCTATGAATTTAATATGAACTTGTTCCCTTCTTGCTCATGCTTGATTTTTTGATGTGCTTGATTCTATTGTGTGGACAACTTGAACTTGAGACTCCTTTATTTTTTGAATTCATTTGTTATCATCAAAATTTATGTGTAGATTTATAATTACACGAAATTTAAAATTTTGGGTTCAACACTAATAGTTTAGGAAGAAATATGAAGTGAATTAAATAAAAAAAAAGGGATAAACCGGGGATCAAGTGAAAAAAAAAATAAAAGAAAAAAAGGACAACAAAAACTGAAATGAAAAGAAAGAAAAAAAAGGAGACCTTTCATATATAATTTATATTCGTGTATTAGAAAAAGTTATCTATTATCAGAATTCTTACTAAATAAGAAAATAAGTGCATTTTAAAGTATAATAGTGTAAAAGCTACTAACAATAGTTTTGAATTAGAGTAAGACCATATGATTTTCTCATATTAGTTATTGTGATTGAAATTTTTAATGCCTTTTGATAGTCAATCTTAAAATTCTACCCCATTTCCCATGCATTTAAAGGAAAGCAAACTTTGTTATATTTTATTTCCTTGATTGATTTACTAAATTGTGTATAAATCTCTCACTTGATACTCAATTTTAGATTAAGTTCTTTCTAAGTTTTTAAACTCAACAAATGTATTTCATAGTATGTGATTTTTAGATTTATTGAAATTGTAATGGGGAAATTTCATTCACTTTATTTATTAGAGACTAGGAAAAAGTTAGATGAGGGGTGTGATAATTGATAAATTATACTATATTAATACTCTTAAATATCTTGTGTTAAATGAGATTTATGTGTTAAAATAAGAGTATTAATTAGATAGTGTGAATTAATTATATTTTGGCATGTAAGAAATGATATTTTATTCCTAATTAAATATAGATGGCTTATATTTTTAGGTTGGCTAACATTTAACTTAAACTAAGATTGTGTTTTGATCCATGCAGGATTGAAACCCACGAATGAAGAAGGAACATATTACGGAGCTTGCGACTTGACTCTGCTGTGAACAAAACTGAAACCAGCCCGTGCCCTTAATTGAAGCTCATGTGAAGATTAGGCCCACCTATATGACTGACTGGAAATAAAATCATAGGCCAACCCATTTATAGCTGAAGCCCACAGGCGATCTGTTGTGAAGAAATTAAATTGAGAATGATAGCTTGCCTTGCCACATGTGAAGCTCGTGATTTTCCCAAGTGAATTACCTGCGAAAAGAAAGCAACCTTAGATCCATAGTTGAAGACGTGACCTATGTAATGAAATAAATAAAATCGAGAAAAATGAAGCCAGCGTCCACAAGTAAATCACGTTGTAACTGAGGCTTTGTTGAACCCCATCTTCATGTCAAGCCCAAGCTCAGGCCAAGCCTATAACTGAAGCACGTATTCATGCGCTGAGGCCTTACCCACGAGCTGCCAATGTAACTGAGAAGTGAGACAAAAACCTGGGAGATCCGACTTGAGAGAATACAACCCACGAAAGCAAAATCTTCTGGAAGGTTGGGGGACCACGAAGGTAACGGTTTCGCACAAAGGAAGAGTGCGAACCTGAGAGAAAGAGAAATGAGAAATGAGAAATGAGAAATGGGAAAATGGGAAGGTATAAAACGAGAAGAATATTTCGGATGAAGGGGTTAAATAGTTTTTTATTTTTATTTACTTTACTTTTCCTGCTTTGTTCAGATACGATTTCTACAATTTTAGGGTTTTTTTTTTTTTTTTTTGAGTATTTTTGCAAGTTAGAGATGATATCTGGCTAAGTTTTATAATTTGGGTTACTGTACAAATTTCTATTGCTTTACATGATTTGCTAGACTTTTTGAAATGTTGATTTTGTGCCTTTATTTAGTCAAAACCAATATTGAAGAGAATAGTTTGATAAATCTCTTGCTCTTATTTATTATTTTGTTGTTGACAATTAGGCAGAGCAAAATCTTAAATTAATAAAGGATTTTCGTCAGCTTAAGTAATTATATAAATTATGGTTGATGCTTAGTAACGTTATTTTTCTATTAAGACCTGGCATGTTTATTTGAACTTAGATTTGTATATTTTATTTTATTAATGCCTTGATTAGATTAATAAGAGAAGAGTAATGTCAATAAAATTAATAAATGGTGGAAGTATAGAATGTTTGGACCCGTAACTCAAGTGTTTGATAATCTAATTTTATTAACTTGTTTTTATTTCAATTATTGTTTTGGAATTACTTTAGAGTCTTGATCAAACTTAAATCTCATTTTGAATCATTTGATTTTTAGTAATCAAATAGTCTATACTTTGTTCATTTTCCATACAAAAATTCACAATCCGAAACCTTCAAGATCAACCATTTATTCCATTCTTATCAACTCTTTCACAGTGATTATATTATTTTTTTCGTTTTGCTCACTGCTCATTGTTTATGCATGCATAAAAAAATCCACAAAGAATTTAACACTTCATTTTACTCAATCATGCTTCTCATACATCATCATACTTTAACAATAAACTTTCATAAATGCTTTGATAAACTATTGTCCCGATGAAATCGACCTTGGGAGGTACATTCCAGAAAGGAACCAGTAGCCAAAAGTTTGGAATCTCCCTCCCATATTGTTGAGTTCCAAACACTTTATGGCCAATAATTCTGCAACATTTTAAGCTAATTAATGAGAAGATGGAATCCACTCATCTCCTTGGATAAAATTCTCCACGGAATATGTGAGTATGTGCCCTGTCGGGATCTGGCTACTCCAGTTTACTCTTTGGGACAACTTAGAGCCCGGTCCAGAATTCCCAAATTCCCCATAATAGAGTGTTTTCAATCCAAGATCGCCATTCCATGGCATCCAGCCTTCTGGTTTAATAAGAACTTCTAAGTTACAGTGTATAAAAACTGTCCTTGAGTACTCCTTCCATGGCCTTCCCAAATAATTCTTGTGTACATCGGGTTTGCTATGATACAATTTCATGTATTCCTCCGTGCCATTTATCAAGCAATTCTGAAATACAAAACCTGTGCATTGTGCAGGGTCGTTTCTGCCATGTGCAGTGACAGTATTGTCCTCGCCCTTTGCTGGATTTACTTGCCGGGGGCGGATTAAGATCTGGCATCCTTGAAAAACGGATGCTGAGTTTCCAAAAATGAAATCTACATTTCCCTGGATGCGGCAAGATTTGTAGAATTGGCGGAGGGAGCGGGCATAGAGTGTATCTTGATTGCCTAAGAACTCGCAGTTCTCAATGACGGATAGATCACTGTCTGATCTGAAGGCCACTGCTTGGTGTGCATCAGGACCGGCAGTGTTTTGGAATGTGAGGCCGCTGGCCATGAATCCCTCACCAGTAACACCTATTCCAAAATGATTCAAACATAAGAACAAGAAAGGGAAGTTTTTTTCGAAGCAACTCAAGAACAAGAAGGGATTTTAACAAAGCAAAGCTCAAGCTCATAAATTTTACGGCGTCCTAAAATCTGACCCCGCGGGAACTTCTTCTACAACTTCATAAAAGAAGTCATCTACATTTGTAGTCAACATTTTATCTTTTGTTTTAGTTCTAACTAGCCCTTTTTCTTACGCTCTGGCTACTAAATAGTTAACTGGGAATAAGTTTCCAACCCAATTTCATTTCACATGGGCGTTATGCATTAAACATAAACTTTATTTGGTACGAATGCATACAATGTAAGGTGGCAAACTGATGGAAAAACCTAAGTGCAAAAGGCTGTAAAATCTACTAGAATAATTTATTCATAACTGCCTAACATTAGCTCTTCCCCAACAGTATATATTGACTCCATCCACAACCTTGAAAAAAAAAAAAAAACCATATATCCAAAAAGAAAAGACAAACAATAACAAGCTGGAAGAATGGCCAGACACACTACATAGTAATATGCATTCAAAAGACTTACCAACTGTGGCTGTGTTGTATGTCGAAATCCCAGGCTGGCCGACGCTCAACGACCCCGTAATGACCGTTTTACCCATCCCGTCTCCTAAAAACACCACGTTCTTCTTCTCTAACGGGATTCTGACGATTTCCTGGTACACCCCCTCCCTTATATGTATCACGAACTTCCGTTTCCCGGCGTTATTAGGTGCAGCGTTCACTGCCTCCTGTACCGTTTTGTAGCACCCGCCACTCCCGTCCTTACACACGGTCGCGTCCGCCGTTAGCTTCGACGGGAAGCCGCCCTGGAAATCCGACACAGAACCGCCACCTCCCCCCCAGAGCCCGTCCCGCTCGGTCTTGGGCGGGGCCCACGACTCGATCTTGTTCCCGTAAATGCTGTACGAGAACACCATGCTCAGCGCGTTACTGGTGAGCCCAACCAACGAGTCCAGAAACGACATCGTCGAATTCACCATCTGGGTGTCGTTCGCGTACTTGAGTGCGGACCAGCAATCGTATTGGTAGAGCAAGGAGGCGCTCATCCAGATCCTCGCATCTTTGATCCTGCCATGTGGCAGTGCGTCTTCGGTAGTCCGAGAGATCCGGTACTCGGACAATCTGAGGGACTCCAGGCAGTTTTTTGTGGCCGTGGTGCGGTTAACGTTCCCGGCGGAGGAGTCGAGGATGGACTTGACCATGGATTGGGCGGTGTGGAGGTTCTGGGAGGAGACCCAGATGGCGGACTGGATTAGCTGCAGAGGGGAGGGGTTGGGGGGCACGTGTTTGGATTGGGTCAAAGAGGTCTCGCATGGGATAGGGAAGCGAGTGGCCTTGCAGGCCTGGCGGATTGCGGGAGAGATGGAGGAGGAAGCATCGACTCGTGAGGCTGAATGGAGGGAAAGAAAAAGGACAAGGGAGACAAAGAAGATGCAAGCCATGGGAAATTACAAGAAGTGTGGATGGCTTAGAAAACAGGAAGGTGTTGGAGCTGCTTTTATAGACTAGTTTTCTCGATTTTCTTTGATGAGTGATGGCCATATCGAATCGATACACTAAAATAGCGCGCAGTGGAGAGAGAGAGAGAGAGAGAGAGATTAATTTGGAAGGAAAAAAGTCTAACGGGTTGTTATGGTTATACGGTAGGGAAGAAGTTGACTGAGTTGTGCGCTGCGTCTTCGCATACAGACACGGTAGGGGAATGCTCTATTTGGACTTTCTGAAGAAGACGGGTCACGGGGTAACATTCGGTTCTGTTCCGCATTACAGTCGCCTCGTCCCAGTCAATCAAATAATTGTGGAATATGTAGATCAACCATTTGATACTGGGCCATAGGTCCCCGCTTTTCTTTCTAACCTGGCGAAAAAGTCTCTTTTTGCCGTTGCCAGGATATCATCCCGTCTATTGGGCGGCGGGGGTTGTAACTTCTGCTCTACCCACCTCTTTCCTTAGTCAGCCGTAGTAGCTTAGTTTTCTTTCATGTTTCCTCTACTTTTATTATTTTTTGTCTTAGTTTTTTGAGTTGTGTTATACAAAAGCAAAATCGCGCACTAGTCTGGGTACCAATACTGATTATTTCATATTTAAAATTTAACTTGACACTATTTTTAATAAAATTGAATTTTTGACTAATCACATGAGATTGGTGCACATATTAGTGCACAATTATGCTTGCAAATAGATTTTCTCTAGTTCTTTTCTCTACTGTGTCGAAACAAGTTGATCTATTGCTTTTTAGCAACCTCCAACAAACACACGCCTCTTATTCTGCATCTTTAGACTATTCACAACCCATTAGTTAAAAGACTTATTTAACTAAATTTTGGCTAAAAAACATTAAAAACATGCTTCAATAAACTCAACAAAATTAAAATAAATTTAACTTTCTCTCTTCTTGTTCTCTATATTTGGAGAGTAAGTAGAGAGAAAATTAAATTTAGTTAAACTTTATTGAGTCTATTTAAACTTGTTTTTATATCTTTTAGTCAAATTTTAACTAAACAAATGAGACAAATGAGAGAGCAAGTGGGTTGTGAGTATTTTAACAAATCAATATTCAAATTATAATTATAATTAAAATAAATAAAAAATTAATATTTTAATAGAATAGTTTTTGATTTGTTGAGCTTATTATTTGATGTAATAAAAAGTGGCTAGCTAAAATTTATAAAAGTAACATTTTAAACTAAAATTTGGCTAAACTTTAACTAGTGGGTTGTGAATGCTCTTAGTCGCCTATCTTCTAGTTCGTAGAAAGATTCTGCTCATTTGCTCGGCGTGTTTGTCACACATGCAGCTCATGCTATGTACAACATCCATGCGCTACCACATCCTGGAGCTGCTTCTGATGATACACACTACCTTCCGACATCAGATAATTCAGACCCTCCGAATCTTACCCTCCATTTCTCTCAAACAATGGCACGTAACCTGCATACAACTCGACTATGTTTCGAACTGCTATATTACGTTTCTGCTTTTTCAAACGAAGGATCAAGTAAAAATGGGCATGATGGTCTGTTCTAACCAGTCCAAACCAACAAGATGCAGCTCACCCCTTTTACTGCTACTTTTAGTCGCAGTAGTATAGTCTGTTTTATCAGACTATACAAAAACTGTCTAAAGTGGCGTCCCTTAGTGGGACATGAGTGTGAGCCATTTACTTGACTCCAAACCCCCCCTCCTCCTTTTTTTTTTGAGATGCATCTGTTGATTTTGGAATGACTGTCGGGAACTCCCACCCCACTAAAATTAGTATCCTATAATCCGTTAGTTTATCTATAATGCTAAACTTGCCTAGAAAAAAAATAAAGTTATGCGTACCACAAAGTATTAGAAATAATAAAAGTGTGTTTTCTATTGGCATTGAAAGATGGTCTTCCTCTACTAAGTTTGCTCGGTGGTTTTGAGGAGTTTGAACTATTTTTTCCTTTGTCATCTTTCCCTTATTATTCTCTGGTGACTCAAAATACATCAAGAAATAACTAAGAAAACAAACCATATTCAACTCCATCTCTACAAGTAAGGCAAATCAACCTTATTTAGTCGCATCAGTCTCATGATCCTTCCTGCTTGAACTTGTTGTGCAGCACATAGCACATATAATGATATAACAACATAAGATCAACCTCTACCACCCATCCTAAAAAAAAAAAAAAAAAAAAAGAGAGAGAAAAAAGAAGAAGAAGCAAAAGGCTAAAAACTTTTACCAAGTTCTTTGTAAAGACCGAAATAGAAAATTATAACTTTACCAAGTTCTTTGAAAGAATTGAAATTATGTCATTATTCCAAGTTTTGGGAGTCATCTTTTCTTTTTCTTAAATCTTATCTCACAAACTTAAATGTTTTTGCTAACAATTTGCTTATAAAAATAGTGCACCAGAGTCTAGGGTGAAGCTGTGAGGGGAATAATTCCCAAGGCTTTGGTCAAGTCGAGCAGGCGTAGCCCACAAGGCTCAGTGATATGAATTAAGATTGGGCCGAGGAGGGTCAAGCCGGCCCAAGATGCGCAAACTAGGGTATCGAGAAATTGACCAACATCTCGAGCATAGAGTATTAAGGACAGCCCCTATACTCAAGTGTGGACGGCTACACATGTTTAAGTAATATGGACTCACTTGACTGAGGTCATGCCACATTAAATAGGAGATGATGATGAGCATGACACGATACAGATTGAAGTGTCAGTGGCTACCACGGTCAGGCGTGGGTGCCCCACCACCTGACTGATAGTTGGCACAGGATGCAGTTGGAGTACAGGCGACACCGCCACAATACAACTAGAAGGTACAGACGACACCACCTCGAACTTGTTCATTAAAAGATCTTTCTGTCCATGTATATAAATACCCTCTCTTACCCCTTGGGATAATCTCTATAACATCCCACTCCTATAGGATAGAAATATTACTAAATTTTATATCATAATATTAGGTAAAGAGATTCAAAATCCTGAAATACTTTATTTATTAAGAGTTTTTCTACAGAGTAACCACTATAGCAATGCATACAGTGCACTCACTATGTGACTACTTTTGGTGCTATTTTTTTTTTCTACCCAAAACCATGCATTTTCACTCAATTTGAAAGATCTCCATTCTAATTCTTTCTATGAATTGCAAAACACTCTCTCTCGATAGCAACCTATGAAACACTTTTCCTTTTGCTAATGTTGCCCCGACGACGTCGTCTTTCTCGTCATCGCCACCAAGTGATGATCCTCCGTCTATCTAGCATCGCCACTCCTCACGAGCTCATTAATGAACGAAGCAAATCTGATTTGAATTCTGCAAAATCCACCCTCCTTTCTTGCCACGAACCTGCATCAAGGCAAAGTTATTTAAGACTATTTGAATTGGAAAGTGACTTGAGCTAATCTCAAGTCATCTCTATTTCATCATTACACTTTTTTAATTTTTCATATAAAATATAATATAAAATTTCACTTTTTTTAAATCTCAATTCAATTTTTTCAAATTCGAACACAACTATAATATTAAAAAATAATATTATAATAATATTTTATTCAATCTTCAAAATTCATCTTAATTTATCTTATCTCATATTTTAATCCAAACCACCCATCAAGAAGGTTGTGTAGATTGGTTTACGGATCTCAGCATATCAGATTTGATTTTTAAACTGACTAGCCTCTTTTTCATATTATAATTGTAGGGACCCTAGATTAGCACCTTGCCCAGGGCTCTTAGGGATGTGTTGGGGTATTTTTCTTGTTGTAGATATTATTCTATATTTTTCCAAGTTGGACTTTAGGTTGTTGACTTTATTTTTTAGCGGGCTTGCATATAAAGTAAATTTCCAGACTGATATTAAGCTTACATCTATTGTGGCCATTGCGCTTTTACCAAAATCATATGCATTTTCTTTTTATTCTGCACATATTGTCGACCCATTGGTAAGATCAAATTTTAAAATAAGCTCTTACATTTTGGATTTGGTGACACTTTTGTCAAGGTAAAGTCCTTTGGGAAATTTCAAGAAATTTTTGAAATTTTTGAGTCTCCTAATTTTTTTTTTCTTGAAAGGAGAACTGAGCTTTCAACCCAATGGTGTTTGAATAATATTTACTCATATCAAAATATAAAAATGGTGTTTGATTTTATCTTTGAATTGCTTCTGTGATTATCTTTTGGATAAGAGCCGTGATACACGTACGACGTGTTTTACTACTTTTTTATGATTTGTAGTGTAATCAATTTTTTTTTATCATTTTATTTTCAGTATTTTTTTAATATTCTTAATTATCAAAAAATTATAAAAAATTATATATAATTTTATTAATATTCACATTCTTAATTATTAAGAAAAATTAAAAATTAAATTAAAAAAAAAGTAGTAAAATAGTTATAAATTGGTTGTAAGTATAATTTCTGTTTTGAAAATTAATTGCTTCTATGATTTTTATAGCTGAAAAATTGTCGCAGCTAGTTAAGGAAGAAGCTGCTCTTTGTAGTGTTGCTAGTTAATGATGAGAAGTCATATTTTCTCCATAAGTTTGTAACAATCTATTGGAAAATGGACTAGTCAGTTCCAAGATGCTTTAGAAATAATATATATGGCTTATAGTCGATACACTAATTGCTTTGTTCATCTTATCTATTACAATATAGGTCGTTGAATTTCGATGCTTTTTTCTTGGTTGAACATGATCTTCTGTTTAAGGTGACATTTATTTGTTTCATTGTAGGCTTGGATGACTATAAGGATGTTAAATGTGCAAGATGTTAATTCAGTATTTGATATGTTTGTTTTCTGCTATTTTTCAGATTCGAGTTTGAACTTTGGTAAACATTCCACTAAGTACACTTCTTTCAGATGAAAGATTTTGACAAGATTAGAAACAAGGACATGGCCAGGATTTATTTTCATTTACTATTTCTTTAGTTCTTGTATAATTTTAATTTTGGTATGTGGTTGCTAAGCATGCACTGATTGTGAATGATTGTAGGAGGCTAGGGAAATATTTAGTTCTTGTATAATCAATATTTTTTTTATTTACTTATGTCACCACCAAAAAATTCACCCTTATTTTCAAGGTAAAACTTGTGGGAATATCGTATAATAATGTGACTAGTTTTTTATATATTTTATATTTAAAATACCTACAAATTCCACTACAAATCAATAGGATTTGATAGATAAAGATAGTAACATGCAATCAGTTTCACCATGCGCAGTTTCAATCTAAGAGAAAAACCTTCATGACATATAATGGAAACTCGAAAGGTTGAAGGTGGAACCAATGTATCCCATATAACCACTGAACACCATTGGAACTGATCTTCCACCTGCGGCAATGACTGATATGTCAGAAACATAAGTAACATCCCTACAAAAGTACTTAAGAATTGGTATCAACTAAAAGCACAAAGATCCACATACACAAAGACATCATTTCAACTATAGATTTTGAAATCACATTGGGGAAAATCAGTGTAAGCGAATCAATGGAGCGGGAAATCACGATGCATTTGAGGGGATTGAGAGAATCACAAAGAAGAAGAAGAAGAAGAAGAAGAAGAAGAAGAAGAGAATGCCCAAAAAAGGGACCGCCATTGCTGGTGGCAGACCTCCAAGAACATCTCCAAGTCCACCAGTTTTGCTCCAGTAACCAACTTCGATTCCAACAAAGATCAAAATTTTCCCACTACTACAAACGATTTCTTAAGTCCTCGCAATCCCAGTCTCGAATGTTTTACTCCTTAATTTCCTTGTGATTCCTTTTGCCATGGTTCTGATTCGCAGCTCATCCACTTTGTTCACTGATCTTAACCCATTGTGAGTCATGGTATTCTTCATCAATCCAAATTTCATCACAGGTGCTTTGGACACTGATCGTAACTCCACAGTTTACGAGTGAACTCGCTGATGCAATGTTTGAAGCAGCCATAGTTGCCGCCATTGTTGATATTATGTTAACGAATGATATCAGAAATTGACAACAGTAATTGATGCTCATAGTTTTTAGTCACTAGATGCATGTTATAACAAAGAAAGGAAATAGTTAAGATTCAGTTTTATGGCTTCTTAATTATTGAAAATGTCAAAACTCAGGCGTTTGATTCTTTTCTAAACTTGGGTAGCTGGTAATTAGTTGGAAAAATTAAGAAAATATTACAATTATGAGATGGGAAGAAACAAATTAAAATGATAAAGAACCGAGCAATCAACAAAGCAAACAGATCAGATATTTCTACTTACGGTGTCTTAGTATTGGAGTTCAGTCGCTTCACGGAACGGGTACTGAGAATAAATCATGAAGATACCCAAGAGAGCTGCCATTTGTAGTCGTTCAAGCCAGTATCATACATTCCACGTGTCCACAGCGCAATGGCTGAGGCGTCTTGTGTCTCAGCCCCACCACAGGATCTATTCACGGCTTAAAAATCACAAGTGAAAACCATGGAACCAGCTGTTGAAGAATACATAGAATATGCTCTAAGTTGGAGGTGGGAGTGATTTTTATTTTAAGAGGATTCTTGCTTTTTTCAGGTACCGTACTAACCCTTTATCTTTGTTATTTATTTCTCAAATTTTTCTCAAACCTTTCTATTTTTGCACCTTCATCTTCTCTTCAGAAGGCAGTATACCCCTATATTAGACATATTTTGAGTCAGAAACTTAATTTTAGGTTGTTTTTAGTCTGAGTTCTCTTTAGACACGGGCATTTCAACCTACAATTCTTAACATCCTTGCTTCTTAGGCACTGGAGTTTTGAGAGTTATATGATCCATACTTACCAATAACAAGAGTACTTATAATTCTTTTGCTAGAATCCCATGTTCAAAGTGCAGTCAACAATGGATTAAATTGGAGATTGCAAGGACATGATTCTCAGAAGAAGAAACTAAACGATCAAAGTAGAATTCATGCTGCTAGTTTAGATGTGATTGATTTAAAAGAAGCACATACTGAAATAGTGAAATGTAATTAAGATTATTAGCTCCTTTAGCTCATGAAACAATAGCACATGACAAGATTAACCTGAGACCTTCCACTTTACAAGAGACTGCAGACATGGAAAGGCTGATCTTTTTGATAAAGTGCAAACATTTTTCGACTTTGGCATAAAGAGTTCATACACTTAAATGAGACTCATCAGTCAGTGTGTTAATCTTTATTGTTTTTTCAGGCTCTATGACAGGTCTTCCTAAACAAACATGACAAAACAAAAACAATGAGGAATGGAGGGTCCTACATGGATTGTAGGCTACCAGATATTGATTACAAAATTTTGATTGAAACTATATTTTATGTTTTGTAATATAATATGATGGAGTGTAATTTAATATGTAAAGAACTGAATTATTGCATACATTTTAGATTGTAGATATTAAATTTTTTAAGGATGCATTTAAGTAAAACTTAAAAACGCAATTATTGTTTTAATAAAACCTGAAAATCATGCCTTCTGCCCAAATCTAAATCCAATTTTAGATATCCGGATTTTCGAATCCAGAATCAGGATGTACAGAATCCGGATGTACAGGTCTAACTCCAACCATTATATATTCTTTGGACTAGAGTCCAGAGACCTCATTTGCTTAGTCCTGGTACTGAAAATTAATTTGCTGTTGAAAATATTAATGCAAGTTTTACTGTATGGAATGAAAGAAGTAAATTCGGAAGCCATTTTCATTGGGTCTCTTGCATTTGTGACGTCGGATTTCCAGGCATTGAGAGTCACAGATATGTGAATTACAAATTGCACGTGGACTTCTTGTGTTAGTCATGGCAGGACAGGATATAAAGATTCTGAATCGTAAAAATTCTTGTGGTTATCATCATTTATTAACCATCTATCACATTTCTATTTTTTTTTTAATCTTCTTTTTATATAATAATTAAGAAAGTGATTATTAATGAAATTCTAATTTTTTTAAATTTTTTTCTTAATAATTAAGAAAATTAAAGAAATATTTAAAATAAAATAATAATAAAATAAATATACTAAAAATAATAAACAAATGATAAGTATATCGTTACTCTTTATCATAAAAAAATATAAAAAAAAAAAAAAAAAAAAAAAAAACAACAACAACAACAACAACTAAAGACTCCCACGTCGCAAGCTTCAATCGGTAAAAAAAAAAAAAATCAACAAAATACAATTACATGAAAAGCCACGAACTAAGAAACAAAAAAAAAAAGAACCGAACGTTTTTTTTTTTTTTTTTGAGTTTCAGACCTTGATTCCACCGGTTCTGATGACTGTTCACCAATTCTCCCTCCCCTCCATTTCTCTGCCAACAAAAGGTTCGGATGAATATAAACCATTCAAACTTCATGCAAAGGTTCAAACTTCAAGCGTTGCTTCATTTTACAGAGGAAAGGGTTAAAGGAAATTCAAGAATAATAAAAACCAATCTAAGAATGCCGTAAATAAAGATAGATACAATTTATCAGTACGTAATAAACCCTTAAAAAACTTCAGGACAAAAGAAATTGATCTCCAAGCACATGTCAAACCTTGCGCTCCCAAATTGGCCAAATTACCTGCAGGCATATTTCCTTCTTTAAAAATATGTTGAATACAAAAATTCCCTATAACATGTGAACCCAAATAAGATTTAGGGTAAAGTTACAATTTTTCGGATGTTTATTTATTCTGTTTTAGTAGATAATTATGTAGTTTAAATTCCAAAAATTTATCATACACCATTTTAAAATAGGTAGTCTCCTTCCACATTATCACCTAGTTCGAAATTTGAAGATTTCGGCTCTATCCAAAATCAGAGCGTAAAACCCTCTTCTCCTCACCAATATTAACCCATCGAGACCTTAGAAGGAAACACAAGAAAAAAGATAGATATATATTAGGCTGCATAGGGAAGGAAAACGTACAACTGTTCAGCCAAAGAAAAAAAATACTGTCCAGGCGCCGCCGACCACCCCTGGACGCCAGAGCACCACCGAGAGAGCCAAACATCATCGGCTGACCCATCCCCACCGCCACCAACCCTTTCGGTAAGCTACTGCCACCGTACCTGTTCTCTCACTCCTCCTCGCTCTGTTCGACAGTAGCCTTATCCCTCTCTAACTCTTTTGTTCTTCTTTTCTTTTCACTGCACCACCGACCAGGGAGATCCACTAGTACCGACGGACACCCACTGCCCTAAGCCACCGTTGCGCCTCTTCCTCTCTCACGGTGAGTTGCACGAACACACCAAGCCTTGGTTACATTATAGGCATTCCAGACATGGGTTCTCCCCTCTCACATGACTAGGATAGGCCTTTGGGCCATAAAGCCCATTTGACTATAAGCTGAAGGCTAGCCTTGCAAGTAAACCTGGGACACTAACTTGGGCTGTTAGCCCATATTTATCAGGACCAAAGGCCTCTCGACCTGTGCTGGGTAGGTGTGGCCGTACTTCACTCCCCCAATAACTTCTAGCACTTTTTATAATTAATTAGATAATCGTCCAGATTTAGTTTTACTAAGCAGTTTAATGTTAGTCTTTTACGGTACCAAATTAACTATTCAACATTAATTATATATATTACAAGAGGTTATTAAAATCACGTGTAAGTTAAATAATAATTATGTTAAAGTATATTTTTGTGCTTAATTAAACAAATAGATACGATTTTCTTAGATTTTAGTAATGTCGGTCACCTCGTATAGGTAAAGAGTCTCAAATCGAAAACCAGGAAACGGCGATAAGAGGTAAATAATATAATCACACAATTTGCATGTATGGAAATGATATGGGTTTACGCTATGCTACGAGTCAAGTCCAGGTTAGATTTCTCTTATGATCTTAAATGAATTATGAAGGTATGCTTGAACGTATGGATCTGTGTATGTTGAATTGAATGAATTGCCAAGTAATGATCACGTATCAATCAAGAAAAATAGGCCAAGAAACAAAATAGCTAAAAATTACGCATGTCATGTAAAATATTTAATTTACGTATATCATTCCATGTGATAATTTGCACGTATGCCATATTCAGATGATAATTGGATCACGTATATCATGATCATGTAATGCTTAGTCCACGTATGCCATGTTCATGCATCACCCAGATCATGCATGCCATGAAGTTTTATACAATGTTTAGATTAGATATGTCATGCCATGTGATTTAACCTACATGTAAAAAGGTCACACCATATGGCATGTCATGCCATAAATAAAGAAATATCATGTTATGCCACGTCATATACAAGACAATATGCCATGCCACATTGTATCACGTATACGATACACTATGCTATGTTAAGCCATGAACAAGAATACGTCATGTTACATGTCATGCATAAATAAATGCCATGTTATAAAGATTCATGAAGTCAAGTAAATTATCATGCATTAAGAAAGAAAGACAAGAAATCTGAAGGTGACACGAACCCAAGTGTATTCACCTCAAGTTAAGTGAAATACGGACTCAAGCGTGTTTCACTTCATGTACAAGCAAGCAAGTCAGGTTAAATACGGATCCAAGCGTGTTTCAAGGTGAAACATGAATCCAAGCATGTTTTTACTCCATGTATAAGCAAGTAAGTCAGGTGAAACACGGAATCAAACGTGTTTTACGGTGAAACACGGACCCAAACATGTTTCACTCCATGAACAAGCAAGTAAGTCAGATGAAACACGGACTCAAGCGTGTTTGAAGGTGAAACATGGACCCAAGCATGTTTCACTCCATGTACAAGCAAGCAAGTAGATGAAATACGAACCTAAACGTGTTTTCACTCCATGTTAAATTCACATAAAAATAAGTCATTTCGCACCCACATTGCATGTCACTATAATATTGTAGATTTTTTCAGGTTCATGACGATTAGATTTGCTATGTGGAAATATTGTAATACATGCATGCCACGTCAAGTCTTTAATTCAAGTTTAAACTATGCCATGTTTTACAATGTGATATACTATCTACTAAGTCTTTAACTCATTTTGTTATTGTTGTTTGCTCTTTCTGTTTGTTTGTTTCAGATGAAGTTTATGATGATGTTTGGAGGGCTAGGAATAATTCTATTACAAGGACCTAGTTAGAAACTTCTTTTATGTTGCGTCAATAGGAGATTTATTTAGGACTAGTTTACGTTTGGTCAATGTTAAGTTTTCTTAATTTCAGTTCAATGACGTATATGTTTAGCAATATTTATTATTTAATAAATGAGGTATTTTCAAGCTAGGTTTGGAAACTAAAAACTTCCAAACATTCTAAAATATTTTTCACTACTATTTACTATTTTATTATTATTTTTCACTTACTTTCATTATTTTTTTTATTACTATTCAATTTTTTATTATTAATTTTTACCTACTTTTTACTATTATTTACAAACACTCTTAACATTCAAATATAATAACCTCAGTATGTGAATTTCTTTACCTGAAAAATTCTATTTATGTTAGTGATACTTCAATTCTACAAGAGTGAGGTGTTACATTCCCTCTATCAAACAAATTAATCACTTCCTCCCAAAAATATTTCAAATACCAATTACCACATCTTCTTTGTTGGATCCAAGTAACACAAATCAAAAAATAAAATTCAATATCCACAAATTAATACCCAGATATTTACAATACTTCAGCCATATTAACAAAGCCTTTAATTCTACAAAATTGTTGGTACCATCTCCCGAAAAACAAGAGAAAGCAAGAACTAAATTCCCTTGAGAAACCCGAAGCACACCACCAACGCCCGTCCTCCTTGGATTACACCACCAGCGCCCATCTTCAGCGTTGGATTTCCCATAGCAAATGTTCAGGAAAAAAAGTTAAGACAAAGAGGTACTTGAGTTTTTCAAATTATATATTGACACTCATAGAATGCTTTATTTTATCAAGCAGGAAGCATTAAAAATATGTACAATTTCTAGAAAGCAAACGTTCTTCGAAGTAACTTTTGGTTGTTAAACAATGCCATTTTGTTTCATGCGTGACTTCTTCGAAGATCTATCAGATGTTTGGATTTTCGGGAACACATCGAAATTCAAGTACACAAACAGTTAGGGACAGAGGTCAGCGTTACGGATTTTGAGAGTGGTTTCTAAAATGTAAAAATTTGGGATGAATTACATGATTATATATTTTGTACATCCAAATATAGATATATAAAATCTAACATTAATAATTATCCGCGTATTGTATAGGTTATAGACCCATATAGTATGAAACAAGAAAATGCATATGCAAAAAGCACTTGAAAGTTTGGGAAGGAGGGTTATAGTTTAAGGATTGTGCTAGGTACAACCGGTTCCGGGTAACCATTGCGCGAGCAATGCTAACGTGGCTGCTTATTAAATAAATAAAGAAAGAAAGAAAAAAAGGGAAACAAAACAATTGAAACTTGTCTTCGCCGTTACCTAGGTAGTGGGGTCATTGTTTGGTTATTCCTTTTAATATCTATGTACAGATTGATGGGTTGTTCCTTTTTTTTTTTTTTTATTCATTCATTTCTCAATTCCATTCTTGTGTTTACCTTTGAGATTTCGATTCTCCATAAATAATGTGAGTTTAACCTTCATTCTCCAAAATTAATCAGATCAAACATATCTGAAAGAATCCCCCAAACATGACCAAATAGATATCTGCATTTCAAAAAAAAAAAAAGGGGCGTATTTCTCCAAATTATTTCCACTTGAGGAAACTAGAAAAGTGAAGAAAAGGAGTTACAATGTGTAGCATTTCAAACAAATGAATGGGCCTCATCTGTCCAGTTTAATACACGTCGATGAAAGTAAGTCAATCAATTCAGCAATCGATCGAAATAGCAAAACCTGCAGAATGAGACCTGCGAGAAGGTATTTCCAATTTTCACCAAGAAGGTTAATCTTAGTCGATGTCTTTGGGCAAAATCCTTCTCCATTTGAGTTAGGGTTTTTTTGAAAGGGATTTGAGAGAAGGAAAATGGAATCTCACAAAAGGGAAAGTGGAAGAGGAAGGGAAAGGGGAAGGGTGGGAGAGCCAGATGAAGGAGTAGTGGAAGGTAGGAGTTAGGATCAAAGTTTTGAATTCTGTTCCCATAACCATAACCGTTTTGGCTGAAGTACTGGAATGAAATATTTTGGTACCAATCTTTTCTGGTGCGCTATTTCGGAATTAATTATATATTATAATAAATATTTATATATATATATATATATGAGTAGTTCTAGGGATCCCCGCCGCGGCCTCGTGGATGATGTGGCAGTTGGTTATTTAAAAAAAAAAAAAAAAAAGAGAAATGAAATACCATTGTAAGGAGGGAAATTACATTTCATTTGGTTTTGAAGCTCCCAAGCAGATCCCATCCCCGATTGTCTCAAGCGCTCACACCCGTTCGTCTCCCGTCGTCGTATCCAGTCGCCGTCTCCGATCGCCGTCTCCATTAAATTAGAAATAAATTAGAAATACCATATACCAATAATTATTGAACAAAATCTGATCCGTAATGACATCCACTGCATATTATTTACAGATGCAATTTGGGATTGATGGATCACAACCGATGTACTTTGAATTGGATGGATTAGATGGATCACAACCGTTGCAATGATGACCCTCGTTTGATGGATGGGTTCATAGTGATATATATATATATATTGTATAGTTAATGTATTTAGACCCCATGAATGTATTTGAGGCAACTTTGTTGTGGAATGAGTCTTTTTCACTTTTTAAAGTATATTTGAGGCAACTTTATTGTCACTTAAATGTATTTAATATATATTCTTGCTATGGATTGGATATAGGATGGAATATGGAAGAATGCATATTTTGTGGATATAAATGTGGATAAATGACATGGAATCATATAGAAGACAGATTCTAATTCAGTTGGTGCAGCCTGTGTACTATACATGTGGGTTTTTTTGTCAATTTAATGTATTTTTGTGGTTTGAATGTACTTCAAGGTTTTATTTATGTAGTTAATGTATTTTTGTGGATTGAATATATTCTAGGGGCCTTCTTGTGTATTTAATGTATTTTTGTGGGTTGAATGTATTCTAGGGGTTTTTTGTGTGTAGTTAATGTATTTGAGGCAATTTTGTTGTGGATTGAGTATTTTTTTATGTACTGAATGTATTTGAGGCAACTTTATTGTGAGGCAACTTTCTACTTTACCAAGAGAAGGAAGGTTTTGTTTAAAAAAAAAAAAAAAAACTTTTGGCATGCACTGATTCTGCTTTACATACCTTTAGGCATTTTAGTGGGATATGTTGTGACATAAACTTGTTTTGTTTATGCCAGAATATTGGAAGTTTACAGTTTGATTAACGAGAATGAAGGTTTTGTTTTAAAAAGAAGCGTACAGATTAATGTGGAGAGAAATAGTGGATTTTGTAAGTCTCTTTGTGGATTAACAAATTTCTCTATTCAATTCCAGAAAATCATTTGTACACAAGTTCCATAAAATCATCTAATGTTAATGTCCTCCTTGGTTAATCCATGCATATATCATTCTCCTAGAAATGAACAAATTGATATCTCGTTTGAGTGTACAGATTGATGTGTACAGTTTGGTTAATTTGTACCAAAAGATTGTTCTAGCATAAGGCCATCAGGTGGACAGACTCATATGGAGAGAAATAGTTAAAGCACAAAGTAAACAAAATATTACTTTTCATTCATCTCACAAATATTACAACAAATGAAACACAAAGTAAACAAATATTACTTTGTGTATATTACAATCAGTGCATGCTTAGCAACTACATACCAAAATTAAAATTATAGAAGAACGATATATATAGCAAATGAAGATCCTTGTCATGTCTTCTCTTCCAAAACTCTCCAACTCCTCCATCTAAAAGAAGTGCCACAATGCCATTCAAAATACTTGGTGGAGTGAATCTGATTGAAGTACTACAAATATACAACAAAGCATCATTAGCATAAACTTATATATATACTAAAACGTTGTCAAGTAAAAGCAGACATTTTTTTCTGATAAGTTAAAAAGCTGACATAATATCAAAACTCTGTTCTCACTAATAGAGAAAAATCACCTAAGTTTTACTGAACTTCACATTATTGCTAGTACTCAATTTCTTGCTCACAAAGAAACGTGCACACAGCAAATAATAAAAAAATTAATTAAAAACTCATGTAAAACAATCATATAAAAAATTCTTATAATTATAAGTAAAAGAACGAACAGAGAACAAAACCAAGCAATAACACCCCACATGTGCTTGATTAAGCATAAAAAGCTTGCATGCACAATTCTATTTCTCTAACAAAAGATTTAAAAATATAAACTTCATTAATATCCATTAATAGTCTATGGAAACTACAAGATAGTTAAAGAGTGAATGAGTTGAATAGGCAAGATCCTACTGCAAATTATTTTGTGACCCACTAAAGGTTCCAAACACATTTTTAGACTGGTTGATGGCTAGTCTTATACTAAGGTATGGCCAGGTGAGAAAGAGGGAAAAGACAAAGCACAAGCATGAACGTATGACAGGACACATATATGCTAACTACAAATATTAACAAAAAAGTAGCAATTACAGGGATCATCTGGCTATATTAACAACAAAACAACTTCAATTGCATATATTCGAACTACTTGGAAACTGAGTCAATTTGCGTTTATGTATTAGAGTCAAAACCAAACCCAACAAATTTTTTGCTATTCAATATCTTCTCAACTAGCAATACACACAAACAGCATGGGAAATCACATAGGTTTTACTTAACTCTGTTCTCACTAGCAGAGAAAAATCACGTAAGTTTTGAGTCAAAACCAAACCCAACAAATTTTTTGCTATTCAGTATATTCTCAGTGTTGCATTCAGATAGTATAACTTGATTCACCAATCAATGCTTCACAACTCAAACATCAACCTCAAGGTAGAAAGCAATTGATACTAACCTCATTTCTCGACACTTTCTCTGGCTTCTGCACCTCAACTCCCAACAATAGCCTGTAACCATAAAAAATAAAATACTTGTTGAATAAGTACCGCCTCGAAGATTCAAGAGCAATGATTGATCGCCCAAAATTTTCCTTCTTTCCTCTCTCTATCAAATATATTTTAGGATTTAGGGTTAGAGTTTCGGGGCTTTGTGGAAAGGGGATTTTAGATCTGGGTGAAGAAAGCAAAGGGGATTTGAGGATGGAGCTTCGGGGGGATGGAGGGTTCATGGGGATGGCTTCGGGGAGAAGAAAGAACGCACAGAAGGGATTCCAAATTCGTAGAGAAGGGATGGGTTCGTGAGAAGAAAAAGTGCTAGAGAGGGAAATCAAAGAAAAAGAAAACGATGCCGTTGTTTTTAATGTGCCACGTAGGACACGAAGCCGCACCGGGGTTATTACCCCGGTTTCGTATAACTTTTCTCTATATATATTAACTAACAACTAATAGAATGAAGACATATATGTAAGTGTGTATTATGTATATGCATATATATTAAAAGAATTGAAATTTTATAAAATGATTATAAGTTGAAAAAATACAAACTTGAGTTGAGATACAAAAATAAATAAATAGATAAAATATAAAAAAATAATGATATTAAAAAAAAAGACGTATTTAAAATTATAAAGTATATAAATATATTTTATATTTTAGAATTATTTAAATATCATATAAATTTAAAATAAAATAAAAAATATCATTCAAAACAAAAAAGTTATAAAAATAATCTAAATTGAAATAGGGGCATGAATGGCCGGAATTTGAACTGGAACGGCTAGAATTTCAATCGGAATGACCGAAACGGGCCGAAATTTGGATCGGAGCGAAATAAGGAAGTATATTGCACTGGTTGAGGTACCAAAACAAAACATTCCGGCCAAAACGGAACGAAATTTAAAATTATAATTAAGATTTTTTTCACCAATACTAAATGCACCATCTCGATAAAGTAACTTAACCACATGTTTGCGCAATGGTTGCACATATCTGCCTGCAAGCAGAATTTTCCATAGTTTAATGACCTAGACAATGTTTAGCTCCTTTAATGCTGATTATTGTGTTTCATGCATGTAGTTATCGATTTTGGGGGTCCTAGCAGCCCTTTTTTTACTTTTTTATTTTAATATCTAGTCAATATATAAACTAACTCATGTACAATGCATCACAGGCAACCCTATTTATCAATTCTCAAGATGTATTTAGGCCCCGTTTAGATGTTTCATCCATCTAATTACTATAATTTTTTCAAACTTTCACACAAGTTATAATAAAATCAAGTTAATTTTTTCAAATTTAAAAACAATAATAAAAATAAAAATAATATATTTTATTAATTAACTTTCAACTTTCATCTTAGCTCACTTTCATCTCAACTCACTATTCAACTTTCCTATTAGACTAAGAAGATGAAGCCTTTAGGCATTGGTGCTTTTGAACTATAGCTTATTGAAAATTGTCCCTCACCCAACCCCCGCTCCCCCTTGGGAATGGATTGAAGACCTACTTGGTCTGAGTAATTGTCAAAAAGAAAACTGCTTGAACTGGGTTTAGCGGGGTGATTTTAATTGACCATGTGAGTTTAGTTTTTAGCTAGTTATCTACACCTAACTGGTTATTAATGTTACCAGATACACAACCTTTGTGAATTTACATAGCTGTTAGTGTTATGTATTAGATGGTCAACATTTATTATTAGCTAGATGTAAATTCTTGTGGTGTATTATATAATGAGTTCTTCTACACAACCACCTCCTATTCCACAACCGCCACACACCGGCAGACGTGTCATTTTTTTTTCTAATTGAAACGTGCATTTTGAGTCTGGGACACAAAATCTTCCACGCCGCAACCTCCACACACCGGCTGTTGTATTGTACACTCTACAATAGATTTGTTGAATCACTGGCAGCTTCTTCTTCAGACATGTAAAACACATGTTACTATGAGTTTTATCTATAATTTTGGTATTGCAAACATCAACATGCAGGTAACAAGAATTTTAACCCAACAGTGTTTCTAGTAACCAAATTCAAGATGTATCAGAAACTCTAGAATACGTGTGACTTCTGAATTGTAAAATCTGCATGAAAATTCTTTGGCCTGTTTGATGGGCAATAGGCAAATTCTGGACGAGTTCAGATGTGGGGGATCCATGCCATGGAAAAAAAAACAGTGTTTCTAGTAACTAAGTTCAGATGTAATGAATCCAGATCATCGTGATGAAAATCTATCAAAACAGGATTAGACCTTCTTTGGAATCAATTTATCTTTGGACTGTTTGAGAAGAGTGTAGTTGAAGTGAAGTTTTCAACTCCAAAGGAGCTGAATGATCCACTAGTTAATTTCCAATTCATCAATTGGACCAGTTGCTGATTTTTTTTATTCATTATTTTATACACTGATTGAGATCTAATTTGAGCCTTTTGTTGAATGCAACATCAATTGTGTCTGCACGAATGAGTTGGTTTTGTTGTTGATATGAATTGTTCTCAAAGAAATGGTTAGTTAGTTTTATGCATTAAATGGTTCAAGTATTAAAGCAACGTGCATTTACATATGTTAGTTAGTTAGACTTATGTTCAATTAGCATTTTATTTTTAATTTGTTAGTGTAGTTATAAATACCAACACTTTATTCGATTTTTTGAAGCTGTTAGTTAGTGTTCTGTTTAGTTCTTTGAAGTTTGAATTGTTGGTACAGATATAAACCACATAATGGGCATGCATTATGTTTATGCGTTTGTCAAATCAGTTATGGGGCGCGCAGAGGATTGATACTTTCAGCATACAGAAAGGAAGATTGGATGCTCATTATGTGTGTATGTGTTTGTGAAATCAACTAACTTGGTGTTCCTGTGACTTGTATTATTTTTTAATGTAATTTCAGTGTTGGGTTATTTTTTAATGTAATTTCACTGTTGGGTTTGTAAAAAGGGGATAAACCAGATATGAGAATGGATGTGTAATATTTTTTTGCCAACTGTAATACATTCAGGAAGTGTAATATGATATGTCAAAGGGTTAATATATTCTTGAAGTGTAAAGCATGTAAACCAGATATGTAATATGATATGTAAAGTGTAATATAATATTTTCTTAAAGGGAGGAATTGGTGATAGTGAAAACCAAATTAGTGAGGGGCTCGAAGCACTGAATGAAAGGGGTGAGGGAGATGGGGCTGGGTTTTCAATGGGGGAGAAATCTGTGAGCCATGTTCTAAAGGGGCTGGGATTTCAAATTTGAAAAATATTGGACTAGGGCAAAGACAGAAGAGGGTGAGGGGTTAGTAGGATCTCAGGTGACAATGAAACTTCACATCAACGGCAAAAATAATAGGTGCTCGGGAAAGGGGTGATGGCAAAATTGAGAGATGACTGGCATGAGGGGGTCTTCACTAATGAGGGGTTATGGCCCATGGGTGAGGGAGAAGAACTTGACTGATGGGTGAGGGAGTGGGAGATCTTTCATCGGATGAGAGCAAACATAGGTGAACCATGACGTGTGCAAATAAACCAGTTCGCCACATCAGGTGTGTGGCGTGTTTTGGTTTAGATCGGAGGTTGAATAGATTTTCTCTTGTAAAAATGACAAACTTAAAAAAAACAAAAATGCACAATATATAGCAACAAGGAATCCCCCACGTAAGAATTACTGAAACACAGTTTACAAAAACAAACATTGTGAATTTTCAACATCTGCCACAATGACAATGCAAATTTAGGCCTTTTTTGCTTACAAAGATGAAACCAAAAACTCAAGTACATCTCAAATTCATCATTATACTTTTTCAAATCCCCATACAAAATATAATAAAATTTTTAACTTTTTCAAATTCTCATACCATTTTTTTAAATCCCTATAAAAAACTAATATTAAAAAAAGATCTTACAACAATATTTTATTATTTTTTTAACTTTTATCTCATCCCATCTCATCTCATCTCATCTCTTCAAACAAATAAGGCCTTAGAAAAATTTATAATTCCAGATTCATTTAAGTACCTTTCAGAAACTAAAATAAAAATAAATAAGTGCCAACAAAGTATATAGTTACAGGCAGATAACAGGGATAGAAGACAAAGATGCCTATACAATAGAAGAAGAATGGAGAAAAAATTCATGAGGCATGATGTTTGCCCCAAGAAGACTCATCAATGCAAATGCGTTCTCCCCACATAACTTTGTTAGCGTCAAATTCATGGACTTGGCTTCCAACCTTATCTGCAAGAGGGAACGTACAACCTTCAAACTTCAATCACTAAGACGTTGCAATTTATGGGATCAGCAATGCTTAACTACAGTAAACCACAAGTCTAACCCAACATATCCAAAGAACCACAAGTCTAACCCAACATATCCAAAGAACTTCAATAGAAGGTTATAGCATTCCTTATCAAAAAGATGTTATAGCATCCAATGATGACCTAGGTGAGTTTGCGTCTTTCAAGCCCTATAACGCAACTCTCTTGAGTCACTTGAGTCTTTCCAATACTCGCCAGAGTCTTTAGATACCAAACTGATGCTTTTAACAAAATCAACTTGGATGCCAACCAAGACAATCTCAACACCCAACTGACTTCCACAAGGCAAACTCTGTCAAATGAAATCGCATTTCTTCATGCACCTTGATTAGGTCTATTCCTGATTCAATAAATCAAATCAGTTTACTACGAAAAAGATGAGAAAAAGCTCAAATTCGAATGAAAAGTAATAAAAATTTTTGACAATACTTTTCAAGAAACAGCTTGTTATATGAGCACAATCTGTAACAAATCATGACCAAATCAAAATGAAAACACTAACCTAAAAACCATGTGTAATCAAGTTATAAACCTAGGCTTTTCTTTGATAAGTTCAAAAAAAAGATATGATGTTTTATATGAGAACAATAGCTTGAGCTATTGAAAAGAAAATTTGCAAGCAGCTACAATTTAAAAAGAAAAAAAAAAAACGTGAAGTCATATTAACAAATATTCTTGATAATTAAATGTAGAAAACTACATAATAACCTTAATCCACACACTATTGCCACTTATTCAATATGGTTTGACTAATAAAATTCTAAGGTACTATCCCTTTAAAAAACAAAACTTGTTATGGTTCTGACTATGAAATGCCTATCTTCTATAATCTTTTTGTTGTAGAAAGCTCAAGGGGTTAATGGGTGAGCTTAAGTTTACTCAACCTCTTCGATCGAAAGGCAGGCGGGGTAGCCCCCTTTCGTGAGATTCCATTCACAATGGTGCACCATGCCCAACATAAGTAAATTCCAAAACGGAAATTCCAAATAAAAATTGTCTATACAATGGTCCCGCAATTCCTCTTTGTATGCCCCAAAATGCGCAGCTCGTCTTCTTCCCACATTGACCAGTGACCTGTGATTTCCGCAACTTGTCTTCTTCCTGTTGGCATCTTCCTCGCCTCTGCCCCTTTCAATTCTCTCTGTATGTATGCCATCAATCCGGCAAGCTTTGGCTAGCCGTTTTCAATACAACCACCATGTAAAAGAAATGCAAAACGGAGAAATGGAGAAAGGAAAATGAAGAAGAAAGCGAGAAGTGGACATACCCATATGATGAACGAACCAATAGCAGCAGCAAATGCAAGTTTTTTAATATATATATAAAAAAAAAAACAGTGTATAGAAATATACCCATCGCACCACGAAGACAAAAAACAGGAAACCAGAATGAATGCAGCGCTTTACTTGCGATGATCGTCTTGCAGCCCTCCCAAATGTTCCTCTTGCAACCTTCGGGGAAACAACAAATGTACTCTTCAACCCTCCCATCAGTAGCCAATAAATTTACTTTTCTGACAACAAATACATCACACCACTGCACTCTGCAAGAACCAAAATTGTAAAACCAAATTCATTCAGATAGAAATGGAAGAGGAGCCCAGCAACCAGCTACACGACACTAACCACAACTAATGTAAATAAGCAAATAATCAAGGGATAGAAATGGAAAATAAAAATCACCTAAAAACTACTATTCATTTTAGATAGCCTATTTTCTAATAGTAGTAGATATATATAATTTTTGTCTTTTTCTCCAGATTGTACCTGGTTCTACTAAAAGGAAGTAAGGATTTTGTTCTGAAAGAAATGATTGGCAGCGGCAGAACATGTAGTTCTAAGTGGGATTTGAGAGAAGAAAAGAGACACTTTTGAGTTTGAATCCAAAAATGTACCAAGATGATCCTTGGTCTGGAAAAGCAGGTACTTATCATGATAAAGAATTGGAAACTGGATGGCTCTCTCCAGGGATTGCTGGCAATAATAATTCACAATGGTCTGACGTGGTAAATGATTTACTAAAGTCAAAGCGTGATGTGAGATTGGCATCAAGTGAACTTTACCGTGGAGCAAGAGGCTCAGTTAAGGATGCAGTAGAAATTACACCCATCCAATTCTTATCTACCTCCCCCTAGAGTTACACAACAGATGCCACAACAGAGATCTATAAATTTAAAAGGGCTGAAAACATGCTCAAGCATAAGCCCGATGATGAAGACATATCACATATGGATGGAGATCAAATGTAGCCAAAAATTTGGAATTTCCCATATGTTGAGTTCCAAACATTTTATGGCCAATATTTCTCCAAAATTTGAAGCTAATTACTGAGAAGATGGAATCCACTCATCTCCTTGGATAAAATTCTCCACAGAATATGTGAGTATGTGCTCTTTCGGGATCTGGCTACTCCAGGTTACTCTCTGGGAAAACTTAGAGCCCGGTCCAGAATTCTCAAATTCCCCATAATAGAGTGTTTTCAATCCAACATCACCCTTCCATGGCATCCAGCGCCAGCCTTCTGGTTTAATAAGAACTTCTAAGTTACAGTGTATAAAAACTGTCCTTGAGTACTCCTTCCATGGCCTACCCAAATAAATCTTGTATACTTCGGGTTTGCTATGATACAATACCATGCATTCCTCGGTGCCATTTATCAAGCAATTCTGAAAAACAAAACCTGTGCATTGTGCAGGGTCGGTTCTGCCATGTGCAGTAATAGCTTTGTCCTTGCCCATTGCTGGATTTACTTGCCGAGGGCGGATTAAGATATGGCATCCTTGAAAAACAGATGCCGAGTTTCCAAAAATGAAATCCACATTTCCCTCAATGCGGCATGATTTGTAGAATTGGCGGAGGGAGCGGGCATAGAGTGTATCTTGATTGCCTAAGAATTCACAGTTCTCAATGATGGATAGATCACTGTCTGATCTGAAGGCCACTGCTTGGTGTGCATCAGGACCAGCAGTGTTCTGGATTGTGAGGCCGTTGGCCATGAATCCATCACCAGTAACACCTATTCCAGAATAATTCAGACATAAGAACAAGAAGCAAATTTTTTTCAAAGCAACTCCAAAACAAGAAGGGATTAACAAATCAAAGCTCAAACTCATAAATTTTACATCTGATCTCTCGGGGACTTCTTCTACCACTTCATAAAAGAAGTCATCTACAATTGTATTCAACATTTTATCTTTTGTTTTAGTTCTAACTAGCCCTTTCTCCAGCGCTCTTGCTACTAAATAGTTAACTGTGAATAAGTTTGCAACCCAATTTCATTTCACATGGGCTCTAGCCTCTACATGATGACAAAAGGTGGAAGGATGGACTTGTGATTGCAGATGATTAAATAAACATCAAACACATTGATTGTTCACTTATTCAGTGAAATACAGCCAAGCATCGTGTGACAGGGAAGGGTGCCCAAGTCAATGGTTAAAATAATGACTCAAGAACTTAATTGTCTTGGGCATTAAGCATTAAGCATTAAACATAAACTTTATTTGTTACGAATGCATACAATGTAAGGTGACAAACTGATGGAAAAACCTAAGTGCAAAAGGCAATAAAATCTACTAGAATAACTGATTCATAACTGCCGAACATGAGCACCTCCCCAACAGTATTTAGCGACTCCATGCACAACCTTGAAAAAAAAACATATATCCAAAAATAAAAGACAAAACAATAACAAGGAATAATGGCCAGACACACAAAATAGTAATATGCATTTAAAAGACTTACCAACTGTGGCTGTGTTGTATGTCGAAATCCCAGGCTGGCCGACGTTCAACGACCCCGTAATGACCGTTTTACCCATCCCATCTCCTAAAAACACCACGTTCTTCTTCTCTAAAGGGATTCTGACGGTTTCCTCGTACACCCCCTCCCTTATATGTATCACGAACTTCCGTTCCCCGGCGTTATCAGGTGCAGCGTTCACTGCCTCCTGTACCGTTTTGTAGTACCTGCCACTCCCGTCCTTACACACGGTCGCGTCCGCCGTTAGCTTCGACGGGAAACCGCCCCCGAAATCCGACACACAGCCGCCACCTCCCTCCCAGAACCCGTCCCGCTCGGTCTTGGGCGGGGCCCACGACCCGGTCTCGTTCCCGAAAATACCGTACGAGAACACCATGCTCAGCGCGTTACTGGTGAGCCCAACCAATGAGTCCAGAAACGACATCGTCGAGTTCACCATCTGGGTGTCGTTCGCGTACTTGAGCGCGGACCAGCAATCGTATTGGTAGAGCAAGGCGGCGCTCATCCAGATCCTCGCATCCTTGATCCTGCCATGTGGCAGTGCGTCTTCGGTAGTCCGAGAGATCCGGTACTCGGAGATTTTGAGGGACTCCAGGCAGTTATTTGCGGCCGTGGTGCGGTTAAGGTTCCCGGTGGAGGAGTCGAGGATGGACTTGACCATGGACTGGGCGGTGTGGAGGTTCTGGGAGGAGACCCAGATGGCGGACTGGATGAGCTGGAGGGGGGTGGGGTTGGGGGGCACGTGGTTGGATTGGGTCAAAGAGGTCTCGCATGAGCTAGGGAAGCGAGTAGCCTTGCAGGCCCGGCGGATTGCGGGAGAGATGGAGGAGGGAGAATCGGTTCGCGAGACTGAAGGGAGGGAAAGAATAAGGACAAGGGAGACAAAGAAGATGCAGGCCATGGGAAATTACAAGAAGTGTGGATGGCTTAGAAAACAGGAAGAAGGTGTTGGAGCTGCTTTTATGGACTAGTTTTTGTCGATTTTCTCTGTTGGGTGGTGGCCATATCGGATCGATTCACTAAAATAGATTTTAGTGCGCAGTGAAGAGAGAGAGATCAATTTCGATGGTTTTGTGCGGGGGTTAGAATTAGAATTTTGTATTTGGAAGGTGACGAATAAAATATATAATAAATATAAATTTTATAAGGATAATTATTAATTATAAAAGTGTCGATTTTGTTTACATCTTTTTTTTTTAAATAAATAAATTATTTTTAAGTAATTATTCATTTTTCTATAATTTAAGAAAAATTTATGAATTAAAAATAAATTTGAGAATTTTCTAATAAGTAATTATATAATACTGTTAAATTTTTAATAAAATATATCTCATAATCATACAAGTTAAACTAAAATTAAATAAGTGAGTATAATTAATCAATTTTACAATGATATAAATTTATAATCAATTTTTTTTATTAGAGTTAGACGGTTAATTGAGTAACTGTGAGATTATATAAATTGAAATTTGAGTTTAGGTGAAATTAAAAGTCAGAATATAAATCGATATATATTAAGATTTAGATGAATAATTTTAATAAAAAAATTTGGAAGGGACAATTTTTATTTATTTTTAATTTGAGAGATAATTTTAATTATATATAATTATAATATAAATTAATTTTTAAAAAACTTTGGGGTAGTCCCCTAACTCATAAGCTGGATCCGCCTCTGGTTGTGTGAGTAGATTGACGCAGAAAGCATGAACGAGGAAGGAATGTGCGGTGAGTCGCAGAAGAAAAATGGAAGACAAAAGCCAAACAGGTCGTTTCGGTTGAGGAGGTTTTTGTAAACCACCGTAAATCAATTTGGTGGTGAAGCTTTTTATTTAGTAAAATACTATGGATTTCTGTTTTGAAATTCTTATTTTTAGATCTCTAATTGAAAATCTCTATTCAAGATTTTTTTTAATTTTTTTTTACATAATTTTTATATAAGTGTTATTAAATAATGTTGTAATTTTTTTTAAAAATAATTTAAGATGTTAAAAAAATTATGTAAATAAAACATACATCTTAAAATACTTAAATATTTAATTTTTTATATGATTTTTTAACATCTTAAACCATTTTTAAAAATATAAAAAAATCATAAAATTGTTTTAAAATACTCATATAAAAATTATGTAAAATAAAAAACTTTAAAAAATATGTTCCAAGTAAAGATCCCTAGTAGGGATCCCAAAATAGAGATCCCTGGTATTGCTCTTTTATTTATAACAGGGTTTTCATACACCTTGCCAATTAGTTATGCAATTCAAAATCAAATACAAATTAATTCAAATATTCTATATACATGCATGGTCCATAATCAAGAGATTTGATCTTTTGAGAAAATTTCTCTAACTTGATCTTAAGAAGATATGGAAGATTTTTCTATAACAATAATAACCCCCCTCCCAATCCTAGCCTTTGAGAATCTCAAACGCGGAGCTTGGAATGGAAGAATATAAATGCAGGACGACCAAGGCTCTTGATAAATACGTCAACAAGTTAGAGATTGGTAGGAACATATTGAAGTCGAAGCTCTTCAAAGGCCACCAATTCGTGCATAAAATAATAATCGAGCTTGATATACTTCAAGCAGTTGTGAGAGACAGAATTGGCAACAAGAAAAATGGGTTAAGATCTAGATGCATGTTATAACAATGAAAGGAAATAACTAAAATTCAATTTTATGGCTCCTTAATTGTTGAAAATGTCAAAACTCAGGCGTTCGATTCTTTTCTAATCTTGGGTAGTTGGTAATCAATTGGAAAAATTAAGAAAATATTACAATTATGGGATGGGAAGAAACAAAATGCTGAAGAATCAAGCAATCAACAAAGCAAACAGAGATATTTGTACTTACAATGAAATACCCAAGAGAGCTGCCATTTGTAGTCATTCAAGACAGTGTCATACATTCCACGTGGCCACAACACAATGGCTAAGGCGTCCTACGTCTCAGCCCCAGCCCCCACTATAGGATTTATTCACGACTTAAAAATCACAAGCCCTAGACACACATGGACACCTGAGTTGGCACCACTTGTGACGCCAAGCCCAACTTTGGAGGACTCCCTCAACAGTCATGAGCGTGTCCTAGGAAGTTCAGAGGAGATACACGAGTCAATTAGGATGTGACTCACTTGTTTCCACTTGACCGTGCCACAAATAGGCCTTGACGACACCACGACACAGCCGCTGACATGCCGTGACATGTCCAGCTGTAGCCTAGAGCATAGCAACATGCCTAGCAGCCCATCAACCTAGCCAGTAGACAACCCCAACGCCCATTAGTATGTCCAGCAGCAGCAATAAGCCACCAGCACAGCCAGCAGGCAGCCCCAACACCCATTAGCCTACACCGCACCGTCAGTAGGCCCTCAACCTACCAAGTAGCCTCAGGAGCCAGCCAACACACCCACACGCCATGGCCGACCTGACAGCATCAAAGGCATGTCTTGGCCCCTACCAAGGCACGCCCTTAACAGCCTAACATACATACCATGGCCCCTGCCATGGCATGCACTTGACAGCATCGTAGGCATGCCAAGGCCCTTGCTATGGCACACCACCATCAACACTGCGGCAACCACGCCACTAGCCTACGTACATGCAGAGGCGGAACCAGGATTTTGTATTTGGGGGGGCGATCGATAAAATGTGTACTATATATAAATTTTAAAAGGACTCGATAGAAATATCATATTTTTTCGTTATTGAACTCTCTGAATGTATTACTCTTCGAATTATCTACATCCTTTTAAAAAAAATCAATTTTTTTACTTGCTCATATTATTTTTTGATTTAAAAAAATTATAGATCAAGAATAACTATAAAAAATTTCTAATAACTACTAATATATCGATGTTAGATTTTTAATAAACTATATCTCATAATCATACAATCAAGTTAGAGTGAATATATAAGTATAATTAATCAATTTTGACAATCATATAAATTTATAATCATATTTTTTTTAGAATTAGACTGTTAAAATAATTATGAGATTAAGTGAGTTGAAATTTGAATTTTAATAAAGTTAAAAGTTAGAATAAAATTATATGTGTATTAACATTTGAGAGAATAATTTTAATAAAAATTTGAGGGGGGCAATTTTTAATTTTTTTTATAATTTGAGAAATAATTTAATATTATATATATATGTAAATATATAAACTTATATAATATATATTTTTTTTTTTTTGAAGAATCTTTGGGGGGGCTGTAGCCCCCCCAAGCCCCCAAGTAGGTCCGCCTCTACGTACGTGTCTTGGCCTTAGCCCTGACATGCACAAGACCCCCAGCAAGGCTACCTACCACACGTAGCCTAGCGCACAGTCCACTTGGCGCACACCTGCGCGCAGCTCTGTGCGCACCACAATGCGCCATGCTCCAGTGCCCACCTGTGCAACCCCCTGACACTCACTGAGTGCAGCCATGAAGCAGCCTTGTGCCGTACACCCCTACACGCACCAATACACCAGCCATGCGCCGCATGCCCTTACAGGCACCAAAGTGCGCCACACTCCAACGCCCACCTGCGTGCCCACCTGATGCCTCTGCGTGCACCACAACAGGAGCCTGGGTCATGCCCAGTGCCCAATGCCAAACTGGGTCATGCCCAGCGCCCCACAACCCACGTCATGCATAGGCCACTCATCAGCAAGCCATGCACAAAATCGAACCTGCACATGGCACCATGCCATGCCACGCAGCCAGGCACCATGTAGGACGGCACGCAAACCAGTCGAGCCATGGGCCATGCCGCACACTAGGCCACCACATGGCCATGCATGCCACAGCCACACCATCCTTGGGCGCCTACCACTTATCTTTATATTTGATTTTATTTATTTATTTCAATTAGATATTATTTTAATTAGTTATTTTTATCAGGAACCTTTTGAGGGTTTACACTTTGTAAGCTCTATAAATAGGACCCTAGGCATTTTAGTTTTCCATCTTTTGATTATTTGAACAATTGAAAATTGGAGTGGCTTTCTAGGAGTTTAGGCCGACTACCTAGTGGTTTGAATTAATATCGGTGCATAGCACGTGGGCTTCAAGGGGTGCAATTTGTGAATCTTTTTGAAGATGAACATGCCGTACAATTCATGAATCGATATTGTTTCATATCTATCATTTCATTTATAATAGTTTGAGGTATTTTTCACTTCTGATGTTCTTGTGTTATTTAATTCATTTGTTGGAATTGTTTTATCATTATTTGGTGTAAGTGCTGAATTCACCCTACTAGTGGATTTGAAAAGTGAGTGAGTGAGAGTGAGTTGTGAACTTGGTTGAAGTGAAGACGTTTTTGGTGGTGTATTGAAGTGAGGAGGCCGAACCCTCGGATTAGTGTGGTTGGCGTGTTCGTGCATTGGCTCGAGTGTTCAATCATTCTTTTGGTTGATCGTTTTAATCTTTGAATCTTCTTGTCTCCAAGCATCATACACGGCAACCCTATCCCACAAAAGTCACCCATCATAGTGCATGAAAACCTAGTCGTCCACCATCACACTAAAACCTTAAAACCTTATCCCTTGAAACCCTATTCGGCCATACCCATTCCATAAGCCATAAAATCCTAGTTGACATATCACCTTATCCTTATCCATCTACCATTTCAAATCAATTCAAATTCAAACCAATTCAAAATTCAAATTCAAATCCAATCCTTACTTGATAAACCATTAGGCCATCACTTCCCTAGTGATAGCCGAACACCCATTGGCCACCTCATCCATCTTACCTTATACCATTAGGTTTGGTTGATCATTTATCATTTAAGTGATTCAATTAAATCTTATCCAAACTTAACCAAATCCAATTCAAAATCAAGTCTTATTTCCAACAAGCATAACCGGCCATCATCCATTCAAATTCCTAAAAATTAGGACTAGGAATTTTTCTTACAAGATAACCCTAGCCGAATTTCCATCTTCCCAAAAAACCTAGTGTGCCGTGCACTATACCTAATCCTAGCCTTAGCTGAAACACTCTTATAATCCTAACTTAGCCTCATTCATCTACTAACTTATCCAAATGACCAAAACTCTAACTCCAATTCTTAATCTCAAAATTCCCTTAAGCCCTCACTATAACCCTAGTCCTACTACACCATATGTTCCATATGCCTTACCAAAAAGACCCTAACACATAGACCTACCCATAGGACATTCCCTTAAACCTTTCCTACTACTACTTAGACCACCACATTTTCCTACTCAAACCAAAACCATCTTTAAACACCATAACCCCACGGTCATAGAAACTCAAGAAAGAGGAGACGTGCGTGGAGGAGGGCCGTCTTGTTTAGGGACCAGACCAAGGTCCCTATCACGTTATCGCTGAAACTAGTCCATCTTCCCAACTGGTTCCAATGGTTGATGATGCCACAACAGGCCTGCATAGAGGTGGCAAATTGGGTCTTGGGCTTTCTGTTGAGGCCCCCATAGTGAAGCAGTCTCTGACTGAGTAGACTAAGGCAATTGACATTATGGATATAAAGAAAATTATCAGCTGTGTTCTTAGGCCTAACCCGGATGAATCTGATTGTAAGAAATGGAAACATATGTCAAGCCTGAATGAAATGACACTTTCTAATTTGGGGGATATTTCTCGACCTCATCTCCATCAAACAAATAAAAGGAAGGGCTCTTTCATTTTTGAAGGCAATTATGCTAGGGATCTGATGAGTGCACAAAAATGCACTCTAAATACTCTATTTAAATACTAAAAGAAATGAGAAAATAATGGATATAACTCATGTTATTAAAATTGATGGTCATTTATCTTGAAATAGATATAAGCATGATTTAATATATTGATGAAAATATAAAATGTCATATTTTCCTCGCTTAATGTTTAATACTTTATTCTTATTTGATGTCTAAATATACTCATTATTCTTATATTTTGATTTAGGACACAAATGAGATATTAGGAGCAAATGAAGATAATTGCGGAATTTTAGACAGTTCTGACATCTTTTCATAATATGGGCATAACTCTCTCATCCAATCTCCGATTGAGCTGATTCAAGATGATATAGAACCGCAAGAGAAATATCTATAACTTTTATGTTTTATGTGTGAAGAGATATCCACTCAATCTAATACAAAATCGACCATCAAGTGGACGCACCTGCACTTGATGTTCCTGGATATTTTTCAGCCACTTGCATCAAATCCAAATGTCATCATAATATTTTCCAGCAAGCACTCCTACACCAACTTGGAAATTCAATGATCAATTCATATGGAAGATGAAGTGCACTCAAGTTTCTTGTAGACAAATTATTTGACCACAAGATATTAAGTCATACAAGACAACTAATGGATAGAGAAGCAAAATTGAAACACTCAATCTACAAGCAAAATCCAGCTCATGCATGGTGGAAAAACAAATGATCAAAATGACAACTCACAAATCACTTGGATTTAAGAATGGCACATGGCAAAACAAGTTGAAATTGTGTTGATTTTGTCATGACAACTTGCATGAAGGATGCTTATAAATAGAAGGAAGGGGTGTGTGTTCTAAGACAATGCTTAGTGTGGGAGGATGCTTTGGAAGAGCCATTATTTTGAGAGCTTGAGAAAAGAAAAGAAAAACCAAAGAAGAGAGAAGAAAATAATGGTTGGCTCTTCCATATTATCCCTTGGAGAATTTTTGTTGCATATTTTCAATATGTGTAACTAAATTCTCAAGGAGGGTTAGGGATGAACTTGTGTGTGTGATGGTATTTGTAATTTATTTTTGATTCATGTATTTGGTCTTTAAATATTAAAACTCTTTCTTTCTATTATTCTCAATTTATTTGTGATGTTTTTTCGTCTTCAAATAATTATAGAATCTATTTCGTTTATGGATTCAGTCATGCTTTTTCTATTGAGTGAATTAGTTCTATAATTATGTTTGGAGCAATTGATTATCTATATTGATTTAATTCTCTGTTGCAATATCGCCTCTTAGGTATATTGTCGTCGTTGGATTTTCTCAATATCGATAACAATTTATGAGAGTTAAGCGCAAAGAATGATTTTTCAAAGAGTTACATATGATTTAAATTTTGTTTATTAATGTTATATCTTCCGATTAAGAATTTGGACATAGAATTCTTAATTGAGTTATCAATGAATTAAGAATAAATTTGAATACCACAAATACACAAGGAATTCCCTACGCTCTACTTTTCGTCTCATTTTTATATTTTTCAAATTACTCATTTAGTTTTAATTTACATCACACTCTAAAATTTACTTATCACACTCATTTAATCTTTTTGTTAATTTTATTACTGTTCTTCAATTTCTCAATCCATCTCCCTGTGGAATCGACACCCCAAAGCTATACTGCAAACGACCGCGTTATTCTTTGGGCGTAATCAAATTTTGGCGCCGTTGCCGGGGAGACGGTAGAAGAATTTGTAGTTTTTTTTAGTAGTTTGTAAAAAAGAAAAAAAAAAAGAGCGGTAGCTTCGTTCATTTTCTTTTTAGCTTTCTACATCTTTATTTTATTTCACTTTTCTTTTCGTAATTTTTTTTTTCAGCATTACTCTTTTCTTTACTTTGCATGCGCAGGTACATAGACGCTTTTGGACGGTTTGCTAGTAGACCCGTGCTAGAATCAGATTCAGAATCTAATTTTTCTAATCGCTTGTTTGATAATTCTTCCAATTCTGACGCGATGAGTGAACACGTGGACCAACCTGTTAGAACCCTCCAAGATTATCTTCATCCCGCACGAACAGCCACACCATCGTGTATTATGTTCTCACCTAATGTTCGTCACGTAGATTTCAAAATAGGAATGATACAATTACTTCCGACTTTTCATGGTCTAGAAAATGAAAACCCCTATATTCATATTAGGGAATTTGAGGAAGTAGTTGCAACACTCCACAGTCAAAATACCACTGACGACACGGTAAGGCTAAAGTTCTTTCCTTTTTCTTTGAAAGATAAAGTTAAGAGTTGGTTGTACTCACTAAGACCACGGTCTATTGGAACATGGAGTGAGATGACTCAAGTGTTTTTCAATAAATACTTTCCCCAACATAAGACCAATGCTTTAAAAAGATAAATCTCTACCTTTGCACAAAAGGATAGTGAGACTTTGTACCAATCTTGGGAAAGATTTAAAGAATTGCTGAGTATGTGTCCCCACCATGGATATGAGAATTGGCGCTTAGTGAGTTATTTTTATGAAGGGCTTACGCCCAAGGAACGTCAATTCGTGGAAAGGATGTGCAATGGAGAATTTTTACAGAAAAATCCTGTTGAGGCCATAGAGTACCTCAATGAACTTGCTGAAAAAGCTCATACTTGGACTGGACCTAGTGCTACTTATAGCACAAACAGGTCACGACCTACAGGAAACTTGAGTGGTGGTATTTACCATCTCAGGGAGGAAGATAATCTAAAAGCCAAGATTGAAATGCTTACAAGGGAAAGAGAGCTGTTAAAGATAAGAAACTTAAAGTCAACACACATGGCTAATCATGCAGACTCTCTTGTGCCATGTGCTGTGTGTGGCGGGGTAGATCATCATGCCCAAGAATGTCCTACACATGCTAACATGAGAAGATGGCGTAATCACCCCAACTTCAGCTGGAAGTCTGAAAACCAACAGCCTACACAGCCTGCACAACCTTCTAGATCATATCCTGCACCATACCATGCACCTCAATCTTCTAGACATTCTTTAGAAGACACTTTGCATGCATTTATTGAAGTACAAGGTAAGACTAACCAAAAATTTGAGTCTTTAATTATACAAGTTGTTGAAGAACAAAATGAGATAAAGAGCCAGGTGTCTAAAATAACGAGTTTCTTGAGTGTAAATGAGCAAGGTAAGCTCCCTTCTCAAGCTCAGTCTGTACCTCATGGTCAACATATGGCACAAGAAACTGTGAAGAATTACGAGTGCCAGCAGATATATATGATTGACTCACTCATAGACAGGGAAGTTTTCACAACTCATGATTTTAATCCCCTTGAGAATTTTATTGTTGATTTTGAGTATAATTCTATCAGTGATTCATCTGATGTAGCTAATATTTGTGCAATTTTTGACAATACTCAAGATTATAGCACACGGGCTTGGCAACTGAAGTTTGAGGAGTTTCTTGAGAAAAATGAAAAACAAATTCCTTTAAGTGGGCAAGTAACCAAAGTTAATCTTAAACCTTGCCACCTACCTGTGAAGTTCGAGCACCGAGCTTATTGGAAAAATAAGCGTTTTATTTTTGACCCAGGAGGAACTGTTCTATGAGTGGAAGATAGTCCAGTTGTAAACTTGGTCTATCAACTTTGACCACAGCATGCAACAATAATAATTATTATAATAATAATAATTATTATTATCATTATTATTATTATTATTATTATTATTATTATTATTATTATCATCTTATTTGTTTTGTTTTTATTTACTACTGTTTTCTTTATTTTTGTTTGCAGGATAGTATCATTTTGTCATTTCAGATCACTACTTTTGACGCTTAGCGAGCTATCTACATCACACATCAGGTGTATCCTACCCTTTTTAGTTACTCCCCATCCAATTTTGATTATTAAACATTGAAAACAATGTTTCATTTAAGTTGGGGGGTGGAAATACAAATCTGTTATTTAAATTCTGTGGCATATTTCAATCAATATATAAAAATTTGTCAAATTTTTTTCACACAGGCATCTTTTCACACATGATACTCATGCTCATTCATAACCATCTTGGTAAATTCAACAAACCCATCTTAAATCATTTTGCTAAAGCATCCACAGAACCATTTATGCACTTCTCCAAACTTTGTGGTAATATGGTGATTTGACACATGTAACTAAAGAATTATTTTGCTCAAGTATTCATGTGAATTTTGTGAGAATTGAGAGCTTATAAATACAGAAATTGTGATAAGTATCCATTGATCTGTTGAATTTGACATTTCTTTTGAGAATATCATTATATGATTTGTGGTAAGATGGTGGATATACTTGGGATATGATGAAAGTCAACTTAGGATTAACGTCTGAGCCTTTCAAGCTAAGCCTTTTCATCATAGATCCCTAGCAGCCAATTTTGAGCCAATATACATATATGGCCTTTTCTTTTCATATCTATATCATCCATACCTCTCCACATTGGAGTATAGCTTATACACTATATTTTCCTACCATTTTACTTCCAAGTGTGTACTAGGTGTGAAATTATCATTTGAAAAAAAAAAACCATGACAAAAATGGCATGGTGCTAGATGTGTCCATCAAATTATTCATGAAAGAGTTCATCAAATTGCGAAGACACCAGTGGCAAAAGAAGATGGAAAAGTATACTTAGTCAAAAATCTAAAAAATTGAAAAGTACATCAAAAGGAAAGTATAGTCTACTGAAAAATTTAACAGATTCCCTTTTGTGTATATTTGGAAGCTTTTGAAACCTCTTCACCTTTTCTTCTTATGAACCCCAATCCTAAGCCACATTACAACCCTTTGTGTTGATTTTTCCGATCCTAAGTATGCTTGTGGAAAGAACGGTGGAAATCTCATTTGTTAGTATTCCTATCATAAGATCAATGTTTACTTGTTACTTATATATAATTGGCTAAATTTCCATGAGAGTAAATGTACACCTTTGTCAACTCCATAGAGAGAACCCATACATGAAACACTTCTATACCAGTGAGTTATGGAGTTGAACCTTTTTGCTTAAGATATTCTAATATTGCATGTGTCGAAACCTCTAATTTGATAAAAATAGTTTGGAACACATACACACTCTGTGGATTGCTATATATGAATTACTTGTGAAAGGGTTATTGAATTTCTAAGATTGTTTTGATATGTAAATTTGAAAAATATGTCTTGATGGCCCCTATGTGTGATTTTATTTGGTCTTTCTCATCATTTTGCATGAAAATTGCTAGGGACTAGCAATGAGTAAGTTGGGGGGGTGTGATGAGTGCACAAAAATGCACTCTAAATACTCTATTTAAATACTAAAAGAAATGAGAAAATAATGGATATAACTCATGTTATTAAAATTAATGGTCATTTATCTTGAAATAGATATAAACATGATTTAATATATTGATGAGAATATAAAATGTCATATTTTTCTCGCTTAATGTTTAATACTTTATTCTTATTTGATGTCTAAATATACTCATTATTCTTATATTTTGATTTAGGACACAAATGGAGACATTAGGAGCAAATGAAGATAATTGCGGAATTTTAGACAGTTCTGACATCTTTTCATAATATGGGCATAACTCTCTCATCCAATCTCCGATTGAGCTGATTCAAGATGATATAGAACCACAAGAGAAATAACTATAACTTTTGTGTTTTATGTTTGAAGAGATATCCACTCAATCTAAGACAAAATCGACCATCAAATGGACGCACCTGCACTTGACGTTCCTGGATATTTTTCAGCCACTTGCATCAAATCCAAATGTCATCATAATATTTTCCAGCAAGCACTCCTACACCAACTTGAAAATTCAATGATCAATTCATATGCAAGATGAAGTGCACTCAAGTTTCTTGTAGACAAATTATTTGACCACAAGATATTAAGTCATACAAGACAACTAATGGATAGAGAAGCAAAATTGAAACACTCAACCTACAAGCAAAATCCAGCTCATGCATGGTGGAAAAACAAATGATCAAAATGACAACTCACAAATCACTTGGATTCAAGAATGGCACATGGTAAAACAAGTTGAAATTGTGATGATTTTGTCATGACAACTTGCATGAAGGATGCTTATAAATAGAAGGAAGGGGTGTGTGTTCTAAGACAATACTTAGTGTGGGAGGATGCTTTGGAAGAGCCATTATTTTGAGAGTTTGAGAAAAGAAAAGAAAAACCAAAAAAGAGAGAAGAAAATAATGGTTGGCTCTTCCATATTATCCTTTGGAGAATTTTTGTTGCATATTTTCAATATGTCTAACTAAATTCTCAAGGAGGGTTAGGGATGAACTTGTGTGTGTGATGGTATTTGTAATTTATTTTTGATTCATGTATTTGGTCTTTAAATATTAAAACTCTTTTGTTCTATTATTCTCAATTTATTTGTGATGTTTTTTCGTCTTCAAATAATTATAGAATCTATTTCGTTTATGGATTCAGTCATGCTTTTTCTATTGAGTGAATTAGTTCTATAATTATGTTTGGAGCAATTGATTATCTATATTGATTTAATTCTCTGCTGCAATATCGCCTCTTAGGTATATTGTCGTCGTTGTATTTTCTCAATATCGATAACAATTTATGAGAGTTAAGCGCGAAGAATGATTTTTCAAAGAGTTACATGTGATTTAAATTTTGTTTATTAATGTTATATCTTCCGATTAAGAATTTGGACATAGAATTCTTAATTGAGTTATCAATGAATTAAGAATAAATTTGAATACCACAAATACACAAGGAATTCCCTACGCTCTACTTTTCGTGTCATTTTTATATTTTTCAAATTACTCATTTAGTTTTAATTTACATCACACTTTAAAATTTACTTATTACACTCATTTAATCTTTTTGTTAATTTTATTACTGTTCTTCAATTTCTCAATCCATCTCCCTGTGGAATCGACACCCCAAAGCTATACTGCAAACGACCGCGTTATTCTTTGGGCGTAATCAGGATCTTGGAGTTTACTCCCAATTGGAGCTCTTTGAGTCTCAGACAACTTTTGATGATGATGAAATTGAAGATTCTCAAGCGGCGGTGGCTGTTTCACAGCCCTGTTGGGATCCATGAGAGTTCTCTCTTGGAATGCTCATGGGCTTGAGAACCCACGTGGCATTCGTGCCTTCTACAATCTCATGAAGAGAGAATATCCCAACATCTTGTTTCTCCAAGAGATAAGATTGCGTGCTCGTGAATTTGAGGTATATAAATTCCGGTTAGGGTTCTCTAATTGTTTGATTGTTGCTGGTCGTAAATAAGGCATAGCCTTGCTATGGAGACATAATGTTAATCTCTCCATTTTAAATTACTATACTAATCACACTAATGCTACAATTGATGATGAGACGGAGAAGTGTTTGTGGTTCATAACGGGTATTTATTGGCATCCCTTAATGCAGGACCGATTTAAGACTTGGGCTATATTGAGGAAATTGTGTCAGGGTAGTGGGGAACCTTGGCTTGTCCTTAGCGGTTTTAATGAGCTCTTATACCACCATGAGAAGTGGGGTGGGAATTTAAGGCCTGATTGGCAGCTTTCAACTTTCCAAGGAGTGGCAAATGATTGTCATATGAAAGATTTGGGATATAGAGGCCATAAACATACATGGTGTAATCGAAGAGGTGGTTCCATTTGTGTTTATGAAAGATTGGATAAGGCTCTTGGTAACTTATCTTGGCTAAATACACTCCCATTTGCCTCAATCACACATAGATTGGTAGCGTATTCTAACCATGTCCCTATATGGGTTGATATTGAGGGTGCAGAGCAAGCTACAAAACCTAAGAGACTTTTTATGTTTGAGACTATGTGGGTTGGTGACCGTTAATGTAAGGCTATCATTAAGCAAGTGTAGAAAAGAGTGGATTCAGGGGGCAACATGGATAATGTTCTGAGCAAGATTAAGGAATGTGGGAGCCAATTAGACTTGTGGAATCAAAATTGCTTTGGCAATGTCCACAAAGAGCTAAACAAGGCACGAGAACGTTTACAATTGGTACAGGAGCAGGTTCCTTTAGGGGAAAACTTGGGGGATATTAATAAAGCGAGAGATGAGGTGCATAAGTGGATGGAACGAGATGAATTGATGTGGAAGCAATGGTCAAGAGTGTAGTGGCTTAAGGAAAGGGATAGTAATTTCAAATATTTCCACTTGAAAGCATCTCAGAGAAGCAGAAAGAATTCCCAAACAAAGATTACATATGATCTTGGTGTATGACAGTTTGGTGAACAGAACAACAGAGTGGTTGTTGATTACTTTCAGAAGTTATTCACTAGTGCAAAACCGATGGAGTCTACTGATTTTTTGAATTCCTTAGCAAACAAAGTGACACTAAAAATGAATGATGATCCCGAAAAACCCTATATAGAAGCTAAACTCACTACTACTCTCTCACAAATGCGGCCAAGAAAAACTTTGGGTCCTGATGGGCTATCAGCTCTCTTTTACCAGCAATATTAGAGTGATGTAGGCCCCTCTATTACTAAAGCTGTGTTGTCTGCTCTAAATTCAGATTCTTTTCCCTCCAACCTTAACCATACTTTCCTCACACTTGTTCCTAAGAAACACAATACTGAAAAAGTTAGTGACTTTAAGCCCATTAGCCTATGCAATGCGGTCTATAAGTTAACTGCCAAAGCTATTTCTAATAGGCTAAATCTTGTTCTATCCCATATTATTGAGGAAAGTCAAAGTGCTTTTATCCCGAGTCGCCTAATTATTGACAATGTCTTCATTGCTTATGAATTAGTTCATTACCTAAGACATAAGCAAAAAGGAAAGAAATGACAAGTTTTCTCCAATCTGTTATGACTGTGTTGGGGTTTAATAGATGATTCATTGATCTGGTTTTGACTTATGTCAGTTCAGCCTCTTTTTCTGTATTGATTAATGGAGAACCTCATAGACCTATTATTCCCTCTAGAGGACTTAGACAAGGGGATCTTATGTCCCATTGTCTATTTCTCTTATGCATTGCGGATTTAATAGCTTTATTAAAGCATGCTAGTCAGAAGAAGGAGAATTCTGGTATTAAAATATGCCGAGGGGCCCCATCCATTAATCATCTATTATTTGTTGATAATAGCATTGTTTTTTGCAAGGCTGATGTGAGAGCGAACAGATGCCTTTAGAATATTTTGACTATTTATGAGAGTGTCTTTGGCCAAGCAATAAGTATTAATAAAACAACCATGATTTTTAGGTAGAATGTAAGAAGTAAAGTCAGATCTGAGATTTGCTTTATGTGGGGTAATGGGGAAATTTCTCAATATGAGAAATATCTTGGGCTGCCCCCTATGATTGGGAGATCTAAAAAAAAAAATCTTTTCAACCCATAAAGGCTAGAGTTTGGCAAAAGCTACAAAGTTGGAAAGAAAAACTGCTTTCCCAAGGAGGTAAAGAGATTCTATTAAAAGTTTTTGCACTTTCTATACCTACCTACACAATGAGTTGTTTCTAGACTTATTTAGCAAGTAAAGGAAGGTTAAATATCCTAAGATCTTTGAAACCTAACCCTCCCTTAGATCTCCCTATGATTAGGAGATCTAAAAAAAAAAAAAATATCTTTTTAACCCATAAAGGCTAGAGTTTGGCAAAAGTTACAAAGTTGGAAAGAAAAACTGCTTTCCCAGGGAGGTAAAGAGATTCTATTAAAAGTTTTTGCACTTTCTATACCTATCTACACAATGAGTTGTTTCCTTCTACCCACTGGATTATGCTCAGAATTGGAAGGTCTTATGGCTAAATTTTGGTGGGGATAGAAAAAGGATGAAAATAAAATTCATTGGATGAGCTGGGGTGGTATGCGTGAAAGGAAATCTAAGGGAGGGTTAGGTTTCAAAGATCTTAGGATATTTAACCTTCCTTTACTTGCTAAATAAGTCTGGAGATTGCTAAAGGATGAAAACTCTCTTCTTCACAATTTTTAAAGCAAAACAGTTAGCCAATACCACTTTGTTTGCTACTGGTTTAGGCCCCAATCTTTCATACACTTGGAGAGGAATCTAGGGATCTATGAGATGGTTGAGAGAAGGCTGCCAATAGAGGATTGGAAATGGGGAAAGAGCTCATTCGTGGACTGATCAATGGATACCAAACTATAAAGCTTTACTTGATGAGCCAAGTCTTTGAACAAAACATGAAGGAAAATGTGGCTACCATAATTGATCCCAGGTTTGGTTGGTGGGATTTCTCTCGGCTTAGAGGTCTCTTCAATCCTGATGTGTTATCAGATTTGCTTAAAATTCCTATCTACCCCAGGTCTGTTAAAGACAAATGGATCTGGAATTCCAAACGATTTGGTGATTTCATTGTTAAACCGTGCTACTATTTTATTGTTGATAGAATAAAGCTATCCCAAGCTAAATCCTTAACTACACTCGGCCAGTAGGTTCTTTGGAAACACTTATAAAAGTTTTCACTCCCCAATAAAGTTAAGTTGTTTGCCTGGAAGGCATGCAAAGATAAACTCCCCACAAAGGAAAATTTGTTTCAGGAAAAAGTGGTAACTAATCTGACATGTGGATTCTATTAGCACCCTTTGGAAGACACCAACCATGCAATTCTTTCCTGCAGTCACCTTTAGGAAACTTGGCAACATTTTTTTCCTTGGCCGATTCTTCAATTTGATACAAAGGTAATAAATATTGTAATATAGATATTCAAGGGTCAGCATAAGGATCAATTCTCACTCTTCTTCTCCTTAGCTTGGGGATTTTGTTACTGTAGAAATTGAATGGCATTTGAAAAGAAGCAGATCCCTCCAAATCAAGTGGTTGGTATGGTTCTGAATACCATAAAGAATCATAAAGAAATACAAGGTTTAAATGCAGCAGACCTTTGTAGGCATCTCAGGTGGTAGCCACCTTCCTCAAGTACTCTAAAACTTAATATTGATGAGGCTTTATTTGCTGACTTACTCAAAGCAGGGGTTGGTTGTGTACTCAGGGATTCTAAGGGGGATGTTGTTATGGCAGCCAATAAGCTAGAGTAAAATGTCGATACCTTGAGGCTATTTGAGATCCTAGCTATATTCCGAGCTCTTTAGTTTTGTGCAACTTGTGGCATCCCAAAAATTGAAGTGGAATCAAACTCATTGCTGGTTGTAGAATTTATTCAGAAAGAAGACATGCTAGATTATGCCTTGGGAGTTCTCTTTGTTGAAGTGAGGAAATTAAAGGGCTGCTTTCGGGAGTGCTCTTTTGTACATGCCTATAGGGAATGTAATAGAGTTGCGCATGATCTAGCTAGACATGCATGGTCTATTCAGGATTGTGAGATTTGGGAAGATTGTATTCCATACTTTATCTCTCAAATCATCTGGTTTGATAAATATTTGTAATTGTCTATTATTAATGGAAATTTTCTTATCAAAATAATAATAACAATAATAAATAAATAAATAATATTTTATTCAACTTTTAACATTCATCTTAACTCACTATTCAACTTTCCTATTAGACTAAGAAGATGAAGCCTTTAGTCATTTTTGCTTTTGAACTATAGCTTAAATGAAAATTTTCCCTCACCCAACCCCCGCTCCCCCTTGGGAATGGATTAGAGACCTACTTGGTCTGAGTAACTATCAAAAAGAAAACTGCTTGAACTGGGTTTAGTAGGGTGAGTTTAATTGACCATGTGAGTTTAGTTTTTAGCTAGTTATCTACACCTAATTGGTTATTAATGTTACCAGATACACAAGCTTTGTGAATTTACATAGCTGTTAGTGTTATGTATTAGATGGTCAACATGTATTATTAGCTAAATGTAAATGCTTGTGTTGTATTGTATTATGAGTTCTTTTACACAACCACCTCATATTCCACAACCTCCACACACCGGCAAATGTGTCGTTTTTTTTTTCTAATTGAAACGTGCGTTTTGAGTCTGGGATACAAAATCTTCCACCCCGCAACCTCCACACACCGGTTGTTGTCTTGAATACTCTGCAATAGATTTGTTGAAGAACCGACAGCCTCTTCTTTAGACATGTGAAACACATGTTACTATGAGTTTTATCTATAATTTTGTTTTTGTAAACATCAAAATGGTAACAAAAATTTTGACCCAACATTGTTTCTAGTAACCAAATTCAAGATATATTAGAAACTCTAGAATACAGGTGACTTCTAAATTGCAAAATTTGCATGAAAATTCTTTGGACTGTTTGATGGGCAATAGGAAAATTCTGGAAAATTTTCGAATTGAGGGATCCATGCCATCAAAAAAAAAATAGTGTTTCTAGTAACTAAGTTCAGTTCTAATGAATCCAGATCATCGTGATGACAATTTATCAAAACAGGACTAGACCTTTTTTGGAATTAATTTATCTAGGGAATTTTTTAGAAGAGTGTAGTTGAAGTGAAGTTTTCAACTCCAAAGGAGCTGAATGATATACTAGTTAATTTCCAATTCATCAGTTGGACAAGTTGCTGATTTTTTTATTCATTATTTTATACATTGATTGAGATATAATTTGAGCCTTTTGTTGAATGTAACATCAATTGTGTACTTTTGCATGAATGAGTTGGTTTTTTGTTGTTGATATGAATTGTTCTCAAAGAAATGGTTAGTTAGTTTTATGCATTAAATGGTTCAAGTATTAAAGCAACATGCATTTACATATGTTAGTTAGTTAGACTTATGTTCAGTTAGCATTTTATATTTAATTTGTTCGTATAGTTATAAATACCAACAATTTATTCGCTTTTTTGAAGCTATTAGTTAGTGTTATGTTTAGTTATTTGAAGTTTGAATTGTTGGTATAGATATAAACCACATAATGGGCATGCATTATGTTTATGTGTTTGTCAAATCAGTAATGGGGTGTGCAGAGGATTGATGCTTTCTTACATATAGAAAGGAAGATTGGATGCTCATTATGTGTATATGTGTTTGTGAAATCAACTAACTTGGTGTTCCTATTACTTGTATTATTTTTTAATGTAATTTCAGTGTTGGGTTTGTAAAAAGGGGATAAACCGGATATGAGAATGGGTGTGTAATATTTTTTTACCAACTGTAATACATTCAAGAAGTGTAATATGATATGTAAAGGGGTTAATATTTTCTTGAAGTGTAAAGCATATAAACTAGATATGTAATATGATATGTAAAGTGTAATATAATATTTTCATAAAGGGAGAAATTGGTGATAGTGAAAACCAAATCAGTGAGGGAGGGGCTCAAAGCGCTTAATGAAAGGGCTGAGGGAGATGGGGCTAGGTTTTCGTTGGAGGAGAAATTTGTGAGCTATGTTCTAAAGGGGTTGGGGTTACAAATACGAAAAAAATTGGACTAGGGTTTCAGCAGTGAGAGATAGAAGAGGGTGATGGGTGTTGGGGTGAGTAGGATCTCAGGTGACAACGAAACTTCACATCAACAGCAAAAATGATAGGTGCTCGAGAGAAGGGTGAGGACAAAAACGAGAGGTGATTGGTGTGAAGGGGTCTTCACTAGTGAGGGGTTACAGGCGAGGGAGAAGAACTCGACTAATGGGTGTGGGAGTGGAAGATCTATCGTTGGGTGAGGGGGGACATAGGTAAACCGTGACATGGGCGAATAAACATGTTTGCCACGTCAAGTGTGTGACGTGTTTTGGTTTAGACTAGAGCTTGAATAGATTTTATCTTGTAGAAATGACAAACTTAGAAATAAGGGTGTAAATGGTCCGGTCTAATCCGGTCCGGTCCGGAAAATTTTTGGACCGCTTCCATTCAGTCCAAAAATTCTCTCACCCTGGACCGGACCGAATAGGAGTTCGGTCTATACCGGTTCGTCCAATTCGGTCAAGAGGCGGTCTGATCCAGTCTATGGGTGCTTCATATGATTTAATGTACTAAATTTAATCTAAAATTATACAATAATCAAATATTTTTTGACCCAAATTTAAATACTATGAATTATAATATGTTAATATTATAAGAGTATATATTATATATTAATATATTAGTATATATTATATATTAAGTATGTTAGTAAATTATAACTAATAACACTATTGCATTAGTATATATATATTTATATGTTAGTAAATAGTGATAAATTAGTAATTATATATTAAATAATAATAATACACTTATTACTTATAAGTTATTAGTAATATTCTATATAGATATAATATAATTTATATTTTTATATTACAACTAGTCAACCAATAAATTATAATATATTAATATTATAAGAGTATATATATTATATATTATATGTTAATATATATTATATGTTAATATATTAATATATGAATTTATATTAATATTAATATTATAATTTATCTACTATTTTTATAGATACATATATAAATATATATATATATATATGTAAGGTTCGATCCGGTCCGGTTCGGTCTAGGGGGAGAAATCCTCTAGACCGGACCGAAACGGAATTAATCAGTCCATATAAAATTTGGACCGGACTGGGACAATCAGTCCGGTCCGGTCCACCGGTCCGGTTCGATCTTTTTACAGCCCTACTTAAAAACATAAAAAATGCACAATATGTAGCAACAAGTAATCCCTCACATAAGAATTATTGAAACATAGTTTACAAAAATAAACATTGTGAATTTTCAACATCAGCCACAATGACAGTGCAATTTAAAGGAAATATACATTTCTAGAATCATCCAAGTACATTTCAGATGCTAAAATAAAAATAAATAGGTGCCAACAAAGTACATAATTACACACAGATAACAGGGATAGAAGACAAAGATACTTATACAATAGAAGAATGGAGAAAAAAGTTTTGAGGCATGATGTTGCCCCCAAGAAGACACATCAATGCAAATGTATCAGCGCCCCAGCTTGCGCTTGGGATCGTACGCAAACCGTGACTTTGGAGATGAGCGTCACAGGAAAGTTCACCCCTCGTCTTATCGTGTATTGGATTTGTTTTTTTAAGTTGTCGCAGCAGAAAAATATTAAACATTTCTATGCGTATATCACATGACTTAATACAATAACATCCCAAAATATTATATTATCATTAATATAAATATAAGGATCCTTCATAAGTGTTCATTTTTCGAAAACAATGGAAGACTAAAATATATGCATATAAATACAAAAGCTGCATAGAGGATCCCCAGCCATTACTTCCTAATCCAACGGTTCCTTCTTAATCTCCTTGAAGTTTGGGCCGTAACGGAGACGGTCCAAATCCAAGCTCGGTCCCACCTCACAACTCATTCCAGATGATGACTTATAAAGGTGACCCATGTGGAGGGAATCGTCTATGCCGAGAACTATACCACACCCGGTAGGGCGTATATTTCCCAAAACTTACGCAGCTAGAGGTAGTGATTCCGCCGCCCAATGGCTTAAGTAGTCAAGAGTCACTAGCTCGGAGGTGACGGACTCAGTCGAGCCGGTGGGGGTCCAAGGCACCGTCCTTGGGTTCATACTCTTCAAAATCTTCATTACCTGCAACTACTTCTATCTTTCCAAAAAGGAGATAGTGGAGAGATAAAAATGGGTGAGATTTCGGGAGAAATCTCAGTAAGCACATTTATATTATAACAAAAACAATTTAAGCATACAGATAAATTAATAGCAAACAATCAATCATACTTTATGCATTATGAGACTCATGCTCATGCCGTGTCCTTTTAATTTCCTTTTCATTTCATTTTCTCATCGTATGCTTTCTTATAATCTCAGAAAAGAAAACATTTGAGTTTTCTTTCAAAATTCGTCTTTTCGTAAATACTTTTCCTTTTTCTTATCGTAGGCGCCACTTATCATATCATATATGGCCCGAAAGCCCATTTTTTGTCATGACCTCTGTTAGATACCTCACGGTTCTCCTATGCACCATGTGTTCTTACTAGTTATCGTAGCACCCAGCAAGCGTATCAAACCTAAGTAGCTATGTTTCACGCCCTTTCGGGCTCTTCATCACTTGATGATTGATCACTCACAGAGTGACTACAAACTTTTCTATATCAATGAGGCTGAAGCCAACAACATCTTATATGCACCCACTAGCTTTATGTGTGACCACAGTTTGGACACCTTTTGGAGCCATACATGGTCTGCCGACGGTTCTTTGTCGACCTAGGAGCTTTTACTCGACTTTAATTACTCCTAAGTGAACAGAGAGTTCCACTGGAGCACTACCACATCTCAACCTTTGGAGTTCTTATAAAACTTTAATTAATTTCTTTTTTTTTTGTTATGCATGAGACGTGAGACTCGTCACTAAACATATCAAATATGTGACGAACATAACGCTTATTCTTTGTCAGGTTCTTTCACAATTTTCGCACTCCATAAGTCTACTCATTTCCTACCCAAAAACACTTAATGGGCCTCTTATATACTTAGGGGTGCTCAGCCCCTTCCCACTAGGGTTGGGCCGAGACCCTCCCTTTGTAAATTTCTAACTTTTCGTATCCAATTCTTCTCCAAGCACTCCAATTCAACTTCAACTACTCAAATATATTTTTCTAACCCTAAAAACATAGCATGGCTGAAACTCTATATCCTTTAATTTATTATTTTATTCACTATTTCTTCTTTTTTTTTTTTTTTTCAAGATGACTTAACTAATGATTTAGGTGAACACCACCAATCATGTTAGTGCAACCATTTTATTCATATGCATCTAATGTCTCCAAATAGTTAAGCATATCATCATAACATAGCACAATAATCAAATCAATAATTCCACCCAAATAAAACCTTAAGTTCAAAATATATGCATGCATAAACCCAACATTTTCATCTCCAAGTCAAAATCTAGCAAACATATTTTCTTCTTTACTCATCATATTGATCACACTATATTCTTCCTTCATATCAAATTTTCAAATTTACCACATGAAATCATCTTTACTCTTAGCAAGGTATTTAAATTTAGACATGGATTTTTACCACTAAATAAATAACACTAGAGGCATTGTCCAACATCATGCTAGTAGACCTTCAATCATGTATGTATTTCCTTCATTCCACCTCATGTTGAGTAACTAACTATACCACTTACCATTTTAAATTCTCAACTTAGAAAATATTATAACTTAAGTATGAATTTCTACTAAACTAAACATGGTAAACTTTCTCTCTAAAGGGTTTCATTTTCAATATATATACACAAAGATTCAAGCAAACACTCACATTCATTCAAAAGTATACTAAGATTGCTAAAGGTAGGATAAGAATGCACTTACCTCTTTAAGAGCAATTCCTCAAAATATTTGTTCTAGTTCTTTTCTTCTAAGGATAAGGTGATATTTAGAGGTTAGAAGAAAGTAAAACAAAAGAGAGTTGAGAGAGAAGTAGAGTTGGCCGAGAGGTAGAGAGAAAGAGAGCTTGTGGGATTGTGAGATAGCCAAGTGAGGTGTCAGTCTCCTCAAGGGTATTCGGCCATGCTCTTTTTCCTAGGACTCAAAGATACTTCACCATACCTTGGTTTGAAAGACATATGACTAGACAAGGGTGGTTGCATGGGAAAAGAAAGTAAATGATAAAGAATGGGAGGAAGTGAGAATCTGGGTTCCTTGCCTCCCTAAGGTCTCCACCAAAACATCCCTCCCTTCCTTCCTCATTCTCTTGTCATTTCAACCCTATCACACACTCATCTAACTCCTCTCATGTCAATCCACAAGATTCTAAGGTCATGCTTTTGAAAAAGAGAGTATGCATGGTCCGGCCATGCCTTGGATCCACGTGTCATCCGAAACTCTTCCCCCTCCATTCCTAGTTTCCTTCCATTATAAGCAATCCCCAATCATTTCCTTACACTACCATACCTCTTACACACCTTACACCTTGTACTTCATCTTCTCATACAAGTCTAAGATGTTCCTTCCACTAGATTTACAAAGACTCCTAGGAAGTCTCAAAGGATGCACACGGCACCTCATCTGGATCCCTCCTAGCTTTTCTTCTTCCTTTTTCTTTTCCTCTTCCTCATGACACCTCTTTTCACTTGTCATTTCTTTCTTACATAATCCTACATATGATCATTGGCTTAGATTAGAGATGATTGCATAGGAAAAACCCCTAAGGGGTTTCGGTTACAAGCTAACTGAATGCCCTCTCTTCTTTTCTCTTCCACTTCCTATTCCAATCTACAAGTGTCACTTCACTAAACATGGCATGTACTAGATAAACTAAAATAGACATTATCTTAATATTTTTCCAAAGATATTCCAATGATAGAAAAATCCTATCACAAGATCTCACACTCAACCCTACCTTCCACCTACTAGTCAACTCTTATCTACTAGTGCTTTTTCATTTTCATCCAGCAGTCTTAGGTGACTCACTAGGGTTTTTCTATGGGTGACAAGTATCCTATGTGTGGGCTTGGTGGGTCATGGATCAATCTCATGGGCTTGTAGGCTTGCTACTCCTCCCTAGGCCCAATAACTCATTCTAAAATTTCCAAACTCCAATCTTAAGCCCATGCCCATTTACCCCTCTCCTCTCAATATTATTAAATTAATTAGTTAATCACTTAATCAAAATAATTATTCAATCAAATAATACGAAATGAAAATCTCGAGTCGTCACAAAATGTGTTCTCCCCACATAACTTTCTTAGCATCAAATTCATGGACAATGTGACTTCTGCTTGATTGATGAGTACTCCAAGGACAATAGAAAGCAAAATAAAGCCTGATAGGCATATACATGGGAACTTTGCCTTGCTATTTTCCTGCAAAGTTAATTAACAACATTTCAATAAAAATACAAAATTAGACTTCCAAAAAATATAAAATTAGACTTCCAAAAAAAGTTATACAATAAAAATACTTTTCCAACCAACATGCGTCGATTTTTAATCGCTGAAAATGACTTTTTACAGCATTTTTCCTACTTTTTGTGACGAAATATGGCACCGTAAAATGTCTATTTTCTTGTAATGAATAATTCAAAATGGTCTAACATGGTAAACGGATTTACTAAAATCAAAGCGTGATGTGGGATTGGCATCAAGTGAATCTTTACCATGAAGCAAGAGGCTCAGTTAAGGGATGAAATAGAAATTACACCCATCCAATTCTGATTTACCTCCCCCCAAAGTTACACAATAGATAGGAGTATCAATATGTGACACGATACATTAACACAAAATGAACACGACACGATAAAAGCGAGTTAGTGTTTAGTTTTAACGGGTTTTAGGTCAAATCGTATCAACCTGTTAAGACCCAACTTGACCTAAATCGTGTCTTAATATATGTTAAGACACGCTAAGAAATTGAATTTACTTTTATACGCTTGACCTAAATTTTAAAAAATCCTAATTTAAAATTAGCCTTATACTTTTAAACATTTAGCCATCTCATTTAAGTAATTATTAAAAAGTCAGTAACGAGTTAACCCATTGTTATTTAATATATTTGAGCTATAATTTAATATTTTACTATGTGTGGATCATATTTGTGTGTTTATCATATATTATAGTGTACTACTTATTGAATTGTAATTTTAAGATTGTAATTTGTAATTGATTTTTGATGTTTTATAACTATTATTTAAGTTTTAATATTTGTATAAAATCCATTAGGTTAAACTCAAACTGGTCACTAACGAGTTTGCGGGTTAAAACGAGTCAGATCGTGTTGTGCCGTGTCATATCATGTCATATAGTATCAAAGGTCTTAACGGGTCTTAACGGGTCGTGTTAGGATTGAAGTTTTTGACACAAAACCATTAACGGATAGTGTTCGTGTTGACCTTTTAAGCATTATGTATACAACCTGACACGACAAGAATACGACCCATTAATACGTTTTGACACCTCACAGATGCCAAGAGAGAGATTTACTAAATACACAATGATATAAATTTAAAAAGGCTGGAAACATGCTCAAGCATAAGCCTGATGGTGAAGAGATATCACATATGGATGGAGATCATATGTAGCCAAAAATTTGGAATCTCCTATATTGTTGAGTTCCAAACACTTTACGGCCAATATTTTTATAAAATTTGAAGCTAATTATTGAGAAGATGGAATCCATCCTTGGATAAAATTCTCCATGGAATATGTGAGTGTGTGCTCTTTTGGGTTTTGGCTACTCTAGGTCACTCTCTAGGAAACTTAGAGCCTGGTCCAGAATTCTCAAACTCCCCATAATAGTGTTTTCAATCCAATTCCACCCTTCCATGGCATCCAGCGCTAGCCTTCCAGTTTAATAAGAACTTCTAAGTTACAGTGTATAAAAATTGTCCTTGAGAACTCCTTTCATGGCCCACCAAATAAATCTTGTGTACTTCGGTTTTGCTATGATACAATACCATGTATTCCTTGGTGCCATTTATCAAGCAATTTTGAAAAACACAACACGTGTGTTGTGCAGGGTCAGTTCTACCATGTGCAGTGACAGCTTTGTCCTTGCCCATTGTTGGATTTACTTCCCAAGGGCGGATTAAGATCTGACATCCTAGAAAAACGGGTGCTGAGTTTCCAAAAATGAAATCCACTTTTCCTTGGATGCGGCATGATTTGTAAAATTGACAGAGGGAGCGAGCATAGAGTATATCTTGGTTGCCTAAGAATTCGCAATTCTCAATGATGGATAGATCACTATCTAATGTGAAGGCCATTGTAAACTGCAGCAATTTATGGGATCATCAATGTTTACCATTCTAAACCACAAGTCTAATCCAACATATCCAAGGAACTTCAATAGAAGGTTATAGCATTCCTTATCAAAAAAGGGTTACTATATCCAATGATGACCTAGGTGAGTTTGCGTCTTTCAAGGCCCATAATGCAACTCACTTGAGTCATTGGAGTCTTTCCAATACTTGCCATAGTCTTTAGATACCAAACTGATACTTTTAACTAAATCAACTTAGATGCCAACAAAGACAATCTCAACACCCCACTGACTTCCACAGGGCAAACTGTAAGACAAGTATAGCCGTAGTTTTAATGAATAATTTTCCACACTTTTCATTGATAAGAATTCTATCTTATATACACAATGGTTGAGAAGCTAATTTAGGAAATATTTAAACGTCTATGCTAAATCTATGCTACTGTTACAATGTACAACTATATAATTTATATATAGAATAAGTTGCAAATATAAAAATAATGACATAATATTTGACATGATTTTAGGCTAGACATGCTCTATTTTGACTTGAATGTGATCCACGCATTCTTCCCTTATACGCCCCCACAAGATTAATGTGACACCCCCAACTCCCACATATAGAAACACAGACATCGAGGCGTCGAAATGCTGATAACACGGGTCACACACTCCCGACGTCATGTGCTAAGTGTGTGAACACGTGATATGCATAAATAATAGTAGCGGATAATTAAAATCAATATCTAAGTACTAGAATTTTTAGAGATATTAAAAATCAAGTTAATGTAAATTTTCCAACAGGAGATTTAATACAGTCATCCAAAGATCAAATAAACACAATACACAATCATCAGAATTTAGTAAACATCATCCAAGGAAACCAACTACACTAATTCACTCCAACGGCGGAGCCGCCCGCTCAGACTCAACCTCCTCGTCCTTTGCATCAAAATCTACGATACCAAAAAATGGTACCGTAGGTAAGTAAATTCCAAACAAACCACACGATTAAAATATATTCATGCAACAACAATATGCATGAACATGACACCAAATACATGAATCTCAAAAGAACATCTTTCTCAAAATAAATAAAATAACCACACACGCCAAAATCCCATTTTGGTTCACGATAAAATTTCAATAAAAACATTCATCATTTTCCCAGAAAATGATATCCGTAAAACCATTAAAATAACAACCACTTTTCCCAGAAAATGGTCTACATAACACCAATAATTAAAACTCGTCACTTTTCCAGAAAATAACCTAACCATCCATTTTATTAACCATATGCACAATGATCTTCTCTTGGGACCATCCGCACACCCTGACTCTCATTATTATACCGTAGATAACGACCACGCATGTGACTTCAAAATGGGCGATGCGTAACTAATCGCGCCTAACACGTACCATGACTAGGCATCCCCTAGCTCCCGCCAGTAGAGGAGCTACGGAGTCGGTACGAGAGAATTACCACCCCGTCCGATCCCGTTCTCACTCGACGACAACCTTGGGGACATCACTCAGTATATTCCACTCCCAACTGACCAAAGGAGCTTCACTGGGATAATGCCCCATCCCGACTTGGGGTCGTGATACACACGCATCTGAAACTATTAACACATGAAAACCCAGTTTTTAAATATAACCATGAACATGTGCATAAATACATAATGTAGCCGACCATGCGCAAAATATTCAATAACCAATAAATACCAACATTAACCAAACACATATTTGTTAATGCAAAAATATATTTAAATCTTAAAATTCATTTAGAAAATACTTACAGTACCCTCGCTAATCATTTCTGAAGTTACCAAAAATGTCGAACAGCAATTCCGAGCTTCCAATCGCGTACTCGCCGCTAAAATCAAACTCAAA